>JAZHRO010000076.1:7405000-8755833 GCA_037157565.1 Thalassia testudinum | reverse complement strand
ATGTTTGACCATGTTTGACTGGATATTTTGCGTAAAAACCTAATTTAGGTCAATTGATGAGTTGGGACCCTAATTTAGGTCAAACTAGGTTCCAGAGGCCAACTTGAATGTTCTAAACCCTAGGGGATATTTTTTCATGACTTTTAGAGATTTTATTTAACTTTATTCTGACCGGAACCTTGTTGAATTAAGTGGGTTTGTTTTAGGGTTACTAAATGTCATTTAATTCCTAGATTGCACAAGAACCCATTTTTGATTGATTCAACCCACTTTTTATCTTATTTAGATCATTTGACCTATGCTCTGTCTCTGAGAAATTCCATTTATGTACTGCAATGGTAAAATTGTAGTTTTAACCTTTATTTCATGTTTTCTTTTCAAAACAATTGTTCTTCCAATTAGGCCCTCTTCTAAGTCATGTAGGAGCTTTTATTCTCTTTATTAGGTCAAAATGAGCTAGTTATGGGTCATGATGAGGTTCTCACCATGGAATACCCCAGCTTATACAACTGTCCTTCAATCAAGGTGTACCTTGATGCTTTGAGGCAGATGGCCCTGGGTGCGATAAGCTCGGATAGGTTGTGTTAATATGGCGAAATTAGCATTGAAGTGAGTATAGTGGTTAACCTAAATCAAGCCTAACCATATTTTTACAAAATTTTTAACCTGGTCTACTTGATTTTATCTTTGTCACTTTTAGGCCCAGGGTCGAATTCAGGGAGGCAGGAATTAGAGGTGAATAAGTTTCTACGCTTTTCCTACAATGAATTTCTTCCGTGAGTTTATTATATTTTTGGTTCTTTTCTATTTAAGATTTTTTTGCTGATAATTTTGTCCTTGAGGTACACCCTCAAAATCAGGTCCTTGGCTTTGAGCCAATTTGTTCTTGGCTTTGAGCCAAATTAGGGTTCCAAAAGCTGGTCTTGCTATTCGCAAGATCGAGTACCTGCAAGACAAGGATTATCTTTTCTCTTTTACTATATATATTTTTATCTTTTTAATAGCATGAAACAGAAAAGAAATAGAAACAAGATAGGTTCCTTGTAAAAATATAGTCTATATATATATATATATATATATATATAGGGGTAGGGGTGGGAATGGTGTGTGGTACGGTGTCGAGTTGATCGATGTCTAGGACGACGTAACCAACTGGACGAAGTGCCGCATGGAGTGTAGGATGGATGGGTGGAAGTGTGTGCGGAGACGCTTTCTGTATGCGGGTATCTGGGAATATCGGCAACTGGTGCAGATATTCCTGCGATATATCGCGCGGTGGAGTGTGTATATGTAGTTATGTATATATATATAGATATGTAAATATATATATAGGTATATATATATTTATAACTAGATATATATGTATGTATATATATCTATATAGATATATATATATATAGTAATATATGTATATAGATATATTAGTATAAGTATCTATGTGTATATGTATGTGTGTGTGTATTTATATCTATAGATATATATGTATATATGTGTATAAATATATAAATATATATAAACATATATATATATAGGCGTGTACAAGTGAGTGTGTGTGTGTACACGTGAGTGTGTACAAGTGTGTGTGTGTCTGCTGAGAGTGAGGGAGTGGCTGTGAGAGAGGGTGCGGGCGTTTAAGGTGATGAGAACCTCATCATAAACCCTAACTGGCACAATCTAATCTAAGTATGTGTGAAAAAGCTCCTAACAAACCCAAAGAGAAGCTTAACTCAGAGAATTTTGAGTTAAAGGATAAAACAAATCATTAGGGGTAAAACTACAAGTTCACCAATGCAGTATCCAAACAGGGTAATTAAGGATCCAAACACAGGTCAAGCAAGCTTAATAAGAAGGGAAGTGGGATGATCTGATCTGATCTAAAAAGGGTTATAGCAACTTCTAGGAATTAAATGACATTCTGTAACGTTAAAACAAACCTACTTTAATTCATGAGGTTCGAGGTAGGATAAAAATCAACTAAACCCTCTAAAATTCATAGAAAAATATCCCCTAGGGTTTAGAACCTTCAATTTGACCTTTGAAACCTATTTTGACTTAAAATGAGAACTATGCCCAATTAATGACTTAATTTGGGTTTTTGCGTAAATTGATCGGTCGAACATGGTCCAAACAAAAATAAAAATTCACCATTAAAATCCTTAGGTTCAAATTCGTCTGGTACAAAAACTTGAGCCTAAGAAAAGACCATATTGACCAACTTTACAAATTGGTCCTCTCTAATTACTTTTTGACCCTTATCTTTTGAAACCATTACGTTTAGGCCCCCAACTTCCCGTCGTTCTTTGTAGAACGGTCCTCCCTGCCACTTTTGCACAGTGCCATGCCTCCGACGACCTTCTGCGAAGGATGGCGCCGGCAGGGCAGGGCAGCCGTCCCCCAGAACAGACTGGGGATCCCCTGCGACGACCTCTGTCGCAGGAACCCGCCCATGCTCTCTGTCATCAACCATGCCTCTCGTGCGAACGCATGAAAGGCATGGGTATCCTCTCCGGCCATTCTCCGGCGAGGCTGGCACGTTGCCACCTCGTTTCCCTCTCCGCGCCAAGGTCATTATAAGGAGCGGCAAGGTTTGCCAACTCCTTCAAGCTTCCCCTGACGGAGACATACCCCACCTTTCGTCTCTTCCTCCTCCAGTCAGAGTGCCTGAAGCCTCCGGCGATCTCCTCCTCCTCCTCGTTGCTCTGTTGCCTTACCTGCAGCAGAGTTTACTCTGCCCTGTCGTCCGCGCTAGGCCGTACCAGCTGGCACCCTCCATCTGCCTCCTCGTCGCCGATATCCTCCTCTAGGGCATCTTCGTCCCCAGCTCCGGCAGGCACGAGCCGAGCGCTGCTCTCTTCCCCTTCGTCGAGTAAATAGGTACAGAGTTTCCTCTCTCTCTCCCTTACATTTTCCCTCACTTAATTTACCTTTTTACTCCACCGCACGCGACTTCCACCTCCACTTGCTCCGTCTCCAATCACCTTCTCCGGTGAGTCCATCCCACTTCCACAGACCTCCTCACCCCTCGCCGACTACCCCAGAAGCTTCCCCTCACTCCATTCAACCAATCCCCCCTCTTCACTCACTGCCAATCACCCCCCAATCACCCCCTGAACAAACCCATCTTCCCGCACATAGTCTGGTCTAGGGCTACCTCCACACGCGCCCTCGTGCCTCGCCGACCCTCGCACTGTCTTTGTCGCACTCCGACGAAGCTTCCCCCGTTTTCTGATGTGGCCAAGAGGCCGTCTTTCTGCTTTCAGGTCGGAGACCCCTCGCCGCCATTGCTGAGCTGCTGCAACTCCTTCACTCACAGCTCTAGGCGTTCTCCAGCCCAGGTGCGAGTCCCAGGCAGCGTGGATTGCTGCTGCGAAGGAGCCCAGGCTTGCGATTTGGGTCGCAAGCCTCACAGCTGCCCCAATTGGCTGCAGTTCCCTCGCCTGTGGGTGCGAGATTTGGAGGTGGGACTTTAGTCCCACCTCGTAAGTGTGCGGCCAAGCGCCCACACTTAAATTGAAAACATGTATCTGGCTTACTGCCTTCGATACATAAGGGTCAAGTCCCTCTCACCCGCACACAGCACGCCACGTGCTCACTCGCCCTCGCCGGCGCTCACGCCCCGTGGGTCTAGGCCGGATTCGACTACCCGACCACGCACTCCTTGCCTACCACCGTACGCCGGTGGGCCTGGTCCCGGGTGCGCTATTCGAACCCGATTACCTGACTTTGGGAGAGCAGTCCTAAGAGAGATTCTGAGAAAGAGAGAGACGCGGGGAAGGGTAGGGGTAGGTTTTACACTGACCACTTTGTGTGCATGCAGGAAAGAAAGAAAGAAGAAGAAGAAGTAAGCCAAGGAAGAAGAAGAGAGGAGAAGCGGCCGAAGCCTTAGCCGCACTGAGCAGCTGAAGAAGAAGAGAAGAAGCCGCACTATAGCAACCCACAGTTAAGTCGTCTGAGCATCAAGTCAGACGACGGAAGGGCAGCGGCCAGAGCAGAAGGAAGAGAAAAGGAACAGGTGCAGAAGAAGAAAAAGAAGAAGGAAGACACTGCCGCAAGCAAGGAAAGAAAGAAGGAAAGAAAGAAAAAGAAGAACAGAAAGAAGAACATAAGAAAGAAGCAGAGAAGAAGAAAAAGAAAAGAAGACTCTGCAGCTGAAAGAAAGAAAGAAAAGAGAAAGAAGAAGCAGATCACCACAGCCGCAGGTTAAAGAAGAGAGAAGAAGGCAGGAAGAAAAGAAGAAAGAAGAAGAAGAGGAACGGTTAAGAAGAAAAGAGAAAAGAAAGAAGAGAGAAGAAGAAGAAGCCAACAAAACCCTCTCTCTCTCTTCTTATTTTTGTAACATAATTGAGAACTTTTATACTTCTAGAATTCTAGTTGCTCCCTGAGTTCTACTTCGGGAAAACTTTCTATTCCGAGTAAAAATTTGTAGTAATCTGGTAGCTACTTTGTCATATACTACAACGATTGTAAACCATAAATAATCATAACGACAAAACACGCTCAAACCTGCCCGGTTACTATTTTGGCGCCGTTGCCGAGGAGCAACGGCTATTCTAGAAGCCATAAATTCTCTATTGAGTTTCTATTAATCTCTTCTCTTTTTGTGTGCAGGCACAGGAAATCAAGAAGACAAGCAGCTGCACAACAACCACTCCGAGGATAGGTAATTTTCTATCATCTCATTTTAACCCCTAAATTCTAAAGAGGAAGAACGAACAAGCAATATAGGTATAACCTATCTTCTATACCTAGTAAATTATCAAAGCTTCATGTTCTCAATTTCAACCCACTATTCCTGCACACACTATTAAGAGTATTTAGGGCTAACGCCTTCTTGCCTGAGCCCTAAATTACCCTACAAGGAGCCAACTGGACCAAGTAGAGCCAACATAAGGTTTAACATTAGGGTTTTAGAGACACACTTCTTAAGCAAGAATTGAGAAATCCCAAAAGAAGTGTGCCTAGGCCATTGATTGAAAATACTTATTCAAAGAAACCCTAAGCAATTTGGCTCCTTAAAGACACTTGAACCCTAAAAGACAAGACCTAATAAACTCTCAAAGGAACTAGCAGGTGAAGTTGACCCCTTGGGTCAACCAACCTTCAACTTAGGTCACTCTTTGCACTCAAAAGGGCTAAAAGTTCAAGTGAAAATCTAAGCACCTTGATGTTAAACTAAAAGTGGTAGACTTAAGAGGTCAAGATCCCCATTCTGGTCTACCTGGAATCTCAGTGACAAGAGAGGTCGGGTGGGGGAAACCCTGTAACCTGTGGGGACGCTCTTCTGTGTAGGGTTCTTCGCGGGAATCACCCTCTCTGGCTGCCTTGGTAATTCTCAGGTGGACGATCTTTTGATCAAGGGGTCCATCTGTCCCGAACCTCTATAGTCACCCAATATTCTGGGTGTCTTGATTGGGTCCAGCACCTGCTAAACTCATCTTCTCCATCAGTGTATGTTTGGTAGGAGGTCCTTGAAACCTCTTTTAGAACTTCACTCTCCTCGAGGCCAAGCCTCAGTGCCTTTGTTTGAGTAAACCACATTTCACATAGACCTCTCCTCCGACTCCGAACCCAACTCACCTTCTTCTTCCACAATGGCTCAGCCAGTTGAGGAAGAGAACAATCTGGAGCACCAGATCCAGCGACTCAATGACGTCTTCCAGAACTTTGTGCACCCACCGCAGCATCCTATGATGCGGGACCATTATAATCCTATTGTGGTGGCTATTGGGCCTCGAGTCAGAATCCTGACTGGAGGACTTGATTCTGAATTAAAGCCCAATATGATTCATGCTATAACTAAATTTCATGGGCTTAATTCTGAAGACCCCTTCCAGCACATAAAACAGCTTAAGCATCTGGCCCAAACTTTCGGGTCAGATGCACAAAATTGGGATATTCTCCTCATGAAGATGTTCTCCTTCTCCCTTATGGACAAGGCCGCTCATTGGTACTAAACTCAGACCTGGTCGATCAACAATTGGGAGGAACTTCAGTCCGAGTTTTTGAAGTTCTTTCCTGTTGGTCGGACCAATGCCTTGCACTATCAGATTACCCACTTCTCGCAATAATCGGGATAACCTCTCCATGAGGCATGGGATCGCTTTCAGGATCTCATGAGAAAGTGCCCTCATCACGGAGTTCCTAAATGGGAACAAGTCCAGTCTTTTTACTAGGGACTCCGTGAGGATATCAGGCTTTTCGCCAATGCAACTTGCGAAGGGAATATCATGGGTCAGCATGAGGACACCGTGTGGGAGATTCTCGAAAATATGTGCGAGAACTCCATCAATAATGACTCCATGGGATTATTCGACAGGATGAATACCCGTGCATCGACGAACCTTAGGGGAGCACATGAGACTCAGGGCCTGTCCGCATCAGTCGACTTGGAACTGATGGCCAATCGATTGGATAAGGTCTCTATCATCGAGAAGAAGGTGGACGAGCTTGAAGATTCCCTACCAGGAGGGGGTGACGTAATAATTGCGGAAATAAATATAAACAATCTCACAAATTAGACAATCACACAAGTACACAAGTATTTTTAGGTGGAAACCCAAACCGGGTGAAAACCACCACCTAACCCTCTCGAGTTAGGATTTTCCGATCAACCAAGTTGATCAAAATCCACTAAACGAATCACTTTAAACGAGGGTGATTCAACCTCAATTACAACCACGCTACAAGTGCGAGAGTAGTGTTCCTCAACCCCTTCTCTTCACGAGAAGGATTTTGTCCCTCGAAGGAGACGGGAATTCGCAAAGCGAATACCCAACCAAATAACAAAGATAAAATAAACAAGTAATCCTATAGAGCCAACAAAATAATTTTTAACCTAAGCTTCTATAGGAATTAGGATGCTTCCCTTTGAAAGGAGTGCATCGACGACGCAGATGCGTGAGCCACGCGACGGCGCAACTTCGCTCTCGTGAACTACGGCGGGAGAGCGGGTGCGCGAAGGCTTGATACTCTCAGGATGTAGAACTTGAGCTTAGAGAGCAAGAGAGACACAAAATGGTTTGAAAGTGTATTGCAAGGTGTGTCTTGGTGTTTCTAGGTGTGTGTTGGTGTGTAAAGGCTCCCCTCTATTTATAGAGGCCATAGGAAGGCTTTGGAAGGCTCAGGAAAGGTTCCATAGCCGTTGGGTACAAAGCCCAAGAGAATCAGCCCGAAATCAGGAACAATCATTGCACTGACAAACTTATCAGACGTCTAATTCTGGCATCAGACATCTGGAAGACCACTTTAAGACATCCGATTTCAAGGTCAGACGTCTGATTTTGGGTGGGTTCCTTCCTGACTTGAATTAGATCTAAAAAGGGTTCTTGTGCAAGTCCATCAGAGGACATATAGGACGTCCGGCACTATGTCTGGACGTCTGGAAACCTACTTTTTCTGTGGGAATGGATTTCCAAACGTTGCAACGGCTAGAAAATCTCTGAGAAGAGATTTTGGGTCAGCCGAGGTAAAACGGTCAATTATCAGATGTCTGGAAAGTCCTATGGACGTTTGATAAGGCTCTAACGGTCACATTCTTGATTGTTCGCTAAGCTAGCCAACGATCCACTAATTGGACGTCTGGCAAAGTCATCAGACTTTTCCTAAGACGTCTGGTTTAAGGTCTGGACGTCTGATTTCATCAGACAGAACTAACTATGTCCAGCCTAAATGTTATCAGACGTCCAAATCAACAGTCAGACGTCTTAAAACACTTTATCAGACGTCTGATTTTGGAATTAGACGTCTGGAAATGCTGTCTGAACCCTATATTGGTTTTCTAATTTCTCTACAGAAAACCTAAGTATCCTAGGGTTGTGCCGGTGTTCCTAGGACTACTGTTAGGGTACTTTGAGGCTCTTTAACATAATTTTCTAAGGAAATAAAGAGCAAGAAAATAACGACAAATGTACATGAAAGGAATAAAATGGAATTCTGTCCTATTCTTCTTGTCCTTCCATCTTCAATCTATCGCTCCTCGCGAATCCCCTATATTCTCCATCAAGCTCTTCCAATCTGTCCTGGATGCGAGCTCGAATTCCGTCTAAACACGTCTACATTTGCAATTGACCTGAAATCTAAGACTCCAAGTGCAAATGTTAAATAACACGTATTTTGTTATCATCAAAACAAATGATCGTGGTGCTCTAGCACCAACAGAGCTGACTCAGCACTTGCAGCGAGCCACCTCTGTGCATAATTCCTTTGCACAGCCTCCTTCCACATGGGAGACTGTACAAAACATTCTCCACCGACCTTCTCCTGGGGTGGATCCATATCCACCCCCATCTGATTCTCGGATCGGAGAATCCTCCGATCCTTTCTATACTAGCCAGGGGAATTCCATTCCCTCATTCTCTAACTCTTTGGAGGTTCCTCAGACCTGCGAGGATCTCAACGCCATCCAGAATGATCCATTTTCTAATACCTACAATCCTGGATGGCGAAACCATCCCAACTTCCAGTGGGCGGGAAATTCCCAAACTCAAAGACCACCCTTTCAGCCCCATCCACAACCACCTCGTCCTTACCAGCCACCTCAACCTCGGCCCAACCCCACTTATTCATCAGGGCCAAACCAAGACCAAATGTCCCTCATCCTTCAGACTCTGGCTGACATTCAAAGAACAAATGTGGCTATTCAAAAACAACACAAGGATGAAATTGCAGAGGTTCGAAACCAACTGGCCCAGTTGGCAAATTCTCGCTAACCAGGCACGCTTCCTTCTCAACCTCTTCCTAACCCGAATAACGTGCCGACCCAGCGGGGCGTTATGAACCCAAACTTGGGCCAAGCACACATGATTTATCAGGCCCCCTCTGTTCCTTCACCTGACGGGATGGAGGCTTCCACTTCTTATGCGGGTTACCAGCAGCAACCCATCCTATCCAACCCTAACCAAAACCAGGCAGGACTGAATTCTGTAACGACCCGTAGTGGAAAGGAGACCCAAGATCCACCCTATCCAGACCACTCCAAGCCTGGTAGCAATCCAAACCTTAGGATAGTAATCCAAGATGTTCCTATCCTCGTCCCAGATCAAAGACCTGGACCTATCCCAGAAGAACCAATCAAGGTTCCATTTCTCGAGGCCTTGACCAAGGGAAAGAAGACAACAAACCCGTGGCTCCTGAGGAGGACCTGGTCAAGCTCTTTGAGTAGGTCCAAATAAACATCCCCTTGATGGATGCGATTCGCCACGTACCGGCTTACGCACGATTCTTGAAGAATGTGTGTATACCTTAGCGTAAGCCGCGAACCAAGAGTGGAAGTCCAATTCTACTATCAGAGCAAGCCAGCTCTGTAATCCTAAGCAGACTCCCACCCAAGGCAAAAGATCCTGGTACTCCCCTGATTTCCTGCAAAATAGGTGAAACCCAATTTGACAGAGCATTGCTAGATTTGGGTGCTTCCATAAATCTGATACACACGTCCTTACTTAAACACCTAGAGGAATCTGACCTAAAATCAACTGAGGTGACACTACAGTTAGCAGATCGATCTATAAAGTCACCTAAAGGGATTCTTGAGGATGTTATTGTAATAGTGCGGAATTTTTATTTTCCTATAGACTTTATAGTCTTCGACATGGATGCACCTGAGAACCCTAGGGACACACCGATCATTCTAGGGAGACCTTTCCAAGCTACTGCTAGAGCCAACATCAGTTGTGAGGAGGGCCAGATAGAGCTGAAATTTGGGAACCAAACCCTCAAAATTGATATCTTTAAGGCCCAACAAGGAATCAATTGCGGTGTCATCGAACAAATCTGTGATATCAGGGCTCTGGTTGATGAAACACATTTTGATGATAACCTGATTATACCTCATCAACCACAAAAAGATCTTGAACCACAATTAGAGGAGTCAGACCCTGATTTAGACAAACCCATAACTCCTATCCTTGAACCTCACACTTACCCTGACCCACCCGCTGCTGCTGACAACCACGTCCTTGAACTGAAACCCCTTTCTGATCATTTGAAATACATCTTTTTTGGTTCTAATCAGACTTTTCCTGTGATTATAAATTCCAAACTTACTCCTGATCAGGAATCCCGTCTGATTGCTGTTCTCCAGCAACATCGCAGAGCCATTGGTTGGACTCTTGATGACTTGACTAGAATAAGTCCCTCTTATTGCACACACCATATTTATTCAGAAGAGGGTGCATGACCTTCCCGTGAGATGCAGAGACGTTTAAACCCCAACCTGCAGGAGGTCGTGAAAAAGGAGATCATCAAGTGGTTAGATGCAGGGATCATCTACCCGATCTCCGACAGTCGTTGGGTGAGCCTGATTCAGGTTGTGCCTAACAAGGTAGAGTTCACCACCATTACGATTGAAACCGGAGAAGTCATACCTACCTGACTAGCCAACTCGTGGAGAGTCTGCATAGATTACTAACAACTCAATTCCTCCACGAAGAAGGATCATTTCCCACTACCTTTCATTGATTAGATTCTCGAGAAATTAGCGGGAAATCGATTCTTCTATTTATCCTGAGGTCCAAGAGAAGACCACGTTCACCTACCCCTTCGGAACGTATGCATTCCGAAGGATGCCTTTCGGTCTCTACAATGCACCCGCGACTTTTTAGCGGTACATGCTTGCCATATTCTCTGATATGGTAGGTGATTACCTGGAAGTCTTTATGGATGACTTCTCAGTTTTCAGGGCATCATTTGTTGATTGCCTCCAGCACTTGGTTCATATACTCAGGCGTTGCATCGATGTTAATTTGGTTCTTTCCTGGGAAAAGAGCCATTTTATGGTGCCTGAGGGGATCGTTCTAGGACATCTAATTTCTAAGAAAGGCATCCAAGTGAGTCAACCCAAGGTTGATCTAATTTCTCGTCTAACTATGCCTAGCTCGATCAGGGACATTCATTCTTTTTTGGGCACGTCGATTTTTACTGTCGCTTCATTCTTGGTTTTTCGAAAATCGCGCGTCCCCTGACTACTCTTCTCTCTAAGGATGTCCCCTTTGAGATCTCAAAGGAATGCACGCAAGCCTTTGAGAACCTCCGTGACCGTGTCACCCAGGCCCCGATCCTACAATTCCCTAATTGGTCTCAACCCTTTGAGATCATGTGCGATGCATCTGATTTCGCTGTAGGAGCGGTCTGGGGTAGAAAGTTGACGGGAAACCCGTGGTCATCTACTACGCTAGCAAGACACTTGACGAGGCTCAGCGTAACTACACAGTTACGGAGAAAGAGCTGCTAGCCATAGTATTTGTCCTTAAAAAATTTCGATCTTATCTCCTGGGTTCCCACGTCATCATCTACTCGGACCACATGGCTGTGAGGCATATCCTTGCAAGAAGGACGCGAAGCCCCGACTAATCCGATGGATCTTACTGTTGCAAGAATTCAACCTTGAGATTTGCAACAAGGCAGGAAGACAAAATGTGGTAGGTGACCATTTGTCTCGCCTTTCTTTTGAGATCATCGAACCTTCTGGATCCATCACGGAGCATTTCCCTGATGAGCACCTGCTGACTATTGATACTAGACTTCCATTGTTTGTTAATATGGTAAACTACTTGGCATCTCATCAGATCTCGTTTGATTGGCCAAAGGCCAAGAAAGACAAATTGCGCTCTGATGCCAAGTACTACATTTGGGAAGATCCGTACCTCTTCCGCATAGGTGCCGACCAAATCATCCGGAGATGTGTCCCGGAAGGTGAAATCAATGATATTCTCTCCATCTTCCATGACCAGGCAAGCGGTGGCCATTTCCCTGGGCACAAAACCACATTGAAAATCCTCCAGTGTGGCTTTTATTGGCCCACTTTGTTCAAAGACGCGTACGATCACTGCAAGGCATGCAATCGTTGCCAAACTTTAGGTAACATGAGCCATCGCGACATGATGTATTTGCAGCCGATTCTGGTATGCGAAATCTTTGATGTTTGGGGGATTGATTTTATGGGACCCTTTCCTGTTTCGGATGGTGTCGAGTACATTCTGCTGGCAGTGGACTACGTGTCCAAATGGATCGAAGCCATACCGACTCGAACCTGTGATCATAAAATCATTCTCAAATTCATTCATCACAATATTTTCTCACGGTTCGGGATTCCTCGTGCTATAACTTCTGACGAGGGGACCCATTTCATGAATGCTCAGTTCAGGTCACTGATGACCAAATACGGGGTGTCTCACCGAATCTCCACTCCTTATCACCCCCAGACTAATGGTCTAGCTGAGCTATCAAATCGAGAGATCAAGAAAATCCTGTTGGTCACTGTTCGACCTGACAGGAAGGACTGGTCGTCCCGACTTCTGGAAGCTTTGTGGGCCTATAGGACCGCCCACAAAACCCAATTAGGCATGTCTCCCTTTAGACTAGTGTACGGGAAGGCATGTCACCTTCTCGTTGACTGGAGCACAAAGCCTATTGGGCAGTACAGAGTTGTAGTCTAGATCTTTCTAAGGCTGGAACCCACAGAAAGTTTTAAATTAGCGAGATCGATGAATTACGTCTTGATGCGTACGAGAACTCGCGAATCTACAAGGAGCGGGTTAGAGCCTTCCACGACAAGCATATTTGTAACGAGCGTGTGGCGCAGACGTATTTTAAGACATCTTGAGGGTTGTCCAGACGTCTGACCAGACGTACGGGATAGTTTCCAGACGTCTGGAAATCCGTTATTTTCGACACACGAGAGTCGTCTGCGTGCCTGAGCGCGCAGACCGCATATTCGCCTTCTCCCCTCCTGCGGCTGCAAGATTCCCCTGCCGCGAATCCTTCTCTCTCCTCTCTGCGCGGCCTTAAAAGGGCACGCCTCCCCTCCCGTCTCCACCATCTTCTCCTTCTTCTCCTTCAGCCAGTGAACGTGAGCGTGAGCGCGAGCGCGAGGGCGGCAGCGGCGGCCGCAGTGAGCGCGGAGGAGGTGCGGCGTGCGAGGGCGAGCTCGTCGGAGCGGCTTGGTCGGCTGGCGGAGGGCGCAAGGGGCGCGGAACGACGCGGGCGGCATTGCGAGCGGAGGCCGAGTAGCGCCCTGATTCTGGAAAAATTTCCAGAATCAGACGTCTGGGTTGATAGGCAGACGGCGAGGACGACGTCTGGTAGTTCATACAGACGTCTGAAAGGTGTGTATTCCGCTTTCTTCTTCCTTCCTGTCAACCGACCGTACTAAGGGAGGGAGTTGGCTGTGCGCAGGTTCGCTGATTCGCCATCCTTTGCGAATCAGACGTCTGGAAGTTGTACCAGACGGCGGGAGTGACCTCCAGACGTCCGGGGTGACCATCGGACGTCTGGGAGCTAGGACAGACGTCCCCGCAGACTTATGGACGTCTGGGAAACTACACTGAACAGGTAATTCTCTGATCCACTGTTTAAGACGTCTGGAAGAAGTTCCAGACGTCTGATTTTGCACAGTATCGTCTTTTTCGACCCATTTAGGGCCCGTTCAGGCTCCGTTTTCCGCGATTCGAGTTGCATTCTTTTCAGAATCAATTCCTCAACCCGTCTATAGTAGCTATACACTGTTTTGAGACACTCTTTGTGTTTGATCCTTGTGATAGGACCTCGTTCAGTTGCAGTCTTAAGAGTCGCGGAGGCACGCGGTATTCCCGATCACGCCCCCATTACTCTCGTTGTACCTGGTAGAGTGGCTTAAGTTTATTATTAAAATCTGTTAAAGTATGGAACCATAACTAGAATCCAGGACATTGCATGAATCCTAGGAATGAGAAATGTATGGAATGATAGCTCCTAGGTGATGCATGAATCCTAGGGCTGGAAAACTAGTTGTATGCTAGATCCTAGGATGTGGCATGAACCCTAGGATGGAAAAACTAGTGGAATGTATAATACTGCAGTCTTGGAAAAATGGAAAGGAATATAAAGCTGCCTGTAAATTGAATAAACAGTTGCCTGTTATGAATAAAGAAACATGATTGAGATCATGGATTGTAAGAACGTGAAACTGGAAAGTGAAACATATGATGTTCTGAGATAAAGAGCTAGAACCCTACGGGGAATTAGGAGTGGAACTCCTGGAAAGAAAAAGGAATGGAACTGAGATGTAGTTGTACTGTCTCTTGGGTACACAGTGCGGGCTAGCTACCTGTGCATTTATCGCGCGTGCCGTAGTCACCGTTACGTCTATCAGTGACCTTGGGGTGGTTGACTGAGGGTAGGATCACCACGGGGGACTCTCCCGGCCAGGAGAGCACCACGTGCTACTTCTACTTTTGGAAAAGACTGCAATCAAGATTGTTCCCACGAGGACATTCGAGATCAAGTAAAGGATCTGAGAAATAAATGAAATAGTGAGAAAATTTAAAGATGTGATTAAAGGAAGTAATAGAACATAACAGCTACTGTAAACTCTACTGTTGCCTTTAGTTAGTTTTCCACTCTACTCAGCATTTTGCTGACGTGTTACACTCGTTACCTTTTTCAGGACCAGGTGTTGAGCAGCCAGGGTCGGCGACTGTAGAGGACGCTGGGCTGAGTAGGGTCCAGTAGAGTTTACCACAGTCTTTTGTACCTCTTTTGTTTCTGTTCTAGTGAGTAGTTTTTGTTTCCGCTGTACTTTCTTTACCTGCAGTTCTTGTTATATGATAAATGTTGTTCTACTGTTGTGGTGGTATCTACTGTAGTAGTTTCTTTCCTTACTGCTGTACTTCCTTACTGTTAGTTATATTCATGTTGAATGTGGTTTATTTTACTGCTCTTTTGGTTACTTCCTCGTTGGACGACTAGGTCTTGGGATTAGTCAAGTCGGTCCGGTTCTCGTGTCTCGTTGGGACTCGGGAACCGGGTCGTTACAAGATGGTATCAGAGCAAGGTTGTCCCGAGAAATGAATCAACTGACTGGAAAATAACCAATTCACATGTTTATAGCTAGAGTAGCCACCACAACATATCTCTTGACATGAGCTCTTAGAAGTTTTGTTAGGTACCGTCTGTTTTGACGTTTCCGTTTTGTTTCGCGTCTCCTTGTAGGAGATACCTCGTCGCGGGACTGGCGAGACTGGCCGCGGGCGCGACCGAGGGCGAGGTCGGCGAGGTGGACCAGCCACCACTCCCTGGCATCCAGGCCCAGGACCTCGCCAGACTGATACGGGATATTGTACGAGAGGAGCTCCACCCACCGCCCCGAGCACCTCCTCCTGGGGTTGCAGAGGGGGAGTCCTCTGTGGGACCACGCGACGGACATGACGCTGGACACGAGGGAGGGGATGGGCCCCTGCCGCCCCCACCTTCCTCCGACACTTCTGTACACGAGGCACCTTCGCCTGGAGGTGCACCAGCACCTCCCCTACAGCGCCACTTCGAGCTTTTCGGACAGTTCCGGAAGCTGAAGCGCCCCTCCTTCAAGGGGGATGAGGACCCGACCGAGACAAAGGACTGGCTTGAGCAGCTGGAGAAGATCTTCGACACCCTTCGCCCCCCGGTGGAGTGCAGCGTGGCCTTTGCCACATACCAGCTGGAGAGTGCGGCACACTTGTGGTGGAGGGCGGTCCGGGGACAGGAGAGGGACAAGTCGACGTGGGACCAGTTCGTCACCCTCTTCTGCGAGCAGTACTTTCCCCAGACGTGGCAGGACCAGAGGAGGCGGGAGTTCCACACTCTCCGCCAAGGGACGATGACTGTGAGCGCGTACCGCACGCGTTTCTTGGAGCTGTCCCGCTTTGCAGCGACAACGGTAGCCACTGAGGAGGAGCGCCTTTGGAGGTTCACCGAGGGGCTCCGGCCTGCGATCCGGGCTTATGTCAAACCCCTGAAGCTGCCGACGTTTTCGAGGGTGGTAGAGGCAGCTATGACTTACGAGGAGACAAACCCGTCCGCACGAGAGACCGACGGCGGGCGGAAGAGGCCCTTTCAGCCAGACTTCTCACAGGGCCGGCGAGAACGGAGACACGTGGCATCCGCAGGAGAGCCGTCACGTTGTGCAGGGCCATCAGTGGCCTCTGGGGGCCCTCGACAGGGGCCAGTCGCCAGCACCGGACCCTCGCCTAGCCGACAGCAGGGACTCACTGAGGGCGGGAGTCGGGTTCCCCTCTGCTACCAGTGTGGCCAACCGGGCCACGTCAGGAGGGACTGCCCATCTAGGGCAGGAGGTCAGCAGATACTTCCCGTGTAGAGCACTGGAGGGCACGCAGGAGGCCGCGGTTCCCAGGCACGAGGAGGAGGATAGCAGTCGCGAGGAGGGTACCGGCCAGCACCTACCCGTCCGACGCAGAGTGTGGCCTCTTCGTCCGCACCTAGAGCTGAGGGGCGTATCAACGCCCTAACACACAGGGATGCCAGAGCATCGGGATCCATGGTAGCAGGTATGGTTTCAGTTTCTGGCAGACTCGTTTACACGCTTTTCGATTCCGACGCTACGCACTCGTTTGTCGCAGCCAGTTTCGCAGTTAGTTTGGACCAGGATTATACAATGTTAGAGAATCCGTTCGTAATCAAAGGTCCGAGTGGTCAGCTGTTTGTAGCTGAGGAGGTGTACACGGGTTGCGAGGTCAGCATCGGAGGACTTTGGAGTGATTCTGGGGATGGATTGGCTGTCCGCTTACCACGCCTTGGTAGACTGTTTTGAGAGGAAGATTGTCTTCTCCATTCCGGAGTTGCCTTCTTTCGAGTTTCACGGGCAGCCAGTGGACGGAGGTTTCAGGTGCATTTCGGCACTTCGGGCGGCGAGACTTTTGAGCCAGGGGTGTGAGGGCTTCCTAGCCTGTGTGGTGGCAGAGCCCAGCCCTGTGGCAGACTTCCAGAGCATCCCGGTGGTCAGAGAGTTCCCCGACGTGTTTCCAGACGAGTTACCAGGACTACCGCCCGAGCGTGAGATCGAGTTTGAGATCTCACTAGTACCAGGGACCAGCCCCATCTCCACCGCTCAAGTCCCAGTTGCAGGACCTTTTGGAGAAAGGTTTCGTGAGGCCCAGTGCGTCTCCCTGGGGAGCCCCGGTACTGTTTGTGAAGAAGAAGGATGGGACCCTACGCCTTTGTGTGGACTACCGACAGCTGAATAGGGTCACCATCAAGAACAGATATCCGCTGCCGAGGATCGACGATTTGTTTGACCAGTTGCGGGGTGCCACGGTGTTTTCCAAGATAGACTTGAGGTCTGGATACCACCAGTTGAGGATCAGGGAGACCGACGTCTCCAAGACAGCTTTCCGCACCTGGTACGGACACTACCAGTTTTTGGTCATGCCGTTTGGGCTGACCAATGCCCCCGCTGCTTTCATGGACCTGATGAACAGGGTGTTTAGACCGTACTTGGATCAGTTCGTGGTGGTTTTCATAGATGATGTGCTCATCTATTCTAGAGATCGGACGTAGCACGGACAGCACTTGCGGATGGTTCTGGACACTCTGAGACGACGCAGGTTGTACGCCAAATATAGCAAGTGCGAGTTCTGGTTGAGGGAGGTGACCTTCTTGGGTCATGTGATCTCTGGTGACGGCCTGGCGGTAGACCCCGCCAAGGTCGAGGCAGTGCTCAGGTGGGAGAGACGCGTTCAATCACTGAGATTAGCAGTTTCCTGGGATTGGCAGGTTACTACAGACGGTTCATCAGGGGATTTTCGCAGATTGCGCGTCCTATGACACAGTTGACCCAGAAGGACGTGCCTTTCGCTTGGACAAACGCCTATGAGGCGTGTTTTCTGGAGCTGAAGGAGAGGTTGACCTCGGCTCCCGTGCTCACCATCCCTGACAGTAGTGGCGGGTTCGTTGTGTACACGGACGCTTCCTTGCAGGGGTTAGGAGGTGTGCTCATGCAGAGGGGTCATGTTGTCGCTTATGCTTCGCGGCAACTGAAGCCCCATGAGCATACCTACCCTACCCACGACCTAGAGTTGGCAGCTGTTGTCTTCGCGCAGAAGACCTGGAGGCACTACTTGTACGGTGAGACCTTCGAGATTTTTACAGATCACAAGAGCCTCAGATATCTTTTTGACCAGAAGGAGCTCAACATGAGACAGAGACGTTGGTTGGAGCTCCTGAAGGACTACGATTGCAGCATCTCCTACCACCCGGGAGAGGCCAATGTGGTGGCTGACGCCTTGAGCCGTAAGGCGCCCGCACGCTTGGCCAGTCTACAGTTACAGAGTTGGAGCCTTTTGGAGGAGGTGGGCAGTTGGCAACCTCTAGAGTAACGAGGATACTGTGGGGCAGTGACGGTGACACGGCAGACCAAGCCAGAGCTGAAAGACCGTATCATCACAGGACAGATGGCTGATCCGTACTTGCAGTCTTTGCGCGACAGAGTACTATCAGGGGACCCAGGGGACTTCTCTTTCACAGACCAGGTGTTACGCTTGAGGGGACGGTTGTGCGTTCCCAGAGACAAGGAGCTGTTGAGAGAGCTCCTGATTGAGGCACACGGTTCCAGATTCACCATACATCCCGGAAACACGAAAATGTACCATGACTTGAGATGCGAGTTTTGGTGGAGAGGGATGAAGCGGGATGTGGGTGAGTTCGTGCAGTAGTGCTTAGTGTGCCAGTAGGTGAAAGCCGAGCATCAGAGGCCTGCAGGGCCGCTTCAGCCGCTTCCAGTGCCAGAGTGTAAGTGGGAGAGCATCACCATGACTTGGTGGTGGGCTTACCTGTTACCCAGCGGGGACACGACGCAGTCGGGGTAATAGTGGATAGATTGACGAAGACGGCGCGATTCTTGCCGATCCGAGTCACTTTGGGACCAGCACAGTTGGCAGAGAGGTATATCCGTGATGTGGTGCGACTACACGAAGTTCCGCGGGAGATCGTACCCGACCGGGATACCCGCTTTACGTCCCAGTTTTGGGCTGAGTTTCAGCAGGCCTTGGGGACGAGGTTGAGGTTTAGCACGGCTTACCACCCCCAGACGGACGGGCAGTCTGAGCGCACGATACAGACACTTGAGGACCTTTTGCGTGACTGTGTACTGGACTGGAGGGGCTCTTGGGAGGAGCACCTGCCCCTGGCGAAGTTTGCATACAACAACAGTTATCACTCGAGCATCGGCATGGCTCCCTACAAGGCTCTGTACGGACGGAAGTGTACGGCACCCTTGAGTTGGGTTGAGGTGGGGACCAAGTGGGAGGTTGGCCCCAGGTTGATCCGGCAGAGTCAGGAGGTAGTTGAGCAGATCCACAGACGACTCCGCACCGTCAGGAGCAGACAGAAGGGCTACGCGGATCACAGACGCAGAGAGGTGCAGTTCGAGGTTGGGGACCACGTCTTCCTTCGTGTTTCGCCCATGAAGGGCTTACAGCGGTTTGGGGTGAGAGGGAAGCTCGCGCCGAGGTTCGTGGGGCCCTTTGAGGTCCTAGAGCGGGTTGGACCCGTTGCTTACAGACTTGCCCTTCCCCCGCAGCTTTCTGGTGTGCACGACGTGTTCCACGTGTCCAACCTCAGGAAGTACATAGCCGATTCCAGTCACGTACTGAGTCACGAGAGCGTCGAGGTGAGCGACGACCTGACCTACCCCGAGCGGCGAGTGCAGATCCTAGACCGAGCCGTCCGCCGGTTAAGACGAAAGCAAGTACCCCTGGTAAAAGTTTTGTGGAGGAGCCAGCGGTACGAGGAGGCTACCTGAGAGCCTGAGGCGGCAATGCGGGAGCGGTACCCGGAGCTTTTCGCGGGTACGTCTTTTCGGACTGGCTTCGGTACTCTTTGAGTTTGTTATGGTTATTCGGATGTCTTTTCCCGCACCCTAGTTGGCGCAAGTTTCGGGGACGAAACTTCCTTTGAGTTTGTTATATTGTAACGAGCGTGTGGCGCAGACGTATTTTAAGACGTCTGGAGGGTTGTCCAGACGTCTGAGCAGACGTCTGGGATAGTTTCCAGACGTCTAGAAATCCGTTATTTTCGACACACGAGAGTCATCTGCGCGCCTGAGCGCGCAGACCGCATATTCGCATTCTCCCCTCCTGCGGCTGCAGGATTCCCCTGCCGCGAATCCTTCTCTCTCCTCTCCGCGCGGCCTTAAAAGGGCACGCCTCCCCTCCCGTCTCCACCGTCTTCTCCTTCTTCTCCTTCAGCCAGTGAGCGTGAGCGTGAGCGCGAGGGCGGCAGTGGCGGCCGCAGTGAGCGCGGAGGAGGTGCGGCGTGCGAGGGCGAGCTCGCCGGAGCGGCTTGGCCAGCCGGCGGAGGGCGCAGGGGGCGCGGAACGACGCGGAGAGGGACCTGCTGCAGTTTGAGCAGCAGGCGCGCGAGGTGTGACGCGGGCGGCGTCGCGAGCGGAGGTCGAGTAGCGCCCTGATTCTGGAAAAATTTCCAGAATCAGACATCTGGGTTGATAGGCAGACGGCGAGGACGACGTCTGGTAGCTCATACAGACGTCTGAAAGGTGTGTATTCCGCTTGCTTCTTCCTTCCTGTCGACCGACCGTACTAAGGGAGGGAGTTGACTGTGCGCAGGTTCGCTGATTCGCCATCCTTTGCGAATCAGACGTCTGGAAGTTGTACCAGACAGCGGGAGTGACCTCCAGACGTCCGGGGTGACCATCGGACATCTGGGAGCTAGGACAAACGTCCCCACAGACTTATGGACGTCTGGGAAACCACACTGAACAGGTAATTCTCTGATCCACTGTTTAAGACGTCTGGAAGAAGTTCCAGACGTCTGATTTTGCACAGTATCATCTTTTTCGACCCGTTTAGGGCCCGTTCGGGCTCCGTTTTCCGCGATTCGAGTTGCGTTCTTTTCAGAATTAATTCCTCTACTCGTCTACAGTAGCTATACACTATTTTGAGACACTCCTTGTGTTTGATCCTTGTGATAGGACCTCGTTCAGTTGCAGTCTTGAGAGTCACGGAGGCACGCGGGATTCTCGATCACGCCCCCATTACTCCCGTTGTACCTGGTAGAGTGGCTTAAGTTTATTATTAAAATCTATTAAAGTATGGAATCATAACTAGAATCTAGGACATTGCATGAATCCTAGGAATGAGAAATGTATGGAATGATAGCTCCTAGGTGATGCATGAATCCTAGGGCTGGAAAACTAGTTGTATGCTAGATCCTAGGATGTGGCATGAACCCTAGGATGAAAAAACTAGTGGAATGTATAATACTGCAGTCTTGGAAAAATGGAAAGGAATATAAAGCTGCCTGTAAATTGAATTAACAGCTGCCTGTTATGAATAAAGAAACATGATTGAGATCATGGATTGTGAGAACGTGAAACTGGAAAGTGAAACATATGATGTTCTGAGATAAAGAGCTGGAACCCTACAGGGAATTAGGAGTGGAACTCTTGGAAAGAAAAAGGAATGGAACTGAGATGTAGTTGTACTGTCTCTTGGGAATGCAGTACCAAGGGAAGTACCTGTACCTGTTTAGTGCAGAGTGGGGCCAGCCACCCCAGGGACCCGGGGTTAGGATTGGCCGCTCTGTACCGACTTTTTGGCCCTCGTGTACGTAGTACCGAGGAGAGCTACTAGTGTTAGGAGAGTACTAGCTACCCCACGGGCCCCGGGGTTCTGCTAGCCTCCTTCACCGACTTGTTAGGCCCACTAGGGCAAACCAGGGTAGTCAGTCGAGGGTGCGCGGACTGTGGAGGGGCAAGGCCCCGGTTTGGTTACTGTGGAGGGGTTGGACCCCTGTTACTGAGAGGGCTCTGCCCTGGTTCCGTGCTGTGCTTTGGGCGCACCCGTTAACGGAAACGACTGACCGCCTGCCAGTGCGGGCTAGCTACCTGTGCGTTTATCGCGCGTGCCGTAGTCACCGTTACGTCTATCAGTGACCTTGGGGTGGTTGACTGAGGGTAGGATCACCACGGGGGACTCTCCCGGCCAAGAGAGCACCACGTGCTACTTCTACTTTTGGAAAAGACTGCAATCAAGATCGTTCCCACGAGGACATTCGAGATCAAGTAAAGGATCTGAGAAATAAATGAAATAGTGAGAAAATTTAAAGATGTGATTAAAGGAAGTAATAGAACATAACAGCTACTGTACACTCTATTGTTGCCTTTAGTTAGTTTGCCACTCTACTCAGCGTTTTGCTGACGTGTTACACTCGTTACCTTTTTCAGGACCAAGTGTTGAGCAGCCAGGGTCGGCGGCTGCAGAGCACGCTGGGCCGAGTAGGGTCGAGTAGAGTTTACCACAGTCTTTTGTACCTCTTTTGTTTCTGTTCTAGTGAGTAGTTTTTGTTTCCGCTGTACTTTCTTTACCTGCAGTTCTTGTTATATGATAAATGTTGTTCTACTGTTGTGGTGGTATCTACTGTAGTAGTTTCTTTCCTTACTGCTGTACTTCCTTACTGTTAGTTATATTCATGCTGAATGTAGTTTATTTTACTGCTCTTTTGGTTACTTCCTCGTTGGACGACTATGTCTTAGGATTAGTCGAGTCGGTCCGGTTCTCGTGTCTCGTAGGGACTCGGGAACCGGGTCGTTACAATATCTCTAGAAAGATCTTTCATCCTAGTCAAAAGGTCCTACTCTTTGATGCCCGACTCAAACTTTTCCTTGGGAAGCTGAGATCCAAGTGGGTCGGACCATACTTGGTCCGACAGGTTTTTGGAAATGGAGCCGTCGAAATCAGTCCGCTCAGCCAAGATTCCGAACCTTTCATCATGAACGGTCAGAGACTCAAACCGTTCATTGATGTAACCTCTACTGATTTGGCTGAATCATCATTTATCCTCCATTTTCCCTGAGCATATTGCACCCAGTCGTTGGAGTAAAACTCAGCGCTCAACGGGAGGCAGCCCGTCATTCTCTTTGAAAAAACCTGAAACCTTTTCTGACACCTTTTCGCACTTAAGGTTCACCCTTTAGGACAGCCGACTAGACCTCAAGTGCTTGCACCTGAGATTAGAAATCGTGTGTAACTGTCACCTCGACCCATTCACTCATTAAAACATCTGTCCTAATGTATGAACTAAATTGAATAAAAACCCTCTTAAGTTATAATGAGGACATTGCAAATCTTAGGCATGGGGGGGATGAAAGTGCAAATCTTGTAAGAAAAGGTTTTAAACAAAAAAAAATTCACATATGCCAAAAACACCATAAAAATTAAAAATTTTTTGAAAAAGAATAATAAAATGAGTGGAGGAAAGAAAGTTTTGTGGACTCTACAAAGGAGGAAGAGAAAAAGAAACAAAATGAAAAGAAGGAGCACAAAATGAAAGAAAAGAGATAGTCATTAGTAAGAAATTAAGGAGTTAACCTAAGTTCGAGACCTCATTCAGGAAAAGAAATGGAAAGTGCACAGTGAGATTAGTAAGAACGCAAACCTTAGGCATTCTTGGATAGACTTTTAGTACCCATTAAGATCTAGACATTCCTTAAGAGGTTGAGGAAAATGAAAAGCTTAAGTTTTAGGTCCAAGGCTTAGGGAATATTTGGCTTTGTTAACTAACTTTTGGTTTACGGGACTCAATAACCTAAGCACCCTAACTTCACACACAGCCTGGTTCAGTAAGCATAAAAATCAAAATCACGCAGAAGCGTTGCAGAAATTCTGAAAATGACACCTAGAGTAGGAGCGGCCGATCAACACAAGTTGATTTGGACGAGTTCTTAGTGTGGAGAGGTGGGAAATTCCCCTCGAAGATGCATAACAAAATATCATCTCCTCGGTGCTTGTCTCATAGGATATTTACATATCCTACTGGGGACATGTAAGCACTCTGCTGGTTCAGATTCCATAGATGGCATTATCACGAAATGTCAATTGCAAGTGTCTGAATTCGACCACGGAACACCATGGATGAGATTATCTCGAAATCTCAACAGCCAGGGTTCTGGGGGTTACCATGGGTGGTGCTATCTCGAAGCATCGATTGCTAGGAACCCTTGAGAATTGATGATGGGGACAAGGAATCTGATACAAACCGTGTTGAAAAGTCAATCCTAAGCTAGAATTAAAAAGAAAAAGAGAGAGAAAACTCTCCAAACATATAAATCTTCTACCTCTCTTTCTTATAAAATGCACTGCGAACTGAACCAAGGCTAAAATTATCTCAAGCACGGGTGCTTTAACCACAAAATCCAATAAACCTTAGGTTAGTTCTTATAGGCCTTAAAAACATTTATTAAGGACTGAGGCTGAGGTTAGATAGATCTGGATCTTGGTTGGTACTAGAGTACCTTTTAGGCCTATGGCTGGCATTCTGACCTAATCTAGGTTTCAAAAGAAAAAGCATTTATCTGGAATCATTAAGAATTTCATGGTCTAGAACAAGGGTTGAAACCTTAAAATTTTGCTAAGGGACTAACAAAAGCTAGGCATGGGGGTATGATGAGAACCTCATCATAAACCCTAACTGGCATAATCTAATCCAAGTATGTGTGAAAAAGCTCCAACAAAACCCAAAGAGAAGCTTAACTCAGAGAATTCTGAGTTAAAGTATAAAACAAATCATTAGGGGTAAAACTGCAATTTCACCAATGCAGTTTGAAAACAGGGTAATTAAGTGTCCAAACATAGGTCAAGCAAGCTTAATAAGAAGGGAAGTTGGATGATTTGATCTGAAAAGGGTTATGGCAACTTCTAGGTATTAAATGACATTCTATAACCCTAAAACAAACCCACTTTAATTCACGAGGTTCGAGGTAGGATAAAAATCAACTAAATCCTCTAAAATTCATAGAAAAATATCCCCTAGGATTTAGAACCGTCAATTTGGCCTTTGAAACCTATTTTGACCTAAAATGAGAACCATGCTCAATTAATGACTTAATTTTGGTTTTTGCATAAATTGACTGGTCAAATATGGTCCAACCAAAAATAAAAATTTACCATTAAAATCCTTAAGTTCAAATTCGTCTGGTATAAAAACTTGAGCCTAAGAAAAGACCATATTGACCAACTTTAAAAATTGGTCCTCTCTAATTACTTTTTGACCCTTATCTTTTGAAACCCTTACGTTTAGGCCCCCAACTTCTTGCCATTCTTTGCAGAACGGTCCTCCCTGCCACTTCTGCATAGCGCCATGCCTCCGGCGGCTGCCCTCTAGAACAGACGGGGGGTCCCCTACGACGTCCTCTGTCGCAGGAACTCGCCCATGCCCTCTTCCATCAACCATGCCTCTCGTGCGAACGCACGAAAGGAATGGGTATCCTCTCTGGCCATTCTCCGGCGAGGCTAGCACGTCGCCACCTCGTTTCCCTCTCCGCGCCAAGGTCTTTATAAGGAGCGGCAAGGTCTGCCGACTCCTTCAAGCTTCCTCTGGCGGAGAAATACCCCACCTTTCGTCTCTTCCTCCTTCGATCAGAGCGCCCAAAGCCTCCGACGATCTCCTTCTCCTCCTCGTCGCTCTGCTGCCTTACCTGCAGCAGAGTTTACTCTCCCCTGTCATTCGCGCTAGGCCGTACCAGCTGGCACCCTCCGTCTGCCTCCACATCGCCGATATCCTCCTCTAGGGCATCTTCGTCCCCAGCTCCGGCAGGCACGAGCCAGGTGCTGCTCTCTTCCCCTTCGTCGAGTAAACAGGTACAGACTTTCCTCTCTCTCTCCCTTACATTTTCCCTCTCCTAATTTACCTTTTTACTCCACCGCACGCAACTTCCACCTCCGCCTGCTCCGTCTCTAATCACCTTCTCCGGCGAGTCCATCCCACTTCCACATACCGCCTCACCCCTCGCCGACTAACCCAAAAGCTTCCCCTCACTCCACTCAACCGATCCCCCCTCTCCACTCACTACCAATCACCACCCAATCACCCCCCGAACAAACCCATCTTCCTGCACACAGTCTGACCTAGGGCTACCTCCACACGTGCCCTCGTGCCTCGCCGACCCCCGCTCTCCGGCGAAGCTTCCCCCGTTTTCTGATGTGGCCAAGAGGCCGTCTTTCTGCTTTCAAGTTGGAGACCCCTCGCCGCCATTGCTGAGCTACTGCTGCTCCTTCGCTCGCAGCTCCAAGTGTCCTCCAGCCCAGGTGAGAGTCCCAGGCAGCGCGGATTGTTGCTGCGAAGGAGCCCAGGCTTGCGAATTGGGTCGCAAGCCTCACAGCTGCACCAATTGGCTGCAGTTCCCTCACCTGCAGGTGCGAGAATTGGAGGTGGGACTTTAGTCCCACCTCGTAAGTGTGCAGTCAAGCGCCCACACTTAAATTGAAAAAGTGTATCTGGCTTACTGCCTTCGATATACAAGGGTCAGGTCCCTCTCACCCGCACGCAGCACGCCACGCGCTCGCTCGCCCTCGCCCGTGCTCATGCCCCGTGGGTCTGGGCCGGATCCGACTACCCGACCACACACTCCTCGCCCACCACTGCACGCCGGTGGGCCTGGTCCCAGGCGCGCTATCCGAACCCAATTACCCGGCTCTGGGAGAACAGTCCTAAGAGAGATTCTGAGAAAGAGAGAGACGCGGGGAAGGGTAGGGATAAGTTTTGCGCTGACCACTGTGTGTGCATGCAGGAAAGAAAGAAAGAAGAAGAAGAAGCAAGCCAAGGAAGAAGAAGAGAGGAGAAGCGGCCGAAGCCTTAGCCGCACTGAGTAGCTGAAGAAGAAGAGAAGAAGCCGCACTGTAGCAACCCACAGTTAAGTCGTCTGAGCATCAAGTCAGACAATGGACGGGCAGCTGCCAGAGCAGAAAGAAGAGAAAAAGAAAGGAGAAGAAGAAGAAAAAGAAGAAGGAAGACACAGCTGCAAGCAAGGAAAGACAGAAGGAAAGAAAGAAAAAGAAGAATAGAAAGAAGAACAGAAGAAAGAAGCAGAGAAGAAGAAGAAGAAAAGAAGAAGACTCTGCAGCTGAAAGAAAGAAAGAAAAGAGAAAGAAGAAGCAGATCACCACAACCGCAGGTTAAAGAAGAGAGAAGAATGTAGGAAGAAAAGAAGAAAGAAGAAGAAGAGGAACGGTTAAGAAGAAAAGAGAAAAGAAAGAAGAGAGAAGAAGAAGCCAACAAAACTCTCTCTCTCTCTCTCTTCTTGTTTTTGTAACATAATTGAGAACTTTTATACTTCTAGAATACTAGTTGCTCCTTGGGTTCGACCTCGGGAAAACTTTTTATTCCGAGTAAAAATTTGTACTAATTTGGTAGCTACTTTGTCATATACTACAACGGTTGTAAACCATAAATAATCATAACAACAAAACACGCTCAAACCTTCCCAGTTACTATAAGGCATCTGGTGGAGGCAGCCGACATCTGGACGCCAAGGCACAGGTGCATGCACGCGCAGGCGCGCAAGGGTGTGCACACGCTGGAGGGAGCAGGCGTGAGGGAGCGCAACGCATCGCGCTGTGGGTTGGAATGGACACGGACGAAGATGCGGACACGGGCAGGTGCAGACGCTGGAGAGGAAGCGGTTGCAGACGCGGGCGCGGGCGTTGACGCGGCGATGGGCTGGGGACGGTTGCGACGTGGAGAGAGGGCGCATGGTGACTGGATAAGTGAGAAACTTTCCGGTCACGGCACTGTAGCTATAGTACCACGTAGAAACGCGGGAACATTCGCTACAGTGAGCGCGCGGCTCCGACAACCGACTGCGGCCGGTTCTGCGTGCGCCAGCGCACTGGAGCGAGCCTGCGCGTGCGGAAGGAGATGGCGCTGGCGGCTAGCATGCGCGGAGGGGCTTGCGCGCTGCGTGGAGCTGCTGGTGCCATGCTACTGCTGCTGTTGAGCTCTGAAGCTTTGAGCTGCGGCAATGGCTTGAAGGGCTTGAACGTCGAAAACAGAGAACGAACCCACCACGCCCACCTGCTCTTGGATGAGCTGGGTGGTGGTGGAGCTCATAGTGGTGGTCGTGGGACCACTGTGAGCTTGCTTCTGCCCACAGCATATCTCTTCAGTGGAAGAGGTGCTGCATATGGAGGGGAGAGGATGGCCTGGAGAAGGTGTCTGCGGGTGTGTGTTCTGGACCAAGCTGCCTTCGCAAGGAAGATGGCAGGTCTTTATAATGGAGGAGGTATGCCACGGCCATGCCCTGAACTGCGCATGACCAGCCATGCGGCTGGCAGAGCATGCTATGGCAGAGAATGGCGCGAAGAAGCAGCCCATGCCCTGAGCCGCGCGGAGAAGAAGACGTTCAAAGCAAATAAAGAAATAAAGAAGGTGAAAATTGCGATGCAACCCTTAATGAAAATGTCAATTACAAGGCCAATTATTCACTTTCCTCCCCTCTTAAATAATTGCATGCACGTGTCAATTTTTTCAAATGCAACTATAGCTGCCTAATATGCAATGGCAATGCTAGGAAATAACACAAGATAACATTTTTATTGGTGTATTTTTGCTGTGCAATCACTGGGCCAGGGTTCCCTTGGGGGTAGCTTGTCGGAGTTCAGATAGGTGACGATAAGCGACATCCAAGAGATGGACTGCTCTATTGCAAACGTCTTTGGAGCAAGGACAGTTGGCTCTTTTAGGGTCTAGAGGTTGATATCCTCCTCTTCTCCTCGAGGGATGGTGGCTGCGAGTCTGGCCAATGCATTTGCCAAGGGATTGTTTGCTCGGGGTACCTGCCTGGTTGAGACAGTCTTAAAATCTGCCAACTCCCCTCTGACCTTATCAGCACACAGGATCATGTTCGGATCCCGAGCTAGGTACTCGCCATTTATCTGGTTGGCGACCAGCTAGGAGTCCGTGTACACTACTAGTGAGGTGACTCCCATGGATATGGCTACTCGGATGCCTGCCATCATAGCCTCGTACTCTACCTGGTTATTGGATGCAGGGAAATCCAATTTAATGGTGTACTTACGAGTAACGCCGTCTGGGGCGGTTAGAGCTATCTCGACCCCAAACTCGGCTGTCATTTACGAGCCGTCAACATATAGTTACAAGGGGAGTGTGAGGGAGGCATCAGGGTTCGTGAATTCTGTCACAAAATCTACCAGGACTTATCCTTTGATCGCTTTCCTTGGCTGATATTTTACGTCAAATTTCACCAATTCCATAGCCCATTTTACCTGTTGTGCAAACGTCGTGAGCTTATGTACCATTAGCTGCAGGAGGTAGTTGATGAGTTGCGACTCATCATAGCTAAATTGCCTAAGTTAAGCTAGAAATTAGGTTAAACACTATCAAATTAATACATAAAAAGGGTTAAGTGTGGAAAATAGAGAAAAAGACTTAAAACATCAATTTTGTGTTAAAAATGCATAATTAGGTCATTGACTTTTTTAATAAGATTAAATGGTGATCCAAGTGCAAATTGAACACAAATAAATTTAAAAGTTCAAATCAAAAGTGTAATTAACTTCTTAAATGTTCAATTAAGCTTCCATAAAAACTTGATTGCATTTGGACATTATTAG
Source organism: Thalassia testudinum (assembly GCA_037157565.1). Classification (NCBI taxonomy): domain Eukaryota; kingdom Viridiplantae; phylum Streptophyta; class Magnoliopsida; order Alismatales; family Hydrocharitaceae; genus Thalassia; species Thalassia testudinum. Next base: position 8,726,662 of record JAZHRO010000076.1, on the reverse strand, counting down.
GTCCTTGCATTTAAAGATTCACATTTAGGTCATTAGTACATCACATTTCATTCTTTGAAAACTAGCCAAGGACACACTTGAAGGCCGCAGGGACTTATTTGCAAACCTTAAAGGACTGTTCTGTTTATCTTTTTATCACTTATGGGCTGCTACGCAATCTTTCTACCCCTTCGCTGAGGGGCTTTATGTAAAGACCCATTCTGTTCTGAGCCTTTTAAGACGTCTGGATGGTCGATTAGACGTCTGGTCGGACGTCTGGACACACTCCCAGACGTCTGGAAATTGAAAAATTTGTACATAGCTTCGCGTCTGCACGCTGGCTGCACGCAGACTGCCTTTTCCCTCTTCTCTCTCTTTTCCTTCTCCCCCGCAGAACCCTAGCTCACCCTTATATAAGACCTTCTCCCCCTTCCTATCTTCCCCACTCCACTACAACCACCTTCCCTCCTTCCTCTCCACTGCAGCGAGAGGGGCGAGCATGAGAGAGAGCGCGAGAGCGAGCGCCGAGGAGAAGAGGCAGCGTAAAGAGAGGAGGAAGAGCTTGAGCTCGTGAGCTCGTGGGAGCTCGCCGAAAGACGCACAGCCAGAGCGACGCGTGTGGGAGGAGGAGGGTGTCGGGGGAGACTTCCCTGACACGTGCTGCAGCCAGAGCTGCAGGCGAGGAGGAGAGGCCGCGGCTACGCACTGGGAGGAGGAGCAGAAGGTAGTTCTGGTTCTGGGATTTTCCCAGAATCAGAAGTTTGGCATGCCGTCCAGACGATGTGTTGGACGTCTGGTGACGACACCAGACATCTAAAAGCAGAGCTTCGCGAAAGTACGACCCTCTTGCGATTACAGCCATGCAGGCCGCACCGCCGCTATGATCTGCATAGCTAATTGTAGAAGATACGTTCTGTCGTGTGCAGAGATAGCTTCGGGAAGGCACGGGGCATGCCCTCCCACGCATCTCGGACATCTGGACAGCTTACTAAATGATCGAAAGCACTCCCAGACGACTGGACGGGAGGTCAGATGTTTGGAGCTGGGTCCAAACGGTCAAGAAGGGGTTCTGGACGTCTGAAGTTGACGCAGGAACCTGAGGTGAGATTTTGGATACTTTTAAGACGTTTGGACCTTGTGCCAGATGTCTGATTTAGGTCTGCATCCCTATTTTTGACCCATTTAAGGTTCGTTTGAGGTCTGTTTTACGCAAACGAGATATTTGTGGATTCCTTGAGAGTTCCTCTACATGTTAGAAATCCTTTTATACTGTTCCGAATGTTTCATTGTGGTATGTTCCTTGGTATAGGATTTCGATCGGTTGCAGGTTCAGGGCTTGTTGAGGCACGTGAGCCTACTGTTCAAACCCCAAATACTCCCATGTTGTCTGGTAGAGTAGTTTCCCCTTTATTTAATTATTAAACATGAATGCTTATGTGAAATTGGATAACTAGAAACCTAGGATGTGGTATGAATCCTAGGACGAGAAGTACTTGCACTGTTGTATGCGTGTTTGAGATTGCAGTCCTAAATAAATGAATAGAAATATGAACATCTGCTTATTAATAAATAAGAGCTGCCTGTGAAATATGAAATGCCTGTGCCAGTTAGATAGATATCTGTGGCATTTCTTGTTGTATATATAAATCGTGGAAATACGAGTTACATGTGTAAGATCTGAAAATGGAAATATGAATGAGGAAACCTGGTATGGAATAACATGGGAAATACGATCATGAACCCTATGGGGAATTAGGAGTAGAGCTCCTGTGGATAAATGGAATAGATTGGGAAATGTGAGTGGAAAGTGTGCTGGCCCTTGAGTACGTAGTACCAAGGAGAGCGATTGACCCCTGTTTAGTGTAGAGCGGAGCTAGCTGCCCTTGAGTTGGGACCCGGGGTTAGGATTAGCTACTCTACACCGACTTCTTTGGCCCTCGCGTACACTGTACTGGAGAGAGCTAGCCACCCCACGGGGCCCAGGGTTCAGCTAGCCACCCTACACCGACTTGTTAGGACCACTGGGCAAATCGAGGTAGTCAGACGAGGGTGCGTGGACTGTGGAGGGGCGAGACCTCGGTTTGGTTCTGAGGGGCTCGGCCCCATGTTACTGAGAGGGCTAGGCCCTCTACTGTTCAGTGCTGTACTTTAGGCGTACCCGCTAGCGGAAATGACTGACTGCGTGCCAGCGCAGGGTAACTACCCGTGCACTTATCGCGTGTGCTGTAGTCACCGCTAAGTCTGTCTGTGACCGCGGGGTGGTTGAATGGGTGTAGGATTACCACGGGGGCCTCTCCCGGCCAGGAGAGCACCACGTGTGCCTTTTACTCTTCAGAAAAGACTGCAATCAAGATCGTTCCCACGAGGAACATGCAAGATCAAGAAAGAGATCTAAAACGTAAACCAATGGGTGAAAAGAAATGGCTTGTAAAATAAAATAATTGGAAAAGATAAATTACCTGTTAGCTTTTATTGCTTTAGTTAGTTTGGTTACCACTCTACTCAGCGTTCGGTGACTCCGTTTTACTCGTATCCCCTTGATGAGTGGCTACTCATCATAGCTAAAAGGTCAAAATTAAGCTTGACACTAAGCAAAACAATATCAAATTAACATATAAAAAGGGTTAAGTGTGGGAATTAAAGAAAAGACCTAAAACTTTTAATGTGTGTTAAAACCTCCTAATTAGGTCACAAAAATGAGATATTCTGAAAACTAAAGAACAAATGATGATCCATGCATCAATTGAACACATAAACAAGTTTTAAAAGACAAATCAGAAGTAAAATAAATGTATTAAATGTTCAATTAAGCACATGTAAAAATTTGAAAGCAATTGGACATCATTTAGGCTTAGAAATAAATATATTACAATTAGGTCCTTCATGCATTACATTTCTACCCTTCAAAACTCCTTCTTGGACCTTTTTGCAAGCCGCAGGGACCCTTTTGTATGACTGCAAGGCCCTTCCAGTTATAGTTCTTTTCACTTTTGGACCTGCACGCTATTCTTCTACCCCTTCGTTCAAGGGTCTTCCTGCAAGTTTTCCCTCATTTCAGAGAGAAGCCTGTGTTCTTCACACGCACTGTAGCACGCGAAGAACACAGCCATTCTCGACCGTCCATCGCACTTTTGATCTCGATCTGCGGCTGGATTCTATTGGAACCTTCGCGCGATTCGGTGCGTGCGTTCACCTCTCTTCCCAGATCACATCTGACGGTCAGATTTCCCTCTCGACTCGCCCCGCGCTCTACTCATCTCATCCTCACCGTCGGCCTAATTTTGATTAACCTCACCCTTGCGGTGATTCCAGTCACTGAGCTGCTATTTAAGCACCTCAGTGGTGTCGTGCGCAAAGGATCGCTCCCTCCTACATCTCTTAGCGATCAGTTCGTCCACTCCAGTCTCTCCTCCTCATCTAGACCCTGATTTCACAGCCACCGGTTGTGGAATCATCGCCTGCTCTCGACCCTCCTCGTCGCTAAGGACCTCGTAGCACCTGAGGACGACCCTGGAGTCTCACTGGCAGACTCTTCCCTCCGCTGGAGTCACCCTCCTCCTTTCCTCCTCCTTAGCCGCCGGCTAAGGACCCATAGGTCCCATTCTTCCTTTTAGTTTAGGTTTTTAATTCTGCACAAGTAGTGTTAGATTTAGTTTGCAGTAGTTTAGAATAGATTTAGTTTTAATTGTTAGTGTTTAATGTTAGCTGTAGTCAGATTAGTCTTAGGAGTAGAATTAGTATTAGATCCCCTCCCTCACCTCCTCTGATCAGTCCAGATCAGAGGGGAGGAATCATCTGTTCATTGTTCAATTTATCTCCCTCTTCATGTTTTGTTTTTCCATCATCCAAATTCTGATTCTTGTTTTTTCCTTTTTAACGACGAATTTTTCATCAATCACCCACACATCCTGACCCAATTTCAGATCTGATGGCGCACTGCCTCAGATCTGAAAGTGGCCTCACAAGCACCATTTGGGGCTTCTCACTCACTCCATTTGTTTCACAAAAGCTCCTCTGTTTTAAATGGATTGCCTCAGTTTGTCGGAGCACTTTTGATTTGGATTTTAAAGGATTTTTACTCTCTGAAATGTTTTGACAGATCTGACAAATTGAAGGGATTTTTGGTTTTCACTGTGGGCAAGGACTCTGAGAAGTTCTCTGGTGACAGAGAACCAATCAGAGGAGCCTTTCATGATTCTGTTTATACTTTGTTTTGAATGCATTCGCCAGCTTCCATTAAATTTCCTTAATGCATTCTTAGTCTCTTTTTGCTATTTCAGAACTGCCATACACTATTTGTGTTGATGATCATTTCTGTATGGTGATTCTCTAACCTAAGGAGTTTTCCATACTCCTTAAGGTTGCAAGAAACTGGGATTGTGTTTCTTTGGTTTTAATTGATCGAGCTAAGTCTTCCTTCATGCTGTCTATGGCATTAGGAAGACTAACTCAATGCCATTTGAATTTTGATTTGAAAGGATGCTTCTGATAAGGTTTTTCCTAATGAGTATTTGAGCTGAATTTACATGAGATTTTAGTGAGATTTAAACCCCTTTCAGATTTGGATTTCATCTCTTCAATATTTAGTTTGTTTTGAATTTAATCTTATTCCCAGTTATACAGCAACATGCTGCAACTTGCAGCTACATTTCCTTCCATCTCCAAATTCTCTTCTCCTCCAAATTCCCCTTTCATCTGTGAATTTTTTTGTTCCCCTTTCTCTAAGTGGACTAACTGCAGCAGTAGTTAGCCACTTGACAGTGGCTTAAGCCACTGCCACTGTAAACTACACATACTAAATACATTCTTCTCTCCATCTTTTCTGACAGTAGCTGTGGCTGCTGTCTTAATTGACCACTAACACTCAATCAACTCTAATTCCCTAACTTTATACAAAAGCCTAATGACATAGACTTATTTTAAAACTGTAAATATACCTATTCATAGTATTATAACTATAGCATATCAGTTAGATACATAGTTATACTGTAAATATGTATAAAACCTGTACAGAAATTCATATACATATGTAATCTATGTAAAAATATGTATATATACTAATCTATTATGTATGTATTTACTGATTTATGTATATATGTATGTACAGATTTATATTTACTTATGTAGTAGCTAAGTTAATAAGTTAGAGCAATAATCAAGTAAATAAATCTATAAACTTGGGAATATATATATATATTAAGTAATTTAAGTTAGTCAAAGTATAATTATACCTAGTATAACTTACTGTAACTTAGTTTTAATTTTAAACACCCAGAACTGCTATTTTAGCCTAAATAAAACATAAATAAATTCGTAAAAATACAATAAAAATATGTATTAAATACTTAAGTATGTAAGTTAAAACTGTTTAAGGTCAATTAGACCATTTACTAATTATTTTATAAGTAATTAACTATTTAATCACCTAAATCAACCTGTATAATCAGCCTAGTTTAGCGAATTTATTTGTATAGTAAAAATATTTAAAATTCAAAATTAATTAATCAATTATGTAGTATTACGTAAATATTTTATTTACCATATTTTATTTTATTTTTTTTAATAATTTATGGCCCCCAAATCGAGGGCCAAAAACGCGCACAGACGCAGCTGCGTTTGATTTCCAGCGCACGATGTGGCGCTGGAATAGCGCCACATCGTGTGCTGCAAACCAAACACAGCCATATAAATATAATTTATGCTATACTGTAAGCAGTCGTCAAGGTGCAGGGCGCCCGAAACACTGCGCTTATGTCCGATCCGATTACCTGATGTGTGTGGGGCCGGGGGACTGAGCGTGTGCGAGCACGAAGGCGTTGGGCTGAGGCCTGACGCTGAGATTGTAAACGGAACTAAGCCACCAAATCGTAGATTAGGGCGCGCTTAGTAGAGGTCTGGTCCCACCCGTAGGGTGCTATGTATCCCTCGAAAAGCGCGCCCGTTAATTAAACACATTTTACACTAAGGACGTTAGCTTAACCCCGTCTCCACCGCAGCCTCTGAAATACCTCAAGAGACAAGAGTTAAACACAGAAGAAAATGAAAGGACAGACGACTTAAAAAAAAAGAGAGAACACGAGATAACAAGAACAGAAAAGACTTACTGTACATACAGCAGTAGAATAAGTAATACACATACGTATAAGTAAACCCACATAATTACTAACAGAATAAAATGACACTATAAACGTAGCTAAAGACCTCAGTTTTGCCTTTTAGGTTGTATATAGTGTTTTCTGAGATTTAGCGACGTTTATATCTGTCACTAAAACTGATATATATGTCACTATAAATAAATGACTAGTAAGTTAAGTTTTTACACTATGGTATCCTAATGTAGTATGAACTAACATATTAGTGTTAATAGTATAACTTGTAAATATATAGTTTAGAGTATAATAATAGATTGTTTGATGCTTGTTCATAGTTAGTATTTTTGCAAGCACTTCTTAGTAACTAGGTAAATAAAACATTCATTCATTCTTTAAGTGTAAAGTTTCTTTTTGAATAAGAAGACAATTTTGGAGAGTGACCGAATTAAATTCAATAAATTGCCTCCCAGAGAACGACCTGAAACAAAACCAGTAAAAATTAGATAAATAAGCAAATGATAATAATGGTTGTAATGACTGGTACTCACCCATACTCACCACTATACGACATCTTTAATGTTATATTATACACCCTATACTACAACGACATGATCATAACAATAATTATTCATCATCATACAACCATTGTGTTATATACACATTGTAGATCATCGGTGTCATTGTTATCATTGTCATTCACACATTACACCAACCATCAACACCATTACACTATTATATCATCACCCCTTTACAGGTCCAGGAGTTGAGCAGCCCGAGTCGCTGGCTGCAAAGGGTGCTGGGCCCAGTTGAGCCCAGTCGTAGTTTCCTGTTGTTGTACTTCCTTTTGTTGTGAGTTTAGACTGTTGCTACTGTTTCAGCTTCTGTACTTTATTTCCACTTTACTGTTGTGGTGGTGATATGTACTGTTAGCAGTTTTTACTTCCTTTACTGCTTGTACTCTTTTACTGTTAGTTACCTAGCATAGTGAATGTGGTTTACTTTTCTGCTTTTTGGTTATTTCTTATTAGATGATTGGGTCTTGGGATTAGTCGAGTCGAGACGGTCTCGGGTCCTGTAAGGATTCGAGAATCTGGTCGTAACACTTTACCTGTAAAAGCACCAACACACCTGCAGCCATTTGCAAACACTATAGTGTGTGTGAACTCTCAAGATCATGACCGTTGATCTCCTACACCCAACTCGATCTGCGGCTCACCTTGATTGAAAGCTTCACACCAATCGGCGCGTATGATCACCTCCTCACCCAGATCCCATCCAATGGCCGCTTTTTGATTTAAGCTTGTGAGCACTCTCTCCTCAAATCCCCATCGCGCACGGCCTTGGAGGCTAATTGCACTACCTCGGTGCTTTGATTCACTGTCACTCTACTTAAGGAGCTCCGCAGCTGCACATGCGAGGGATCGCTCCCTTCTACACCTCTCAAGCCGATCATTCTTCCCCTCCAGCTCTCCTCCCCATATTTCCCCTTTTCACGGCCACTGGATGTGAAATTCCACTTCTTCCCCGACTCTCCTCGTCGCTAAGGACTCCGTAGCACCTAAGGGCGAACCAGAACTCCACTAGCGAGTTTTCACACTGCTGGAGCATTTCCTCCCTCCAGTCTTCCTCTCCATCCATCGGGTGGAGATCCAAAGGTCCCATTTCTCCATTTAAATTAGGTTTACTGTTTTCTAGATTAGCTGTAGTGTTAATTATAGTAGTTTAGTAATAGAAATTAGATGTAGAATAGTTCTAATCTGTGCGTGACTGTAGTGTAGTTTAGGAGTAGAGTTATCATAGAGTCCACATTTTCACCTCCTCTGATCACTTCAAACCAGAGGAGACGAATTCCCCTATTTACTAATCACTGTTTTCTCCCCCTACACATTTCCATTTCTCTTTCTGAATTTTCTTGTGTTGTAATCCACAATTCACCCATCCATTTGGAGTCAAATTCCCATCCCATTGCTTTCAAGCTTTGAGATAAGGATTTGCGCTCAAATCCACCTAGGGTCTCTTCACTCATTTCAGTTTATTCACAAAGACCCCTGACCTGGTTTGAAATGGCTCGGTTTGCTTGATCAATTTTTGATTTGGATTTCAACACAAGATCATGATATTTTGATCAATTGGGTTTTCAAGGATTTGTGATCAAGTCAATCGATTTTTTCTTGGGTGATTTAGCTCATGGCCATGAATCTGAGATGCTGCTGATGATAAATTTTCCTCAGATGAGCCATGATTAGATTTATTTTTGATTGGGGATTTCATGGTCTTAAATGTATGGTAGAGCCAAGGAAAATCAACCTTGTCGATTGGAGGCTCTACCCAGAATGTCTCTAATGTTTTCAAGATTCTGATTGTTACATAAGGGATTCTTAATATTCCCTAAGGCTTTCAACATATTGGGATTCAGTTGAATTTAATGGACAGATTCTAACACTTCCTACATGCTGTCTATAGCATTAGGAAAGTGTTAGATCAGTGATTTGTCTCTGATTTGGACAGAAAATTGTTGACAAGGGATTTTGATTCAGAATGTAACATCCGAGAATGATTTCTATGCTAGTTTCAGACCGTGTCAAAGTTTTAAGAGGTTTTTGTTGTGTTTTGAATCCCAATTCCAACACAGTAAACTACATTTTAACTGAAATCCAGCAAATTGGTTCCTAGCACAAACATGGTGTATCTCTGATCAGACTTTTTCAAGTTTGATTTGTGATATAAATATAATGAATCAGGAAATAAGTTGCTGAATTAGAGGTTCACACCTGCTGCAGATGATTTTCTCTGATTTCTGGACACTGCAGTATAGATTTGAGATATGTTAAGACTTTTGGTTTGCATTAAGGACGTCTGGAAATTCTTGAGTTGTTGCGGCAAATTGCTACTACTGTGGTGTTGGATTTCAGCAGCAAAGCTACTACTTGAAGCTCTTGCTTTTGCAGCAGTATTAGGATAGATGAAACTCTTAGGACAGTAAAGGCTAGGATTAGGTTGTGTAAATTAGTTGATATGTTCTCAATGTTGTGTAGTAATTGTACAAGCTTTCATGTATTTGAAATGGAATTTTAATTGCATTTGAATAGCTTGTAATTTGAATTTCAACTCTTTTGTCAACTTACTTGCATGCCTAATTATCCAAATTCTACATTAATGGAATTTTGGGTTGAAATTCATAGTTTTTTTATTGAACACCTCCTATACCATATTTAAAACACATTTGAGTACTTCCACTGCCTATTCAACACTCAAACATAACTTTAGTAACTTAAGTTTACCTTGAAAATCCTTTTAAGGCCTAGTTTGTATAAACTTTGTAAATAAATAAAAATGATATAAGAAATCTAAAAAATAAAATAAACCTGTCTTGATGAAGATTAGGTATATGTTTAGACATATGCCAAATTTCAAGGCATTCTGAACCCTCGACTTGATAGAACATACCAGCTGACGGTTCAGTATACCTTGGAACTAAATAAAAACCCCTAAACTAAAAAATGACAAAAACACATTCTAGCTCTCATCTCTCTCTTTCTTTCTCGTCTCCTACCTCTATAAAACACACAAAACCTATAAAAATCAAAAAATTCACAAAAATACCTAAAAAGAAACACTACGTATACTAGGTATATACTCGTAAATATAAGTTATAAAGTAAGCTATATGTATATATATTGTAAAACAGGTGTATAATAGGTATAACTAAATTATATATATATTATATATTGTAAATTACATATTAAAAATTATTTAAACGGTACATAACTTAATTATATAACTATTTATTATTTATACTAACTTATAAGTACTATAACTTAAGTAAAATTATAAAACCCTGTATATAAGTGTATTTACCATTTATACCGTGTATACATATTTATATATGTATTATGTATATCAGAAATCATGTATCATAATTTAATTATGCATATAGAATAAATAATTAATTTATTAAATTACTAGCAAATTTATTAGATTAAATTAAAATAAATTAGTGATTTAAGTTAAAACTGAACTAAATTATACTGTACATTTGTATTAATATATTTTAAGTAAATTAAGCTAATTTAATTATATTTATAATGTATTATAATATTTAAACCTAATTTATATGTAAGATAGCTTGAAATAATCTATTTAAATGTAAATAAAATCAAAATAAATGTTGAAAAATAAAATAAAACTCTTTATTAAATACTTTAATAGGTATATTAATACTTTACAAGGTCAATTAGACTATCAATTAAATAATTTATACGTAACTAAGAAATAAAATGTAATAAACAATATGAATAAACTGTAAATTTTACCTATTTTATTTATATGATAAATGCAATTAATTTTGTAAATTAAATGTACAATTATAAAATACTATGTAAATACTTTAATATCACATAATTTATTTTTAATTTACAATAAATTATGACCCTCAAATCAGGGGCTAAATCCTTGAAATCAGCATAGCTGCGTTGGGATGTCAACGTTGAGAAGGTGCTGAATAGCGCCACATCGTGAGTGGTAGATCATCCACACCCACTTATATTGATTTTCACTTCCATTTCAGTCGTCAGGCACCGGGCACCCTTATAACCCTATCCCCCCCTCCTCTGATCTGAGTATGGCATATGGCATTGGTTTGTGATTGTGTATGGTGTGTGGTTGGGAGCCATTGGTGACGATCTCGCAATCAGTTTGATTTAATTTTATTACTCGAAATGTCAAAAATACTCCGAGGTCGAACTCAGGGAGCGAATTCAATTTTTAGAAGCATAAAAATCACAATTCACAATAATGTACTGTTTTACAAAAAAGAATTGGAGAAAATAAAAGCAGAATTAATCTTCTCTGTTTCTTCTTTTCACTTCTTCTTTACTCTCTCTCTCTCTTTTCTTTCTTTGTCTTCAGACGTCTGATTCCAGGAATCAGACGCCTTAAATGGCGTTTGCTACGGTGGACGCCTTCTCTTTCTTCTTCCTTTCTTTGGCTGCTGCTGCTTTGCTTCTTCTTCTCCTTGGCTTTTTCTTCTTCTCTTCTTTTCCTTTCTACTCGGTCCTTCTCTTTGTGGCAGCTCCCTCCTTTCCTTTTCTTCTTTTCTCTTTGGCTCTGCTTCTGCTCTTCTCTTTGGTTGCAGCTCCCTCCTCCTCCTCTTTTCTTCTCTGGCTCTTTCTTCCTCTTTAGCTCCTGCTTCTTAGCGCAGCTAAGTCCTTAGCCGCTTCCTCTTCTCTTCTTCTTCTTCTTCTTCAGCTTCCCTACACAGGCATGGTTAGGCAAAAACCTACTCCTAACCTCCCCGCGTCTCTCTCTCTCTCTCTATTTCTTTCTTCGGTATGCTCTCCCAGAGCCTGGTAATCGGGTCGGGTGTGCGCCCGGGTCCAGGCGCACCGACATGGGTGTGATGCGCGAGGAGTGCTAGGTCTAGGTAATCGGGTCGGGTGCCAGGTCCGCGTAGCGTGGGCACGAATGAGGCGTAAGTAGGCGAGGGGACCTCACCCCGTGTGATTGAGGCGATAAGCCACTTTTACTTTTTCAATTTATGCACTGCGAGGCGCTAGAAAACGCCCGAGGTAGGACTAAAGTTCCCACCTTTATGCCTGTGTGCATGCAGCAGGGGTTGCGAGCGATTGCAGTGACAGCTAAGGCCTTCGAGGCTAATTAGCTGCCTGGAGCTGTGCGCGGACGTATTCCACGCGACCTGGGCTTGTGTCCTAGGGCTGAGGAGGTCTGGAGCTGCTTGCAAGCTTGGTCCAAGTTCTGTGTCAATGGCGACGGAAGCTCGGGTCCTGAAATCACGAATACGGCCTTGCAGCCTTGTCAAAATGCTCGGCAGGCTTCGCCAAAGCATGGCGAAGGTGGCTCGGGGGTCAACGTGGCCTGAAGACGCCGGTGCGCGTGTCCCTAGGGCACACTGTGTGCGTGCAGGTGGGTGTGTTCAGGAGGAGGAAACAGTGGGTATGGTGGTCAGTGGAAGGTTGCAAGATGATCAGTGTACTGTGGCAGAGGTGGTGAGGTATCTGGCGAGGTGTGTGGAGGTGTGGAGCGGTGGAGGCACCTCGCCGGTGGGTGGCCGGAGATGGAGAAGATGGCGGTGGTCAATGGCTGCGAGGGGTCAAAAGTTGAAATAGAGAGAGGGGAAATGAAGAGGGGAGTAAGGGGAACTTACTTAACAAGTCCAGAGTGAAGGGGGAGTGCGGAGGTGGTGAGTGGCCGATACTGCCGTCGCCGGAGACGAAGGTGCCAGGGGGAGAGAACGACGACAAGGAAGAGGGGTTAGAGGGCGCCCGTTGGTATGGCGCAACACGGCGGAGGACGGTGGAGGTAGCCCTGCCACTGGTACAGTGGTAGAGCGACAAGGAAGAGGGGGAAGAGTCACCGGAAGCTCTGGCAGTCGGCCGGAGTTGGGAGGAGACGAATTGGAGGGGGGATCTCTGGCCAATCTAAGCTTGAAGGATGCGACGGAGTGTGCCACTCCTTAAATAGGTGAAGGTCGGTCAGGAGGCGCGCGATAGTGGCGGGAAAAATCTCGCCAGAGGTCTGGCAGATCGGAGACTCATACCTCTCTCGCGTTTGCACGAGAGGAATGACGGTCCTCAGGGCAAGGGGGATGGCCCATGCGGTATGAGGCTTCGCAGGGAGCTCCCCTTTCAAACCTGGGGTTGGCTCCCCATGCAGATGCAGCGCCATCCTCCGCGCAATGTCGTCGGAGGTATGGCCAGCTGCTGCGGGTGGCAGATGGACCTAAGTGAAGAAAATGATGAGAAAGTTAGGGGGGCATTTTCAAGAGTTTCAAAAAGTTGAGGGTCTGAAAGTAATTTTGAGGACCAAATTGCAAAGTGGGTCAAGACGACCTTCCCCTAGGTCTAAATTTTGGTATAAATCTAATTTAGACCTAAGAAATCCAATGATGAAATTTGATTTTAGGTTTGACTACGTTTGACTGGTTATTTTGCATAAAAACCCAAATTAGGTCAAAAATTGGGTATGGACCTCAATCTAGGTCAAAACAGGTTCCAAAGGCCAAATTGAAGGTTCTAAACCCTAGGGGATATTTTTTCATGAATTTTATAGGATTTAGTTGATTTTTATCTCTCCTAAAACTTCGTGAATTAAAGTAGGTTTGTTTTAGGGTTGTAGAATGTCATTTAATTCTTAGATCTTGCCATAACCCTTTCTAGACCAAACCATCCCAATTTTTCTCTTATTAAGTCCACTTGACCTACGTATAGACCCTTAGAAATCCCATGGATGCACTGCAATGGTAAAATTACAGTTTTATCCCTTTGTGTCATGTTTTCTTCTCAGATTAACAATTCCTGAATTAGGCATTTCCTTAGGTTATGTAAGAGGTTTTGTTCACTTTATTAGGTTAAAATGTGTTAGGTAGGGTGTATGATGAGGTTTTCATCAGCCATGCACTGTGCGAGGGCTTGAATGAGCCCATTATTGAGTATAAAACGCGATTAAGAGGTCAATTAAACAATTAGGGTGGCCTTAGTAAAGGTCTGGTCCCACCCGAGTGGGTGCTGTGTATCCCTTGAAAAGGTTTCCCGCCAACTTAAAACCTAAATTTTGAACTAAGTGAAGCCTAATGAGGGGATTAAGAAGAGAGAATGAGCAAGGAAAATAGCTAAGTGTTGGAACAAAGAAGAGAATGAGAGAGCCATAATTTAGTAGAAAAATGAAGATGTACATGTATATGTATATGTGTTTATATATATAAGTATACTGTAAATAATAAGTATATGTATATTAAAGTATACGTAGTATAACATATGTTTGAGCTATATATGTATATAAATAACCGTATAGCTTTACTGACAGAATTATATGTCACTGTAGATAGAAAAAGTGTTACTATAGACCATAGTTTTTATCTTAGGTTTTGTACATAGTTTTTTCTAAGGTTTAGCGATGTTTATATAGATCGCTGTACATACTATAAATGTTACTATAGATGTTAGTATATTAAGTTAAGTTAGTATAGTATATATTATTACTTATTATTGTGTATATATGTAAGTACTAGTATTATAAGTTATAATTATATAGTATATACTAGTCATTTATAATGTTTGATGCTTGTTTGTATATATGTGTTCGCAAGCATTTCAATGCAATCTTTTGTACATAAATTAGTTTAATTCTTTCATTCATTTATGATTATACATAAAATTGATCTTTTCAGAATTAAAGAATAATATTGGACTTAGAGAGTGACGTATATCAATAACTACCTCTCAGTGAACGACCTGGAATAAATCAGTAAAAATTATGTAATTAAAAAAAATTGACACGATAACGGTTTGTATTTGTGACATATACTACAACAATGACAATTTTTATACAAACCGTGATCGATCGCATCGATTAGTAGTCTGATAGAGCCATTATAGTATGGGCCTGGAAGTTTCTGGTTGCAGTGACCAAAGCTATCCCCAACTTCTCAATGACCGTATACTTAGCTTCTACGCCTTGATAGGTTTTGCTAACAAAGTATACGGGTCGCTGAGTTCCCCCTGGACACCGACTAGAACGACGCTGACGGCGGACACAAACGTTGCTAGGTATAGCAAAAGAACCTCCTTGAGTTGGGGAGCCGTTAGCATGGGAGGACTTCGAAGTGCATCTTTGACCTCCTCTAAAGCCTTCTGGCAGTAAGGGGTCTAGTGGGTGGCATTATAGCCTTTTCCCTACTTAATGCACTATAAGAAGGGGAGACATTTGTCGGAAGATTAAGACAAGAATCATCCTACGGAGCGATATTGTCAACTAATGACTGCATCCCTTTCAAAGTGTCTAGCAGTTGTAGTTCTACAATTGCCTAGATCTTATCCGACTTAGCTTCGATTGCCCGGTAGGAGATCAGAAACCCTAGAAACCTGCCAGTTGAGACCCCAAAGATACACTTGTCGAGGTTCAGGAAGTGGCGAGTATTCCTTAGAATCTAAAACACCTTTGCCAAATACTCCAAGTGTTGAGGGAAATTAGATCCCTTTACAAGCACATCAACAAAGTACACTGATGTAAACACATTTACACTACTTAAAATGTCTATTTATGCATGTTCTTAAGCATAGGATTGCATTTCATGATATAAATATTGCATAACATGCATCATCTTGCATTTAGAGTAGTTTGAATAAAATGGAGGTTAATTATCTCCTTTTATGAGCTTGGACAGAGCAAACATTTTATTGGGGCCTCGGATCAAAGATCCAACCGTATGAATGTGATCAGGGCGACGATTGGAGTTCAACGACTCCAAGATCGTCTTAATCAGGCATCCGTAGCATCAGATAGTGACCGGGGAACCCTAGAAGATCAAGGGCCAGGATGGTGAAAATTGGCACTTCAGATGACAAATCCGACCGCACGGATGAATTCGGATCGACGATTGTAGCTCAACGACACAAAAATCGAGTCAATCCGACATCCGTGACACCATCTACAACTTCCAGAAGATGGACGGCCAAGATGGCGTCACGTGGAGCCATCTTGGTCGCCCAAACGGCCGCCTACATTCCATGAAGACCGCGCACCCGCCCCCTCTCCGCCGTTGGATCACGATCCAATGGCTATGGACGCGGCGCTTTAAAATCATCCTCGCGACCTTGTCGACGGCGTAGCGCAGCGGAGATGAAGCGGCGGGCGAAGCAGAGGTCGCGGGATCGAGTCCTGCGAGCCTCAAATCAGGCGCAAGCGATTGGGCGCGGGCGGGCGTTGGATCGCGATCGAACGGCCGCACGCGCTAGGCGGGCGCAGCAGCGGGCGGAGATGCGTCTTAAGCCGTCCGATCTCACGATCAGACGGCTGAGAATCGACGGACGTGGGAAGCCGTTGGGCGTGCGAGAAGCTGAGCGGGCGCGCGTGGGCACGGAAGCTATGCCTACGTTGGGGCGTTAGTGACGGATTTATCCGTCACTAAAGACCCTTCATTTATTGTTTTGAAGTTGTAATGTCCATTTTGCCCCTACTCCTTGCAACTATAAAAGGAGACCCCCTCCATACGAAATTCTCGTCCCTTCTTTCTCCTCTCTACCCCTCCAAAGCTCAAGAGAAGCTTGTCCCACACCCGGGATGCTTCTCGCGAGATAAAGTCCAATTTTCGTTCCCCTTCGGAAGTGGATCCCGCGACGACGACGTTGTGCTGCTCCGTTCCCGTTCTTCTGCTTCGTCCTGCTTCGTTCTCCTTCGTCCAGGCGTCGTCCCGTCCGGCTCGTCCTCCAAGCGACCGTCGAGGAGGATTTCTCCCTCCCTATTTTTTTTACTTCTTTCTAGTATAGATTTACTGCTTTCTAGATTAATCTACTCATCCTCCAAGCGACCGTCGAGGAGGACATTTCTCCCTCCATTCTTTTAATGATTTCTAGAGTAAATTTATCGCTTTCTAGAGTAATTGTTTTATGCTTTCTAGTTGTAATGAACAATCTCCTCAATGAAAAATTCATTGTTTGTTCTACATCTCATTTTGATTTCTCTGTGTAATATTCTCTTTCTCTCTTACTCTCTCTCTCTTCTATTTATTGTAAATAATTAGATAGTTTTAAATTGAATTATTCTGTGACAAATATAAAGAAACGAGTAGTTTTTAAATCAAACGTTCGCCTCCCTATGTTCGACCCGGAATTTTAATTTCGGTATAAATTTTATTTGTTGAACACGAATTCTTCGCTTTTGAACTACAACGACAGGTTTTCCAAAATCGAACACGTTAGCGTAGTGTTCGTATACGTTCAACATACACCTAAAATGATTTTCTATTATTTTTTAGAAAATCATATTTGCAAGGCATTGGTAGGTTGCCCTAGCATTTTTCAAGCCAAAGGGCATGACTCTATATTGAAATAGGCCCCTATCAGTAATGCAGGTGTGGGGCATATCTACTGGAGCAAGGCTGATCTGGTGGTACTCGCTGTAGGAGTCTAAGAAGGACATGTGGGATTGTCTGCTACAGGAGTCCACCAGGGAATCCACCCTTGGCAGGGGGAACTCGTCCTTTGGGCAAGCTTCGTTGAGGTTGGTGAAGTCTACGCACATGCGCCATTGATCGTTGGCCTTCTTCACCATTGCTACGTTTGAAAGCCATGCTAGGTACAGGGATTCTTTGATAAATCTTACTTCTAAGAGCTTTTGGACTTCAACTTCAGTCACCTGCCATTACCCGACCAAATTGTGTCAGTGCGCTTGTAATCGACTTTTTGCGACCTGTTAATCAATTACTTTACAATAAAACGCTGTTGTCGGGTTTTTATCCCCGGCAACGGTGCCAAAAATATGATGCGATCGGCTATTGTTCGTATAAAAAAAATCATTGTCGTTGTAGTATGTGTCACAAAAACAAACTGTTGTCGTGTCAATTTTATTTAATTACATTATTTTTATTGGTTTATTCTATGTCATTCACTGGGAGGCAATTATTGATATACATCACTCTCTAAGCCCAACATTATCCTTTAATTCCAAAAAGATCAATTTTATGTACAATCATAAATGAATGAATTAATGAATAATCAATGATTGAAATAATAGCTTAATTATGTACAAAATAATTAACTAAAATACTTGCAAATACCTAATTATAAACAAACATCAAACATTATAATTAAATATTATATATTATCTATTTATAACTTATATTACTAATACTTTATATATATACAATAATAAGTAAAACTATATACTATACTAACTTAACTAATCTATTAACATCTATAGTAACATATATAGTATGTATAGCGACATTATAACCTTAGGAAAAAGTATATATATAACCTAAGGTAAAAACTAGGGTTTATAGTGACACTTATTTTATTTATAATGACAGATTAGTCTGTTGGTAAAGCTATACTGCTATTTATGTACATATATAGCTCAAATATTACTTATACTACATATACATATTATACATAATATTTATTTACGGTATACTCTATATATGTTATATATACTTGTATGTACACATTACACTTAGGCAGCATAGCACTTCTTTCTCTTCTGCTTCTTTTCTACTTAGTCTCTCTAAGGGCTCTCTCAAATACTTAGATTATTTTAGGTCCTCTCCTCTACGGCTCTCACAAAGGTCTCTCTCTTCTTTACTTAGGTACTCTCAGAAGTCTCTTCACACTAAGCCGCTTACTGGGGGCTTCAACACTTAGCCACAGAACACCCTTTTCTCTCTTCTTAATTAATCCCCTTATTAGGCCTTAGTTTAAAAATTAGGTTTATTAGTTGACGGACGGCCCTTTCAAGGGATATATAGCACCCTCTCAGGTGGGATCAAACCTCTATTAAGAGCCGCCTTAATTCGTTAATTAGGCCTCTTAATCATGTTTTATGCTCAGTAATGGACTTAATCAAGCCCTCGCACAGTGCATGGCTCCCAGCCACACACCGCACACCGTTCACACATCGATGCCATATGCTATACATGCTGAGGGGATAAGAGGGTAAGAGGTTTCTCGTGCCCAGTGTGTGTCGATTGAATAGCCAAGGGAACAAAAATAACAAAAGCACCTCAGAGCACTTTGCCACACACGATGTGGCACTATCTGAGCGGCTTGTCAGCGTTAGAATCCCAGCGCGGTTGTGTTGATTTCAGACTTTTGGCCCTTGATTTGAGGGCCATAATTTATTATAATTTAAAAATAAATTATAGGGTTACAAAGTATTTATAATGGGCTACTTAATTATATAATTTATTTATAGAATTAATTATGTTTACTATATAAATAAATTACCTAAAATTTACACTTTATACATGTTGATTTTTAAGTTTATTTCTTAATTAACATATAAATTAGTTATTCAATGGTTTAATTGATACTGTACAGTATTAATATACATATTAAAGTATTTAATACATATTTTTATTGTATTTTACAACATTTATTTTGATTTTATTTACATTTAATTAGGTGGATTCAGGCTAGTATACATATAAATTATGTATAAATAATATAATACATTATAAATATAGTTAAATTATCTTAATTTAGTTAAAATAAAATACTAGAAATGTACAATATAAGTTAGTTCATAGTAGCAATGCGACCAAAGCTAGGTCTTTTGTTTGTTATAGTAATGTCGTTGTGGTATAGATAAAATAGTTACAGTTTGTCGTCATTGTTACTATTACAATTTTACTCAGAAATATTTTTCTTCCGAGGTCGAACTCAGGGAGCCACTAGAATTCTAGAAGTACAATGCTTTTATTACAAAAATAAGAGAGAGAGAGAGGTAGATTTTGTTTCTTGGCTTTTTCTTCTTCTCTTCTTTATCTTCTTTTCTTTTCTTCTATTTTCTTCCTTCTTCTTTCTGCTTTCAGCTGTAGCACCTTTTCTTCTCTTTTTCTTCTTCTTTACGTTGCCTGCAGAGCTTCATCCGTCGTCTGATTTCTCAATTAGATGGCTTAAGTGGTCTCTGCTACAGTGCTTCCTTTGTGCTTCTTCTTCCTTCTTCTATCAGTCTTCTTCTTCCTCTTCCTTCTTCTCTCAGTCTTCTCGCAGTCTTCTTCTTCTTCCTGCGGTCTTCTTCTTCTTCTTTCTTCTTCTCGCACCCTGTCCCTGCACAAAGAGCAAAACCTACCCTGTCCCTATACCCGCACGTCTCTCTCTCTCTGTAAAGTACTCATAGGATGCTCTCCCAGAGCCGCGAGTAATCGAGTCGGGTTTCGTGCCCGTGACCAGGCGCACCGGTGCGTGGGTGATGTGCGAGCTGTGCTCAGATTGGGTCGGGTCGGATCCGCCGGATCCGCGTGATGAGCTCGCGGATCGGGTGGGTGAGTGGGTGCGGGACCTCACCCCAGTGCTTTCTGAGGCGACCAGTAGAAAGCACAAAATCAATTTATACTACTACGGGGTTTAGTAAACTCACGATGTGGGACTATCTTCAGCGCTCTTCTCGCGTGCGCCCGCAGCACACCGCAGCTTCGCTTCCTCAGCTGCAGGCTCTATTCGCGTCGATTGCTGGGTTAGCTGCCTTCGCATTACCCTCTCGACCTCGTAGCACCTGGAGCCCTGGAGTTCTGAAGCCTGGAGTGTGCGTGGAGCTGCTTCAATGCAGCGTCAATGGCGGCCGGGCGTCGAAACTGCCAGACACGAAAAGGGCCTCTCGGCCTAATCAGATCAGCGGGGGACCTTCGTCGTGGCACGGCGAAGGTGGTGCGAGGTACAGCAGGTCGTGGGGCGGCCTAGGCATGCGTGCATAGGTCGCCCTGTGACCGGAGGTGTGGGTGTGTCCGGGGGAGCGATGAGTGGGTGTAGAGCGGTAGTGGGTGGGTGGAGGTTATTCAGCGTGATGAGGCGGAGGTTATGCGAGGGTCGGCGAGGCGTGTGGGGCAGCGGAGCGATGGGAGCATCTCGCTGGAGGGTGGCCGGAGATGAAGAAAGTGACGGTGGACAGGAGCGGTCGAGGGTTTAATCGAATGAAAGACAGTGAGGAAAAGAAAGAGGGGGAGATGGGGAGTAGTTCTGACCTAGTTACAGGGACGAAAGGGCCGGAGCAGGGCGGCAGTCATATCGACAGTCGCCGGAGAAGAAGATACCCAGAGGGAGAGGGCGGTGGCGAGGAAGAGAGCGGGAGGGCGCGCGCTGGGTACGGCGCGACGTGAGAAGAGCGGGCGAAGGTGGCTCTGCTGCTGGTATTGCAGCAAAGCGACGAGCCGGAGGAGGAGGAGCCGCCGAAGCTGGTGGGTTTTTGCCGGAGCAGGAAGAGAGGAAAAATGGGGGTTTTTCTCCGTCAGGATCGAGCTACCCTCGTCGGCTGGCAACGGCAGTCCTTATAAAGGCGAAGGCGGAGGGGTGGGCGCAAGGAGGCGACGTGCCTCCCTCGCCGGAGAATGGTCGGAGTTGCAACCCATACCTTCCGCGCATTCGCACGGAAGGTGTGGGCGATGGCATAGGTCATGGTGGTGTCCCTACAACAGCAGACGTCGCAGGGAACACCCGGTTCAACTAGCAGAGGGCCTCCCTCACCCTGCGCGGCGCCATGCTCCGCGCGAAGTCGCCGGAGCATGGCGCTGCCCAGAGATTTGCAGGGGGGACCTAAGTGCAAAGAACGACTAAGAACCTAGGAGCCAAAATGCGAGGGTTTCGAAAGTTGAGGGTCAAAAAGTAATAGATGAGGATCAAAATGCAAAGTCGGTGAAGAAGGCCTCTTCTTAGGCTCAAGTTTTTTTGCATGACTAAATGGGACCTAAGGATTCTAATGGTGAATTTTATTTCTAGGTCAGACCTTGTTTGACCATCCAATCTACGTAAAAATCCAAATTAAATCATTAATTGGGCATGGTTCTCAATGTAGGTCAAAATGGGTTCCCAAGGCGAAATTGAAGGTTTTAAACCCTAGAGATTATTTTTCTATGAATTTTAGAGGGTTAATCGATTTTTACTTTGCCTCGAACCTCGTGAATTGAATTGGGTTTGTTTTAGGGCTACAGAAAGTCATTTAATTCGGTGGAGTTGCTGTAGCTCTTGTTGGATCAAATCATCCCACTTTCCTTCTTATTAGGTTAGTTTGACCTATGTTTGGATCCTGAGTTACCCTGTTTACTGATTGTGTTGGTGAAATTACATTTTTACCCCTTATGACCTGTTTTCTTTACAAACTCAGAATTCTCTGAGTCAAGCCTTTCTATGAGTTATGTAGGAGCTTTTTCTCGCATATCTAGGTTAGATTGTGCTAGTTAGGGTTCATGATGAGGTTCTCATCATACCCCCATGCCTAGCTTTTGCTAGTCCCTTAGACAAAACTTAAGGTTTAACCTTTGTTCTAGACCATGATGTTTTTAATAACTTCAGATAAGTGCTTTTTCATTTGAACTTAGATTAGGCTAGAATGCTGACCATAGGCCTAAAAGGTACTCTAGTACCAATCAAGATCCAAATCTGTCTAGCCTCAGCCTCAGTCTTTGGCAAAGGTTTTTAAGGCCCACAAGAACTAACCTAAGGTCTATTGGACTTTGTGGTTAAAGCACCTTGCTTGAAATGATTTTAGCCCTGGCTCAGTTCGCAGTGCATTTTGTAAGAGAGAGAGATAGAAAATTTTTTTGTTTGGAGAGTTTTCTCTCTCTTTTTCTTTTTAATTCTAGCTTAGGATTGGCTTTTCAACACGGTCTGTATCAGATTCCTTGCTCCCAACATCAATCCTCAAGGGTTCCTAACAATCGATGCTTCGAGATAGCACCGCCCATGGCAACCCCCGGAACCCTGGCTATTGAGATTTCGAGATAATCCCATCCATGGTGTTCCGTGGCCGAATCCAGACCCTGGCAATTGACACTTCGTGATAATGCCATCCATGGAATCTAAACTAGCAGAGTGCTTACATGCCCCCAGTAGGATATGTAAATATCCTAAGAGACAAGCACCGAGGAGATGATATTTTGTTACGCATCTTCGAGGGGATTTCCTGCCTCTCCACGCTGGGAACTCGTCCAAATCAACTTGTGTTGATCGGCCGCTCCTACTCTAGGTGTACTTTTCAGAATTTTGTGGCGCTTCTGCGTGATTTTGATTTTTACGCTTACTGAACCAGGCTGTGTGTGAGGTTAGGGTGCTTAGGTTACAGAGTCCCGTAGACAAAAAGTTAGTTAATGAGGTCAAATACTCCCTAAGCCTTGGACCTAATACTTAAGCCATTCATTTTCCTCAACCTCTTGAGGAATGTCTAGATCTTAATGAGTACTAAGAGTCTATCCAAGAATGCCTAAAGTTTGCGTTCTTACTAATCTCACCATGCACTTTTCATTTCTTTTCTTGAATAAGGTCTAGAACTTAGGTCAATTCCTTAGTTTCTTACTAATGACTCTTTTCTTTCATTTTTGCGCTCTTTTTTCATTTTGTTTCTTTTCCTTCTCCCACAAAATTTCCTTTCTCCTTTTTTTTTTTTGCATATGTGATTTTTTGTTTAAAACCTTTTCTTACAAGTTTTGCACTTTTATACCCCCCCACACCTAAGGTTTGCAATGTCCACATTGTGACTTAGGAGGTTTTTATTTACTTAGTTCATTCCTTAAGACAGATGTTTTGATGAGTGAATGGGTCGGGATGAATTTTGTGGACGATTTCTAATCTCAGATGCAAGCATCTGAGGTGGTGTCGGCTGTCTATAAGGGCGAACCTTAAGTGCATAAAGGTGTGAAAAAGGTTTTAGATTTTCAAGAAAATGACAGGCTGCCTCCCGTTAAGCGTTGTGTTTTACGTCATCGGCTGGGCACAATAAGCTCAAGGGGAATGGAGGATATAAGTTGATTCAGCCAAATCAGTAAAAGTCACATCAATGAACGGCTTGAGTCTTTGATCGTTCATGATGAAAGGTTCGGAATCGTGGCTGAGCGGACTGATTTCGATGGCTCCATTTCCAAAAAACTGTCGGACTAAATATGGTCCGACCCACTTGGATCGCAACTTTCCTGGGAAAAGTTTAAGTCGGGCATCAAAGAGTAGGACCTTCTGACCAGGATGAAAAATCTTTCTCGAGATATGCTTATCATGGAAGGCTTTAACCCACTCCTTGTAGATTCTCGAGTTCTCATAAGCGTCTAGGCGTAATTCATCGATCTCGCTGATTTGAAGTTTTCTGTGGGTTCCAGCCTTCGAAAGATCTAGATTACAGTTCCGTATTGCCCAATAGGCTTTATGCTCCAGTTCGACGGGAAGGTGACATGGCTTCCCATACACCAGTCTAAAGGGAGACATGCCTAATTGGATTTTGTGGGCGGTCCTATAGGCCCACAAGGCCTCCGGAAGGCGGGACGACCAGTCCTTCCTGTCAGGCCGAACAGTGACCTGCAGGATTTTCTTAATCTCTCGATTTGACTGCTCAGCTAGACCATTAGTTTGAGGGTGGTAAGGAGTAGAGATTCGGTGAGACACCGCGTATTTGGTCATCAGTGACCTAAACTGAGCATTTGTGAAATGAGTCCCCCCATCAGATATTATAGCACGAGGAATCCCGAACCTTGAGAAAATGTTTTGATGAATGAATTTGAGAACGATTTTGTGATCACAGGTTCGGGTCGGTATGGCTTCGATCCATTTGGACACGTATCCACAGCAAGCAGAATGTATTCGAAACCATCCGAAGCAGGAAAGGGGCCCACAAAATCAATCCCCCAAATATCAAAGATTTCGCATACGAGAATCGGCTGCAAAGGCATCATGTCGCGACGGCTCATGTTGCCCAAAGTCTGGCAACGACTGCATGCCTTGCAGTGACTGTATGCGTCTTTGAACAACATGGGCCAGTAAAAGCCGCACTAGAGGACTTTTGATGTGGTTTTATGCCTAGAGAAATGGCCACCGCATGCCTGGTCATGGCAGAAAGAGAGGATATTGTTGATTTCCTCTTCCGAGACACATCTCCGGATGACCTGATCAGCACCTACGCGGAAAAGGTACGGGTCTTCCCAGATGTAATACTTGGCATCCAAACGCAATTTGTCTTTCTTGGACTTCGGCCAATTAGACAGGATCTGATGAGATGCCAAGTAGTTTACTACATCAGCAAACCATGGAAGTCTCGTACCGATAGTCAGCAGGTGCTCATCAGGAAAATGTTCCGTGATGGATTCGGAAGGGTTGATAATCTCAGAAGGAAGATGGGACAGATGGTCGGCTACCACATTCTGCCTTCCCGCCTTGTCGCGAATTTCAAGATCGAATTCTGGCAACAGCAAGATCCAATGAATTAGTCGGGGCTTCGCATCCTTCTTGGCAAGGAGATGCCTTACAGCCGTATGATCCGAGTAGATGATGACATGGGAACCCAGGAGATACGATCGAAATTTTTCAATGGCAAATAATACGACTAGCAGCTCTTTCTCCGTAACCGTATAGTTACGCTGAGCCTTGTCAAGTGTCTTGCTAGAGTAGTAGATGACCACGGGTTTCCCGTCAGCTTTCTGCCCCAGGACCGCTCCTACAGCGAAATCAGATGCATCGCACATGATCTCAAAGGGTTGAGACCAATCAGGGGATTGTTGGATAGGTGCCTGGCTGACTCGGTCACGAAGGTTTTCAAAGGCTAGTGTGCATTCCTTGTAGATTTCAAAGGGTACATCCTTAGAGAGAAGAGAAGTCAAGGGGCATGCGATTTTCGAGATATCCGGAATGAAACGACGGTAAAAATCGACGTGCCCCAGAAAAGAATGGATGTCCCTGATCGAGCTAGGCATAGGAAGGTGAGAGATCAGATCAACCTTAGCTCGATCCACTTGGATGCCTTTTTCCGAAATTAAGTGTCCCAGGACAATTCCCTCAGGCACCATGAAATGGCTCTTTTCCCAGGAAAGAACCAAATTCACATCGATGCATCGCTTGAGTATCTGAACCAAGTGTTGGAGGCAATCGTCAAATGATGCTCCAAAAACTGAAAAGTCATCCATGAAGACTTCCAGATAGTCACCTACCATATCTAAGAATATGGCAAGCATGCACCGCTGAAAAGTAGCGGGTGCATTGCAAAGACCGAAAGGCATCCTTCGGAAAGCGTATGTTCCGAAGGGGCAGGTGAACGTGGTCTTTTCTTGGTCCTCAGGATGGATTGCCACCTGGTTGTAACCGGAGTACCCGTCAAGAAAGCAGAAGAACCTATTTCCCGCTAGTTTCTCGAGAATTTGATCAATGAAATGTAGTGGGAAATGATCCTTCTTCGTGAAGGAATTGAGTCGGCGGTAATCTATACAGACTCTCCATGCGTTGGCTAATCGGGTAGGAATGACTTCTCCGATTTCAGTCGTTGTAGTGGTGAGTCTTGCCTTCTTAGGCACAACCTGTGTTGGGCTTACCCAACGACTATCGGAGATCGGGTAGATGATTCCGGCATCTAACCACTTAATGATCTCCTTCTTCACGACCTCCTGCAGATTGGGGTTCAAACGTCTCTGCATTTCACGAGAAGGTCGTGCGTCCTCTTCTGAATAGATATGATGAGTACAATAAGAGGAACTTACTCCAGTCAAATCATCGAGAGTCCACCCGATGGCTCTGCGATGTTGCTGGAGGACAGCAATCAGGCGGGATTCCTATTCGGGATTGAGGTTGGAATTGATAATCACAGGAAGGGTCTGATTAGAACCCAAAAAGATGTATTTCAAGTGAGCAGGAAGGGGCTTTAGTTCGAGGATTGGGTTATCAGCAGAGGCGGGTGGTTCAGAATAGACGTGAGGTTCAAGGGTAGGAGCTACTGGGTTGACCAAATCTGGATTCGACTCCTCTCTTTGCGGGTCAAGATCTTTGTGCAGTTGATGAGGTATAATCAGGTCATTCTGGACGTGTGTTTCATCAACCAAAGCCCTAATGTTACAAATTTGTTTGATGACACCGCAATTGATTCCTTGTTGGGCCTTAAATATATCGATTTTCAAGGTTTGATTCCCAAATTTGAGCTCTATTTGGCCCTCCTCACAGCTAATGTTGGCTCTAGCAGTAGCCAAGAAAGGTCTCCCTAAAATTATTGGTGTATCCCTAGGGTTCTCAGGTGCGTCCATGTCTAAGACTATAAAGTCTACAGGAAAGTAGAAATCCCGTACCCTCACAATAACATCCTCGAGAATTCCTTTTGGTGACTTTATAGATCGATCTGCTAATTGTAATGTCACCTCAGTGGGTTTTAGCTCAGATTCTTCTAGATGGTCAAGTAAGGATGTGGGTATCAGATTTATGGAAGCACTCAAGTCTAGCAAGGCTCTATCAAATTGGGTATCACCTATTTTGTAGGAAATCAGGGGAGTACCAGGACCTTTAGCCTTGGGTGGGAGTCTGCTCAGGATTACAGAGCTGGCTTGCTCTGACAGAACAATTGGACTCCCACTCTTGGTTCATGGCTTACGCTGGGGTGTACACACATTCTTTAAGAATCGTGCGTAAGCTGGTACGTGGCGGATTGCATCCATCAAGGGGATGTTTATGTGGACCTGCTCAAAGAGCTTGACCAGGTCCTCCTCAGGTGCCACGGGCTTGATAGTCTTCTTTCCCTTGGTCAAGGCCTCGGGAAACGGAACCTTGGTTGGTTCTTCTAGGATAGGTCCAGGTTTTTGATCTGGGACAGGGATAGGAACGTCCTGGATTACCGTCCTAGGCTTGGGATCACTACCAGGCTTGGAATGGTTTGGATAAGGTGGATCTTGGGTTTCTTTACCACTACGGGTTGTCACGGAATTAAGTCCTGCCTGGTTTTGATTGGGATTGGGTAAGATGGGTTGCTGCTGGTAGCCCGCAAAAGAAGTGGAAGCCTCTGTCCCGTCGGGTGAAGGAACAGAGGGGGCCAAATAAATCATATTGGCTTGGCTCGGGTTTGGGTTCATAACGTGCCGCTGGGTTAGCACGTTATTCGGGTTAGGAAGAGGTTGGGAAGGAAGAGTGCCCGGCTGGCGAGAATTTGCCAACTGGGCCAGTTGATTTTGGACCTCTGTAAGCTCGTCCTTGTGTTGTTTTTGGATAGTCGCATTCGTTCTCTGAACGTCAGCCAAAGTCTGAAGGATAAGGAACATTTGATCCTGATTTGGCCCTGATGGATAAGTAGGGTTGGGCCGAGGCTGAGGCGGCTGGTACGGATGAGGGGGTTGTGGGCGAGGCTGAAAGGGTGTTCTTTGGGTTTGGGAATTTCCCGCCCACTAAAAGTTGGGATGGTTTCGCCATCCAGGGTTATAGGTATGGGAGAATGGGTCATTCTGGATGGCATTGAGGTCCTCGCAGGTCTGAGGAACCTCCAGAGAGTCAGAGAAAGGGGGAATGGAATTCCCCGAGCTGGTGTAGAAGGGATTGGATGGCCTTCCGATCCGAGAATCAGATGATGGATATGGATCCATCCCAGGAGAAGATCGATGGAGAATGTTTTGCACAGTCTCCCGTGTGGAAGGAGGCTGTGCGAAGGAGCTATGCGCAGAGGTGGCTCGCTGCAGGTGCTGAGTCAGCTCATCCACCTTCTTTTCAATGATTGAGACCTTGTCCAATCGACTGGCCACTAATTCCAGGTTGACTGATTTGGACAGACCCTGCGTCTCATGTGCTCCCCTAAGATTCGTCGATGCGCGGGTATTCGTCCTGTCGAATAATCCCATGGAGTCATTGTTGATGGAGTTCTCGCACATGTTTTCGAGAATCTCCCACACGGTGTCCTCATATTGACCCATGATATTCCCTCCGCAGGTTGCATTGACGAAAAGACGGATGTCCTCACGGAGTCCCTAGTAAAAAGATTGGACCTGTTCCCATTTAGGAACTCCGTGATGGGGGCACTTTCTCATGAGATCCTAAAAGCGATCCCATGCCTCATGGAGAGGTTCCCCTGTTTGCTGAGTGAAGTGAGTAATCTGATGGCGCAAGGCATTGGTCCGACCAACGGGAAAGAACTTTTTCAAAAATTCGGACTGAAGTTCTTCCCAAGTGTTGATCGACCGGGTCTAAGTTTGATACCAATGTGCGACCTTGTCCATAAGAGAAAAGGAGAACATCTTCATGAGAAGAATATCCTGATTTTACGCATCTGACCCAAAAGTTTGGGCCAGATGCTTTAGCTGTTTGATGTGGTGGAAGGGATCTTCGGAATTAAGCCCATGGAATTTAGGTATAGCATGAATCATATTGGACTTCAATTCGGAATCAGGTCCTCCAGTCGGGATTCTGACTCGAGGCTCAATGGCCAGGGCAGCAGGATTATAATGGTCCCACATCATAGGATGCTGCGGTGGGTGCACAAAGTTTAGAAGAGGTCATTGAGTCGCTGGAGCTGGTGCTCAAGATTGTTTTCTTCCTCAACTGGCTAAGCCATGATGGGGGAAGAAGAAGAGCTTGGTTCAGAATCAGATGAGAGAATGATGGGGTAGGGCTGCTGTGCAAACACGGGCGTCGAGGCCTGGCCTTGACGAGAGTGAATTCCTAAAAGAGATCTTAAGGGTGGTCTTAAGGATCTCCTACCGTTCATGCACTGTTGGAATAGATGAGTTTAGAAGGTGCTGGACCCAATCAAGACACCCAAAAATTGTTGGGTGACTACAGAGGTGCGAGGCAGATGGACCCCTTGATCAAAAAAATTGTCCACCTGAGAATTACTTGGGCAGCCAGAGAGGGTGAGTCCCGCGAAGACCCCTACATGGTAGAGCGTCCCCACGGGTTATAGGGTTTCCCCCACCCGACCTCTCTTGTAACTACGGTTCCAGGTAAACCAGAATGGGGATCTTGACCTCTTAAGTCTACCTCTTTTACTTTAAGATCAAGGCGCTTAAGGTTTCACTTGAACTCTTAGGTATTTTTGTGAACAAGGTGACCTAATTTGAAGGTTGGTTGACCTTAGGGGTCAACATTACCTAGTGATTCCTTTGAGAATTTATTAGGTCTTTTTTTTTTTTTTAGGGTTCAAGTGTTTAGAGAGCCAATTGTTTAGGGTTTCTCTGAATAGGTATTTTCAATCAATGGCTTAGGTACACTTCTTTTGAATTTTCTCAATTCTTGATTAAGGGGTGTGTCTCTGAAACCCTAATGTTTAATCTTATGTTAGTTCTACTTGGTCCAGTTAACTCCTTGTTGGGTAATTAGGGTTCAGGCAAGAAGGTATTACCCTTAATTACCTTTAATATTGTGTACAGGAATAGTAGTTTTGAGAACATGCAGCTATTACTACGTATGAAAGATAGGTTATACCTATTTTTTTCTTTCTTTTTCTTCCTCTTTAAAATTTTAGGGTTTAATAGTGAGAGGATAGAAGTTACCTGTCCTTGAAGTGGTTGTGGTGCGGCTGCGTCCTAATTTTTTTCCAGTACCTGCACACAAAAGAGAGAAGAGATTATTAGAAATTCACAAATAGAAATTTTATAACTTCTAGAATAGCCGTTGCTCCCCGGCAACGGTGCCAAAAATAGTAGCAGTGCGATCGAAGCTAGGTCTTTTGTTTGTTATAGTAATGTCGTTGTGGTACAGATAAAATAGCTACAGTTTGTCGTCATTGCCACTATTACAATTTTACTCAGAAATATTTTTCTTCTGAGGTCGAACTCAGGGAGCTGCTAGAATTCTAGAAGTACAATGCTTTTATTACAAAAATAAGAGAGAGAGAGAGAGGTAGATTTTATTTCTTGGCTTTTTCTTCTTCTCTTCTTTCTCTCTTTGCTTGTCTTCTTCTTCTCTTCTTTATCTTCTTTATCTTCTTTTCTTTTCTTCTTCTTTCTTCCTTCTTCTTTCTGCTTTCAGCTGCGGCACCTTTTCTTTTCTTTTTCTTCTTCTTTGCTTTGTCTGCAAAGCTTCATCCGTCGTCTGATTTCTCAATCAGACGGCTTAAGTGGTGTCTGCTACAGTGCTTCCTTTGTGCTTCTTCTTCTTCTTCCTTCTTCTCTCAGTCTTCTTCTTCTTCTTTCTTCTTCTCGCACCCTGTCCCTACACAAAGAGCAAAACCTACCCTGTCCCTATACCCGCACGTCTCTCTCTCTCTGTAAAGCACTCACAGGACGCTCTCCCGGAGCCGTGGGTAATAGGGTCAGGTTTCGTGCCGGTGACCAGGCGCACCGGTGCGTGGGTGATGCGCGAGGTGTGCTCAGATTGGGTCGGGTCGGATCCGCCGGATCCGCGTGATGAGCTCGCGGATCGGGTGGGTGAGTGGGTGCGGGACCTCACCCCAGTGCTTTCTGAGGCGACCAGTAGAAAGCACAAAATCAATTTATACTACTACGGGGTTTAGTAAACTCACGATGTGGGACTATCTTCAGCGCTCTTCTCGCGTGCGCCCGCAGCACACCGCAGCTTCGCTTCCTCAGCTGCAGGCTCTATTCGCGTCGATTGCTGGGTTAGCTGCCTTCGCATTACCCTCTCGACCTCGTAGCACCTGGAGCCCTGGAGTTCTGAAGCCTGGAGTGTGCGTGGAGCTGCTTCAATGCAGCGTCAATGGTGGCCGGGCGTCGAAACTGCCAGACACGAAAAGGGCCTCTCGGCCTAATCAGATCAGCGGGGGACCTTCGCCGTGGCACAGCGAAGGTGGTGCGAGGTGCAGCTGGTCGTGGGGCTGCCTAGGCGTGCGTGCATAGGTCGCCCTGTGACCGGAGGTGTGGGTGTGTTCGGGGGAGCGATGAGTGGGTGTAGAGCGGCAGTGGGTGGGCGGAGGTTGTTCAGCGAGATGAGGCGAAGGTTACGCGAGGGTCGGCGAGGCGTGTGGGGCAGCGGAGCAATGGGAGTGATGAGAACCTCATCATGAGCCATAACTAGCTCATTTTGACCTAATACAAAGGATAAAAGCTCCTACATATCTCAAGGAAAGGCTTAACTCAGAGAATTCTGAGTTTAAGGAGAAAACAAGTCATAAGGGGTAAAAATGCAATTTCACCAGTATAATCTGCATACAGGGTAATTCAGGGCCCAAACATAGGTCAAAGCAGCTTAATAAGAATAAAAGTGGGATGAAATGATCTAGCAAGGGCTACAGCAATTCCAAGAAACTAAATGATAAATCTGTAACCCTAAAACAACCCACTTCAATTCACAAGGTTCGAGGCAAAGTAAAAATAGAATAAACCCTCTAAAATTCATAGAAAAATAATCTCTAGGGTTTAGAACCTTCAATTTGGCCTTTAGAACCCATTTTGACCTACATTGAGAACCATGCCCAATTAATAACTTAATTTGGATTTTTACGCAAATTGACCGGTCAAACAAGGTTTAATATGAAAATGAAATTCACCATCAGATTCCTTAGGTCCTAATTAGTCATGTATAAAAACTTGAGCCTAAGAAGAAACCTCCTTGACCGACTTTACACTTTGGTCCTCATATATTTACTCTTTGGCCCTCAACTTTTGAACCCTCGCATTTTGGCCCCTAACTCTCCTTCGTTCTTTGCAATCAGGTCCCTCCTGCAAAACCTGCCAGCACCATGCTCCGGCGACCTTGCGCGGAGCATGGCGCCGCGCAGGGTGAGGTGGGGGACCTGGCAAGTAAACCGGGGGTGCCCTGCGTCGTCAGCCGTCGCAGGGACACCCCCCTGGTCGTTGTAACCCACCATACCGGCCGTGCGAACGCACGGACGGTATAGGTTGTTGTTTCCGACCATCCTCCGGCGAGGGAGACACGTCGTCTCCCTCCGCCTTCCTCCCTGTTTGATCCCTATAAATACCCCCCGTTGCTCCACCGACCGGGGCAGCCTGGATCTGACGGAGAAAATCCCCAACTTTCTTCTCTTCTTCCTCCGGCAGACGCTCACCAGCTCCGGCGGTTTCCTCCCCCTCCACCTCTTCGCTCTGCCGCAATACCAGCAGCAGAGACTTCCTCCCCTGCTCTTCCCGCGCCACGCCGCACCCAGCTGGCGCCTCTCCGGCTCTCTGCTCGCCGCCGCCCCTTCCCCTGAGCATCGTCTTCTCCGGCGACAGTCGATACGACTGTCGCCCTGTTCCTCCCCCTTCGTCCCTGCAAGTAAGCTAGAGCTACTCCCCTTCTTCTCCTCTTTCTTTCCCCGCTTTCAATTTATTCAATTAAGCCCTCGACCGACCCTGACCACCTTCACCCCCTTCGCCTCCGACCACCCTCCGGCGAGCCGCTCCCATCACCTCAGCAACCCACACGGCTCGCCGACCACCGCAGGACCTCCGCCTCCTCACCCTGATCAACCTCCGCCCTGCCACTTCCCCCACATCACCCTCTGCAACCCCACCGAACAGACCCATCCTCCGGCCCACTGTCCGACCTAGGGCAGCCCTCACACGCCGCCCCGCGCCTCGCCACCACCCACACGAGCTTCGCCGCACCCTGGCGAAGCTCCTGGCACTCTCTGATTAGGCCGAGAGGCCGTTTTCTTGTGGACAGGCCACCCGACCTCCGCCGCCACTGCCGCGCAGGAGGAACTGCTTCCTCCTGCAGCTACAGGCGCGCCACGCTCAGCGCCAAGCCCAGATTCACTCCCAGGCCTTGCGAGGAGTTTTGGCAAAACACCAGGTTCGCAGCTAAGGAAGAAAGCTTCGCGTGACGCCGCCATCTCCTGCTGAATTCCCCGCTGCGGGCGCGCAATTGAGGTGGGCCATTTAGTCCCACCTCGGAAACGCCTGACGAGCCGCAGCGACATAAGATGCAAAAGTGCTGAAGGCTTACTGCCTCAGCACACGGGGTGAGGTCCCCTTCACCCGCCCGGTTACCCGGTCTCGTCCGCGCTCACGCCCCGCGGACCTGACCCGAACCGACCCGACCCGACCTAAGACTGACCTGCACTCCTCGCCCACCACGCACGCCGGTGGGCCTGGACCCGGGCCTGATCCGAACCCGGTTACCCGGAAGCTCTGGGAGAGCTTTCCCAAGAGTGGTTTCAGAGAGAAAGAGAGACGCGGGGGGGGAGGGTAGAGTAGGTTTTGCCTCTGACGAAAAACTCTGAAGTGTGCAGGCACAGGCGAAGAAGAAGACCCGCGGAAGAAGAAGGAAGCTAACTGTAGCAACAGGTAGTTAAGTCGTCTGATTTGGAAATCAGACGACGGCCTGAAGCAGCTAAGGAAGAAAGCTTCGCGTGACGTCCCTGGCTGAAAAAGAAAAGAAGAAGCTGACACTTAACCGCAGGGAGGAAAAACAAGAAGAAACTCTAAAGAAGAGGCTGAGCAAGGCAGAAGAAGAGGAAAGGCTGCAGAGAAGAAGTGCAGCAGAGCCAAGGAAGAAGAAACCTTCACAGAAGAGACTGCAGAAAAAGAAGAAGAGAGGCCAAGACAGAAACGAAGAAGAAGAAGAAGGAGATCTGAAGAAAGAAAGAAAGAAGAACATCACGAGGAGAAAACAAAGAGAACAACAAATTCTTTCCCTCTCTCTTTCTTTATTTTGTAAAAGAAACATGTATATCTCTAGAATACAACTTGCTCCCTGAGTTCGACCTCGGGAACTCTTTTATTTTCCGAGTAAAAAAAAATTTTATATATTTGAAATGTTGGTAATAACCGGCTTTACTACAACGTTATAACAAAACCAAAACCCGGTCATCAAACCAACCGACTTCAGGGAGCATCTCTTCGGAGGGTGGCCGGAGACGAAGAAGGTGACGGTGGACAGGAGCGGTCGAGGGTTTAATCGAATGAATGACAGTGAGGAAAGGAAAGAGGGGGAGATGGGGAGTAGTTCTGACCTAGTTACAGGGACGAAAGGGCCGGAGTAGGGCAGCAGTCGTATCGACTGTCGCCGGAGAGGAAGATACCCAGAGGGAGAGGGCGGCGGCGAGGAAGAGAGCGGGAGGGCGCGCACTGGGTACGGCGCGATGCGGGAAGAGCGAGCGAAGGTGGCTCTGCTGCTAGTATTGCAGCAGAGCGACGAGACGGAGGAGGAGGAGCCGCCGGAGCTGGTGGGTTTCTGCCGGAGTTGGAAGAGAGGAAAAATGGGGGGTTTTCTCCGTCGGGATCGAGCTGCCCCTGTCGGCTGGCGACGGTGGTCCTTATAAAGGCGAAGCGGAGGGGTGGGCATAGGGAGGCGACGTGCCTCCCTCGCCGGAGAATGGTCAGAGTTGCAACCCATACCTTCCGCGCGTTCGCACGGAAGGTGTGGGCGATAGCAGAGGTCATGGTGGTATCCCTGCGACAGCATACGTCGCAGGGAACACCCGATTCAACTGGCAGAGGGCCTCCCTCACCCTGCGCGGTGCCATGCTCCGCGCGAAGTCGCCGAAGCATGGCGCTGCTCAGAGATTTGCAGGGGGAACCTAAGTGCAAAGAACGACAAAGAACCTAGGGGCCAAAATGCGAGGGTTTCAAAAGTTGAGGGTAAAAAAGTAATAGATGAGGACCAAAATGCAAAGTCGGTCAAGAAGGTCTCTTCTTAGGCTCAAGTTTTTATGCATAACTAAATGGAACCTAAGGATTCTAATGGTGAATTTTATTTCTAGGTCAGACCTTGTTTGACCGGCCAATGTACGTAAAAAGCTAAATTAAATCATTAATTGGGCATGGTTCTCAATGTAGGTCAAAATGGATTCCCAAGGACAAATTGAAGGTTTTAAGCCCTAGAGATTATTTTTCTATGAATTTTAGAGGGTTTAGCCAATTTTTACTTTGCCTCGAACCTCGTGAATTGAGGTGGATTTGTTTTAGGGTTACAGAATGTCATTTAATTCCGTGGAGTTGCTGTAGCCCTTGTTGGATCAAATCATCCCACTTTCCTTCTTATTAGGTTAGTTTGACCTATGTTTGGACCCTGAGTTATCCTGTTTACTGATTGTGTTGGTGAAATTGCATTTTTACCTCTTATGACCTATTTTCTTTACAAACTCAGAATTCTCTGAGTCAAGCCTTTCTATGAGTTATGTAGGAGCTTTTTCTCGCATATCTACGTTAGATTGTGCTAGTTAGGATTCATGATGAGGTTCTCATCAGTTCAGTTATAACATAAATTACTAATTTACTTTAATTTAATCTAATAACTTAGCTAGTAACTTAATAAATCAATTATTTATTTTACATAGATAATTAAATTATGGTACAGGATTCATTATGTACATTATATATACATAAATACGTATGTACAGTAGTACTTATAAATAATTTAATTTATTATGGTTTCTATAATTATGTAGCTTATGGTACATATAAGTTAATTAAATTAATACCTACTTATACAAAAAAGTTATATAAAGAATAAGTTATATTAAATTGTTAATTTACTTTATAGAATATATACATAAGTTATTTATATAGTCTATTGACATATTTTACACTGTTTGCATATATAGCTTAATATATACCTTATATATACAAGTATACACATAATATACTAAGTGTTTTTGCGTATTTTTGTGATTTTTTTGATTTTTATGGGTTTTATGTGTTTTATAGAGACAAGGGGTGAGAAAGAAAGAAAGAGATGAGATAGAGAGAATGTTTTTGGTGTTTTTGTGTAAAGGGATTTTTATTAAGTTTTAAGGTAGACTGAACCGTTGGCTAGTATGTTCTATCAAGTCGAAGGTTCAGAATGCCTTGAAACTTGACGTATGTATAAAAATTTACCTAATCTTCACTAAGACAGGTTTATTTTATTTTTTTTATATTTTTTATATCATTTTTATTTAATTACAAAGTTTGCACAACCTAGGCCTAAAGGGTTTTAACAAGTGAATCCTAAGGCCTTGAAGTGATGTTTATGGGCTGAATATGCAGTATGTTCATTCAGATATGTCCAACATGTCGTATAACAGATGTTTCCATAGTTAAACATAATTTTCCACTTAATATTTCATTAACCCTCAAATTGGACAGTTTTACACATGTATAGCTGACAAAAATAGTTTAAAACTGAATTACAAGTCTTTCAAATGATATTTAAAATCAAATAGCAATACATGAATGCTTGTACATAATTTTTACAACATATAAAACATGCCAGCCATTTAAAACAACTAAAATCCTAGCTACAGCCGAACTGTTTCATCCATCTAGCAGCTTCAACAGATGCAGCGGTGTTGCTGCTGGAGTTCAGCAGAACAGCAGCAACAACTGCAGCAACAACGAAACATAGCAGCCACAGTACTCAGCCATCCAAGGCAATGCCCATACATCTTAAAGTCACTTAAAAGGTGCTTCCAAGACTGCTACAACTCTTGAATAAAAATTCCAAAGCTGCAGTAGTGATAGAAATTCGATCTCAGCAACTGAGATAGGGTTCAGCAATTTAATATCCAAGATGAAACTTGGTGAAGTCCGATCTAGGATGTTTAATATACTAAATCCTAACTCATTTCTCATTTTAAAATCACTTTTAGATCAGAAAAGAAGATTTGAAAATCATATGTATAAAATCGAATTTTAATCTCCTTCAAATTTTCTTTCAAAAACACTTTCAATTCTTAATCCAAAACCTCCAACATTAGATCATGAAAGTGGTTACAAGGAGAGTGAAATGTTACCCCAAATTGGGCTTTTACTTTGGACCTTACATTGATTTCTCCACTTAATCCCCTTGAACACCATTGATGGGTGTTCAAGGTCAATGTTCAAGGCGATTTCATGAATAGATCAAGATCCGTTGGGTCATTGTCTTATCTCAAATCAGACTTAATTGATTTTCCTTGACAGACTCTCTGTTGAATCGTTTTGCGAGGCAAGATCGTGTTTTAAAAAGAAGACGTTCGTTAGAGTATATTTGAAATCTCCACGAAAAGCGATTAACAATTTATTTACTCGAAAACTAAAGTATCCGTGGTCGAACTCAGGGAGCAAATTGGTATTTTAGAAACTAAATCATAATTTCAAATTACTCAAAAGATGATATCAATGCAATCCAATGTATATAAAAACTAGAGAGAGAAAATGCAAAAAATAAATTTTTCTTTCTTCTTCTCTTTTCTTCCTTCTTCTTTCTCTTCTCTCTTTCCTTTCTTAGACGTCTGATTCTATGAATCAGACGTCTTAACTGGCGAATGCTATAGTACTTTCACTCTTGCTTCTTCTTCTTCCTCCCTGCCTTATGCTTTGGCTGTGGCTCCTTCTTCTGTTCTGTTTTGTCTTCCCTTGTCTTCTTCTTCTATTCTCTGTTGTGCCTCCTCTTTCTTCTTCCTTGGCCTCTGTAGTCTTCCTTCTTCTTCTTCTTCTTTGCGGCTACAGTGCCATCTTCCTTCTCCTCCTTAGCTGCTTCTTCCTCCACCTTCTTAGCTTTCTTCTTTTCCCTGCACACACGAGAGAGTGCAAAACCTATACCCTACCCTCCCCTGCATCTCTCTCTCTCTATTTCGCTCTTAGGAATGCTCTCCCAGAGTCGGGTAAGCGGGTCGGGTTACATGCACCCGGGTCCAGGCGCACCGGCGTGGGTGTGATGCGTGAGGAGTGCGTGGGATAGGTAATCGGGTCAGGTGCCAGATCCGTGGGGGTAGGTCGTGGACGAGGCATGAGCAAGTGAAGGTGAAGGACTTCACCCCTGTGTTCTAAGGTGAAGAGAAAGAAACACAAATTCAATTTAACTCACTCTGTGCACTCCTAGCTTTCTGAGGTGGGACTAAAAGTCCCACCTGCTTCGCTCGCGCCCGCACAGGAGGACTTCGCCTAATTGCCACAGCTGCAATCGCTCTCTAGGCTCGTTCTCTGTCTGGATGTGTTCGCGCAATCAACGTGCGCCACCTGGAGTGCAGCACCTGGGTTGATGTGGCCTGAAGCGATGCTTGCGAGCTCCTTCAAGCCGTCCCTAATGGCGGCAAGGGGGGTCGACTTGAGATTCACGCATACGGCCTTGCGGCCTCATTAGAGCACAAGGGAAGCTTCGTCGTGTCACGGCGAAGGTGCCTAGTTGGGTGGTTGGTTGCGAGGCGGCCCAGGCATGCGTGCCTAGGTCGCTCTGTGGCAGTTGTGATGGGTGTGTTCAGGGAGCACTTGAGGAGGTGATGGCAGTCAATGGAGGGTTGAATGATGATCAGTGGGTGATGGCAAATGGTCTGAGGTCGGTGGCGAGGCGTGTGGATGGGTGGAGCGACAGGAGCGCCTTTGTCGGTGGTCGGTCGGAGATGGGATCGATGGTGGTGGACTGCGGCATTGAGGGGATAAAAATAGCAATAAAGATATGGGAAATAAAGAGGGGAGAGAAAGGAATAATTCTAACCTAACTAAGCGGACGAAGGGGGGTAAGAGGCGGATATCTCGTTCCTACCATCGCCGGAGATGAAGATGTCCAGGGGAGGGGTGACGGCAACGACGACGAGGCTAGAGGCGCGTGCGCGGGTGTTGCACGACGTGGAGGAAGGCGGTGAAGGCGGCTCTGCCACTGGTATTGTGGCAGAGCGACAAAAAAGAGGAGGAGGGCTCGCCGGAGCTCGCCGGACTCCTGACCGGAGGAGGAGATGAAATTGGGGGAATTCTTGGGCCAAGTCATGCTTGCCCCCTTCGGCCGGACGTGGTGCTCCTTATAAAGGCATGGGCCGAGGGTCAGGCAAAAGGAGGCGGCCAAAAGTCGTAGCCGGAGGCATGGCCGGAGGTGATACCCATACCTCTTGAGCGTTCGTACGAGAGGTATGGGGCAATTCAGGGCATGGGGAGCTGCTCATGCGGTAGGGGGTTTCGCAGAGGAATCCCCTTTCAAATCTAGGAGAAGCTCCCTGGGGAAACGAGGAGAAATCCTCCTCGAAACCTCACCGGAGGTATGGGTCCCCGCTACAATGGCAAAGGGACCTGAATGCAGAAAGTGACGAGAAAGTTGAGGGGATTTTCGCAAGGGTTTTCAAAAGTTAGGGGCCAGAATGTAATTGGGTGGACCATTTTGCAAAGTAGGTCAAGATGGCCTTCCCTTAGGTCCAAATTTTGGTATAAGCCTAATTTGGACCTAAGAAATCTAATGGTGAAGTTGAATTTTAGGTTTGATCATGTTTGACTAGATATTTTGCATAAAAACCAAAATTAAGTCAAATATTGGGCTTGGACACTGTAATGACCCGATTCCCGAGTCCCTACGAGACACGACAAGCGGACCGACTCGACTAATCCCAAGACCTAGTCATCCAACGAGGAAGTAACCAAAAAAGCAGTAAAATAAACCACATTCAGCATGAATATAACTAACAGTAAGAAAATACAGCAGTAAGGAAAGAAACTACTACAGTATATACCACCACAACAGTAGAACAACATTCATAACATAATATGAACTACAGGTAAAGAAAAGTACAGCGGTAACAAGAACTACTCACTACAGTGGAACAAAAAGAGGTACAAGAGAACAGTGGTGATTCTACTGGACCCTACTTGGCCCAGCGTCCTCTGCAGCCGCTGACCCTGGCTGCTCAACACCTGGTCCTGAAAGGTAACGAGTGTAACACGTCAGCAAAACGCTGAGTAGAGTGGCAACTAAAACTAAAGAAACAGTAGAGTGTACAGTAGCTGTTATGTTCTGTAACTTTCTTTATTTACGTCTTTCAATTGTCTCACGATTTCATTTATTTCTTAGATCCTTTACTTGATCTCGAATGTTCCTCGTGGGAACAATCTTGATTGCAGTCTTTTCCAAAAAGTAGAAGTAGCACGTGGTGCTCTCCTGGCCGGGAGAGTCCCCCGTGGTGATCCTACTCTCAGTCCACCACCCCAAGGTCACGGACAGGCGTAACGGTGACTACGGCACGTGCGATAAACGCACAGGTAGCTAACCCGCACTGGCACGCGGTCAGTCGTTTCCGTTAACGGGTGCGCCCAAAGCACAGCACAGAACTAATACAGGGCAGAGCCCTCTCAGTAACAGGGGGTCCAACCCCTCCATAGTAACAAAACAGGGGCCTTGCCCCTCCACAGTCTGCGCACCCACGCCTGACTACCCTGGTTTGCCCCAGTGGGCCTAACAAGTCAATGTAGGAGGCTAGCAGAACCCCGGGGCCCGTGGGGTAGCTAGTACCGCCCTACACTAGTAGCTCTCCTCGGTACTACGTACACGAGGGCCAGCAAGTCGGTACAAAGTGGCCAGTCCTAATCCCGGGTCCCTGGGGCGGCTGGCTCCGCTCTGCACTAAATAGGTACAGGTACTTCCCTTGGTACTACGTACCCAAGAGACAGCACACTACCACGTCTTTCTTTCTCAGTTCCATTTCTTTCTCTTTCCAGGAGTTCCACTCCTAATTCCCCGTAAAGTTCCAGCTCTTTTAACTCAGAACATCTAGGTTTCACTTTCCAGTTTCACGTTCTTACAATCCATGTTCTCAGTCACATTTATTTATTTATAACAGGCAGCTGTTAATTCGATTTACAGGCAGCTATTTGTTCCTTCCCATTTTTCCAAGACTACAGTATTCATATATTCCACTAGTTTTCCCCATCCTAGGATTCATGCCATATCCTGGGATCTATCATACAATCTAATTTTCCAGCCCTAGGATTCATGCAACACCTAGGATCTATCATTCAATCTATTTCTCATTCCTAGGATTCATGCAATGTCCTAAGTTCTATTTATGGTTCCCTAATTTAGCAGATTATACTAGTAAACTTAAAAGTCACTCTACCGGTTACAACAGGCGTACTGGGGGCGTGGTCAGGAATCCCGCATACCTCCGCAACCCCCGAGACTGCAACGGAACGGGGTCCTATCACAAGGATCAAACACAAGGAGTTTCTCAAAACAGTATGCAACTACTGTAGACGGGTAGAGGATTTAATTTCGAAAAGCACGCAACTCGAAACGCGAAAAACGGACTCCGAACGGGCCCTAAACGGGTCGAAAACGACGAAACAGTGCAAAATCAGACGTCTGGAACTTCTTCCAGATGTCTTAAAAAGGGGATCAGATGGTACCTTATCCTGCGTGGTCTCTCAGACGTCCAGAAGCCTGCGGGGGCGTCTGGCCTAGTTCCCAGACGTCCGATGGTCACCCCGGACGTCTGGAAGTCGTTCCCGACCTTTGGCACAGCAGCCAGACGTCTGATTCACGTTGGATGGCAAATCCAGAACCTGCGCGTACCCATTTCTCTCTCTCAATACGGACGGCCGAAGAAAAGGAAGAAGGACAAAAAATAACTCACCTTTCAGACGTTTGGACAGTCCTCCAGACGTCCTCCCCGTCGTCTGGTTGGAAGCCCAGACGTCTGATTCTAGAAAAATTTCCAGAATCAGGGCGCGACACGCCCTCCGCTCGCGACGCACGGCTGCGCCGCGTCTCGTCCGCCTGCTGCTCGAGCTGCAGCAGGCCTCCCGCGTCACCCCGCGTCTGCTACTCCCCCCGCCGGCCGGCCCTAGCAGCCCCGGCATGCTCGCCCTCAAGGCCGAGCGCCTCCTCCCTCGCGCAGCACCTCCTCCCACGCTCACTGCGGCTATCGCTGCCGCCGCTCACTCGTCCTCGCACTTGCGCACCGGCTGGAAGGAGAAGAGGAAGGGGGCGGAGGTGATGAGAGTGAGGGAAAGGGCGTGGCGTTTTAAAGCTGTGCGGGGAGGAGAGAGAGAGCGGAACAGAGGGCGCAGCCTGCGGCCACAGGAGAGAGGGAAAAAGGCACCCGCAGGTCTGCGCGCGTAGGCGCGCAGACGAAACCGCGCAAGCCTCCGAAACCGAATCCCAGACGTCTGGAAGGGGTTCCAGAAGTCTGGTCCAACGTCTTGGCCACATCCCAGACGTCTTAAAAGACGTCTGAAGCCGCACGTTCGTAACAATATAACAAACTCAAAGGAAGTTTCGTCCCCGAAACTTACGCTAACTAGGGTGCGGGAAAAACGTCATAGTAACCATTACAAACTCAAAGAGGACCGAAGCCGGTCCGAAAAGACGTACCCGCGAAGAGCTCCGGGTACCGCTCCCGCATTGCCTCCTCAGGCTCCCAGGTAGCCTCCTCCTACCGCTGGCTCCTCCACAAAACCTTTACCCAGGGTACTTGCTTTCATCTCAAACTGCGGACGGCTCGGTCTGGAATCTGCACTGGCCGCTCGGGGTAGGTCAGGTCGTCACCCGCCTCAACGCTCTTGTGACTTAGTACGTGACTGGGATCGGCTATGTACTTCCTGAGGTTGGACACGTGGAACACGTCATGCACACCAGAAAGCCGCGGGGGGAGGGCAAGTCTGTAAGCAACGGGTCCAACCCGCTCCAGGACCTCAAAGGGCCCCACGAACCTCGGCGCGAGCTTCCCTCTCACCCCAAACCGCTGTAGGCCCTTCATGGGCGAAACACGAAGGAAGACGTGGTCCCCAACCTCAAACTGCACCTCTCTGCTTCTCCGATCTGCGTAGCTCTTCTGTCTGCTCCTGACAGTGCGGAGTCGCCTGTGAATCTGCTCGACTACCCCCTGACACTGCCGGATCAACCTGGGGCCAACCTCCCACTTGGTCCCCACCTCAACCCAACTCAAGGGTGCCGTACACCTCCGTCCGTACAGAGCCTCGTAAGGAGCCACGCGCGATGCTCGAGTGATAACTATTGTTGTATGCAAACTTCGCTAGGGGCAGGTGCTCCTCCCAAGAGCCCCTCCAGTCTAGTACACAGGCACGCAAAAGGTCCTCAAGTGTCTGTATCGTGCGCTCAGACTGTCCGTCCGTCTAGGGGTGGTAAGCTGTACTAAACCTCAACCGCGTCCCCAGGGCCTGCTGAAGCTCAGCCCAAAACTGGGACGTAAAGTGGGTATCCCGGTCGGATACGATCTCCCACGGAACTCCGTGTAGTGTACCTCTCTGCCAACTGTACTGGTCCCAAAGTGACTCGAATCGGCAAGAATCGTGCCGTCTTCGTCAGTCTATCGACAATTACCCAGACTGCGTCGTGTCCTCGCTAGGTAATAGGTAAGCCCACCACTAAGTCCATGGTGATGCTCTCCCACTTCCACTCTGGCACTGGAAGCGGCAGTAGCGGCCCTACAGGCCTCTGATGCTCGGCTTTCACCTGCTGGCACACTAAGCACTGCTGCACGAATTCACCCACATCCCGCTTCATCCCCCACCACCAAAACTCGCGTCTCAAGTCATGGTACATCTTCGTGTTTCCGGGATGTATGGTGAATCTGGAACCGTGTGCCTCAATCAGGAGCTCTCTCAACAGCTCCTCGTCTCTAGGGACGCACAACCGTCCCCTCAGGCGCAGCACCTGGTCTGTGAAAGAGAAGTCCCCTGGGTCTCCTGACAGTACTCTGTCGCGTAAGGACTGCAAGTACGGATCGGCCATCTGTCCTGTGATGATGCGGTCTATCAGCTTTGGCCTAGTCTGTCGTGTCACCGTCACTGCCCTACAGTGCCCCCGTAACTCCAGGGGTCACCAACTGCCCACCTCCTCCAAAAGGCTCCAACTCTGTAACTGTAAACTGGCCAAGTGTGCAGGCGCCTTACGGCTCAAGGCGTCAGCCACCACATTGGCCTTTCCCGGGTTGTAGGAGATGCTGCAGTCGTAGTCCTTCAGGAGCTCCAACCAACGTCTCTGTCTCATGTTGAGCTCCTTCTGATCAAAAAGGTATCTGAGGCTCTTGTGATCTGTGAAAATCTCGAAGGT
The DNA here is from genome assembly GCA_037157565.1 of Thalassia testudinum. Lineage (NCBI taxonomy): Eukaryota > Viridiplantae > Streptophyta > Magnoliopsida > Alismatales > Hydrocharitaceae > Thalassia > Thalassia testudinum. The sequence goes on along the minus strand of JAZHRO010000076.1, from coordinate 8,682,738 downwards.
CTCACCGTACAAGTAGTGCCTCCAGGTCTTCAGCGCGAAGACGACAGCTGCCAACTCCAGGTCGTGGGTAGGCTAGGTATGCTCATGGGGCTTCAGTTGCCGCGAAGCGTAAGCGACAACGTGACTCCTCTGCATGAGCACACCTCCTAACCCCTGCACGGAGGCGTCCGTGTACACAACGAACCCGCCACTACTGTCAGGGATGGCGAGCACGGGAGCCGAGGTCAACCTCTCCTTCAGCTCCTGAAAACATGCCTCACAAGCATCTGTCCAAGTGAAGGGCACGTCCTTCCAGGTCAACTGTGTCATAGGACGCGCGATCTGTGAAAAGCCTCTGATGAAACGTCTGTAGTAGCCTGCTAGTCCCAGGAAACTGCGAATCTCAGTGACTGAACGTGGTCTCTCCCACCTGAGCACTGCCTCAACCTTGGCTGGGTCCACCGCCAAGCCGTCTCCAGAGATCACATGACCTAAGAAGGTCACCTCCCTCAACCAGAACTCTCACTTGCTGTATTTGGCGTACAGCCTACGCAGACTCAGCGTGTCCAGAACCATCCGCAAGTGCTGTCCGTGCTGCGTCCGATCTCGAGAATAGATGAGTACATCATCAATAAATACCACCACAAACTGGTCCAAGTACGGTCTAAACACCCGGTTCATCAGGTACATGAAAGCAGCGGGGGCATTGGTCAGCCTAAACAGCATGACCAAAAACTCGTAGTGTCCGTACTGGGTGCGGAAAGCTGTCTTGGAGACGTCTGCCTCCTTGATCCTCAATTGGTGGTATCCAGACCTCAAGTCGATCTTGGAGAACACCGTGGCACCCCGCAACTGGTCAAACAAGTCGTCGATCCTCGGTAGCGGATATCTGTTCTTGATGGTGACCCTATTCAACTGTCGATAGTCCACACAAAGGCGTAGGGTACCATCCTTCTTCTTCACAAACAGTACCGGGGCTCCCTAGGGAGACGCACTGGGCCTCACAAAACCCTTCTCCAAAAGGTCCTGCAACTGAGACTTGAGCTCTCGTAGCTCAAGCGGTGCCATCCTGTATGGCGCGGTGGAGATGGGGTTGGTCCCTGGTACTAGCGAGATCTCAAACTCGATCTCGCGCTCGGGCGGTAGTCCTGGTAACTCGTCTGGAAACACGTCAGGGTACTCTCTGACCACCGGGATGCTCTGGAAGTTTGCCACAGGGCTGGGCTCTGCCACCACACAAGCTAGGAAGCCCTCACACCCCTGGTTCAAAAGTCTCGCCGCCCGAAGTGCCGAAATGCACCTGAAGCCTCCGTCCACTGGCTGTCCGTGAAACTCGAAAGAAGGCAACTCCGGTAAGGAGAAGACAATCTTCCTCTCAAAACAGTCTACTAAGGCGTGATAAGCAGATAGCCAGTCCATCCCCAGAATTACGTCAAAGTCCTCCATCTGTATCATAATTAGGTCAGCTGGCAGGCTATGTCCCCCGACGCTGACCTCGCAATCCGTGTACACCTCCTCAGCTACAAACAGCTGACCACTTGGGCCTCTGATTACTAACGGATTTTCTAACAGCATATAATCCTGGCCCAAACTAACTGCGAAACTGGCGGCGACAAACGAGTGTGTAGCGTTAGAATCGAAAAGTGTGTAAATGAGTCTGCCGGAAACTGAAACCATACCTGCCACTACCGAGCCCGAAGCTCTGACATCCCTGTGTGTCAGGGCGTTGATACGCCCCTCAGCTCTAGGTGCGGACGAAGCAGCCACACTCTGCGTCGGACGGGCAGGTGCTGGCCGGTACCCTCCTCGTGGCTGCTGTCCTCCTCCTCGCGCCTGGGAACCGCGGCCTCCTGCGTGCCCTCCAGTGCTCTGCGCGGGAAGTATCTGCTGACCTACTACCCTAGACGGGCAGTCCCTCCTGATGTGGCTGACGTGGCGACAACTAGATTTTGTTATAGCGTTGTAGTACAGTTAGTTGTTGCCATCATTCACTAATATTTATTACTCGGAAAATAAAGTTCTCCCGAGATCGAACTCAGGGAGCAAGTCGTATTCTAGAGATATACATGTTCTATTACAAAAATAAAGAGAGAGAGAGAGAGAGAGAGGGATAGAGATGAAAGTTTGGGTTCTTCTTCTTTTCTTCTTTCTTTCCCTTTGTCTTCTCCTCTTTAGCTTTTGTTCTTCCTGTTCTTCTTCTTCTTCTTTTCTTGTTTCAGATCTTCTTCTTTCTTCTCTTCTTCTTCTGCGGTCCTTCTTCTTCTTCTTCTGCTTGGCTGCTCCGCCTCTCTTCTTTTCTTCTTCTTTGTCTTCACCTGTCTTCAGGACGTCGTCTGATTTTCCAATCAGACGACTTAACCAGCGGATGCTACAGTGTCTCCTCAGTTCTTCTTCTTCCGCAGTCCTTCTTCTTCTTTTTCACCTGTGCCTGCACGCTCAAGAGTTCAACATCAGAGGGCAAAACCTACTCTATCTCCCCCCCGCATCTCTCCCTCTCTGAATTTGCTCTTAGGAAGGCTCTCCCAGAGCATCCGGGTAATCGGGTACGCGGGTCACACCCGGGTCCAGGCCCACCGGCGTGCGTGGTGGGCGAGGAGTGCCAGACAAGTCGGGTCGGGTCGGCTGGATCCGCGTGATGAGCTCGCGGATGGGCCCGGTGAGACGGTGTGAGAGGGACCTCACCCCGTGTGCTGAGGCGACAAGCCTCCAGCACGTTTTCAATTTGTATCGCTGCGCCGCTCCAGAGCCTTCCGAGGTGGGACTAAATGTCCCACCCCAATTTGGCGCCTGCGCGGAGGAAGCAGTGGGCAATCGCGGCTTCACGCGAGGCCTTCTCCCCAGCTGCGAGCCTGGGACTCTTCGCGAAGATGCCCCGCGCAACTTGGGAGTCGAACCTGGGCGAAGCGCACCTGGAGCTGCAGATTGAAGGTGCTCCTTCCACACAGCAATGGCGACGGCGATCGAGATACCTGTCCACAGAGGAACGGCCTCTCGACCTAATCAGATACGCGGAGAACCTTCACCGTGGCACGACGAAGGTGGTGGGGGGTCTGGCAGGCGGCGGGGCGGAGCGTGAGGGTCGCCCTAGCTCAAACTGCTGGCGGAGAAGTGGGTTTGTTCGGGGGGTCTGCAGAGGGCGAGTGGCGGGAAGTGGAAGGGCGGAGGTTGATCAGGGTGAGGAGGCGGAGGTTCTGTGAGGGTCGGCGAGGCGTATGGGGCTGTGGAGTGATGGGGGCGTCTCGCCGGAGTTTGGCCGGAGACGAAGGGGGTGACGGTGGACAGGAGCGGTCGAGGGTTTAATCAAATAAAAGACAGTGAGGAAAAGAAAGAGGGGGAGATGGGGAGAAGTTCTGACCTAGCTACGGAGACGAAAGGGGCTGGAGCAAGGCGGCAGTCGTATCGACTGTCGCCGGAGAAGAAGATGCCCAGGGGAAGGGGCGGCAGAGAGGAGAGGGCCGGAGAGGCGCCAGCTGGGTGCGGCATGGCGCGGGAAGAGCGAGGGAGGGCAACCCTGCAGCTGGTAGTGCGGCAGAGCGACGAGGAGGAAGAGGAGAGGCCGTCGGAGCAAGGGGGGCGCCTGTCAGAGTGGGAAGAGAGGAAGTGGGGGTCTTTCTCCGTCAGGACCGAGCTCAGAAGAACGGCGGAGCGACGGGGGATATTTATAGGGGCCGAAACAGAGAGGAGGGCGGAGGGAGACGACGTGTCTCCCTCGCCGGAGGACACCGGAGAGAACATGCCCATACCTTCCGTGCGTTCGCACGGCCGGTATGGGTGGGTACAGTGCACAGGGGGTGTCCCTGCAGTGGCTGACGACGCAGGGCACCCCCCATTGACTTGCCAGAGTCCCTCCCTCACCCTACGCGGCGCCATACTCCGCGCAAGGTCGCCGGAGTATGGTGCCGTGCAGGTTTTGGCAGGAGGGACCTGAATGCAAAGAACGAAGGAGAGTTAGGGGCAGAAATGTGAGGGTTCAAAAGTTGCGGGCCAAAAAGTAAATAAATGAGGACCAAAGTGTAAAGTTGGTCAAGAAGGTTTCCTCTTAGGCTCAAGTTTTTATACATGGCTAATTGGGACCTAAGGATTATGATGGTGAATTTTATTTGCAGATTAAACCTTGTTTGACCGGTCAATTTACGCAAAAACCCAAATTAAGTTGTTAATTAGGCATGGTTCTCAATGTAGGTCAAAATGAGTTCCTAAGGCCAAATTGAAGGTTCTAAACCCTAGAGATTATTTTTCTATGAATTTTAGAGGATTTATTTGATTTTTTTATCTTCCTCGAACCTCGTGTTTTTAAGCGGGTTTATTTTTAGGGTTACAGGATGTCATTTAATTCCTTGGAGTTGCTGTAGCCCTTATTGAATCATCTCATCTCACTTTTCTTCTTATTAGGTTGCTTTGACCTATGTTTGGACCCTGAGTTACCCTGTTTTCAGATTGGATTGGTGAAATTGCATTTTTACCCCTTAGTTTCTGTTTTCTTTGCGAACTCAGAATCTCTCTGAGTTAAGCCTTTCCTTGAGTTATGTAGGACCTTTTATCCTTTGTATTAGGTCAAAATGAGCTAGTTATGGCTCATGATGAGGTTCTCATCAGTGGCCCGGCTGGCCACACTGGTAACAGAGGGGAACTCGACTCCCGCCCTCAGTGGGTCCCTGCTATCGGCTGGGCGGGGGTCCGGTGCTGGCGACTGGCCCCTGTCGAGGGCCCTCAAAGGCCATTGATGGCCCCGTAAAACGTGACGGCTCTCCTACGGACGTCACGTGCCTCCTCTCTCACCAGCCCTGTGAAAAGTCTGGCTGAAAGGGCCTCTTCCGCCCGCCGTCAGTGTCTCGTGCGGACAGGTTGGTATCCTTGTAAGTCATGGTTGCCTCCATCACCCTCGAAAACGTAGGCAGCTTCAGGGGTTTGACATAACCCCGAATCGCAGGCCAGAGCCCCTCGGTGAACCTCCAAAGGAGCTCCTCCTCAGTAGCTACCACTGTCGCTGCAAAGCGGGACAGCTCCAAGAAATGCGTGCGGTACGCGCTCACGGTCATCGTCCCTTGGCGGAGAGTGTGGAACTCCCGCCTCCTCTGGTCCTGCCACGTCTGGGGAAAGTACAGCTCGCAGAAGAGGGCAACGAACCTATCCCAGGTCGGCCCGTCCCTCTCCTGTCCCCGGACCGCCCTCCACCACCTGTGTGCGCACTCTCCAGTTGGTACGTGGCAAAGGCCACGCGGCACTCCACCGGGGGGCAAAGGGTGTCGAAAATCTTCTCCAACTGCTCGAGCCAGTCCTCTGCCTTGGTCGGGTCCTCATCCCCCTTGAAGGAGGGGGGCTTCAGCTTCCGGAACTGCCCAAAGAGCTCGGAGTGGCGCTGCAGTGGGGATGCTGGTGCACCTCCAGGAAAAGGTGCCTCGTGCACAGAAGTGTCGGAGGAAGGTGGGGGCTGCGGCGGCCCATCCCCTCCCCCGTGTCCAGCGCCGCGTCCGTCGGGTGGTCCCACAGAGGACTCCCCCTCCGCAGCCCCAGGGGGAGGCGCTCGGGGTGATGGGTGGAGCTTCTCTCGCACAATATCCCGTATCAGCTAGGCGTGGTCCTGGGCCTGGACGCTCGGGAGTAGTGGCTGGTCCACTGAGGCGTCGGCAACGGCACGCCCACCCCGCCGACCTCGTCCTCGGTCGCGCCCGTGGCCAGCCTTACCAGTCCTGCGACGAGACATCTCCTCAAGGAGACGCGAAACAAAACGGAACACGTCACTACAGAACGACACCTAACGGAAACGTCTAAGAGCTCATGTCAAAAGATATGTTGTGGTGGCTACTCTAGTTATAGACATGTGAATTGATTATTTTCCAGTCAGTTGATTCACTTCTCGGGAGGACCTTGCTCTGATACCACATGTAACGACCCGAGTCCCTACGAGACACGAGAACCGGATCGACTCGACTAATCCCAAGACCTAGTCGTCCAACGAGGAAGTAACCAAAAGAGCAGTAAAATAAACCACATTCAGCATGAATATAACTAACAGTAAGAAAATACAGCAATAAGGAAAGAAACCACTACAGTATATACCACCACAACAGTAGAACAACATTCATAACATAATATGAACTGCAGGTAAAGAAAAGTACAGCGGTAACAAGAACTACTCACTACAGTGGAACAAAAAGAGGTACAAGAGAACAGTGGTGATTCTACTGGACCCTACTTGGCCCAGCGTCCTCTGCAGCCGCTGACCCTGGCTGCTCAACACCTGGTCCTGAAAGGTAACGAGTGTAACACGTCAGCAAAACGCTGAGTAGAGTGGCAACTAAAACTAAAGAAACAGTAGAGTGTACAGTAGCTGTTATGTTCTGTAACTTTCTTTATTTACGTCTTTCAATTGTCTCACGATTTCATTTATTTCTTAGATCCTTTACTTGATCTCGAATGTTCCTCGTGGGAACAATCTTGATTGCAGTCTTTTCCAAAAAGTAGAAGTAGCACGTGGTGCTCTCCTGGCCGGGAGAGTCCCCCGTGGTGATCCTACTCTCAGTCAACCACCCCAAGGTCACGGACAGGCGTAACGGTGACTACGGCACGCGCGATAAACGCACAGGTAGCTAACCCGCACTGGCACGCGGTCAGTCGTTTCCGTTAACGGATGCACCCAAAGCACAGCACGGAACCAATACAGGGCAGAGCCCTCTCAGTAACAGGGGGGTCCAACCCCTCCACAGTAACCAAACAGGGGTTTTGCCCCTCCACAATCCGCGTACCCTTGCCTGACTACCCTGGTTTTCCCCAGTGGGCCTAACAAGTCAGTGTAGGTGGCTAGCAGAACCCCGGGGCCCGTGGGGTAGCTAGTACCTCCCTACACTAGTAGCTCTCCTCGGTACTACGAACACGAGGGCCAGCAAGTCGGTACAAAGTGGCCAGTCCTAACCCCGGGTCCCTGGGGCGGCTGGCTCCGCTCTGCACTAAACAGGTACAGGTACTTCCCTTGGTACTACATACCCAAGAGACAGCACACTACCACGTCTTTCTTTCTCAGTTCCATTCCTTTCTCTTTCCAGGAGTTCCACTCCTAATTCCCCATAGGGTTCCAGCTCTTTTAACTCAGAACATCTAGGTTTTACTTTCCAGTTTCACGTTCTTACAATCCATGTTCTCAGTCACGTTTATTTGTTCATAACAGGCAGCTGTTAATTCGATTTACAGGGAGCTATTTGTTCCTTTCCATTTTTTCAAGACTACAGTATTCATATATTCCACTAGTTTTCCCCGTCCTAGGATTCATGCCATATCCTGGGATCTATCATACAATCTAGTTTTCCAGCCCTAGGATTCATGCAACACCTAGGATCTATCATTCAATCTATTTCTCATTCCTAGGATTCATGCAATGTCGTAGGTTCTATTTATGGTTCCATAATTTAGCAGATTATACTAATAAACTTAAAAGTCACTCTACCGGTTATAACAGGCGTACTGGGGGCATGGTCGGGAATCCCGCGTACCTCCGCAACTCCCGAGACTGTAACAGAATGGGGTCCTATCACAAGGATCAAACACAAGGAGTTTCTCAAAACAGTATACAACTACTGTAGACGGGTAGAGGATTTAATTCCGAAAAGCACGCAACTCGAAACGTGGAAAACGGACTCCGAACGGGCCCTAAACGGGTCGAAAACGACGAAACAGTACAAAATCAGACGTCTGGAACTTCTTCCAGACGTCTTAAAAAGGGGATCAGATGGTACCTTATCCTGCGTGGTCTCTCAGATGTCCAGAAGCCTGCGGGGGCATCTGGCGTAGTTCTCAGACGTCCGATGGTCACCCCGGATGTCTGGAAGTCGTTCCCATCCTCTAGCACTGCAGCCAGACGTCTGATTCGCGTTGGATGGCGAATCCAGAACCTGTGCGTACCCATTTCTCTCTCTCAGTACGGACGACCGAAAGAAAGGAAGAAGGATGAAAAATAACTGACCTTTCAGACGTCTGGACAGTCCTCCAGACGTCCTCCCCGTCGTCTGGTTGGAAGCCCAGACGTCTGATTCTAGAAAAATTTTCAGAATCAAGGCGCGACTCGCCCTCCGCTCGCGACGCACGGCCGTGCCGCGTCTCGTCCGCCTGCTGCTCGAGCTACAGTAGGCCTCCCATGTCACCCCGCGTCTGCTGCTCCCCCCGCCGGCCTGCCCTAGCAGCCCCGGCAAGCTCGCCCTCACGGCCGAGCACCTCCTCCCTCGCGTAGCACCTCCTCTCACGCTCACCGCGGCTGTCGCTACCGCCGCTCACTTGCGCACCAGCTGGAAGGAGAAGAGGAAGGGGGCAGAGGTGATGAGAGTGAGGGAGAGGGCGTGGCGTTTTAAAGCCGCGCGGGGAGGAGAGAGAGAGCGGAACAGAGGGTGCAGCCTGCGGCCGCAGGAGAGAGGGAAAAAAGCACCCGTAGGTCTGCGTGCGCAGGCACGCAGACGCAACCGTGTGTGCCGCCGAAACCGAATCCCAAACATCTGGAAGGGGTTTCAGACGTCTGATCCGACGTCTGGGCCACATCCCAGACGTCTTAAAAGACGTCTGAAGCCGCGCATTCGTGACACCAATCTAGGTCAAAACAGGTTCCAAAAGTCAAATTGAAGGTTCTAAACCTAAGTAGATATTTTTCCATGAATTTTAGAGTGTTTAATTGATTTTTTATCCTGCCTGGAATCTTGTGAATTTAAGTGGGTTTGTTTCAGGGTTACAGAATGTCATTTAATTCTTAAATTTCACAATAACCTTTTTTTGACTGAACCATCCCACTTTTTCTCTTATTAAGTCCAATTGACCTATGTTTAGCCCCTAGAAAATCTTGTTAATGAAATGGACTGGTAAAATTACAGTTTTACCCTTTGTTTCATGTTCTCTTCCTAGATTAGTGATCTCTTGAGTTAGGCTTTCCTTTGGGTTATGCAGGAGCTTTTGTTCACTTTATTAGGTCAAAATAAGCTAGTTAGAGCTCATGATGAGGTTCTCATCACTCTCCAACAATGGGATTAGCTTAGATACTTGCTCATCTACATAATCAAAATAAAACTCAAAACCAATGGAATCATTGCATATACCTAATCCACCCCATCTAATCTCAAAAAGTTCGATTAAATCTGATAAAATCCAAATGAATTTCAAATCACTGATCTGAACAATAAACATCATTCTAAATAATATCGAGCAATTCGAGTTGGTGAACTAAGGTCGAGAGGTCTTTATGACTTTGCGGAATGAGCGGGAGACCCCCCAAAATGGTCTTTGGTGATAATTTCAGATCTGAGACATGAAGTCCTAAGATCTGAAATTAAACCTGATGGCTAGGTGATCAGTGAAATTAAATCGAAGGAAAACAGAATGCAGAATGGAACTATGAAGGGGAAGAAATATGATCAATGGAAAGGGTGTGAATTCGTCTCCTCTTATCTGAAATGATCATAGGAGGTGCAGTGTGAATTCTACTCTAAATTTACTCCTAAACTACACTAACAATCATCAGATCAGCTCTAATTACTCCTACTCCTAGAAAGCATGTAAATCTAACCTAAGAAAGCATTAAAAAGCTACTCTAAGGGAGGAAGATGTCTAAGGTCACCCGCCGGCAGCTGGTGACGACGAAGAGGGAAGAAGGATCAGCAGCTGACGAAGATGTCCAAGGTCTGCCACCCTGTCGGCTGGCAACAAGTGAAATTGGGGAGGGAAACACAAACTCTGTCACAACCGGAGAAGGAAAGTGGGGGTGAGGAAACTACTGATGTGGATGAAAGGATCGACTCATGGGGGAGGGAGTCGATAGCACGCATGCAATCAGTGGAGGTGCTTAAGTAGAGTGAGAGAGTGAATCAGGTCACCTCGTCGTGGAATTAGGCTATTAGAGCGTGGGCGATCTCGATTTGAGGAGAGAGCGTGTGCGAGCAAAGATCAAATAGTGGCCGTTGGATCAGATCTAGGAGGATAGGTGACCACATGCGCTGAATCGCGCAAAGGTTCGATTGATTGGCAGCCACAAATCAAGAGAGTCTAGATGATGTATAGCGGGGATAGCACGTGTTCTTCGCGTGAACAGTGCATGTGCGAGCTGCAGGTGGGTGCTGTTCTGTTATTGAAATTGAAAGGAGGGCCCCTCAACGAAGGGGTAGAAAAATAGCAAGCAAGCCCATAAGTGGTTATGAATGGTTACAGGGAGATCCTTAAAGGCTTGCAAAAAGGTCCTTGTGGCCTATAAATGGGTCCTTAGAGGTTTTCTGATGAACAAAATATGATGTATGAAAGACCTAGATGTGAATCCTTAATTACAAGGTCCTAGTGATGTCCAAATGTACCCAAGTTTTTATTAAAGCTCAATTGAACATTTTAGAAGTTAATTACACTTTTGATTTGGAATTTTGAGCTTATTTATGTGTTCAATTTGCACTTGAATTACTATTCAACCTTATTTAATAGAATATCTCATTTAATGACCTAATTATGCATTATTAACACAATTGATGTTTTAGGTCTTTTTCTCTATTTTCGACACTAAGCCCTTTTTATGTGTTAATTTGATAGTATTTAACCTAGTTTCTAGCTTAACTTAGGCGATTTAATTATGATGAGTAGCAACTCATCAGCTTTCTTGACCGCATGAGTGCTCGCCTGAACGTTTAGATGATGGTAAATCAAGGATAGGTCTACTCCAGGCAAGTCGTTGGCGGACCAAGCGAAAACGTCCGTGTTAGCCTAAAGCAGAAGCAACAACTCCTGTACCTCGGAGGGCACAAGGTCTGCCCTGACTTGGACGAGTTTGGCAGCGTTGTCGAGATACATTTGTATAGCCATGGCTGAAAAGCCTGGCTATAGTCCTGAAGTCACCGATAGATCAGCTGGGATCATCTCCTGCTGGATTGCCTAGACTTGATTCCTTTTCTTCCCCCATTTCTTTGATTTGGAGGGCTTTGGCTCTAGGGACCGCTCTAGTTCAATTCGAAGGAGCTCACGCCTAGCCGTCTGATCCCTATGTACTATTCCTACTCTGTGTGGAGACTGGAAAAGCACAAATTGGAAGTACAATGAAAGGATCAGATAGAAGGCATGGGTAGTGGGGCAGCTGAGGATGCCATCGAATGCGGCTATTAATCCGGCCACTACAAATGTGGTTGTCTGGTTAAGGTGCCTGTCCCCGTTGCAGATGGACAAGGGGAGGCTGATCTCTCCCTTTGGCATCACCTTGTGGTTTCCAAACCCTACAACCGGGTGAATCGAAGGGGAGAGGTGCTCTTCCGTGAAACCCAAATGATGTAGGGTTTTGAGAAAGAGGACGTCCACGGCACTGCCTTCGTCAACAAGGTGCCAGGGTTGTGTTGCCCTGCTAATAGGAGCATTACCAGCAGTGGGTCAGTGTGCTTCGTCGGATTCAAGAGGGAGGCAAACAATCGTGAGGTCACCTACTTGACAGGCCACTCTCACCCCACTAGAGGGTGGGGAAAGTACTATGGGTTGCCTGCCTGGAAGGGCGGGATTACTGACTTGGGGAGATGTTGACACCGAAAATTACTTCGACCTCTGCGCCTGCGGGGGATGGGTGGTGAATATGTTGGGGCGATCCAGGCATAGCCGCCAGGATCTGGTGGTGGTACTCAGCCGGGGAGTGTAGGGGGGATACTGCTTGCTTGAGGCGACAAGCCACGGCGTCGTTGGGCTCTTGGCCCTCAACGAGTACCATGTTGACCCCACGAAGGTGCTAAAGCTTTTCCTTGTGATAATCTTCTGGCCCTCCGTGGGCCCTTTACCCTTATCCTAGCCCTCACTCTGCCTAACGAAGTGGGCCATATTTCTATGCCGAATCTAGGATTCGATTTGATCCCGCAGGTCCCAGCAATCCTTAATGGCATGCCCCTGGGCCTTGTGGTACTTGAAATAGGGCTCAGAGTCGGCCTTCTTCTTCATTGGCTTAGGTGGGGGTCATAGTATTTGTCCGTAGACCATACCTCTGCCAACACATCCGCTTGATTCACGGCAAGGGGAGTGTATTCTGCAAAGTAATCCCACCTAGGTTGGCGGGGTCCGTTGTTTTGGTCCTCGCTTGGCTGATCATTCCTCCACTTTGGGAAGTTAGCCTTGCGCTTATTAAAGCGGCTACCTCCGCAGATGGAGACGGGGGCAAATTCAATCGAAGCCCTTTTCTCCTCAATCGGGCTAGGATCGTCTTCGTATCCCTCCACCAGCTCACTACGGGAGTGGAAAGAGTTATCCTGCTTCGCCAATCTTGTAGCTCTATCTCAGAGCTCTGCCATATCTCTAGGCTGAAAATCATCAACGTCACACCAAAACCTCTGAGTTAGAGGACTTGACTTGAAGTTTTGGATGACGATGGAATCGTGAGGCAGCTTACATTTGAAGTATTGAGCCTTAAAACGGTCTAGGTACGACTAGAAAGATTCATTCTTCCTCTGCCGGACCTCCAACAGCCTTTCGGGGTTGTCTCTAACCCTCTGGTGCCCAATAAAATATTGGCAGAACTTGTCTGCCAACTCCTAAAACCATGCGATTTGTCCAGCCGACAGTTTGTTGAACCACTCATGGGCCATGCCAGACAGATAGGACGGGAATACTCAGCAGATTACTCTGTTGGGGCAATCGTGTACCAACATTGTTTGGCAGTAACTCCTGACGAAGCGTTGGGGTTCGTTGTCCCGTCATATGGAGCCAAGACGGGCTGCTTGAATCTCTCGGGTAGGGGGGCCATCATCACCTTCTCAATGAAGAGGTAGGTGGTGATGTAGGCCCGAGGGCGTATGCCCCGCATTGCCCTAGTGACTTGGCGGACGATCTTAGGGATTGAAGTTCCACTGTCAGTTGTCGGGAGTTAGGCCCTTGAGATTTCTTCCAACAACGGGGGTCGAGGAACTTTTGGTGGGTCAAGAGCTTCCCCTTTCTAGCTACTAAGTTCTTACTTTAGCTTCTCGAGCTATTCGTGCAGGCAGGCATTCTCATCCTCCACGGTGCAACACCACCTTTGTTGCTCATCTTTGAGGCTTGACCGGTGGGGCTCCCCCTGTTGGGGTTTGACAAACTCTCGGATCTATCTGATCTCCAGGAGTTTCTCCGCGACTGAATTTCTTCAGCCCTAAGAGCTGCCAGCTTAGCCTGGTACTACTCCCCCCTTGCCTGCAGCTCCGGGAGAAGGCCTTGCTCGTGGTCCTCTGGCAGTTGGCCAGGGACTCCTTGCTTCTCCTTGCTTGGCCCGGCCGGCTAAGGTTGTCTCTTAGACACCGAGACACTAGATTCAGCTTGAGCCGGTGCTTTCTCAGGGCCAACGTGAGAGGAGTTACGAGTCGTGGGAGCCATTAGGAGGACCTCGAGAGCTAGGAAACGTTACCAACTGATAATTGCTTCCCACATATGGCGCTAATTGATCGCCCCCCGAAGATCAAAGGGTCCAACTCAACAACTCAAATGATCAGGCCTCTTAAGTGAGCGGAGGATCCGACTCAAGGGTTCAAGCAATTGCACGGGAGGCAAAGAAGTTAATGATTCAGTTCCACCACAAGAGGCGTACATCTAGGGGGAGGATAATGCTCCCAAAATATGCACTAGTAAGAAGCAAGATTACGATCCCTCTCTTTTTCTCTCTCAAGCCTTGAGAGTCTCTCTCTGCTATTTATAGTGCTGGAGTTGGGTCCCTTTGCGAGATATTCTGATCGGATATGCCTGCTGTTAGGGCACGTATGTTGTTAAGTTATTAATCGCAGCGGCTATGTTAGCATTTATTTGGAGGTATGGCTGTGTTATACTTTTGTCGTCGCCCCTTTGGCATCGGTTCTTTTAAGTGAGTCGGGTCCTCTGGACTTGACCATGTCCAGGCCTCTCGGGGTGTAAGCGGGTTGGACCTCTGAGCCCTAGAATAGGTGGGTCAGATTTTCAGACCCATCTGTGAGTCCTTCTTTGGATGTAGGCGGGTCCAATCCCCATACCCACATGTATCCAAATCTTTCTAGGTCAATTCCTTTTTTTCAGGTTTTTCCATGAAATTTTAGAATTGAAGGCATTTTTTACCCTTTATCAGTTAAGTTATATGGGCAGGTATTATGCGTATGTGTTGTTGCTTATAAGATCTAAGACATAGATTGCTAGAAATGATCTAGGAATTTCTCACCAAACCATTTGGTTAATAAAATGGGAAATAAGTAATAGGAAAAAAAAAAAAAGAAGAAGAGAAGCGAAATGGAGATAAGGGAATATTTCACAACCTCAGAACTATTTTTCAATAATATTGTAGCTGATCAGGAAAAAAACACTAGCATTATTCACATGACATGACATGTTTACGAGCTTAAGAAAAGATTCCTAGGGATTTATGAGCCTCCAAGTCACATTGTGTGGGCGCGCAATAGGGTTGGCTCAATGTCCACTGAGGAATCCATTGAATAATCAATCAAAGATCACACGCCTTGTATATTAGCTGCCCATACGTAAGGGTTATAAAAGAATTTCTTGAATAGAAAGGGAAGAAATCCTTGAAACGACTCTGTTCGATTTAATCATCGAAGACAACAAGGTGTGTTAATGAGGATTTAGGTTGGAACGACACCTATGAGAATTCTTGGGGTAACTCCCAAATGAGTAGTTAAGCTCATGATCACAAATTAATGGGTGACTCTTATGACCCCTTAGATCCCTACAATGTCTGAGAAATCAAGAGAATGATTTGGATCTAAGGATGAAAATTAGATTGGATTGGGTATGACCTAATTTCTAAAGGTAAAATCATGCTAGACTCTAGTTTAGTGTGTCTAGACTAGTCTTTGTGTTCTTTTATATTCCGCCATTACCTTCATCTAACTACTGCTGCTACCACCAATGATACAAGGATTTCTCATGGAACCATTTGCTTGATATAACAAATAAAATGAGGAATACATAATAGCTATTAATAAAGTTGGGATCAAAGAGAAATGGAGATAAAGGACTATTCATATTCCACCTCAACCTTAGAATTTTTTACATTGATATTTTACTGTTTTTAGGATATTTTGCTTTTGTATATATGTTTGGGATCTAACAACAAATACACATAGGTTTTTGGGTTATCCTAGAGTCATAATTCCTGAAACATAACCTACACACAATGTTGACTTGAAATTGATAATCCATATATATCTGTAATATTTCTAAAAATTATATAAGCAATACAAAGGAGAAATATAGATTTGGAATAAGTCCAAGCATAAACTATCTATCTAGGTTATATGCTATATACTTAGTCTAATAAACTAAAAAAAAGCTCCAAGTAGCTAACTAGCTATAGGTAATAAGCCAATGAAGTGGTACTTGTAGCAAGCACACCTACTAAGGTCTTTGCCTCTATTTGCGTAAAACTCTTACTTTTAATAGGGGTCAATTTTAAGGAAAAAAAAAAGTCAAGGAAGAGGTTGATGAGAAGAAGCAATTGAACTATAAATAGGAAGGAAGAGAGCAAGAATTGAAAAGAAAAGAGATAAGGTAAGGTGGTTAATGTCATGTGAAATGATGGATATAATTGGGGGACTGATTTTTGGTTACATATATAGCCCTATTTGGCAAATTAAAGGAGTGTGTTGATGCGAATTTGAATGATACAGCTTCATGTGGATCCAAGGGATGTTTGTGAAAATTGGTTAACTAAAGATTTACTTTTTTTTTTTCTTTTGTAAATGATGATCATGAAGATGAAGTTACGATACACAACCTCCATGTTAGTTCAAGAATCATTTGCATTTCTTGAGGTTCTTAGAATTCAATTAGTTATGGGAGTTGAATCATGAGACAACAACCAATTACGACGCTAAATGTAGATATGGCCAGATCCATATGTCTTGAGATCTAATATTACAATAAATCTGAGCAAGAGTATGGGCCTTTTGGATTGCACCTTTTTTAACATGACGAAGGGAGATATCCGAATTGGTAAGCAAGAGAGATTTACATTCAGAAGAAATCTTTCGATAAGAACCTCATCATGAGTCCTAACTATCATATTTTGATCTAATAAAGTGAACAAAAGCTCATACATAATCAAGAGAAAGGTTTAATTCAAGAGATCATTAATCCGGGAAGAGAACATGAAACAAGCGGTAACACTGCAATTTTATCATTGCAGTGCATCAACGGGATTTCTAAGGGTCTAGACATAGGTCAATTGGACTTAATAAGAAAAAAAGTGGGATGATTCAGTCAAAAAAGGGTTATTGTGAAATTTAGGAATTAAATGACATTCTGTAACTCTAAAACAAACCCACTTAAATTCACAAGGTTCCAGGTAAGATAAAAATCAACTAAACTCTCTAAAATTCATGAAAAAATATTCCCTAAGGTTTAGAACCTTCAATTTAGCCTTTGGAACCTGTTTTGACCTAGATTGAGGTCCATGCCCAATATTTGACCTAATTTAGGTTTTTATACAAAATATCCAGTCAAATGTGGCCAAACCTAAAATCAAACTTTACCATTGGTTTCCTTAGGTTCAAATTAGGTTTATACCAAAATTTGGACCTAAGGGAAGGTCATCTTAACCTACTTTACAATTCGATCCACCAAATTACATTCAGACCCTTAACTTTTGAAAACCCTTGCAAATCCCCCCTCAGCTTCTTCGTCACTTTCTCCATTTTGATCCCTCTACCATCGCAGCAGGGACCCATACCTCCGGCGACTTTGTGCGGAGGTTTTCTCCTCGATTTCATGGGGAGCTGCTCCCAAATTTGAAAGGGGAGCTCCCTGCGAAGCCCCTACCGCATGGGCAGCTCCCCATGCCCTGAAACGTCCCATATCTCTCGTGCGAATGCTCGAGAGGTATGGGTCTCCTCCGACCATACCTCCGACATGGTCTTCCCGCCGTTTCCTCGCAACTCTTCCCTCTGCCCTTGCCTATTTGAGGAAGCTCAGACCCCTCTACTTCCTTCAAGCCTGATTTGCCAAGGGAACACCCCCCAATTTTGTCTCCTCACTTTGGCCAACTGCCTGCAAACTCTGGCGACCCTCCCTCCCTCCTCTCATCACTCTACCACCGTTCCAGTCGCAGAGCCATCTCCACCGTGCTCCTCCACGCCGCGCAATACCAGCGCGCGTCCTTTCGACCCTCTTCCTCGTCGCCGCTTCTTCACCACAGGGTCTTCATCTCCGACGATGGCAAACACCCGCCATTTGCCCTCCGCCTCCCCCCTTCGCTCTAAACACCCTAAATAAGTACATCTTCCTCCCCTCTTTATTTCCCTCTTATCAATTTTTATTTTCAACCACTCGACAGTCCCCAATCACCTCCACCTCCCTCATCTCCGGTAAACCACCGGCCAGGCGAATCCGTCATTCCACTCGTCCACAAGCCTCACCACCCATCTCAGAACCTTCACCATCACTCACTGATTACCATCCACTCCTCCATTAACTGCCACACACACCCCACATGTCCACCGAACACACGCACTTTCACGGCCGCAGTCCGCCCTAGGCACACACGCCTAGGCCGTTTTGCACCACCCCACCCCCCGCCTCACCTTCGTCGTGCCACGGTGAAGCTACTTGTGTGCTCTAATGGGGCCAAAAGGTCGTGTTTAGTGATCACAGGTTTCGACCCCCTGCCGCCATTGGAGCAGGAGCAAAGCTTGCTCGCAAGCTCGCTCCAGGTCTCTCCACTCCAGGCTACAAGTCCCAGCTCGCGCGGAATCCTTTCGCTCATAGCCCCAACCGAGTGATTGGCATTGAAGCCCCATGCAACTACAGTGATTAAGTGAAGTCCTCCTACGCGGGCGCGAGCGAAGCGGGTGGGACATTTAGTCCCACCTCGTAAACTCAGAGGTAAGCTGCAGCACTTAAATTATTTTTGTGCTTTTATCTCTTTGCCTCCAGTACACGGGGTAAGGTCCCTCGCCCACGTACACCCGCCTCGTCCACGACCACTCCTATGCGGACCTGGCCTAACCCGACTACCCGCACACTCCTCGCCCACCACCGCACGCCAATGGGCCTAGTCTCGAGCACGCATACCCGACCTGTTTACCCGAGAAAGGCTCTGGGAGAGCTGTGTCCTAATAGCGAGAGAGAGAAAGAGAGAGAGAGAGAGAGAGAGAGAGAGAGAGAGAGAGAGAGAGATAGAGAGAGAGAGAGACGCGGGGAGGGTAGGGGTAGGTTTTGCGTCACTCTGTGTAGGGAAAGAAGGAGAAGGCAAGAGTAGCTAAGGAAGAAGAAGGTGCTACTGAAGAAGGAGGAGGCACAGTAGAGAGCAGCTGAAGGAAGGACTTAGCTATGGAAAGAAGAAGAAGAAGAAGAAGGCAGAGGAAGGAGCTGAAGAAGAGAATTATAGAGGCCAAGGAAGGAGAAGCTGAAGATGCAACCTAAGGCAAGGAAGAAGAAGGAGGAGGCGCAATAGCTCAAGAAGAGAAGAAGAAGAAGCCAAAGAGGAAAGCCAAAAGAAGAAAAGAGGAAGAAGGAGCAGCAGCAGAGAAGAAAGAAGAAGAAGAAGCCAAAGAAGGTTGAAGAAGCACTATAGCAGATTATCAGTTAAGGCGTCTGATTCACAGAACATCTAAGAAAGGAAAGACATCGAAAGAAGGGAAAGAAGAAAGAAAGCAAGGAAAAAGAAAGAGAGAAGAGAAGAAGGAAGAAAAGACATTGCTATTTTCTTTTTCTTATACATAAACTTTCACTTATATCCTTGTTGAATATCACATTTTGAGAATTATGGATTTTGCTTCTAAATACCAATTTGCTCCATGAGTTCAACCTCGGAATATCTTAAATTTCGAGTAATAAAAATTAATATTTGTTCATACGTTTTTTTAACTATACTGTAACAATATTAATTTAAAATACGAAAAAGCGATACGAACATCTTTCATGCAACGTAATGAGGTTGTTGTACAGTTGCGATTGATCTAACTGAATTAAGAGCATCGCTCTTAATTTGATAAGTTCAGTTAGAATTATCCAAAGCAACTTGGATATTGAGTATGATAGATTCACTTTTGGCTTCTTTAACTAAGGAAGAAAAACATTTGAAAGCTCTTGCAACGAAAATATTCGCTTACCTTAATTTAATATCTCTTAAATAGTCCTGCTCATGAAACCTTACAAGTTGGAGACTATACCTTGCTAGGCCATCAAGAAAAAGAATACACATTTCTTACTACCAAAATTAAGCACATTGCATGTCATTCTTGTTGATGATTGAGAAATTTAAATTTATCACTAGGAACTTTGATTATATATTTAGGGATAATATATGTTCAGATTAGGGAATGAATCATAAATATAAGTTAGATGCTTGAGCGTACTTGTTTGCTATGTATTTATGCATACAAATTTCAACTCCAAAATAAGTAGACTATTTTGATGAGTTAGAGAGTTCTCATTACCCTTTATGTCCCTAGGAATTTAATTAACATGTTCTCTATTAAGGTGCTTCAAGCTTAGTTGACTAAGCATCCTTGAAGATTCCATCATTGTATGGTGATTAAATGTCCAACTTCTTAGGTTAATGAAATTACATAAAAAAACATGGATGGTTCTTTAATTTCATTTGATTGATTGAGCTCAAATCCCAAGTGAAGGAGGAGGTGAAACAATTACGTATCTTTATAATGTCACTTCAGTTTTTGTCGACATCTATGAACGTCGCTACTTAGCCTACTACAGCACATCAGTTTTTCTCGACATCTATAAATGTTGCCGATGATCCAAACGAACATCCAAATAAACGCCGAGATTAAACATCCTAAAATATCCCATCTTAAAAGAACTGTGTTTACGCTAGCGTTACCGTCTGTCCTTGATTGCCAATATTGTCAGAATTTATCTTAATAGACAACGGTAAGATCAAAGAGTAGGCTTACCCATAAAATAAGTATACCTATATTTGACTCATACAGGTAATTGATGGGTCTTAGAAGTCGCCTCCGAAGCCTTGAAGGTGAATTTACATAGAGTGAGAAATATAAAAGAGCTGAAAAAATTAAACAAATATGCAAACATATACAAAATATAAGGGATTGTTAACTTAGTCCTATTTTTGTTGGGTATAGATATGCAGAGAGAATATATTTCTTTTGGGTGGATGCCTCCTCACCATGAGGGTGGGTGGTTCTTTTAATGAAGTACAAAAATAGATAATTACATTTCTTTAGTGAAACCGTCAAGGAAGTGGAGTATATCCTGTGTAACTTTCAAGGAAGTAGAGTTTGATTCACGCCTCTTTACCCTTTGGAGTAGATCGATTCGAGCTGGTTGGAATCTTGCAGGTCCAATCACAAGTCGTTTGAACTTATCTTTGTAAGAATAATTTCTTTCCTCTTCAGTAATATACCTAAGAACCGCTCGTATCTAGTTATACCATTCTTTGCAAGTGCACGTTGATAGGAGTGTGTAAATCCAATCCAAGCAATGTCGGCGAGAAGAGTTCTTTCTGCGGTGAGATGAACACTGCCATGGCCACTACTGTTCACATAGATCATGCTACAACCCTATTTATAGACATGAACGTTACCTAACCTTCGGTGGGCCTTACGAGCTCTAATTTATTTGGATTGTTTCATACTTAATTTGTTTCGGGAGGCGAAGTGCCAAATGCTCCATTTCAATGCCCACCCATTTTTAATCTCCCTCGCCATAATCACACCTCTGCCCCCCCTTCCCCCCACCTTATTTAACTTCTTACCTCTCCTCTCCCACAACTTCACCATCGCTCGAGTACCCTCTTAACGGCTCTTTAAAGTGAGTCACATGGATGGGTCCGTGTATACAAAAACCGATTATTAATATAATTGGGGTTTACTTTAAGAATCCACTAATTTAGATCATCCTTGGAGGATCCATTATGGCTCAATTACACGGTTAATGAAACCACGAATATCTTAACTCTCTCTCCGTACGGTTATAGACTCGTGTTGGGCCAATGGAGCACCAAAGCTTTGGCACTCATAAATGTTTTGGTTGAAACGGAAATCGTGGAGGGTCGTGGAAAGGGGATCGATCGATGATTCTCGAAATTAAATTTGGGGTTTTTAATTTAAGTTTCTACAGCTCAAAGCAGTGCTCGTTGATTGGACAACCCCCTTACAGAGACTACGAGGGCCTCGTATGGATTAAAATATATAGAGGTGGCAATTTATAATGTATATATTTGATTAGGGGACGTTTACGATAAAGGCCCTCCCAGGAGAAACTTCGAGGGGTGAGGTCGACTTTAAAATCACTTGACTTGGCCGGCTAACTACTGCATGGTAATTAAGCGAGAAGGCAATCCATGGGATAAGGTATCATATTATATCAGATCATGTGATATTTTTTTGTAAGTAGATATACAATTTTATATATAATGCCCTCTATTCCTACCATCATCTTCCAACGTAAGGTGTTTTAAAGCATGGGGGCGACCTTGCTGGATAACAACGAAAAGGCATCCTTTTTCCAAAGCCTTATCCACCATCCATCATAAAAGTGATTTAAAAAATGGACAACACTGAAAGGGGGAACCATTCAACTGTAAATAACATGATAAAACATTCAAGGTAGTCCTACAGCGAAAATATCCATTTTCATGTTTGAGCTTCGCTTAAAAATATTTTGACAGCACAAAAGAGGAGAGTGGGGGTTTTTTTCTTTTCCTATAATATACATATAACTTAACCAGATTTTTTAAAGTGATTCAAGCAAAAGATTTGATTCGACAAAATCAAATCGGTTCGTCAGGTCTGGTTAACCATTGATAAGCTTGGTTTATGTTGGCATTTTTCTTTAAAAAAGCCTGGCAATTAAACTATTTGAACCAACTAGTGTAAGGCTGCTTTTTGGTGCGCGGTTCGACGTTAATTAAGAACTGCATTGAAATCAACGTGCAAATTTGTAGGCTTTTATGTAAGACTTATTTTAAGCACGATGACACATGTACATTGTTGCATGTTAATCTTTCCCCTCCAGTCTATTCCAACAGAAGAGAAGTAGGGTTAAAATTCCCCCGAATTAATGGTTCCCAATTGGGTGAGATCTCCTCTAATTTGGCAACCATATGATTTTGAGTCAAAACTGATTTTAATTTCTTGCACCGGTCAATTGAAGTGGTTGGGTGGGAGATGACGCAACCAGGTGGCTACATTGGCCTGAGATCAAACGGCATGTTATCCGATCAAATTGATATTAATCTTTTTCTTTTTTCTTTCTTTCTCTTAGAAAAACTGAGTTATTTCCTCAAACTTTCCGTAGGGAAATTGATCTTTTCAACTTTTCCTTTTAGGAAAAATTGCTCTTCACCCCCTCATCATCAAATGAAAAGGTACAGCAAAGAATAAACTAATAAAAAATTAAACATCCAACGTACATGCACACCCGAACCCTAATTTTAACATTATCCACTCACTACCCCCAACATTAATATGGACCCCACACAACTAATTAACCACACCCCATCTCTACTCCTGATCTCTTCCACCACCGTATTTTCACTATATAACACTTGACACATCTTATTCTCAAAAACTCCAAACACATCACACCGCACCCCGAAGTAAACACACACAATACTTAGAAACATATATTCGCCATCTCTTTCTTCTCCTCCTCCCATACACCACCACATACATACCCTCCACAAACCATGAGTCGCCGCAGCTTCGGAAAGGGCCCAAGGCTCGAGCTCAAGCTCCACCTATCCCCTCCACATGTTGCCACTCCACCCGACACCAACATCGACATGAACTCCCCTTATTGGTCCCCGACCGCCTCTACCCCCACCAGCACCTCCCCTCCTTCCTCCTGCCTCACTTGGGAGACTGCTGAGCCTTACAATTACCAACACCAACAATATAACTGCAACTACAACAATAATAACAGTAGTAGCAACAACAACAGCAACAACGTAGCATACTCAAGTAGCCCCGAGGCAACTTCGATGGTTCTCGTGGGTTGCCCACGCTGCCTGATGTACGTCATGCTCTGTGAGGATGACCCCAAGTGCCCGCGATGCAAGAACACCGTCCTCCTTGACTTCCTCAACGACCCCAACAACATCAACTCTAACAAGAGGAAAAATAGGACGACATGATGGATTACGCGGTGGCTCCTTGAATCGACCGAGTCTTTAAAGACCGAGCTTCCTTTTGATGGTTACATCACATGCTATGAGAGATCATGTTTCGTAAGATTAGGTTGTTCCCTCCTCCTCTTCCTCTCCTTCTCTCTCTTTACCTCCCTTTTTTTTTCTTTTCTTTTTTCTGTGTGTTGGATGATGTTGGTGGCGCTATGTTTGTTATTGTTCTTCTATAATTAATTAGTGATAGTTTCTCACAAGCAATAGTCTGCTGCTCTTTTAGATTAAGATCGATTACTTTATATTTCTTTGATTGGACATATTGCTATGGCAGGTGTAATTTCATGAATAATATATGAAGGGTATCGGTACCTATATGATATATCTATGATTATATAGTTGTTGTTTGGAAATCGAGTTAGTGAGCTTTTAGGATTTCTTTTATTTTTTCCTTCTAACTGTTGGGTCAAGTTTAAAGGAGTCAAAAAGAGAACATTTTCTTAGTAATATGGTAATAGATATTTGACCTAAGAAGTTTGAGATAAATCGCATCTCTCTCTACCATGATCTATAGGCAAAATATCAAAACGGCATCGTGCATTGAACTGGCGTTAACTTTTGCCTCTATTTCCTCTTTGAAGAAGTGGAACTTTGTTTCAGAAAGAGACTTTACTTTGTCCCGTGTCGAGTGCATGCCAAATAACTAGTTTTTCTGGTTTTTTTTTTTTTTTTTTTTCATTTGGTCGAGCATAAATTTTCCTATTTAGAAATAATTACCGCTTGATCTGAATGAAGAAAATGGGCAATGTGCCGTGTGGACTTTTGCGGGTTATAGAACATATTAAGACAAATAAGCTCCACTAATTCTCAGTATGTTCAAATTCTCCGAAGTATCAGTCCATTGCTTTTTGGAAGGTTGAAAGTATAATTGGATTTTCAAGTGAGATGTGTGGCATCTTCAGTTATACATTTCTCTCACATTTTTAAAGGTTCGTTTCTGTTTCTTTTTCATCTTTTTTTTCAAAAAAGTGCATTGTGCTTTTCATCAATTGTAATAATCTAGTGGAGCAATGAACAAGAACCCCAACTCTGAAAAGCTTGCATAAATGCTCTCAAAGTGGAAAATGCATTCCAGATAGTTTGGCAGATAAATCCGTTAGGATATAGCTCAACTAATAGTAACTATTAATTATGATAGACTAAATTTGAGTATAAGTCTCGACCTTGTATGACTTGGAAGTTGGTGTTGTGGAACCGTCGATCCCTCTGATTTAACTGGCAAGGAATGTTAGATCATAAAGAGAATTTGGCGGAAATGATTGGGAAGTAGAGAAAGAAGGAGAAAAGAAAGTAGCCGATAGAATTAGGAGTTTCTTGGAGCTGTATGCATTGAAAAGGACCCCACTAAAATCAAATAAATGCATGATTAATTGCCATGATTGATCGAGAGTGGCGTCTCTACGTGGAGAGGATAACCATAGGAAATACATAGAAAAATAATCTGTATTTATCACCCTCAGAAGTCCCATTCAGTTTCTTTATCTATAATTTAGTTCTAAGAATTAGTATTATGGAATTATCTCATGCATTGACTAAAAAGGAATTAAGAGATGAATTAGGGAGCGGCAGGGGTATCCAAGTTGGATTCCCCTGTCACCGTAGGTTCTCCATGAGCAAGGTGACGTGGGTTCGAGTTCGCGTCTGGGTGGGTTCCTTGGCCCATACGCTCATAGGATTAGAGGACGATCTTGCTCACTAGGATATACCATCGGACGTCCGAGGCTTACGTCATTTAGATCGGCCCTCTCCAGTTTACCTCTACAGTTATGTAGGAGGTTCTGGGTTATCAAAAAAAAGAAAAAAAAAAAAAGAGAAATTAGGAGTTCGTGGTGTTTGAGTCTTGAGAATGTCACTTAAAGAAATTAAGTGAATTTTTGTGAGGAATGGATAGATCCGTCTAAGCTAAGAGCATAATTTGATAATGTATTTCAAAATTTGACTTAGCCCAGGATGCATGAAATCCATAGCTTAATTTTAGTAAATAAACGGTGCCTTAGGAAATGACCATTTTAAGTTATTCGTAAAAGCCGTGTAGATATAAGAATTGGCACAAACTCCACTTAAAATGATGACTTAAGCATTTTTTATATAAGTAAAATGTGACTACACTCAAGTGGAAGCCAATTAGCTATTTTAAATACTTCTAATTTTCTTTATAGATTGTATATTGCAACAAAATTTTGGTGATTGAAATCAATTACTACGTGAAAGAAATATTTTAATTTTCATTTGACTGAAAGACCTCAAAAAGAGTTGAATTTTTGTAATATTTACACCATTAAAAGTTTAGCATCGTTCATAGAGAGAGTAGAATTGTCTAATTGAACTGAAACTTCACGTGGGATTTTTACTTGTTTTAGGATATTCACATCTCCCAAGTTTCCTTACAATTCATAGATAAAACTAAAAGAGTTGAGAGTAGCCTGTTAGCTCCCCTGGGGGGGTACCTACATGTTACCCATATAGATCGGCAATTGTAGAACTTGTTGAGATTATTAAATAGATCGTCTATATATAGCATTATTACATGGGAATTATGTTTTTTTTTTCCTAATTGTAAATTAATCTTGTCATAATCAAGAGAAAAAATTGAACAAGAATAATCAAATCAGGACAATTTACGTTTATGTCATCATTTAGAAAAATTGGCTTACCATGGCGTGCAAAGAGAGATATCCCTCTACTTACTTTCTTTGGTCGTCACGTCAACGGATAATTGATCTCTTTATTCCGTTGCTTTTTCTTCTCCAACTTATCCCGGATATTTCTTTTCGCATCGTAAATTCTGTCGAAGAAAAAGGGGTAAGTCGTGGATTTTTCTCCTAAAAGAAGGAAAATATGAGTATGTATCTGAACAGTATCATGTTGTATTGGATGATGTCAAATATTTTTACGAAAGGATGTATAATACTATATACAATGTTATATGCACCTAATGTAGATTGTATGCATTTTTTAGTTTTCCCCTTCTACTGTTAAATATTTAGGATTCTGATTTAGATATTAAATTCACATGGTACTTTTTCAAACACGTCCCTCACTCAATAACGTGAAGGTGCTGGGGACACAAAAGAGGGGAAACTGAACAAGAGAAATGAAGAACAAGGTCGACATGAATGTATCTTCCTATATGAGGTATTTGGTAGGTGGATTAAGGGAGGTTAAGTCTACTTAATCTCCGTTTGATCTTACTTAACCTGTCTAGTGCTTGTGTCTGGTTGAGGGAGACTCAACACAAGACAAAATTATTCTACCTACTTTGTAACATAACTTTAATTTGCCAAATCTTCTAAGTAAATTAACCCACTTATTCCACACAGTAAAGCCCAACTCGCATTAAGAGCAATAGGGGCATAAACGATGGATAAAGGAGGCGAGACTCGTCAATGAAGAGATGAGGAAAGTGGAAGGAAGGAGGAGAGGGATCCCGAGTTCTTTGAATCCTACTTACAAGTCATGAGACAAAAGAAGACAAAAGGGAATACCATGGCACCCATCCATAAAATTGATGCTATGGAACCATGACACTACAATGCAGACGTCATATGCTTTAACAACAACAAAAGAGTATGCACGTGTTTCAGAGTATCGATGCTGCAACACTCATGCCATAACATCTATGTGTGATTTTTTTGCAATGATAATTATAATACGTGTGCACGAAATGCATTAACAGCAACCCTAACGTCAGTGTGTGAAGTAGGGGCATCCATGTGGTTAGGGTGGAGCATTGGGTCAGATCAGATCCCGCTCGAGTTTGACCTAAAAAAGTACGATCCGATCCAAGTTTGAATATTACATGGGTCGGACTTAGACCTTAATTTTTAAAAAATTTTAGGTTTAAGCATGGCCTGACTTGAATTTGAAAAAAACCCATTGACTCGACCCTTCCCACTGAAATTCCCAACCTTTTTTTCCTTTTAACTAAAAGTTAAAAAAATAATTTTCATTTTGGTCACGAGTGACCGTACGAAGATGAAATTTTATTAGGCAATGAAATGGATTGCTTTCAAGTCTTGATTTATTCATTTTATCTTATTTAAGGAATGTAATATGAAAGAGTACTCTTTTACATTTATATTTACGATAACTATGCTTTTTTTATTAAGTAGCATGATGAATTTTTTATAGGAATCCCTTATTTGATATGGTTTAGTTATATAATACTGCAATGTTTTATAACTTGTATCATATAATAACTTTATGTGATATAGCTTATATCATATATTTTTAAGTATAGTTTATTTGGTTGGTAAGTCTTATTTAAAAATCTAAAAAAAATAATCCTAATAAAATTTGAGCCTTAACGGACTTTTTTATGTCCAACCTGAAAACTCAACCCAAAAATTGAAATCGGATCTGGCTCAACCTGACCCTCAACCCATAAACATGAGCCTTAGATTAGACTCGGGCCTTAATTTTGTAAAATTTTTGAGCTTTAAGCTTAACTCATGATCCGAAAAAAAATATAAACTTTCTCAGACTTAGGTTGGGTTGAGTTGAGTTTGACCTAATGCTCTACCTTACATGTGTCCATGAATTTATCTCCAAATTTTCTTTAGACTTATGTAAATATATATATTCTTATAAATTTTTGAAAAAATTTAATGTATTTCTCTCGTAAATATCCGTTAGCTTATTTAGATGCTCTCATTAACTATTAGGATTAAATAATAAATTGATTCTTACACTTAATCCTCTTTTTTTCCTTTCAATTTACAACCTTCCCCCCTCGACCACCACCACCTCCTCCTCTACCACCAACATCACTGGCACCACTACCTCCTCCTACCTCCCTCTCCTCTTGCTTCTCATCTTTCATGCATTCTCGACAGCAGCAACTGCAGCAACACCAACTCTTCCTTTTGCCTCCAACTCCTCCCCTCATGACCTCCTCCTCCCAGTCTGCCTCCTGTTCCTTCCCCTCAACCCTTCGCACCTCCTCTACCTGACCCCCAACTCCTCCTCTAGCCTCCTCCCTCACCTACGCCCCAGGTCATCGTTGTGAAAGGGGAGGTCCCCCCAAGAGTAGGAGAAAAGGATGAGAGGTGATGGAGGAGGGTTTTACAAAAGAAAGATAATATAGGAGCTTTTTTTGTAAAAATTCTTTAGCTTGCAGTGTTTTATTTCATATATGGTATATATGTCAATCTATTGATGTTTCCAAGAATATATATAAATATAAAGGATACATACATAAATATCTGATTAAAAAAAATTACAATGATATATATATATATAAATTCCTTCTTTCCATGTGTTTACCGATTGCAGAATATCCTTCGTTGAATATCCGATACCACGCATTCACTAAGGGATATCCTTTGCTAGGCAGTATCCTTCCAGCAAACAAAAAGAAAATGCAAGTGGATCTTTGTGAAAGTTCTTATGCTAATTAAACTACGTCGACATTTAGTAAGGGTGCGCTTGGCAAAGGGTTTGGAGATTGGTTAAGTATGGATATGAAATTGAGGTCAAAGGGTTAACTTTCTCTTATTTTATACAAATAAATATTACTATTCCTTATATCGTATGAATATTAATATATATTGAAATATATTTATTTTAATATAATATATTTATTAAAATATATTTACAATATCATATCATGAAATTAAAATAATTATTTATTATTCACTCACATTCATATCATAATATTAAAAAATTCATCCACTAATATCATATCACTAGGCCAATCATTACAACTCCATCAAAGAGACGCCTCGCTTAATTTAATCCACTCTAATTTTAGCATGGATCCACCAAATCCTTGTCAAATGTATTGTTTGGTAGATGTTTAAAGTTTAAGATTGGATAAAATTTAAGAAATCTTAAGAAGAGATAAGTTGATGGGTAAGAGGAGGATTAGTGGGTCTGGATGCGATAATTTAGTTAATGTGTTATTATTGATTTTTATTTTTATTTGTATTGAGAGTAATTTAGTAGGATAAATGTGATAGGTCGATGTGATGGGTCAAAGTGACTTAGTGGAGGTAGATATGATTGGTGAGAAGTAGATGTGATGGATAATGGTAGATTTGATAGGTGAGAAATAAAATTTTTTCACTATGCATGCACTGTTCGCTTTACCCTTGACACATAAGATAAAATCTCTTTTTAAATCTTTACCAAACTCGATCTAAAGATAATACACGAGAAAACAGTGACCAGTGGTAACAAATTAACAATATTCAAAACAAAAAAGCAAAGGGTTAATAACCTAAGAATATGAGTACGAAAATACACGTTGTAACATATTTTGTAATGCACAGTCAAAATCAACTGATTGAAAATCAGAATCAATTGGTTAAAAATCAAGTATACCAAAATACATCGATTGATAATGATTTTCAACCAATTAAAAATTAAAATACACCGATTAAAAATCAAAATATATTATATCTTACTTTTTTATTAGTGATAAATTATTTTTCATTTGGAACGTAATTTTTTATCTATGAAAAATAATTTTTCTCTTAAAAATAATTTGATAAAAAATTAAAATATATTGATTAAAACTATCATTTTTACTTTACACGCTGAAAAAATTTATGGTAACGTATATTTATTTAATTTTTAGCCTAACTTAATACGAATGCAGCGCAATAAAATAAATATATAAATGAGATATATGGGGCACGACAACGGTGGCGGTCGTGGGAAGAACAAGTCCAGCACGTGATCGAATACAGACGGGAGGAAATCAAGCAGGGAGGAAATTAGAGGAAAGGGAGAGGTCGTCATCGTCGCGTCGTCGTCGTTTGCATTACGTTGGGTCTCCATTTATTAGTTCATGTGAGGGTTGTCAGATCAAATGCATTGAGGTCGCGGGGCCGTTGTTATCAATGTTGGCTATGCTATAGCCATCGATTAGAATTTTGGATTCCCCAATAGATAATATAAAATTAATTAAGCACAATATTAAGTGTTGATTTCCGAGCTGATGGGCGACGTTTGGTCAGAGGAGTTAAGAGGAGAAATAATAATAAAAAAAAGGTGTAGGATAGGGAGGAAGAGTTAGTGATTTTATTTTGTGTAAGTATTTCGTTGGATTTGTTGTCATGTCATGGAATTAGGAATAGTTAAAAAATAGAGAAATACAGACGTGAAGAAATGACGCGAGAGAATTTAGAGTGTTGTTTTTGTAATTCACATGATGTCGTGAATATAGATTCATTTGGTAGTGGAGATTTAATATAAAAAAATAAAAAAATGTAAAATTTATTACATGGTTAATTTTACTATATTCAGAAAAATTATATCATTTTAATTTAAAATGTACATGTGATAAATAATTTTACACTGATGATAAATTATTTTAGGTGATTTCACATTTTGCATCGATGTAAAATTATTCTAAGGATGATTTCACCCATATAAATTAATTTTGACCAATGAGTTTGATTAGGATTAGGATTTAAGATTTAAATTTATAAAAAGTGATTTTATGTATAAGAAGTGATTTTTAGCTTCGCTAAACCATAAATCTTAAACCCTCGTTCTAAGGTGAAAAAATTACCTTTCAAGTGTAAAATCATTTGTTATAAGTGAAGAAATACTTAGAATTTAATTTTACACCGGTGTAAAGTAGTTTAAAGTAAGATTGTAGCAGTACAATCTTACTTTACAACTGTGCAAAATTATTTTGAAAGTAAAAAGTGATTTTACACCGATGTAAAGTGATTCCAAAGGTGATTTAAATAGTTTGTATCTATATAAAAATGATTTATTGTTAATTTTAATAGTGATAGATCACATCATATATATTAATATTTCTTTTATGTAAAAAAATAAATTAAATGAAGGTTACGTTATACTAACCATTTTTATATTTTTTAATCTTAAAAATATTTATTTCATGAGAAGTATTTGCCAAGAGGAATAAATCGGTGGAACGGGGGGAGAGAGTTCGTTGAAAAAGTCATTGATGGATGATTTTAATCTTAAATAAGTTAGTGGGTTTTTTTTGCATGGTAATTGAATCATTGTTTTTATTATTACCATCTTCCTCCATTTAATTTATATGGTACCCATTATTATATGAAATTGAAATTTAGTATCTAGTATTTTGATTTAATTTTGCATATGCTTAAATTCAGAGCAAAAATTTGGACCGTATCAAGCACGTAATTAACGTGAACATCACAAAATTATAATCATCTCTTGTTCAAAATGTTATGAATGGAGACGATGGAAATAATAAGAGTGGTTGTCATTACCATACTCGTAAGAGATTAACACATGTAAAATTGTATTTGTCCTCCGACCAAAGGAACCAACCATGTATTATTTCTCCATCTTAATTTCGTGCCTACAGAGGCCACAACCCTGCATGTGTCGAGAATTTAGTGAAGTCAAAATAAAAAGAGAATGGGGAGGATACGATCATGAAGAACAATGAACTCCTGTAATGTGACATTTTCATTGATTGAACTGTCATCTTACAACGTTTGTCCCAACATGACCAACCAACCGTATTACATACAAGTCTGTACATGGTCGGGTAACTATTTAACTACATACTTCACAGTTTATAGTTTAATATAATGGGATTGAAGTTAGATACATCAACATCCAAATAACAAAATTCTAATAAGGAAATTAGCATGAATGGTGTGTGAACATTGCTGGGAATTCATTCAAACTTGTGTAGTGCTTGTTGGAAGATCTTTGCTAAGGGCATGTGGTGTTCTCGACGAGATAAATGTTCTGTTCTTCGACTTTTACGAACTGATGATGTGTAAGCTGGTGGAGAGTGGTTGGGGTTGGTGCTAACACGTTGTTTCCTTCATTTATGTTGTTGGTTCCTGCAATGAAATATGGTCACTCCACTTGTTTTTCAATAGAATATGATCGACTTAAGTTTACAAAGTGTCTGGATGCTTATCTTCCAACATAAATGTCAGCAATTGTATCCTGTGAAATATGTGTACTACATATTTGGTGGGAATGGTGAGCAATCTAAGAATGGCTTTCCAACCATTTGCTCAGCTCGTTAGTATAAGAGGTGTACTAAGACGAACTTTCATCATTGCAAAAATTCCTTCAAGCAAGCGTCGGTATGTCCTCCTCACAGTGCAAAAGCTATGAAATTAAGGATTGGTAAGATTGGATCACAATTTCTTTCAATGGCACAGAATCATCATTCTCAAGAGTAGAATGAAAAATAAGAAACAAACAAAATAGGAGAAAACAGAAGAAGCAAACAAGTAATTGTTTGATCTTCGTTTCATGAGAATAAAAGAAAATGTTTGCAATTGGGATGATTTTTTTTTAATAAGTCAGGACGCTAACAATGGGAGGAAACGCCTTTTTTTGGGGGGTGCATTCTTTCTGCAAATTTAAATATGGTTGAAAGCAATTAGTTCTCTTTCTTTTTTTAAGACAACCATTATTTTGAGAGCCAAACACCTAAATCGAACTAATTCACTCCATCAAGAATAACATTTAAGTGATGCATCAATTAGTAATTTCAACCAAATTCTCCTTGATTGAGTACATGTGAAATTGAAACGAAACTATCCAATGGTAACTAACATGGCAAGCAAGCAAGCATCCAACCCATTCAACATATAGAAATCCATGGTAAATAACAAAGCAAAACATGGCCAACCCATCATAAGGAAGAAAATAATGTTCCAATCACCAAACAAAATGGAGACTACCCAATTCCACATGTTACAAGGAATAACCAAGAAATTTGGTGCGTACCTGACAAGGAAGATCCACCTAGTATCAATGTGTTACATCCTCAACTCCTCTAGCAGCTGAACCTGCATTGAGCTCCGCCACTTCTTTCCTACATGAAAATGTAGTTGACTGTCAAGAAGAACAAGATGTTTCAAACAATCTTAAAACTTATGTGATGGAATTGATACACCTACCCTCTTCTTCCTCCTCTGCTAGCAACAAGTCGACAACCACTCAGACGATGGCCATTACAACACTTATATTGGTGCTGATCCCCCACCTCCTCCTTATGATCCTCCACCCTTTCAGGCTAATACAACCACAGGAGGAGGTTTGAGGATTGGCAAGGGTCATTAGTGCTATAGATTGACAGGAGAAGCTAGACAAAGAAAAACTGACCTTATCTACTTTCCTACAAGCATCACCTACAGGTCTGGCTTCCATCACACTAAGCATGATGCAACTATGGTAAAAGGCAAAGAGGAAGAAACCCAAACGGGTAGAGCTGAAAAACCCTCCACAAACCCACTCTTCCGAAGCATTTAACACTCAACAGCACACAAGCCTAATCTGCAAACCCTAAACCCTAAATCACAAAATCCAAATCACAACAAATGAAAGAATCTTGCAAAAATGAAAGACAAAACGAGGAAAAGGATGACACATCGATCGAAAAAGAGTGTCAACATATCTATAGTAAAGCTTCAACAAATCACCCGCTTGCACAAAGCTTCATGAGCCAACCACACAATACACAATCGACCACCCGAGGAAGCTACAAAAGATAATTAGAGTGGCAAACACCCCCATTGGTGAGTTGGCAATGCTTGAAGTGTAAGCGACGGTTGCAATTTACCAGGGCGGTGGAACTCAATTGACTTGCCAAAGTTAACAATGTCTTCTCCAAACGATTTTTCCTTTCTCTATTAATATAATAACCAAAACAATTAGCATTGTTATCTCTCAAAACTTTTACTAAATAACAAGAAATTTTGATGAGATTAAGAGGAAAGGTGTGTCTTGAAGGGGTTTAATAACATTTTAGGATAGCCACATTTCTCACATGACTATCCTTTTATTCAAAAAAAAAAAAAAAGGAGAAAAACATTTTAATTATTATTTTAAGGATGTTGAAGTTATTTTACCACTTATTTCATCCTATAACTCCTCCAAGTAAACATCCCCAGTCGCATCTTAAGGATATGCTACTATATTATCTCTCCTTCCAAAAAAAAAAAAAAAAAAAGAAATTAGAGAAGAGCAATGAACATGGATATAGGATAAGTTTTGTCCCTTGAAGTAAACTATTCCTGGGGAATAATCCTTACTCACCTATTGTATGTGTGCTTTTTTGTGTGGGGATGGGGGCTTTGTATGATAGTCATGATTAAGAATCCTTTTCGGTAATGGGTTTGAAATGTTGCTACATGTAATGAGTTCTATTAAGGTGATTATAAAGTCTCAACCAATTTAAGGGCTTATGCAATACTTAACTCTGGAATCCCGCATTAAAAACTTATGAAAGTGAGAATTGAATCGGTGAACTATGATTTTAAGTATTTTAAGTAATTGCTTTGGGTGCATAAGCTCAAATGTAATAAGTTGATATTATCCGATTCCATAAATTAATTAGACTTGGTTTGAACTAAGTTGATACTAATGCATTCTCATCCTTATTTGATCCAACTAACCTAGAATATAGATTTAGAACAAATAGATCATAAGAGGTGGTTTAGCATATCAACCCTTCACAATTTTTTCACTAATCTCATTCAATCTTTTAGACTAATTTTTCTCTCAACGAAATGATGGGTCACCAATTTGACGCTGTCAAAAATGATTCCCTCCACCTTACTTGTTCTCCGAGCTCTTCCCAAATCAACATAGATGGTCATTGCCTACATTTCGTGGAAATCGTGGAGTCCACCCCACATAAACATGGGACAAAAAAGTAAAAAAATAGAAATAGAAATAATAACATGCAAGGAAGCTTCTTCTGTAACATATTTTGTAACTTGTATTGTTAAAAAGATATATGATTGACTACCATCCTTAAATAATGAGTTTAGTGGGTGCTATGCTACATTTACCTTCCTTTCTAAAATCAAACACAGGTGATTTTTTACATCTAAATTAAGTATCGTTAGTATTTCTTGAAATATTACTAATAATTAACTAAATATCAAGATTAGTATATATCGTAAAGAATGAGTAAGCTTTTACCTAATAATAACAAATATATATCACCAGCTATATTTAAATACACGGATACATTTTATCGACGAGTCTCACTCGAGAAAAGGGAGTACACACTCGAGGAATACACGTCGGCGTGAAGGGCGCGATCCCCATTCTTACATGTAGGAATAGGGATAGGAGTACAAAGAGAAGTGGGATTCCCGTGTGCGAGACGCAAAGCACCGCCTCCTCCCCACGAGGTCACGTCCTTCCATTCCATCGTCGCATCGTTATCCACCACTCTCCTCTCCCAAAATCCCTCGTCCGAAACCAACTCCACCCCACTCTTCCCGCCGATGAGGATCGGATCCGGAGGCTCCAGCGTCGTAGGTAAATGAAATCGATCCCCATATCCTCTTCCATTCCATCGATCTATCTATCTATCTATCTATCTCCATATTTCCATCCCTCCGATCCGATTTCGTGATTCCGAATCTCTTAAGCACTTCCTTCCTTCCTTCCGTGTCTACTCTAATTGCATGTGGCACTCGGCGCTGATGATTCCAATTCGTCTGTTATCGGCGTAATTGCACATCAGGGACGGAGTTTTTTTTTTTTTTTTTCTTCCGTTCGTTTGTTCGGTATAACGCATTTCCTGCGGCGGTAAGTTGTGGCATGTGGAAAAGGATGAGATCCAATTCGGTGGCTTCACTTGAGAGTTGGGGGATTTTCTCTTCTCGCGAACCGGATCTTAATTTTCTTTGTTCGGCTCGAGAGTTGCGCTCGTGGTTGGTTAGTGGTGGTTTTATTGGTGTGGTTTAATTGTGCTTCTCGGAGGGGTAAGTTCCATAAACCCAATTCGGCGTCCCCTTGTTGATTGTTGATGTAAGAGTGAGCTACATCAGTAGAGCTGCCGATTGTGCACCTGAGAAAAATACAAGATGAGGAGCCAAATTGGGGGCAAAAAAAAAAAAAAAAGGATGGCGTTGTCGACTTTGTTTTTCGTTGGCAGGTTCTCATCTAAATGGTCCTTTTGATTCGTGCGTGCATTCGGTTTGTTTCTTCGCACTTGACTTGGCTGTGTTTTGCTAATTTTGCAGAGACTGCGTGATCTTTGTTGCTCTTGGAGCATGCTATTTACTCATCGAATCATTAGTCGGAACACTGATTTTATGAATATTGCCGGCTGTTGTTTGTATTGTTGTTGGGCCAAAGAAGGCCATCTATCTATCTACTTCGTAGGTTGTTTTCTTGCTGAAGTTGCCTAAGCAACAAATAGTCATGAGTAAAGCTTGTGGATGAACTAATGGCAACCGAGTTGTGATGATTGGTAGTTACGTTCGAGGTTTGGATATCTGGTTGTAAAGGATATGGGAGCTGATTATTTCATTCTTCTTGTAGTTCCTCGTAACTTTAGATTGCTGGAGGAACTTGAGCGCGGGGAGAAGGGTATCGGGGACGGGACGGTCAGTTATGGGATGGATGACGGGGATGATATCTACATGCGCTCCTGGACTGGCACCATCATTGGCCCCCATAATGTACGCTTCTTTTTCTTTGTTAGTTATGTTGTTTTTGTAGCTGTCAACCTTTCTTGTTCGCTGATGATAGGAAAATGTAATCCAGTTGAAAATGTGACTGTCTCTGTCCTTTTTTTTAAGAAAATATTGTTAGTCCGGTACTAAATACAATTATCCTTTGTTCTATGAAAATGGGGATATTGCCATATTGATAAACTTATATGGAGAAACAATTTACATTTGGAATTTACTCATTTAAGAACCACTCAGAAAATACTGTTTTAGTTAAGTATTAAAGTGGACTCAAAATGGACATGATTTATTTGCAAGTTGCAAAGAGCACCATATGGCTTTTCAACTTTGAATGGGCATGTCCCACACTGTACATACTACCTATAGGTGCCACAAAAAAGTTTCTCTCAGGTTAAGCATAGGGTCACTTGCATGTACACTGATCAATAAGTTTTGCTATTGGCATAACGTTAGTCATTTTAAGGTTGGCATCCACAGTACATTACAGTGGAAGGACATTTATTCTAAAGGTGGTAGAGTAGCCTTTCTAAAATGAATCAACAGGATTACCGTCTTCTTTCAACCTCCATGGCATTTGTGGTTCAGCATAATTTTTTTGCGACTGGAAGCCATTGTATTTCTCTAGACTGAAATTATGTATTTAGAAAACCTAACTTTTTTTATTTTTCCTGAAATTGTTGCAATAACTTGTATGTACTTATAAAAAGTCATAAAGATACCCTTCCACCTTTCAAAAAAAAAAAAACTCATAAACATTTTGCAATTTCCTCATTTGCTGCACTTGTCTGTGGTCTTCACCTTTTTGCTTTTCATCTTTGTTTGTAATGCTTTATTTAAATCATAACCGATCCATATTATCTGCTTTTGTTTGTAATTGGATTCTGAAGACAATATTGCAAGTTTATATGCTAACTGAATAAAAGTTCACATCTTTTTATTATATTAAATGTTTGAAGATATGGTGGTTTCTTTTTGACTTAAATCTAGCAATTAATATAAATTTGTCTATCTGTTTGGGTTGCTGTCAAGCACAAATGAGTTTACTTAATAAGCACCATTTAAGGTAAGATTAGAATTTCAGGTTCAGATGGGAGTCTCCAATTCCGTGAGTGTGAAGTGCCTATAAATAGGAAGATATGCTATTATTTGCAAATGAGAGAGAGATGGCAATCCTGTGGTTAACTTAGTTTACCCATGGTTTTAATGCCTAAGCACCAAATCACTACCACAATTTTCTTCTCCATTGGATCTTTAGTTCAGAACAAGTTGTCTAGAGTTTTACGAGCTGGCCTTCTCTTACTCCATGCTTTGGTTGTCCTCCTTCCTATCATCCCCAATATATCATGCAAACGATTTGTCTTAGTTGAGTGATTAACGCTGGTGGCTTTGCGGAGCCTCTTTCCTGTGTTATTGGGTGAGCCTTATCATGATCTACCTCACCACAATTCCAATGTATTTCCAGAATCTTTATTGTTCTCTTTAACCTTGTTGTGGAAACAATATTGTTGTTCAGCCTTGATGTCTGCCAGCTCTTTACATGAGAGCATTGAGATCCATCACTTTGCAACTTCGTCTATTTCTTTGCAACGTTGGATTTGGCAGCCCTTTTCCTGGATTTCCTACATTGGACGCACATTTAATTTGATTGCACTTTGCAGTCCAATTATGTTGAATGTGAGAAAATATGATTCTGGATTTGTCTAGAAGGACCAGAATGATCTTGGTTTATTGTCTGATTTAATCAAATTCAAGTAAATTGGAATCATATGGTTTATATCAGCATGGATTAGGTTCTTGTGAGTTGTGATATTGGAAAATGAAGTACGGCATGCTTTGAAGACACTTGCAGAACTTCTTGTGCTAGTATATATTATGAGTCATCATACAGAATGATATAAAGTAATCCATAAAGACTCTTGAGTGAATTAACAGGTCTGAGTTTAATCCTTAAACCATAATGACATGCTCATGGCATCATCAAGTTTATGGGTCAACAAGGAACTAGCTAATGATTCTAGCTTGTGCAGAAAAGTGTTTGGGTGTGCTAGCAACAGTTTTGCATTAAAGGTGCAATTGGACTTGAGAGATGGTGCGGTGCAAAACACAGGACAAGCAAAAAAATGGAATCATATGGTTTATATCAGCATGGATTAGGTTCTTGTGAGTTGTGATATTGGAAAATGAAGTACGGCATGCTTTGAAGACACTTGCAGAACTTCTTGTGCTAGTATATATTATGAGTCATCATACAGAATGATATAAAGTAATCCATAAAGACTCTTGAGTGAATTAACAGGTCTGAGTTTAATCCTTAAACCATAATGACATGCTGATGGCATCATCAAGTTTATGGGTCAACAAGGAACTAGCTAATGATTCTAGCTTGTGCAGAAAAGTGTTTGGGTGTGCTAGCAACAGTTTTGCATTAAAGGTGCAATTGGACTTGAGAGATGGTGCGGTGCAAAACACAGGACAAGCAAAAAAACAATGCAAGGTGCTTGTGCAGGGGAATAGGGTTGGTACAAGTAATGCATAGAAAGTTCTTTTCAGAAAAAAAGAAAAAGAAAAGGAAAAAAGAAAGGTAATGTGTAGAAAGATTGAAAACTTGTATTTACAACCAAAAAGGATAGGCTAATCAGTCCCAGATTGATACCATGAAGGAATTCAAAATGTCTGGTCAAGCCTTGTCAAAATTTAATGAGGTTCGTAGCCCAATCAAAAATAATTGCTACTGGTAAGGATTAAAATAGAATTAAAAAAAATAAAGACCCTAATTAAGTTGGGTGTCAAGCTGCAATGAAACGGAGTTAGTGTTCACATGCAAATAATGGTGCAATACATCAAGATGTGGGTCAGATTCAAACAGGATTGGTGAAAGCGTAGGCTAACATGAGATGGGCTTGATGACACCTGTGGGTAGGTTGTTTGGGTGTCTATACAGTTGTAACTGATGATTAAAATTTCTGATTTCTCTTGAAGAAGGTGCATGATGAAGATGGAAAAGGGGACTGGGAGAAGAATGGAGTGATGATGATGGGAGAAAAGGGTTTTAGAAAGGAAAATGGCAAGGAGAAGGATATGAGGGAGGAGGAAAGCAGTGACAAAGGGAAGATGTTGTGAATTGAGTGAAGAAGACATAATAAAAGGGGAATGTGGGTAGGGTCCAATCCCATAGTTGGTCTTGTGAAGTTAAGAAGAATACCTGGCTAGGGTCACGGATGGTGGAAGCAATAGAGGGTGAGTAGGAAGGCAGATGATCTTAGAGTAGGAGAAGAAAAAGGAAGAGGGGTATTTGGTAACAAAACTTTGTTAGTTCCAACAAAATGGTGATGTTGAAATAATATCCTTTGAAAGAACATGTGATGGTTAGTTCAAACTTTAATTACCTAAAAAATTAAGGATAGCAATCGTGATCGCTCAGAAACACTTATCCCCACAAATGAGCCCATCAACCTTTCAACAGTTACATGTCCAGAAAGAAGATGAACCAAAACAACTTGAAATTCAACACACAACCAAAATCAAACCGAAAGATCACCCTTTTGCTATTTTGCTCAATTGCTTACCTTTGCAGCTTTGCCCTTGCTACAACTGAATTTAACAGCAGAAGATTGATACTTGGCTCTGCCCTTCTAGGAACGTAGACCTTATTATAAGTTTTTTTTAGCTCCGTCGCTCTCACGATTACTCTCACCTAGTCTTCTTCGTAACTTGATAATCTCCAACATTGGGAATATATTTATAATTATCTGTATAAGTGGAGGGTCCTTCAATAGTTGAATCATGGGAATATGATTATCAATGTTCTAAATGCATCAACACAAGGGAGTAATAAAAATCTGAGGAAGGACCTGGAAGAGAAATAGCCTGGTTTGAAAAGGTTTCTTCATCCTTATCTGATTTCATATGGCCTAACCGTAAGACATTTAAGTTTGCACCATCCGGTCTGAAAAATTGAGTCTCTGAAATTGAATGTCAGATTAGGATGTGTGGTCAGTGTGGATGATGTGGGAATGCAGATTTGGACATTCTCTAGTCTGGCAAAAGGTGTTAACTATGATGGATAGATCTTCATCCGGGGTTTTCCATGAGTCCTTCATATGAGGAAGAGATGATTTGTGAATCCAGCAGGTGACAGTATTCATGTTGTTATTCTCTGTGTGGCTCCAAAGAAATAAAGCAGTGTTAAAAGGGATAGGAATGTAGTGCTTGATGTAGTTTGCTTCTTTACTTGGCATCAGATATTGTGACTTGAAGTGCCAAAGATAAGAGCGTTAACTTCAAACCAGCGTCATGTCCTTTTTTCTTCAAAGCCACTTTGCCCGAGATGGAAGCCACCACGGGACCCATCTATAAGCCACCTCTAACCCCTTTTGCATGATATGGTTAACACCTTTTTTTATTTCTATTATCGCAACTCAAGTGGAGTTATCCATAATCGATTTTGGGTTTGAACTTTGAATCACCCAAATCTTGCTTATAAATTCCGTAGCTTGAAACAAATGGTTACAGCAGAGGATTGGGTTTCCCCACCAATGGTCCCAATAACATCTTTGCCTTGCGCATGATCCCTTGTTTGCACAAAATTATCTTCTCACTGAAACCCGAGTGCACCCCATATGCTGATGGGTAAGAGCATTTGGTGGATTGTTTGCTTCTACAGTTGCAATGATGGCTGTGGAGGTATCTTAGAAGTGATTGCATGAGTCAAAGTCCAAGAAATCAATGATGGAAGTGTAGTATCTAGCACTCTGCTTGAGTAGGTATTCCATCCAATCAAATGTCTAAAACATGTCTTGAGCAAGCTGAACTTGTTGCAACCATCGGTAAAATTCCCATCCAGAAGTCACAACATTGAGATGAAATTTTCATCCCAAATCTTTGTTACTATAACAGAAGAGACTAATTGGAAGCCCATAAAAAACTCAGATAGAGTTCCATATGTAATTCTACGAAGGGAACTGATATTCAGAATAAGTAACTGGACACTTTTGAAGACTATTATTACTCAGATTTCCAGTTCAGCAACCAAGGCGGTTCAACCTCCATTGCCATAGATAAATCAAGGTCTGCCAGCAAGAAGAGGCAACGTTTGAATGGCCCTGATCGGCAAAAGTCACAATTATGTCCAAAATGATCACAAGTCAAGGACTTTGCAAGAAATCGATAGAATGGTGCAAACAACATCTAAAGTTAAGTGTGCCGTTGAGTCATGATTGTTTTTGGATTTACATTCTCCATCGAATCTTCTTTGACATTCAACCATCTTGCGCCCTCCTCTCTCACATGCGGTCTCTTCCTCATGGTCTCTTTTAGTGATAAAATTACATACCAATTGTATATAGTGTCTGTGGCTATCTTTCATTTGGTTAGGATGGAGGGATTATGGATTTTTTTAGATCTATTGCATCTCCTACCTGTTCCCAGATCCTTGAATATTTTCCATGTGTCTGCACGTGCATGTGCGTGTGTGTGTGTTTTTTTTTCTGGGGGGGGTGGGTGCGGGGGCAAAGTTGATTAGTGATGGCTATTAACATGATTGAATATTAGTGAAATAGTTTGGGTTAATTGCATATATACTCCATTGTAAAAGATGTATACCCTTGTGTATCATATGTTTATGTATATACCCTTGATATTTGGATATGTACCTCCAGAAACATCAATTTGCTTGTTCACATGCCCTTATAAATTGTATGGACTAAATAATAAAAGATTTTTTTTTTTTTTGTATCTGAGCCCTTCTTTCCCTCTTACCAATAGCCCCCCTCCTTCACCTCCTCTCCCTCTCTTCCTCCTCCCCTTCCTCCTCCACTACCCACCTCTCCTTCCCCCTCTTCACTAAGCTTCACTATTGCCAATTAAATCGAGATTCTTAGTAGGAATATGCAAAGCCACATAATTATACCTAAGAACTGCACTCGACAATGATGTCTTGTAACTCTTGGTCTTGGACCTCCGACTCTCCATTTTGGTTCCTTGGCAACTTGTTGCTACCCCCCCGTACCCTTCCCGACCTTGTCTCAATCCACTTTTTGCTTCTCCTTCTTGCCCTTCCTCTCCTTGAACATCGACTTTGAATTGCCTTCAACCTCTTGATGCTTAATGACTACTTGTCCTAGTCCTTGAGGCCCTCCTCACCAAGTGGGGCCATCGCCTCGGGAGACCCCACCTCGCTCCTCTCCCCTTCATCAGGGTAGCTTCCTTGCCTCAACTCCACCACCACCACCACTTCCTTCCATTAAATTACCCACAAAACAGCAACCTATCATCTTCATCATGCTTGTAGCTACTAGACTTATTCATGCACCAGGCTAAATTGGGCTGATTGGGCCGAACTCAAGAACAACCCTGTCCAAGCTCAAGTCAGTCCATGTGTCTAGAAATTTCAAAAACATAAGATTTTTAAGGGGAATTTTAAAAAAATAACTTAATTCATAGCATCCATAAATAAATAATCACATAATTCAATGCATATATTATCAAGTAGAAAAGTGGGGAGGGTTTTGGATGGCTTAGGTCTTGGGTTATGTGTATTTTTTGAAATAATTTATGCATAGATACTTGATTGAAACAGGTCAAGCTGGGTTGGGTTGAAGGAAGCCTTGCCCAGGCCCGTCCATCTAATAAGTGGGCTGAATAGCGGGTTGGGCTGAAACAAAAATTTCTTAACCTACGCCTGTCCCATGAACAGGTGGGCAGGTCCATAGGCCAAGTCTAGTCAAGCTACCTTCTCTTGCCCCCCAGCCCTCTTCCTACCTCCACTAATAACCACTCCACCTACTACAACATTGCCTCGAACACTGCCAACTACAGTGGCTATCGTAGCAACCGAAGCAAGCGCAACACCATGGAGTACACCTACAAGGTCCCCAAAGGGTGGAAGGAGTGGCTTGTTTCCAACGTGGAGAAGGCCACTAACAGCACCAATAATAAGTTCTACAACCTCAGTAGGCATGGTAAGGAGTACTTGTGTACTTCTCGGTCTTCCTCTCCCTTATCGTTATGGATGTCGTCCTTGGCAACCTCACCCTCTCTAACATCGACATGCAAGACCTCACCATCCTCGAGAGCGTATGATTTGAGAAGAGGACTAAAGAGGGCAAGTGGATCTACTACATCTACAAAATGGAGGGGGGTATTGGCAAAAATGGCCAAATATCGATGATGGAAGAGGTGGGTAGTGGAGGAGAAGCGAAAGGAGGAAGAGAGGGAGAGGAGGTGGAGGGGGTTGTTGGTGAGAAGAAATAAAGGGCTTAGATATAAAAGGTCCTTTATTATTTAGGCCACAAAATTCGTAATGACTTGTAAACAAGAAAATGGATATTTTCAAGAGTATATGAATGTAAATTTAATGGTTGAGGGAACAATGAAGGGGAGATGTAAGAATTATAGAAGAGTGCATTCTGAAGAAAGATATTTTTAAATACTTGGGATCCTTTTTTCAACAAGATATTGAAATTAATAGAGATGCTACATATAGAACTAATGCATGGTGATTGAAATGGAAGGGAGCATATGATGTTTTATGTGATAAGAGGGTTCCTTTGAACTAAGCAATTGTAAGACTTGTCATATTGTATGGTTTTGAATGTTGAGCCATTGACTATAGGCATGTGGAAGAGATGTCTGTGTCAAAAATAAAGATGCTAAGATGGATGTGTGGTCGTACAAGGAAGGATCGTATTTCAAATGAGATTATTTGAGAAAAGGTTTGGATGGCACCGATAGAGGATAACATGAAAGAGACACGTCTAAGATAGTTTAGACATTTACAGAGAAGACCACTAAATG
Organism: Thalassia testudinum; assembly: GCA_037157565.1. Taxonomy (NCBI): domain Eukaryota; kingdom Viridiplantae; phylum Streptophyta; class Magnoliopsida; order Alismatales; family Hydrocharitaceae; genus Thalassia; species Thalassia testudinum. The sequence continues at coordinate 8,638,458 of JAZHRO010000076.1, read as the reverse complement.
TCCCAATTGGGAGATGCGAGGAGTTGGGGGTTTGAACTTGCTAGGAGGGGGCGAGGAAGACTAAGGAAGTATTGAAAGGAAATTATTAAGTTTGACCTTAATTTGTTATGTTATATTGTGAGGGTTATCCTATTATTTTTATATTGTAGTAGGAGTCTTGTAATATTTTCCCTTCACCTCTCTTTATATAAAGAGGCATAAGGTTTTCTTTCTCAATAAGATTCCTCATTTCCTTCAACTTGGTATTAGAGTCAAATTGAGGGCTCCACCAAAGGAACCCTAGCTCCACGCTTAGCCTCCACCATCGTCGTCGACAGCACCGGCCACCAGCGTCGGCGGCAACAGCAAGGGTTCCCTGCCGCTGCCAGCACCCTCGCCAGTCACTGCCTAGGCAGCCTAAGCTGTTCCACCGCCTAAGCCACTCGTCGCCAACACTGCCTCCCCCTTCTCCTTCGTGCTCTCTCGCTTCCTGCGTGTTTGGGAGTAGGGAGAGGGCACATCATTGCCTGTGTCTGATTGGAGGACCTTTGGAGCGTGGTTGATGGAGTTCTAAAGCCAAGGGTCTTCCGAAGAGGTGGTTTGATGGTATTTTCAAATCTTTTCCATTAGATTTGGGGTGTGTAATCCCCCTGTTTTAGTGATCTTTTAGGGTGTGTATTCCCCTTTGGAGTGTTAACGGAGTTTTGGACCACATGTGTCGGGATTACGGGGTGTGTATTCCCCTTCCGATACAATTTTGGGGTGTTTATTCTCCTTTGGAGTGTTAACGGAGTTTTGGACCATGTGTGTGTAGATTACAGGGTGTGTATTCCCCTTCCGATTTAGTTTTGGGGTGCGTATTCACCTGTGTAGCATCAAAATCAGATCTATAGGTACTTAAGAAAGAAAAAATCAAATCTGGGTAGTGTGGTTTTGTGGACATGGAAACTTTTGCTTAGTCAGAGATTGTGTTGGGAATTGCCGTGGGTGACTCTTTCCCAACCATTAGTGTGACGTGGTTGATTAACTTGGGTACTTCCAATCATTTATCTAGTAATCCACAGTGTTTTGGATAGATTCAATACATTTCACAAGGTCGCACTGTGCAGGTGGTTGATGAGGGACATGCCCCCATTGACGATTAGGGGCAATTACTGTTACCCCACCTATGCAGCTCAACCGTGTCTTGTTTGTTCCAGACTTGTCCATGAATTTGCTCTCTACTAGTGAAATCATCAAGCAAATAAATTGTTGTGTTGTCTTTGATGAGCTTGGATACATCTTCCAAGATCGAATGACAGGGAAGATTATTGGTAGTAAATATGGAGGTGTTTACCGACTTGTTCAGGGTCCCATGGTTGTAGCTTGTCGGATTTGTTCTGCTTCAGGGAGTGCTTTACAATGGCGTAGACGGTTGGGCCATCCATCTTTAGATAAACTATGCAGATTTATTCCACATTTGTCCCCAACCACATAGCTTTCCTGTGATGCATGTCAACTTGGGAAGCACTATATATCTTTTTTTTAAGTTGCTACTAAACCAGACGTGTCTTCATGTTTTTAGTTGATTTATCTTAATGTTTGGGGTCCCAACAGAATTCTTGATAGACAATGACATCGTTATTATTTGATTGTGGTTGATGATTTCTCCCGATTGTCTTGGTTATTCCTCATGAAGAATAAGTCGAAAGTGGGCCCTCTTATTAAGAAGTTTGTGTTGATTAAAAATCAGTTTGTCTGCATCAAGACAGTCAGATCTAATAATACATTGGAGTTTTGTACCTACCAGCAGGTCGATTTCTATGGTTTGCATGGTATCATTCATCAAACTTTCTATCCCCACACCTTTCAGCAAAATGGAGTTGCAGAGAGGAAGCATAAACACATTCTTGATATGGTCGGAACTCTTCTTATTGAGAACAGTGTGCCACATAATTACTAGGGAAATGCAATTCTCATAGCTTATTATCTCATTAATAGACTACCCTCGGTTATTCATGAGTAGATACCTTGGCAGGTGTTATATCTAGATGCAGAGTTGTTTGATGTTCCACCCAAGACATTTGGGTACATGGCTTTTGTTCATCTTCTTAGACCTGGTCAAGATAAATTAGTACCTAGAGCAATCAAATGTGTTTCTTGGCTATTCTTGTACTTAGAACGGGTATTGTTGTTTTGATTCTCTACACCAGAAACATTGCATTAGTGCAGATGTCACCTTTCATGAAACTGTAACTTATTTTTCTATTGCTGCCAGACAGGTGCAGAGTGTGTCAGAGTATGCTCTTATGCCAGTTGCTCCTATATTGTTTAGTGTATTCTCAGATAGTAGCATTTCTCCTGCTATTACGCCATCTGCCAGTACATTCAGGTCAGTACCAGTAAATGAGAGAACATTCAATGGTCATACTTATCAGTTAGCAGTTGCTAACAGGGAAAAGCCCCCTCCTATTCCATAGTCTCCTCTGGTTAATGTTTAAAACATGGAAGCTAGTTTTTCTCAAGAGACTCCTACAAGTATAGAGACTCGCACAGAAGGTGTTTCTTCATATACAGTGTCAACAAATGTGGAGGTTGGGACCACTGACAATGCTTCTCCTGTAGATGTTTCTCTAGGTCCTATTTCCATGAGTACTGATGATGATATGTCTATTGCTACTCAGAAGGCCCCTCGCTCATGTGCTTATTACCGTGTGGCTGGGAGTGTAGTGTCTATTCACTCTCTTGGTGCTGCATTTCATGCATTTGTAGTTGCTATGTCTAGGACATACGTCTTATCAGCAGGCACTTTTGAATCCACATTGGAGGGCTGCAATGGAGATGTCTGCTATTTGTGACAGAGGCACCTGGGAGCTCACTTCTTTATCCTCTGGTGTGCATCTTGTTGGAGCTAGGTGGGTCTTTGCCTTGAAATACAACCCTGATGGGTTTATTTTTAGCGAAGACCTACCAGTTAGATGTCAAAAATGCTTTTCTTTATGATGATATTCAGAAGGAGATGTATATGCAGTAACTTCTTGGTTTTGAAGTTTAGGGGGAGTGCGTGTGCAAATTGCCCAAGGCAATCTATGGCCTTAAGTAGAGTCCTAGAGCATGGTTTCACCACTTATCAAAGGCCTTGTTAGTAATTGGTTTGCAGAGATCTTCTAATCGTTCCTTATTTGTGAGGAAAATCAGTAGGGGTGTTGTGACCCTACTTGTATATGTTGATGATCTTATTCTCACGGGTGATGACATGGTTGGTAGATCTCAGGTCAAGGAATATTTGGCACAACAATTTGTTATGAAGGACCTTAGGAGATTCAGTTTCTTCTTGGGTATCGAGATTGTCAGGAGCAAGCAAGGAATTTTATGCCCCAAAGGAAATATGTCTTGGATATTCTTTAAGAGATTGGCATACTTAGGTCCAAGGGAGCAAATATTCTTATGGATCCAAAGGTTCACTTATTTGATGAGTTCGCTAGATTAATGAATAAGAGAGCATATAGGCAACTTATGGGAAAATTACTTTATCTGACTATTACTAGGCTAGATATCACTCTTGCAGTGGACAAGTTGAGTCAGTTTCTACATAGGCCTACAGATGAGTATTGGTAGGCAATGATGCAAGTGTTGTGGTATATCAAGGAGGCTTCAGGCCGAGGGCTTTTATTTTAGAGAGGAGCTTCTATGACAGTTGTTGGCTACTCTGATGCAGATTATGCAGATGATATTGGGGACAAGAGGTCCACTACAGGTTTCTGTACCTTTGTTATAGGAAGTCTGGTACATAGAGTAAAAAGCAAAGCGTGGTGTCATGCTCTAGTGTCGTACCGTGCTATGGCACATACAACTGCTGAGATGATTTGGATACGGTCATTATTGAAAGTTCTTTATGTTACTATTGAGGAGCCTATGGAGATGTACTATGATAACAGAGCTGCCACATGCATAGCAAATAACCTTATATTTCATAAACGAACAAAGCATGTGATGGTAGATTATCACTATACTAGAAGTCTGATTCAATAGGGTTTACTTAGCACCTCTTGTTTAGCTTCTTCAGAGCAGACAGCAGATATGCTTACAAAGCCCTTATCATGCCCCTTGTTTAAGAAGTGTAGGAACAAGTTGAGTATGGTTGATATATATATATATATATATATATATATATATATATATATATATATATATTCCAACTTGAAAGGGAGTGTTACGTTATATTGTGAGGGTTATCCTATTATTTTTGTATTGTAGTTAGAGTGTTGTAATATTTTTCCCTCACCTCTCTCTATATAAAGAGGTGTAGGATTTTCTTTCTCAGTCAAGTTCCTCATTTCCTTCAACTTAATTACTTCAATTTAAGCCTAAAAATGACTTAAAATAGATTTGAGTAGAGGTAAAGAATCTATATGACCGAACCCACTTAACATGGGAGAAGACTTGATTATTGTTGTTGTATATACATAAATACGAGATAGGTATACACATCTTTTACAATGATTGCAGGGTTATATGTGTAATTAACCCAAATATATTTAAGCATATTATCACAGGTGTATTTCTCATGCCTCATCTATTAGATAGTGGGGTCTTACATGCTACGCAGCTTCCCGGTCTGATCATATGCAAATACAGTGGTAGGGATCGTTGTCTATCTGATCCACTTGTCCTTGCTTCAGAATTATTGATCTGGGTTAGATTCGTGAATTAGTTAAGATTAATTTTGCATTTTTAGATCTGCTGCTTTCTAGCCTGTGCTAAAATCTGTGCTAGTTCTGCTGCTTTCCGCAGGCATGCCGAGTCACATGTTGCAATTGAATAAGCCATCATTCAGCTAAGTGGGACATTACTCTGTCATCTGTCATCCTCTACCGAAGACCAAATAGCCTTCAGCGTCCCATCCTTCTAAATTTATCAAGTACCCTCCTTGCTGATAACCACTGGCCTATCAATTATCATACAATTATTCTCTTGATGTTACCTGAGAAATTAGGCTGATTAATTGTTTAAACATCTCGTAGGCATTTTCTGTATTGACTTTGACTACTTGCGTGCTAGGTCATGTTAGGGAAGTCAAGGGAATGCTTACGTGGACTTCTCAAAGTACCCAGCTTGATGCCCATGCATAATAGATGTCTGAACATCAGAATCTTGGGTAACTCTCAGGGGACAAGGATGTAACATATGGGCGTCAGCATTTCATGGAACTGTTAGTGGCAAATGGACATAACCCCCACAATTTTTAAGCACCATTAGCATTTTTTTATCTTGATTACTTTGATTTAAGCTTGGAAATGACTAAAAAGAGGCCTGAGGGAAGATGAAAAAATCCATGTAGGTAATCCCACTTAGTCTGAGATAGTGATTTGCTGTTTGCTGTGTTGCTTTTTTTCTTTTCTTTTTTCCCGAATCCCTGTTAAGCTTGAAAGTGCAATGGTTTTGGTAGCAAAGTATGTAGTGACGCCAAGACTTTGTGGAGGGAAATCTCTCCCTCACGGCTGTGCTATTCGGTAGCTGTAAACACTACTATTCCATATTTAGAGCGGATTAATTTTGTTCTATAGATTCCCTTGCAGAAGGCCATCTTTCATGGTTTCTTTATGTGAAGGGAGAGGAACTTCTTTGGGTGGCTGTCACATGGATAGTCACCCTTTACCTTATGGAGAAAAAAGGAGTGGAACTTCCTCAAAGATTTATTTAGGGCTACCATCCTTCACTTTGCAAAACTCTCATTAGCTTCACAGCCATCCTGGAAGAAAATTGGCATTTTCTTGGAAGTGCATATGATCATTCTGCATTCTAAAGTATAATGATTTTGCTATCTACTTTTATTGTCAACAACCAACTCGTTTACCTTTCAAAAAAACGTCCAACTCATTTGTCTCTTTCCCACTCTCTTGCAGTCTGTTCATGAAGGTCGTATTTACCAGTTGAAGTTATTCTGTGACAAAGATTATCCTGACAAGCCTCCAAGTGTTCGCTTCCACTCAAGGATCAACATGACTTGTGTGAATCACGAAACTGGAGTGGTAATTGTCCATGCTATTTATTCAGGCTTGAATGATAAGAAATTTGCAATCCATGTCAATGTTTCATTCGCCGTTGCTGATGTCACGGAGAATTCCGACAGTGACTTGCTGTATCACCTTCGATATTTAGAATTTTGATAATATTATTGCTCTAGTTATGGACACCATATAATAACATACAATTCATATCTTCTCTTCATAAGGGCTGTGTCTTCCTAAAATTATGCTCTTGGGGAAGACGTTATTTGTACTTCCTATTGTTCATGACCATTTCAAACTATTATGCATTGATCTTGTCAAGTTGCTCTAGATGAATATGAGCCTCTTGTCTTCTCAGGCGAGAGGTTGTGAAACTATTTTAGGTCAACATATTGCAATATCCTTTTTGAAGCAGTGGACCAATCGGCCTCACTTTTAAGAGGATTATCTTACTTTATATGCTTTTATGCTATTTTGGCAACAGTAAGAAATCCTCTGAAATGACAAACCAAGACTGGCCAGTTTGCACCTATCATTTTCGTAACTGTCGCAATGAACTCTTATATGATAAACATGGCTGGGAAGACTTTATTTGTACTTCCTATTGTTCATGACCGTTTCAAACTATTATGCATTGATCTTGTCAAGTTGCTCTAGATGAATATGAGCCTCTTATCTTCTCAGGCGAGAGGTTGCGAAACTATTTTAGGTCAACATATTGCAATATCTTTCTTGAAGCCATGGACCAATCGGCCTCACTTTTAAGAGGATTATCTTACCTTATTTGCTTTTATGCTATTTTGGCAACAGTAGGAAATCCTCTGAAATGACAAACTAAGACTGGCCAGTTTGCTCCTATTATTTTCGTAACTGTCGCAATGAACTCTTATATGATAACCATGGCTGGGATGCCCATTTTGTTTCTCCAAAATATTTCAAACTAATGCTGTCACTGACAGGTGGAACCAAGAAAGTTTGCCATGCTCGGAAATTGGCAGCGAGAATACACTATGGAAGACATATTGACTCAGCTAAAGAAGGAGATGGCAGCACCATACAACCGAAAATTAGTTCAACCTCCTGAAGGCCTTTTCTTCTAGTAGAACGCAAAGGACATCACGCATCTTGCCTATTGCTGAAAGAAGGAAACCCACTGCCAAAGCTTCCCTTTATCTGTATTCAATGCTCTTGTTTGCCTTGAAACAAAATATGCCCAACTGCTGATATGGGGATGTTTGTCACATTGAAAAGTCTAAATCTCTTAGATTACTCTGTCTCTTGTTAACATTTTTGTCACAGAGATGTGTAGATTATACAATGGCCAGGTATGCTGCATTCAGTTTACTTTTCTTGATTCCATAAGCGGTTGCCTTTTGAACCAACTGTTAGCCTTTGTCACCGTCATTGGCGTTCTGGTCTTAACTGTGCTTTTTTTGATAAGCAGCTGTGCTTTAATCAACTGCTAGTTCTTATTGCTGCCACTGGGTATAGCTTTCCCGTTTAGAGATTTTAAAACAATCTCCTTTTGGTATTTTAAACCTTGCACCTGAAATAGCTGATAGGACTGTTTTGTTGCCGATCCTCTTTGCTATGGTCTCTCAGCCTTTACAGGTTATTTGCTTGAGGTATCTTAGATTTAAGTTTCAACAGCCACTTATACCAACTTTTGTTTGGAGCCATTGGATGTCATTTTGTGCAACCTCATTAGTTTGAATGGGAGTGTGTTTGGAAGTTCAAATGGGCGTTCACTTATTCTTGTTCTTGTTGCAATGAGTTCCCTACAGACTTTCGTTTAACTTTAGTTAATTCTCTCCCTGGTCTCATTTTTCCGTAAGCAACTTGATGAGTGTAGTTGAATGAGTTTGGTGCAACAAGGGCCAATACAATCGATTGTGGGCTGATTTCTTCTTGCTTCTTTCTATTTTATTTTATATTGGATATGACTCCAACCTTGGTTTATTGATGGAAGGTCAATCGTTCAATTACTATGCCATTCAAATGTGTTATCTTTTCTCGTACCCTCCAAATAAATTCGTGGGCAGGAATGGATGTGAACTCTTGTAAAATGGCATCTGAGTTTACAACAGATTTTGGTGCGAGCTAAGAATTTTCAGACGAAACAATATCTAAAATTCACCCTAAGTCCAAACATTTCATAAATTAGTCGTAAATTCGCAATGTGAAGAAGTTTATAAATATCGTATCTTAACGTAGTCGTAACTTGTGAAATGAGATGATGCAAATTTTTCCGGAAAGTCTGGAAGAACGGTAGTTACTGATGGGATATGTGCATAGAACACCTCAAATTTATTCCCCAAGTACCCATATCGTTCACAATATGTAAAATGAGATATTGCGTTTTCTTCCTTGGCAAGCTCCACTACATTCATAAAACGTTTCCTAAAGTTTGTAGAAAGGAACGCATTGCTTAGCGAAATGGATGCCATTAGGATGTAAGAAGGCATTTGTAACATGCGATTAGCCAACTCTAAGAACACATAATTCTTTGTATATCATATCCTTAATTTGTAAATTAGAAGATAGGTGCTTGTAAAGAGCACATAATTTAGTTTAATAGATACATCGCTATTCATAAAGGACTAGCCCGGGCGTTGCATCGGGAACTCCATATTCCTTACAGCATCTTGCCTATCACAGGACATTCGATACCAACGATTCTCTCCCATTTTGGTCGAACTTCATTTGGATCTGTCAAAAATGCATCACCTCATCTAGCATCAATTCAACATTCTAATACACAATGCTGCTCAAAATTTCATTTGGAGCGATATCTGGATCTCCAAATGGAGGATCAATTATGGAACTCGAGAGGCATGGTAATTATTCCCACTCAATCAAAATCCATCACATAATTGTGGCTGTTAACAAGATGACTAAGACCACTCACAACGTATCAGATTTCATTAACTTTGGAAAGAGGAGGTACTAATTAGAATTTGTTCCAGCAACGGTCAAACTAACCTAAGATATGGCAGCCACTTTTCTTCAACATGAGCTTGTCGGATAGCTACCTTAGTGAGAGCGGTAGGTTCTGAGTTTAAATCTTAGCTAACTTGGAGGTATAGGTTTACAGATTATTTATTCCTTACCCCTAAAATTAGTATTATCACTTTTTTTTTTTTTTTATCACTTTTCTTCAGCATCTCTGATAAACACCTGAACACAAAAAAGTCCTTGTGTCCCCCTTTTAATATGAATTAGTCAACTTTATGACAACCATCAAAACTCAAGTGGTCATCACCCCATGCACACTCCAGACATGTACCTAAGATTCAATGTGCCATCTATAATTTCTGTGCCCAACCCCACATCCCAACCATTTTATGCCCCCTCACCACCACCAACCTTCCCACCGTCCTTCCCTCATCCCAATCCTTTAAATAGGACCAGCCAATGCCACCAATCACACAACAAATTTGGTGGCATCTCTCCCTCAGAGGAAGATGGGCTTCACCTCTCTCTTCAAGCACTCCAAAGATGGATCACCACCACCAGAATGGCTTTGGCCTTCCATGTGCAACCACCCTGTATCACATTCCTTTGAATCTGGGTGTCACCCTGACGAGGACTGGAGGAGGTTGCTCGGAGATGAGGAGGAGTTGGTCCACTCAATTGTCAAGGATCCCACTAAGGATAGGTTGTTCTTTGAGCCAACAAAGGATGTGGGGTTGATAGTGGAGAAGACAAGGGTCACCAAAGGGGAAGGGTGGGGAGAAAGGGAGTGCCCATTCGAGAAGGGGGTGGTGGTGGTGGTGGTGGTGGTGGTGCAGATGCCAAAAGATCCTTATGTCGAGTTCAGGGTGGCGATGGAGGAGATGGTGGTGGCGCGGGGAGGTGCGGTGGATTGCAAGTGGCTGCAAGAGATGTTGGAATGGTACCTGAGATTGAACTCCAAGGCGAATCATGTGTATATAGTTGAGGCCTTCATGGATCTGGTCCTCAACCCTGCTCTCTTTGTTATCTTAGACTAACTAACCTCCTTCTTCTTGTACTCCTTGGACCTCTTTGTAATCCACTATATGATGAGGATTTGACTCCAAACAATGGCAGTGGAATTCCATAACAATGAGGAAGAGAGACCACCAGACAAAAAGTGGTTGACTGCCTGGATTCACTTACATAGATCACAGAAGAATGGGAACTTAATTCATAGCAACCAGGTTCAGAATAACACATTATAGCTCCGAAACATGCCATTAAAAAAAAAACAAAAAAACAAAACCAAAGACATGTGTTAAATGATATTTGCAAAGTGCCCAACAATTATCTTACAAAATATTAGCAAGAAAGGTATATGATAGGATGTGTAAAGATTTAGATACAAGAAGAATGAAAACATTTACAAATATCTGAGCACTTGTAACTACAGCTGAATCCCAGGACACTTCAAAGAAACCCCTGAAAAACATTTTCTAGTGCAAAGCCATAATTCAATTCTGAAATCTTGAGCTATGATTACTACTTGCATGTGCTCAACCTTATATATGTAAGAAATAAGTCAATTAAAGAGAATTCATTCGCAAACCCGATTGCATTGCTGGGGTTGTACATTATTAAATGAGCTGTATGTTATATGCTAGACTGAAAGTTAAAATTCCCCCAAAGGGTCAAAATATATCCTTCTACATAATTTGTCTGTGTGATTCTTTTTCATTGGTCAGCTATCCCAAAAACCCTCTTGTCAAATATCACAAAGAAAATCAAGCCAACTGCAGCAATTGAGGCATTTACAAAAGCCAACTGTTGAAAGAGAAGGGGGGGCACTCTATGCAAATGCAAATGGCTAAGAACGGAAAGCTTTTGATAATGTCCAATTCAAAATAGAGAGTATACATTTAGATTGAATTCAGACAAATTGTCTGAAAAAACATGTACAGAAAAATAGAGGTGTTCTAACCTCCTAAAGTAGTAAAAAGAAAATCAGTAACAAATCTTCCAAGTCCATCTAAATTTCTCTCTCAGACTTCAAATGGAATGGAAATGACCTGTTCAATCCTTAAGAGGGGAAAAGGCTAAGAATCATGTGAATAATATTGTTGAAAGTTGTGTTGTTGGTTAGTAATTTTGGACCTACACCTCTTAGTTTTGGGAATTATGAGAGGGTTAGGATTAGGCATGAAAGTAAAAGGATGGGCCTATATAAAGCCAACTACTACTGCTTTTTCATGAGAAGAATCAATGGAACATTCTATCCTCTAGGGCCTGTCTTCCATGGTCTTTCCCTTCGGGGTTTTCCATATAAAACTTGGTGTTCCTCTATAACTTGGATGTGGTGCACATGTTATTATCAACATGGTATAAAAGCAAGCAATTCTTGGATTTTATTCTTAAAGAATTTCCATGATATCTTTCTATGAGGTTGATAATTTCTCAATGTTTGTGATGTTCATCGACACTATTACCAGACTTTTCAGCCATTGTTAATCAGCTTCCCATTCTTCATGTTGGAAGAACCAAAGTTTACATGCCCCATCTCAATCACATATCCAAAAAGTATCGGAGATTACAGAACTGTACACACATATCTTGGAGTTTTCAAATCGGTGAAGGAAGCTATAGCTGTTGTTGCAGTGCTTAAATAGAGCATTGCAAGAGGACAGAGCCCTAATGGTGGAAGAGGGGCCCGAGAAGAGCAGCGAGAATTTTTTGGTTGTCCAAACAAGTTTGCAAGAGTTGAGAGTGCTGGTGGAGCCAAAGTGATGTCCAATGAGGTGCTTGGAGAGGTATGCAATTGTTAATGGCATGCAACCGCAACTGTGCATGGCACCACAAATGTGACACACCAAAAATAGTTTTACATGGAAAACTCATAAAAATAAGAAGTGGGATATAAAGATCTAGAACTATTACTTGACAACGTGGATTTAAGCATTCTGGGTGGTTGAACTCATTGGACTCATACCTAACAAATTGTTAAGACCAAGTTTTCTCAATTAGACTTAGGTCTAAGCCTAGGCCCTTACAACCAATCTCAATCTGACTTGATGATGAAAAGTTGGCGTTGAAAAGAGGAGGTTGCAAATGCTAAAGTGGGGTCTTTGAACCCTACAAATGAACAAGGAACAGGAAAAAAGAAAAGCATTGGCTTCGTTTCTAGAAGGAAATCTTTGAGAAAGCAATCCTTGTTCCCTCTGAAAACAAGTTTAGAAAGACTTACATATGACAATTTAATTGCAATAACCCAGTTAGGAATAAGGAGCCACATGGACCTACCACGTGGCAGCTAGCAGGCCACGTCAAGTTTTGTAATTTTGTTAAGTGGGTTTTAGGAAAGTTCTTTTTTGGGAATTAATTTAGGATTTTATCTTTCTTATTTTAGAGATAAGATTTGTTTCTTATTTTGTTGGGATATATTCTCTCTATATAAAGAGTCTTCCCATTATATTTGGTTCTTGAGTCCAATAATAATAATTCCAATTATTCAAGGCTCCTCTCCTCTCCTCCCTCTTCTCCTCTCCAAGTGGCCGGCCATCACCATCAACACCGACCACCTTTAGCAGGCCACCAAGAGCTCCTCTTCTCCTTGCTCTGAACGTGAACAGTCCCACGTGGACTGTTTTTCCCATGCCCAAGGGAGTCTCTACGCTCCACGCACGCGATTCGTAACAAACCCAACATGAGATCTTTCCAAATTTCAGCGTGAACATTGGGATGCATTCCCGAAAAGAGTCCAATATTTCTGGAACTTTCAAAACTTCTGAAGAAGAGGAAATCAGTCCAATAGTTCAGGAGTTTCAGAATCAACCCAGAAGTTTCAAATTCAACCAGCCACTCTTTATGGCAATTGCACATCAGCACAAGTTGCTTCAGAAATGTAGGCCTGCGAGTTTGCTAATTCCACTTTGGTCCAAAAATTTTTGAAAACAATTACATATCAATCCAAGATTTCAAGAGTTGGTAGCCAGTTGAGAAGTTTCAACACATGTATCGCAGCCCAAATGTTTCTCATATTTTTCAGATCATTCACGGATGGTCCGATGGTTAAAGACTGTAAATGATTCTATAATCTCAGATGTTTTCTAGTATCAGTGTTTTATATATCAGCAACAACATCTCGGATGCCATGAATCAATTCAGCAACTTCAGATACTCTGCACTACTACATATGACTTTCGAAAGTCTTGAAAGAGCCCACGCATTTCATAAGTTCTTTTTTTTTTTTTTCATAAACACACAAGTCATCGTTTTGTTTGGAAGTGTAGAGAAAAATGGAACTAAAACACATGTAAAGAGTCCAATTGAAATATAAAAGTAACTAACAATCACATAATAAAAAATAAATAGACTAAAAGGTCCGTTTGGTGTGATTTTTAAAGTTGAGGTTATCCCTCGTGCCGGCTGTAAGTTTACATTTGGTAGAAGGATAAGATTTATATCGAGATAAAGTATTGTAGGGATAAATTAAGGAGTATTTAGTTGATGATATAAAAATAAGTAGTGTGATGTAATATTAGTGAATATTTATTTACTATTTTTTTTTGTGAGATTGATTCCACCACCAATCTATGCCAATTTCAGTTGCTACAATGAACTTAACCTTGAATGGTATCCTTATCTCACCTTGGAACCTCCTGCCAAACAGAGCTTAAGTGCTACAGGATATGCACAATGCAAAAGTTTTATTCCTCACCCATCATATCTACCACCACCATTCATCATATATTTCCCTCACCAATCATATCTATCCTGACCAACTCACTCTTACCCATCACATCTACCTCTACCAACACACTTTCACCTATCACATTTATCCAACAAAACCATTCACAATACAAACAAAAATAAAATTCAATAATAATATATCAACTCAACCATACGTTCACGCTCACTCACCCTCCTCTTACCCATTCACATATCTCACCTTAAAACTTCCTAAACTTTTTTCAATCGAAAACTTTAAACCTCTACCAAATGGAGCCATAAGGACTCCAACACTCTCTCACAGATTGGAGCGTAGATGTTATATAAGCCCAACTTGCTGCATAGGAATACATGCATGTTACTTCTTTGGTAGAGCCTTTGACAAAATATCAACAATCTAGAACTTAGTGGAGACATAAGGAGTGGTAAACTCATCTAGAACAACATTGGAAATAAAGTGACAACCCATCACAACATACTCAATCCTCTCATGGAAGACAGGATTAGAGACTTTATATGTGGTTGACTTATTATTACAAAATATTAGCACTAGACCAATAGTTGGTATATTAAGATCATCAAGGAAGGAGACCATCCACATGACATCACATTCAATGTGGGTCATCACCCCAATAATCTACCTTTGTATTGCAGTTGAGTATGCATCTTTTTTTAGCAATTTCTCTTTTATTGGTGTACATGTCACTACCTTGAGGTTTTGTAAACATTGAGACAATCCGTTAATTATTTTCGATAGCAAATTTGATTGATATAAATTGATTGAGAAAAATTTTAAATTAAGAGATTTAAGTAATAATTTTTTTACTTAAAGAATTTTTTATTGTAAATCACAATATATCTTATTTGTTTGATTTTATTATATTATATTATATTATATTATTATGCTTGGTATCATGCTTAATCTTGTTATTTGATCCAGTCAGATGCATGTTTGATTCTTGTATAAGTAGAATTTCCTGAGATGTTCAAAAAATATAGTTTACCGGTATATGTTTTACAATTACTCTCTCGTACAATATGAAATGATGACCATTAAAACACACATCTTTGATTTTTTAAATTTTTTTCGTGGATTTTTTTTTTATGGACCTTTACATGAATATTTTATTTACCTAATCTAAACTACATAATCTCAAATTTATAGCGTTTGGATAAAAACATATTTGCAGATACATAAAAAAAAACACATGTAAGGATAGACGTGGAAGCCCATAAATACCGAAGTAATTGAAAATTGCTTCAACTTGGCCTCACTCGCAGACCTTTAAATTTAAGGAAAGATCACCTGCCAAGTTATATGGTGAACATCAAGCATAATTGATTGGAGTATTTATGTGGCAGACCTATATTTGTTTGTTATAAATGAATATACAATTCAAAATGCAAGATTACGGATCGAACACATAATTTCTTCTTGATTGAGACTGACATCACTTGCACCCAGACAAATTTGTGTGGAGAAGCTTTCTTCACATGAATTAATGGCATATGTCGCTGTCCCATTTAGCTTCTACCCTTCCACGTCGATTCGACTCAAGGGACCTTCTTTTAAGAGGAACTGGTTTTGAGTCTATCTCTTTGGCACGGAAAAATAAACGTTATCAGCCAAAAAAAAAAAAAAAAAAAAATCAGGTTACCTTTGAATATTATAAATTTATTAATAATTCAGTGAAGTTGTGTGACCTTTTTTTTTTATGGTAAATAAAAATTTTAAAAGAGAAAATAAATAAATAATTAGTATATTTTTATTTTTCATCGATATCAATCAATGTATTTTAATTTTTAATATATTTTTTATTTTTCATCGATATTAATATATATTTTTTGATTTTTTACATAAAAAATAAAAATATATCAATTTAAAATTTCAATTGATAAAAAAAATAAAATAACAATCGAAAATCAAAATAAATCACATATTACAAAATATATTACTTGTTATTTTTTAAATTTAAATCAGTGTCTTATATTATATTTATAGTATTTCATTTTATATATATATTATTTTATATTTTTATAAAAATATATTAAATATTGATCTCTAATAAAAGAATATAAGATGAGAAGGTCCACAGTAAAGATAAAAGTTAAATCCAAGGTACTTACTAAACTTTGTTTAAAAAAAAAAAAAAGTGAGAGAAAGAGAGTCATAGAGAGCCGGATGCTACTGTAGTGGAACTAAAATAGAAAAAAATAATAAATATACAGTATACAACTATTGTAAATGGCGATGGAGCCCGCCCCTTCAATGATATAAATGAAGCTGCGTGTGAAGATGGGTCTTGTACCACATTAGTATTTATTTATCTTTATTTTTTTTTGCCGCAGCATACCGTACCCCTTTTTTTTTTGTAATATTTTATTTCCTCTATCCTTTCAATTCTCTCTTTCTTATATTCTTATATTTTGATTATTTCGTTTTCCCGGTGATTTATTGAGAACCGATGTTTATTTCATATTTTATTTTTACTATCGATCTTGTACTCTTTTAAGTATATTTATATGAAAGTGTAAAATAATATATAATTTGATTAATGTTTAGTTAATATAAAATTAGGTTAATCTAAGATATTGATGTATATTTTGTAACGTGTAATATATTTTAATTTTTAATTAATATTTTAAATTTTTTATTATTCAAAAATTATAATACATCGACTTTGATTTACAAAAGAAAAAAAATAAATAAATGAATTTTAGAATGTACAGATGAGAGCGGTGGTTTCAAAAAATGTATTTTAATTTTCTATTGGTAGAAATTATTTTACATAAATGAAAAATTACTTTCCAAATAAAAAACTTCTCATAGTTGAAAAATCACGTTTCAAGTGAAAAATAACTTTCTATAGATAAAAATGCAAAAGGTACCTGTGTATTTCCATTTTCAATGGATTGTTTTTCAATTGATATATTTTGACTATTTTCAACCAATGTATTTTGACTTGTTTGATTTTTAATCGATTGATTTTCATTTTCATAAGTTGATTCTTGACCGTATTGCAAGATGCATGGTAGTACATACTTTCTAAAATTTTAAAATAAATCCCTACATAATTTTTTTAAAAAGCTTTTCCCCAATCAAAATTTACTTCTATATTCTTACAGTGATTTACTTTTACGATGTTGCAGCAACATACAAATTAAAAATTAATTATGTATATAAAAATTATAGTCAATATTACATAACAAACTTCATTTTCGCTCCATTAGTTACTCCTAAACCACTTCCACTCAAGGCACCTTCGATTTGAATAATTCCCAACGAAAAAGACATCAGAACATGTCGATCCGGAGAACTACGAAAAATATCACGTTGGTATTAACCAAAGATTTATTTTCCTCTTTCTTTGAACTAATTCCATGCTAATCCATGCGATCCTATTTGGTTGTGGATTAATACTTGACCTTAGCTAAGATCCCATTTGGATCCCAACTTAAAGTTTTTTGTTAGAGTTTTATTGAAAAGTTTTTCTCATAAAATTACAATAATTTTAAATTTTACTTTTAATATTAAATAAACATTCACCGACATCATTTATTCTTATTTTAAATATTAAATAAATACTCACTACATCTTTTATTTACACTTTTAACATTACATAAATATCACTAACATCACATCAATATACTAATTATTTTATCCTTTTATTTATTCCACCACCAATATAAATACATTTCTCCACTTAATATATAATAATTTATCCCTATATTATTTTATCTCTCACCCAAAGTGAGATGGGATAAATGCTGAAATAAGTAGTAAATACCATAGATAAATTGGTGTATTATAAATTATGTGTTAATATAAGGTAAATATGGAGAGTATATTGTTATTTATTTATTTTATATTTAATATTAAATTATTATTATTATTTCTTTAGTGAAAAAATAGAGTAAATTGATCTAGATTAGATAAGTAAATTTATATATTATGAGTAGAAATTGAATCAGCAGTTGTCGTAAATTGTGTGTTCCAAGAAATTATTTATCTATTATTCAACTCCATAAGACGTAGGAAACCTATGATTGTAACTCACAATCCAAAAGAAGGAAGCACTCGAATATTTTTCAAAGCTATATTTGATGGTGGAATATCTTACCTTGGGTAGATTTATAACTCCAATCCACGCATGTTACAGTAGGGGTTTAATTCCCGTATAAGGTTTGGTAAGGCATTTACAACTCCCACCGCAGAGCGCACTCCGACGCGAATAATAATTATATCAAAATATATGGATTAAATAATTTTTAATTCAATCTATATATTTTAATTTTTTAAAATAAAAATATATCATTAAAATTTTACTTTTTTATCAATAAAAAATATTTTTTCATTCGAATATAAATTTTTTATCTATAAAAAATTATTTTTCATTTATAAAAAATAATTTTAAATAATAAAAATTAAAATATATTGATTGTAATTACTGCTCTCAACTATATGTTATTATTATTTATTTATAAAAAAAATAATTCTAAATAATAAAAATTAAAATATATTGATCGGAACTGCTGCTTTCGGCTGTATACTATTATTTTTTATTTATAAAAAATAATTTTAAATAATAAAAATTAAAATATATTGATTGGAACTACTGTGTATGTTACAGGACACATTTCAAAATAAGTTTACTACTGCAAGATTTTGAGAAGGGCGATGGAGGGCACACGTTCTCTTCCCCGTCGTTCCCACGTAAAGGGGACCGTAACCATTGCCTTTCCCACCTCTTCGGCAGTAGCAACTCATGAATAAGCGTCTCATTTTTGTTGGGGGGGGGGGGGGGGGGGGGGGGTGGGGGCGAGGGGGGGGCGCCTGGAATCGGGTGTGAAAATGGTGATAACAACGAGACTTTCTCGCGAATTTTTTTTCTTTTTAAAATAAGATACTTCATTCAGGAAAAGGAAAAATTTGTGAAAGATGCAATCTCGTAGGAAAAAAAAAAAGGAAAAAATCAGATACATTGTATGTACCTCAAAGAGGGGCAGCAGGAACATAAAAAAAAAAGGATATAATAAAATATAAATAAAATAAAAGGAAAAGAAGTATCTAAGTAGTAAATCCGTTGTGAATTCGAGAATACGCTTCAACCACTAGGCCACCACATGAATGGTGATCTAGACAACTCATGCAAACGAGTGATAATGGTTAAGAAGTAACTAAACATACTTAATTGTATGAAGTTCGCCTTCAAGTGTGGTCTCGAAGAGAACAACTTAGTAAGAAGAAAAAGAAAACACAACCAATAAGAGGTTGGTGCCGTCAAAAGTGGAGGCAAGGTAAAGGCGAGAACGACATGATTGGTAGAGTACCTAATAGTCTGCGAGTAAAGAGATATCAACAACCCTAAATGACACTGCAACATCACCAAGCAAGATATGTTGCAATCAACCATCCTAGAAGGAAGGAACCACCAGCAAAGACCGACTAATACAATGAGCATAGAGACCGAGGGAAGGGAGGAAGGGAGGCAAGATTGACGGACAAGTGAGAAGCCCCAATCAACACGAAAGCCAACTGAAGCCCCCACTCGACGACAAGAAGAAAAGAAAGAGAAGGGGGAGCGATTCCATTACGAGGACAACGTTAAAGCAAGTTGCTCGTAAGAGTTGTGCAACTTACCGTTGACTTTCTCAAGATTTAAAGCATGTAAATCCTATTTTAACCTGTTATTACATTAATCTCACCATGGTAAGTTACTCGACCTGAAAGAGAAAGAAATATGTAAATTGCGTTTAAAATGACAAGCAGGCATTACTAACATGTTATATATATATTTGCTTTGTATCGGCTCTCAAAACCTTGCTCAAGTAAAAACTTGAAAAACTTGATTTGAAAGTGGAAAATTTTTGCTAAATTGGAAAAACATGTAAAAATCCCATCAATTCTTCAATAAAAAGGAAGCAAGAATAGGTACTTGAAGCAGGTCGGTGGCACTTTTTTTTTTTTCAGTGAGGAATCCTCGTAAGGAATAAACTTTAATGATTAATTTATTTGAGAGGTTAACCTTTTTCTTGAAAAGTTAATCCTCATTTACTTTGAAGATTAACTTTTTTTTTCTGTTAATACCAATTAAAAATTTTTAACATTGATTTATCTAACATTAGTTACTATTAATGTTAGGTAAATCTATATTTAAATTTCACAATTTTATTACATGATTGGATTCTCTGATTCAAATTTTTAACATTATCAATAAATAAATATCACGTAAATTAACATTTCACCTTAACATTAATTCAAATAAATATAAATTAATATTAACATCACCTTACACATAAATATAACTAAAAATTAACATTAATTTTACATTTCTCAATATCAATTCCTTAACCGAACAGAACCAGACGAATGCAAGCATCCCATTCCACAACTCTCAGATAAGCTTTACGTTGGCAAGCCTCAAATCAAAGTCATCATTTCCACCACGATGATATGAATGGATTATCAGCTGAGACACATGCAGGAATCACTCACACGAAAGTGTTTGGTTGGGAACTTCACTTGATGAATGAATAAATAAAATAAAAACACTTTATTATTATTCATGTAAACTTTAGAAAACCCAGACTACGTACTTTTAAGCTGTGCTCGGATTTTTGAATCAATAAAAGCGATCTTACAATATATATATATATATATAATCTTGAAGTTGTGTGGTTATTAAAATCCAAAACATAATAAATAAATAAATATGCAAGTAAATAATCAACGTGCAAGCATAAATAATAACATAAACAGTTAAAGCAATTTCACAACAAAAAAATATTTAATCTCTCTGGAAATACTTTACAACATGATGGAGATCTAAGGGAATTATTTTCTCCTGTGATTCACATGTGACTTAAATAAAACCCTCAAAATAGTAAGGTTGGTTCGGAACAAGGCTAAGCATAAGACTTATCAAACCGTGTTCTCATTCCTTTTGAATCGGTAAATCATTTGGACCAACTGATTTAGTATTGGTTCTTGTTCTAACTGATTTGACCGAGTGGTCCAATCCGATTTTTAAACAACGCCTGCTCGACCAAAATTTTGCTGATGTTGTATTCCTCGTAATTCTCTCCCAGAATGCTTGGTAAATTAGGTGTGGTTCTCCCCCAACTTCCTAAGCCTTTGAATAAGCTCTTCTCCGACCACCTTTAGTCCATCCAATGTAATGGCTTTACCTCGACTCTTCCGACGTAGAAAATGATGTATCATTGAAATATAAAAGCCTACTCTTAAGGCCATCAAGTGTAACCATGAAAGACGACAGGAGTCACTAGAATAAAAGTTGTATCCCTCATCCTTCTCGTTATTTTCAAATTAGTCGGCGTTACACGTTTACTTATATTTTTTAATACAAATATCCCATAAGAATATTAAATTTTTCAGAAGTTGTTGGGTATAAGTGTTTAAATTTAAAATAAAATTATTTTATTCTTTCTGAAGTATAATTTTAACATGTTAAAATATTTAAATAGATTAACTAATTTATTTTATTATTTATTACACTCCTTCTGTATCTTTTTACTTACTTCATAAATGTATTCTCCTTAAACGGAACCTCAATGAACATCTCAATTACCATTACATCGGGCATGTGTGAACATGCGGGGGAGATGGCGACAACTAAAAAAATAAATTCAGGAAGGGTGCGGATACAAAAACCTGCAATGTGATCATGTACAGCATCTTTATTTTACGTAAAAAAATTTATATAAGTATCATTATTTAAAAGAAATTATTATCACTTCTAATTAAATCAACAACAAAAATATTTTATATTACATTAATATAAAATCATTTTACATCGTTTAAAATCATTAAAAATTATTTTTAAAATTATTTTATATTAGTGTAGAATCACTAAATCACTTTTAGATTCATTTTGTACTAGTGTAAAATGAAATTACACCCATGTAGTTTTGGTTCAAAGTATGATGTTAGTTTTTATAATTATTTTGGACTGATGCAAAATAAGATTATACATATGCATTTTGATTCAAAATAGTGGTAGTAGTTTTCATAATCATTTTACATCAATACAAAATGTGATTGCACCTATACGTCTCTGTTAAAAGTGATGGTGGCTTTCTTAAATGCGATAGTGTCCATCACACAACAAAACTTATGTTTGTTAGTTCCTTTATATTAAATACTAATTGCCAAGTGGGGGTCACGTTCACGCCTATTTACCTTGCAAAATGCTTAACTTTTAACATTTCTATACATCTTGGCATTCAAATATGGGGATTATGTCACGTGTCTCTCCACACAAAAAAAGTAATATAAATATTGTCATGTAGTGGGATGCACCACCGTATAAAAAAAATATCACCATTTCTAAATAAAAAATAAAATTATTTTACATTGATGTAAAATCATCTTTGAAAACATTTTGCATAGGTACAAATGATCTTACGTCAACGTAAAATCATTAAAATTATCTTTAGAATCATTTTTCATCGATGTAAAACTACTAAAATTACCTTCAAAATCATTTTACATGTGCAAAACTATTTTGCAGCAGCAAGTTTCCATACAAAATCAAAAATTATCCTGTGACTACCACTTCACATAGTGGTAATAACCTTTTTAAGTATGATAAACCCACCATTTAATAAAACTTAAGTTGACTTTTGAACTTTTTTACATTAATATCAACTTTACGATAGAGATCACGTTCATTTGTCGTAAAACACGTAAGATTATGTATTTTTATACATTTTTCATTTTCGGATACCGTTTGCCCGAGCTAAGAAAATGAAGTGCATTCTTCCGTGTGAATCCTCCTCATGGATTGCAGTCGAACCACCCAAAATGAACATTTGAATGTATCTAATGAACATAAAAATCGCATACCATTCATAGGCTTTGCGAAGGATATAAACTCGAAGTTTTCGTCTCCTTTCTCTCTTTCTTTACTTCTTGAACCCATTGATTATCTCATATCCCCGACGTACCCAAAAGATTAAAAATAAGAAGGACTGAAGACATCCCAATGGTAAAAGAATATGCTAATTTTCCTTTCCTGGATGAGTTGTTATATTCCGAACTTGCAAATAAAGTACGAGATAGCGTTTAGTTTGTATCCCGAAACTTAACAAATTTCTATTATCCAAGGTCAACAAATCCTAACCTCTAACATTGATCAACGTGGTATCCTTAACCATGTTTATCTACGGATAAGCGTCTTTTATAGGTTGAACCCCTCGACTTAATTAACTATTTTCGAATACGTGTGAGATATCATTTCTCGCTAATTAAGTGCTAAATGGACTACTGTATGGAGGTAGGTGAAAGCCGAGTGGACCCCACGCGCCACAACCACACACCCCTCAAATGTGTATCTCATGGTGACATTTGTTTACGCGTTTCTTATAAGTATTGTTTACCTCCCATTGCCAAATTCTACTATTTCTATGTTACGATCATCTTTCTGTCTCTATTCCTCAACATTTTTTTTTTTTTTTTCAAAGATCGGACCCATGAATGATTAACGGTGCGCCCACATATAGAGCAATCATAGGATGTGATGACCACAGGAATTGCTAAATGTAATTGCTAATATAGGCAGGTCTTTAATAAAATAATATTCATGGTATCGTATTTTACAATAAAGAAGTAAATCACGTCACAAATCTCTCTCACAAACATGGTAATGCATTCAGGTCGGACCCATCAACCGAATACATCAACACATTCAAAATATACATAAAACCCACCAGCATTATATACAAATACATTCGGATTTTACCAATAATTTTCACCTTATAATCGAAGGTCGCCAATGCTATTTAATTTAAATATAAAAATCTTAATAATATTTAGTTTTAAAATTGAAATCACCGATAACATTTTCAAAACCACCGATAATATTTAATTAAATAAAAAAATCATGGAAAATATTTAATTGTCGGAAGATAAGCAACCATGTGAGATCTACCACGCTCATGATTGGACGGAGCGATCGGCCCTCTCTCCTTTTTACGACGTACGTACGTCCACAAATACATTACAAAATATATTTTTTAATATTTACGCATAAAGGGGTTTGGTCCATGGGCTTTCCCGGGTGATGGTGACATAATAATCAAATGAAAAATGAGGGTGATGGTGGCATTGATTCCTATGCGAGAGGAAAGGCATTGCCTTACACGGTAGGAAAGTTAGGTCTACCCACCGAACATTTTCTACATTCTTGGTATTAACCCTTCAATATGAATCGATGTTTTAAAATTTAAATTAATCATTAAATTGTTTAGGTATTAATTTAATTTTTTAGTGATTTAACTAACATTTGTATCCCTAGAATCGATCGTAAGGAAGCATGATGTTAGTTTGTAAAAAAATTAGAAAAACTCAAATCATAAAAATTTTAATTTAATTAGTATTGATTCAATCAAGTTCAATTAGGTTGAATTAGTATTTACTAAAAAGTTATTAAAGATATATAATAGGAAAAATTATTTTATAATTTTAATTATATTAAAATTGATAAATTTTTTATCAAATACTAAATAAAAATAAAAAATATAATCAAAATTAAAAATCTATCATTGTCGAACACATAGAATGTTTATTTTAAATTTTAAATTTGTATACATTTTTTTAGCTCTTAAAAAAATTTTGATATAATCAAATCAAGCGATCTGACTTAATTTTATATTAATTTTAACTTTTACCACTTGAATCGATCGATCTAATCGGTAAGACATCAATTTAATCGATCAACTCAATTTAAATTTTAAAATATCGACAAATCAACTCAGTTTTTACCGATCCCTTCAACATGACCCATCTAGAATGGGCAATGGCGTCCTATTTGAGCTACCGATTATCCATGGAGCAGTTAGGTCGACTTGATTTAGCTCCAAAGTCAGCAGGCAACACTATTCCACCAACGAACTACAACAATCCATTTTCAATTTTCCATTTGTGCGTGGTCTCCTTTTAAATTATGTGACGAGATTCCTTCTTTTCTAACATGTGTGCCTCCCAAGTGACTGAAGCGTGATCCAACACAGATTCCACTTACCGAGCCAAGTACGTGCACAAGACAACTAGAGCTTTATCCATGAACAACTAGTTCAGTTTTGAGAAGCTACCTTTGATTCAAACGGCTTTTCCTATGATCCATAATTCCACGTAGGCAAGTTGGAGAAAACTCGACCATCTGATGTGCAACAATCCTACTAGATAATATAGGGATGTAAACTCAAACTTAAGTTTTGCTGTTAAAATCAGGAGTTTTATCATTAATCATACCCTTGTAACCCATCTGATTATCACACACTTGAAAAATGAATATCTTTATTGGAAACCAAATGATATGAATTTGATCTCTTCGTTCAAAAAACATGGGCACTTGGCAAAGATCAGATACTCTTACTAGAACAAGCACGTCTAACTTGATAAGTTCTCAAACAAAAACCATCCAGCATTAGACCCAACTAAAATAGGGAAAAATCTTCTTTGCACCAACACCCAAGTGCAACCCGGGGCGACGTGTCTACTCCTTTGGTTGGCCCAGAGGGATTGAAGGGTGAATTTCCTACGCACACATGTGGTTTGGACTATGAGCATAGATAAAGTCATGGCTTCACATTTAAAGTGATCATGCTTGCAATAGATTCACATCGAAGATTGGAAATCGACCGCTGGATTCATCATGACAAGCATTTTGGCAAAAGGGACATACCTTACTATCTTAATTGGAAAAGGAGACAGGTATTGCATGAATTTAGAAATTGATCCAACAACCTTTGTCCTCCTTAAATTGTTGTGAGAGGTCATTATATGATCCAAAGATCTTTTCTTCTTCTCCTTACCGTCAATCTTGAGCTTCGCAAACCTCCAACTCTTGTCATTGTTATCGACGACATCCAATTCGATCTATCCCGACCTACCTCGGCTTCCTATCCTTTTCCTCGGGGTTGATAGGCTTGACAAGGCTCTTGTGCATAGTGATGAGCTTAGAGGAGGGTTTAGGGGGATCAAGGTCAAGGTCGAGGAGGGGGGGTGGAGTGGCTTAGGGGACAGGCATTCTTTTAGAGTTCAAGGAGGTCCTCCTTGGTGTACTTCTTGAAGATGGATGGGGCGGGGGACAAGGGGCAAACCTTGGTAGAGGTGAGCTTGTGGACGGGGTGCTTAGACGACGATGGTGATCTAGAAGAGGGGTGGGAGGAGATCAAGGAGGGATCGCCCTCCTCTTTGTCGACGTTTTCCATGAAGCTAACCAACTTCAAGGGCTTGGACTTGGGGCACAAGTTCAAGTCGATGAAGGGGGCCATGGGGGATCATCGTCTTCTCCTTGCTGTTGGAGTCATACCCCATTTTACAATTTCGCACGATGGTCACGCCTTTTTCCAATTAAGAAAGCATGGGATGCCCTTTCACCAAATTCTAGGATGGTGACCAAAGCCATCCCTGACTTGCCAATTGTGATGACTGAGCTAGGTTTCCTTGACTAAACCAAGTTTGACCTTACCATAATAGGTCTGCACCCAAATTCCCCAAGAAAACGTTGAAGTGGTGCACAAACCAAGTTGAAGGATGGAAAGCAACCCAAGAAATCTCTGCAATGGTCTACAAAACCACTCCTTTCCTCCGAAACCTCACCCTCTATCGGCACGTTTACTACCCATTTCCCTCTCCGAAAGTCGTCGTCTCTTGGAAGCAACCGCTCCCTTCCCCCGTTCCCTCCCCCTCCCCATCCCCCATCTTATCTCCAACATTTCCTCGGAGCCCAATCTCGTCAACCACTTCCTACCCCTTCGAATCACCCACAAGGCCCTTCACAGATTCCAAACACCGCGAACCCATTCGTCATCTCGCGTCCCAAAGCCCCCCTTACAGAGAGCAGCGAGCGCCAAGGAACAGGAGCAGCCCTTTGCTCTTGGTCCCTGTTCTTGACCCTCCGGTGAGTTTCGCTCCATTTTGATCCCTTTCTTTGCATTCACGGAGTTGGTCTCCCGTAATTTGTTGGAAAGTTCATCCCTTTCTGGATGGTTTTGCGGAATCATCTCGTGAGTTGCCGTCAAGGTTCCGATCTTCGTTGCTGTTCTTGCCTGTTCTTCTTCTTCTTCTTCTCAGGTCTCTGATT
Source organism: Thalassia testudinum (assembly GCA_037157565.1). Taxonomy (NCBI): domain Eukaryota; kingdom Viridiplantae; phylum Streptophyta; class Magnoliopsida; order Alismatales; family Hydrocharitaceae; genus Thalassia; species Thalassia testudinum. The sequence continues at coordinate 8,611,718 of JAZHRO010000076.1, read as the reverse complement.
TTTCTGCTGGGAAGTTGATTGGTCTTTTTTTGCATGCAATCGCAGGAACGATTCGTGGGTTGTTGTCGAGTTCTGATCTTGTGGTCAGGGATCGAGGAGGATGCTGGGGGAGCTCATCATCAAGATTCTTGTGTAAGTGGACAGATAAAAAAGAAGGAAAATAAATAAAATAAAATTGGGATTTTTGTCCTGAGAATTCGGGGTGGATATTGAGGGAGATTTTTATTGGAATCTCTTATTTTTTTGATTTTTTTGTTCCTTTTAAATGTTAGGTTGGTGCTTGGGTACCTCTACCCAGCGTTTGAGTGCTTCAGGACGATGGAGCATGGTAGGCTCAACATGGACCATCTCCTCTTCTGGTGTCAGTACTGGTAGTTTGCCTTCTCTTTTTTATTATTTTCAGAAGATTCAGAGTTTACTGGTTTTTTTTTTTAAACTTTTGCTCGAATTTGTCTGTTTTCTGATTTCAAGGTGTTTTTGTGGGATCTTAAGTTATTATTTTGGTTGATATGGGAATTATGTATTTGGGCGAATGGCGGATAAGTTTATCTTTTTTTAATATATATATATATATATATATATATATATATATATTGGTTTGATGTAAAGGGAGACGGAATAGAACTTATCTTACAATTGGACATAACTAATGTTTGAAAAGTGGGTGTCTAATAAGAAACGGTACAGATAGGTTGCTTGAATGGTTTGTACGTGTCATGTTAGCAGACCACTTGTAGAGTTCCGATTGGCCATCAGATTTGTTTGGATGCCTACAAGCGATAATGGGTGTCCCTCAAACTAGTGGGTCGCCCACAGACCTTGAGACCAACCGGTGAATTGGATGGAATGCATTTGGAAATTGGGAGCCATATGGGTGCCGCAGACTGTAGAGCCCTTCATGCAAATATAAAAGAGTATTAGCCACTTCAATCAACCTGCCTGAACCTTGGGGGGTGGCGCTAGATAATGAGAATAGATAGGTTAAAGTTATTTTATAGATGATGCGAAATAATTTTATTTCAGGTTAAATTCTTTTTAACTTATTAAATATCCCATCGGTGTAAAATACAGGGATCTTTATAGAAAACAAGAGAAGATACTTTCCCCTGATTGTTTGTACATCTTACGTGGTCCATTTTGGTGGATGGTTTGGATACCTTGACAAGTCTTCTTTCGGAAGTATCCTTAGGAAAAATGTCAAGCTCCTTCTACAAAGTAGTATGCATCTAGATAAGTCACTTTGGGCAACTAAATATATTTTTCCATAATATTCTGAGTACCACGTAACGAGAGGATTGAATAGTCTATTTGAAAGACTTTTAAGCGTTGTTTGGTTGCAGGAATTAAGGGTTTAATTTTTCATTTGCTATTCTTAATTTCAAAATTATTCTATTTTGAAATTAGGTGTTTAATTATGAAACAAAACAGATTCACCTTAGAGGTGTAATTATTTTGTGTTCCTACTTTTTATATCTTACAATTGCATGATGTGAATTTTTTTTTTTTTTTTTCCTCACAAACACTTAATTTGATTCCAAGCTTTTCACCTAAAACAAAAACCTTTTCAATTCCTCTCCTAATTTCGTTTTCTTTTTATTTCTCTTACAATTCCCTTTTTTTCATTCCTTTATCCTTTACCCAAACAACTGTGTCGGGATTTTTTTAAGAACTCAGTAATAAAATTATTTGAATCGTAAATTATTCCAAAAAATTAGATTAATAATGCAGAACGAGAAGCTACCTCTTGTCTTGTGTCTTTGATGTTCCTTCACAATTGTTCCAAGAAACCATATATATTTTGGGAAGACTCGTGAAAAAGTAGGTTCGTTTTGCTAAAGCATGCAATTTCCAGAGTCATATTGCTTCTTCTGCATCTGCTTATTTAGTTATACTGATTGTTACATACTCAAATCTCTACAGGGTCATAATTGCACTCCTCACAGCCATAGAGAAATTTGGGGACATATTTGTTTCATGGTATGGTAATCCCATCCCAACGCCTGTTAATAATACCATAATTATGTGGTCTTCTCGCGGTTATTAATGGGGACTTCAGAATTTAATGTAAAATATGTATGTATTGACTTCAAAGCACCTAAAGCCGAATGAGTGGGTCCAGTATTGTATCACAGAACAGTTATGGTACAACAATATTGTTGGCTGGGCATCCAATGGCCAAGGTTTGTCCAAATGCACCCTCTTTGTAGTATAATACTGGATTTGGTCCACCTTGGCTCGGTTTGATACACAAATTTACTTGAGGGGTTAACCTCTATTTTGGGGTGTAACCTCCATTTACTTGAGGGGTTTACCCTCATAATCTTAACACATGTTTTGTTAACATCAATTCTAAAGGGTGTTAGTAAGACGTGTTAACTTCGTAACTCCCTCACATCTAAACTTCACTCTATAGAAACTGGTATTAACACATGTTCAAGTAAACACCACAAGTGTTAACATTACAGCTTAACACCAGTTTAAATAAACAAAAACTGATATTAACACTACCTTGAAAGTAAAAATAAATGAAGGTTAACACTAGTTTTGCATTTCTTAACACTACTTTCCTAACCCATGAAGTAAACTAGTCCTAATGGCTAGTTTACTTGAAGGGTTAGGAAAGTAATGTTAAGAAATGTGAAACTAGTGTTAACCCGTAATTGTGTTTACTTGTGGTGTGGTGGTAACACTAGTTTGTATTTACTTGAATTAATGTTAAGTTGTGGTATTAACCCTTATGTGTTTATTTGATAGTGGTGTTAGGTATATAAAATATGAGGAATGTCAAAGACATAAGTGGTGTAGAATTTTAACATTGTTCTTGCTAACACTAATTGAAACTGGTGTTAGACAAATCCATGTTAAAGTTACTAAACCTGGATTAGCAAATAAGGGATTAAGTAGTCAAGTAAACAGAGGTTAATCCCTCTTTTGAGGGATTAACCCTCCAAGTAAACTAGGCCTAAAATAATACCAAAGGAATGTTAACAGAATTAAATTTAAACCTAGTTTACGGAGGAGGATAACATCTGTTTTTGGAGGTTATCCTATGTTTACGGTAAGGGATAACCTGACACCTATTTGCTTTACTAACCGGTGTTATCTCAACCAGTGTTGGAATAGGGGTTGAGATAATTCACAAGCTAACCCTCGTTTTATCTTTCTTTCTCCGTGACTTCTTGCATGCATTTTCTCCCGACATGTTGCTTCATTCTAATATAAACAAAAAAATACCAACTTACCTACCATCTCAAGGGCAAACATATCTTTTTCAACCTTATCCTTCATTCTAAGACTCATATCAAAGTAAACACCCTTCTTTCATATCATATATAACCCTCATTCCTAACCCCTGTTTAGTAAACACAATCGGGGGTTAACTCCTATTTTCAGGTAAACACAAATAGGGGTTATTTCCTATTGTAAAGAAAGTAACATGAGTTAGCTATCCCGTACTGTAAATTAACCTGTAAAGTTAGGAAATAAAATTTAACTCACTCCATCAATCAGCATCAACATCAAATTATCTCATTATATAACATTAAAATATACTTACTTCAACGTAATATACCTATTAAAATATATTTACTATATCATATTAATTTACTCAAATCTATATCATAATATTAATAAATTATTTACTAACATTACACCACTGAGTTAATCTTTTTTTTTATTTTTTCTATCACTTAGCCTCATTACTCAAATAAACACCTTATTCTACGTATCCTTATAATATTTTCTTTTGAGATAACCCTTATCTTAATCTTTGGCGTCTAAAAGTCAATCGCACCTGTTGGCATCTTCACCGGTGCACACGCATTGGTGCATATACCAGCGATCTTTTTGGAGATTATCTAATCATTGGCATCAAAAAAGAGGATCCTGACTAAACCCAATTGACGTTTGGCATCTGAAGGTTACCGCTCTATGGGGAATCCAAGCTGGCATTCATAGTTTACTTGTGGCATCCAAAGACCAAGGTTTGTCCAACCTATACGAGAGCTGCAGAATATGAATTCATGGAATCGGATTCCAAGAATATGATTATGATTGGTGGTGTATGTGTACGTGTCTCTGCCAGGGTACAAGATACGTGTATGATACGTTCCTGAGGCCATTCATGGCAGATCACGAGATGGACATAGAGAGGAGGATGAAGCAGATAATGGCAAAGACCGGGGATCTGCTCATATTCTACTTAAAGAACTTTGTGGATAAGGGACAGTCATTAGCGTTCGAAGTCCTTGACTATGTGCTCTCAAGATCAAGGAGGCCTTCTCCCTTTTCAAATGAGGTACCTATCTAAACATTTGATGTCACCCTTTTCTCTTTTGATTTCATTGTAGATAATAGGCTGTTTTAATCTTACGCATAGATCTAATGCTATTTGAAGGCCTAAATCTTACACATAGGGTTAGTTTACTTGAGGGTTTAACCTCTCTTTTGAAAGATTAGCATCGGTTTATGTTAGAGGTTAGCCTGCAAAAAATCTTAACACTTGTTTTCGAAGGTTAACACCCATTTTAAGAGGTGTTATCAAAACATGTGTTAACTTCGTACCTCCTCCACACCTAAACTCTAATCATTTAAAAGTTAGTGTCAACACCAATTGAAGTAAATAACATAAATGTTAATACTATAGCTTAATACAAGTTTAGGTAAATGAAAATTGATATTAACATGCCTCTGCAAGTAAATAGAAATGAACGTTAACACCAATTTTCTATTTTTTAACACTAATTTCTTAACCTTCTAAGTAAACTAATCCTTAAATATTAGAAAAATAAGACACCCTTTTTTGAAAGAGCAATGATAGGTGTACACAAAAGTCTACACACTTTTGAGGGTGGTGTACAAAAAGGTGTACACTTTTATCTACACTATAAGTGTTTTCCTTTTCAAAAATCAATATATATTTTTACATGAGTGCCCCTGTAAACTCTTGACATTACGTGTATATCCTTATATTTTTCACACACACACACACACACACACATATATATATATATATATATATATATAGTATCGAGAAGCAATTAATCTTATTGTAAACAGCCCCAGATCATGTACCATCAAACAATTTATGATTTGTATTTCGAAACAAAATAAGAAACTATTTCTCCCCTTTCTTCATATTGTAATATTGAAAATTTGAAGCTAATGCAATTTCTTCATTCCATTACCCTTACCCATTAATCTGCCATGGGTTTAGGCACTTTCAGAGGACACATATGGCAATGGCTAGATTTCTCTCTCTCTCTCTCTCTCTCTCAGTTTTGATTGGATCTTAACTCTAAAATATATCTTAAGAAGCTTAATTTACTCCTATCTTAGTCGACTCGGCTCCTATACAGTTTGTTTGTGACCTTGTCCTCAATGAGAGGCATCAATGCAACATCAAGCAACTTTACAATGTCATTTACATAAATTTGGAAGCTATTAAGTAGCAATAGGTACCCCCTTTCTAAAAAAACTTCAATCAAGTTTGTAGTTTGGAAAAAGAGTTGTGTAGCCTGCCATGGTACAGCTTACCTGGTGGTAACACTCACTATGGCAGACAAGACTCAAGTTTGAATTCTGGTCCCGCATTACCCGACGGTTGGTGTTACAAAGACAACCAATTCCACCAGTTTACTCGCAAGGGGTTCTGGGTCAAAAAAAAAAAAAAAAAGCAAAAATAGTTGTGTATTCCTCCGTTATTTTTATTTATAATTCCCGCCATTTTCTGAAAATAGGAGATGGACTTGTTTGCAATGAATTTTGAGCTGTTTTTAATATAATTTTGTCGTACTTAAATCTGTTTTGGAAATGTGTTAGGATGCTAGCAGACCCTCTGTGCCACCACCATCCTCAGATCAGAGAAACAGGAGAAGGCCGTCTCCACCGCCGCCGCCTGCTCAGTTGCATCCATCCGCGCCGCCACTGGAGCAGCAGCTGCCGCCACAAGGAACTCCAGCTACCTATCCGGGACCTACAGCTGCTTATCCAGGACCTCCAGCTACCTATCCGGGACATACAGCTGCTTATCCAGGACCTACAGCTGCTCATCCGGGGCCTACAGTTACGTATCCGAGCGTTAACTACCACGAAGATCTCCGACCGGACGTGAATAGAGTTGAAGAGGCCTTGCGGGCTGCCGGCGTCAACCTCCCTGGGCTCCGCCGCCGGCACTGAGGGTGTTAGAATAGGATGAAGGACCTGAATATGGAACATCTACATTAAATGTGTTCCATGCCTTCCTGAAGGAAAACTTTGTAAATAAATGACCGGTTGTTTGTTTTTTCTTTTTTATTTCTTTCCCGAATATGTTCTGAGTTTCGACGACGGACGAAATGATTCTTACGTAATTGGTTAATGGTAAATTTTTAATCTGATGAAGCGAATTTATCTGTGGATGTTGGATAGCTCGTGCAGTAACCCTACTCAAATTTCGGGTATATTCAGGATCATGTGTGCAAAGCACCAAATTAAAGTGGTATTTGATGGATAATCTCACTGGACTTTAGTTGCCAAAAGTGTACATTATTCTTGCACATACATGTTACACCACCGGTCAGGCATGCTATGTTAACCAAGATTGTTTCATATAGCAGTACCAAGGTTGAGCATACTTGCTCTTTCCTTGAGTGTTGCTAAATGAATAATGTAGTAGTAGTGTTAGGAGATTATATGACACTAATGCTAGTGTGCGTATACAAGCAAGTGAAGAGGAGGGTTTCCAGACTGCGACTCAGTTTAGCATTCTAAGATGTATGCCTCTGTTTGTAATGATTTGTCTCAAATGTAGTCCTTGATTTTTCACGTGATATGGTAGACTTGGTCCTCTGTAAAATTCACTTAGATCGAAAATCTATTAAAAACAGAAAAATAACCCAAAGATAATGGGGGATAAATTTTACCTCCTTAGTAAAAGCTACAGAAGAAGGAAAAAAAGTACTAGCGCATCAAAATTTTACATCGAGATTGAAACTAAAAATTAACAAAGCGAGCAAATTATTGCTATGCCGAAGAACATCTCCTCTTCGATCACAGCACATCTAGCGAATTGGGATCAAGATCCAGCTTCAGATACAATTGGATTGGATTTGTTTGAACATAATTTGCTGGTACGTACTTACAAAAAAAAGAACACGTATTTCTCTTTGTTAACTACTTTTTTAATATCAGAGATATAGCAGGACCAATATTCGGAGTGTTAACACCTATTTGAACAACATAAGCAATGGTGAATGTTTAGATGGTAAGGCAAAAACCTCCACATTTGATGAATTTAAGTTGATCAAACAGCGTATTTTGGATTTTTATCGATTTAAAATCAATTTTCATCGATGAAAAATTACTTTTCAATTAAAAAATTACTTTCTATAGATAAAAAATAATGTTTCAAGTAAAATATTATTTTTCATCAGAAAAAAAAGTAAAATACACCGATATATTTTGATTTTTAATCAATATATTTTAATTTTTAATCGATTAAAAATTATTTCAACTCATATTTTTTATTCTACTTGATTTTTAATCGATTAATTTTTATTTTCAACTGATTGATTCATGATCGTGGGTTACAAAATACGTTGCAATCAACAAACTTAATCCTTCCTTCAAACAATTAACAAACCTAGCAGCTGAAGCTACTGAGCTACGCAAACAAACATGTGCTCAAGCCCGAACACCAATACGAACCGAAGAGAACCTGATCCTTGACCCAAGGGATAAGTTGTATAATACACATGAAACGTCTAAACACCATAGACCACCTTTCGACCAGTGGGATAAGTTGAATTTTGCCGTTTGGAGGATTTATCTATCCCCCCTGACCCAATGGATGGGATATCTCCCAGCCAAACGGAGACTTAAGTTTAGTTTATTTGGTGAGTTATCCATTTAAAATAAGGATAAAATGAGGGTTAACATGTTTGGCTCAACCTAAGTTAAAAGAGTTTAACATAAGATAAATTATTCCAAACCCGACTTGGAGATAAAGTATTCTGCGAGTTAAACTTTGAATTGAAAGGGATAAGATATCTTTTAGGAGTTTAGGGCACCCCCCGATGCCTTCGCCGTGATGCCATCTTCATACATAATTATACATACAACTATATCACTTTAATTAATATAATCTTAAAAAAATAAATCATATATTGTTGACAGTAAATTAACTATCAAATAATTCCTAATATCCTCTTCTCATTTAATTTTTCATAAAATATAATTTAAGATGAATAATTATTTCAAATAAATAAATCATACTTTGATAATAATAAATTACCTATCAACATAAAGATAATATTTCATCTAATATGACCTTAATCACATTTAAACTAAAAAATGATTTCAAGTAAATTAATCACATTTTTTTTGTCAACATAAAATTACCTATCAAATAATATATGGTAGCAATTCATTTGAAATAATACGAGTTTAATTACAATTAAAATAGGTAGCACTTTTGCAATAAATAAAACATTAGTTGAAAATAATAAATTAAAATTATTTTATTAGAATCAACTACCATAACTTTTAAACCAATGACTCTAGAGACACAAATATCATTAAGCAACTTATCCCATCATCAAGCTCGCAAACACCAACTTATCCCTCTACATCCTAAAGGATAATTCTTCTAAAATTTTCTATCCCACGTGTTTCTATCCATCCTTTCAAACTTGGCGTCAGAGACCTTAGCCTCGCACCTTCCACAACGGGGACGACAGGACGGGCGGGGATGAGCCGACGCAGGCCTTAACACGAGCCGCGAACGCCCTCTCCCTGAGGCGGAGCATCGCGGGCAGCGGCAGCACGACGCCCTTCTCCTTGCAGAGGCGGTGGCGGGGCCTTATCCTCCGGTCGAGGCTGTAGGAGAAGTACTCCGGGAAGTCCCTGAGCTCCCTCAGGTCCCTCCCCATCTCGAGGGCGAAGAAGTCGAACTTGGGCTCGAGGTTGCCCTTCACGCTGAACCGGAAGATGTCCGGGAACCGCCGGGCCATTGCGCGCGCGTCCCGTGGCTCGAAGCCGACGCCCTTGAGGAACTCCAGCCGCGGCTGGAGGCAATCCTCGGCGCCGCGGCCGAGGAGGTCGGCGTGCGGGGACACGTCCTGGATGCCGAGGGAGCGGAGGAAGAGGAGGGACGGCCGGAGGCGGCCGGCGACGTCCGAGGCGAGTAGCCGGGGGCGCTGGTGGATGACGCGGGGGAGGGAGTGTGGGGGAACGCCGGCCTCGCGGAGGAGGAAGGCGACGGCGGTGGCGACGGCGGGGACGCCGGAGGAGAGGATCTCCGGGCAGATGCCGACGGCGCGGCGGATCTCCGGCGGGGGGAGGCCGAGGGAGCGGAGGAGGCGGAGGGTGGAGCGGACGGAGGACGTGGGGGCGGCGAGGAGGGCGGGGGGTGCGGAGAGGAGGTCGAGGCCGAGGGAGCGGAGGAGGAGGGACCTCTCGTGGAACGGGGAGGTGGTGCTGGGGTCGTCGAAGGGGGAGGTGGTGCTGGTCGTGGTGGAGAGGTCGCTAAGGGGCTTGGGAGGGGAGACGGTGGCGGCGAGGGGGGCCAAGGGGCGGCGGAGGCGGCGGCGTGGGAGGGGGGAGAGGGAGGGGAAGGAGTGGCGGAGGCAGAAGAGGTCTTCCATGGCGGGGTTACCTACATGGGGGTTGACACCATGTGTGGTGGCGGTGGGTGGTGCAGTGGTCTGTGGCAGGGGAAGGAGAAGGGTGTTTTGGGGAATTCGGGGTTATGTTATTATCGTTAGGAGGGAGGAGGAGGAGGAGGAGGAGGAGGAGGAGGAGGGGGATGTGCGTAATCTACTGGGAATGGATGGACCAATGGGAAAGGTACGCGTGGACGCAAGGATGGCCGAGGGAGTTCTGGGTTGGTTTTGGGCTTTTTGCGGTCTAAGGGATGCGGTTTTGTGGATTTGGTGATTTCGGTTCGAGATTTCCTTTTTGTTTTTGCGTTTCGAGATATTTTTTCATTCCTTCCGTGATTTGTTGGCAACGAAGAACAGAAGTGTGGGTGATTTCGTCAAACCAGAATGAGAAATTGGCTAAAAGTCTAAAAGATACCCAGAACAAAGTCTGTCTCCCGTTCTTTCATGAATACTATGATGGAATCTTTGGGAAAATTTATAGATAAAATATCCTCAAATGGCTAGTTGGTAACCAGAATAACTTACAAAAATTGAGGTTGTGTCAGTTTGGAAGGTAGATCAGTAAAATCTAGGATGAGACTACTTGACCTATGTTAACCCATCCCAAGGAAGAGGTGGAGGTATCTTAGCATTTGTTAACATAACCCATACACATCTTTCTTGTTGCAAGTTACTCCACAAACTAACCTGTCAATTTAACAAAATTTGTGAAAATCATGTTGGAGGTTTCAAATTCTAACCCTACAACTTTTTTTCCTACAACATTTTTTTTAGTTTTCAACTAGCAAAAGAACAAGTTGGAGTTTGAATTTTCCAAATTAAAGATTAAAATTGAGTCAATTAACCTCCAAAAATCATAGTCGACTTTGGAGAAATGAGGGATCAAAGTCAACTCAAATCAGTTTCCAATGGCTACTCTGATAAATTGCAACGTTTCCGATAAAGTGTGATGGTTTGAAACACAGTGATTACTGCAAATCGACAATAGTTGGAAGGAGGGAAGGGTATCTACCGCTTGTATACAACAAAAAATTATAAAAAAATTTTGAGTTTTCAGATTGAATTTTTAACCAAGGAAGCAGGAAAAAAAGCAAACATGGTTATTATATGAATTTCCCAATATTACATCTAAGAGATATTGCATCCCAAATATTGTTTAAAATATCAATCGAGATGCACTTTTTAAAAGATCTCATAACATATACATGCATATATATATATATATATATATATATATATATATGTGTGTGTGTATGTGAGACCCTATTGCCTCTTCCATTTCTTCACCATTTACAACTAACCTATTTCACATTTAAAAATCTAAGATACAAGATTGATATTACCAAGTCGGCAAGAAGTTGGTACAGTAGTAAAATTTTTTCTTAGGACTAGTTTATTTGAAGGATTAGAAAAGTAGTGTTAAAGAAATGTAAAACTGGTGTTAACTCGTAATTGTATTTACTTGTTGTGTGATGTTAACATCGGTTTGTATTTACTTGAATTAATGTTAAGTTATGGTGTTAATCCTTATAATATTTACTTAATAGTGATGTTAAGCATATAAAATATGAGGGATGTCAAAGACATAAGTGGTGTAGAATTTTAACATAGCTTTGACTAATATCAGTTAAACAAATCTATGTTAAAATTGTTAAACTTAGGTTAGCAAATAAGGGATTAAGTAATAAGTAAATGGGAATTAACTCCTCTTTCAAAGGGTTAATCCTTCAAATAAACTAAATCTTAATATCTAGAGGTTTCATATCCATCTTTAGGTTTTAAAGAAACTGATGTTAAATATTTATTTTAGTTTATGTTAATTGTTGTTAAGCTATGTTATTAACCTTTGTAATGTTTACTTAAAAATAATATTTAAAAATTAAGGATTTGAATATGAGAAAGATACAAAGTTAACGTCAATTATGTTAACATGCCTTGAAATCAATGTCACCAAAATTAATGTTAAAGACCCCAAACTTAAAGTAAAATCATGTAAATTAATCTCTTTAAATAAATGAGATTTAACCGTGGTAGGAGTGATTAACCCCCAAAATAAGCTAACCCCAAAGGATTAATAGTTAGGGTGGTCATGTGGCATCATATAGTTCACGAAAAAAAAAACGCAAATCACGAAATATAAACCTCTACCTGACGACGGGGTCGAGATAACTCGGCCTCGTTCAAAGGACTCGAGTTTGAAGCCCTAGGGTTTGCCCCCTCCCCTCTCTCTGCCTTTGTCGCGCTCTCCCCGATCCCCGACTGTAAGCTCTCCTCTCGTGTGCTTCTTTTTGAGCGCCAGGGCCTTTTTGGATCTTTTTTGTTTTTGTTTTTTTGCTCATAAAAATGTATTCTTCAAAGGTCTAAAATTGTGAAGAAGGGAAAGAGAGTAGGAGTTGGGTTGAGCCATGCATGGAGGGTGAAGGAGGATCCGGTAACTGCCTGTAGGAGTTTTGATTATAATTAGGCGTTTGGATCTTGAAGGGGTTAGAACACCCAGAAAAAAGTGGTGGTGTTGTTGTTGTTGTTGTTGTTTTTATTTGATCGAAATACATGATTTTGTTCTGATTTTAAAAGAGTAACCCTTCTTGTTGGAGTTGTTTATTTCCCTTGATAATATTCTTAAATGACTGCTAGCTTGCCCATCAAGATTGTTTGGCCATGGAATTGGTCTGTTGACTTCAGTTGGTTATCTTGCAAGTTTCCCTTCGGTTGCATAAGGACTGATGCTTTTACAATACAGGAAGTTATGGAGAATGTAAATTCCAATCAGCCATTGGTGCTGACAGCAGCGACGGGCTGCGGTGATTTTTTCTTTTTCATTTTTTTTATTTTTCTCTTCTTGTGAGTGTGGCGAAGCCACGAATAATCAGGAGCTAATGCTCTTTGATAGGTTCTGCATTTCGAAGGAGTGACTTTTAATCCATTTAATCATTGGGTTTTGTGTAGCCAAAAATAACTGACCTATTGGAAGTGCTTGATTAGGAGATTCGTGATGGGGGATTTTCAATCATTTGTAGCCTGAAGATGGTGAAAACTTGGACAGCATATTGAAGTTTGCGAAAAGCAGAATGATAGTATGTTAAAGATGCAAGGATGCTGCATGTAGTCGGAAGGATGGAAACAAATACAGGGATTGGCATTTCTGTTGAAGAATAAGAATGGTGGTGGATAGAAACTAGGATGATGGGAAAATGGATCTCAGCGTTGTATAACTCTGATTAGGATGACATTGCTAGTGCAGCCAGCTTGTTGATGTTGATCTTGTAAAATTATGACGAGGATGATCAAAACATGGATATACAAGAGTGGTGATCACGGTAGGTCTGAGCCAGCGGAAACATGTGGTGAGGACTACAGAATATTCACATGTGATTGGTGTTGGAAACATGTAGTTCCTTGGTCTTGTGTGTTATGGTTGTATGTGAAATAAAAATCCTCTTCATCTTTAAGTACCCTTTGGGCGTGCACGCATGTGTTTTCTACACCTTCGCTTTTCTTCGAAGTTTTTGGGGTCATTGATGTGGTCCAGTTAGGAATGAGAAATGAGGAAAGGGGAGATAGAAGAGCATTTGAAGTGTAATCTCTTGGTCTAATATCAACTGAAATGGAATTTATTATCAGTAGACAAGAAGGTTCCATAAATGGAGAAAAAAAAAAAAGAGAGGTTGTAAAGTGCCAACGTTAGTGGTTAAAGGCATTAGTAATAGCTAATTCAACACTGTACTTGTAGGCCTAAGTTGTGCTCTAAACATGAAAAAGTTGGTTTCTCAAGGAGATGTGGTTTCGCTTTCCAGCTCTCAAATTATCACCGAGCTGACTTCTGAATTCTGACCTATAGATAAAATAACTGAGGGACATTTAGGTAACAGGATAGAATTCCAATCCAGTGTTGCGCTTGACCATTACTGGATCCATATATAATTTCGTACATTATCAGATATTGGCGTACCTCTAAACGACTATCTTAGGAATTAGGATATGGTTGCAAAAATTATCATCCAATCAATATCTGAGTATATGCCCTAACATTGTAAATATAGATTTTGATTACCCATATCCATTTTGTGTCTGATTTATTTTAATCCCTGGAGGAGAAGGACGAGGTTTCTCCAGTTTGTTGATAGGTTGCAGTTCCAAAATGCAAGAAATGTACCTTTCATGCAAAAGGCAAGTAGGCCCTATTTTTAACCCTAGAGTGCAATTTAGGTTTGGCCAAGGCATTTGGTAAAAGAACTGGGACATGGTCATACATACCAAGAAGAGTGTATTGACTAGTTGATGTGTCTGATGCTATGTGCATCTTTAAATAGAATTTGGTACTTAAAGTCTATTCTATCTGGAACATTGTTAGTGTCCAGAAGATTTGAGTACCATCTATTTTCTTATGTTTAACCTAGTTTGTTGACAAGCTCCTCCCTTTTGCTTTCTTGTCAAATGTTATTAGATGTCCAAATCTGCAATATTGATTTTCTCAAAATGAGGTTTATACGATTTTGGTTGGAAATTATTGCTCATGTTGCCCATTTCTTCGAGACCATCATCCTTTTTGCTGATCATAAGTAATGTATTGCTGTCAGCTGATTTCTTATTTATTGAAACAAAGTTCTTTGGTTGAATGTATCAGGAGTTTTAGTTTCAATGCGTTGCTTGTGCTAGCTGTGGTATGTACACGGCATCCTGGACCATTGCATCGTCTTGGACATTATTATTTGTGATTTTGGCTGTTTGATATTTTTTTCCTTTGTTTGAGCAAATTTCGTCTAGCCACATGCCAATTCTGAATAATATGAATTTCTTTAGTTTTGGCAAATGGCAAAAAATCACCTATAAGCTCTTAGATTTCAACTCGACATATTTTTATCAAAGTCCATGCCTTTCACATGGGTACTTCCAATTACATAATAGAAAAGAAATAGCAACAATCATAGTCTTCAGAATTTGGACTTTGGTTCTATTTCATCTTTTCTGCCATGATCATAAGGCGAGAAGAACCTATGACCAGCTTTTGAGAAAATTTTCAAATGAACAGCTTTAATGAAATCTTCATTTTCTTATTCTACAATGTTCTATCCATGGCGTATATTGAATGTACGGAATTGTTTATAACAAAGTTTCTGGTATTCATGCTTCCACTTAGATTGTACCAGTCCAACCAATTTAATGAATAAAATGCGACCAACTAACCAACCAAGAAAACCACTTATCACAAATATCATCTTGTTGTCACACCAAAACATATAAAGATTTAGCAAATGTGGAACTATGAAAGCCATTGCAATTCATTGAAGATGGTTAACCTGTAAATTTATGAGAGATAACAGAAAAATTTCTCTTTACCTTTTTAAATGGTAAACATTGATTTCCTTTCATGTGAGGGTTTCCAGCTAAATCATTCACTTCTTGTACATTTATACTTATTTCAAAATTTGATGGCAATGTCATCTTTCTCCATGCAGGCTCTGGCAGTGATTCACATAGATGGGGAACAAACCTGCAAAGCAGAGGGAAGTACTGACTAGAATCCCCGCTCCGATAGATCCGGCTTATGTTAAATGGCTTAGAAGGGATTTGGAGGAAATTTATGGTTTCGCTCCAAAGAATCCTCGAGCTATAAAGCCACCGGACCATTATATTGAGTTCATGAAGCTCCAAGGATGGCTGGACCTGGACCCAGATGATCCTGACCTCCTCCGCCTATTAAAAAAGTAACAAGGATATTGTCAATCATTTGGCTTGAGTTTGCTGATGGATGTAGCTGTTGCTGTGTGATTTACTCGTTGAAGTGAAGCCCGTCTTGTTTCAGTCATTATAGACAATATTACTTTAGGTGAGCAATTCCATTCATTCATCAAGGTAAAGAGGGCCGCAATGGCCAAGGTTGCTGCTACTAAAGACTGCCCTAGATTGGTGCAGCCTCTTTGCAGGAAATGATGAGAAGATGGTATGTAGTCATTTGAAAGATTACAATGAAGCATTTAAATGTCAAAACAGCAAGAATAGGCAGGATTATCAACGTTTTTGAATGTTGAGGATGTTAGTATGTACCTTAGTTAATGTGTCTCTCCTTGTCATGCATCTGATTGCACCTCAGTATAATGCAAATGGTTTGCAAATGAAGGAAAGAGATGACGAATCCGACGCGACTAATGGACCTTGACGTATGATGGTCCTTTCGAATGTGAGAGCATTTACCAGAAAATTGGCTCAAATCAATGACACATATGGACCTGCTGCCTGGGAAATTTTATTTTGATGTGGAAGTTAGAGGATTGGTGGTATGATATGTGAGCTAGATATGGATCAAGTTTGACCCACTTAACCAGTATGCTGCTTGTGTGGTTCAATTTCCATCCAAGAGATTATGATTCAAATTTTACCTTACTCGAAAACAGGAAAAAATATGGATCCAGTTTGATTTCACCGAATGACTACTAATACCGTAATTGGGAGGAGAAAATATTGAGCAAACCTAAAGCTTAAGAAACTTTTGGAAACAGCGTATGCGCCCCGTGACGAAGCAATTGAAACGGTATGTGATCCACATTTTGATATTATACCTTGACAGTAATTACCAAAGTCTAGTCAAATTGTAATTTTTATGCGTGCCTAGAGGCTTTGGCAAATACATCTTGTCACATAAAACCAACCTGCTGCTGCATCTCTCCTGGTCAAATGACACTCTAACAAGAAGTTTTAAGCCTATTTATGTGAAATTCATATTAATTCTCATTTTTGTTTACTGTGTTAACCTTAGTTTGTAGAGAGTGAGGGTTTAGATGTGAGAGAGATTTGAAGATAACGTAAGTTTTGCTAATGCCTTCAAATTAATGTTGAGGATCTCAAAACTTGGTTATGATCATGTAGATTAACCCCTCAAGTAAATAGAAATCTACCTACCAGAAGAGGGGTTAAATGTCTCAAGGAAAGTAGCCCTTATAATTACCTAGTTAAAAAGTAATTCGAGGATAGTGATTCTTTTGCCCATCGGGATATAAGTTTAAGGCTTAATTTACTTGGAGAGCTAATCCTAGTAAATGAGGGTAAACTTCTATTTATTTTGTGAGTTAACACAACATTCAAAAACTTATTTTTCGGAGAGAAAACATGGATTTTGCAAAACTTAAGTTCAGACTAGTGTTAAGATAAGATTAGTGTTAATCCTCATTTTTTTAACCTTTTTCTTTCTTGACACCATAGGTTAACATTTGTTTTAAGTAAATGGAAACAAAAGTTAATCCCTCTTACAAAATAAACAAAAAAGAAAGGTTAATACCCCTTTATCTGAAGTAAAATAGTCCTAAGGTAATGTCCGTCAGAAAACATCGAACATGGTTGAATAATTGACATCACCATGTATGCAAATCAAGGAAGCACATGAATTTGGTGGACCAAGTGGAAATAACAAGCCGATATATAACGTTAGCTTTGGATTTTCACATGCCTATCCAATTAATCATTATACATAAATTCCAATCCACAGCGATTAGACTTGTAACTTGTTGGTCCAATGTTATGAGGCAACTAATGAATTTTTCCCATAAAACGCACCGGAAGCAGCATAAATTACCAACAAAATACCATGTAACGGCAAGGAAGCGCATCAAGCAAACAAAGAGAACTAGCGTTAAGACAAAAACTTGGGTGAGTAGAGATCGATCTCAACAGGAAGACGTTAATACACTTTCACACTCTCTTCGTAAAGTCAAAGAGAGACTCACCACCTACTCCAACAACACTGCAAATGAAAAGGTGTCAACCCATTCATGTCTCGTCACTTTGCGATAAGAGGAAGAAGAATATTGGTGCCAGTAGAGTAGAGTTGATTGGCTCAATCACAGGACCGCTCAGCCAAGTTCTTTGAAACTGGCACAAGGGTACGTCAAAATAAAAATGCTATAGCCACCTTTATTGATGCAAATGAGATGATTGTTGACAAGGAAGGATAGCTTAGGAAGGAAGCATTAGATTTCTATGGGAAACTCTTCTCCAATTGCTGGGAAGAGTGCACCATTGACAACCTATAACTTCCTTTCAATAGGCTAGTCACTTCACTTATTCATAACATTGGTTCCTAAAGATGATAATGTTTCCTCTCTCAATGATTTTCGGCCTATTACCTGTTGCAATGTTATTTACGAGATCATCTCCAAAATACTTGTTACAAGGCTCTCCTCCCTTATGCTGCATCTGGTGGAACCTAACCAAGGCACCTTCATTAGTGGTTGTTCAATCTCCGTTTGCTCACCATTGGTGCAAGAGTTTCTTACTAAATTCAACTCGCAAGGTACTCCTCCCTGAATGTGCATCAAGGTGGATATCTCTAAGGCCTTTGATACGGTTAGAAGGGATTTTATTATAAGAGTTCTCCACTCTTTGAATTTTCGTGACACTTGGATTAGGTGGATCTCATAGTGCATCACTGAATCATCTTGCTCACCCCTTATTAACGGGGTCCCAGCATGACTTATTCATACTTCCAAAGGACTCGGGTAGGGGGACCCACTCTCCCCTCTCATCTTCACGTTAGTAACAACTGTTCTCCCCTTATTCCCAAACATCCACGTGACGGAAAGGCATATTAAGCCAAAAAAATTTAGAGGGGCTTGCTTCTCCTCCCATCTCCTGTTTGCAGATGATATTCTTATATGCTCTCAAGTAGATAGCCATTCAACTCGTGGCATCAGAAATGCACTCTCCACCTTTGGTGCTATATTGGGGCTTGAATTCAATGGCTATAAGAGTCATGTTTACTTCCCCAACCATGCAAAAGAACGTTGGCACATTTTCCTTAGTTTGGAAATGCTTGGTGGTACATTCCCATGCAGGTATCTTAGCATATCTTTATTTAGTGGGAGGCGCTTGACAAGACTGAATGCATTGGAAGACAAAATCAAAGACTTACTCAGTCGTTGGAAGTGGAAATTACCCTCTTGCATGGGAGGATCATTGTTGCCCGCTAGATGAGGGGGGCTTGGGTCTTCATCTCTTTAAAGACCTTGAACTGGTGACCGTGGTCAAGCATGTTTGGAGATTCCATGCAATGGAAGATTCGATGTGGAGCAAATGCATGAAGCTAAGATATGGTAATTACTTCACTGCCCAAGGGAGATGCTCGGATTCAGCAATATAGGCCATGTTGCTTAAATCCTGACCTAAAATTCTACACCATTTTCACGATCGAAACAACTGGAAATGGCCTTTAATGTCTAACGGCAAACTCTCTTCCTCCAAGCTCTGGGATGCTATACATTCACCTAGGCAAAAGTTGGAGATTTGAAAGCTAATTTGGGGGAAAGGGCATGTTCCAAAATGGGCGTGTTACACTTGGTTGGTTGCTAGAGATCACCTACCCACCCGTTCCAGGCTTATGCGATGGGGGGATTGCTACCTCTCCAACCTGCCTTCTATGCAACAAGGATGACGAAACAACACACCATCTTTTCCTTGGGTATGAATTTACTTATCATGTTCGGAGGAGAATATGGTGTATCACATTCAACCTTCCAGTTGCTCCCGACTCTCATGCTGCGGCCTTGGAAGATGCTAAAAGGGCCATTATCCGATTAGAAAAGTTGTATCTTACCATTAGTGTGACCATTTGGCACTTATGGAAAAAAACGAAAAGAGAGGCTGCATCACTAACCCTCAACCCCAATGTTTCTAATTTGCTGGTTTAAATTTTTTTTCTTTTGTATCCTTTATTATGATTTGTAAGAGCCTTACACCCTTGTTCTGACCGATTTGCTTTTGAGTAAATAATATTTACCCTTTACCGAAGAAGAAGAACTCGCATAAGACATGCGCCTTGTTCAACTAATAAATGTAGGAAAACTTGTAAGTACCAACTAAAGTAAACACTTGTATTCATATTACCGAATAAGGTTAAATTACAGTTTTATCCACAGGTTTATTTTGGGTTCAAAGTTTTTTTAGAATGTTTCTTTAACTCAAAATCCATATTAAACGGTGGTCGAATTCAAATTCCGAAAATAACTAAATTTAATTTAATAAATGTAGATTCATATGCATGTCCACTCCTAACATTATAAAACTAACGAAAACATTATTTCAGATAAATCAATATGAGTATATTGATTTATGTATAACCATAATGTATTTCCATGCATTTGGATTTTTGCTGTTTGGTATTAGGTTAAGTTAGTAAAGAGTCCTATTTCATTTAGATTTAATTTATTTAATTAACTTTGAAAGCTCCTATTCTTTTCTTATTCATGTTTATTAATTTCTTATTTTTGATAATTTTTTAATATAATTTTTATAACTCTACTCCCTATATAAAAGAGGTCTCTATTTTCTTCAACATAATAGTTGAAAGCTCATGCAGTAAAATGCATTCGTTGGGAAGAAAGTAGAAAAGAAAAATTAGACTTGGGATGGGGCTCCTTTATTCTATCTGGCGAGGGGAGGAAGGGATCAACATCAGATGAACACCTACGGGTATATGCTCTTCCTTTGTAAGAACACCACGCAAGGTTAGCACATCATCTTTGCCATCGGAGAAGTGCTACTTCTAAGTCACAATCTTATCAGCAATTGAGTAGCAATTTATTTGGCACACAATCTTATTTGTATTCCCATATCTGTCAAGAAATTCTTTCATTGAGGGCTAATTTACTTAAATGCTGTAAAATTCGAACTTGCAAAAGGAGATGTTAACTCACCTTTTTACTTACTTTGTGAGAGAAATGAAGATTAACACCAATGTAAACTTCGAATTTACAAAATGCATGTTTTCTCTCCAAGACACAAGTTTTGAAAGGTGACAAGTAAACAGAGGCTATTAAGATAACCCCCCTTTACAAGTGTTAATTCTTCGAGTAAATTAAACCTAAGACTTCATGAACTAAAAAGAATCACCATATTCTTGCAGCTGATGCCTGGTCAAATTCCACTATCCTCCCTTGGAGATGCTTCTGACTTTCTGCTGCTCTTATATTAAGAAAGAATGGAAAATGCAAGCAGGCATGCGATAAGGCTGGTGATACAAAAGGCGAGGACAATGGCGGAATGGAATTAGCAGATATGTTCCCTCGATGGTGCCCTTGGCACCAATATTTAGAAGGGATGCACCCTGATTTACGATCTGGAAGTATTTCAACAAATGCGAGTAGTATGCATGATGCCAATTTAGTGGCAAGCAATAGGCTAAAGTCGTCTACTAACATGGTTGTATCATGTCCACCTCTTCAAGGGTGCACTGTATCGACTATAACATTTTCTTTTGGAAAGAAATTTATTCAAATTAACCAAGCTTTGAAATATATTTATTTAGCAAGTCCAACTGGAAGGTCAAAAAAATTTATGTGCGGGTAGGGCACAGGCTCATCTCTTTCAGCCTAGAACACTTACCCTGCAGTTGGATAACAGGGGTTAGAAGAAGCAAATTCTACCCCAACAGAATAACCTGCAGTTCATCTCCATGTTTGCTGCGTGGAAATAAAGAGAGAGCAGGCACTCCCTTCCACCTTGTTGCTTCAGCACACACCAAAACCAACTCCTAAACCAAAGCTAAGAGGCCCATTTCTTATGCAGCCGAAATAGAGGGGAAATTATTTCTTTATGCAGACCACTCTGGCCATGGATCATAGCGTAAGCCTCCCCTCATCAGCCTACTTCTCTTAGTTCTCTACCCTGCTTTACATATCAATGAATTCTGAAAGAGAGTTGCAATCGAAGAAAAAAACCCCATGAAGGTTAATCTGATTAAAGCACTAAGAAGCAACTCCAGTGGCAACAACAAACATGATCAAAAGAACAGTCTTAGAAGTGACCTTCGCTGTTGAAACTCTTCTCAGTCACCTGCTCAGACCATCATTTATTCTTGGGAGCATGAATGGAATCCATGCATAAGCATGCCATCCAAAAACCAAATAAATACGTGCAATATTCAACATCAGATGTTGAAACTGAAAAGGGAACATTCACAGTCTCCAATCTCGTCCAACTTTATCACTTCTCTAACCATGGACTGCATATGGTTGCATCAAGCTCTGACCAACCTTGAAAAGACATGGTCTTTTTGTACCAATAATCCTTCCGTCCTTAAATATGAGCATGCAACCCATCTAAAATCAAAGAAGCAAATGAACCATTCACTGCACGTTTCCAAAATTAACTCCTCAACGTCTTTCATCTTTGAACATGAGAAGGCATGAGCTAAGGAATCATTTCACCATACTTTCTCTGGGCAGCCCTGCTCCCATCCTTCAAATGCCCTCCCACCCTCATAAGCCTCCACCAACCCAGCCACCTTATTCTCGAACCTCGTTACGTATCTATCGCGGAATGCCTTCTCCCCGATCACAAACCGCCAGGGTCCTGTGTTCCTTTTTCGCAACCCCTTCAGCATCAGCATATTCAGCACCGCACCTCTGGGCTTGAACCGCTTCTCAATGCTGTACATCATCAACGACGGATTCCTCGAAACCAGCGACGTATCCCAACCAAGCACTTCCTTGAAAAAAGCCATCTTCCTCCTCATCTCCCTGTCAGAGATGCACCCGCACGCTGGCTGCTTGAGTATCGCTGCGAATATCTCATCCTCCTTCCACCCCAAGCTCTTGTAAAGCTCTACCTTCCGTGTGAATGCCGCATCAGTCATCATGGTAAAGATCCCAACTGCCTGCGCAAACGCCACACTATTTGGATCAAAGCCCACATCTTTCACCATCCCGATGACTCGATCAAGCCTCGTCGTGGGAGCAGCAAGCACCAGTGGTCGGCAGATGATCAGCTTCAAAATGCCATACTCAGACATGCCATGCTTCTTGAGCACCTCAACATTGGGGAGGCACTTTGATGCAGCCAAAGTGTGAGAGTACTTGAGCACATCAACAGCAACGGCAGAGAGCTCCGCAGGAACAATCTCCTTAAATACCATTAGCAAAAGGGAGTTAGGGAGGACAAATTACTTGTGTAACAAAAATGTATCCAGGGTTAAGCAATTTTTCCTTTTCCCAGTAAGAGACTTGAGGTTGAATCAAGGAATAAATTCAAAAGGATTCTGGAGCAGAGAATAAAAACTTCTAATAATGTTATAAAGTATACTTCATATCACATCATGGAGTAGAAAAGTCCAGGTGAAACTCAAATCAAGGGATGAGTAGAACGAAGCAGTGTTTCAGTATCATCACGGCCCTTGGATTAAAGTCCAAAGGCTTAAACCCCTTCCCTATCAAAAAGAGGGAAAATTCCCATTAAGTACAATCAATTGGATTTTGATCCAAGGACTAGCTAACTCTATTACAAAACTGCGCTATATATAGCATAAAACCCAAACCCCCTCAGGGCCAGGGCCCCAAGATTGGATGTATCCTCTAAGCGACGCCTGTCTTGAGGGGTCATTTAACCCCCTCACATTCCAGGAGAGTACCTTCTTTGTAAAGCACCTGGAGCACCTCTCCTGAACATGCATCTAAACCCCACCGCATCCACAACTCATTGACGTTCTTCCACCTTTGCATCCTCCTCACCCACCATGGCATTCATATGCTGACCACCACCTCCAAGATCACACCCAGCCACAACACCGTCCACTTCACAGACCACCACTCACAGTCCAAGATCACCACCGTCTCCAGCTGCAGCATCACCCACACCTGCACCTCCACCCTCCAGCTCCTACGACACCCCCATGCCACCACTTGCAGCAGCAGCTTCACTAGAGGCCACCGATGTCACCCCCTCTCATCCCCTTGTTGCCGCCTCCGACCACCCCCACAGGCCCCATACAAAGAGGTTATGCGATGGGCCCGAATGCAGATCAACATGCTCAGGTAAAGGTTCAGAGAAGCACCGTGCAGACCTGGATCCAAAACCCCCCTCCATACAAAGAGGTTTCGACCCGGTCAAGCACTCTAGAACCTTCCTCTCCCCATCCTCCTATCGCAATAAATGGTTGACACCTTTGAAATTGTCACACGCAATCTCCGTACCTTCCTCATCAATCTCTCTGCAGATATCAGGCAGCGCAACGGATTCTGCTGATTTCTTGCCTCCCCTGAGATCATCATGGTGATCCTTCACCTTCCAAACCTTCCTCAATGTCCTTACGGCAGCACCGCCCCCAGCCGGCACCCCTGCAGCACCTCTGCCCCCCAATCTTCAACCACTTCCAACAAGAATCTGAGCATACCATCTCCCAACCTCCTCGACAGGCCTGATCCCCACCACCCACGAGGAACCACCATGGTGTAAAGTAACCTTCTTCATGATCTTCTTGCCCGGGGTGACCTCCACAACCGCCCTGACTACCACAATATCCCCTTCAACAAGGCCAAGACCAACACACAACCTGACCACTGCAAAAGGTTCCATGACCGCCTCAACCACCTCCCTTGTGCGAAGCCTTAGAGGAATCCCTTCCACGTCCACCAAAACACCCACCTTCTGCGACGGTCGCTCTGCCATAGCTTCATCATGCATGGAAGGCCACCTCCACCGCACCACAACCCCCTTAAGCCACGACACTTCAAAGACGAATTTCCATGCCATCTCCAGTCACAAGCCAAAGATCAGGAACCTCTCCGGACTAATCGTCACCACCTTAAGATCCACCCCCTCGCCAAGACAGAGCATCATACCCTCCTTCAACTCTGATCTCTTCAATCTTCCTTGAATCACATTGCCCACCAGAGCTCCCACAAGTTCCCTATCTATAGACCGAATTTGCGCAGACCATGGTACCACCACCTCAACCATTGGTGCCCCCTCCAGAGGCGGAGGCGAACTCTCGAGCTCCGCTCCAACTCCTCGTCTCCCACTGGTACAAGCCATACTACAATGTCCGGCACTGCCGCACCTCAGACAGCATACAGGGTCTCTACAATCTTTCATGAGATGTTCCCAACCAAGGCACTTGAAGCACGTAACCTCCTCCAATCTTCTCCTTCGCGATCTCCTCGACCCGACCTCCACCCATCCCTTGTCATCAATTCGCGCCGCTACTCTCTCACCCATCCCTCCTCCCAGACCCCTTTTCCTTTTCAAAAAAAAAAACT
Source organism: Thalassia testudinum (assembly GCA_037157565.1). Classification (NCBI taxonomy): domain Eukaryota; kingdom Viridiplantae; phylum Streptophyta; class Magnoliopsida; order Alismatales; family Hydrocharitaceae; genus Thalassia; species Thalassia testudinum. Next base: position 8,587,057 of record JAZHRO010000076.1, on the reverse strand, counting down.
ATTATAATCTCTTTTATAACTATAATCATCACATCTTTGTTTTTTTTTCCTTCGAAAGGGGTCATCACATCTTTGTTAAAAAAAAAAAAAAACAATAATTATCATATCCAACCCACTACTACTTATCCTCCGTACAATCAAACAACTTATCACCCCCACCAACTTATCTTGTTATGCTAACCTTTGGGATGGAGATACGTTTATTCTGGAATTGGGAGGCTTGACCTAGAATAACTTTGCCCTGTGATAACTCTCCTTTGAACAAACGGTACCTTGATGAAGCGGATGAAGGGGATTATGCTCCTTCTTAAGTTGCCGACGAGGATCCTCGGGTTGGTGGCGAGGAGGTCGGCGAGGACGGGCCCCTCGAAACCCGAGGAGCGCAAAAACTCGAGCTTTGGCTTGAGGGTCCTTTCGGGGTTGTAGTAGAGGAGCACCGGTAGCTTCGCGAGGATGGTGGTGGACTTGGACTCGGGTATGTCGAAGGCCCTGAGGGTCCTGCGGACGAGCTCGGGGCTGTGGGCCTTTTTCCCTCTGTACCAATAACTCGCCAAGGAGTGACCTTTGGGAGGGGGATGGACTCGCGGGGTGGGATTGGGATTGGGATGTGGGTAGCGACCACATTGTGAAAAGGTGATGGTGCTGGAGATGGATCTCGTCGTGGGTTGTGGGGGTCCTCTTCTGACGAGACGACCGAGCATTTGGGTTAAGGACAGAAGAGATCGGAAGAAGAAGAGAGTAGTAGTTTTGGGGAGTCGAGAGGTGGAAGGGGTGGTACTTTTGATATCTCCGAACGCCTGCCCTAATTTCCTTTCCTTTCCTTTCTTTTCTCGAGGGTTGGTGTGAGTCCCGGTGGTGTTGAGAAATTTATAAATTTTTTTCAACAAAAAAGTTTCTTTCTTTTTTTTTTTTCTCTTTCATAAAAATATCTTTATTACCTAAGTAATTTACATAACCCTCCCTTGGTGATTAAAATTATAGTAAAATTTTGTAACACGATATGTAAGATCGTTTTATTCTTTAGGTGTACATTTAAATTTAACATAACAAGAATTTTATTGATCATCTTAAATTTTACCTTAACTTTGATGATCTAAGTGTTGTTCCATGAATTGATCCTTATTTTACATTTATATATATCAACTAATGATATCAAAAGCATCACAGAAAAATCCTAAATTTACGTGAAAATCCCTCTTATAAGAAGATCGGGAGAGTTCTAATTTCAAATGTGTACAAGTGTCTTTCTATAAACTATCACACACCTATTTAAGTTTTATGCACGCTAAAATTTTACTTTGTACCATTATCATATTCCTAATTAGTTGACCATTATTAAGCTCCTAATTTGACACCATCAATATTCAAGTTCAATATTTCAAGTCATCATATTATTAACATTTGATAGTTGATAATTATGAATTGAACTCATCGTTGGTAATTGAATCTCAACCATCATTAAGCTATTATCTTCTAAATAATTCACATTACATTGATGCCACCATAAAGAGTGGCCAACCATACTTATTCTATGTGTATTTAAACAATTTACAAATTAGAGAGAAAATCTATTCATTACAAAGTTCCAATTTACCTCATCCCACCAAACCTGTTCTTTCAAAAAATCAGGGATTAGGAATTATGCCATCAAGTTGCATATTTGACCATTTAGGTGTTTGTTTGATGGAATAAATTTTAAAGGATAAATTTGGTAAGTGGTGAAATTGAAGGATAAATAGAGGATAAATTAATTTTGATGTTTGAAAAAGACATAGGTCAAATTATAGGATAAATAGAGATATTTGGAAAGATAGGTAAGGATGGTATCTCACAAGAGGAGAGATAAATTTATCTCACCCCTTTCCCTAAAATAAATTTATCCTAGGTTTGTAATCCTTATCCCAAGATAACTTTATCCTTGGATAAAGCTCACCAAACAAGGGATAAATGATTCTAACCTGCAAAACAAACTGTGCCTTACGGTAGAAGGTTTTGCATCAGGATATGTACCTCTGCGGAAGGGACAATCTTAGATTTGGTCGTAAGATCTGCTGACATATATGATTATTGATATATACAGTGCTAAAATTATAAATTTGGGGGATTGGGTAAATTTAACACATGTAAGTCCCCCATTGCACGCTTTTCAAGTGTTTCCCAAATTTTAAAGAACTCAACACTACACCCTGTGAAAGCTATTCCTCCTTGTATCTAGAGAAGTCAAATGGAGAAAATGAGTAAATGGACTATGAAAGGAGCACCTGGAAGACACCATACAAAGTAAACGTCTAGTCTTATTTATGATCCAGAGGCTTGATTGGGTAAAAGACTATGAGTCTAGTTAACTATTCATCTTATGGATGAGGGCAGATAGATTTTAACTCAGATTAAATGTGTGCTCTTCATTCAAAAGAGAGAAATAATATCATGTCGTCCAACAAAGGTTGGGCTTTTTTCCATAAATAATATCAAAAATTAACAAAGCATACCCTGCAATCAGCTGGAGCACTTGAAATTGATACATATTAGCAGAAGTCGAAAGCTGCCTATTGGAGAACTTTTTGGAAAACCAACATCACAAACTTTTGGACACAAGCAAATAATATGGCACCATGTGAGTTCTCCTAGGAACCAATACTTGTCGTAAAGTTTAAAGAGTCAAACATGACATCGCAGGAACGACATTCAGACAAATTCTCGTTCAACTATATAAATCAACAGACACCTATACATTATTATTTTCCAATGTGAAAAAAGAATTACTAGAGTCGCAAACAAAAATTTCAAATCAAACCTCGTGTAACACAAAGGAAGGATATACATATGAAGCAACGATGCCTGGGGTAAGGATGATTTTGATGACTCTACTTTGCCGACTTTCCTTCCACCTTATTTTCGAAGAATTCTCCCAGCATCCGCTCCAGATCCTCCACACTGTATCTAATATACCTATTTGGGGCCCTGTTACTATCTATGTTAGACCTGAAACAAACAGGATCATCCAAATATCAATATTCCGGGATAAGTGTAAGCATTTGCAAACATATTAACCACCACATGATAACTGCAGGATAAGTGAGTGCTTTTATGACCAACAAAAATATTCTCCTTCGACATACACGATGAACCGTGTTTAGTGATTAGGAATCCAGAAATGTTCTAAAGCCTCAATGGAGTGGTCGCCTGCCTTCCCTTATGCTGAAACACTTTAACTCACATCATTGTCACTCTTAAATAGCTCATGGTACATTTTTCTACCAAGAAGTGATCAGAAAAAAGATTCTTGGACTCAGAAAGTCTGGATCACATTAAGTATAATTTTTAAACCTACGTATTTTTTTTGCTACCTTTGTCTACGTTTCCAGCATGAAAGCAGGCATGCTACACAAGGAATGCTAGGCAAAAGCAGCTCTTGCAACCCGTTAGGGTACAGCTCAGCTGACTACGGCAGAGGGGAGCCGAGTTCAAGCCCCAACCACGCATTACCTAGAGTTTGGTGTTGCGGGACCATCCATTCACCCAATTTACTCGCAAGGGTTTCCAAGTCATAAAAAAAAAAAAGAAAAAAAAAAAAAGCAGCTCTTTCAGGATAAAGGTAGGAAGCATACCCAAAACGTCTTAAAAATGATCTGTACGCAGGCAATAGGATTTCAGCTATCGAGAGTCTCAGAGATTCACGCAGCTCAGGATCAGGCACAGTCCACTGGGATTGCTTTTGGTGAAGTTCCTCGAATTGCATGTTAAATGACTTGAACCTGAAAATCAAGTCGACTATGGAAATGTCATCACTTTGCTGAGATCTTGGTAAACATGTCAATTCATGAGAAGTGGGAAGAGAAACCTTTCTTTCACCAATGTCTTGGAGGCCCCACTAGCATTCAAACCATCACCTCCCATGGAACTACTACCACCAATTGATGAAGCCAAGCCTTGGACTGTTAGAGACTGCACAATCTGGAGAGAACTTTGAATATCAGTACAAGCAAGAGAAAAAATTTTATAGGTTTGTCAGCAAATTTAGATGTAAGATAAAAGTAAAAGGACTCCTTTCAGGAGAAAAAGATCAAAGTAAAATAACTGGAATTAGCATTCCATAACAAGGTCTACATGCAACAATATTGTAGAGTATGACTTTTTCTGTATAACGAAACATAGTCGCCCCTCAACTATGACCATTGCAGTATATTTTTAGATGTTATAATTGACTATAAATGGAAAAGGCTTGCAAAATGGAGAGGTTGCAAACTTGGGCTCAAAGCACCTATAACTGAAAGTTGATTGGAAAGAATCATTGTTTCGTTAGAAATGGCATTTGTTAAGTACAATCAAACATCTACAGCTATCTCTCTTCAACAAGAGTTCATTACAGATGAGAGACCATGGTACTTCTGCAATCAAGCATAGAATATAATGCTATTGCTCGGATGGATTCAATAATTAGACACCTTATTCCAGGATGCTCTTCTATATTGATTTGCATTCTGCTGGACAATCCTGCGGTGTCTTTGTATCCAATCATCACCCAAAGACTCCTTTGCTTCTGATCTGCAATAACGACAAAAATAGCATCGATTGCTTGTCAATTTGGTTTTCTGTATGACGACCCAAAGACCACAATCTCAACATTCAGGAACCAGCTTCTGAAGGACTGGAATCATCCAATGTCAGTTCGTCCTTGGTTATAAATCAATGGTAGCACACACACTTCTGTACATGTGCCAAGACTTTTCAGACATCAGCCAAATCCAACAATTTAAAAAAAAAATAAAGTTTCGCTGAATTACAATAACTCACCTACGAACAGACCTCACCATGTAGTGAACATTGTTCATAAGAAAAAGATTAGTCAAAGCGGGATCTTTATATTGCTTAGACTTCCCCTCCAGATTATTCCGAAGTGCCTCCATTATTTTCAAAGTCACGTTCGCCAATTGTACACTTGGATCAGTTCCAGTATCAAACTCCAGGAAAAGCTGCTTCAACGTAGTCTGATAGCTGGGCAAAATTGATTAAGAATATTCGGATCTAAGAACAAAGAAGGGGAAAAAAAGCTAAAAAGGAAGAAAATGAGATGGGAAGCAAAACAGAAAGTTTCAGCAATCAGAGGAAAAAGACAACATAATAGCCTACTTCCAAAGTACTAACAAACTCAGCAAACAGAAAGTCCACATTACAGCCCAAGCTTCATTCTCCATTACTTTTGGCTTGTCTTGGTCTGTCTATTTCTATTGGTTTTTTATTTATAAATCTCTCTTGAAAATATGGGCCCTTGATTAAGGGACAAGTATCCAATTTCTCTTCTCCAAATCTGCAGCCTCGGTAAATAGCATCATCTTCTAAAGCTTCCTTGATAAACAAGAAGCTATAATTTCCATGAGTGAATGATTTATGAAGAATATCCGTCATATAATTTTTGATACACATCAGCCGTTCATATAAAAAGAAAAGAAGCAATTCAAGTCCACTATATATGGTTTCCCTTGCCAGCAGTTGTCTTACACAATAGGACTCCTCCTGACTCTATAATAAGCATGGAAACTGTTGGTTAAAATAGTTGAAGAACAAATCACAGGAAGGCACAACTTAACATGGAAAACCCCGGAGGGAAAAACCATGGTAGAGCATTATCCTAGCTCTCTTTGACAGCTAGGGTTTCTCTTCACTAAAAAAACAAGGAAAGGAAGGGGTGTACAATATATAGTACAAGTTATATAAATCCACCCCAAGATCCATATACTTGTCTAAGTTACAACTCAACACTCACCCTCAAGTTGGACATAGAGATCACACATGCTCAACTTGGCAACATTTTCTTCAAATTTCATTGTGGCAAGTTCTTTAGTGAAGACATCAATCACCTGATCCTTGGGTTGCTCTATAATAAGGTATACACACCTCAGGTGAATCAATTTTTTCACGTATAAAATGTCCATCCAACTCAACATGCTTGGGCCAATCATGGAGTATTAGGTTGTTCGCAAGATTGATTGCAGCCTTATTGTCACAATCGAGCTTCATAGGTAAAGCAAGGCTTAACCCAATATCCTTCACCCACAGCATCTTTGTGATCCTAGAGGCCATTGTTTTGTATTTAGCCTCCACACTTGATCTCGAACAAACACTTTGCTTTTTGCTTCTCCAAATAATAAGGTTTCCTCCGAGAAAGATGGTGTATCTAGTAATCAACCTTCTATCATCTATGGATCCAACCCAGTCTACATTAGTATATCCTTCATCACTAAGTCCATCCCCTTTGGTGAAGAGAAGACCTCTGCCTGGGTTCTTCTTAGTAATCAACCTTCTATCATCTATGGATCCAACCCAGTCTACATTAGTATATCCTTCATCACTAAGTTCATCCCCTTTGGTGAAGAGAAGACCTTTGCCTAGGTTCTTCTTCAAGAAGAAAAGTATCCTGCCCACAACCTTGAGATGGATACCCTGTAGGAGCATGCATGAACTAGCTTGGCACATTCATTACATAGGAGATATCGAGTAAAGTTAAGTAAATGAGTTTCCCAACAAACTTCTGATGCCGATTTTTCTAGAAGTCATCAAGTGGTTCTCCACTCTTCAAACTTAGGTGGTGATTGGCTTCAATAAGAGTAGCAATCGGTCTACAACCAAGTTTCCCAATCTCTTTTAGCAAATCCAAAACATACTTCCTTTGGCATAGGAAGAGCCCATCTCTAGATCACGCAATCTCAATTCCAAGGAAATATTTTAAGTGACCAAGATCCTTGATCTCAAATTCGTTTGCTAGCCGCCTCTTCAAGTCTAAAATCTTGTCCACGGCATCACCTGCAAGGACCATATCATCCACGTACACTAGAAGTAGTGCCACTTTATCTCCACTATGCTTGATAAAGAGTGTGTAATCATTGTTGTCTTGCTTATAGCCTTGGCTCTTCATAGCAATTATTAATCTTTCAAACCAAGCTCTTGGAAACTATTTAAGGCCATAAAGAGATTTTTTGAGTTTACAACATTTCCCCTCTTATTCATATCCTAGAGACATGTGCATATATACCTCTTCCTTAAGATCTCCATTTAGGAAAGCATTTTTAACATCTAATTGATGAAGGGTTCAAGAGAATTGAATTGTCAATGCGAGAAATACCTAGATAGAATTCAACTTCACAACTGGTGCAAATGTCTCCAAGTAGTCGATGCCATATGTTTGTGTAAACCCTTTCACAACCAGCCTTGCCTTGTACCTCTCTACTTGGTCGTTCGCCTTATACTTGATAGTATATACCCATTTGGAGCCCACTATGTAGGTGTCATTGGGTACATCTACCACTTCCCAAGTCTCGTCGCCTCTACCCATTTGGGATCCAGTTGTGCTTCACCAACACTCCTAGGAATCACTGAGCTCACAAGAGACGAAAGGAAACATTTATATTTGGAACTGAGCTTGGATAATTTTACAAAATTTTTGATCCCATATCGTAAGATATTGAGAGAATTGAGTAGTTGTTTGGTACCACATTGGAAAGTATGTGCTTTGTGTGTGAGTGATGGCCTATAAATAAGCGTGTACTCCCTTAGTTATTCTTTGAGAAGAAAAAATACAAATCAGTGTCCTATCGGGACCTTCTCCCGTAATTTTCTCCCCGCTCGTGAGTAGGGTTTCCACGTAAACCCAAGTGTTCTTTGATTGTCTTTATGCTTTGATATTTATGCTTCCGCTTTATTTTAGATTTCAACTTGGTATCAGAGTAAGCTCTGATCTTGGGTTTTGTTCTAAAGTTTTAGATATATTCCATTATTTGTCTCCATATTGTCTTTAATTTGGAGAGAAAAGGGGAAACCATAATCTCTCCATGCAAAGGAGGAGATCGTGATGGCCCTGGGATTCATGAAGAAGCAGCAGCAAAGGTGGGAAAGAGCCCATTCTCCTCCCTTAGCGATGGAGGCTACAGCCGAAGAACAGAATCCGAGTCGCCTGGAGGAAGAGCACACAGCCCTTGATAGGGCTGGTGTCAATGGCGACGTGCCGTACCTCGCAGAGTTCTCGTTGGCAAATTTGAGGGTTGCGACGAGGAACTTCACGACAGAGAGGATGTTGCGCCTCGTGTGCAGTAGAGAGGCCATACGGAGGGGCTGCCGCGACCACGCCGCAGTACGCAGCGACGGTCGGTGGCAGCGACAGTGTCTGCGTCAATAGCGGCATTCGCTGCTCGAGAGGGCAAGGCAGAGGAAGCGGAGGAGCTTAGAGTTGAGCCCCCACAATCGAGCACGAACTAGAGGCATGCGGCGGCGATGTAGTCAACGAGGAGATCGCGGCAACAGGAGGCACTGATCGGGTATTGCTCTTGGAGGGAGGATAGCCACTGATGGTGGCGTCGATGGCGGTAAAGGGTCAAGAATTACGGCGAAGTCGATGGTAATGATGGCAGTCGAGATTCACGGTGAAGTTGAAGGAGATGATGGCAGTGCTAGGGCTTGCGCATGGCCTTGTTGCTGGCTAGCAAAAGCCCTACATGGCGGTGCAACAACATGCACACGATCTTCGATGCATGGAGTCTCGTGCAAACATCGATGATTGGGACAGCTCGGCGATGGTCATGGTGGAGAACGCACAATCTAATGGTGGGTCACCGGTGAAGATCGTCTCCGATCAGAGGAGTGCGAAGAGGGGAGGAGCTACGCCTTGCTGTGCGCACATTCCTACCTCTTTTTTTTTCATCTCCAGGCTATCGTGGAGGGCTGCCATCTTTGTGAGGTTGTTTTAAACCCTATTAGGGTTTCTTTTGGGCATTTGCTTAGTTATGCAAAAAAAAAAAAAAAAAAAAAAAAGGATAGAGAAAAAAAAGGAAAGAGGAAGAGAAAAATCAAAACAAAAAAAAGGGAAAAGAATAAAAGGAAAAGAAGAAAAGAAAGGAAAAAAATATTGATAAGGTTCATGTTTACGAGAAGAGGTGAATAAGTATTCTCGAGTTTTTTAGTTTTTATTTTCTTCTTGTTATTATTGTCTTCTCCCATACGAATATGGGAGAAAGGAGGAGTGTGAAAGTCTTTTATAGTCACCCCTCATTTAGGAGTCCTTTTTGTTCATGGACTCCACATGAGAAACCCAACTCTAGGAGGTCCAGAGTTTCGAGGTCCTCAGAGGAAGAACTCATTTCATGTTTCTATGTGGGAGATCCAGTTTTGTAGACTCCAGAGGGGGAGATCCACCTTCAAAGTCTTCAGAGGAAGACCCAATTTCAGGGATACTAAATGGGAAGCCATCAGCACCAGATCTTCAGAGACAACCACAGATCTTTCAGCAGCTTCAGCCTTTGTTCCCACCTGTGTAGAGTGGGTTTCTTTATGTTACAAGCTGAGCATTCCATGCTCCAGCTTGAGGGGGAGTGTTAAGAGAATTGAGTGGTTGTTTAGTGCCACATTGGAAAGTGTGGGCTTTGTGTGTGAGTGGTGGTCTATAAATAAGCATGAACCCCCTCAGTTATTCTTTAAGAAGAAGAAATATAAATCAGTATCCTATCGGGGCCTTCTCCCGTAGCTTTCTCCCCGCTCCTCATGAGTAGGGTTTCCACATAAACCTGAGTGTTCTTTGATTGTCTTTATGCTTTGATATTTATACTTTCGCTTTATTTTAGATTTCAACTTAAGCATTCTACATATCAATTTTTTATCCCATATCTTAAGCATTCTACATATCTTTATGGCTGTCTAATTTCTCTCCTTTAACGCCTCTGGAAAATGTTGTCATTTGTTCCAACACTCATGGTTGCCACCACATGTTCCTACAATTTCAGATTCAACTTCATTAGATTCAAAAATGAGAGTACGGACCTCAATCATACCTGGTTATGGATTTAGAGGTGAGGGAATGAAATTGGTATTGGTATTGGCATCAGTGTTGTCATTCTAATATCTCTTAAAAAGAGAATGGGAATAAGGATGTTGATATCTCTTTCCATACATTATATCCCTGCCATCATCACCATTACTCTCCCCCTGGTGATCATTATTATCAACTTTGTCACCATCTCCACTACTTCCATCATTTTTAAACTAATCTTCATAGTCAATGTGATAATCATTTCCACCGAGAATATGTATGCCAAGATTCTCTTCATTCACAATGTTCTCCCCCTAAGAAGGAACCTTAGCAAAATATGAATCTTCTTCAAAAAAGGTGACATCCATGATGACATAATGTTTTCCTATGATGGGATCAAGGCACTTATATATCCTTTTTGTATTGCCGAGTAGCCTAGAAAAAGTCTTGACAGCTCTTGGATCAAATTTTCCACTAATAGGAGCAAGATTATGAACAAAGCATAAACAACCAAATACCTTGGGAGGCAAAGAAAAGGGCTTCTTCTCAGGAAGCAACATAGATGACGAGGCCGTACCACCCAAAATGCTTAAGGGCATCCTATTGATCAAAAGGCACTTGTCAACACAGCATCACCCCAAAAACATTTAGGAAGATTTCTCTGAAAGAGCAAGGCATCGGTACTATCAAGAAGGTAACAATTTTTTCTCTCAGCAACTCCATTTTATTGTTGAGTATAGCTACATGAAGTCTCTTTCCAAATTCCTTTGTTGTGAGAGTACTGCAAGGACTTATCTAGATACTCTAGCATTGCCTAATCACAAAACTTTCATATGACAACCAAGCTGATTTTCAATCAAATTTGCAAAGATTTGTATAATTCTTGATACTTCTGATCTATTCTTCAAAAGATAAAGTGTAGCGAGACCAATCATCCACAAAAGTAATAAAATACTGAAAACCACCAGATGTAGTACTTGCAGGACCCCACAGTGTACAAGAGAAAAGGCAATAGTACTTTTATTTGAAGATTTTGAAAAATGAACACAACAATGTTTTGCCACTTGACAAATCTCCCACTTCAATGAGTGCACATTTATTCCAAGGAAGAAGCTAGGAAATAACTTTTGCAAATTAAAGAAACCCAAGTGACCAAGACAATCGTGCCAAGTCATAACTCTCCTTATTGGATCTTCATTTTTTCCACGAGCAGCAAAAACACCAATCTAGTCAGTAACTAGTATAAGCCTTCAGATACCATACCAATCCCAATCTTACTCCCATCTCCAAATCCTGCAAGACACAACAATCCTCATCAAAAATCAGTTTGTACTTCAATTCTTTGGTTATCTTGCTCACAAATAACAAATTAAGAGGGAAATCAGGAACATGTAAGGCACCAGTTAACGTGAAGTGATCAAGAAAAGAGACTTCCTTTTCCAACTACAGACACATTGGAACCATCATCAATGGACACTTGGTCCCTTCCAGAGCCAAGTTTATAACGGCGGAATAATTTGGGGTTACCTGTCATATAGTTGCTTCACTATCTATTATATATTCATCACTAAGATTAGTAGAGCTGGCATTACCTTTCTTCCCTTGTATGACTAGAGCATGATTGATGGTATTTTCCTCCTCTTAGGTAGTTTTGTATATGGATAACATGCCTTCCAATTCCCGTATCCAGTCAAGGAGCTCTTTGAGAGAGAATGTCTTCTCTTTAGTGTGCACATTAGAAGCAAGCACAACAATCTATTTCCCTTTGGAAGTATCACTTGTACTCCTTTGATTCACCTTTCCTCAAGTAGTTCGGTTTTTAAGGATGTAGTTCCCAGCAAAATTCAACTGTGTGCCCATTTTTCTTACAATGTGTACACTTTCTGACACCCTTTGTTCCTTTATGTGCCCCTTTTCCATGACTAGCAAGAGTGGAGTGCCTAAATGGCCTATCACCTCCACCACTAGGAGTCTTTAAATTCATCACATTCTACCATGCTTCTTTGGCTTCTACACAAGAGCACACAACTTCGATATTAGGAACATCGTCTTAGTTTAATATTTGAGCTCGAATAGTCTCTAACTCTGGGTTCAATCCACCTAAGAAGGTGAATACACGATCTTCCCAAGTGCAATCCCAAAAAAGTTTATGATCACGAGTACAATGCCAAGTTTCTTTCCCATAGTAGACCAAATCCTCCCATTTGTACTTTAAAGTTGCGTAGTATTCATCTATGGTCTTCTTCCCACGTTTAAGAGAGTGGATCTCCTGTTGGACTTGATATTTTCTAACTACTCTCCTCTTTTCGCCATACATCTACTCCAAAATAGTCCACATTTATATCTTTGGCACCACAGAATTAACAATTCAAGCCCTAACTTGACTATCCTCCGAACGCCACTTGTGATATGATTTGTCCTTGTCATCCAGCATAGCATTGGTTCCATTTACATAGCATATCTCTTGCCATGAGTGCAAGCTCCATGGCTGGAACCCACCTCAAATAATTTTCTTTTGTGAGCTTGATAGAAGTAATCTAGACACTAATGAGGTCCTTGGTCTCTCCAATGTTTTTTTCCTCAAAGGTAGCCATCACCATAGGCAAAGAACAAGGAACAAGGACATACAACACAGGCTCACGCTAAGGGCAAAGCTTGGTTGATCATTGCAGCAGGGGGGGACCTGATCTCTCTCCACCAATCCACCACAAACTATGTAGAAGAGGAAACAGAGCTGAAATAGGGGCTCCACTTGAGCTCCTCTATCAACCACACCAGACCTGGGTGATCAAGCACACACAATCCAGTCGGTGAGGAGGCCCCTCGATCAAGTCGAACTAGCGAGGGCGAGGAGGCAAACCACGGCCCCCGACGGTAAGGAGGCGAAGCAATCAGGACAATGGCGAGGAGGTGAAGCAATCAGGACAAGGGTGTTGGGTAATGATGGGGAGCTGAGAAGGCAACATGTGCTGGGCAAGAAGATCCACGCGATCTGTCTCGCCACACGACGATACTGGCTAGGGTGGAAGATCTCAACGCAATAAGGAATCCAACATCAATGTTGATCAATACTTTATATAGCGAACCACCGCCCCAGAGTCCAAAGTCGAGACAACACCCACACTATAGAATCTCAACGCAATGCGGAGACTCCCGCATGCACTGATTGATGGAAATCCTCAACACACACATGATGCGTGGCAGATCTCCCAAAAAAATAATACCCTCACGATCGAAGGCTCTAATACCATGTTGATTAACATAGTTGAACAAATCACAAAAAGGCACGATTTAATGTGGAGAACCTTCGAGGGAAAAACCATGATAGAGCGTTACCCTAACTCTCTCTGGTGGCTAGGGTTTTTCTTCACTAAAAGAACAAGGAAAGGAGGGGGTATACGATATATAGCACGGGTTATGCAGATCCACCCCAAGATCCATATACCCATTTAAGTTACAACTCAACAAAAACAATTGCAATCAAGAGTAAATTCTTTTTAGGGCTTTGAAATACCTAGCTAAAAATAGAAGTTTCACCATAATCAGTGCCATTGGGTCAGGAGTTGGAAGTAAAAAAGTTTCAGACTTGGGGCAAACAAAACAATGCAACCAGTTACATTCTTACAACATGTTTTCTGAAATTATTTTTAGAGCATCATATCAAAGATTTTATTGTTTACTCCTGATGGAGTGTATAGCAACCATTCCAAAGAAACTCTATTTGCATTTCAAATGTATGCAGAAACTCTTGAGAACAGGGATTACCATTCAATATCAGTGGAAAGGAGCTAATATTGACAGAGAAGTGAAGGAAAGGCATGGAGGATACACTTACTCAAAGAGGAACTTCACATAATTAATAACGTAACTAGTAAGGGGATGAACTGTTCCATCCAACACTATTGTTTTGGTGGCATCTTTTTCCACTGCTTCTTCAAATTCAGAAAAGGTTTCTTGTGCAGTCTGAGCCAACCTCTTTCTCAAACTCATTGCAGCTTCTCGTACATCTGAGCAGGCTTTGCCCTCAAATATTGCTGTGATCTGATGAAAAATTCAGATGAAAGAAGTCAAAGCCCATGCATCAACAAAAGAAAATAGATAAGCATGTGGATTATGCCGTCTACTTTAATGAGCCAGCCAATGTTACTTGGAAACAACAATACATGGCCTAGTATATCTTAGAGTCGAACATTTATCTTGTCTGTTTATCCTCAAATAGGATTGAATGCTTATTTGGCGACAATCCTGCACATTTAAGATTTATTTTTGTTCTTTATTGGGAAAAAAGTTGGAGGAAATAAGCAACTTGTTTATTCTAGAAACTCTACCTCTCAATATAAAGAGGTGGGAAAATATCAATACAAACCCATAAAAAACTAAGAAATAACACAAAATATAAAATAAGATTAAGGGGCACAATACTCCCCCTCAAGATAGAACATAGATGTCAATCATGCCTAACTTGGAACAACAAGCATTGAATGAAGATCGTGGTAATGACTTGGTGAAGATGTTTGTTGTCTGGTCATCTGAGGCAATAGTAGTGTGGAGTAGTCCTCACTGAATCAAGTCATGTGTATAATGGCAGTCTATCTCCACGTGCTTGGTCCTCTCATGAAACATGGGGTTGTTGGCTATATAAGTAGTTGCTCTGTTGTCGCATCGCATCTCCATGGGTGTGTCAAGAAGTGTGTAGATCTGTGAGAAGTGATCTCACCCGCATAATCTCTACTACAATATGGGACATGGCTCTATACTCCAACTCAGCACTAGATCTAGAGACAACTATTTGCTTCTTGCTCTTCCAAGTCACCAGATTCCCTGACATATAGGTATAAAAACTAGTAGTGGATTTTCTATTTGCCAAGCACCCTACATAGTCTGCATCTAAAGAGCCTACCACGCTCACGGAGGTCCCTCTACTAAACAGATCCTTCGTCCTGGTGCCTTCTTCAAGTATCTCAGCACCATCATAGCAGCATCCCAGTGCTGCTTTGTCGGCTTGTCCATACATTGACTCAATTTCCTAATAGCTAGAAAAATATCTAGTCTGGTGATAGGTACAGGAGCTTCCCAACTAGTTGTCTATGTTGTTTGTCGTCCACTATTTCTGCCTTCCCATCATAAAGACGAACCTTTAGGTTCATAGGAATATTTGTTGGTTCAGCTCCTAGCATGCCTATCTGTTGCAGAATATCAACGGTCTACTTTCTTTAGGAGAGCATTGTGTCATTCTTACTGGCTGCAACCTCAATCTCAAGAAAGTACCTCAATGACCCGAGATCCTTCATTACAAACTTGTCTGCAAAACATTGCTTGAAGTCAAATCATCTCCTATAATAATCAAATCATCCACATAAAACACCACTATTCCATTTCCAGTCTTCATGACAAACATGGACTAATCAAATGAAGACCTCTGAAAATCAACAACCTCAACCAGTTTTGAGAGCTTCTAAAACTAGGCTTTGGGACTCTATTTCAGGCTATATATCACCTTCCTCAACCTGCACACACACTCCCCCTTGACCTCATAATTAGGGGGTTGCTGCATATGCACTTCCTCTTAGAGATCACAATAGAGGAATGCATTCTTCACATACAACTGGTGAAGCTGCCAATCATGTTGAATTACCACAGAAATCAAAATGCAAATATTAGGGAGCGACCAACCGGAGAAAAGGTGTCAAAGATTTCCACATCATAGGTTTGGGTGAACCCCTTTGCAACAAACCGAGCCTTGTGTCTGGCAACAAACCCGTCTAGGTTGTGCTTGATGGTGAACACCCATCAACAACCAACAACAGCAGCACCATTTAGTAACTCTATAAGCTCCTACATGCCACGTGAGTAGAGGGCAGCCATCTCATCCGCTATGGACTGATACCACTTTAGATCAAGCATGGCCTGGTGATAAGTTGTAGGAACCTAAATGGTAGACAAAACTTGATAGAGCGTCCCAAATGCCATCGCCAAACACTCTATAGACATCGCCCCTGTAACAAGATACCGGGCACAACTGCGTGGAGCCTTCCGAATAGCAATCGGAAGGTCAAGATCATCCAGCACTGTATCTGAAGAGGGAGCAACCTTGGGCTTGTTTGAGGTGCAAGGCTCAGAAGCAAGGTCTACATCATCACAATTAGGCAACAAATCATCAATCCGTAAAGTATCTACACTCACTTGAACCAGAAAGGATAGTGGTGTTGAAGAAGAGGGGTGCTTCCTGTAAGTCACAGGAAGCCTATAAGTGACAAGAGGATCAGGAAACCATACAGGCTCACTAGGAGGTGGCATAGAATCCATGACCGAGATAGCCTCTAAGAGAGTAGGCAATATAGGCATGGGTGCCTCAGTAACCTCAAGAGAAACACTAAGCCCAACCATAGAAAAATGGAAAATGGACTCATGAAATGTGACATCAGCACTCACATAATGTCAGCTAAAAATGGGATCATAACATTGATACCCCTTTTGAGTCCTAGAATACCCCAAGAATACACACTTAACCCTCAGAGCAAGCTTATCCTGACGAGGAGAGGTAAGGTACACAAATGCAACACACCCAACTACACGATGGGGTACATGAAAGAGCTCACCATCAAGATGCAATAGCTGCCAAGTTATCTGATCATGAATAACAGAACTTGGCATCCTATTGATCAGATAATAGGCAGTAAGAGTGGCATCTCCCCAGGAAAGTGGAGGAACACTATCATGAATCAAGAGGGTGCATGCCACATCAAGTAAATGTCGGTGCTTCTTCTCAACCACTCCATTCTACTGCAAGGTGTGAGGACAAGTAATTTAATGTGTAATCCCATGAGACTTATAAAAAGCTGATAACTTCATGGTCCAAAACTCGAGCATTATCGGCTCTCATAATTTTAACAAAAGCAAAAAATTTGGTCTTTATTTCCAAGATAAACTATTCAATAACAATGCCAACATTAGACTTATTCTCAAAACAAGCACAATGTCACTTGGCTCCTTTAAACTAGCAACCACTTAATTGGCAGTAGGGGGACGACCATGCTTGGTTCAATAGGTAGCCTCGGCATGCCCAATCTTCTCGCAGTAGGTGTAGGAAGAGTAGACTTTCTCAATTTATGTGTGGCCACAACCCCTAACCCGTGGTGCCAAAGCTCCTCTACCTCCACGCCCAGAAGTGGCAGCAAGAGCAGATGTCTGTCCAGTACTCTCAGTAGAAGGCAGGGTCACAACTATCCTGCTTAATCTACTATATGCCTCCTCCAAAGATGGAAGCTCAATAAGAGTCAGAAGATAAGAATGGGCTACAAAATATTCTGGGCCAAGACCAGAAAGAAACTATAAAACAGCAGCCTTGCTACGATACTCCCTCTGTGGTACACGTGCACACGGGCCTACAGGCATTATACATCTCTAACAAGCCCTTCAAAGTAGAATAGTACTGTGACAGTGAATGGCCCTCCTGACAAAGCTGCAAGAGCTCATGGTAGATTTGGAAAACTCGACTCGAGTGCTTCTCGTAGGAATAGGTATCACATAAACTATCCCACATCTCCTTCGTTGTCTGGTAATACATGATCTCGTCACCAATCCAGAGAATAACACAATTCAGGATCCATGCACAGACCATGGCGTTATCCTTTTTTCACATAGCATTCTTGCCCATCTTCTCCACTGGTTCCTATTGAAGCAATATGTGCTCTTTGTCATGACCCTCCATAATCATAAGGAAGGTCTATGACCATCGAGGATAGTTGGTCTCATCCAGCTTGACCATAGGACTAAAGAAGGAACTCTTGTGTGTCCCTGTCTCCGACATGAAGTTCGATGTCACTGCCAAGTAACTTAAAGACACCATCCAGCTTTCAGCCAAACCCAAATCAATAGCCAATACCCAAGGTTATCGCATCTAATGACGAGAGAAACACCTCAAAGATCTGAAACTAATTTTCAGATCATGACTTTTTGTGACTGCAGATCAAAAAACCAGACCATAAAAGCAAGATCCAAACCCAACGGAGTCCCAAAAATCAAACCAGGAACCAAGAGAGGTCCCCCTTGGAGCGTGGCAGATGCACACTGGGGCAGGAGACTCCCCAGCAGCGCCACCAGCCAAGGAATGCCTCCTGCACATCGCCCAGGGGAGAGAGTCCCTACCAGCGATGCTGACTGTCACCGATGGGGTCGTTATTACTGGCTAGAGTTGATCCGGCAAGGTGCAGGGGGCAACAATGCAAGGAAGAAGAGATCAAGATTGAGGTGGAGGCTTCAAAAGCTAGGGGTTTTCAGTGGAATACCCGAGCACCGACCTAGGACTGCTACTCGAGTACCAAGTGGGAAAAAATGAACCAAGAGAGATTTATTCAATAGCCTTACCTCTCTATATATAGAGGTGGGAAAAGTACAAGACAACCCCATGTACAAATAAGAAAATAACAAAACGAAACAATAATAGTTTTAAGACCGAAGGGGCACAACATCTACCACTTCCCAAGTTCCATTCTTTATAAATGACTTCATTTCCTCTTGCATTGCTACCATCCATCAAGGTTCAAGTTGTGCCTCTCCAACATTTTTGGGAACAAAGGAAGCAGAAAGAGAAGGAAACACTTGTACTATGGACTAAATCGAGAGAAACCCACATATCTACCAATGTTGTATCTAGAGCATTCTACATATCTTTAAGGCCTCATCCTTTCTTCATTGAGTGATTGATTTTACTCCAGGCAACCTTCAACCCCTCCATCTTCTCCTCACTAAGGAGGTCATCAGGATTGCCACACATTACTCCAATCAAATCCTATCTACCTCATCCACATTATGGCCAAGAAGCCCCTCGGCAAATATCCACTACCTCCATGAGGTCCTGCAACTCATGGTTGGACCCCGTACCATCACGAGATCAAGCATGTCATGGCATCACCATGCTCATGATTGCCATTATGCCTCCTCAATGAAAACAAAGGCACGAACAACACTAACATCCCAAGAATAAAAATAATCAATTCAATGCAGAAAAAAGATACAACCTAAAAATGATTGGCTTTAATACCATGTAGAAACAAAATCAACAAGAATGGAGAAATCAATTACACTTGGACATGACCCTTTTAAAAAAAAATCACACATGGACACGAGATTTATGTGGAAACCCCCTCGATGAGAAGGAGAAAATCACAGGAGCGAGAGTCCTAGACCTCCTTTCTCAATGGAGGCTAGAGGTTTTCTTCACTAAGAGAAAAAAAGCAAGGGCGTACAATATATAGTATCCTAGGTTAAATAGATCTGCCCCATGGTCCATATACCCATTTACAATAGAACTCAACACATCTTATAACAATTTACAACCATAATTCGTCTCTGTTTTGACAGTCTTTCCCCTTACTAATTCCTGTCCACCATGGCAATAGAAAGAAAAGGAAGCATGAAGAAGAACCAACGAAGCATTAGAAATGCAGTTAAGGAAAAGGTTCTTCCTTTACTCCAAAAGACTTCTACATGTGATTGGCAATCAAAATTATTAACATGCTTTACAAAAAGCATGCCTCTTCTATCTTATCTGAACAACCACAATATCATTTAATCTCTTTGTGATTATATTTTGAAATGGATAGGGTTGTTTATAACAATTTTTAATCATTTGACTTTGTTAATGCTGAGGAAGAAACATTACAGCAAGAGAAACAAAAAAGCCCACCCTACAAATTTGCCATTGAAGACTCGGAAGAATTAAATAGTAAAATGGCTGAAGTCCCCGCATTATTTCATATCTCAAAATGACCATGAATTAAATACATATGGTACCTCAGGCTGATGTTCCCGCATTGTTTCATACATATCTAAAATAACAAACAGCTTTTCAGGTGATCTTTTGCTTTTTGCAACAGCATCACCAAAGCTGAGAAGTACTGTTACACTAAGTGAAGTCACTTCTGCATAACATTGTTCTCTCAGTGAAGTCACGCCTTGAAATATTTTATCACAGATTACTCTTTCTCCAGCAAAGAGTAATTTCACCTGATACAACAACAGATCCAATCAAGAATGCCGGGAAACAAATAGTTAATTGTCAGTTCCTGCACTGCAAGTTCTTACCGCAATTCGCATGAAGTAAATCCAGTTGCCGATCTTAGATTCTAACACATCCCACTGCATCTTCTGGACATCGTCCTTACTAAGTTTTTCCACTCCAAGTTTTTTAAGGGTTTGCTCCAAAGCTGGAGTACGACTTCCACTACAATATCAAGAGCAAAATCCATTCAGTAGGTCACTATGAATGGCAATAGCAGGAAAAAGATAAAAGTTTAGATCTAAGAAACCTCAACCACGAGCATGTTTAGGGTGTCGTCAGAGACTGCTTTTATTTTTTTCCTTTTTCCACAATCTCTAGCATGTTTAGGATGTTGTCAGAGTGGTTTTCTTTTCTTTCATTTGTTTTGAGCAAAGACTGATTTTCCAATTGTTCTCCCTCTATAGCTCTCAACTCGATATTCTCCATTTCCCATCTTCCTAGTTTTCCTGTGAATCCCTTTATATTGAGGAAGTAACAACCCACCCTCTGCATCCAAATATATTCTGTCTATCTGTAATCCGCGATCATCAGCCCTTCACCCTGTAGGCCACCTCAAGTTTGGCTCCACATTGACAATCATAGGTTCTCCCTCATGTGACACCCTTGGGCACTTTGGCTCACCAACCCTACCATAGCTCTCTATTATTCTACCCGTTCAAGCTATTCCATGGTCTACTATAGGGATTCTCCCGGTGCCAACAGCCTTTTGCCTTAGCCCTGCTAGCAGCCATTGTCTTTAGCCAACCATCACTACTGTGTCCATTCCAGGTCATTGGTTACATTAGAAGCACATTATCAAAATTTCCCATTTAAATTGAAGGCAAAAAATATGCTCCAAGTTTGTATTGTGCAACTTCGTAGCCTATGAGAGTTGCAGTCTCCATATTTGATACCTGTTCCTTTAGATGTCAATAACCACTTAGAATTTTTGTGGCTATGCTAAACGTTTCAATATTAACATTAGAATCAAATCAGTATGCACCAAAAAGATACTCCAGTTATAATGGATAATGATATAATTACCATAGCCAACCAGCAGTAGGCATTGGTTAAACATATCATTTTTATTTTTGGATAGAGGTAATGTTATTAGCTGCTTCGTTTTACAAACAATTCCATACAGAATACCCTAGCACCAAGTTCAATAGGTTCCATTATTTATTTATTTATTCTCTATTGGATATGATCAATGGCTAAGTGGAACAATAGAAGAACAACCATCTACAGAGTGCAATGTTACAAGAGAGCATCACAGAAAGCAAAAAGTACCTATATATCTCTAAACATTGTTGTTGACGCCCAGATTGATCCAATTGGTAGGCTAGATTGTGCAGAAGTGGCAAAATCCTTGGTGGAATTAAAGTGGGAATCTTATAGGCATTCGGCTCATGATTTTCAGAATGATGCTCAGAACGATGAACTGTTGATGGGATTTTGCCATTGGAATCCCCTTGATGCCCCGACGAAGTTTGAAGAGAATCTGGCAAGCATGCAATGAGGCGATCAGGCTCCATCGGTTTGCTGAAAAGGAAACTAGATTAGATATCATCCCCGACACTGCTTTTTTTAAGAAAGATCATCCCTGAAACTAGCTGCAACTCTCAAGGTGACCTTCAGGGTAGTTCAAATAAAAATTCTTATTTCTAGAGAAGTGTGTTGGGTTTTCCCAACTTCATGCCAAATGTCATATCCCAAATTCATAAGGACTGAAATGCAAATAAAATTCTCATGGGATAGTTGTTAAATAAAATAAATATGAGAACATGGAAAAAAATATAGAGAGAGAGAATATTGGAGTCATGCAGGAACCTGACTCGTCTGTTTGCTTATCCATTTTCCCCTCTGATGAAATCCCCAGGAATCAAGATCCCAAACCTCCTGTTTCTAACTGATTAGACTCACTCTCAAGCACATGTGTCCATCCCTATGCTTAATTGCAATAACTGATTAGACTCACTTTCAAGAACATGTGTTCATCCCTATGCTTAAACACGAACCCTCATTGGAACCCGTAGACCCCTTGATGCCATCACTGAATCATCATCGCCATGGCCATCAAACCTACCCACTCGCTTTTTCCTCCCACCTACAAGGGTGAGCAAAGCATCAGACTTCAACATGGCACGTTGAAGTATGTGAATATGGGGGAACAAGGCCCATTATGTTCTTTGAAAGAGGTACTATTATCTATTTTTTTCTCATGTTTCCACATTCTTCTTCGTGTTTGACTGTCTATGTGCCTAAGCAGCATTGAACCATGTTAGGTACCTGGTGATGACTCCTGAGGGCATGGGGATGCATGTGCAGAAAGAGGACTGCGTTTAACAGAGCAGAAGTGCAGGAAGAGGGAAAAAACAGATATTGAATAGAACCTGAAATTGGCCACACGTACAGCCATACCCTTGCCCTCAGCAGCCATCACTAGACATCTGACATGTTTCGATGCTGCTTAGGCACCTCAACTTTCAAGCAACAATCCATATACAAAAAAAGCAAAAAGAAAAACAAAACGGTTACTAGTATCTCTTTCAAAGAACATAGTTGGGCCTTTGTACCCTTATTTTGAGACACTATGACATGCTGCATTTGAAGTCCGACACCCCGCTCACCCCTCTAGATGGGAGGACAAGGCCAGGGGGTGGTGCTCAATGGCCATGGCAATGGTAATTCAGTGACAGCATCAAAGGGTATACATGTTCGTCTGAAGGTTCTCAGCCTCAGCCACTTAAATCACTTCAGTTTTGACTTCTGCACAAAGTTGCAAGCCATTGCTTCCTTACCGTATTACCATGTGAAGAAGAAGCTGTCACTTGGTTTTTTGGATACTCGACAAAAACATAAAACTGGATTATAACCCATGTTTAGTGTTTTGCTGACAGCATCAAAACCAAATAGAAATACCAAAAAAGAAAGAAATAATGGCCAAAATAAAGAAATGATAACTCATAGATGAAACACCTGTAATTTGATAATAATTCCTTGAATTCCTCTTCAAGCTTTGTAATGGCCTTATTCAGTATCTGAGTTGCATGGTTAAAGGCTCCATCACCAATATTCAAATTTTTGTTTGAGCTGAAGAACATGACATTGCTTCTCAATTGATTGATAGCTTCTAGATAACCTTCCAAATCCTCGTGAGGCCCTTTGAGAATTTGGTATTCTGCCTACACGGAGTTGCAAGAATAGAATGTGTAAATATTTAGCATCCTAAAAATTGAAGTTCTCAGGTGATATGTATGCATCATTTACAAGAAGTGTAATAGGAAAACAAAATAGCACCGTCTAGTCATTGCACTTGCACAGCACAGTGGTATGTGGATACAAATGCACCTTGCAAGATACTTAGCTGAGCAAGTCATTCTTTTCATCAACTATTTCATAACCCCTCCCCCCCAACAAAAGAAAGAAAGAAAGAAAAGAAAAGAAAGGAGAAAAAAAACTCCCTGCACATCAGCATGGTATCAAAGCTCAGTATCTGCAGATTTGCATCATTCCAGGCTCCCTCATCAAGATTATGATCAAGTTCTTGTCCACAGACCACAAGCTTGTTGATTAGATTGGGATTAAGATCATTGATTTGGTGTGTTCTGTGTCAGATTCGTATGTATTCTTCTCCCATAGCTTCATGTGCTTCATCATATTCAAGTTCATCTCTCTCCTCCGATAGTGCTAGACTTCTGCCACCAACTCATCACAGTATCCCCTTTAAGCTCAATTCTTTGAATTATAGAGTATGAAAAGCTCATTTTGTGCCTCTTCTTCATATCCATGATCCTATGGGGTTCGCAAATGGTTCAATTTTTCTCCCTGATGATATTCTTAAAGGTTCTCACTGATCTGTTTAGCGGAGAGTGTAGAAAATGAAATCCAACAATAATAGAAAGATCAACCACACATGGGCATAAGATTTACATGGAAACCCTCCTATATGGGAGAGAAAAAAATCACAGGAGCGAGAGTCCTAGCCCTCTTCTCTCAACGGAGGCTAGGGATTTTCTTCATTAAGAAACAAAGAAAGGGGAAGGTGTTATATAAATAGTACGAAGGGTTAGACGGATTAACCTTCAAGATCCGAATACCCATTTACATTTATAACTCAACAAAGAGTATTTACTTACTTTTTCCAAAAAGGTATGTGGAGAAAATAATATTTGTTGTTCATTTCATAAGCAAGCCCTTAGCCTTCTTTATATCGAGAGAGGGTTTAGGTATAAAAGAAAAAATAATAAAACATAATAAGACACTTATCAAAATAAGATAAAGCTGGAAATAGCAGAACAACCCAACCTAACTAATTTGACCCTAAAATATCTAATCTAATTTATTCTCTAACACCCTCCCCCAAATTGGAGTGTGCAACACCCAACTTGTTACACGAAATAAAACGGAACCCCCCACTCTCCAAATGTATACATCTAGAGGAGTAAATAGTAGATCGAAGGAGCAAGTAGTGGCTATAGCAAAAGTAGCAACCGCATTAATAGGTAGGCAGTGGGAGATGATCCCAAGTAGGAGAGACAATCCCAAGTAGGAGAGACAATCCCAAGCAAGTAAGAGCTGCTATCAACTAGGCGGCTGTAGCAAAGTAGCAGTTACAGTAGAACAGGTGACGATCCCAAGCAGGTGAGAGACGATCTCAAGTAGGCATTTGTAGAAGAGTAGCAACTGTAGTAGAACAAGAGATGATCCCAAGCAAGGGAAACGATCCTAAGTAGTAGATTAATGTAGCAGGAGCTGCAACAATAAGAAATGTGTGTTTTCGTGCATAGAAGTGTGCACTATGCACGTAGAAATATGTGATGCACTTACATCACGTACACATGGAGAGTGGCACGCAAGATGGTGATGTCGATTAGGGAAGAGAGGATCCAGTCATGGCAGAGGGAGAGCCATAGCAGCAGCAGACACGTGGGGGGGGAGGGGTCACTTATGGTGGTTTTTGCCCCTTCTCCACACGCGTGCAAAGAGGCCATGCACACGTAGAGAGGGGCAACAGTAGCATCCATGGTGTCTCTCTCTTTTTCTTGTGGGATTTAGAATTTCTTTCCCAATGGGATCAAACCTGCTCTAATACCATGTGGAGAAAATAATATTTGTTGTTTATTTCATAAGTAAGCCCTTAGCCCTCTTTGTATAGAGAAAGGGCTTAGGCATAAACGGAAAAACAATAAAACATAATAAGACACCAAAATAAGATAAAGCTAAAAATAGCACAACAACCAAACCTAACTAATTTGACCCTAAAATATCTAATCTAATTTATTCTCAAATAAGGTATTTGCTATGTATCGTAAGGAGTTCATCTGGTCATTCTCCTTTATAGAGGAGATTAGGTCTCAAATCATCAATTTACATTCATCTAGCCAAATTTAGGAATTTCTTGATAACTACTTTGTAGCATGGTCTAGGGCATGGATTTTTCAATACAATCCTGAGTTGGATTCGCTTAGAAGGTCAGTTTGTCCATTTCTGATTATGTTAAGAAAACAAGAGTTACTCGTAATCTTGCAGCTTGAGATGAACCAATTGAAACTTATTGATAAGTACATAATTTAGAAGAACATCATGTCTTTTAAGTTTTTAGCTACGATTGGCATAATCAGATTTGATATCAATTGTTTTTCTTCTTCTTGTTGCTCTTCTTCTACGACAAAAAGATCGGTATTAGTTGTATTTCATGTCCCCATGAATTATCTGAGCCTTTGTTATCCATGTAGAAATGACGATTAAGCCTTCAAAAGAGTGAAGATAAAGACAAAGCCAACACCCTGAGAAGCCCAAAACAAAGCTTAAAAGGACAAAATAAGCCTCTCTTCTTGATATTAGGAGGCCATTATACCGACTGGTCAAATTCATATTGTTTAGGCCTAATCACAACCTTAGATTCACCTAGATCCCTCCTAAATCCAATTAGGTTAAGATACATTTAGCCTCCTTTGTATGCACCAACCTCCTATGCCACCTATTCATACCACGTCTTCACGTCACCCTCTTCTTTTACTCCTCGGTTGGCCAAGTTCCTCCATATCTCAATGCCAAACTAGATGACCTCAAAAATCTCATGCCACATAGACTCCAATATCCTTTTGGCTCCTAGAAAGGACTCCTAACAACCTACAACTTCCAAACAATCCTCACCATGGTTGACCTTATAGAGTGATATGCACATATCTCATTCACAATTACGCAACCATGGAGAGAGCCAACTCCCTCCAAGTACCAAGAACCCTAACAACCTCGGGACTCTCCCTTTCCAAGAAATCAAACCACTTGGTGATGGAGACCAAAAAGGCCTAACATACATTTGTCTTATTTCAATTATGTGTTTTAGGAAAAAAAATTATATCTAAGATATATTAGGATTTTATTTTAGAAAATTGTTGGGATTTGTTTTGTTTTGATTTGATTGAATCAGTTAAGATAGACAATTAGCCTTTTACTTTGTTTTGTTGTGTTTTGTTATATTTAGTTTATCTAGATTCTTGGCCAAGAAGTCATATACTTCCTCTAAGTGGTCATGAATTGTACTTTTTCATCTAAAGATGAAGCAATTGAATTACAACCCTTAGAATGTTATTTCTCACCTCTTTGTTCTTATTTCTCATCTCCAAGCACAACGGCACCTTTCCATACCAAAATCTCATATACTTTAGTGCATTTCTACTTTTCTCGTCCCAAGTATTATTCTTTTCCCACTCCGAATTTTGTATACATCACGTCGAAGGGATCGATGGTGAGCTCCAGCGATGATTCCATGATGGGAAGGGGTCGCGATTTGAAGCTTCAGGCGACAGGAGGTAGCGCACCCATGGCAATGGAGTTTGCAACTCCCTGGTGCAATGGCGACACTAATGACGTAGAGGTGAGTTCAAACTGGGGGGCAATAATATTCCAGCGATGGTCAGTGTCAATTCCATTGGTATTGCCATGGAGAGGTCGAATGGCAAGGAGGCGGCGATGGAGTGTGTGGCTCCTCAATGCGTTGGCAAAATTGGTGGCGTGGAGGTGAGTTCGGGTGAAGGGGGTGATGGTCGAAATTGATTCTGCTAGTGTTGGCGTGGTGAGATCGGTTGGTAGGGAAGTGACAATGGAGTGTGTGGCTTCTGGTGAGGCTGCTAGTCATGGGCCTAGAGGCATTGGATTGGCTCCTGGTGTGGTTGTGGCTGTAAGGGGGGAAGATGTTGTAGTGGAGTGGGAGCAGATTGCGGATGCGACAAGTTTTATTCGCGTGTTTGAGGGAGATGGTAGAAGTGATTTATGATGAAGATCCTCTTTTGCAATGTCAAGGGGTTGAATGATCCATCAAGAAGGGCGACGCTTAAGAGATATCTATAATCATGGGGTCCTGAGGTGGTGTTGCTGCAAGAAACGAAACTGGAGCAATGTGACTAGCGCTTGTGGGGGGAGATTAGGGGTGGATGGCTAGATAATTTCGTTGCTTTGAATGCGGTGGATCGTTCAAGTGGTGTGATTGTGGGGTGAAAGGAGGATGCTTTTATTGTGGAAGACTCTGTCGTAAGCATGTTTGGTGTGACTATGCAGCTTAGAAAACGTCAGGATAACTCTCTTTATCTCTACGATGCATGGACCAAATGATGATGCTAAACGGTCACAGCTATGAGAGGACTTGAGTCAGGCGGTAGAGAGGTTTTTGGACTACCCCTGGTTGATTGGGGGTGACTTTAATGTTACATTGCTTCCTTAAGATAGGTCCGATGATGGGAGGAAAGGGATCGAGGCTAGGAGGCATTTGCAGAATTCATTTCTTTGCATAGCCTAATGGATTTGCTTCCAAGTTCATGTACTTTCACTGAAAGGAGTATTGAAGGACAAAGATCTCATATTAATTCCTATCAACTATGGAAATCGCAGAGACGTTCCCTTTGGCAGATGTCAAACCCTTGGAGAGGCCTTTCTCAGATCATACACCTCTGATGTGGCAATCCAATGAAGGTAGGTAATTTGGGATGTACTTCAAGTTTGATAAATACTAGCTGATAGAGAGGGGTTTCAAAGGCAAGTAGAAAAGTGGTGATCTTTCCAGCTGTGTGGGTCAACAGCCTCTAGATTGAAGGGTAAACTGCGAGAAGTGAGGACGTTTTGAAAGTCCAATAGAAAGCATATTAGAGAGGAGCATAATAGGAAAAAGGTGATACATTGGCTGAGATTGCGAGGCTGGACAGGGTGGAGGACTTGAGCCTCCTCTCTCAAGCAGACCAGGTGGTTGTGCCCCAAAATACAATTCAAGTGGAGGATCGGAAGGCAGAGGTTGATTAAAAGACGACATCCAGACAAAAATTGTTGAAAAAGAGGGATTCCAACACCCGGTACTTCCATATGGTGATTTCCGAGAGACAAAGAAATTGGATAGATAAGCTACAAGTGAATGACTTGAAGTATGTGGGTAGGGATGCTATAGGTGCTACAAGAGCGGAGTATTATAGGGAGTACTGGAACAAGGACAGGAGAGAGATGGAGATGGTCAGCAGCAGATACCCCATGCATGAGTAGGGAGCAAGCTGAAGAGCTTACAAAGCCTTTCAATGAAGATAAGGTTCAAAGAGCTATTTGGGGGTTGAATGTTGATAGCAGCCCTTGTCCTAATGGATTACCAGTGTTTTTTTATAAAGAGTTCAAGCCTCTCGTTAAGGAGGACATTCTGCAAGTGGTGACGGAGTTTGCGAATGGCAACCAAGAATTCAACAAGCTCAATAAATTCTTTATGTTCTTATTGTCGAAAAAGGAAGGGGCAGAGGCTATTGAAGAGTACAGACCCATTGCTTTGTCAAATGCGATTTACCTTATTATGGCAAAGGTTCTTGCAAATAAATTGAAAGGGGTCCTAGATGGGATGGTGTCGCTTATACAGACAACTCTCGTCCTGTGCTGTAATATCCTAGATGGTTTTGTTATTGCATCCGAGATTTTCGCTTTCTAAAAAAGAAAGAGGATGAAGGCATTCCTTTGAAAAGTGAACTTTCAGAACGCGTATGACTCAATGCAGTGATAAAGAGAGGTTTCCCTCCTCGGTAGGTGGAGAGGATGAAGAGGTGTGTGACAACGACTTCCTCCTCTATTCTTGTTAATAGAAATCCAACAGGCAGTTGCATTCAACCGAGAAGTGTCAGGCAGGGGTGCCTTTTGAAACCTATGTTGTTTGCGTTGGCAGTAGATGCACTGGCGAGACCCACCATTAAAGCGTGTACGAGGAATCTGATAAAGGGCTTCTTGATGGGGGATGGAACAGAGGTCTCGATGCTTCAATATGCAAATGGCACATTGTTCTTTGTGGAGGGCTATGAGGTGGAGGCAAAAAGGATGCGTACCTTATTGGAGCTATTTAGTGAGGTGTCAAGGCTGCAAATAAATTACTCAAAGTAAACTTTTGTCTCTATGCAGATGATAGCGGAGGAGGCTAGTAGGTGCAGTTCGGCTCTTAACACAAAGGGTGGATCCTTGCTTGTCTCTTATCTCAACCTCCCTTTGACGAACAAGAGGGCCTTTATGCAGGATTGGCTCCCCTTGATTAACAGAGTGGAAAGGAGGCTGGCAGGCTGGGCATCAAAAGCTCTCTTCAGGGGGGAAGGTTGATGCTTCTAAAGGCAGTGTTGTCTTCTATGCCTTCTTATTTTGCATATGTTTTAAAGCTACTTCAGAGGATAGAGAAGAAGATTCTGAGCCTGATGAGAAATTACTTTTGGACAAACTATGGGTCGGCAAGGAAAGGTGCATGGTTGGTGGCTTGGGAGGAGGTATGTAAGCCTGTGAAGGATGGGGGTTTGGGGGTTAGAAATTTGGGAAAAATGAACAACAGTTTTCTAGCTAAGTAGATTAGCAGACTCGTTAAGCGTAGAGATGACTTCTTGGGGAACACTATTCAAGCCTCCTATGGCAACGTCATGAATTGGGACTTCCTCTCATCTCCTCCAGGTGGTACGTCTCACTTTTTCAGAGGGTTGTCCTTGGTGCTGCCCAAGATATGAAGTTTCTTTACTCCCTACATTGGTACGGGTGATTTTTTCAATTTTGGGCTGGATGACTGGATAGGCAAGGGGAAGCTGAAAGATAGGTTCCCAAGACTATTTGCTATGGCTGTCTCTAGGGAGGTGAAGGTGGCTGACTATTGGGATGATTCTCAGTAACCTTCCTTTATGGGGAACTTATCAGATTAACAGATACAGGAGATCCAAACTTTGTTGCAGGATTTGGAAGCTTATCAACCGGAAGGTGGAATAGATTCTTTCTTGTGGGGACGATGGTGAGTTTTCTATTAGGAAGGATTATAGAAGGTTGGGAGATAACCAGCCTTTCTCTTTTCTAAAAAATGTTGTATACATCAAAGAGCTTGTTACTTGGACCAACAAGAATAAGGAGAAGGGTGTTTGCAACCCATTTGATTCTGTCTACCTAACCCAATACTTATTGCACAGGCCAAGTAGGCAGCTTGATGAATGCAAAAGTGTTCGGAAAAAAGGGACCAAAAAAAAGTGGAGACAAAACAAAAATGTTGAGGACATTTTGAAGCTAAGTGAGCAGATAGCAGATAGCAGATCTATATCATCCATTCAATAAAATTGGCCATGCCTCTAGACATGAAGAGAAAATTGCCATAAGAATCTACCTAGCCCTGAAGACTTAAGAGAAGGGTAGGGGTTCATGCATGAGTCAAGGATTTAATGAATCTCTACATAAAACTTCTGATACAAACCCCATTCTCAGAGTTTCAGTTAGTCAAATCCAAGCATAAACACCAAGGAATGTGGAAAAACAGAGACAAATAATGCACCTTCAAATTAACCACCATAAAAACTGTTTAGAGAATAAAATAGATTATGATTAAATTTGTTAAGATTTATTGTCTTTCCTATTTTTAATTTTTCCTGTTTTGGTAAAGAGTTTTATTATTTCCTATTATTCCTAGGTCCTCTCTCTAGATAAAGAGGGTTAAGGCTTGCTTAATAAAACACCTCAGTTCATTTTTCTCCGACATGATATTAGAGTAGGGATCACCATAGAGAAAGAAACCTTAACCCTAGGCCCTACGAGAGAGAGAGAGAGGCCCATTGCCACCGCCACCACCCCTCTCCACGCATGCATAGCCTCTTCATACAAGCATGGAGAGGGAGCAGCAACCACCGCGCGCCTACGCACATGCCCCTTCCCTACCCACTGTGCACAATCGCACAACTGTTAGCCCTGCCCATCGCGCAACACAACCATTGATTTAAATGCCGACGGCATTTCCGAGCAACGGTCGTGTCGACATGAAGAAAACGTCGATTTACAGGGATTTCGTCGGCATGCCCTCGGCACGGTCGGCATGCTGGCGAAATTGGTGCCCATGTCAAGGTTTCTATTGGTTTTTTTAATTACTTTTGCTATTTTTGTTGGTATGCATCGGCATGCCCACAGCATGCTCATTGGCATGCCCATCGAAAAGCGGGCATTTCCACGGCATGCTGAGGGCATGCCCACGAAATGCACACTTGGAATTCATCGGCAGGGCATCGAAATCGGCATTTCAAACCTTGAACACAACACGAGAGTCTTCTTCCCACTGCACACCATGCAAGAGTCTTCCCTACCCACCATGCGCCAGCGCATGTAGGGTGCCCCTGTTGCGAGCTCTTACGCGTGGTGCCTTCTCTTCTATGCGCATCGCATGCACCGCCACCCCCCCCATGAAAAGTCCTTCGAACACCTCAAACTTTCCCATTAAAAATTGGAAATTTTTTTTAATGGGAACTAGAACATTTGTGGTTTCTTCTGAGGAGCAAGACCACCTCTCCTACTGCTGCTACTCCTACTACAGCCTCCTACTATCTACTATTGCTACTACCACTGCTACAACCTACTACTACCTACATGATGACGGTGATGGCTGGTGGGAGATCTGAGCGACAGTCCTCGTCTCCCACTCCTGACTGTCTACCTACTATTACTGTTTAGGAGTGTTCCTCTGTCTATTGTTGCTACTATTGTTGCAGGCTACTACTGTCTACTATTGCCGCTACCTCTACTACAACCATACTACTATCGCATGTGAATCTATGATTGCTACTCTGCTACAGTCTTCTATTGTTTGTTATTGCTACTACTTCCACTACAACATCTAATACTACTACTGCAGTTGTTACTACGGTCGCCACCTACTTCTTCGATCTACTGCTTTCTCCTCCAGATATCTACATCGGGGGGGAGTTCACTTTTGTTTCTTGTAACAAGCTGGGCATTGTGCACTCCAACTTGGAGGAGAGTGTCAAAGAATAAAATAGATTAGGATTAAATTTATCATGATTGGTTGTCTTTCCTATTTTTTAATTTTTCATATTTTGGTAAAGAGTTTTATTATTTCGTATTATCCCTAGGTCCTCTCTCTATATAAAGAGGGTTAGAGCTTGCTTAATAAATACCTCAACTCATTTTTCTCCAACAAGGACTTTGTAGGTACGTCTACTACAACATTTTAGGAGATTAAAACTCCTTCAAAAGGCATCCTAAAGGTTTAAAGCCTTGTTGCATATGATAATTGCAACAGTGATGTCTACAAAAGTGAGTCAAATTATCTTTTTGTTTTGCTTGGATACTAGTAAAAGATAGACATGGGAGAGTTGATACGTAAGCAAGTTTCAGAAATATCTTGTTTGCTTGCTTTCTACTTTAATCTTTTGCTCTAATCTTTAGCACTAACTAGTATAATCAAATGAGTTATTAGTTGAATTTTATGGCTTCTTGGATTATTTGAGTCTTCTCTATCCATCCACACAAAAATGAAGATTAAGCCTTCATAATAGCAAAGATGATATCAAAGTCTCCATAGTGTGAAAAGAAACCAAAGACAAACCTTAAAAGGTCATAAGAAGCCTTCATCTCCTTCTCCTTGATATTTGGATGTCCTTGACAACATGACGTTAGGAGAAACAAAATGATTCAATTCTATTCTGAGAGCCCTAGTACCTTTATATAGAGAGATACAAGAAAAAAAAAAACATAACACATTCACACATAAATAAACAAATATAAATATGCCCCTAATTCAACCCAACACTCCCCTTCTAGCTGAAGTATAAACATCACGCATACTCAGCTTGCAACATAGAATCTCAGGTCGCTTTCTAGAGAATGCTTTTGTAAAGATGTCAACAATCTAATCTTTCGTGCAAATGTAGGGTGTGTAGATCTTCCTATTTGCAAAGCCTCTCTAATGAAGTGAATCCACTTCAATGTGCTTCGTCCACTCATGGAATATCAAATTATTAGCAATAAAAGTGGCAGCCTTATTGTCACAGTACATAGGAATAGGCCACGAAACATGGGTACCAAAATCCCACAAAATAGACTGGACCCATAGCAATTCGCAAGTAGTCTATGCCATGGCTCTATACTCTGATTCGGCACTTGACCTCGAGACCACTGCCTATAGGGTTTGTCATGGCCTACATAAGCCATGGCAGAGGAATCTGACATAGGAATCGAGTCAGAGGTCCCTAGTCTCGACAAACAAGCATACATCTGAGCAGGAGTGGGGATCTCATCCATGGTCAAAAACTGATCCTTATACTCAGAACCAAGTCCACACAAAAGCTTAATAGAACAGATGACCTTCCACTACTTTGCTACAACGACTGCATCAGTAGATATGGGTTGATATACATATGTTCAACCCATAAATTCTTCATCGTGCCATAATATTCTGCTAGAGGCATAGAACTCTTCCTGAGAATGTGTATGTCCTCCACAACACGATACAGTCGAGTGATATTGCTTTTATGAGAATGTATTTCATACAACACTTCCCACATCTTCTTAACAGAAGCATATGCCATGACCTGCTTTGCAATCATCTGAGTCATGCTATTCAGGAGACATGTCACAACCCAATCATTGTCTACCTTCCAATCTGCAATCTTCACAGTAGACTCATCTTAAGTCAAGATATAGTTCTTCCGATGAGATTCAACAAACCGAGAAAAGGATGTAAACCATAGTAGGAAGTTGGATTCGTCCAACTTGATAGGCATCCTCTGGATGTGTGGGGATGCGCTCGTAGTGGATGGTTTCCCAATCAAGTCGCTTATGGTATCCTGTCTCCACCATATGAACCCGGTTCGTCGAATCACACTCCTGATACTCTGAAAACTCAAAAATCAGATCATGTGCTTCCTACCGAAGCACCAAAGAGGTCTAACCAAAAAAAATTTTCAAACCATGTACGGCGTAGCTCCGCCTATTGGAGCATGTAACGCCCCAAATAAAGCAGCCTCTTCATCCTAGAAGGTTGTCAATGAAGTAAAAGGAGGAAGGAGGGTGGCTTACACCCCTACCAATCAGAACCAAGACCTCTTACACCTAGGAGAGGTGCTAGGACACTGCAACAAGTGGCTGCAGTCCCTATAGAAGCAGCAGCAACACTGCTAGAGGCTAAGGGAGGCCCCTAGCAGCACCACCAAGCCCAAGCGGCGGCGTTGGAAGAGAGAAACGTCGAGAGGAAGAAAGGTACTAGAGAAAAATAACATAACACACCAACATAGAAATAAACAAATATAAATATGACCCTAATTCAACTCAACAATGACAAATCAAACTCATTCATTTACTCCGCCTATCACTTTATATTTACCTCAATCCATTTGGTCCTTCACAAATTCAATTCGGTTAAGATCCATTAGACCCTCTTTTATATCCAAGTAATCTCACATACCACACCATCATGCCACCTTATCACCTTAGCCTCTTCTTTTACTCCTTGTAATACCAACATCAAGACCTAGACAATGGGCCAAGCACCCACCAGCCTTCCAATGGGTCAGGCTTGGGCTTAGACATTTATGAGCTGGTCCAACCCAGCCCGACCCGTCATATGGCCCATTCATTTGATGGGTGTACCTATGTTTAGTGTATAAAGCTCGATCCTACCTACAAGAATTCAAAAACATAATAATAAAAGATAGATTCTTTGCATAAGATCCCAAATCCTAAGTGCCCCAAACCCCCAAACAAAAGACCTCTCCTCTAAAACCCCACACTCCTCAACCATGTAATATTAGTTATTGATGTGGTTCTCCATGCTTATATGTTTCTATTTAATTGAAACTTAGGTAAGGAAGAAATGTGTAGATCTAAATCAAACTTAGGTTGAAATAAGCAAATCTTAGGTTGCCTGGTCTACCAATACACCTAATTAGAATGCATGAAATTTATGTAAATTACCAATGAACAACAAATTCAATAAAGCCTATGTTGGGATCTTTTAGATCAAATTTTATCCACAAATTAGAACCCATGGGTCGGCCTGGCTCAACCCAAGATGGGCTAGGCCGAGGCTATTGATGTTGGCCCGTGGGTTGACTCAACCCAAGCCTGGACATGGGATTTCAAATGTTCGGCCCGACCCATGGCCAATCCAACCCACCCCATGAATAGGTCTACAACAACATCCTCTGTAACTCAATACAAAATTACCCAAACAACTACTAGAAAAAACATCCAAACAACTTCCTATGATCTTTGTTGATGGAAAAGCAATCGTGTTTAAACTCACAAGCTTATAAAAAGTTTTCTCATGGATCATCACGAAACTAATTTGCTAAAACATCATTATGATCTTTTAAATCTCTCCTATGTGGTTTTAAACTTTTTTACAAGACTCTCGTAGAAGATCAAAGATCTCTCAATTTCAAAAGCAACCATGTGAAGGCCCTCAATATTCTTTCCTAAATAGCTCAAGGACTTTATGATGGCTCTACTCTATCATTAGGTCTTGAACTAATTATCCCTTACTCTTGTAATAGTTTGCTTAACTGAATCATTATAGCCCTATGGACCTTTCTTCTACTTTTTGGAATGAAAAGCCTAAAGGCCATCAACCCTTCTACTAAAAACCACCACCCTACCTAAACTACTTCAAGATCTCATGCCACCTACACTCGAAGATGTTAAAACTCTTGACAACTTACAACTACCCAGGAACCCCCATTATAGTTAGCCATATAGATACATATGCTACCCTCCTCCCTACCACCTAGCCAAAGTGCATAGCCACGAAGAGACCCAACTCCCTCCAATCACCAAGAAGCTTAACAGCCTTTGAGCTCTCTTTCCAAGAGACATAACTACCTAGAGGCTAAAGAGAAATGATCCCACCAAAATGGCTAGCAATAAACTCCTTATCTTCTCTTAATATCAATTCTCCTTCCTCTTTAACAACCTACATCATCCAAACAACCTATAAATTCCTCTTTCCCATTCTTCCCTTTCTAGGCCACCATTTCCAGCATCTCTTAATAAATATCGAAAGCCATTACTCTCCCCATAAAATCCCTAAGTCTTCTTCATCACCTTCAACCTAAGGGCATCCTTACTTCTTAGGTCCCTTCTTCACACACAAACCCTTTTTCCAAAGAGCCTTCACACCACCACCATCATCTACACTGCTCTTTCCCATAGACATGCACCCTAGACACCATTATAATCCTTCTCTTAGTAAACCTATCAACAACACTAAGAACTCTTTCAAGAATACTTAAATCCTCCCCTATGAACCCTAGACCCCCATCCCCTAACCAAAAATCCATGCACGAAAATTCTCCATCTTCAAAATCCCACCATAAGCCTCTAGATTCCCTAAAAACCATAGATAACCACCCTAGTTCCCTTTAAATACCTTTTGGCCATGCATCAAAGCCAATCATGGAGGAGGAGGGCATCCAAGATTGGAGAAAAGTTGACGTGCTGTTAGTTACATCTTCATCCTAGATTCCTAATGATAACGTGAATCGCTCGTGGGATTTGTCTTGTTGATGTCCTCCTGAAGGAGCACAACGACAAATTGCTCTTTCGTTTACGTTCTTGTCCTCTATGTTTGGGATCATGTACTTCAAGACATGTTTTCTAGTAATGAAGAATACTTAGGTTCTTTATGTCAGAATCTTATTGTATGCTTGTGTGATTTCTAAGATGTTCAATTAAACCTCTTTCAACATGGGGAAAGAAAGAAGTGTCTTGCTTTAACTATGAATTTGAATGATTGATTATCCTCGATGATAGTCAAAATCTAAGTTCATCCATAGCCTTTAGTTTTTTTTTTTATCATAGGACAGTATAGACCAAGTAAGACTATACGTAACCCATATAGAATATCTTCATAGACTAGGTTAAGCTTGGGAGAAATTTGTGATTTATCAATCATTCAAAGCTATTCTTTGTGATTTCTAGTGAGGATTTTGACAACTGAGCAGCTTAATGTTATAGTTTCATCTTTGATTTGGATTCATTTTACATCAGATTAGTTCTCTATCATCATAGTCTAATCACCTTGCTTTTGCACATTGTCAGGAACAGTTTTTCCTTCTTGCATTGCAACTTTCATATCAGATATTTAGATATGGTTTTACTGCATTTTCAGTGGTTTCAGTAGCTTAGGCCTTTAGTAAGTGTGTTTTCAACATCTTAAGCCTTCCCAAGGGATCGAGTTGATTTACTCAAACTTCACAATTTAAGTTAATCTATTCCACTGTATATGTAGGACAAGGGATCAAAGATTATCTGGTTTAGCTATGCTTAATGGCTTAGGGAAGATTGTCACTGCATAGTTGCTTCCTTGACAAGTCAAACCATGTATGTTGCTTACAATCAACACATAGGAGATTGGGTCTCAAATTCAACACCTTAGATTAATCCAATCAAATTTGGGATTCTCGATAAGCGATTTTGTCGCTCGTTTTTGGGTGTGGATTTTTCAACACAAGTATGAATTGAAATTACTTTAAAATGTTAGTTTGTCTGTTTTTATCATGTCAAGAAAGAAAATGATCACTCTTAACTGTGCAGCTTGAGATAAAAGCAACTGAAGCTGCTAATCTGGTTTTCGCTGTACTTAAGGGCTTAGGGGAAGACTCTGACTATATAGTTGCTTCCTTAACAGGTTGTGCCACACCTGCTGCTCATGATGAAAATTACAGTTTTTTATTTACTCAAGCAATGGAAAAATCAATCAAAAGTCAATCTTCAAAAATAAAAGAGAAACTAATTATGGAATAGTCATTCTCAGGAAAATTTTCATGGTTGGAATCATTTGTTCAACCAAGGGCAAACTAGTTATTGAAATTATGAGAGCACTTTATCATGTACTAAGTTGTCATGTTTTTTATTTCTTGGTGAATGAGTGTATAATTTACTCAAGTCTCTTTCATATAAAAGAGGTTAGGGTTTCTTAGTAATGAATATGACAACTCTTTCCTCTTAGCGGCAATCCTAGATCGGTGGTCTGGTATCCCACCAAATATTCCACTGTTCTCTATTCTCATGCATGATCATGGCTTGAAGGGTCTCATCGCTTCTGTTAGATCCCACAAGCCAACAAATATGCTATTGGATTTCAGATCATATGTGCTTCTGTTAGCACATGTTGATGTCCAGATCTGCTGTTGGCACGTGGATTGGTGCCTCTGTACTATCACGTGTACCATCGCAAGTGTTCCATGTCTGGCCATGATTCCAGATCTGCTAGGTGGAATCACTGGACGTAACTCCAGATCTGTCAGGCATGTACCATCGTGTGTGTTCTGTACCATCGCCCAGATCTGCTGGGTGTGTACCAAATTTGTTGACACCTCTGTACTATCACCCAGATTGGCACACCACATGGGCGATGATCTGCTACATGATCAGGTGATGGTGTTGGTGCTGAGTCTAAGTCCAAAACCAATCACCCAAACCAAAGATTGTTAAGGTTCCCTGCTGTGGATGATCCTGCTGTTGTCAATGTTGTTGTTTGTGTGAAAGTATCAACGATGGAAGTAGTTGATGTCTTCCTTTTTGTGCTTGGGATCATCTCCCTTGTTGTGCTTAGGATCGTCTCCCAAAACCTACTGATCTTCCTTTTGAATACTATATTGCCAGTTGGAGGTTGGATTGCATATGTATGACTGCACAATAAGTCTTTGTGTTATGGTGTAGCCATGGCAGTTGCCAAGAACAAGATACAGAAGATTGTGCCCAGTGTCACATCCAAGTAATGGGTTATTGACACAAGAGGCTCTATACATCTTACAGGAGAAACTACCCTCTTAAAGAATCACATGAAACCTAGACATGTGAGGTCAGTGAAGGTGGCAAACGGCTCTTTCTTCTATCACCGCAGTATGCGATGTCCAAATATCCTCCATATTACAATTCCCAAATGAACACTACGCATCTGCGTTCCCTATGAACCTCTTGTCTATGAGTAGTATTTTCAAAGATATTCGTTGTCATGATATATTCGATGATAAGCACTACTACTTCCAAGATAAGCAAACAAACGAGATCATTGGTAGTGGAATCAAGAAGGATGATCTGTATTTCTTGATATCCCGTTACAATTTGCAAGCGCAATTTCTATCTCGGCAACTCCTTTATTATGGCATCAGTGGCTTGGTCACTCATCTGTGAGGAAAATGTACAGATCTTCCCTAAGCTACCACTCAACATTGCCTTTGATTGCGAGACTTGCCAATTAGGGAAAGCATCATCGGAGCACATTTCCTTGGTGTACAGAAGGGATTAGTACCTCTCCCTTCAGTCTTGTACACTGTGACATCTAGGGACCCACACATGTCACTAGTGTCGGGGTCACAGATATCTTGTGGTGTTCGTCAATGACTACAATAGATCTACCTGGATCTTCAGGCCTTCTTCACCAGCAAGGGGACTTTGCATTAGACATAATGTGCACATACTTGACAGCATAATGGGGTCGCAGAGCACAAGCTCCATCACTTACTAGATATTGCGAGGACACTCAAGGTGTACAAGAAGGTCCCTAAGCAGTATTGGAGTGATGCAGTCCTGACGACAACGTGTGTAATTGACAAGGTGCCATCTTCAGTACTTCGAGGTGGGATACCTTATCAATTGTTGCATCCTAAATCTGATAGACAATTTGCATTGCCACCTCGCATATTTGGCTGTGCATGCTTTGTTCAGGCCTTTGGAGCTCAGCGCAAGTGCTCTCCTCGAGATGTGAAGTGTGTGTTTCTAGAATATTCTCACACCCAAAAAGGATATAGATATTATGATCCGGTGCACATGAGACATATAGTGACTGCAGATGCAACCTTCTTTGAGAAGGTTCCATTCTTCTCTAAAGAAGGTGCTAGCATGGATCTTACCCCTCGAGAGACTCGAATATATCATAGGCAGAATACACAACCACCCACTACTCCAAAGCCTACAGAGGGTAATCTAGCACGAGGACCACCACCAGTTACTCGGGATGACATGGATGTTAAGCCCATTGCACTTCGGAAGCCTAGCAAATCATGTACACTACATCCCATCTCCAACTACACGATTACGACTCATCTGCAAAGTGATATGTAGCACTTTGCCACTGTCCTTACAAGTACCATATTGCCCAAAGACTATGTTGATGCCTCACAAGATCCTCGCTGGAGAGTAGCCATGGATGAGGAGATGGATGCATTTAACACGCATTGCAGATAGGAGTTGATTTCGTGTACCCCAAGTGCGACCCTTGTTAACTGCAAATGGGTCTACACCATAAAATACGTAGCAAATGGTTCTATGGATCGCTCCAAGACATGGTTGGTGGCTAGAGGATTCACGCAAGCATATGAAGTTGATTAACTTGAACCTTCTCCCTAGTAGCACAAGTTTCTTCCATCCATATTCTCCTATCTGTGCCAGTCAACAACAAATGGCTCCATCATCAACTAGATATAAAAAATGGCCTCTTGTATGGAAATCTTACTAAGGAGGTGTATATACAGCAGCCACCAGGTTATGTAGTTCAAGGGGAGTGTGTGTGTAACTTGAAGAAAGCTATCTATGGCCTGAACCAGAAACCCGAAGCATGGCTTGAGAGACTGAGTACGAAAGTACAGAAAATTAGGTTTAGTCGATCCTCTTCTAATCTCTCTATTTTCATCAAGAAACATGCTCAAAAGGTGACCATTCTAGCTGAATACGTCGATGATATGGTTCTAACTGGCAATGATGAGGGCAGTATACACCAAACAAAGGAGTTCCTACACATAACATTTGTGACAAAGTTATCTTGGAGACCTGAGATACTTTATTGGAATTGAAGCAGTAAGACAAACATCCAATTTGTCATTGTTCCAAAGAAAGTACACCCTGCATATTCTGAGGGAGGCAAGACTCTTAGGCTACGTTTGACAATGGGATAAAAGTTATTCCGAGATATGTGATGTTAGTAGGTATTTGTTTAATACTCAGATATGGATGCAAGTTAATGTGATATTGTAAATATATTTTAATATATATTGATATCAATATAATGTAATAGGATGGTATATGGAGATGTTGATTGAGGTGACCTATTCTTATCCCCTCACTTATTCCATTGGCAAATGGGGCCTTAAAGGGCCAAACCATCTGGGGTCCCTGTTGAGCCTTATAAAAAGGCCATGTTACTTCGGGATAACCCACCATTTGAGGATGTCACACGATACAAAAGTACAATTGAGAAGCTTCTTTATCTGATAGTAACATGCCTGAATATCAACTTTGAGATTAGTCGGGTCAGCCAGTACATGCAGAAGCGACTTCCAGTAACTGATGTGATGTGTTTAATACTAAGATACCTAAAAGGAAGCCTGGGAAAAAGACTTCATTACAAGGATCATGGGTCACTTGACGTGGTTGCATACTCAGATGCAGATTATGCTAGAGCTATTAATGATAGAAAATCAACCACAGGGTATGCAATCCTTCTTGGTGGAAATCTAGTGTCATGGCAAACCAAGAAGCAAGTTGTAATTGCTAGATCTAGTGCAGAGGCAGAGTATCAGGTGATGGCACAAGCAGCATGTGAAGTTATGTGGGTTGTGGGTTTCCCAACTAATCTTGGGATATCCATGTAGGCATTGGTCCCTTTAAACTGCGACAACAAGTATGCCACTTATATAGCCTCTAATCTTGTATTTCATGAAAGAACCAAGCATTTTGTGTGCAACGTTGTCATGGAAGGAAAGATTAATACACCTTACGTTACCTCGGAGATGCAACTTGCAAACATTCTCACCAAGGCTCTTGCCAAGAAGAGACGTGTTCTTATGTGACAAGTTGAGCCTAGAAGATATCTACGCTCCAACTTGAGGGAGAATGTGAGCACACTTTATTATGCACTAAGTTGTCATGTTTTTCATTTCTTGGTGAATAAGTGTGTAAGTTACCCAAGTCTCTTTCCTATGAAAAAGGCTAGGGTTTCTAAGTAATCAATATGAAAACTCTTTCCTCTCACTGAAATTTTGGAAGAGGAAGCCGCTTGGTTGCTAGGGTATAATGCAAGATATGTGGGGAAGTTAATCGTCATCCCTTAACATGCTATCAATGATAAGATTACCAAAATCCCTGTTGCTTAAGGATAATTAGCTGAAGCCTCAGCATTAGACCATCAATGTAATACTCTCATTATGGTGCATCACATCATGTTACAAACAAGACATCCTAGATGCTTACTTGGAGAGCTCTGCTACTGGTTGTTCCTAACATCACGACACTTCCTATTCATGCTCCCGTTGGCTAGGTACCAGAATAAATGAGCTTCAGTTTCCCGATCAAAAACACAGGCAGAATATCATACTATTGCCAATTGTACCGCTGAGATCAATTGGCTTCAATCACCTCTTACCAATCATCATACCAACATCTATTGTCCATTATAATGTGGGCCATGATATGCATGGCTACCAATCGCATTTCCCATTCCTGAAGAAGGCAGATAGAAATCGACATCCATTTCATTTTGTGAAAAAGCTTCTATGAAGGAGCTTCTGTTCCAACTTGTTTCGAGCAATTAACCAACAGAGACAGCCCTACAAAGCCAAAACCACCCACCAACTAGTGTAACATGTAGGGTAGATCTTCCGCAACATAGTGATGTGCAGGTACAAGTACCCCTCTATAACTGTCTTGAGTTAGTTGAAGGAATCCACTCTGTTTCATCGATCACTTCACGACTCCCTCCTTCCCTCCCAGCATAGACAGGAACTGATTAAAGCATAATTTTTACAAATGCCATTTTGCAAATATGCTGCTCCTGCAAAGGCAGTCAACCCCAACAAGGATCATCCGCAATGCGCATTCCGTCCCCCCCCCCCCCCCCCCCCCCCCCTCCCCTTTCTTCACATAATACAGTCCATTCGCTAGTTAAATCACTAGACTGTCTCCCTCAGTTCTTCTGTCTTGGAATCATCAACATTTCCCGAGGCTCCTCCTCTCTGAGGCCCATCACCAGTACCCAAAAAAAGGAAGCAGGGGGGCAAGTTAGTTTGAGTTACTCGACATGTGGGAATGTTGACCGCATTCCAAAAACCACTATTCCCTATTCGCATCAAAACCACAAACACCAAAATCCAATTTTTTCCATCCCCACCCCTACTCGTACGGCAAAAG
Organism: Thalassia testudinum; assembly: GCA_037157565.1. Taxonomy (NCBI): domain Eukaryota; kingdom Viridiplantae; phylum Streptophyta; class Magnoliopsida; order Alismatales; family Hydrocharitaceae; genus Thalassia; species Thalassia testudinum. The sequence continues at coordinate 8,543,780 of JAZHRO010000076.1, read as the reverse complement.
AATAAAACTTTGACTCCGATCCACCCTATAGAAACCTCAACACGGCATTGCAACTCCACAAAACCGCCTTCCTGGATCCAAAGGCGGCGCCTTTCCAATCCGAAGCAGCACGAATCGAAGAAAAAACAGGTACCCACAAACCAGAAGGCGGAGAAAAGAAGAGAGAAAGAGAGAGGGACCCGTCGGGAGAGGTCGAAGTGGGAGAGGATGACGTCGGTGGACTTGATGGTCTTGTCGATGTTCTCGTGGGCGACGCGGATGGCGTGCGTCCTCACCTACAGGAAAGAATTAGAAGAGAGAAAGATCACACGTTGACATCGACCACCAAGATGGGATCTTTGGCGATCAAGTGGGTCGTGTTGGAAGCGGTTGCCTGAGTGGGTCGCATAGCGGTGTCGAGCTCGGAGAGGCGGTGATCGAAGGAGCCAAGGATGGCGACCATCTGGTCCGTGACGGCGCAAGACCTCTGGAGGTACTCGCGGAGGAGCCTCGCGCGGTGGGGGAGGGCGTCCCGGTGGTCGTGGGGGATCGCCATTGGAGGTCGAGGTGGTGGTGGTGGCGGTCGAGCTGGTGGTGGTGTTTGGGTGAAGGAAAGAAAGATTGGTGGTGGTGGTGGTGGTGGTGGTGGCGTTTGGTGAAGGAGCACGACGTGAGCGAGACGAAGGTGGAGGAAGTGGGATTTTGGTGGTGGTCGTTTTGCACGGAGGACCTCGAAGGTTTTTCTTTTTGCCCGAAAACTCGACCCCCGGGGGAGTTTGGGGTCGTCGTTGGTGACACCGACAGGTACGGCAGTAACGGCACCTTTTTCCGATTTACAGAAACATCCTTGAACTCTTTTCGTGTTCGAAAATCAGAATTGTATACGTACATATTCTTTGTAAAAAAACATAGGAGACTCGACGTCTAAGTCATCGGAAACTCTCCCATTTCTGCACCTAATGGTATGTGCATTGAATGGTATAATCATTTATCTGTAAGTGCTGTGAATTAAGTTCTATAATTTTTAAAATCCTCCCTAAAAATTCTATATTTTAGGAATTTTTTAACTCATGGGTCGGCTCAGCCAAATCCGAGTAATAAATGGGTTTTTTTTTTTTTTGAAGGAATCCAGTAATAAATGAGCTAAGCTGATCCTTGGATTTAATATTAGTGGGCCAAATGGGTTTACACAAGTAGCTAATTGGACTGTGGACCGATGCTCATGTCTAGGTAAACCAATTGTAATTTGCAGGGATATTTACGTAGACATGGAAAATATGAGAGTATATGCATGACGTTGACTGGTAAAAGAACATCCTCGTTAAAATATCACGTCAAGTTATTTGTTTTATATTTTATTTTTAATTATATCTTATTATTATTTTGTTATAAAATAAGGTAAATAACTATTACATGCAATAGATAAATTCATACATTGCAAGCAGAGTTTTAACATGACGCTCTATACATCCACACCATTCAACCAAGTATTTACTTATCCAAAACCCAACCACCAACTCAAATCCAAATGGACCTATCAAGTGTTAAATTTTGTCCCATAACCTAATTATTGATGCCTTAAGATTACTACTCCCACAAATATATAAAAGTATAAGTAGCAAAAGCATTGTTAATGATCAGTGAAACCTATAGTTTAGTTTTCTTGCTTCTATTGCAAATGAGATTGCCCAAGCAAGATAAAGTAAAAAACTATCAATTGTTCTACAAGTAACCAATTAACTAGGAATCAACACATAATTACTAATATTCTTTTCTTATTACAACTTTCTAACTTCGATCATTTTAGCTCATCTATTTGCAATAACATCTTCGAAAACCCCTTGTCGTTCTGTAGTTAATGATACTAGTGTGCCCGGTTTTACCATCACCTTGCATGCTCAATTTCTTTTTTCTATTCATATCTATATAACAAGGAATATATTGTAAGACCCATGTCCCACTATGAATGTAATTTATATAATAAGCATCATTTTTGTAGTTAGAACCAAGCCATAAATTTGTGATGAGATTAAAGGTATTTTTTTGATAATTAATAATAAGAAAATATTATAGATATAAGTAATTATGTTGTTAATATATGTAGAAAAAGTATCATTTGAGTATCTCACTAAATGATCCAAAAAAGTCACATTTATGCTCATTCGATGATTTTTTTTGTTTTGATAAAAACCACTACATAAATTAAAAAGTGATTTAAAATATCATCATTCATATTTAGAATGTACTAAATTAATTATTACATAAAGTATCTTTTCACGTAAATATGGACTAATATTATAATTGTGTCCATAAAATATATTTAAAATATAATCAATTAATTATTATATTACTATTGGAAAGTAATTATATCATATTAATAATTAATCATATTACAACTATTTTCCTTAGCTAGAATGAAATTACATTACAAGTTTCATATGTATTACAATTTAATTTTTCACTTATAATACAAACTTTCGTTATAATAAATAATTATAATATAAGTTCATCGCATATATTACAAGCCTGTTTTTCACTTATAATACAAGTTTTACACTTCTATTACAGTAAATACTTGTAATACAAGTTCATTGCATGTGTTACACTATGATTTTCACTTGTAATACAAGTTTTTAACATGTATTACAATTCTATTTTCTACTATTCATATAAATTTTTACACTTATGTAATAATAAATAAGTGTAATACAAGTTTATTTGTATATTAGAAGTCAATTTTTCACTTGTGATATAAGTTTTTTCACTTTTATTACAGTAAATACTTATAATATAAGTTCGTTGCATACATTACATGCCTATTTTTCACTTATAATATAAATTTTTGCACATTCGTTCATAACTAATATTTGTAATACAAGTTCCTAACATGCATTAAAAGTTAGTTTCTGTTATGACCCGATTCCTGAATCCCTACAGGACTCGAGAATCGGATCGACTCGACTGATCCCAAGACCCAGTCGTCCAACGAGAAAGTAACAAAAAAGCAGTAAAATAAACCGCATTCACTATGCAAGCAACTAATAGTAACAAAAGTACAGCAGTAAAGAAGTAAACTACTACAGTACACACCACCACAACAGTAAAGAATTTTTAAGCAAGTACATAATTATGAAGTTTACAATAAAGAGTACAAAAGTGTAACAAAATACTCACTACTACAGAAACGGGTTCAACAAAAGTACAATTACTGGGCTCTACTAGGCCTAGCACCCTCCGCAGCCGTAGGCTTTGGCTGCTCAACACCTGGACCTGAAAAAAGTGGTAAGTACGACACGTCAGCGAAACACTGAGTAGAGTGGCAACCAACTAACTAAGAGAAACGGTAAAGGTGGATAGGTAGCTGTTGTTTTCAATTTCTTTCTTTATTCAACTAATTATTCTTTCTTTCATCACTTGGTTTATTTATCAGGTCTTTTTCTTGATCTCGAATGTTCCTCGTAGGAACGATCTTGATTGCAGTCTTTTCCGAAGAGTAGAAGTAACACGTGGTGCTCTCCTGACCGGGAGAGTCCCCGTGGTGGTCCTACCCTCAGTCAACCACCCCAAGGTCGCTGACAGACGTAACGGTGACTACGGCACGCGCGATAAACACACGGGTAGCTACCCCGCACTAGCATGCGGTCAGTCATTTTCGTTAACGAGTGTGCCCGAAGCACGGCACTGAACCAGTATAGGGCAGAGCCCACTCAGTAACGGGGGTCTAGCCCTTCCACAGTAACCAAACAGGGGTCTCGCCCCTCCACAGTCCGCAACCCCTCGCCTGACTACCCTGGTTTGCCGAGTGGGCCTAACAAGTCGGTGTAGGACGGCTAGCTGAACCCCGGGCCCCGTGGGGTAGCTAGCTCTCTCCCTACACTAGTAGCTCTCGGTACTGTATACACGAAGGCCACAGAGTCGGTACAAAGTGACCAGTCCTAACCCTGGGTCCCAACCCTGGGGTGGCTAGCTCCGCTCTGCACTAAACAAGGAGGGGACAGTCGCTCTCCTTGGTACTCCGTACTCAAGGGCCAGCTCACTTCCCCATTCACTTTTCCAGTTCCATTCTATTTATTTCCAGGAGCTCTACTCTTAATTCCCCATAGGGTTCATGCTCATGTTTCTCAGGCCAAGACATACTATGTGTCATCATTTCAGGGTTATTCGCATATAACACATGTTACCAACATTCAATCCTTCTTTCCAATTTATATACAAGCAGCTCGTATTTAATTTCAAACACATGAATTACATGTAGCAGTTACTAACAACAGTCTTCTACATTTCACAGGTAGTTTTTATCCAATTACAGACAATTATTATTCCATCTACTCATTCCAAGACTGCATTTCAGGCATTTAATACAATCGTTCCAGTGTTTCTAGTCATAGGATTCATGCCATACCCTAGGATCTATCATTTATTCCAGATATGCATTTATGTTTGTAATTAACTAAGGGAAGCCATTCTATCCGCAAAATCGGGAGTAATGGGGGCGTGATCGGCAAGTCCACGTGCCTCTGCAACCCCCAAATCCGCAACAGAACGAGGTCCTAACACAAGGACAGCCACAAGGAACCACTCAGAACATGATAAAAAGCATTCCAACAAGTAGAGGAACTTATACGAAGAAGAACGAAATCTTAAACGCGGAAATCGGACCTCGAACGGATCCTAAATGGGTCAAAAATGACAACTCTGACTCAAATTAGATGTCTGGAACATCTTCCAGACGTCTTAAAAGGGGTCCAGATCCATACCTCACTCTGTGCTGCTCCTCAAACATCCAGAGATCCAGCTGAACCGTCTGGACCTAGTTCCAGACGTCCGACTATCCCTCCCGACGTCTGGAGACGCTCTCTGTCGTCTGGTGACTCGCCCAAACGTTTGAACCGCGTGGGAGGGGCATGTCCCGCGCCTTCCCGAAGCGAAGCCTGCATGCGTACGCAGAATCTCTCAAACACGACACGCAATAGAGCTTCGGCTGAACGGCCGTATGGTCGTAACCGCAAAAAGGGATGTATATGCACAGTATGTACCTCTCAATCGTCTAGAGCCTCCTCCAGACGTCATCCGCGTCGTCTGGATGTAGGTCCAGACGTCTGATTATGGGAAAAATCCCAGAATCAGAAGCTTCTTCGTCTTCTTCCTGCTGCGTGCGGCCACGCCGCGCTTGTCTGCCCGCTGCTCTAACTGCAGCAGCATCGGGGAGGACTCCCCGACACAACACTCCGCCTCCCGCACGCCCGATCGACCTTGAACTACTCCGGCAATCTCTCTCTCATGGCTCGCGCGCTCTCCTCTCTTCCCTTCTCTCACTGCCCTTCTCCTTTCCGCCGCTGCACTCGGCTGCAGCTGCTGCTCGCTCTCACTCTCGCTCTCGTGCTGGAGGAAGGAGGAGACGGATGGGGTGGGGTGGCGTGAGGGAGAGGAGGGGAGTATTTGTAGGCGTGAAAGAAAAGGTCCTACAAGTCAATGAGGGGAGAGAAAGAGAAGAAAGCGGCTGGGGTTCAGTCTGCACGCAGCACGCACACAGACTCATGGTCATACGCACACAAAAATTAATTTCCAGACATCTAGGAAGGTGTCCAGACATCTGACTAGACATCTCGACCAACTCCCAGACGTCTTAAAAGGATTTTGATAGCACGGATCTTAACAGTTTCTCACTTGTAATATAAATACTCACAAGTATTGCAAGTCGATTTCTCATATGTAATACAAGTTTTCAATTTTTTATTATAGTAAATATTTTTAATGCAGGTTTGTGTTACACGAAGTTTTGAATTATTATTTGTATTACAGATACACACGTGGTGACCTTTTGTTAATGTAATTGATATTTTTTCTCCCCATTTAAAATATTCCACTCAGTTGAGATCTTTAATTGGTTTGTATTTTTAAAAACTTTAATCACAAGCATTTCTCAATTACAAAACAAAATAATCTCATTGAAGTTGCATAGTGTGACATGGTATATTTTTTTTTAAGGAACGTTAGATTTTCATTGAATGGAGCACATTTGATATTTTTTTACCTATTTTGAGCATAACTTGCAAAGGGTGGGATCCATATATAGTATATATATATAGAAAAAGTATCTTTTAAGAACTATACTCAAAAGTCCTAAAAAGAACCAATATTTGTGTCCACTGGATAATATTCTTCAACGATGGAAACTATTACACACATCTAAAGGTGATTTAAAAAATAACCCTTCACATTTGAAATGCACTCAATCAATTAATACACTTTTAAAAAGTATATCTTCACATAAATAATAAGTTGTATTACAACTCTACTCATAAAATCACATTTGAAATGCCATTAATCAATCATTACATTATTATTAGAAAGCAACTATAATGTATTAATGCTTAATTACATTACTACTTTCTTCTTTGAGCATAATGAAACTATATTATAATTATCAAAGTTATATTATAAGTGTCACAGTTAAAAAATTATATAATCAATATATTACAACTTCAATGTAGGTTTACAACCCTTTATGCGATCATATTATAATTATATTAAAACTCTTTATATGATTGTTGAATGTATAAATGATTCTACTAAGTGGAATTTCAATGTGCTCTTCAAAGAATATTTCAATTTCTTTATACAATACCTCAATTGATCTTTATTATAAATGTTAGTTAGTTACTTATTTAAGGAAACAATTTTTGTCATTAATATGTTATGTTAGTTTTTTGATCTTTTCATCCGAGACGTAGAAATCACTTAATTCAAATATGACGATTTTATTAATTATCATTTGATTAAAATCTATCGATTTAAGATTATGCTTTAAAGACTTTTTGAATATTATGCATAGAAGATAAGGTTGTTATATGTGTGTGTGATCTATACATAAGTTAAATGTAGATATGGCAATAGCTCTTATCATGAGTAATGTTTTGAATTGAAAATTTAATGATTAAGATCACCTCGTATAAGTATGTTATAATTAAATTTGAAGTCAATCCGACACTCCTAACACATATATCCAACATAATCGAATTTCGTGATACTTAAGTCGTAAAAAATTAGTTCCCTTTGATGTATGTGCTAGGAGGGTCATATTAGCTTCAAATCTAATATATAACATGTTTATATGGACTAATCTCAATCTCAAAATTTTCAATCTAAAACATTACTCATGGTAAAAAATATTTTTGCACCTACACGTAACTTACGAGTAAGTCACCTGCACGATCCCAACCCTCTCTCTCTCTTTCTCTCTCTCTCTCTCTCTATATATATATATATATGCACATCTATTACGTACATATACTAAATTGGGCGTGAGTTCTCAACTCTTGTGATGCTGGCGCAATTACTTGAGTTGTTAACACATTCCAGCACTCTTCATTTGTGCACTAATTGGATCTCTCTCTCTTGTACCTCCTCCCTAATACGAGCATCTCCCTTTCTCTCTTTGAGACGTATCTCCACACCTCTCTTTGATAGCTGAGTGGATAGGAACCCAACTTCTTACAAGTGGGGTCATAAGTTCAAATTTGAGCCCGTCAGGTAGCTCAACTAGTGAGTAGGTTCATATCACGTAAGTGGGGACGGTAGATCCCCAGTTCCCGTCTCGACTAATCTTGGAGATTAGATTTGCGGACTATTTATTCCCCTCTGCTTAGGAAGAATGTCATCATAAGTTCAAATTCCCATTGCAACACAATTTCTTTGCTTGTTAGGGCATGCCTGAATAGTTGAAATTCTGACCTCCTAGGCTTAGTTTATAAAGAGGACATAACCTTTGTTTTTGGGGGTTATCCCATGTTTACGGTGGGAGACAATTTAACATCTATTTACCTTATTAACCTGTGTTATCTCAACCTGTGTTATTCCACCCCTTCTTTGGTATAACTTTAACCTGCCAACACTCAAATAGGTTAACACACTTGTTTCACCATTTTATTCCACTGTTTCCCTTGACTTATTCCCCAACCTATTCTCCTTGCCAAACACTGCCTGAGGCTACGTTTAGCAAAGGGTTTGGAGTTGGGATAGGGGTTTAGAAGTTGGTTAGGTGTTTGGTGGTGGGTTAAGGGTAGGTTTGTAGGTTAGGTCAAATGGTTAACTTTCTTTCATTCCATACAAATCATTGTTATCTATTGCATTACATCAAACACTAATATATATTAAAAGATATCCACTCAATATAATATATTGATTAAAATACATTCACAATATCATATCAATCAATTTACATCCATATCATAATATTAAAAAATTTTCCAATATCCACTCACACTCTTATCATAATATTAAAAAATTATTCACTAACATCACATCACCATACCAATCATTATAACCTACCAATAATTATAAATCCATCAAACAAATACTTTACCTAACTTAATCCACTCTAATTTTAGCTTAGGTCTACATAAACCCCTACTAAACACAATATAAATACATAGCAATAAAATTGATAAGATTAGTCTCAATTAATAGCTTGTACTTGAAAATGAGCGCGCGTGGACGCGTGCGCGCACACACACACAAGGGGAAGCCACCTATTCTACCTATCAATGGTAAAGTAGAGGACCATATGTAATGCAAGATTTAGGAGAGGACCCCTCAACCCCATCCATTATTGGCTTTTTGCTAGAAATCTAACCTCCTCTATGCTACACAGGCAGAGTCTGGATCGGGCCACTCCCACTAATCGTGGCCCATCTCACCCCATGTGTTTCCACAATGCTGAAATTATAATTCAGGTAGATGTGACTGTCAAAAATGGTATTGCAGATTTGGCAATTGTTGCTCTCCCCGTGGCAATCTCCCCGTTGTTGCGTCAGCTTCATCGGCTGATGAGGTCAATGCCTCTGAAGCAGAATGCCTTACCATCGAGTAGGGGTTCAAAATAGCCTCTCTTTGTGATTTCTACAAGATTTGGGTCATAAGTGACTGCCAGACTATCGTGTTCTAGGATGACACTGCCTCCTTTTGGCGCATCAGAGCATTGATCTTGGACTGTTAGTGCACTCTCCAAAATCATCACTCCATCAGTCTCTTCTATGTCAGTAGGCTTTTTGTTTCTTGTGCCCATTCCCTAGCTGCTAAATGCTCTAGGCAGGAAATTTATGGGGAGTGGAGTGGTCTTGATGTTCCTCCTTTCCTAACACGTCTTCTCTTAGCATCAACGAAGTTTTTTCTTTCAAAAAAAAAAAAAGGTATAGTTTATTACATTCTCAAAAGAATAGCATGAGGAATACGTTAGGGAAGTTATATTTTTCTAACATAGTCCCTAAAATAATCGGTGGTGAAGTCGGGTTGCTCCAGTTGGTGCACCTACTAGTTGCTGTGTCTGGCCTTGCAAGGGCACCTCCTGCTACGTGCCACCTATGCTTCTTGCTGGCTTCTCGCCTGCTCGAGCTAATGGTTCTCCCGGTGGCTAGTCTCTGATGTGAGACATCTAGTTCGGTGGGGTTTCTATGCTTTTGGATTGAAGAGATGATTCATTGTTTGCAAACTGTTTATAAGCTGTGGTGCTCATGCCACCTCGTCACCCTCACTCTGATCTTGTTTCAATGTTGAGTTAGTGTACAAGTTCCACTTCAACGTTGCGGTTGGCATTTTGCAAATGTTGGAAACCACATATGACTTCAGACCTCATGTGATCGTGAAATTACCTGACTTGTTTTAAGTTCCGATATCTTATTGGTTTCTCATTTGCACAGATGACGCTGGTCGCGAGGTTTCATGATTGGTGATTGTTACGACTCGGTTCCCGAATCCCTACAGGACACGAGAATCGGACCGACTCGACTGATCCCAAGACCCAGTCGTCCAGCGAGAAAGTAACCAAAAAGCAGTAAAATAAACCACATTCACCATGCAAGTAACTAACAGTAACAAAAGTACAGCAGTAAAGAAGTAACTACTACAGTACACACCACCACAACAGTAGAGAATTTTAAACAGGTACAGGAATATGAAGTTACAAAACAAGAGTACAAAAGTGTAACAAAATACTCACTACTACAGAAAACGAGGTACAACAAAAATACAACTACTGGGCTCTACTGGGCCAAGCACCCTCTGCAGCCGTGGGCTCTGGCTGCTCAACACCTGGACCTGAAAAAGGTTGTAAGTACTGAAGGTTCCCTACTTGGAGGGAGTGAGATTAGCGTAACAAAAAAAATGCGGAATTGAAAATATATATAAAGCAATCTCACAAAATAAGCAATCACAAAATGTGCACAAGTAATTTTTAGGTGGAAACCCAAACCGGGTGAAAACCACCACCTAACCCTCTCGAGTTAGGATTTTCCGATCAACCTAGTTGATCAAAATCCACTAAATCGAATCACTTAAAACGAGGGTGATTCAACCTCAATACAACCACGCTACAAGTACGAGGGTAGCGTTCCTCAACCCCTTCTCTCCACGAGAAGGATTTTGTCCCACGAAGGAGACGGGAATTCACAAAGCGAATACCCAACCAAATTACAAAGGTAAAATAAAACAACAAACCTATAGAGCCAACAAAGTAATAAACCTAAGCTTCTATAGGATTTAGGAAACTCCCCTTTGCAAGGAGTGCGTCGACGATGACGCGGGTGCGTGAGCCACGCAACGGCGCAACTTTGCTCTCGTAGACAACGGCGGGAGAGCGGGTGCGTGAGCCACGCAACGGCGCAATTTTGCTCTCGTAGACAACGGCGGGAGAGCGGGTGCGCGAAGGGAATGATGCTCTCAAGATGTAGAACTTGAGCTTAGAGAGCAAGAGCTTCTTGGACACAAGAGAGTGGAAGTATGTTGCTTAAGTGTGTCTTGTGTTTTTCTTAGTGTATCTCTTATGTGTTTTTGTGTTGCAAGGGTTCCCCTCTATTTATAGAGGCCTTAGAAAGGCTTTGGAAGGCTTAAGAAAGATTCTATAGCCGTTGGGAACAAAGCCCAAGAGAATCAGGCCGAAATCAGGACAATGATTACACTTGACAGGGTTATCAAACGTCTAAATATGGCATCAGATGTCTGGAAGGCCACTTTAAGACGTCTGATTTCAAGGTCAGACGTCTGATTCTATGCGGGTTTCTCCCTGACTTGAATCAGATCTAAACAGGGTTTTTACGCAAGTCCATCAGACGACATACAGGACGTCTGGCACAATGTATGAACGTCTGGAAACCTACTTTTACTGTGGGAATTGATTTCCAAACGTTGCAACGGCTAGAAAATCTCTGAGAAGAGATTTTGGGTCAGCCGAGGCAAAACGGTCATTTATCAGACGTCTGGAAAGGCCTAAGGACGTCTGATAAGGCTCTAACGGTCATATTCTTGAGTGTCTGCTAAGTCAGCCAACGGTCCACTAATTGGACGTCTGGAAAATCCATCAGACGTCTTCTAAGACGTCTGGTATAAGGTCTGGATGTCTGATTTCATCAGACAGAACTAACTATGTCCAGCCTAACAGTTATCAGACGTCTGAAACAACAGTCAGACGTCTTAAAATACATTATCAGACGTTTGATTTGGGCATTAGACGTCTGGAAACTCTGTTTGAACCCTATATTGGTTTTCTAAGTATTCTACAGAAAACCTAAGTATCCTAGGGTTGTGCCGGTGTTCCTAGGACTACTGTTAGGGTTCTTTGAGGCTCTTTAACATGAAATATCTAAGGAAATAAAGAGCAACAAAAGAAACGAAAAATACAACAAGTACAAAAGAAGGAAATCTATCCTATTCTTCATTTCCTTCCATCTTCAATCTTTCGCTCCACGCGAACCTAGTCTGTTTTCCGTCAAGCTCCTCCAATCCGTCCTGGATGCGAGCTCGAACTCCGTCTAAACACGTCCACATTTGCAATTTACCTGAAATCTAGGACTCAAATTGTAAATGTTAAATAACACGTGTTTTGTTATCATCAAAACAAATGATCGTGGTGCTCTAGCACCAACAAGTACAACACGTCAGCTAAACGCTGAGTAGAGTGGCAACCAGCTAACTAAGAGAAACAATAAAGGTTGATAGGTAGCTGTTGTTTTCAATCTCTTTCTTTATTCAACTAATTATTCTTTCTTTCATTACTTGGTTTATTTATCAGGTCTTTTTCTTAATCTCGAATGTTCTTCGTGGGAGCGATCTTGATTGCAGTCGAAGAGTAGAAGTAGCACGTGGTGCTCTCCTGGCCGAGAGAGTCCCCCGTGGTGGTCCTACACTCAGTCAACCACCCCAAGGTCGCTGACAGACATAACGATGACTACGGCACGCGCGATAAACACACGGGTAGCTACCCCGCACTGGCACGCAGTCAGTCGTTTCCGTTAACGGATGCGCCCAAAGCACAACACGGAATCAGTATAGAGCATAGCCCTCTCAGTAACAGGGGTCAAGCCCTCCACAGTAACCAAACAAAGGTCTTGCCCATCCACAATCCGCGCACCCTCGCCTGACTACCCTAGTTTGCCGAGTGGGCCTAACAAGTCGGTGTAGGACGGCTAGCTAAACCCCGGGCCCCGTGGGGTGGCTAGCTCTCTCCCTACACTAATAGCTCTCCCCGGTACTGTGTACGCGAGGGCCAAAGAGTTGGTACAGAGTGACCAGTCCTAACCCCGGGGCCCAACCCTAGGGCGGTTGGCTCCGCTCTGCACTAAACAGGTAATATGTGCTTCCCTGGTACCACGTACCCAAGAGACAACGCACTTCCCCATTCACATTTCCAGTTCCATTCTATTTATTTCCAGGAGCTCTACTCCTAATTCCCCGTAGGGTTCATGCTCATGTTTCTCAGGCCAAGTCATACTAGGTTTCATCATTTCAGGTTTATTCGCATATAGCACGTGTTTACAACATTCAATCTTTCTTTTCCAATTTATATACAAGCAGCTCGAATTTAATTTTCAAACAACAGGAATTACATGTCGCAGTTACTAACAAAAGTACTCTACATTTCACAGGCAACTGTTATCAAATTACAGACAATTATTATTATTCTATATACTCATCCAAGATTACAATTCAGGCATTCAATACAATCGTTCTAGTGTTTCTAGTTCTAGGATTTATGCCATACCCTAGGATCTATCATTCAATCTAGTGTTTCTGATCCTAAGATTCATGCCATACCCTAGGATCTATCACTCAATCTAGCGTTTCTGATCCTATGATTCATGCCATACCCTAAGATCTATCATTCAATCTAGTGTTTCTGATCCTAGGATTCATGCCATACCCTAGGATCTATCATTCAATCTAACGTTTCTGATCCTAGGATTCAAGCCATATCCTAGGATCTATCATTCAATCTACTATTTCTGATCATAGGATTCATGCCATACCCTAAGATCTATTATTTATTCCAGATATGCATTTATGTTTGTAATTAACTAAGGGAAGCCACTCTACCCGCAAAATCGAGAGTAATGGGGGCTTGATCGGCAGGTCCGCGTGCCTCCGCAACCCCCAAATCCGCAACGGGATAAGGTCCTAACACAAGGATTGTTGAACTTACGAATTGCTACGATATCGTGTTTGGTTTTAAAACCTTGTCGTTGTAGCTTGAAAGCGAAGAATTCGTGTTCAACAAATAAAATTTATACCGAAATTTGAATTCCGGGTCGAACACAGGGAGGCTACGTTGATCTATATTAGCAATTATATATTTTTTTTAGAAATTTTGAAAAGCGAGGCTATATAATTACAATGAAGCTATCAGACTAAAAGAGAGAGAGAAAGAAAGAAAGAGAACATGCATTCAATATTTCAAAATGTTTATACAATCAAACCAAATAAAAATTACACTAGAAAGTGGGAAATCAGCTACACTAGAAAGCTGGAAAATTCTACACTAGAAAAAGCTGCAAAGAAGAATGGGAGAGAGAAGTTATCCTCCTCGACGATTGCTTGGAGGACGAGCCAGACGGGACGACGCCTGGACGAAGGAGGACGGAGCAGGATGAAGCAAAAGAACGGGAACGGAGCAGCACGCCGTCGTCATCGCGGGATCCACTTCCGAAGGGGTACGAAAATTTGGACTTTATCTCGCAAGAAGCATCCCGGGTGTGGGACAAGCTTCTCTTTAGCTTTGGAGAGGTAGAGAAGAGAAGGAAGGGATGAGAATTTCGTGTGGAGGGGGTCTCCTTTTATAGTTGCAAGGAGTGGGGGCAAATTAGTCATTACATCTTTAAAACATTAAATAAGGGGTCTTTAGTGACGGATAAAACCGTCGCTAAAGGCCCAACGTGGGCGTAGTGGGCGCTCCCCACGCGCGCCTCCTCAGTTGCTCACTCTCAACGCCTGCCGCACGTTCATCCATCCACAGCCGTCCGATTGCGAGATCGGACGGCTGTGATTGCGCCTTCCCTGCTCGCTGCGCGCCTGCCCCAACGCGTGCGATGGCACGTTCCCGCCTCGCGTGAAATAGCGCGCGGCCGCTATTGGAAGATCAAAGTCGCCCGATTACAATCCAATGCACGCCCGCGCCCTTCGCCCCTTCGCTGCAGCTCGAACCCGCACCTTGTGAACGCGGAGCACCTCGCGACTGCTGCGCTACGGGGCGTGGATAGTCGAGCGGACGTTTTTAGGTGCAGCCGTCAATAGCCGTTGGATCGAGATCCAACGGCGGAGAGAGGGCGGATGCGGAGGCTTCAATGGTTGCATGCGGGCATTTGGGCGGTCGAGATGGCGCCATGTGGTGCCATCTTTGTTGTCCATCTTCTGGATGTTGTAGATGGTGCCACGGATGTCGGATTGACTCGATTTTTGCGTCGTTAGGCTGCGATCGTCGATCCGAATTCATCCGTGCAGTCGGATTTGTCATTTGAAGTGCAGATTTACACCATCCTGGCCCTTGATCTTCTAGGGTTCCCCGATCACTATCTGATGCTACGGATGCCTGATTAGGGCGATCTTGGGGTCGTTGAACTCCAATCGTCGCCCTGATCACATCCGTACGGTTGGATCTTCGATCCGAGGCCCCAATAAAAAGTTTGCCTTGTCCAAGCACATAAAAGGAGACAATTAACCTCCATTTTATTCAAGCTACTCTAAATGCAAGATGATGCATGTTATGCAATATTTATAGCATGCAATGCAATCCTATGCTTAAGAATATGCATAAATAGACATCTTAAGTAGTGTAAATGTGTTTACATCAAGGATCAACCACAAGGAACCACTCAGAACAGGATAAAAGTATTTCAATCAAGTAGAGGAACCTTTACGGAGAGGAACGGAATCTTAAACGCGAAAATCAGACCTCAAACGGACTCTAAACGGGTCAAAAATGACAATCCAGACTCAAATCAGACATCTGGAACACATTCCAGACGTATTAAAAGGGGTCCAAATCCATACCTCGCTTTGCGCTGCTCCTCAGACGTCCAGGGATCCTGCTGAACCGTCTGGAGCTAGTTCCAGACGTCCGACTATCCCTCCGAACATCTGGAGATGCTCTCCACCATCTAGTGCCTCACCCAAACGTCTGAACCGCGTGGGAGGGCGTGTCCCGCACCTTCCCGAAGCGAATCCTGCACGCGCACGCAAAATCTCTCAAAACGGCACGCAACAGAGCTTCAGCGGAACAGCTTGCATGGCTGTATCCGCAAAAGGAAGCATAGGACGCAGTATGTACCTCTCAATCGTCTGGATGTAGGTCCAGATGTCTAATTCTGGGAAATATCCTAGAATCACAAGCTCCTTAGTCTTCTTCCTGCTGCGCGCGGTCGCGCCGCGCAGCTGCTCGTCCGCTACTCTAGCTGCAGCAGCACCGGGGGAAACCTCCCCCGTAAAACGCTCCGCCTCGCGCACGCTCGACCGGCCTCGAGCCTCTCTCCCTTGGCTAGTGCACTCTCCTCCCTCCCCTTCTCTCACTGCCCCTCTCCTCTCCGCTGCTGCACTTGGCAGCAACTCGCTGCTCTTGCTCTCGCCCTCACTGAAGGAAGAAGGGGGATGGATGGATGTGGGGTGGCGTGAGGGAGAGGAGGGGATATTTGTTGGCGTGGGGGGAAGGCTCTGCAAGTCTGCGAGGGAAGAAGAGAAGAGGGCGGCTGGGGCTCAGTCTGCGCGTGGCACGCCCGTAGACTCACGGTGGTACGCACACAAAAATTAATTTCCAGACGTCTAACCAGACGTCTGGCCCGAGTCCCTGACATCTTAAAAGAGCTTTGATGGCACGGGTCTTAACAGTGATGTAGATGCTTTCTACGAGCGTAGAGTTGCTTCTCTTTCCTTGATTGGAAGAGTGTTGCTATATCTTGCCCATAGAGGCTGCTTTCTTAGTTATTTGTTACATTTTCCATTTCTTTTTCTTATTTTGTTATTTTTTTTTGTCTTCTTTTTTGGGAGTTGAGTTGTTTTACCCTCCTTGCGAGGGCATTCGATTATCATCTCCCTCCCACCCCTTCCCCTTAATTAGGGCCACATGCTGAGGGCCATATGCTGATGTAATTAGATCTTTTCCCTTCCTGGAATGCATCTTTTCAAAAAGAAAAAGAAAATAATCAACTAGATTAGATTGGTTTATTGCTCCAGAAAATCCAGTCCAAATAAATGCAATAACATATTCGACGTGGTTTAATTTGATCTATCTATCGACCAATTCACTTAATTTAAAGTTCTCTCTTCCAGAGATGATTGGAGTTTGACTCCTCCGCAGTTAAGGAAGAGGCAAGAGTCAATGAGTGTGAACAAATAATCGGACATTTGAGAAACTTTGAATGGTCAATATTCTTGTTCATATTATGCATTCATACGTATGCTGCTTTCTAAAAGGTAGATTTGAACTACGAGACTTCGGGTCTAAGGTTGATCTCTCCGATTTGTTTATTAATATGTAGTTGCTTTTTGATGATCACGAATTAGATATGTAAATCTGTTGCAATCAACATCCCCGTGACGGAGGTCTGAGGATCAGGAGGGTTGATACGGACCCAAAACAGAACATCATATCACACATTCCAAATGACCATCTGAAATTGAACCAATCCCACATATGATGAATTTGAGTAGCCATTCAATGTACACATCTATAATTTGTTGAATTTAAGAGGTCTATTGCATCAATAGGGATGTGACTAGAGAGTGATGACATAGAGATCCATATTGAAATTAAAGAGTTTTTGGGAAAGGTTTTTAGTGTTACATTTGTAGCGAATAAATTTTTTTATGGGTATAAAAGATTTTTGATTCCCATAACCTATGCTGTAAAAAATAAGAGGTGGGGTTGAGGGTTATGCGTGCATGTGTCTCGTATCGATCTAGTTTCGATGAAAATAAAATTGAAACTTTGAATTTTTTGCTATGAAAATTTGCTTGATTCTATGTGTTAATTGACTTATTAATAAGTTAATTAATTTCATTAAATTCCGTAACGATTACTCGGAGCTACATGCTATTTATAAGAGCTACGAGAGTGTTCCCACCGAACAGACAAAACACTTCCCACCCTTTCCTCTTTCATCTCTCTCTCTGTCAAGGTGCATACATTGTAGGTCGATCGATTAAATATCAATCTGGTCGATCAATATGCACAAGTCTTAAGGGAAGTTGACGATAATTGATTAATCAACCACTTATTTTGGTCAATTAATTTAGAATTTGGTCGATTAATCAATCAAATTACCTTCGTTGAATTCTTCTGAAATTATTTTTGAGGATGTCTAAGTTTAAAGTATGCTGATTCTTTGAGGTGGATTATCATATCATAAGGAAAGTTCGTCAAATCTGCGAAGGCAATATCTTCTTTAAAAGAAATCCTGCATGAGTGATTCAATTAAAGTAAACTCTAACTTTTCTTTATTTTATTTGCTAGTGTTGTGGTATGTTATTTGTTATAGATTTTATTCTATATCTTACCATATCTTCATGAATTTGCTTGATTTAATTAATATTTTAAATATGTAAGAAAATGTTAGAAATGAATATGCTTAAATATAGAAATTATTGTGTGATTGTTTTTACTTATTTAATGTATATCACATCTGCGAAATTTTAAGGGTAATTATCTCTTTATTTATTTTAATATATTATTCTTCTATATTTCACATTACATTCAAAGGTAGAACAAGCATCCAAGAACTCCGTCTAATTATCCCACCTCATCGCTTAAGAACTACTTATCGGTAATCTTCCATCCCTTAATCCTATGAAGCTATTCCTCTCTTGAAAAATTGAAACTCATGTTAGATGAGTAACGTGAAAAATGGAGCATCGACTTTCCTTATTTTTGAATGAATTTCAATGCACTACCTTGCAATCAATATGAGAGAATGAAGTATATGGGGATGTTAAAATGTATCTAATTACTTGATTGATCCTGCGACTTCTTCAAATCCATTTAATCTCTCTATGTTCACCTTCAAATAGACCTACTCATCGGGAAGATTTTTGTCATATAGATGTCATTAGAATGCATTTGACGAAATGATTTTATCAATTTCTATTTATTTATTGTTCCTCAATAGAGGCTGCTATTTTTTTTTTTCATTTGGTAGATGGAATAAGAATTTGTACCACTAAAGCTACGTAAAATGTGCCTGTAAGGAAGAGATGTTGTGCTTAACTATGCAGCCTCTCAAAACATTGAAAAACAACCCACAATCTCGCACTTTTATAAATATTAAGGATGTGAGTTGGAAAATATTAATGTAGAAAGTGATGTATAGCATTGTGAATATGATCTAATTTAATATATCTTATTTTTATATGAAAAAGGTATTCATATATGATGAAATTTATAATTGTTAAAATCAACAATAAATCACTTTTCCACATATACAAATCATTTAAATCACTTTGGAATCATTTTGCACCAGTGTAATCTTACTTTATATCGATGTAATTTTATTTTGCATCGATGCAATCTTATTTTGCACCGATGTAAAATAGTTTAATATAAGATTACACCGGTACAAAATTAAATTTCAAATATTTATTCACATATGATAAGTGATTTTATACTTAAAAGGTGAATTTTCACCTTAGGATTTATGATTTAATCTTTAGTGTTTGCTAAACCATAAATATTAAAGATTAAACCTTAACCCTTAAGATGAAAAATTACCTTCAAATGTAAAATTACTTTTCATACGTGAAAACATTTTCCATAAACTTAAATTCTAAATCCTAAATTTAAACAGATAGGTTAAAATCACATTGCACAGGTAAAACCAATCTTGGAATAATTTTGCATTAATGTAAAATGAGATTTCACCGATGCAAAAATACCTTTGAATAATTTATCACTAGTAAAAATTATTTTATATAGGTGTAAAATCATTCAAAATAATTTATCACTGAGGTAAACTTATTTATCACTTATGTATTTTAATTTAAAGTACTGTGATTACTTTTTTTAATATGATAGAATACACCACGTAACAAACCTTACATTCTTTTATTTTTTTATATAAAATATTAATTATCAAATGAGATCCACATTCATAACAACTTATATCTTTTTTTACATCAAGTTTCCGTTTCTTACCTTTTAACAAATAACAATTGCACCTCGAAAAGTAAAATCCAAAGTTCGTTCAATGAAGGCTTCTTCTATTATGGTTGTAAATTCAAGGAATTCAGCTAAAAATAAGGATACGTCTTTGAGTACCACTTTCTTTTCATCGGGATAGCAAGTAGGATAGACCATTTGTAACACAATGTTAGTAGAAAGTTGAGATGTGGGAAAGCTTTCAACTGACAATGATCTTTGCGTTCATGAGATCAAGCAGGAAGCATGTTCAAAAGAATTAATTCGATATCATTTTGTAGCTTACAACAAAAGTATTGTATTCCAGATTGCGCCAACTTTCACCTCTTCAATCTACGAGGAAAAGGGTGAGACTTACAAGAAAAATAACCCCATCTGCCATTGCATTTCTCATGTTGAGTGGGCACGGGTTTTCTTCCACCGTCAAATCATGCCAGAGAGGCAAAGTACTCTTCGGAATAAAGCAAGAGGTTGGAGAAATTTTATATGTGAAAAATTAAAATATATTAGTGATAAAGAAAAATAGATGGGTGCATTTTATTTTTAATTGATAAAAAATATTTTTTCACTTTACTTTTGTGGAAAGTGATATATAAAAAGTAATTTTTGTAGATGAAAAATTAAACACATCAATTGAAATCATCGATTAAAGTTACCAGCTAAAATTACCAACATGGGTAGGGATTTGTGCATCGTAACATGTGTTGTAACCTGTATTTTCTTGCTCATAAAATTTAGGTTGAGATAGGTCTTAGGCTGTGTTTGGTTGTGATATAAAGGGTGAGGTAAAAATAGCATAGATTTTAAGCAATTCATTTTTCCCATATATGTTTTCTCTTTACATCACATCAAAATTCACTAACTTTCTCTCCTCTCTCACAAAACCAACATAACAATCATTAATAATCATATCAATCATTATAATCTCACCGATCATTATAATCCCATCAACCAAACACCTTCTATACTTATAACACTCATATTCATCCCAGTGTAGTACTATCCTCCTGCCAAACATAACCTTAATAGTGGTGGTGTCAATATTAGGATAGTAGGAGTGGATGTGATAGTTGAATTGATGTATGATAAATTGTAAGTTGACACGATTTAAATATATAAAAATTTTATCATTTGTTTATTTTATATTTGGTATTAGGTTATTTTTTATTTTTATTTTGCTAAAGAAATGAAATAAGTGAAGTTAAATTTGATGAGTAAATTTAATATAAGGTTTTATCCTAACGTCATCTAATCAATCCTTTAACCAACACAAAGAAACCAAAAAGAGTGCTGAAGTTGCCCCTGTGGATGAATGCCTGCCTACAGAACAGGGGCATCAGTGGCCATCTCATTTCGACTGCTATCAGATTCCAATTCTCAGTAATCGTAGATAGGTAGTCTCTGTGATTACAGAGAATACCAACCCCCTTTGGCATTTGGGGTGTTTGCTCTGCTGCTGTCGACAAACCCTCTCCAACCACGGTCAGATTACTCTAAATTTTGTTCCCAAAACTTATGTCTCCATGGCCTATTTTCTTGTTAAAAAATGTTTTACTCTGAAAATTTTTGGAGATGGATGAGGAGTTGATGTACCCGAGTGCTTGGCTAATGTTTTGAATATTCTATAAATAATATATAGCTTTCTCTTTTTCGAAAAGAAAATAAAAGAAAAAAACCAAAGACAGAGGGCACCCACCACTCTCTTTTTGTCTAGTGGGCACACACAACACGAGCTGTATGATCCATTACCCAAAAAGTCCTCCCATGTCGAGCATCGGGTCGTTCCCGCTCACTCCACTCCTTCGAATCCTATTATACTAGCGGGTAGGCCCACATTTCACGGCAGAAATAGTATATATAATTTATTAAATCATTCAATATACATATAATTATTTTATTTTAATAATTAAAATATTCGTATATCTTAAATAATAAGATAATAATATATGATCCGTACAAAAGATTTCATGGTAACACAATATTTAAATACTATGACATTCGAACAACACCGATATTTTGAAAATATAACTCCATTCATTTTCTTTTAAAAATAATATCTATCTTTTCAAAGTTACGAGTCAATCCACGCCTGCTACATTTCTATTTTAAGTAATAGGATAATAACATATGATCGGTACATATATGCGGGAGAAATTTAAAAATAATAATCTTAATTAAAAATTAACTCAACTATGTTTATTATGACACGCAACGTTCAAATACTATAATTATCTCAATGATCACTAATGTTGCGAAAGTATGATTCCATTCATCTTTTTTTAAGACAAATATTTACCTTCTTAAAATTACGAGGCACTCGACGCCTACCAATTTAGACTTCGTGTAAATTATCATGTTCGCTTGTTATCGTGGGAGGGAGTGGGGGAGGGAGGGAGAGAGAGGAACGGAGGAGAGAGGTACGTGGGAATTTCAGTGAGACAGAGAGAGAGAGAGACGGGGGAAGAGAGAGAGAGAGAGGGTGTGGGTGGGGGACGGAGGGGATCCGACAGGTGGCAGCAAAAACCTATATGGTAATATATATCTAAACGAAAAGCGGAGAGCCAACAGCGTGGACTTCATTAGATTCCTCCTCTGCCCTTCTTTCTAGCACCCATGGAGGGCTCCAAGAAGAGGGTCGTCGTCGTGGGCGGCGGTGTCGCCGGCGCCCACGTCGCCAAGGGCCTCCAGTTCGTCGCCGACGTCGTCCTCGTTGATCCGTAAGCGCACCCTCGCTGTTGGTTTCGTCAAATTTCTCGGAGAGATGGGTTCTTTGCTCGCTTGGGTGCCTGTTCTGGTCGTGGGGTTCGATTTCTTGGGGGTGGAGGTGGGGGTTTCGACGGGAGGGGCGATTTGGGTTTTTGTATTTGGAGGTTGGGGATACGGAAAGGAGGTTCCTTTGGCGGCTTTGATTGGTTGGATTGGGAATTGTTGGGTGTTGTTACTTTGATGTGTGTTCTTTTGGGGGTTGTTGGAAAAGCAGCGATCTTGCATGATTTTTTTGGTGAAATCTGCAGTTGTTGTTGAAAGGGTATGTGACATTGGCGTTGTTTGGAATTAGCTGATTTGCGCTTCTTCTGGATGATGCTGTTGCTATGTGGTCCACGTTGGTTTTCTATTCGATTTGTGGCTAAACATCTTAGAAGTAGGGAGTCTTCTTAGCTTGGGAGAAGTGGGAGGGTGGGTGTTTGTGCGATGTGCACTGGATGGTATGGTAGTTTCAATGTCCTGTCTAACACAGTTTCTATAATCTTCCTATTGTCTGATTGTGTAGCAAATATTTTAAATCTTGAATCCAAATAGTTCATGGTTGGGGTATGGACTACATCCAGCAAATAGTTAGAAATTCTTTTCAATTATGATGTCCGTGATATGTAATTGTTAGCTTGAGTATCGAAGAGTCGTGTGCCATCTTGTTTTGTTGAAGCTAATTGAATAACGACAGATGATTAAGATTGCACAAGTGTTAATCTCGCTCATGCTTTGGCAGTATTTTTATGTCAGATGATCAATTGTGATGCTGTTAGATATGAGAATGTTTTTAGCATTTTTTCCCATTTCGGAACTGCTTCCAGCTAACAAAATTATTGTGATAATAGATCTGTTCATTCAGCAGATTAGTTACTGTGAAAGCATTGCATGAAACCATAGTAGTGATTTATGGCTATCAATGTCATGTTCTGACATGTGAACCACATTAAGATGCATTTTTACTTGTTCTCTGTGATGTTCTCACTAGTTTTATCGACATGGTTTGCAAATGCAGGAAGGAATACTTCGAGATTCCGTGGGCCAACTTGAGAGGGATGGTGGAGCCCTCGTTTGCAGAGAGATCGGTTATTAAGCATGCAGACTATTTGATCAATGGAAGACTTATTGTATCTTCTGCGGTCAATGTGACAGAAACAGATGTCTTAACTTCAGAGGGTCGCTTGGTTCCGTATGATTATCTTGTCATAGCAACCGGACATCATAATCCTTCATACCCTAAGACCCGAAGTGAGAGGCTTGACCAGTTTAAAGGAGGTATGTTCCCACCAATTGGACTCTGCCTTTTTGGGGAGCATGTGAGATCTAATCCTATAGAATTAATGGTTTCACATGGTTGTCCTGGTTAACTTAAAAGACTTCTGCGCTTAAACTTAGCGAGCAGCGTATTAGTAACTTAAGCATGTACCCAAGCTTCTTTTTTGAAGTCTACCATTATTATGCTTTCGGCAGGATTAGCAGGATTACAGTAAATGGACAACTTGTCCTATATCCTAAAAGTTGTAGAGTTGTCCAAATGCTCTGCAAATTGATCAAAATATATCTATCAACAACTAAAAACTACCAGCAATTTATCTGAAATCCCCTTGTACTATCCAGGCAGAAGGCTATATAGCCATATAGTGTTCATATAGGAATTTAAATGAAGGATCAATGAGGCTGAATTATGCAGATCTTTTGGACATCCATATTTCTTCAAGATAAAAAGTGTAAATAGTGCATTTCAACTTATCATTTGCAGCATAATAGATTCCTAACCATCCTCAAAATTTCATGCCATTGCAGATAATAGAAAGATTGAGGATTCTCACTCTATTTTGATTGTTGGAGGTGGCCCAACTGGTGTTGAACTTGCCGGAGAGATTGCTGTAGATTTCCCTCAAAAGAGAGTTACCCTTGTTCACAAAGGTCCAAGGCTGCTGGAATTCATAGGTCCAAAAGCTGGAAGCAAGGCCCTGGATTGGTTGGCCAAAAAGAAAGTTCAAGTCCTTCTAGAGCAATCAGTTGAATTAAGTTCCTCATCAGACTCCAATCAAGTATTTCGTACTACCAGTGGAGGAACTCTAAATGCTGATTGTTACTATCCTTGCATCGGGCGTCCACTGGCTTCTTCATGGTTAGATGAGTCTATAATCAAAGATTGCATAGACAAGAGAGGTCAAATTACTGTGGATGAGCATTTGAGGGTCAATGGCCGGTCAAATATTTTTGCTGTTGGAGATATCACTGACATTCAAGTAAGTTCTGTTTCTTGTACCTTCCAGGACCTACCGACTTGCCATCTCTACTTTATATCCGCCTCTTTTATTTAGATGTGAAAAGTCCGAATCTTTATTGTCAGAATTGTACGATGCATGTTAGCTTGTCTCATTCCGTGAAACACCCAATGCAGTAACCCCGCTCTGTAGAACTCACCTTAAGAAGAAACCATTCCATAGTAGTTTGTATAGCTTTTAACTCCTCGCTGCATAACTCAAATCAAGAATAAATCCTCCCATAGTAGTTTGTATAGGTTTTGAGCTTATTTCATCTTTTCTTTTATTGTTTTTTCATGTATTAGCTAACCATGTGATTAATACCTTTGCATGGATTCACTCCAAAAATTTTACCAGGCACGAATGATGTAACACAACTTTCATATCATTCCACACTGATAGGTTGAAATGACAGTTTATTTTAGGGAGATCCTGGTGCCTTTATATAGAGAGGCACTAGATAGAAAATTACAGATAAACCCCTTTAATATAAAACAAAACAGAAAAGATTCCATACAACTCAATACTCCCCCTCAGGTTGAAGCATAAGCATCGAACATACTCAGCTTGGAACAAATATAGTGCACTCGTTTCTTGGGAACTGCTTTAGTGAAAATATTTGCTAATTGGTCTTCAGTACATATGTAGGGTGTAAAAATCTTCTTTGCTACAATTGCCTCCCTGATAAAGTGGCAATCCACCTTAATATGTTTAGTTCTCTCATGGAAGATATGATTGTTTACAACGAAAGTAGCGGCTTTGTTATCACAATGCACATGAATAGGTCTAGAAACATGTACTCCAAAATCTTTTAGGATAGATCAGACCCAGATTAACTCACAAGTGGTCTGAGGCATGACCCCATATTATGACTTACCACTTGATCTAGAAATAACCGCTTGTTTTTTGCTTCTCCATATGACTAGATTATCCCCACCAAAGGTGCAATATCCTGTAATGGACCTCTTGCCCTCATGTGTTGCAGCACAATTTACATATGAAAAGCCGTAGACATCCAAGTGTTCACTGTTTCTAAAATAAAATCATTTCCCAGGTGCACTCTTCAAGTACCTGAGAATATGGAAAACTCCATCCTAATGGACTTCCTTTGGTGACTGCATAAACTGACTCAGTCTACCAACAGCAAAGGTAATGTTAGGTCGGGTAACAGTCAAATACAATAGCTTACCAATAATTGCACGGTATCTAGTCACGTCCTGTAGTAAGGGGCTCTTATCATCTGCAAGAGGCAAAGACACATCCATAGATACATACGCTGGTTTGCAACTCAGCATACTTATGTCTCTCAACATGCCAAGCACATACTTGCATTGAGATAGCACAAGTCCTCCTCCAGTATGTTGCACCTTAATACCATGGAAATAACTTAACGGGTGTAGATCCTTGGTAACAAGCAGCTTTTTTTTTTCTTCTATGCCTTGCCTGTTATTGCTAGTTAGCAATATATCATCAACATAAACAATGAGTATAATAGAACCTGTCTTCCCATGCAATGTAAACACAGAATGATCAACAGACGATCTAATAAAGTCATAGTCTTGAACAACCCTGCTGAACCTCTCAAACCAGGCTCTAGGATTTTGTTTCAGTCCATAAATGACCTTTTTTAACTTACACACCTTATGACAGTCCCCCTTAGTAGCAAAACCTGGTAGAGACTATTATGCTCAAGTCCTCCATCAATTTGCCTCATCATCTGGAGATCCTGCAAGAAGAAATATTGGTCATGAAACATTGCCCTACACCTCAAATATTTTGTAATCTAGCTAATAGACATCAAATTGAGAGAAAACTTGGGAGCATGTATAACATTTGAGAGTGATCCAGTAACTAGTGATAAACCCCTCTCTGCTATCTTAACCTAGAAAGGAGTAGCAAGATCTCATAGAGAAGAAAAGAGGGTAGTATTACCAGTTATGTTCGAGGAGGCACCTAAATCCGCAAGCTAGGCAGGGGCTTAGGCTCTCACTGACATTGCTGAAGTACCTGCAGACCTCTGAACTGAGGCAGAAGTAAATGCCTGAGAAGCCACAAAGTGCTCATAATTTGCTCTAGAAACTATAATCTAGCTATCATCCTCCTGCGCCGGAGAAGTATCCTTTGCAGATACTTGATGAGCACGTGGATCCATTTCCTATGGATATCCATGCTTCACCCAACATCGGTCCATAGTGTGTCCGTTTCTGTGACAATACTCACAGAAGGAGCTCTAGCCTTAGCCACGACCACATGCACCATCACGAGACCGACCACCTCTGCCTGCAGAAGTTCCCCTACCACTACCAACAACAGCCCTAACAGAGGCATTAGATGTAGGCATAGGATCAGAGGTATTAAGTCTGGAGAGACGAGCATAAATCTGTGTCGGTGTAGAAGTGTCATCCATGGTCATGAACTGATATTTCATCGCCTTGTACTTAAAGCCAAGTCCAGATAGAATTTTGATAGAACAAATAGCCTCTCTCTACTTGGCTATAACAGCTGCATTAGTAGAAATAGGCTGGTAGACGTTCTGCTCGTCCCATAGGTTCTTTATGATGCCATAGTATTCGGATAAGGCCATAGTGCCTTTCTAAAGAGTATGGATGTCTTCTACAACTTGGTACAACCTAGTAATGTTGCTTTGGTGGGAATGAATCTCATGTAACACTTCTCACATTTTCTTCGTAGAGGCATACACCATGACCTGCTTTACGATGGTTTGGGTCATGCTATTCAAGAGGCACATGGCTACCTAGTCATTGTTTGCCTTCCAATTTGCAGACTTTACTGCGAGTTCAGCATCTGTTAATATGTACTTCTTGCGATGGGATTCGTCGAATCTGGAGAATGATGTAGACCACAATAGCAAGTTGGTTCAATCCAACTTAATAGAAGTCTCCTGCATGTGTGGGGGAGTACTTGTGGTGGATGACTTCCCTGACAAGTTGCTCATAAATTCCTTTTGATCTCCCATGACTACTTAAGTTGTGATCCACGAAATAGAAGGCTCGTACTATTGCAAAATTAGATCATAAATTCAATGAACAAGATTAACCAATTGTGTTGCATGCGCTAGGGCATAAGATCAGGCCTTGGTGGTGCCCTTCATGAAGAGGTGCTACTGTCGAAGGCCTTGAGAAGTAAGAACAGAGCGGTAAACGTCAGCCTAGCCCCTATAGCACACCTCCAAGGTCTCCTAAGAGGAAACCAGAGGAGTAGGAGCCCTCCCAGGAAGGACCCCCCCAACCAAATGTCAAGGGTGGCACTAGGCAAGGACCACGACCAACAACCTTGGGTAGCACTAGGGGCGACGCTGGTAAGAGCCCAGCAGCCTTGGGCTGCGCTAAGGGCGGCGTTGGGTTAAGGATCCAGTTGGTGACGGTCATTCTCGATGAGGAAGAAACTGGCGACGGCAAGATCTGGTCCAACGGCGGTGAGATTAAGCCGACGGAAGCGAGATCCAGCCTAGCGGCAGCGAATCGGAGGGTCGACAGGGGTTGTCGGTAGAGCTACTGGCTTGAGGGTGGCCGGTTGCGCAGAGAGGAAGAGAGAAAAGGGGTTTGGCAGCTAGGGTTTCGAGTGGGGTACCCGAGCACTGATCTAAAACCGCTGCTCTGATATCATGTTAAATTGAATGATAGTTTACTTTTAGTAGAACTTGGTGCCTTTATATAGAAAGGCACTCGATAATAAATTACATATACTACCCTTCAATATAAAACAAAACAGAAAAGAATACATACAACTCAACACACACAAAAGAATTTTAGTTTATATTAATCTTCTGATATGCAAAGTGAAATGAGAAGTTCTTCCATGCCGTAGAAACATTCAAGAATAGTCCAACTGCCATTCTAAAGAAGAGTTTGATGGTATGATTCTCTGTTTTTTTTTTTTACTACCGAAGATATATTTTATTGCATATGGTTGCTATGCCTATTAGGTCTAGGATAGTATCTCATTGGCAATATTAGTTTGGTTGACTTTCTTAGTGAAACATAACTCAAAAGGCATATTGCGATATCTAAATAAATACTTACATCCTCCATTTGATGTATACCACCCCCTGGTGGTAATGAGATGTCTGTCTAAATAAATATTTCCAATGGCTTGTCAAGATTTTCTCTTCACGTGCCACGATCAAAGAAATCTTGTTTGTTAACAGGAAATCAAACAGGGCTATCTTGCACAGCAGCACGCCAAGGTGGTAATCAAGAACCTGAAGATGCTGATGGGAATTGGTTGGGGAAAAACCCTCGCATCATACAAGCCCGCATCTTCCCCTATTGCCATTGTTTCCTTTGGGAGAAAGCAGGGTGTGGCTCAGTTCCCTTTCACAACAATCAGTGGCTACATACCTGGCTGGATCAAATCTCGTGATATGTTCGTTGGGAAGACAAGGAAGGGGATGGGTCTGGATCCCAATAGGCCCTGAGGAATGACTCAGTTTGAGTTTGCATATTCCCCTATTGTAGATGTTTATGGCTATAAGAATAAGGTGTAAAACAGTCTGGTTTGTTACATTGCTAGAGGTGTATCATGTGTGTAAATCTTGTTTTGTTTGTCTGGATGGATTCAGTTCATAGTTCATACATTGAAAATGAGATGTGGTTACATAAGTTTTTTTTTATAATTTCTTCGTGACCTGTCTTTTTATCTTGTTATAAATTTTCTGTCTTCTATCTTGATCTAACTATGGTGATCCCATGATGACGAGTGTTATGAAGAAAGTAAAGGTGGTGACGATGCTTGGAGGGATTTGGTTGGGAGGAATGTGGCAATTTTTAAGGGACACATCTCTTATGTTGAGAATTTTGTAATTATTGACATTTTTTTGCTAGTAATGGATTAATTGCTAGGTAGTGATCATGTGGATAACCATAATTCCTTTTTTTAAAAAAATATGAATGTTAAGTAGTACATGATTCAATGGTCTTCTCAACATCTTAGGATTAGTTTACGGAGGGATATGACTCGTGTTTTGGGGATATTCTGTGTTTACGGTTGGGGATAACATAACCTTTATTTACCTTACTAACCCCTATTATCTCAACTTGTGTTGGGATAGGAGTTGGGATAACTTGCAAGTTAACTCTTGCTTGTTCTCTCCTCTCCCATGTCCTCTCACATGTGATTTTTCCTAACATACCCCTTCATTTGAATATAAACAAGAAGGAATCAACTAACTTACCTATCATCCTAATGGTAAATATATCTTTTTCAAACTTATCACATCTCTTCAAACAAACACCCTTGTCAACTTCTCTCTCTCTTAAGTTTATCATCTTTGTTCCCATTGAATTTATGTTGCTAATGGTTTGCTTTGAACTTGCATTTACAAATTCTATATATTTTCCTTACAGTGCATTCGAAGTGTTCAATTTATCACAAAAATAAATTTTAAATTTAAGGACTTATATGAAAATCAATCATATGGAGGAGATTTTATGCAAATGATAGAAAGGTCATTTTTTTTATCGTGAAAATCATGAAAAGGATAAGAGTGTTGTTGTTTGTAAAATTCAATTATTTACTATAATTCTTAACTTTTGAAAATGAATATGAATAATATAAGGAGTCTGAGTTGTCTTTAAAGAGAAAAAAGTATCTAAATTATTGATTAATTTATGGTTAGACTTTTTTTTAGATTTTAGAATAAGGAATAAATACTAATCCTAAACTAACACGAAACAATTGCATGAAAATCAAAGGATTAACTAAATACTATAAATTGAACATTAAACTAATGACAAAAATGCAAATAACCAAGGAAACTTTTATTAGCAAAGCAATATCAAAATTAAAAATTACAACTGGAGAAAAAGAATAGAGAGGGAAAGAGAGAAAAGAGGGTAAGGGGGAAGTTTCGACGTTGGGGGTGATAACAAGAGAGTAGTGATGTAGAGGTGCCATTTTGATGTAGAGACCCCATGCCCAAAAGAGAGGGAGGGAGGGGAAGAAGAATGAGAGGAAGAGGGGGTGAGGGATGAAGAAGAAGAAATAGAAGATAGAGACAAAGAAGAGGAGGAAGAGAAAAAAAGAGAGAAAGAGGGGAGTGAGGGGGGAAGAGGAAGAAGAATGTGAGAGGAACCCTGTGCTAAGGGGTCATGAGGGGTTTTACATAAAGGTTTCCTAACTACCTCTTAGGATATCTATGATTTATGTCTTAATCTTCGTCCCTTTACTTTCTGAATCTTAGGGTTTATATAAAAATAAAGTTGTAGTCCTTGAAATTAAATTTTAAATGCAACTTAAATTACTCAATTTATATTTTGAACGATAAAGTTACGATAAAAAAATTAAAGGTGTACCAATCTGTTACGAATTTTGAAATTTTAAGATTATGATTTCTCTCTTGATTGACTATAATCATGGAAAAAGATGAAGAGAGAAATGTCTTGGATGTGGGATTTTCTAAGGGAAGTGTTAGCATGTGATTTTGATGAGGGAGATTGAAATTAAATTAGTCATAATTGGGATTTCCTATTTGTGAGTATGAATAGGATTAGTTTTCTTCTCTTAATTGATTTTTATATGGAAAGTGAGAGAGAGATGGGAGGGGATCTACTCTTGGACGTGTAATGTAATGACCTGTTACATTTTTAGCCATTTAAGACATCTGTAGTTTCAGTCAGACGTCTATCCAGACGTCTGGACCCGTTCCCGGATGTCTGAAAGTGGAATTTTTCGTACTATGCTTTGCGCTCTGCACGCAGAGACCGTTCCTCTCTCTCTCTTCCTCATCTCCTCTCGAACCCTAAACCCTACACCCTCCTATTTATACCCCTCTTTCCCTTCCTCCTCTCCTCACACCACCAGCCACCACCACCTTCAGATCTCCAGTGAGGCGAGTGGAGGGCGAGCGAGGGAGAGAGAGAGAGGGAGGAAGGAGGAGAGCGTGGGAGGAGGAGGACCAAGGTTGGTGGACCTTCGGTAGAGGCTCGACGGAACTCGGAGGGGCTTGGGGAGGCAGCTTCTGACCCTCTACAGCCGCAGGAGGGACTGCGGAAGCTCCTGCAGGAGAACTCTCAAAGGAGACAGCTCGCAGGAGAGGTTCTGATACTGGGATTTTTCTAGTATCAGATGTTTGGATAATCGACCAGACGACCGAGGCGACAGCAGGACGTCCAGGTCTGGGGCCAGACGTCTGAAAGCACGTAGAATGTTGAGGTACGTGCTTTTGTGCGATTACGACCATTAGTATACTCTTTTCGTCTTTATAGTTATTATAGTCGTTGTGGTATATAACGAAACGATTACTAGTCTAATACAATTTATTACTCGGAATAAAGAGTTTCCTGAGGTCGAACTCAGGGAGCAAACTATAATTCTAGAAGTATATAAGTTCACAATATATAAGATTTTACAAAAAATTAAGAGAGAGAGAGAGAAAAAGAAGGGGTGATTGGCTTCTTCTCTTTCTTCAGCCGACTCTCTTCTTTCTTCTTCTTTTCTTCTTCTCTGCTTCTGTGGTTCCTCTTTCTCTTTTCTTCTCTCCGATTTTCTTTTCTTCTTCTTCCTTGCGGCTGCAGAGGCTTCTGCCTTCTCTTTTCTTCTTCAGCTGCTAAGTCTTTCTCCTTTCTTCCTCTCTGATTTTCTTCTCTTCTTCTTTTTCTTTGCATCTTCTTTCTTTTTTCTTTAGCCTGCCTTCTTCTTCAGCAGCTACGGTTCTTCTCTACTCTGGCTACTGACCCTCCGACGTCTGATTTAGTGCTCAGACGGCTTAACTGCGCGGTTGCTATAGTGCGGCTCCTCTTCTTTTCCTTCAGCTCCTTTCCTTCCTTTCTTCTTCCTTCGCCTGCTTCTTCCTTCTCTCCTGCGCGCACACACAACTATCAGCACAAAACCTACCCCTACCCCTTTCCCGCGTCTCTCTCTCTCTGGATCTCTCTTTGGAAAGCTCTCCCAAAGCCGAGTAATCAGGTCGGGTTGCGCGCCTGGGTCCAGACGCACTTGCATGGGTGGTGCGCGAGGAGTGCACAGGAGTGTCGGGTCGGATCGCGCCTGATCTGTGTGGTGAGCTCACGGACGAGGGCGGTGATAGGTGAGGGACTTCACCTCGTGTGTATCAGAGGCAATCGGCTCATATTACAAAATCAATTTAAGTGTGGGCGCGAGGCCACACACTTACGAGGTGGGACTAAAGTCCCACCTCCAATCTCAGGCGCCCGTGGAGAAGGCTTCGCGCAATTGGGGCAGCAACGAAGGCTTGCGACCCCAATTGCGAACCTGGGTGTCTTTGCGGAAGTGCCCCGCGCTGCCTGGGGCCGAAGAAGTTTGGAGCTGCCCGCGAAGCAGCTCCAACCTGATGTCAATGGCGGCGAGGAGGCGGAGACCTGAAATCACGAAGACAGCCTCACAGCCACATCAGACAACGTAGGGAGCTTCGCCAGAGGATGGCGAAGGCGGTGAGACGCGAGCGTGCTTGTGGCCGTGCACCTAGGGCATACTGCGTGGGTGAGAGTGGGTGAGTTCGGGAGGTGGTCTGGAGGTGCTAGGAAGGGAATGGAGGGTAGATTCGATGTCAGTGAGGTGGTGCGGAGCTTAAGGGCTAGCTGGCGAGGCGGATGGAGGCGTGGAGTGGCGAGAATGCCTCGCCGGAGAGTGGCCGGAGATGGGGAAGGTGGTGATGGACAGTGGCGATCGGTGGATTAAAATGGTAAATTAAGAAGGGGAAAATATCAGGGAGAGAGAAGGGAAGGTTTCTACCTACCTAATTGACGAAGAGGGGGGGAGGTGGCGCTCGGCACGTACCTGCTGGTGCTGAGGACGAAGGTGCCCAGGAGGGGGTTATCGGCGACGAGGAGGAGATTTGAGGATGCCAGCTGGTGCGGCCTGGCGTGGGAAGACGGGGCAGAGTGGGCTCTGCTGCAGGTATGGCAGCAGAGCGACGAGGAGGAGGAGAGTTCGCCGGAAGCTTGGGCAGTTTGACTGGGGAGAGAGGAGATGACAGAGGGGGAGTTTCTCGACCAGAACTTGCTTGCCTTAGACGAAAGCCCCTGCCGCTCCTTATAAAGGCGCTGGCGAGGAGAGCGGCCCGAGGGAAAAACGTGCAACGCATGCCGGAGAAGGACAGAGAAGGAGACCCATGCCTCTCGTGCGTTCGCACGAGAGGCATGGCTGGTTGCAGGACACAGGGGAGGGTCCCTGCGATAGAGGACGACGCAGGGAACCTCCCGTTCGTTCCTGAGAACAGGCACCATGCCCTACGCAGCGCCATCCTCCGCGCAAGGTCGCCGGAGGTATGGCGTTGCTCAAAATGGCAGGGTGGACCGTTCTGCAAAGAACGATGAGAAAGATAGGGGCAAAGCGTAAGGGTTTCAAAAGATAAGGGTCAAAAAGTAATTCAAGAGGACCAATTTGTAAAGTTGGTTAAGATGGTCTTTTCTTAAGCCCAAATTTTTATACTAGCCTAATTTGAACCTAAATATTTTAATGGTGAAATTTTATTTTATGTTGGACCATGTTTGACCGGTCAATTTGTGCAAAAACCCAAATTAAGTCATAAATTGGGCATGGTTCTCATTTTAGGTCAAAATAGGTTGCAAAGGTCAAATTGAATGTTCTAAACCCTAGGGAATATTTTTTCATGAATTTTAGAGGATTTATTTGATTTTTATCCTACCTTTACCCTCATGGATTAAAGTAGATTTGTTTTAGGGTTATAGAATGTCATTTAATTCATAGAAGTTGCTACAACCCTTTTCATATCAGATCATCCCACTTTCCTCCTTATTAAGCTCATTTGACCTTCATTTAGACCCTTAATTACCCTGTTTGCGCACTGCATTGGTGAAATTGCAGTTTTACCCCTTATGATTTGTCTTATTCTTTAACTCAAAATTCTTTGAGTTAAGCCTCTCTTTCGGTTTTGTAGGAGCTTCTTCATACTTATTTAGATTAAATTGTGCTAGTTAGGGTTTATGATGAGGCTCTCATCAGCCATGTAGGCCTCACCGCAGAAGATTTGTCTGGCCTAATTTGGACTTGCGACTTTCGTACATAGGTAAAGGTCCTTAGGAAGGCACGTGAGACGCTTTTCCACGCGCTTTTGGTTGTTTGATCACATCACTAGACATCTGGAGGTGCTTCTAGACGATCGGAGACATTGTTCGACGTCTGAAACTATTTTCAGATGGTTGTAGAGAAGGTCTGGACGTCTGAGGATACCGTAGGACATAGGGTAAGATATGACTTAAGACGTCTGGGATTATTTCCAGACGTCTGATTTTGAACAGTATGCACGTTTTTGACCTGTTTAGGGTCAGATCGGGGTCCGTTTTGCGCAAAGGAAATACCTGCACTTTCCCCTCGAGTTCCTCTACGTACTAGAGTCTGTTATACACTATTCTGAACTCTCCTTTTGTGATGTATTCCCTAGTATAGAGTTTCAGCCTGTTGCACATTTGGGCTCGCAAAGACGTCTGAGTCTGAGGTTCAAGCCCTCATTACTCCCGTGTTTCCTGGTAGAGTGGTTTAATTCAGTTATTAATATTTAAATAAGAATGTGCTTGGTTGAAATAGCCGAATGAAACTCTAGGATGTGGAATGAACCCTTGGGTAAAGAAATGAATGAGCATGTTTGTGCTGTATGGTTTACTTGCATGCGTGATTAAGATAAATTGCTAGCAAATGCCTGTATTATAATTACGAGTTGCCTGTTAGAATATGAGTTGTATGTATTTAATGAATAATTACCTGTGAAACCACCAGTTGCATGTTATTGAGAATTGAATTATGAAAACACGAGCTGCCTGAATATGAATGAGACATGAATTATGAAAGATGAGATCTGGATCTGGATAAATGAGGTGAACATGAGCATGAACCCTACGGGGAATTAGGAGTAGAACTCTTGTGGATAGACGGAAACCTAGAATGTAGATGGGAAGTGTGTTGGCCCTTGAGTACGTGGTACCAAGGAGAGCAACTGTCCCCTTGTTGTGTAAAGCGGAGCTAACCTCCCTTGGGTTGAGACCCGGGGTTAGGATTGGCCACTCTACATCGACTCCTGTTGGCCCTGGCGTATGTATTACCGAGACGAGCTACTAGTGTAGGGAGGGAACTAACCACCCCACGGGGCCCGGGGTTCAGTTAGCCACCCTACACCAACTTGTTAGGCCCTCTAGGCAAGTCAAGGTAGTCGGACAAGGGTGCGTGGACTGTGGAGGGGAGAGACCCCTGTTCTAAGAGGGCAAGACCTTATACTGTTCCATGTTGTACTTTGGGCGTACCTGCTAGCGGAAACGACTGACAGCGTGTCAGTGCGGGGTAACTACCCGTGCACTTATCATACGTGCCGTAGTCACCGCTACGTCTTGACAGTGACCTCGGGGTGGTTGACTGGGTGTAGAACTACCACGGGGGACTCTCCCGACCAGGAGAGCACCACGTGTACCTTTTACTTTACAGAAAAGACTACAATCAAGATCGTTCCCACGAGGAACAGGCAAGATCAAGAAATATCTGGATACTTTGAGAAATTGGGGAAATGGAAACATATAAAACAAATAAATAAAAATGAGAATTAAACATGTTGTTTTTACTGTTTTGTACTTAGATAATATAGACACCACTTTACTCAGCGTTCGCTGACTCTATCCTTTTATAATACTGTTCAGGAACAGGAGTTGAGCAGCTCAAGTTTCCGGCTGCGAAGGGTGTTGGGTCCAGTCGAGTTCAGCCGTAGCTTTCCTTCAACACTTTCTTTTTCTCTACTGTTGTAGTAAGTAATGGACTCTTAGTTACTGTTTTGCTACTTCTGTTTCCTTTCCGCTTTCCATTGTTGTTGTTGTTATGGTGGTATGTACTAAGATAGCTGTTCCATTTCCTTTACTGCTTTGTACGTTTCTTTTGCTTAGATATATTGCATGTGTGAATATGATTTATTTTCCTGCTTTTGGTTATTTCTTGTTGGACGACTAGGTCTTGGGATTAGTCGAGACGAGCCAGTCTCGGGTCCTATAGGGATCTGGGAACCGGGTCGTAACATGTAACATAATTGGAAAATTGTTAAACAAGATGTTCAAGGGTGGCATGAGTGGTGATATATGCTAGGGTTTGGAGAAAGAGAGTAATTAAGGTGGAAATCATGGTTTTGGCTGGTTTTGTTAAGCTTAGGTAGTGTATTTGAGCCTACAATAAATGAAAATTGATATAGTGAGCCTAAATAAAGTTTCTCCTCTATACATATTTTGGACCATCTTCACTCTTCTAAGCTAATCCCTCCTCCGTAAATATTTTAGACCATCTTTAATTCTTTAGGCTTCCAAAATGTTACTTTTAGCTCTACAAAGCCTTCAAGCTCTATATTTGCAAAATTTATTCTTCTCCGTATTCAGACAAGTAACAAAATGCAATAATTAGCAACTTGAACTTAAACCAAATATTACGATAATTATGGTTATTTAATTTGCAAAATATCTCAAAATTAACAAAATTATTCACGGAATGAGATTAAGATTAGGCAATTGTTATTTTTCTATTTATTAAATACAATATTGAAAAATATAATAATGAAAAGGGTGTAACATTTGAATCCTATGCATGAAAGTTTACATGAGTTCAACCTATATTTCTTTGTTAGCTTCATTATTGTTTTAACACAACATTAACACTAGATAAATAGCTGCAAAAAAAAAGGATAAACATATAAATTAGTTACATGCATATCCCTGCAATCTTTATATTTTCTCAGATACCCTATGTGCATACACACTCGAAAATTTTCATCAATTCAAAAATGGACACGTATAATTGATCACCATAGTGCTTTGAGCTTCGGTGCATTCTTACTTAATAGAAAAGGATAATTACCATTGAGTTCTAATTTTTACTTAAACGCCACTATTGTTGCTAATCCATTACCTAGTGGCATTAAATATAATGGTTTTAGACTTAAAAGTAAGGAAAAATTGTGTTTTTATCTATAGAATTGTTTTTCCTTTTCCCTTTCTCATTTCCCCTCCTTCATCCATCTTTTCCACCTCCTCCATTGGCTCTCATCCCCCCTTTATGTCACCCACTTTACCCAATAGAGCCTTCATTCACCTCATCCTCCATTCATTTACATCAATGTCCTACAATCGTCGTGGCCATGAACCTTCACTAAGCAAGCCACCTACTTAATACACCATTGATATCCCCATTTTCCCCCTCAACCCCAACTCCTCTCGGTGAGAACATCCCTCTTGCACTATTGTCTCATTTGTGCTTCTAGTTTGTTGTCTCTCTCTCTCTCTCGCCCTTCTTCCTTCTCTTCACTCCTCCCTGAGCCAACCCCTCCTCTCTCACTCCCATGCCTCCTGTCACCACCTCCTTGATCACCCACTTCTCCACCACCTTCTAGGACTACTGGTCCCTCTTCCTCTCTCTCAACACCATGAGACATCGCATCCCACTGCTTCACCTCATGAAGGGCTCCTTTGACCTCTTAAGGGGCACGTACTACCTTGGGGGCTTGATGGCCGTGATACTTTTGCACCTTAAACTTTGCAAGTGGGGGAATGTATGTTACGAGGTGTGTGGCCACTAAGGCACTGAGGAAGGAGAGGGACCCAGTGATAGGGCATGGTAGTTCACTTATTGTTGTATCCCCCTTCTTTATATTGTGGGACAAGAGGAGAATCAAGAACATGCGATGAAGAACGTGGCAACATGAGCGTAGTGTAGTGGGTGGTAAGTGTAATTCCCTGGGTGGAGGGGGTGGGATATGCGTGATGAAATAAAGTGCAGAATAAAAATAGACAATCTCACAAAATTAAGTAAACACACAATAGGCACAAGTATTTTTAGGTGGAAACCCAAACCGGGTGAAAACCACCATCTAACCCTCTCGAGTTAGGATTTCCCGATCGACCTAGTAGATCAAATCCACTAAACCCAGTCACTTAAACGAGGGAGACTAAACCTCAATTACAACCACACTACTTAGACCGAGGGTAGTGCACCTCAAAACCCCTTCTCTTCACAAGAAGGATTTTGTCTTGCGAAGGAGACAGGAATTTGCAAAGAAAATGCCCAACCAAAGACAATAAAATGTACAACAATCCTATAAAGCCTCAAATATTTAAACTAACTTCTATAGGAGTTAGGAAATTTCCCTATGGTGGAAGTGCGTCGGATTAATGTGGGTGCGTGAACCACGCTTTGGCACAACAACGCTCTTGTAACGTCGGTGGGAGAGGGGGTGCACAGCAGGACGAAGCTCTTAGGTGTGAAAAGAGTGCTTGTAGAGCTAGAGCTTCTTCTATTTGATCTTCTACTTCTTTTTGACACAAGAGAGTGGAAATATTCTTACAAGGTATGTCTTACAAGCCAAGGGGTCCTCCTCTATTTATAGAGGGCCTACGAAGGCTTTGGAAGGCCTTTGAAGGCTTCCATAGCCGTTGGGTGCAAAGCCAAAGAGAATCAGGTCGTAGTCAGAAATAATCATGATTTTGACAGGGTCATCAGACATCTGGTCCTGGCATCAGACGTCTGGAAAACCCGTTTAAAACGTCTGAGAGCTAAGTCAGATGTATGATTTTAGGTGGGTTTCCTTCCTGACTTGAATCAGACCGAAACAGAGTTCTAGTGTATGTTCATCAAACGACACATAGGATGTATGGCATTAGATCTGGACGTCTTGAAACCTATCATTCTGTGGAAATGGATTCCCAACGAGTCTAACGGCTATAAAATCTCTGAAGAAAGATTTTGGGTCAGCCGAGGCAAAATGGTCATGTATCAGACGTCTAAGGTCCTCTATGGACGTCTGATACGAGGCTAACTGTCATTTCCTCAACGTTTGCTAAGGAAGCTAATGGTCCACTAATTGGACGTCAGGCAAATGCATCAGACGTCTCCTAAGACGTCTGGACTAAGGTCTGGACATCTGATTTTATCAGACAGAACTAAGTACGTCCTAAATAATTGGACGTTTGAGTCAATAGTGTTCGGTTGGCTTGTTTACGTTTATTATACTTTAAGTTACAGTCGTTATAGTATGTAATAAGACAGCTACCAAATTAATATTACAAAAATTTTTTTTACTCGGAACAAGGTTTTCCCGAGGTCGAACTCAGGGAGCAACTATGCTTCTAGAAGTCTAATAAAGTTCTCTATTATGTTACAAAAATAAGAGAGAGAGAGTTCTCTTGGCTTCTTCTTCTCTCTTCCTTTTCTTTCTATCCTTTTTCTTCCAGCTAATCTTCTTCTCGTCTTTTTATTGCAGAGTCTTCCTTTCTTCTTTCTTTTCTTTTCTTCTTTTGCGGCTGTGGTAATCTTTTTCTTCTTCTCTGACTTCTTCTTCTTTTTCAGCCTTCTTCTTCTTTCTGCTTCTTTTCTTCTGTTCTTCTCTTTCTTTCCTTGCTTGCGGCTGTGTCTTCTTTCTTCTATCTCTTTTCTTCTTTTTCTTCTCTGCTTCTTTCTTTTCTTCCCTTACATCTCCTCTTCTCTTCTCTTCTTTCTGTTCTGGCCGCTGCCCTTCCGTCGTCTGATGCAGTGGTCAGACGACTTAACTGTAGGTTTGCTACAGTGCCTTCCTTCTCTTCTTTCTTTTCTTTTCTCTCCTTTGCTTCTTCTTCAGCTGCCCTGAGCAGCTAAGGCTTCGGTCGCTTCCCTTCTTCTTCTATTCCTTCACGCTCACACAAGGGTTAGAGCAAAACCTACCCCTACCCTTCCCCGCGTCTCTCTCTTTCTCAGATTTCTCTCTTAGGATCGCTCTCCCAGAGTTGGGTAATCGGGTGAGGGTATCGCGCCCGGGACCAGGCCCACCGGCGTGCAGTGGTGGGCGAGGAGTGCGTGGTTTGGGTAATCGGATCCTGCCCAGACCCGCGTGGCGTGAGCGCGGGCGAGGGTGAGCGAGTGCGTGGCGCGTAGCGTGCGGGAGAGGGACCTGACTCCTGTGTTCGAAGGCGAATAGCCTTAGGCACTTTTTCAATTTAAGTACGGGCGCTTGGCCGCGCACTTCCGAGGTGGGACTAAAGTCCCACCTCCCAAATCGACGCCCGCAGGCAAGCTACCTGCGGCCAATTACAGCAGCTCGCAAGGTCTTCGCCCCAGCTGTAGACCTGGGTGCCTTCGCAGAGGCAACCCGCGTGACCTGGGACACACACTTGGGCTGGAGAGCGCCTGCAACTGCAGGTGAAGCTGCTACAGCTTGTCGTCAATGGTGGCGAGGGGCGCGCACCTGAAATCACACAAACGGCCTCTTGCCCCAGTCAGAATACGGGGGAGGCTTCGCCGAAGTGCAGCGAAGACAGTGCGGGGGTCGGCGAGGCGCGAGGGCGTGTGTGGAGGTAACCCTAGGTCAGACTGTGGCTGGAGGGGTGGGTTTGTTCGGGGGGTGGTCGGGTGGCGTTTGTGATGAGAACCTCATCATGAACCCTAACTAGCACAATCTAACCTAAATATGCGAGAAA
Source organism: Thalassia testudinum (assembly GCA_037157565.1). NCBI lineage: Eukaryota > Viridiplantae > Streptophyta > Magnoliopsida > Alismatales > Hydrocharitaceae > Thalassia > Thalassia testudinum. The sequence continues at coordinate 8,502,927 of JAZHRO010000076.1, read as the reverse complement.
AAGCTCCTACATAGCTCAAAGAAAGGCTTGACTCATAGAATTCTGAGTTTAACAAGAAAATAAGTCATAAGGGGTAAAAATGCAATTTCACCAACACAATCAGTAAACAGGGTAACTCAAGGTCCAAACATAGGTCAAACTAACCTAATAAGAAGGAAAGTGGGATGATCTGATACAATAAGGCTACAGCAACTCCAAGGAATTAAATGACATTCTATAACCCTAAAACAAACCCACTTCAATTCACGAGGTTCGAGGAAGGGTAAAAATTGACTAAACCCTCTAAAAATCATAGAAAAATAATCTCTAGGACTTAAAACATTCAATTGGTCCTTGGAAACCCATTTTGACTTACATTGAGAACCATGCCCAATTAATGACTTAATTTTGGTTTTTACGTAAATTGGCCAGTCAAACAAGGTCTGACCTAAAAATAAAATTCACCATTAGAATCCTTAGGTCCCATTTAGTCATGCATAAAAACTTGAACCTAAGATGAGACCTTCTTGACTGACTTTGCATTTTGGTCCTCATCTATTACTTTTTGACCCTCAACTTTCGAAACCCTTGCATTTTGGCCCTATATTCTTTCTCGTTCTTTGCATACAGGTCCCTCCTGCAAATCTCTGAGCAGTGCCATGCTCCGGCAACTTTGCGCGGAGCATGGCGCCGCGCAGGGTGAGGGAGGCGACCTGCCAGTTGAACCGGGTGTTCCCTGCGACGTCTGTTGTCGTAGGGACACCGCTATGACTTCTTCCCTCGCCCACACCTTCCGTGCGAACGCGCGGAAGGTATGGGTCGCAATTCCGACCACTCTCCGGCGAGGGAGGCACGTCACCTCCCTGCGCCCACCCCTCCGCCTCCACCTTTATAAGGACTAGCGTCGCCAACCGACTCTGGTAGCTCGGTCCTGACGGAGAAAAACCCCCACCTTTCCTCTCTTCCCACTCCTGCAAAAACCCACCAGCTCCGGCGGCTCCTCCTCCTCCGTCTCGTCGCTCTGCTGCAATACTAGCAGCAGAGCCACCTTCGCCCGCTCTTCCCGTGTCGCGCCGTACCCAACGCGCGCCTCCCGCTCTCTTCCTCGCTGTCGCCCTCCCCCTTTGGGTATTTCTTCTCCGGCGACAGTCGGTACGACTGCCGCCTTGCTCCGGCCCCTTCATCCTTGTAATTAGGTCAGAACTATTCCCCATCTCCCCCTCTTTCTTTTCTTCACTGTCTTTCATTCGATTAACCCTCGACCGCTCCTGTCCACCGTTACCTTCCTCGTCTCCGGCCACCCTCCGACGAGACGCTCCCATTGCTCCGCAGCCCCACACGCCTCGCCGACCCTCACATAACCTCCGCCCCATCACGCTGAACACCCCCAGCCTCTTCACTGCCACTCCTCACCCTCACAACACTCCCCCGATCAGACCCATTTTTTCGGTCGCTGTTCGACCTAGCCCCGCTGCCAGACACCGCCCCACAGCTTGCTACACCCCGCATCACCTTCGCCGTGCCACGGCGAAGGTCCCCCGCTAGTCTGATTAGGCCGAGAGGCCGTGCTTCTGTCTGACAGGGTCGTAGCCCCAGCCGCCATTGACGACGACTGAAGCAGCTTCTAGGCGAGCTCCAGGCCCTGCAGCTTCAGGATCCCAGGTGCTGCAGGTTGGGGTGAAGTCTGCGAAGACTTCTGCCTCAGCATTTGGCATCGATAGTGGCTGCAGCTGCGTAGAGAGCAAGGTGGAATCGTCCTGCGGGCGCGCGCGAGAAGAGCGTAGAGGATAGTCCCACATCGTAAGTTTACCAAACCCCGCAGTAGTATAAGTTGATTTTGTGTTTTCTACTGGTCGCCTCTGAAAGCACTGGGGTGAGGTCCCTCACCTTACTCACGCTCGCCTCGTTCGCGGTTTCACCTCACGGATCTAGCGGGATCTGTAACGACCCGATTCCCGAGTCCCTACGAGACACGAGAACCGGACCGATTCGACTAATCCCAAGACCCAGTCGTCCAACGAGGAAGTAACCAAAAGACAGTAAAATAACCCACATTCAGCATGAATATAACTAACAGTAAGAAAGTACAGCAGTAAGGAAAGAAACTACTACAGTAGGCACCACCACAACAGTAAAACAACATTTATCATATAACAAAAACTGCAGGTAAAGAAGGTACAGCGGAAACAAAAACTACTCACTAGAACAGAAACAAAAAGGGGTACAAAGCTGTGGTAACTCTACTGGACCCTACTCGGCCCAGCGTCCTCTGCAGCCGCCGACCCTGGCTGCTCAACACCTGGTCCTGAAAAAGGTAACGAGTGTAACACGTCAACAAAACGCTGAGTAGAGTGGCAAACTAACTAAAGGCAACAGTAGAGTGTACAGTAGCTGTTATGTTTTATTACTTCCTTTATTCACATCTTTCAATTTTTCTCACTATTTCATTGTTTCTCATATCCTTTACTTGATCTCGAATGTCCTCGTGGGAACGATCTTGATTGCAGTCTTTTCCAAAAGTAGAAGTAGCACGTGGTGCTCTCCTGGCCGGGAGAGTCCCTCGTGGTGATCCTACCCTCAGTCAACCACCCCAAGGTCACTGACAGACGTAACGGTGACTACGGCACGCGCGATAAACGCACAGGTAGCTAGCCCGCACTGGCACGCGGTCAGTCGTTTCCGTTAACGGGTGCGCCCAAAGCACAGCACGGAACCAGGGCAGAGCCCTCTCAGTAACAGGGGTCCAACCCCTCCACAGTAACCAAACCGGGGCCTTGCCCCTCCACAGTCCGCGCACCCTCGCCTGACTACCCTGGTTTGCCCTAGTGGGCCTAACAAGTCGGTGAAGGAGGCTAGCAGAACCCCGGGGCCCGTGGGGTAGCTAGTACTCTCCTAACACTACTAGCTCTCCTCGGTACTACGTACACGAGGGCCAACAAGTCGGTACAGAGCGGCCAATCCTAACCCCGGGTCCCTGGGGCGGCTGGCCCCACTCTGCACTAAAACAGGTACAGGTACTTCCCTTGGTACTGCGTACTCAAGAGACAGTACAAACTACATCTCAGTTCCATTCCTTTTCTTTCCAGGAGTTCCACTCCTAATTCCCCGTAGGGTTCCAGCTCTTTATCTCAGAACATCATATGTTTCACTTTCCAGATTCACGTTCTCAAATTCCATGATCTCAAACATGTTTCTTTATTCATAACAGGCAGCTGTTAATTAAATTTATAGGCAGCTTTATATATTCCTTTCCATTTTTCCAAGACTGCAGTAATATACATTCCACTAGTTTTTCCATCCTAGGATTCATGCCATATCCTAGGATCTATCATACAATCTAGTTTTCCGGCCCTAGGATTCATGCAACACCTAGGAGCTATCATTCCATATATTTCTCATTCCTAGGATTCATGCAATGCCCTAGGTTCTAGTTATGGTTCCATACTTTAACAGATTTTATTAATACTTAAAGCCACTCTACCAGGTACAACGGGAGTAATGGGGGCGTGATCGGGAATCCCGCGCGCCTCCGCGACTCTCAAGACTGCAACCGAACGAGGTCCTATCACAAGGATCAAACACAAGGAGTGTCTCAAAACAGTGTATAGCTACTGTAGGCGGGTAGAGGAATTAATTCTGAAACGAACGCAACTCGAATCGCGGAAAACGGAGCCCAAACGGGCCCTAAACGGGTCGAGAAAGACGATACTGTGCAAAATCAGACGTCTGGAACTCCTTCCAGACGTCTTAAACGGTGGATCAGAGAATTACCTGTTCGGCTTGGTTCCCCGGACGTCCAGAAGTCTGCGGGGACGTCTGCTTAGATCCAAGACGTCCGATGGTCCCTCCGGACGTCTGGAGGTCACTCCTGCCGTCTGGTACAACTTCCAGACATCTGATTCGCAAAGGATGACGAATCAGCGAACCTGCGCACAGCCAACCCCCCTCCCTCAGTACGGTCAGTCGACAAGAAGGAAGAAGAAAGCGGAAACTCACCTTTCAGACGTCTGTATGATCTCACAGACGTCGACCTTGCCGTCTGGATATCAATCCAGACGTCTGATTCTGGAAAATTTTCCAGAAACAGAGCCCTGCTCGACCACCGCTCGCGACCCCGCCCGCGTCGCACCTCGCGCGTCTGCTGCTCAACCCGCACAGGTCCCTCTCCGCGACGCTCCGCGCCCCCTGCGCCCTCTGCCGTCCGGCCAAGCCACTCCTGGCGAGCTCGCCCTCACGGCAGAGCCCCGCCCTCGCACGCCGCAGCTCCTCCGCGCTCACTGCGGCTGCCGCTGCTGCTGCGCCCTCGCGTCCGCTCGCTCTCGCGCACAGGCAGGAGAAGAAGGAGGAAGATGGTGGAGACGGGAGGGGAGGCGCCCCCCCTTTTAACGCCGCGCGGAGAGGAGAGAGAAGGCGGTCGCAGCCGCCTGCAGCCGCAGAGAAAGAGGGCAGAAACGCAGGTCTGCGCGCACAGCCGCGCAGACGAATCTCCCGTGCGAGCATAACTGTTCTCTAAACGTCTGTAAACTATCCCGGACGTCTGGTCAGACGTCTGGATGTGATCCCAGACGTCTTGTCCGACGTCTGGGCCACCTCCCAGACGTCTTAAAAGGCGTTTGGGGCACGCGCTCATTACAGGATCCGACCCGACCCTATCTGAGCACACCTCGCGCATCACCCACACACCGGTGCGCCTGGTCACGGGCACGAAACCTGACCCTATTACCCACGGCTCTGGGAGAGTGTCCTGTGAGTGGTTTACAGAGAGAGAGACGTGCGGGTAGAGGGACAGGGTAGGTTTTGCTCTTTGTGCAGGGACAGGGTGCGAGAGAAGAAGACCGCAGGAAGAAGGAGAAGGCCAAGGAAGAAAGAAGGAGAAGACCAAGGAAGAAGGAAGGAGAAGAAGACCGCAGGAAGAAGGAGAAAGCCAAGGAAGAAAGAAGAAGACCAAGGAAGAAGGAAAAAGAAGACTGCAGGAAGAAGAAGAAGGAGAGGCACTGTAGCAGACACCACTTAAGCCGTCTGACTGAGAAATCAGACAACAGATGAAGCTCTGCAGACAAAGCAAAGAAGAAGAAAAAGAAAAGAAAAGGTGCCACAGCTGAAAGAAAAGAGAAGAAAGAAAGAAGACAAAGAAGAGAAGAAGAAGAAGAACTGAAGAAGATCAAGAACTGTGAAGAAGAGAAGAAAAAGAAGAGAAAAAGAAGACAAGCAAAGAGAGAAAGAAGAGAAGAAGAAAAAGCCAAGAAACAAAATCTATTTCTCCCCCTCTCTCTCTCTCTTATTTTTGTAATAAAGAAGCATTGTACTTCTAGAATTCTAGTAGCTTCCTGAGTTCAATCTCGGAAGAAAAATATTTCTGAGTAAAATTGTAATAGTGACAATGACGACAAACCGTAGCTATTTTATCTGTACCACAACGACACTACTATAATAAGAACAAACAAAAGACTAGCCACAATTCGGTCGAAAAATTGCCATTTTCAGTTTGGCAGTAAATGGAGATGGGGAATCGGTAGAGTGGAGTGTGAGGGAGCTTGTGCGGTGGTCGGCGAGGTGCGAGGGTGTCTGTGGACGTGAGATGGTCTCGCCGGAGGGGGTGGTTGGAGGTGGAGAGGATGGTCTGGACAGTGGCGGTCGAGTGGTCGACATGACATTTTAAAAGGGGGAAATGCAAGGGAAATTGAGATGAAGCTATTTACCTAAGTATTAGACGAAGTGGGAGGGCGGAGCAGCCGGCTCGTATCTGCCGGAGCTAGAGAAGAAGCCCTGGAGGAGGAGTGCGGCGACGAGGAAGCAGGCGGAGGGCATCGGCGGGTACAGCCCGGCGCAGACGATGGAGCAAGGCAAACCCTACTGCAGGTAGGGCAACAGAGCGACAAGGAGGAAGAGAAGGAAGTCACCGGAAGCTTCAGGCCTTCTGACGGAGGAGGAAGGGATGAAAGGGAGGGGGTTTCTTCGTCAAAGAAAAGCTTGCCGAAGCCGGCAGGGTGTGCTGCTTCTTGTAAAGGGGTTGGCGTAGAGGGAGGGGCGAGCTGGCGTTGTGCCAGCCTCGTCGGAGTAAGGCCGGAGATGACACACATACCTTCCACGCGTTCGCACGGAAGGTATGGTGGTCGACAGAGGGCATGGGCGAGTCCCTGCGACGGAGGATGTCGCAGGGAACCTTGCTTCTGCTTTGCAGGACGGTAACCCTGCTCTGCGCGGCGCCATGCTCCGCGCAAGGTCGCCGGAGTATGGCGCTGCACAGAAGTTGCAGGGAGGACCGTTCTGCAAAGAACGATGAAAAGTTGAGGGCCTAAATGCAATGGTTTCAAACGATAAGAGTCAAAAAGTAAATGAAGAGGACCAAATTGTAAAGTCGGTTAAGGAGGTCTCTTCTTAGGCTAAAGCTTTTATACAAGACCAATTTGAACCTAAGGATTTTAATGGTGAATTTTAATTCTAGCTTGGACAATGTTTGACCAGCCAATTTGCGCAAAAACCCAAATTAAGTTATTAATTGGTCATGGTTCTCTTTTTAGGTCAAAATAGGTTTCTAAGGCCAAATTGAAGGTTCTAAACCCTAGAGAATATTTTTCTATGAATTTTAAAGGGTTTAGTTGATTTTTATCCTACCTCGAACCTCGTGAATTGAAGTGGATTTATTTTAGGGTTACAGAATGTCATTTAATTCCTGAAAGTTGCAATAACCCTTATTTAGATTAGATCACCCCACTTTCTTTCTTGTTAAGCTTGTTTGACCTATGTTTGGATCCTTAATTACCCTGTTTGCAAATCGCATTGGTGAAATTGCAGTTTTACCCCCTATGATTTATTTTATTCTTAAACTCAGAATTCTCTGTGTTAAGCCTTTCTTTGGGTCATGTAGGAGCTTTTTTCTCGCATATCTGGGTTAGATTGTGCTAGTTAGGGTTTATGATGAGGTTCTCATCAGTCAACAGTCAGACGTCATAAAAGTTTTTATTAGACATTTGAAATTCAAATTAGATGTCTGAAAAGGCCGTCTGAATCATAGTTTGGTTTTCTAAGTTATCTATAGAAAACCTAAGTATCGTAGGGTAGTGCAGGTGTTCCTAGGACTACTTTAAGGATCCTTTGAGGCTCTTTAACATATATTCTAGAAAATAAAAAGCAAAACAAAGGAACAAAATTACATAGAAAAAGATAAAATAAAATATATCCTATTCTTCATCTCCTTCCTTCTTCAGGCTTTTACTCCTCGCGAAGCTCCTTTGCCTCAGTCCAACTCCTCCAATCCTCCATGGATGCGAGCTAGAACTCCGTCTAAACACTTGTCTCTATTTGCAATTTGACCTGTAAACTAGAACTCAAATGCAAATGTTAAAAAACACGTGTTTTGTTATCATCAAAATAAACGATCGTGGTGCTCTAGCACCAACAATAAGTAGGGATGCAAGTTTCGGTAAACCTGACTCGAAAAGAATGGGTAAAACCTGACTTGTTTGAATTCGAGTTTAGGTACGAGTTTTATCCGAAAAACCCGATTAGGTTTGGGTTTAGGTATAAGTATGAGTTTATACCTGATTACTTGATGTATATGTGTGTGTGAGAGAGAGAGATGGCTCCCTCTCCCATTCCCTACCCTAAGTCCTGCAACCCCAACTCCTTCCCACAATAGTAGCGGTAGTGATGAGAACCTCATCATGAGCCCTAATTAGCATATTTTGACCTAACAAAGTGAACAAAAGCTCCTACATAACCAAGATAAAGGCTTAATTCAATCGATCACTAATCTGGGAAGAGAATAGGAAATAAGGGGTAAAACTGTAATTTTACTATTGCAGTGCATCAACAAGATTTCTAAGAGTCTAGACATAGGTCAATTGGACTTAATAAGAGAAAAAGTGGGATGGTTCAGTCAGAAGAGGGTTATTGTGAAATTTAGAAATTAAATGACATTCTGTAACCCTAAAACAAATCCACTTAAATTCACAAGGTTCCAGGCAAGATAAAAATCACCCGCATGCGCGCCTCTAGCCCCATTGTCGTCGCCGTCACCTCTCACCTGGACATCTTCGTCTCCGGCGACGGCAGGAACAAGCCGTCCGCCTCTTGCCCCCCCTCGTAAGCTTAGCTAGGTAAAAACTCTTCCACTTTCTCCCCTCTTCATTTCCCTCTTATCAATTTCTATTTTCACCATTCGACAACCACAGACAACCACCATCCTCTCTCCACCTCCGGCAGACCACCGGTGAGGTGCCTCCATCACTCCACGCACCCATCCACCTCGCCAAACCCCTTAGAAGCTCCGCCACCTTCCACTGATCATTTCCCCCCTCTCCATCAACCACCACACTTCCCACATTCTTTCCCTAAACACACCCATCACCATGGTCACAGAATGACCTAGGCATGCACGCCCAGGCCGCCCCGCGCCACGCCACCCACCGGGCCACCTTCGCCGTGTCACGGCGAAGCTTCCTGAGTGATCTGATAAGGCTGTGAGGCCGTTTTCTTGTTGACAGGTATAGGACCTCGACTGCCATTGGAGCAAGCTTGAAGAAGCTCGCAAGCTTCATCTTCTGCTCCAGGCATCAGAATTCCAGGTCCCTGACGTGCGGGCACCCTTCGCAAACAAATCACGCCCAGCAATTGGAGGCTAAAGCATCTGCAGCCTCTGCGATCGAGCGATGACCTGTTGCGGGCGCGCACGAGAAGCGGGTGGGACATTTAGTCCTACCTCGAAAGTTTATGGGCGGGAGGCGCAACATAAATTGAAAAAGTGTCAGGGGCTTAGCGCCTCCTGACACAGGGTGAGATCCCCTCGCCCACCACACCTCGTTCGCGACCCACACCTTCGCGGACCTGGCTGCCTGACCCGACTACCCGTGCACTCCTCACCCACCGCACATGCCGATGGGCCTGGTCCCGGGCGCGCATACTCGACCTGTTTATTCGAGATGGCTTTAGGAGAGCAGGCCAAAGAGTGAAATAAAGAGAGAGAGTTCGCGGGGGAGGGTAGGGGTTAGGTTTTGCCTCTGTGTGCGCAGGGAAGAAGGAGCTGCGGAAGAAGAAGAAGGAGGAGGCGCAGCAAAGAGAAGCAGAAGAAGAGAAGGAAGAGATAAAGCAAAGGAGAGAAGCAAGAGCAGAAGAAAGAAGAAGAAGCCAAGGAGGCAGCCGCAGAGAAGAAAGAGGAAGCTAAGGCCAGAGGAGGAAGGAAACTGTAGTAGCAAAGGAGTCAAGGAAGAAGAAGGCCAAAGACAGAGAAGCAGAAGCCAAGGAGAAGGAAGAAAGAAGAAAGCTCAGCTGAAGAGAGAATCAAAGTAAAGGCACTGTAGCAATAACGAGTTTAAGATGTCTGATTCTGAATCAGACGTCTGTGTAATTTCCCTTACTCGGAGTGGGGTGAGATCAGCGTGACGTAAAAAATGCGGAATTAAAAATATACAATCTCACAAAAATAACAATCACACAATATGCACAAGTATTTTTAGGTGGAAACCTAAACCGGGTGAAAACCACGACCTAACCCTCTCGAGTTAGGATTTTCCGATCAACTAAGTTGATCAAATCCATTAACATACTACTTAAACGAGGGTAGTACAACCTCAATTACAACTACACGACTTTATACAACTACACTACTTAAACGAGGGTAGCGTACCTCAAACCCTTTTCTTCATGAGAAGGATTTTGTCCCTTGATGGAGACAGGAATTCGCAATGCGAATACCCAACCAAATAACAAAGTAAAAATACAAGAATAGTCCTATAGAGTCAACAAAGTAATTCTTAAAGAAAGCTTCTATAGGAGTTAGGAAACTTCCCTTTGGTGGAAGTGCGTCGACAACGCAGATGAGTGAACTACGCAATGGCACAACGGCGCTCTCATGAACTACGGCGGGAGAGCGGGTGTGCAAATGGATTGAAGCTCTCAGGAAGGTGAACTAAGACTTGATGGCTAGAGCTTCTTCTTGAGATCAATTTGACACAAAGATGTGGAAATGCTTGTACTTGGTGTGTCTAGGTGTATTGCAAGCCAAGAGGTCCTCCTCTATTTATAAAGGTCTTAGGAAGGCTTTGAAAGGCCTTGGAAGGCTTTTATAGCTGTTGGGTACAACTTCCAAGAGAATCAAGCCGTAGTCAGAATTAATCATGATTCTGACAGGGTCATCAAACGTCTGGTCCTAGCATCAGACGTCTGGAAAATCTGTTTAAGATGTTTGGGAACAAAGTCAGACGTCTAATTTTAGGCGGGTGTCCTTCTTGACTTGAATCAGATCTAAATAGGGTTCTAGTGAATTGTCATCAGACGACATATAGAATGTCTGGCACTAAGTATGGATGTCTGGAAACCTACTTTTCTGCGGAAATGGATTCCTAAGGGAGTGCAACAGCTAGAAAATCTCTGAGAAGAGATTTTGGGTCAGTCGAGGCACAACGGTCATGTATTAGACGTCTGGGGTCCTCTACGGACGTCTGATTCGAGGCTAATGGTTATATCTTCAATGGTTACTAAGGTAGCCAACGTTCCACTAATTGGACATCTGGCAAAGTCATCAGACGTCTGCTAAGACGTCTGGATTAAGGTCTGGATGTCTGATTTCATCAGACAGAACTAACTAAGTCCAGCCTAAAAAATCAGATGTTTGAGTCAACAGTCAGACGTCTTAAAAGTTTTTATCAGACGTCTGAAATTCATATTAGACGTCTGAAAAGGCTGTTTGAACCCTATTTTGGTTTTCTAAGTTCTCTATAGAAAACCTAAGTATCCTAGGGTAGTGCAGGTATTCTTAGGACTACTTTAAGAATCCTCTGAGGCTCTTTAACAGATATTCTAAGAAACAAAAGAGCAAGGAAATAAGGACAAAAGTACATAGAAAAAGATAAATAGAAATCTATCCTATTCTTCTTGTCATTCCATCTTCAAGTTATCGCTTCTCGCGAAGCTTCTTTGTTCTCCATCAAGCTCCTCAATCTACCATGGATGTGAGCTTGAACTCCGTTTAACCATGTATCCATTTGCAATTAACCTGAAATTTAAGATTTTAAGTGTAAATGTTAAATGACACATATTTTGTTATCATCAAAATAAACGATCGTGGTACTCTAGCACCAACAGTCTGATCCACGAAAGAGAAGGCAGAGAATGGAAGAAAAGGAGAACAATTTTTATCCAATTCTTCTCAAATTTCTCTTTTATTGCTACATGTTTATATTCATGCTTTATATTTTGAATTAGATTTTTAGTAAGTTAAGTGTTCAAATTACATTTATTGAGGTTAGTATGAATTTCATTTGTTCCCTGTCTTCGACCTCGGAAATTTTGATTTTCGAGTAATACAATTGTTATTTGTTCATACGTTTTTTCGACTATACTGCAACGTGGTTGATTTAAAATACAAGAAAGCGAAACAAATGCGCTCTTCAACTCCTCGTAACCTTGCTTTGGTCAGCCATCATTATCAGGCCACCACCACACATCACCTTCTCTTCGTGATCCTCACCTCATGACCTTACTCTGGCTGACCCTCACCTCGCGATATCCTTTAGCCAGCCACTTTTATGAGTTGACCTTGCTTTGGTTGACTTGTTGCAGTGTGCAACCTCACTTCAATTGAGCTCACTTGCGATATTCTCTAGCTAGCCACCTTCGTGAGTTAACCCTGCGTTAGGCAACCTAGCATGATGTAAGACTATGCCTCGACCAACCTTACTTGCTAACACATCTTTTGCAGTGTGTGACCTTTGACAGACCTTTATGAGTCACGATTTCTTTTAACCTCACTTGCTCTCCTTTGATCCATCACACTTGCCAATAACAAACCACAAGTGACCCTTCTGGATATGTTTTTTCAAGATTAAAAAAAAAAAAAAGAGAAGTCATATTAATGCCCAAGTCATGTCCTCGGCCACAGCTATAACTTATCAAGCAATTTAAATTTTTTTGACATTTAATTAACAAATTAAGTTTTATATTTAAGTCGGTACGAATTTTTTTCCCCTGCATCCACCCGCACCTCCTCTCCTCCTCCACCGGTGTATCACTACGCCGTCGAGCATCTCCGGCGTCTACAACAGATCCGACGGTGAGGTGGTGAGACCCCTACCCCCCTTCTCTTCCTCCCTTCCCTTCCCCTCCTCGGCTCCTCACTGTTTACACTGTTGACCTCCCACCCGATCCGACCGCTCCCACCCGATTCCCACCCCCCCCACCTCCTTCCATTCATTTCCATTCCTTACCTGATTCTGTTCCATAACGCAGGAAGAAGATGGAAGACGAGGTGGTGCGGGAGGTGGAAAAGGCGAAGGCGGAGTGGGAGGAGGCCCTATCGAGGACAAGGGAGCTTGTGTTGGCGATCGAGTCCTGCGGCAAGGAGGAGGGGACGGAGGAATCCAACTCCCTCCCAAGGCTCAATGGATCCGCGCAGGACAACCTCGCCATCCTCCGCTCCTTGCAGTTCAAGCTCGATCTCCTCGCCCAGCAGATGCCTACCGAGGACGGCGTCCACTCCGCCCTCTCCACCCTCGACTCCTGGAAGCACCGGTACCACAGGTATGTACGCCATGCCTCCAAGAACACCACACCCCTTTGCCTGCCTGCCTTCGATTCTACACGTCTTCTTCTTTTCTATGGTTATTAGGTTTTTCATGTCCCTTCCATTTGGATTCCAATGTTTTGATTGCTTGGATGCAGTTTTTTCCTTTTTCTCCTTTTTCCTTTTCATTAGTAATGGAACATGGAGCCATGTATTGTGGCTTATCAAACCAGTGGCTATTGACATGCTATTAATACACCCAGTGATGAGACACGATTAGCCAAAAATTAGAAAAAAACAAGAATTTCTAATCGTTGCCCAAAAATCCTCGTGCCATTCACGGGAATCTTCGGTAGTACTAGTTAAGCATGTTCACTATAGCGAACTTAGCTTGCCGAAGAGACCTACAATTGCTAAGAGGTCAATAAGATAGGATCAGCCCATTTACGAGAAACATAACACAGAAATTTATGGAGGCCGTTTGCTGAAAGAAATTCTTCTGGGAAGTTAAAAATCTTCTTCGCCAGTTTGAAAGGTTTGTTCCCTTAAAGATTTGTTTACACCTTTTAGGTTGAGCAGAACCATAGGGAGGTTGTTGTGATGGTGTGTTTTGTCAAAATATGAATGTTCTTTGTTTTTTTGTTGACTATCCTGGAAAAATAACTTATTAAGGTGTAAGCACAATTCTAATTCAAGAAAAGACGTTAACATAATCCTTGAAAAAAAGCACAATTGTTTGTAATATGCTCCACACTTTTGACAAAGAGGGCATCTGTCTGCCAATGGAATGTCCCTTCTTTGTACGCTTTCCTAGGTAAATAGACTATCGTTGAAAAGCAACCATGTGAAGATGGCTGCCCTTGGAGGAAAAATATTTACTCGAAATATTTAGGGTAAGGGACAGAATTGCTTACCAACAGAAGGAACATAGTAGGCTTCCCAATATGGTGTCTTTTTCCCCGAACTAGGAGGCAGAAGCTATCGTCCTCATGTTTAAAACTTAAATTTTGAGAAATATTTCTGAGGTTACCAATTTGAGGGAGTTTCTTGCTTTAGATCCCAAATTAGTTTTCTAACTCTTTTTTTTTTTTGTTTTTGTTTTTGTCGCTTTTTTTGAAAGGAAGCTTTTTGTAGTGTCACAGTAGCTTCACTGGGAGTTGTTGATTTGGAATTTGTATGTTGCATAAGTTTGGAACTTTGAATGAAGGTTTACCCATCTGAGAATTTAAATTCATGCATTGAATAAAAGAAGTCAAAGACCTTTCTTAGACTTCTTCACATGAAGGATATTTGGTAAGATGAAGAGAAGCCTTTGTCCCTTAAAATATTTACACCTAACAAGTTTAGGCCAAATTATAGTGTTTGAAAAGATTTTTACTGCTCATTTAGCAAGAAGTGCTTGGTTGAAGCGCTCTAGATTATTGATACCCCATCCATCATTGGAATTCGGCAACAGATGTTAGTCCTTTTGACCCATGGGAATTTTTTTATCCTTGCAATGGCCATTCCGAAATCACGGATTTTTAGACAAGACATTGAGTGAATTGGAAATTTGGAAGGGAGTTAACACACATTAACCTAGGGATTCTTGCTGGGATGAAAAACATTTTTGCCTTTCAACCTCCGGAGTTAGCAAAAGAATCTATCAACAAGGGGGTTTGGGTCCTCTTATTTAGGGCATCTGGAGATAACGGAATGCCTAGGTAATAAATAAGGGAAGTGCTAAAACAACAAGAAATAATTTGCAATGTGTTCTGGAGTTCAATATTTGTTAGATTGATTGGCACATGGCAGTTTGATTTGAAGGTCCGTGATATTTGAGAAGCAATCAAGAATGCTCATGGAGTTTTGTGTGATCAAAGGTTCTTTTAAGATCTTGATATTGTTCATGAAGTTGACATTGGTAACATGCATATCTAGGTCTTTTATCTGTGTAATCATAAAATTTTCCCATTATCACAGTATGATTTTGGAGGCAGTATAGAATAGTCATTGAGGCACCAAAGAAGAATCGATCAGAGGGTAGTCCCTTGTGTTACTCCCCTTCCTGGTTTGAAGTGGCCATATGGGTTTCCATTAGTAATGATATTGCATCTTAGTTGCATATGCAAGAGAGACCCAATCCAATACCAAAGAGTTGTCAAATCTCATGGCTATAAGGGTAGCTAAAACAGAATTCCAATTAAGAATGTCAAAAGCCTTGGTAAATCTGTTTTAATCACACAAGCTTTTGTTTCTTGTGGTAGCTTGTTGTGACTCATGGCTTTCATTGATATATATTTTGACATTATGATGCTGCGAATTCCTGACATTTTTTTACACTGTAGTGTGCATTCAAGTCTGAGAAATGCCAATTTGCAAGCAAAGGCCAACATTCGGAAAGCTGCACAGAAGGAGGTGACAAGCCCTTTTTTATCAGTTTATTTTGTGATATTGAAATGTTGAATTTGCTGGAAGATCCTTGCTGTCAATAAAAATCAGTACCTTTAGTAGCAACTGCTCATACTTATACAACCTTCATTACATTCTGTTATTCATTCACTAGAATTTGAGGTATTTTCTTAATGTCTAGGAAATTGATCTTTGCTGCAGAGAGAGCTACTTTTGGGAGGTGGTGAAGAGTCAACTATACGCAGGCGCAATTTACAGTATGTATTATTCACCCTTATTTTGCTCTTCTGCTCTCAGAGTAGTGAAGGACAGTATCAGTAGACAGCTTCTAGAATATAAAGTTCAGCTACAATCTTGGAAAAGTGAGGGAAAAAGTGGTGGAAAATTCTTCGTTAAAAGGGGAAATGATTTCCTTTCCTTTCCTTTCCTTTCCCTCATTTTCTAGAAGCACAAGGCCCCCTCAAGCACTTATTGATTGCTTCCTTTTCCACTTAAGTGATTGCTTAGGGACTTTAGCAAGTAAAGCTATTTCATGCAATTATTGAGTGGGAGTGCTCTGTAGATCAACCTGTCGTAAACTAGCTTACTAATTTACACACTTTTATGTTGCCCCTTTCTTCTACATAGAAGTGGTGTCATTAGTGATCAACATAGAAGGTACTAATCCCCCTAGCTAATAAGCATAAGGTTCATTTGACAATTTCATTCTTGAATTGTTGGAGGCCTCGATTCAAAGGGAACTATGTGGGGATTGTTTTATTGATACTTTGGTGGTGAATGCTGTGGGAACATATGGAGGAATTTTGTTGCTGTGGAATGACACCTTGTTCAAATTGAAAACATCGTTGGCTGGAAGTCGGGTGATTTCTCTTGTTCTCTCATCTGCTTATGATTCTTGTGATGGTGCTGTTAGATTAGTTTTGTGGGAGGAGTCGTGCCATGCATCAACTTTTGCACATGGTAGACCTTGGTTGGTAGGGGGTGATTTTAATGTCACCCTTTCCTTGGATGATAGACCCGATGGTAGAACGGATAGGGCTACGGTCGATTTTGCAGGATTTGTGGAAGAGCTAGATCTTTTTGACATACCTATATCCGAGGTTATGTATACTTGGAGGAGTGGTAATGGGTCTACCTCTAGGATTGACAAATTCCTTTTCTTTATGAAGTTGGCGGAGCAATTTCAGTTGGCTGATGTTACTATCAGGGAGAGGCTTTTTTCTGATCATATGCCTTTGGTTTGGAACAACAATGAAGGCATTTCGTTCCCGTCTTATTTCAAATTTAAAAAATCCTAGTTGTTCATTTTCAGCTGCTTGCACTCTTGCAACCAGAATATTGGCCATTAGACATGCTTTGATTCAATATAAGGAGGTTATTAAAGAGGAGGGAACGTGAGGGAATTGCGGCTTTGGAGGGGATTTCCACACTTGGCAGGATCTTAGAGGCGGTGGAATGTGATGAGTGACGCTGTTTGCAGGGTGTCGTACAATAGGAAGATCATAAATGTGAGATGGTTTGGAGACAGAAATTGCGTTAGTTATTCTTGAAGGAGGGTGACTCCAATACACATTTATTTCACCTAGCTGCAAGTGCGAGAAGGAGAACTAACTTGATTAGCACTCTTTAGGTTGGTTGGTGAGGATGCTCTTTCTTATAGGGAGCAGATTGTGGAAGCTTTGCGGGTTCATTTTCGTGACTTCATTAGACGAAGGCCTTAGGTTCTTGGCAGCTTGGGTCGTCCGATATGATTGCCATGTATGATGAGATGCGGAATGGGTTGATTAAGGGGATGATTGAGGATGAAGCTTTGGTGGTCGTGCGTGGCTTGAAGGTTGAGGGTGCTTAAGGTCCGGATGGTTTACAAGTGCTCTTCTATAAGGAGTTGTGGGAGATTGTGAGGGTAGATTTCATGGTAATGATTCATGAGTTTTTGAGGGAAAATCGAGGTTTTGACAAGTTGAATAGGTTCTACTATTTCCTTTTGTTGAAGAGGTCCAACGTTGAATCAGTTGATGATTTTAGACCTATTGTACTATCTAATGTAGTGCACCTTATTGTGGCGAAAGTTTTGGCTAATAGATTGTAGGTTGTGCTGCCTTAGTTTATTAGTCTTGTCCAATATGCATTTCTTAAGGGACATTCCCTTAAGGAGTCATTCACTTTGGCTAAGGAGATGGTTGCTGCTTGGAGGAGATATGACGTGCCCTCTTTTTTGTGGAAGGTTGATTTTTCAAAAGCGTATGATCTAATCGCTTGGTCTTACTTATGGGAGATTTTGAGGAGATGGGTTTTCTTGAAGCTTGGGTGCAGTGGATGAAGAGGCGTATCACTACCACATCTATTTTAGTGCTGGTCAATGGTAGATCAAGCGGTTCCTAGACACAGCCTCAGTGTGGTGTAAGATAAGGAAGTCCATAGGTGCCTTGATTATTCAATGTTGTAGTAGATACCTTGGTAGTTATGGCTTTGAACGCATGTGATGTTGGGTTGTTCTCTAGCTTCAGGTTGAGATCTTGTGGTTCACTCCTTATGCCCATTCTTTAGTATGTAGATGATGCAACTTTTTTCGTAGAAGGTGATTGCAAAGAATCTAAGCATGTGGCTTCTTTGGTCAGAATCTTTGGTGAATTTTAAGGATTGACCATTAATTGTAAGAAGCCAGCTTTCGTTCCCTTTCATATGAATGCAGATGAGATGATGGCCACATCATGCTATCTTAGCACTTCTGTGGTGCAGTTACTGCTTACTTATTTAGGTCTCCGTTTAAAGGGCAAGCATCTTACGTCTGGTGATTGGACCCCCTTGGTGGAGTGCATGGGAAAGAAGTTAAATTGTTGGAGTGGGAAGCTTTTATATAAAGGAGGGAGACTTGTGCTTCTCGAAGTTGTGTTATTTGCCATACCAATTTTTTATTTATCTATTTTTAGACCTCCAAATACGCTTTTCCAGAAGTTGGAGCTCATGCGTAAGTGCTTCTTTCGGAAGGGCACATACCATGATGGGAGATTTTTGCAGTTAGTGCCTTGGAATGAGGTGTGTAAGCCTAAGAGAGCTAGTGGTCTTGGCATTCCTCTCCTTTTTGACTTTTATGATGCTTTACTAGAGAAATGGATCGTGCAACTTTTCAACAATGGTAGAATGTTAACTTAAAAATTGTAAGCAGCAGGGGAGAGACATGAGCGAGAGAGAGCGAGAAGAGGTGCGCGGGGTGAGAGGCGAGTGAGGGAGAGACGGCTCTAGCTGGACGGAGGTGAGGAGGAGGTCGCGGAGGGGAGTGGCGTCGGTGAGATGTTTCAAGTGCCTCGGGAGGGGGCATGTGGCGGCGGGCTGCAGGGAACCGGTGAGATGCCTGCGCTGTGGTGGTTTGGGTCACCGGAGGTCGGCCTGTGGGCTTCGTGGTCCGCGCGGCGGGGTCTCTTCGAGGAGGGTGGGGATGCCTCTGCCCCCCTGGAGGAGGCACCTCTGGTGGAGGTTGAGGCACCGTGGTCGGAGGAAATAGGGTCGCTGGAAGGGAGGTTGGCGTCGTCTATGGTGGTGGTGGTGTTGGAGGGGGAGGTGGATGTGGGAGCTCTGAGAAGGGTGGTCGTGGCCTTCTTGGGGACTGGCTGGGGATCCTTTGGGGTGGCTTCCCGCAGGAATGGGTGCTTGGTGCTGCTGGGACTCGGTTGGGAGGAGCTGCGACATTTGGCCTTCAAGGTGCTGCGGTGTGGTCGGGGTGTGGTGCGGTGTCGTTGGCCGGTGAGGTCGGATGGCACGTTGGAGGAGCAACCGCCGACTGGCGCAATGCAGAAGGTGATGATTGAGGGGGTTCCCCTCTTCCTCCGTACGGTGGAGGTGGCGGTGGTTGCCCTTTTTGCGAGGCTCCGGAGCTGCGAAGGCCTGGGCCTAAGGTCAGTGGACCTATCGCGGTTCGAGGCGTGGGTGGAGATGAAACCAGGGCGGCAGCTCGTGGAGAGGATGGCCCTCAGATGGGGGAGCTCCTCCTGGCTGGTTCGCGTCTCGCGGGGATTTGGTAGACCTAGATCCTTTGCTGAGGCGGTGGTTGGCGGTGCGGCGGCGATGCTTGGAGGCGGAGGTGGCGGGTGAGCGGACGAGGGGCAGGTTGCTTTTGGGAAGTTCGAAGGTCGCGGCGAGGATGGTGCGGCGGTTGTGATCCCCGGGGTGCGATCTGGGGAAGGTGAAAGGGCGAGGATCTCGGAGGCTGGTGCGGGTCTTGCGGAGGAGATTGTGGAGGAATCCACGACGCTGAGGGACGAAAACTTTGCTGAGGAGGCCCCAGGTCTTGTGGAGTGCGGTTGCGACGGACCTGGGTCGGGTGGGTTGGACCCAATTAAGGGAGGTGGTGGACTCGATGGGGTTGTCGGTTCGAACCTCGCCTTGCGGGTGGATTCGACGCTTCGATCTAGTGAAGTTGGCGGGTTGGGGGCTGCGACTGGAGGTCCGCGACGCGCCCTCGATAGATCGGACTGGGTAGCGGGATGCGGTGTGGTTGGCGAGGTGGGGCATGCGCGGAGGTGGAAGCCGAGGATGCCTGTGCCGCAACAGCTTACTTAAAGGCCGAGGTGGTCCTACCGGAGGGGGCACGCTGTGACGGCTTCGACTGGGAGCGGGGTTGGGGAGAGTCAACGTCGGAGACAGGTGGAGATGGGCATCTCTTCGCCTTCCGGAGGGCATGGCGAGGTGTCGACGGTGAGCCTGGTAGGGGGCAAGGGCAGGGCGAGGGCCGTCTTGAGGGTTTTTGGTGACGAGGAGGGGCAGTGGGTGGTGGGAGCTGGTGGAGATGCTGGGGCGGTGGAGGATGCAGTGGAGGCGTGAGGGGCTGATGTGGAGGTAGTGTGGCCTGTAGAGGAGGTCTTGTCGCAGGGGGGCGCAAGCATTGGCTGCGGACAGGGGGGTGACTGCGGGGCAGGGTGGACCGGGGGGCGATGGTGTGAGGGGATCACCCAGTCGGTGTGTGGTGTTGAAGGAGGGAGAGGTGGATGAGGTGGCTGCGGAGATGGGGTTCAGGCGGTCGACGCAAGGAGGAGTTTCCCGGGGCTCTACATGACTAAGGTCCTGTCGTGGAATGTGAGGGGTTTGAATGACCTCTCGAGGCGAGCAGCTCTGCGGGGGTATTTTCAGAGGTGGGGCCTTGACGTGGTCTTTCTCCAGGAGACGAAATTGGGGAGCTGTGATGAGAGGCTATGGAGGGAGGTGGGAGGAAGTGGATTTGGGGGGTTCTTGGCCCTGGATGCGGTTGGAAGTGCGGGTGGAATTGTTGTGGGATGGAAGGATGATGCTTTCTCCTTGCTGGACTCGTTGGTGGGGTCCCATGTTGTCACTGTCAGGTTACAGAGGCGTCGGGACAATACGTGTTTGCTCTTTTCTTCGGTTTATGGCCCGACGGAGGGTTGGAGGAGGCATGCTTTGTGGGAGGATTTGAGCCAGGTTGCGGCAGCATTTCAGGGGATACCTTGGTTGATAGGTGGTGATTTTAATGTCACTTTGCTGGCAGAGGATAAATCGGATGGCCGTGGGGGAGTGGACCGAGGTTCTGAGGCGTTTGCGGGCTTTGTTGCGGAGCAGGGGCTGGTTGACATGCCACCTTTGTCCTGTCATTTCACTTGGAGGAGCTCTGGAGGAGAGGGATCCCGGATCGATAGATTTTTCGCCTTGACGATGTTGGCTGAGCTGTTCCCTATGGCGGAGGTTAGACCCATGGAGTGGCCGTTCTCGGACCACACTCCCTTGTTGTAGTTGACGAATGAGGATTGGAGGCATGGTACATATTTTAAGTTCGACCAGACATGGCTTCTCGAAGAGGGGTTCAGGGGGTTGGTAGAGGAGCGGTGGAGGTTGGTTCATGTGGATGGCTCGGCGACGGTCAGATTGGAAGCTAAGCTGCGGGATTTGAGATCCTTCCTGAAGATCCATAAGAAGCAGATTAGGGAGGAATGTGGGAGGAGGAGAGGAGAAGCTCTCGGTAAGATTGCACGACTGGACGTGGTGGAAGATGTTGGTCTCCTTTCTGACGTTGACAAGGTCAGCAGAGCGGGGCAGCTACAGGTGATACAAGAGGAAGACCGGAAGGTGGAGATGGAGTGGAAGGTGAGATCCAGGCAGAGATGGCTAAAGGAAGGCGATTCTAACACTCGATTTTTCATATGGCTACATCAGGAAGGAGGAGGAGGAACTGGATTGACAGGTTGGTGGTGGATGGGGAGTAGTTTATGGGAAGAGAGGCAGTTTGGGGGGGGGGGGGGGGCAGCTGCGAAGTATTTCAGAGAGTTTACCGGGAGACGACATGGGGGAAGGTGGAGATGGTTGGGGTCTGCGATACCACGGATCGGGGATACAGAAGCCAGTTTCTTGACAGGTCTGTTTGAGGAGGATGAGGTCCACAAGGCAATCTGGGGGCTGAACGCTGATGGTTGTCCGGGTCTGGACGGTTTTCCGGTTGCCTTCTATAAGGAGTTCTGGCCGATGGTGAAGGAGGATGTGATGCAGGTCGTGCAAGAGTTTAGAGCTGGATATTCGGGCTTCAACAGGTTGAACATGTTCCTGTTGCCAAAGGAGGGTGCTGAGGAGATCCAAGAGTACAGACCGATAGCCCTCTCGAATGCTATTTACCTGATTGTGGCGAAGCTCCTGGAGAATAGATTGAGGACCCTGACTGGGATTGTAGACCTGGTGCAGATGGCTTTCGTCCCCGGCAGGAATATTTTGGAAGGTTATGTGTTGGCCTCGGAGATCCTGTCGTCCTGGAAGAGAAGTAAGAAGAAGGCTTTATTGTGGAAAGTTGATTTCAGCAAGGCTTATGACTCGGTTCAGTGGTTGTTTCTTTGGGCGTCCTTGGTGAAGAGGGGCTTCCCGCTGGTGTGGATTGACTGGATGAAGAGATGTGTCACCATGACGTCTTTCTCAGTACTTATCAATGGAAACTTAGCAGGGGGATGGATTCAGCTGAGGAGGGGGGTGAAGCAAGGGTGTCCTTTAGCCCCGATGCTCTTTGTTGTTGCAGCAGATGCACTTGCGAGGACGGCTAAGAGGTCGTGTGAGAGGAACTTGGTGAAGGGTTTCTCTCTGAGAGACGGGACGACTATTCCGTTACTGTAGTATGCGGATGATATGATTTTCTTCATTGAAGGCGGGGAAGCGGAAGCTAGGAGAATGCGGATTTTACTCTTTTTGTTTGGTGAGGCCTCGAGGCTGCAGATCAACCTGTCTAAATCCGATTTTGTCCTCTTCAATTTGACTGAGGCGGAGGCGAGGGGGTGTAGCTTGGGTCTTGGCACAGAGCAGGTGAAGCTTCCGATCAGATATTTGGGTTTGCCGTTGTCGGATGGCAGGATTCTGGTGAGAGATTGGGCTCCCCTGGTGGAGAGGCTGGAGGGGAGATTGGTAGGGTGGGCGTCCAGGCTTCTGTCAAGGGGTGGACGGTTGGTCTTGCTCAAGGCGGTTCTGGCAGCGATGCTGTCGTATTTCACGTCTGTCTTGAAGATGCCCAGGCAGGTTGTCTTAAGAATAGAGAGGCTCATGAGGAATTTCTTCTTGTCCAACCAGGGGACGAGTGGACTTGGTGCCAGGTTGGTGGCATGGGAGGAGGTTTGCAGGTTGGTGGAGGGGGGACTTGGGGTGAGGGACTTGGGGAGGTCTAATGATAGCCTGTTGATTAAGTGGGTGGGGACCTTCTTGGAGTGCAGGGAGGATTTGGTGGACAAGGTGTTCGGGATGGCTTATGGTGGCCCGGTGCGGTGGGATCTTCTGATATCTCCGCCGAGGGATGCTTCGCATTTCTTGAAAGGATTGTCGGCGGTGGCTCCTAGGGTGCAGAACTGTTTTGTTTCGGTGGTGGGAACGGGGGAGATTTTCAGGTTCTGGTTGGATGATTGGACGGGGAATGGTGCGCTTGCTGGAAGATTTTCGAGATTGTTTGCTTTGTCCCAGAGCAAAGAGGTGTCAGTGGCCGAGGTGTGGGAAGGTGGGTGGTGCCCGTGCTTTTTAGGAAACCTTTCAGATGTGAGAGCTCATTATTTCCAGAGACTGCTTGAAGAGTTAGAAGTGATGCAACCGGCTTCCGGTACTGATATGTTTGGCTAGGATGAAGGTGATTTCTCGGTGGAGCCTGCCTACAGGAGATTGTCCAGCAGAGACTCTACAGGTGATTTGGATCTGGTGAGGGATTGCAGACAGATTTGGAAGGCCGCATGCCCTTCAATGGTCAAGATCTTTGTCTGCCTGCTTAGGAGGAGACTTGTGACAAAGACTTGTGACAAAGGTTTGGAGGGTGAGGTGGGCTCCTGGAGAGAGTAAGGTTTGCCCTTTGTGTGGAGGTGGGGAGGAAGAGATTGACTACCTTTTTTTTCACCTGCCCGTTTGTGGTGCAGATATGGAGCCGGGTGGGAGCGGGGTGGTGGAAATGCTGGTCTTTTGAAGAGTTTTGGCACAGTTTCAGAGGTGGAGGGGGTGATGTTGGACAGGTTGTCTTCTGTACGAAGGAGAGGGCCAGGCCGTTAGCAGTGTTATGGGGCATTTGGTTGGGCAGGAATGCTGTGGTCTTCAGAGGCCAGAAGACTTATGTGGAGAATTTTGTGGAGTCTGTAATTTCTTTGTTTAATCTTTGGAGTGGATCCCTGTGAGTGGGGGACCTTGGGGTTTGCCCTTTGTATTGGCGGAGGCCGTTGATTCTCTAATTAATATATTTGTGTAGTTATCACCCTGGATAACTACCCTTTCCTCTTTTTTTTTAAAAAAAAACTTTTCAACAATGGTAGCAGCATGTGGGATAGGATTATGTAGGATTCCTATAGTACGGTGTTGTCTATAGAGGAGAGGGTTGCTTCACTTTGTGGAGATTCTACCCTTAGGAGATCTTTTATGCCAGTTATGCAGAGATTTGCCACTTATTTTGCCTTGGTGTTGGGAAATGGAGAGTGCTTTAGATTTTGGGATGATGACTGGTCGGAGTATGGGAGGCTTGCAGATCTACTCCTTGATCTTTACAGCTTGGTGGTTGATAAGCACATCTGTGTTAGTGGGGATTGGGACCCTTCCTCTTCATTGTGGATGCCTATTCTAAGGACAGGCATGTCTTAGGCTAGAGTTCGGGTTTTTTAGCTCCTCATGACGATGCTGTCTGAGATGTGGCTAGATGTTTTGAGACTTGATCGATTGGTTTGGGTTGAGGGTTGCCTTTTGGTGACCAAGACATATAAGGTTTTATGGGGTACGGTGGTTGCGGATGTTGAGCTTGTGACTATTGTTGCCTTTTTTGGAGGTTGAAAGTTCCTTTAAAGGTCAAGATTTTTTTATGGCTCATGATAAGGGAGAAAGTGGTCACAAAGGTGCTCAAAAGAATTTGGTTAGAAGAGACGGATGTCTTTTGCCTGTTTTCTGGTCTGGAAGATGAGGGTAACTCTTATCTCTTTTGTTCTTGCAATTTATAGGTTGAAGTTTGGTCGACCATGCAGATTTAGGGTTTGGTGTTTCCTTCCTTGAGGGATTGTGGAGCTCCTTCAGAAGCAATGTCCAGATAAACACTGTGGAATGGATAAATGTTGTGGTGATCTTCTAGTCTATTTGGCTTTAGCGTAACTTTGTACTTTTTACGGGTGAAAGGGCGTAGATGGAAAATGTTATAAAGGAGGCAGATTTCTTATCTAATTCATGGCTACAATCTCTGGAAGTTCGTTCCATTTATTAGTGAAATGATCTGAATGGTTATTGACCTTCGATAGCCATCCATTTTACTTTTTTTTTTAAAAAAAAGATTCATTTGACTACTTTTGTTTTTACTATGTGTCATTAAGAACTACAATAACAACTTTGGCTTATAGTTCCCATGTTGAGTTGCTAGTTGCTTCAAGGAGCAGGAACAAGGGTAGGGGAGGCCGCAAGGGAGAGGGTAAAGGAGGGTATTAACATAAGCAATGAGCAACGAAGGTTGACAGCAAGTAACAAATAGGTGAAGAGCCGATGGATGTGCGTAGAGGAAGTGAGTGGAGGAGGTGGAGGCAAGAGGAAGGAGGGGATGGTGGAAGGAAGTGGAAAAGGATGACAAAGTTTCCCTACTTTTAAGTTTACCATTGTTAAACTTAACAGTGCTAACTAGTGTGGTGGCAATTGCCAGTTGGACAAGGCAGTCTTGGGGTTTTGAACGTTACTGATTTCAATAATGCATTTCTTGCCAAATGGGTGGTCCATCTCATGCAAAATAGCGACAGGCTCTGGCATGCTATCTTGAAAGATGCATATGGCACCTCCTTGAATTGGAGTGACCGTAGACATGCTTCGCGTGGTTTATCGACTTTTTGGAGAAATTTATGTGAAGCCATGGATTGCATTTCTTGTATTTTTGAGCCTGTTCTAGGTAATAGGAGGACTTTCCATGTTTGGGAGGATGATTAGATAGGCACAGGCTGTTTGGCGACCAATTTTCCTTGGCTGTATTCTTTGACACCTAGCAAGGCTTGTTTGGTTAGGGAGGTTTGGGATGACCCTCTAGGACAGAACTTGGGTGCCTGGACTCCTACTTTGGGGGATCAGTTGTTGGAGGGGAGGTTTTAGGACCTTTTGTACTTGCTGGATGTCATCCAGTCCTTTTGGTTGAGAGAAGATAGATAGGATTCTTTGGAGTGTTGTGTGGGAAACTTTTCGATTCAATGTGCCTACATAATCCTCTGAGAGGAGGCGTTAAGTGAAGACGTTTTTCTAGCATCCAACTGTTCTCTTTTTTGGAAGATGAACGTTTCTTTGAAGATCAAGATCTTGTTGTGGTTGCTTAGAAGAGGCAGGTTGGTAACAAAAGCAAGACGTAGCTGATGGACCAATGAACAAGATGTCAATTGCCTGGAGACATCTCTTCATTGGATGTGATTTTAGGTGGGAAGTGCTAATGAGGTTGTACACCTCAATCATTGTGGATGGATCTACAAATGATTTCTGGAGGGCTTTTAGGCATGGCATTTGGGCTGATGAAGGCATGCGATGCAATCTGTCAGCCACTTGGAGTGTTTGGGTCCAAAGGAATGATACCATATTTAGGGGGCAAGGATTTGGGTTGAAAATGTTGTAAGAGATGCTTCTTCTCTTTTTGAACATTGGACATTCCTTTTGTAATATTCCTTTTTGATAGTGGAATGAAGGTTTGGGTTGGATGGCTACCAACCTCCATTAGCCTTCCTTTTACTTTTCAAAAAAAAAAAAAAAACTGGGAACATGTTGGAAAATGTGTAATTTCAAATGCTTACGGTGGCATCTATGTGAAATCCTCAAAAGAAAAAAGCTTTTGTTACTAGCAGGTAGAGTGTGAAAGCCGTAGCAACTAATTCATTAATAAAATTGGGTTTGATTGATGTGAGTTCATGTGTCAACACACCTTAATTGATTGAAATATTGCCTGGCTTATGGCACATTTTGAAGTAGATTTAACTGTAGAAGTCTAATCAAACTTAAAAAGAAAAGAACCATCCTCATCTCCCTTTAGCCTCATTACCTATGGCCTTCCTAATCCTACCATGGCTAACCTTGCCGTTGTGCAGCGATTGAATCCATCCTTGTTGACTCTTGGTCTACAAAGTGCGGTGACAGCTCGCTTTGTAGCAACTCAAGCAGTGAAAGGAGGTGGAA
This sequence comes from Thalassia testudinum, assembly GCA_037157565.1. Classification (NCBI taxonomy): domain Eukaryota; kingdom Viridiplantae; phylum Streptophyta; class Magnoliopsida; order Alismatales; family Hydrocharitaceae; genus Thalassia; species Thalassia testudinum. The sequence continues at coordinate 8,476,448 of JAZHRO010000076.1, read as the reverse complement.
GGCTTTGAGGAGTGTAGTAGGTGGTGGCATGAGTGGGGTGAGAGGTTTGCTAGGAAGCAAGGCACATATTGTTGGTGAAAATCAAGAAGAGGACACATGAAAGAGGAGAATAGGGCAGTATTGATGAAGACAGGTGGGAAAAAGGAGTAGCTGGACAGAAGTAGCAAAACATTGGCAAAGCTCTACTTCCCATAGTGGCATCACACCACAGCACCTTTGAACTTAGTTTGAGAGAGAGAGACATGGGGAGTAGCGAAGGGGGCAATGATGCTGCTATTGTCCCTAGGATGCTGAATTTCTTTCGCTTCCCTCCATAATGGCATGCCAGCTGGAGAAAATTAAGAAGAGGAGGCACAAAAGTGGAGGAAAGGGCACTATTGGTGGAGATGGAGAAGAAAAATGGGTAGGTGGACAAACATAGCAATATAGTGGAAAAGCTTTGCATCCTACAGTGGCATCACAATGCCACACCTATGCACTTGGATTAGATTGTAGTAAGGAGACATGGGGAGACGCAAAGAAGGCAATGATGCTGCTATTGTCCATAGGATGTTGAATCTCTCTTGCTCACCATACCCCCCATAGTGGCATGGCCAATTGGTGAAAATTGAATAGAGGGACGAAAGAGGAAAGGACACTATTGGTGGAGATAGGGAGGTAAAAAGAGTAGCTGGACAGGGGTGGTAAGATAGTGGCAAAGCTTTACTCTCCATAGTGACATCATACGATAACACCTTTGCACTCAGATTGAGTGCAAGAGAGACATGGACAGAAGAATAAGGAGGCAGTGATGCTACCATTGTCCATAGGGTGCTGAATTGCTCTTGCTTTGTTCCCTCCCTTGAAAGATCAATAGTGGAAAACCTCTTAGACGGCTTTGCTTCTCCTTCACCCACTGTTAATAGCCCTGCTTTTGCTCCTACTATTGTTGAGAAGAACAGTCACTTGCCGAAACCACCTATTGAGCAGAAGGGTATGGAAAAAGAGAGGGGGAAGTGCCATGAACTAGAGATTAACATACCTTGTTGGGGCAAATCTGACCTTTTCTTGATATTTTGGTTGAAAATAACATACCTTCTAAGCACTTTTTGACAGAGTTTAACACTGGTGGCACTCATATAAGGTGAATCGAGTATAAACCTAGTTGCACTTAAGTGGAGTTGAATGTACAATGGCACTCGTGTAAATATGAACTTCTTTTCTCAATTCAGAGTTTACGTTGTATTTATCTTCTTATTTTGGTTGTTAGTCACTTCAGTAATGGTAACTTTTGGAAGGATCAAAGATGGCAAATTGCATGTATATCAAAAGAAAACTTTGAGAAACAATGGCTGTCGAGTGGCAAAATGGAAGTATAGTTTCTAGCTGGAAAAATTAGTGTTTTATTTTCCTTTCTTTTTGGTCTCATTGATTAAGGTGTCACTCATGTTTTAATTTGACTGAGAGATCAGCCCCTGTCACAGGGAAATATGTAAGGATGGAGCTTGTGTGATTTGTCCATTGAGATGCCTTCATACTGTTTATTTCTGCCATGTCTGGCATTTTGGCTTTTGACTTTTTTTTTGGTTATAGTTTGGTGTGATCTTTGCCATTTTTCTGCCAGAGGAATTGAATTAAGTCCAACCTTGTTGTATAGTTTGCCCTTTGTGTAATTTTTCCCTGGGATGTTTTGCTGTTGTTAGTTGAAAATTTGAACAGATTATATTCATCTTTGTTGCTACCATTGCTACTCTAGCTTTAGTGAAAGTTCTTTCTTCTACTTTTATGACTATACATAATTTTGGCCATTTTTAATATTACTTTTGTTTATATGCCACACATTAAAAGTTGAGTTTGCAGAAGCAAGAATTTAAAATTCCTTTTTTTCTGAAAATCAAGGACGAAAGCTGGGATAATGTCTGCTTCTGATAGCATCACAGAAAGTCTTCGTCGCACTCGCCTCATGATGGTTCAGGTGATGAACTTTGCCAATGAATTCCTCTCTTTTCTACCATCTCATGTGTGACCTTGTAATTATGAACATGACTTATGCACTGGGACACATCAAACTTCTAAGCGCGTATTTTTCCTCTTTCATAATATGGTATGAGATCAACACTACTGTTCAAAGAAGGGATCATTGTTCCAAAAGAAAAAAGGAATCAACCACTTTAACTGGTCATATCCCTTGTAATTGATATGGGAATGTAAAATTTGGAAAAACAAGTGCTTCTTGATGCTTTAGTGAGCATCAGCTTTTCTTGCTCATGGTTATTCTGAGATAAATACCCATATTATCCAAGGATATCCTCCCTGCCTTTATCCTGGGATAACTGGCGACCAACTGTATGTATCTAACCCTCTCAAAAAAAAAAAAAGGAAAAAAGAAGTATAAATCTCACTCATTGTGGAAGGATGATGCCTATCTTTCTGTGCACCGTATGCCTATCCATCCTTTTTCCTTGTAAAACCAATCACTTCCTTTTTAGCTTATGCCATGGGCAAAAACTAAAACCCCCAACTACCTTGTATTAATGCTATTAATGTTTGTATTAACACAAATTTGATTACTACATAAGAAACTATATTGGATTATAGCAATTAAATGGAAGAGATTGATTGCAGTTTTGGTCTTACTGCGGTAGAGAGCCACTTATAATAGACAAACTCGATCAGTCAATTATTTAATCAAATTTGTTTGTAATACTACAATTTCTTTTCTATTGTATAGATGAGGGATACAATTTTTTCATAAACCTACTACACATACCAAATCACATAAAAGAATTCCAAATAATAAAACAGCTTATCTTAAGAAGTTCACAATTAACTGTCAATTTTTCCTTATCCTACATTCAACTAGGCAAATTAAATGCCGCATCAAGTGTTATCTCTCCATTTTATGTTACAAACCAAACAGCAAAAGATCATGCGAATAACCCCTATTTATCTCCCAACTCATCCTTGTAAATTTATCCCACAACCTAATGCATTCTTAGCCCTCGGCAGGTTTAAATTTTGAGACCGTTAGCAACAATTTGGGAAGTTTCTTTTTCCTGTTGAGCTCTTATTTTGTCCTTAGTTATTTTACTATTTTGTTATTTATTATTTTATTATGGACATGCATTGTATTGATCCAAACCTCTCTTTATATAAAGAAGTGTTGGATTTCTTTTGATAAATAAGACTTGTTATTTTCTCCTACTTAGTATCAGAGTGCGGTCTTAGGTCAGGTTCTGATATCCCACCGAAAATCACCCCTGAAACCCTAACTACCTAAACCCCTAGTCCCTTCCTCGCCGCCAACCTCCTCCGCGTTGACATAGAGGAGCATAGCTGATCCTCCTCAATGGTTTGGAGGGTCTGTCAGAGGGGCCACAAGGTTCCTAGGAAATGCACTCCTCCCTAGGTGACCACCAACAGGGCTGCTGGAGGGAGCTCTTCCTGCTGTAGCACCAGTGACATTAGGCGGCGGCGACAAGTGGTGCTCCTCTTGTAGGAGAAGGCCTCTAGTGACATAGGTGGCGCTGTTGGGTGTTGATCTCCCCTAGGAGACCTTGCAGGGGGGCTTCTCCACGTGCTGTATGTGGAGCCTCCCTTGAGTTGTGCACACCCCGTAGCATTGCCTAGGGCACCTTCTCTCGCCTTGGGCATGAACTTTCCAACTTCGATTTCCTTAGATCTTCACACCTAAGGCCCCTGTTGCCTGCTTAGAGTTATTCTATGATCTGAAATTATTTTTTAGATCTGTTTGTGGCATATCTTTCCGTATATTTGGCTCAAAATGGCTAGCTCCAGTTCTTATGAGGTGACGTCCGGCACCGTTCTCGAGTCAGGGGCATACAAGAGCTCGTTCTTTGGTCCTATCATCAAGTTGGATGAGACCAATTACCCCAAGTGGTCACAGATGTTCCTGATGACAGTAGAGGGTCATGACAAGGAACCAATTTTGTTGGAGCATGAGCTTGCAGAGATGACGAGAAAATATGCCATATAGAAGAAGGATAATGCAATGGTCAAAGCCTTGTTGACGAATTGTGTTGTACCTAGGATTGGAGATGAGATCATGTACTATCCTACTGTTAAGGCGATGTGGGACAGCATTCGTGACACCTATTTCCTTGAGAAGAACTCTTCTAGAGTTTTTCAGATTAGCCACGAATTGTCTCAATTGAAGCTAGAAGGGCGATCTCTCTTACAGTACCACTCTGCCTTAAAGGGGCTTCAGGAGAAGTACAATGTGTGTAGAGCAGTATGCACGTGTGCTACATAGAAGCAGTATCGCAGAGAGGCAGTGGTACATCAGTTCTTTTTAGGCCTTGGTCTTGAGTACACGACAACCCGATATAGATTCTTACTTTACCTGAGCTTCCTACCTTAAAGGAAGTCTATAGCCCCTTGAGTCGCATTGACATACCTGCCCCTCAGACCGAAGATGCTCATGCGTTCGCACTTACTGTTGTGACCAGACGTGGTTGTAGAGGAGTCTCTTCTACTCGTGGGTGTGGAAGAGGCCGTGGTGCTTCTGGAAGACCTCTCATCAGCACCACATTCACCTTTTGTGGCAGGGTTGGTCATGTGGAGGCCTCTTGTTGGTCCAAACATGGGAGACCTCCAATGGCCAATCAGGCATCTGTGACTACTGAGGAGGCTACTGATGTCGTGTCTATACCGAGAACTGACTATGATGCCCTACTACAAGTTTACGTCTCTCCCAACTGACTCAGGAGTTAGCGACTCCTACTAAGACTGGTTCCTTCGCCTCCTTATTAGGTATTGATCTCTGTGCACTGGCATCTGCAGGGACTACACGGTTGGTGGATTTTGGTGCTTCGCACCACTTGTCAGGAGATCAACGATGCTTTAGTAGGATACAATCTACTCCCCATGGTAGGACAGTACAAGTTGTAGATGGGAGGCACGCAGAGATTGGTGGTCAGGGGGAGGTCGCATTGACTCTTACCATAAGACTACCTGATGCATTCTTTGTCCCTAATTTTACATTGAATTTGTTATCTATTAGCAAGATTACCAAGCAGCTTTATTGTTGTGCTATTTTTGATGAGTTGTGATGCATCTTTGAGGATAAGCTAACAGGGAAGACGATTGGTGGAGGACATGAAGAGGAGGGTGTGTATTGCCTAGTCCAGACACCACTTGTGCCAGGGTGATTTCAGTTTTGTTATAGGGAGTGCCTTACAGTGGCACTGTCGCCTTGGTCATTCTTTTCTGGATAGGCTCAGATGCATTCTCCCACATATATCTGCCACTATAGAGATTCTATGTGATGCATGCTAGCTAGGGAAGCACCACAAATCGTCCTTTCCTTCCAGTACAACACCAAGGACTACTTCCTTTAAGCTTCTACATATGGATGTTTGGGGTCTAAGTCGGATTCTTGACTGACAAGGGTATAGATATTACTTGATTATTGTAGATGATTTTCTCTCGTTTATCTTGGTTTTTTTTGTTGAAGAATAAGTCCAATGTTGGACATGTCATTGAGACTTTTATAGTGGAAATAAAGAATCAGTTTTCTGTTATGGCAAAAATTGTGCGATCTGATAATGTATTAGAGTTTTGTACCACTAGATTAGCACAATTTTACAGGTCTCATGGTATCATATACTAGACATCGTACCCTTACACCTCATAGCAGAATGGTGTGGCTGAATAGAAACATATGCATATCTTAGATGTGGCATGCACTCTACTCATTCACCATTGTGTGCCACATCTATACTGGGAGACGCCGTACTTACATTTTACTACCTTATCAACAGGATGTCATCTTTCGTTTTACATGAGCTCACTCTTTAGCATGTCTTGTATCCATATAGAGATTTATTTCAGTTGCCTCCTCGTGTCTTTGGATGTGTTGCTTTGTACACTTGTGGCCAGGGAGAGATAAGCTAGCACCCAGATCAGTAAAGTGCGTCTTTTTTAGGTACTCACGGACTCAGAAGGGGTACCGATGTTTTGATCCAGTAAGAGGAAGGCATTTTGTGAGTGCATGCGTTACATTTCATGAATCTATGCCATACTTTTCTCTTGCAACACAACAGTTACAGTCACAGGGTGAGTTTGCTCCTATGTCCATTCCTATAGCTCAAATGGATGAGTTTTGCATCTCAGGAGATGGTCCTGCACGTGATAGTGATAGTCAGGCACTAGTGAGTGTGCCTGCACCTAACAATACAGCTGATGGTATTACTAATGCACCTGTTGTTGGAGATAATATCAAATATTGGAATTCGATAGTTGTCTTTCAGAAATCAGTTGCTTACAAGAAACACCCCCCCTACTTCAGCTCCACCGTCCTCTCTACAACAGGTATGTGTTGAGGCATCTGACACTTTTGTTCTAAGTGGTGATTGTGCAGGATCAGGTGATACTGTTGCAGATGATGACCTTCCTATAGCTATTAGGAAGGTGCCTCATTCTTGTGCTCATTATCATATTGCTGGAGTAGTGGCTACAGCCAATCTGGGATGCCTTTTGGCCTCTTTACTACAGCTATTATTGCCACAGAGATTCCTTCCACGTATCAACAGGCTTTACTCGATCCAAAGTGGCGTAAGACGATGGAGGATGAGATGACTGCCCTTTGTAGTAGATAGATGTAGGAGATGACACCTCTTCCTGTGGGGCTCGCCTGGTTGGGTCTTTACCTTGAAATACAACCCTAGTGGGTCTATTTCAAGGTACAAGGTTTGGTTGGTGGTGAAGGAGTTCACCCAGACTTATGTGGTGGACTTCTTCGATAGTTTCTCTTCAGGGACTCACCTCTCTACTGTTAGGATACTTATCTTAGTGGTTGCCCACAAAGACTGGATGCTTCACCAGCTAGATGTGAAAAATGCCTTTCTATATGACGATCTTCGGGAGGGGATCTACATGCAGCAGCCCCTTGGGTTTGAGGTTAAGGGGGAGTATGTGTGCAGGTTGAGGAAGGCCATCTATGGCCTTAAGCAAAGTTCGAGAGAGTGGTTTGAAGCTCCCGGAGGTGGTAGAGAAGATGGGCTTGCAGAGATCTTCATCTAACCACTCTTTGTTTGTTAGGAGGACTGAGAAGGGATGCTTGGTGCTGCTTGTTTATGTGGATGATCTCATTATTACTGGTGACAACAAAGCTGGAATAGTTGAGGTCAAGAGGTCCTTGGCTGAGTAGTTCTTTATGAAGGACCTAAGCCAACTCTGGCACTTTTTGAGTATAAAGGTGGCTAGAAGCAAGCATGGCATTGTTATATCTTAGAGGAAGTATGATCTAGATGTGTTACAAGAGATAGGGAGTCTGGGGTCCAAATGAGCTAATATTCCTATGGACCCTAAGGCAAGGTTTTAAATATCGATATTAATGTTGTATTGACAAGTTCAAAAGGGGATATGCTGGGGATATATTGTTGATATCGGTGAATTTTAGGGAAATTGCTAAAAAAGACCAAAATGATAAAATGTTACAAATTTGATGAAAATTAATATTTTAATAAGTAATACATGTATGAAGAAATGCTTAAAAGGCGAAAATCATAATTTTTGAATGAAAATATAATAGAAATGTGCTAAACTGTAGTGATTTAGGCCACAAATCATCACCAAATTGAGGATTGATTAGGGATCTTGCCTTAATATGTGTAGATCACATCAATTTATGCAATAATCAAGTATAACACAAGATTTAACCAAGATATGAATAGTAGCCGATGTTAAATTGAGGTGAGTTAGGCCTAATGATGTAAAAAAATGGTAAGATTAAGGTGATTACCTTGTTGAAAGATGAACAAGGACTTCAAATGACCTAATAATCGAGGCGAAAGAATCGGTGTACGTTCATAGCGGCAAGCAACAGAGAACGAAGGAGATGAGAGGAAAGGAAGAAAGCAAAGAAAGAGGAGACTATAGAGCAATTGCAGAGGTATTGTCCGATGTCATCAGAGATTAGCAATATTTAAGAAAAAATGCTAATATGTGCTTTAGTTTCAACGATATATCATTGACACACATCGACATGAGTAATATTTCTCCTGACATCGTGGAAAAAAGATATTTTGGCAATGTCAACATGGGTATTGTTGGTGATATCAAAGCATCGACGACATATCACAAATATGTCGTGACGTCTCTTTCATTGCTTGAAAGACGTTTTTATGAGATCCCTATCAACCACATCGACATCCCCCAATATTTAGAGATATTGATCATGACCCATTGATATGGGTTAGATATCGTCGATATCCTATAAAAAAGATATTCTCATGATATCGATATGAGTCATGTTAGGAATACAGATATATCGTCGATATATCGCTGATATATCGAAATATTTGTTTCCATGCCCCAAGGTACACCTTTATGATGAGCAGGTAGATCTTATTGATAGTAGAGCATACAGAAAGCTTGTGGGTAAGCTGTTGTACCTGATTATTACTAGACCTGACATTGCCTTGGCAGTAGGCAAGCTTAGCCAGTTTATGGAGAGGTTGACGAAGCTGCATTGGTGGGCAGCTATGTAGGTGCTAAGATATTTGAAGAAAGCATTGGGTTGTGGTATTTTTTTCCAAAGAGGCTCTCCCATGACAGTGGTAGGATACTTTGATGCTGATTATGCAGGATGTGTAGCTGACAGGAAATCCACCACTGGTTTTTGTACCTTTGTGGTAAGTAATCTTGTTACATGGAGGAGCAAAAAACAATGGGCAGTTTCTCCCTCCAATGTAGAGTTGGAGTACAGGGTGATTGCCAAGACTGTTGCATAGATGATCTGGATATGGTGTCTATTATATGATTTACATGTCTAGATTGAAGAACCTATTGAGATGCGATATGACAATAGGGTGGCCACCTATATAGCCAACACCCAACAATCTCCTGTTCCATGAGCGCACCGAACACATTGAGGTAGACTACCACTATAACAAGATATCATCCAACGTGGTTTGTTGCGTACTACTTATGTCGCATCTGAGGATTAGACTGCTGATATGTTCATGAAGCCTCTATGTCGATCGGCGTTTGATGATTGCCGTTCCAAGTTGAGTATGATTGACATCTATGCTTTAGCTTGAGGGAGAGTGTTAAGACTCTTATTTTATCCTTAGTTATTTTACTATTTTGTTATTTTTTTATTTTACTATGGACATGCATTGTAATTGATCCAATCTCTTTCTATATAAAGATGTGTTGGACTTACTTATTATTTTCTCCCCTTTTTACCATTTAATGTATGCCGTTTATCACCTCAATTGGACAATGGAGGTCAAATATATGAATCTTGGATTCTCCCAACAAAAGTGCCTGAAATTTACTGTATATTTTGGCGCTGCGATGCATTCAATTTATGAGAAATCCTTCTTCCACTCTTGTTTCAACAAGTTATGCTCATATGTAACATCTAATATAATATGTATTTTTAGGAAGTTGAAAGAAGCACAAACACATTGGCAACCTTTGGTATGTCCTCTTTTCGATCACTTGATAATACTCAATTTGAATGGCCTTACCTTTTTATGTTTACCTCGCATGCGTTCTTCCATTATCATAGTCTCCTCCTTCCTCATCATCATCTTCTTCTTCTTCTTTTTCATTTGATATATTAAAGCTTATTTGTTTCTGATAAGGTTTCTAACTTTCAGTTGCCCTTCTCTACATTTTATAGATATTTTCTACTATTTAATTTTTTGTAAACTTTGTCTTTCTCTAAATTTTATAGATATTTTCTACCATTGCCGACCAACTTTGAATGTCCATATGACAAGTAGTTTGACTACTTCAGCTGGTGCTTCAAGTATTTTATGTCAAGAAGATACCAATGAAAACTCGTACAGTATCTGTTGTCTTTTTCATCCCTTCCTTTACTTCTACATCTTGATTTTGATCATGTGCAAGAAGAAAGGTACTTCGGATAGGCAGTTTGTCTCGCTGCTTTAGGTTGACATGGCTGCTTGAGCTACCTACCCCTCTTTCTGAGACTTTGATTGACATAGATGCTTAATAGCTATGCTTTCTTTGACATCCAGTCCTTGATTGGGCAAGGGGTAGCCAGGATACACACCTTCTTTCATTCTTCCTTCAAGAAGCTACATGCCTTTTTTCGCTGGTCTGAGTAGCGTCAAGGACACTCATCCCATTCCACTTTGTCTAGCTGAGATCCAAGGTGTAGCTTGAGGCCTTCTGAAAGATGTCTATGGCTTGAGGTCTTCTGAAAGATGTCTTTGGTTGAGCAGATCTTCCTTTCCTTCTTCCTCTATGTTGTTTTAGGAATCCTCTTCTATTGGAAAGGTTGATGCCCAACCCATCTTCTTAATCTATATATATTTGTATGTGTGCGAGTGTGTACATACCTAAGTACATATATAGACAAATAGATGGATAGATAGTGGTTATCCAGTGAGCCCAATGTTCAAATAACTTTTTTGTGCCAAACTCATTCAAACTCATATGTAGACTCAAATAAGAAATTTGACCATATGGATTGGAAATTTATCGGTTAAATTGGTTGCATATGAGATTTCATCGAGAATGGAAATGATTTTGATGACTGCCTTAAAGAAAAAAGTTATAAAAATATTATTCTATAAATTGCAACTCATGTTTTTTTGAAGTAGGCTTGATTTGAACAGTGCAATACAACCTTTGTAAGATATGAAGATAGTTTTGTAAAATGTAAAATAAGCATTTATAATGAGCTCAAATAAGTTATTTGAGCTTTAGGCTCATTGTTCATTTGTAATTGGTGCAATACAATCTCTATAAAGCACATCGATAGTTTAATAGAACATCAAATGGACTTTGTAATGGGATCAAATAAGTAATTTGGGCCCTAGTCTTGTTCGATAACATTTAGGATGGGGCATTGAATCATACCAACTTGATCCAACTCAAAGCTCGACCCCAATAGTGTGAGCCTCTAGGTAAGCTTGGGCTTAGATTTAGGCCCAACTATTATTTAGGTTGGGCTCGAGTCTAGGTAAACCCAAACCCGAAAGCCCAAAATTCTAGCCCATCCTTAGGTAGAAAAGTTCAACTCAAATCCAACTAGAAAATTTATATTTGTATAATATATATTTCATAAGCATTACAATTTATATCATTAGGATTAGAGGATACCTAAATCTAATGGCCCAAAATAACCTTTTCCTCCCCAATTCAACTTCCTTTCGTCATTCTTCTCATTCCCTCTTGGTCTCCCGCATATATAGACCCTTACATGTACATACACCCCTTTCACAACTAATTTTTCAATACATTCAACTTTCTCATAATTACCGACTTCACATTGAATCGATACCAGTTGGTCTTGAAGATTGTATGATTTCATGATCAAAATGTCTATCTTTAGTGCTTGGTGCATAAGTGTTGGTATGCTCATGAAACACAAGATTGTTAAAAATGGCACTACTTTATTGTTACAGTCATAGGGTGTATTAGCGTGTGGGAATAAGCCACGCGGCAATGCCATGTGGCAGAGTTAGTAGGCCCATGTTGGGCACGTGTGTATGTGTGTGAGTCCATGTGTGTGTGTTCATGAGTTTTGGCTTCCAAGCCAAGTCTATTTTGTGTCACATGTGGTAAGTTATTTTTTTGGATTGGTTAATTAGAGTCCAAATTAGGATTGTGTCAAGTTAGGTATAGGTGATTTGATTTGATTGAGTTTGCTTAGGAAATTGGATTAGCAAATCCTAAATTAGTTAGGGTTGCAATTGGGATTGTAATTAAGATTGGTTCTCTTTAAATAAATACCAATCTCCCTATTTTCTTTTGACTTCCATTAATAATATTTCCAATTTCAAGAACTCCTCTCCTCCCTCGCTCTTCCACGCCGTAAGCCTCTCTCTCTCTCTCTCTCTCTCTCTCTCTCTCTCTATGTGCCAACATTTAGAAGAAGGGCCCTCTCCACACTAAATCAACTCTTACATGGTATTAGAGCGGACCCTCCTGGCGTATTGATCATGCGCGTATGGAAGAGAGAAGATCTCTCTCCACTTGTGACATGTGGAGCCGTGCCGAAGGTCGAGTGCCAAGCCAAGTCTAAGTTCATGTTCGAGGCACGTGAACCTCTCACGCACCCAGGAAAGCTAAACAGAGGTTGTTGGCTCTGAGGTGTTCAAGAAGAGGCACAAAGACCTCAAAGTTGAAGTTTAGAGGGCACATGAACCTCTCATGTATTAGGAACCACTAAGCTATAGCACTTGACTCCTGGACATACAAGAAGAGGCACAGAGAATCCCTAAGTTGCAGTTATGACTGATGTAGAGGCCCCAATCACCATGGAGATGAACGTGTTTGTCCAAAGCACAACCATCAAGTTGATGGGCGTGTCCAACTATGTCTTGTGGGCGAGAGCCTTTAAGATTTTTGTTGGTGGACAAGATAAACTTTATGTTATTCTGGAGAGCACACCTAAAAATCGTGAGGGGACTAAGGTAAAGAAGTAGGATAAGGAGAGTTATTAGGTAATGAATTGGTTTAGGAACTCTTGATCCATCTATTTCAGCTAATATGTTGTATGAAAATATGACCAAGGACGTATGGGACACGCTCAAGAAGAGATTCTCAGAGAAGACAAGTTAGTGTGAAACTCGCTGACATATATTGGTGCATCTGGAGCTTGAGTCAAGGGGGTCTCCCTCTTGACAAGTACTTTTCGAAGATGGAGAGTCTTTTCGAAGAGCTTAACATCTATGAGCCGGCTTGCTTTTTTTTTTGAAAAAGGAAAGGGTAGTTATCCAAAATGATAACTATCCAAATATATTAAAGAGAAAACCAACAGCCAACACCAAAACAAGGGGCAAACACCAAGACCCCTCACTCACAAGGACTCACTCCAGAGTTTAAACAAAACAATATTAGACTACACAAAATTCTCCACATAAGGCCTCTGTCCTCTGAAGACGACAGCATTCCTTCCTAACCAGACACCCCAGAGGACCGCCAGCGGTCTGGCCCTCTCCTTTGTACGGAAGACATTCTGCCCATCATTACCCCCTCCACCTCTATAATTGCACCAAAAATCATCAAAAGACCGACATTTCCACCACCCCGCTCCCACACGGCTCTAAATCTGCACGACAAACGGGCAAGAGAAGAAAAGGTGGTCAACCTCCTCATCTTCACCTCCGCACAACGGGCAAACCTTACTCTCCCCAGGAGCCCATCTTGCCCTCCAAACCTTAGTCATGAGTCTCCTCCTCCTAAGCAACCAAACAAAAATCTTGACCTTCAAAGGACATGCCGCATTCCAAACCTGTTTGCAATCTCTCACCAGATCCAAATCACTAGTGGGACCCCCGCCAAACAATCTCCTGTACGCAGACCCCACTGAGAAATCACCTTCATCCCAACCAAACATATCATTTCCGGTGATAAACAAATTGGGTCACGTGCATGTTGGTAGGCGTGTAAGTTTCTCAGGGGTCTCCATCATCGATATCAGGTTGCGCGTGACCAGATCCTCTCCATTGAAGAGGATCTTGACCTCGAGGCTATCTATAGTTGTCTCGAGAAACTCGAGGTTGTGGATCTAGGAAATTCCACCTTAGTTGTGCAGATACTACTGCACTAGCCACTATTGAGGGTGGCTTTGGATGTGGAAGAGGAAGAGGCTGTGGCTTTGGTAAGGTTTACCCTCCTCGCCAACATTGTGGTCGAACTAATTATCCCCATGAGAGATGCTGGGACAAGTATGGAAGGCCTCCACGTGGATACATGTCTACTTCATCTCCACGAGAGTTCTCGTTTACATTCGTGAATTTAGAAAGACGTCGGACACTACTTAAGGAAGAAAAGAAGACAACTGTAGCCAGGCAATGACTACTGAGGTTGCAAAAGGATTCACAGTTGCACCAGAAGATGCATTTAATGAAAAGCCAGGAGCATATATGGATGCGGATGATGAAGAAGAGTGGTAGGGCATCTAGCCTTACATGATCTTCACCCTCTCTAGGTTTGACTTGAGGGTTAGGAAATAGCAAATTCTAAATTAGTTAGGATTGCAATTGGGCTTGTAATTGAGATTGGTTTTCTTTAAATAGTGAACAAATCTCCTTATTTTCTCTTGAGTTCCATCAATAATATTTCCAAGTTCAAGAACTCCTCTCCTCCCTCTTTCTTCCACGCCGCTGGTCTCTCTTTCTCTCTCCCACCTTTCTCCATGTGCCAACTTCTAGAAGAAAAAGGGCCTTCTCCACACTAAATCAACTCTCACAGGGTGAACATCGAAAAGACGAAGATTACAAAGAAATGGCACCAACTAAATAAAGTCACAAGCAATATGGTTTGAAAAGAAGGGTGAGAGGATGAACTAGGGAAGGATGGAGAGAGCATTGGATGCTATAGGAAGTTTTGGAGGGGGATGGTAATCGGTGAGGGTTGAAAGAAAGGCTGACCACAAGTGCATAAATTTGTCTAAAACTTCCCCCTCGTTTTTTACACCCCCTTTTGCCTTTTCTGTCTTTTCTTCTCCCCCCTCCCTTTATTTTCTTGGGTAAAACTAACAAGCAAATAAAAAAATGAACATAGGAAAAAGAAAGCAAAGAATCCAACTTTTGCCTTTTTAGGGTTCAAAGAACCTAATCTCAACTTGCTGTCACCATCATCACTTCAAGGAGGAAGGGCCACGCTGGACAAGCGTAGTCGAAGCCACATGACCATGCAAGAAGGCATTGAAGCCTCTTACCATCTGTGTCTGCCTCTGCCATCATTGACCGCAGCTCCTCTTCCGTTGGAGGGGGGTCGAGGTCCTCTTCGGCCCTTGTTGATGGAGCTTTTCGGGAGATTAAAGTGTCTCGTTGTAGTAAAGTCTCCTAAATCGCTCTTCAACAAATACAATTTATAAACTCAAAAATCTAGAAATGAAGCCCGAGGTCGAACACATGGAGTAAATAGGAATTCATACACTAATATTCAATTAAAACATAAATGAGCACACGAATTTGAGCACAATATAGATTTTCAGTGAATAATAACCTGTCATATTAAATATTCAATGAAGATAATATACTTAGAGACAAAAAGTAAAGAGAAGCCCAAAAAATGGTGATTTAGATCACCAAATAAGCCCTCTAAGCATGCATCACAAATATCCTAACTATTCCAAATAACCCAACAGTAACTTGAATGTTGTAGTGATCAGACGTCGGGTCTGTGTATCAGACGACTTAAATGTTGTTGCTACAGTACTATGTAAATAGCTTTCTTCTTCAGCTCCCTCTCTTTCCTTTGGCCCTTCCCTTCTTCCTTTCCTTCTCAAGTCTTCTCCTTTCAGCGAGCACAAGGCTCTTCTCTCACAGCTAGGTGTCAGCCAATGCACAGAGGAGCAAAACCCCCCTACCCTGCTATCTCTTTCTTTCCTTTTTCCTTCCTCCTCTTCTCTTTCTCTGAAATCCGATTTAAATGGGTAATCGGATCGCGTACTCGGGTCCAGGCTTACCGGCAGTGGGTGATGAGCGAGGAGTGATGGCTTAGGTTAGGTCAGGTCAGTGAAGTGTATGGGGACCTCACCCTCGGTGTGCTTGAGGTGATAAGCCCTCAGCACAAAAATAATTTATGTGCTTGCTGCTACTTTGCCCGACACGATGTGGGACTATCTTCAGACCTTCACTTCACATAGCAGCAACATATGGTCGTAGCTTCAATTCCAGCTGCTATGGTGGTCCTGCTATTCAATTGAAGGCCTGGGAGAATGCCTGGGACAATTCCATGCTGCTTGGAGGTGAAATCGATGATGAATATGGTTGGAGAGCAGCAGCTGGAGCTGGAAAAGACGGTGGCGCTTTGGTGAATCCTGAAATCATGAATACGAGCTCGAAAGCCCTAGTCAGATGTCTCAAGAGCTTTGCAGGATGATGGCGAAGGTGGTGGAGGCGGTCTCGTGGTCTGTGGGTGTGTGTGGTGGTCAACGGAAGTCAGGGAAGGTGACGATGAGGTGTGGTGTTCGGTGGGGGTTTTGAGAGCGTAGATGATGAAATAAGGAGATGGCTTTTGTTGGTGGAGGAACGACGATGGTAATGGAGTTGATGGCGAGGCAAGCGGTGGACTGTGGAGGCCTCGTCGGAGGTGTGGCCAGAGGTGAAGAAGACGACGGGGGAGGTGCATGGACGTGGGTCGAAACGAAAGCATAATGAGGGGAATTTGAAGTAGAGAGGAAGAGGAAACTATAGGACCTAATTTAAGGAAGAAATGAGGGAGATTCCTACGTCAGTGTGTGATTGCCGGATGTGGGGAAGATGAACCCTCCGTGAGGGAGACGATGGTGAAGAGAGAGGGAGAACGCTTTTGCGGTGGCTGACGAGACGCGGAGGAAGATGGGGGAAGGTCGCTACGCTTCCAATTTGGTTGTTGGAGGCGCGGAGGAGGGAGGTTGAGAAGGCTGCTGGAGTCGCAGTGGAGGTGGTCGGGGGAAGAGGAAAATTGAGGAATTTTAAGGCCAAATCGGACTAAGGAGGTGAGGATGCAATATGGGTCCTTTTATAGTTCTTAGAGAGGGGTTCCGGGCATGGAAGGAAGCTTTCAAGCTCTGTCCAATTAGCACATGTGGGATACCCACATCTCCCATGCATTCGCATGGGAGATTGGAAAAAAATTAGAGCTCAAGACTAGGTTTAGATCGTAGGGAAATCTCTCAGGAGTCTCCCTTCCAAATTTGGAAGAGATTGGGCGAGAAATCAGGGAGAACTCCTTGATTGAAGGTCGCCAGAGTTGGGTGTAGGAGTATGAAGGTGGCGGGGACCTATTTGTGAAGATGATGAAGTTAGGAGGTATTTGCACATAATTTTGAAAGCTAGGGGTTTAAGTGAGAAGAATCAGACTGGACCAAAATGTAAATTAGGTCAAGATGATCTCTGATTGGGCCCAAATTTTGGTACAAACCTAATTTGGATCCAAAGAATCTGTTGGTGAAGTTGGATTTGGGTTTTGACCAAGTTTAACTGGGTAAATTATGTAGAAACCTAAATTAGGATAACTGTCTGTCTGAGACTCTATTTTAGGTTAAATTGGGTTTCAATGGTCAAATTAAGCATACCAAACCTTAGAGAATATTTTTCTATGATTTTTAGAAGGTTTAGGTGAATTTTACCCTGACCAGAACCTCAGTTAATTAAGTGGATCTGTTTTTAGGGTTTCAGATGTCATTTAATTCTCGAAACACGTGAAAATCCGTTTCTATCTACATGAACCTACATGTTGGACATTTATGACCATTTAACCTTTAATTAAACCATCGGAAATCCCGTGATTGTTTTGCAATTAAGATATTCTATTAAAATTGCAGATTTACTCATGTTTTCATGTTTATCTCTCAGAATGGATATGCAAGGAATTATGGCTCTTTGACGGTTATGCAGGAGCATTTATCAATGGATTATGACTAAATAAAGTTAGATATGACTGATGATGACGTTATCATCAGCTCTTCCATGTTCATTGTTCCCTTAGGGTTTGGCGTAACTGCGAAGTCCACGTAAGACTGTAGGAAGATGGTCCCAATGGGATCGTTGTGCTCCACCATCAACGAAGCTTGCGGCCAAGGCTCTTGTTCAGATCCTCCTTGGCTTGGATGTTAACCATTTCTTCCTATCAGGGGCCTACATCGCCCTTCTCTCGCCACGTCACCTCCTGCCCCGAGGCCACTCCAACAATGGCTTGAGCTCGCCACTAGGGCTCCCTCGCTTCGCTGATCTAGGGAATCTGGTCCTCTTTTGGTGAGGTGGTGGCACCTGCTATTCTCACCTCGATCTCAATGCCTCCACGAAGATGAAGGCGCTGATCTCTTAGGGCTTGCGCTGCCAAGAATAAACCTACTCTGATACCAAGTTGAAATTTATAATAAGTGGAAGCATAACCAGATATCAAAAGCATAAAAGCAATCAAAGGAACACTTGGGTTTTACATGGAAATCCTACTAACGAAGAGTGGGAAGAAAATCACGGGAGAAGAGCCTTTATGGGTGTGTTTCTCTTTGTTTCTTCTAAAAGAATAACTGAGGGGGTACAAGCCTATCTATATGCCACCACACACTCCTACAATTCACATTACTAGATCTGGCACTAAACACCACGCACTCCTCTTAACAAGGTAAGGCAACAAAGATGGGGTTACCCATTATTCCCTTCTCCCAACACAAAAATGAGAGAAAAACCCTGCCCTACCATCCAATCCTCCATATTTTAGCTTTGTGTTTGCTTCATCAAGATCTCTTCCCTAATTGGCATATGGTTACACGAGGTACATCTACAGGTATCCTGAAGTAATCTTTAAAGACTTGCATCTGATTTCTATCTACAACTCAAAAGCAACCTTTTTGTTTTTGTTTTCCATCTGCTTGTTGCAACACCTGCAGATCACATGCAACGGTCATTGGGGGGAAGAACTGCAACATTTACCATGATTTGGGGCAAACTTTTTTTGCTCCTTCATGTCTGCCCACTTTGCAAATGCATCTCCTGCTGCACAGATTGAACTCTGCCAATACCTGCAGATTTATAACTTGAAACATAATCAAGAAATCAGATATGCAATGTGATTGAAGCTCTTCAACCAGATCTCTGATGAGTAATCAGATTAGAACCACATTGGTAGATGTAATTCTGCGGCCATGATATTGCCAACTGATCGTTGTTCCTTGCATGTTGGCGATACAGGAACTTGAACACAGAAAGAAATCTTCAAACTTGTGTGAAATAATGCAGCAAAAACTTCCAGAATAGATCACTAAGATTGAACATACTCCAATACCATGTTGAATATAAAAATAACAATAACACATGAATGAAAAACAGCAAGAAGGCCACATGAACACTTTGATTTACATGGGAAGTCCTTTCAGGAGGAAGGGAAAAACCATGGAAAAAGCAGCCTCAAAGCTGGATGACCCACTGATCTTATAAAGAGAAAATAGTAGAACATTGGTCTATATGGGCTGATAATATGTTAATCTTAAGAGGTGGGACAAAAAGCCAAAACCCAAATACTATCATTGTATGGATCTTGGCATGATCCAACTACCCAAATGTCTAGAACAGTGTGAATGTCTCAATAGTATTACTTTGAAGCAACGGCTGCTGGTAGAGGACGTACTTTACAAAAATCATTCAAGGTTATATGCCTTGTATCATCTCCTAGGAAGTTGATATCAGCTGTTAAGTTCCTCATAATGTATTTTATCCTTGTCAACAAACAGAATAGGATATAGTAGTGTATAATAGAAATCTGAATAACATATAGGAATAGGATAATAACGTGCATGTGTGCTAGTACTGAAGTTCTTACTTATTTGCATGCCCCCTCTCTGGAATGTTAGCCATGATATTTTGGATGCTTGGATGCATATGCCAAGAAATATGCATGTATAAATTAGACCTTTATATGCACTGCAGCTATGAATGCGAATGCCACCTCCTTCAGAGATTTGCATTCAATAAACATGGTTGGTTACTCTTGAGTGCGACACAAGTATGGATGGATTATCTGATTTCTGGTTGTGACAGCTCATGTTTGGTTCTTCTTACGGTCTTATTTTAGTAAATCTTGTTTTCTAAGCTTCACATTTCAGATGAATCAACAAGTGTACTCAAGAAAGCCGAAAGTGAATATAAAGGTCATCGTTCTCTGTTATCACGGACAAGGAACTTGCTATCCACAATGCAACGTCAAGATATTCTTGAGAGGTAAATTCTAAGATTGCCTATTTTATTTGTTATAACCGCTTTTTTATTTTTTGAAAAAGAAAAGAGAGGGTACCTTGAAGGTACTCATCCTAGTGATTTCATTAAAAAATGAGGAGCATTAAATTACAAGTACATCATGAAGTAGAATCCCAAAAAAAGGTTCGAAATGTTGATTTCAACGTTGTTTCGATAAATTTTCAAATGTGCATTTTGCCGACATATCGAGGGCATGTCGATGCATGCCGACAAAAATAATGGTAGTTAAAATGATTAGAATTTTAAAAATAAATATTTCAATGGATTAATATTTCCATTTAAATCATAAATCCTGTGTTTTACTTCATATGTAATATGTTGATACATAACCTGTGCAGTAGCAGCAGTAGAGCTGCAACAACAGCATGCCGTCGGCATGCCGACGAAACACTTACGTTTTGACAACTTGAGCATGTCGACATGATAGATCTCCAAAAATCACCACTTCGCCGTCATGTTGGCAACATTTAAATCACTGTCCCAAAACACCAACTGGGAGGAAATGGAGGAAATAACATTCTTGACGTAAGGGTTGAGCCCCCTAAAGACCACCCCATTCCTATCTAGTCAAATGTCCTAAGGAATTGCCAACACCTTGGTCTGCTCCTTCAATCTGAAGGTGTTGCCTCCCAATTACGTAGCTCCCCTATGGAAAGAGGCCCAAAAGGCATTGAAGGAGGACAGATTAATCCAATCGAGACCCAAAGTTTGCCACACCCGCGCAGTAAGAGGGCATCTGAAGAATAGGTGGTCGCTGTTTTCGTTAGCCTGCAAGCAGTGAGGGTAGGTGTTATCATCTATAGATGCCTAACGTGCCCTTTGCACCTTAGTAAGCACCCTGTCTTGTCTTAGGAGCCAGGCAAAGAATTTGATCTTCAAGGGGCAGTCTGCAAACCAAATGAGCTTGCAGTCTCTCAAAAGGTCGATGTCCAATGGTTGTAAGGCAGGCGTTAATCTACGATAACCATCCTGAATAGAGAAGTTGCCCTCGTCCCAGCAAAGCATGTCCTTACCCGTCTCCAGCTCCTAACCTTCCAATCCCTGCAACATCTCTAGGAATTCTTCATATCATTGATCTAAGAGGCCTCCTTGGAAAGACATGCACCAAGCACCTTCCCAACAGCTCTTGATCGATGCATCTTTGTCAGCTGCCATGCAGAACAACCTCGGGAACTTGCTACACAAAGGACCATCTCCTTGCCAATTGTCAGTCTAGAATCCAAAGTTCCCCTCGCCAAGCACAAGAGTGAACCAATCCTTGATGAGCGGAGCTACATAAGCTAGCCCTCTGAAGAAGTGCGATGCCCCAGCTCGAGGACTGATGAGCGTCTCCTAAGAAATGAACCCCTTATCATGTCCCTGAGGAGACTCTCCTCTCCTCCCACATGTCTGACAATCCACTTGGTTAGGAGGTTGAAGTTGGCCCCCTCAACGCTTCTAACTCCAAGGCCCCCCTCCTCAATAGGTCGACAAACATCATCCCAGGCTACCAATCTAGCTCCCTTACTCGAGCTACCAACGTTCAACCAGAGGAAGTCTCTCATGAGGCTAGAAATCTTCTTCTCTACCAGGCAAGGAACCTAGAAGACAGACAAGAAGTAGGAAGGCATGGAAGAGAGGACCGCTTTGAGAAGGGTCAATCTTTCACCCCTGGAAAGTAGCCTGGAGGCCCACCCAGCCAATGTTTGTTCCATACGTTGCAGCAGGGGAAGCCAGTCTTGCAGCCTGAGCCGCCTGTTTGAAAGTGGCAGCCCAAGATAGGGGAGCGATAGCCTGCCAATCCCTGTACCAAAGGCAACCTTGCAAGCCTGCTGCTTGAGATGAGAGAGGTTGAGGGGGACAAGAGCTGATTTGGAGAAGTTTATATGAAGGCCCAATGCTTCTCCAAACATGTGCAGTAGCAAACAAACCTTTCGGGCCTCCGAGGCAGCACCTTCCACTAGCATCAGGGTGTCATCTACATATTGGAGGATCGAAACCTCACAACCATTACTAGCCCTGAAGCCTCCAAACATCTCCTGCGCACATGATGCAATCGTGGCCTTGGAAATGCATCGACATCGAGAACAAAAAGTATAGGAGCTAGGGGGTAGCCTTGCCTAACTCCCTGCCTGGGTTACACCCAGCCTCCGACAGGATTCCCATTGATCAATACGGAGAATGAAGCTATGGTAACACAACGTTTAATCCACTCAATCCGTTTGCTCGGAAAACCCCTCTTAGTAAGAGAGGACCATAGGAAGGACCATCGAACCATATCAAAAGCCTTACTGAAATCAACCGTCCAAAGGAAGGCCTTCGTTTTGTGTCTCTTCCAATGCGCTAAGGCTTCCGAAGCCACAACAAAACCATCTAGAATGCCCCTACCAGGCACAAAAGTTGTCTGTGCCGGCGATATGAGGTTCGGGAGAAGGTCCTGTAATCTATTAGCTAAAGCTTTGGCAATGATTAGGTAAGCGGTGTTGGAGAAGGCAATCGGCCTGAAGTCTTTAAGCGCCCCAGCACCTTTTCTTGGGAGTAGAAAAAGGAAAGACCGGTTAAGCTTTTCAAAATCAGCATTTCCAGCTTCAAACTCTTGAACAACTCCCATGACATCTTCCTTCAGCATGGGCCAGAATTCCATGTAGAAATGGATGAGGAAGCCATTACGCCTTGGGCATCTGTTAGCATTGAGCCCTGAAACTGCAGCCTTAATCTCGTCCTCCGAGAAACTCCCCACGAGGGTCTCTGCCTGCACCTCAGAGATGCGCCGGGCTCCTTCCCCTGTCCAATGCCAGGTTCCAGCAACACGCCGTTTGGAGAAGGCCTTGAAGTAGTTGGCTGCTGCTCGGCCAACGTCCTCTCTCCCATTATATTGCGTGCCACCCATTGACAAGCTGTTTATCTAGTTGAACCTTCGCCTAGACGAAGCGACTTGGTGGAAGTATTTGGTGTTGTAGTTGCCTTCCTTGACGAGACCTAGTCTTCCAATCAACCTCAGTCTTTCTCCTCTTAAACGACCTGCAGCTCGATTGCCTTAGGAACTCTGTCCTCCTCCACTAAACGGCCTTCATCCTCCAGCCTATCAAGTTTGGATATTTCTGCCAAGGCCTTCGTCCTCCTCTGTTCTCTTCTTTGCTTCAGCTGTTTGCGGTATTCTCTAAGGTGAGTCTTCAAGCAGGCAAGTTTCCCAACAAGGTGAATGGTTGCTGATTTGTCCACCTCTAGATTTCTCAACTTCCACTCAATCATGTCTCCAAACCTCGGCTCCATCAACCAAGATCTCTCGAACTTGAAGCATGTGCCCACCTTCAACAAGCTCTCATTGGATTGTAAGAGGAAGGGGGTATGATCATAAAAAAGGTTTTTCCATGGGTGAGACAACAGTTAGCGGGAAGGCCTCGGTAAGCTCAATATTGGAAAGGAATCTATCAATGCGTGAGCACTGCCCATTGTCGCTTCTCCAGGCGAAGTGCTCAGAGCCCGGGTCTTGTCGCCCTCAGCCCTCTGGCCTATCCTCAATCTGCAAAGTGGTGTTGAAGTCGCCCTAAACCAACCAAGGGCATCCATGGTAGGACGACCCGATTGAGGCAAGCTCTTCCTAAAGGCAAGATCTTGCATCAGCTTCACGTGGCCCGTAGATAGTCGCTATCATAAAGGAGGCGCCATCTCTCCTACGGAAGAAGCTTGCGGAAATGATGTGCTCACCAATAAAGCAATCCTCGAGTGATAGTGTTATCTCTCCAACCCAAGAGTTGGCCTCCAGATTGCCCGTGTGTGTCAAGCTTAATGAACTTGTCAAGCCAAGTACCACCCATCTCTCTCCAGTTGTCAGCATCACAACAAGAAAGGTTAGAAGACTCCTTATGCAGAACAATATTAGTCCTTCATCGTCGCAGATAGCCACCCAGCGCCGCCCTTCCCGTAAGGTCATTAAGGCCTTACATGTTCCAAGTAAAGATGTTTAACATTGGGTAAGCTCAGGTGCCACCTTGGCGATTGGCCTGAATCTAGTCGCACATGAGACCTTCGAGGTCTCCAACTCCTCAGCCAAGGGCCCATTAGCCTCTCCATCATTTACCACAATGTCCTTCTAAGAACAGGCATCAACCACAACACAAGTAAAGGCCCCTGAGGTCTTCGAGGCATGGAAGGAGTACCAGCCAACATAGCAAATGGCCCCGCCCGAGGGATGGTCAGGGCGAGGGTCCCAAGTGACAACTTCCCAAGTTGCCGATCTCCACACCCTCAGTGATGACACGAACATGGCCGAGAGGCACCACTGACGTTTCCAGTAGGCCCACACATCGAGCTGAAGGACCCACTAACTCCATGGTCGTTTCTTCACCGAGTTTCCTCCGTTGGGCAAGGTCGAGTAAGGTCATCGAGATCACCGTAGACCTCATCCCCAAATAGGGGGGCATATGGAGGTAGCCCCTCATTAAAGGCCACGGCGGGCGCATAGGTAAAGGGAGGATTGGTGGGGCAATTGGGCCCCCGAGACTCATTGTTGGTGCAAGAGCACCACTATCGTTGATTTTGATGATAACAAAACACTTGTTATTTGACATTTGCATTTTTAGTGATTAAGTTTTAAGATTAATGCAAATTGAAGTAAGCCTAAGGAGGTTACTCTTGGACAAAAGCATCAACGAGCATGAAGATAATGGAGCTTCGTGTGGAGTGAAAGCTTGAAGAACGGATGAAGAATATAATAGAAGTTTTTTTGTACATGTATTTATTTGTTTGCTCTTTATTTTCTTATGATTATTGTAAAGAGCCCAAAAAGTACAACACCTTAGTCTTAGGAATACCTTCCCATCTCTAGGACACTTAGACAAACTTAGGCTTGAGACAGCTGATTAGACGTCCAATATGGACATCAGAAGTCTGATATGTGACTTTTAAGTCGTCTGACCTTTTGGCCAGACATCCAAACACTTAGGCTGGAAATTAATAGTATGTGCCTTTCCATTTAGACGTCTTGCCCTTAGTCCAGATGTCTTACAAGACGTTTGATGACCTTACCAGACATCTAACAAGAGGATCGTTAACCATTGCCCTTGCAAGCCAACTTAAGATAATTTAGCATTTATCTCCAGACATTTGATAAAGAGATGTTGGACCAAAATTCAAGGATGTTAGACCTGTATTTGACCGTTGGCTCCTTAAAATCAATTCCCACAGCTTTCAGACATCCAGACCTTCAGTCAGACGTTCAGATCGTCGTCTGACCCTTAAAATCTAGAACCCTGTTTAGATATGATCAAAATAGGAACAAACCCGCCCAAAGTTAGACATTCAATTTCTTGTCCAGATGTCTTCTAATTACATCCAAGATGTCTAACCATTAGACACAAGAGCCCTGTTGCCATCTGATTCATTCCAGGAACATTGACCCTTCAGATCAGACGACCAAGAATAGTGTTAGACGACTGATAAGATGCTTGACCCAAAAATCAGATGTTTGATACTGCTGTCAGTGCAATTATGAGCCTGATTTGATTCCAATTTTGGCCCAATCTTCTTTGCAATCAACCCCAATGGCTATAAGGACCTTCTAGAGTCTTCCTAAGTGTTCCTAAGCCCTATATATGAGAGGACATTCACTTGACAAAACACACAAGAGAGAGAATACTTCCCACAATTCTAGTGATAAAAAAGAGAGATAAAGAAGGTGCCATTGTTAATCCTTGCTATCAAGAACACCGACCCGTTGTGCGAATTCATGCCTGTACACTTCCATTTCAGGGAAGATTTCTTGCCTATAGAAGCTTAGGTTTAATCCTTACACTTTTTGGCTCTATAGGTTTTGTTACTTGTATTTTTATTTTCTTTGGTTGGGCATTCATGTGGAGAATTCCCATTTTCATCGTGAGACAAAATATTTCTCATGAAGAGGAGGGGTTTTGAGGTATGCTATCATTGGGTTAAAGTAGCATGGTTGTATTTGAAGTTGTGTCACCCTTGTTCAAGTGACACGTAGTGGGTTTGGTCAACTTGATTGACTGAAAAATCATAAGTCGAGAGATTTAGATGGTAATTTTTACCTTTAAAATTTGCACTTAAAAATTAAGTGTCTCATTTATGGTTAATGTTATTTATGAGATTTATTGTGATTTTATTTTCGCATAATTTATATACCGTAATATTCACCCCTATCTAATTTGGAATTTCACTCACAAGCCTGAGTCAAAATCAGGTCCGGAGTATCCGACCTGATGTATAAAAGAGGGGGCAAGGGGAATCCTAAGAGAGTCCCTAGAGGGAAGTTGAGAGAGGGGGAGGGGGAGGGGGAGAGGTGCGACCGCTCGTCGCTCCCACGCCTCCCGCATCCTCGGGAAGAGATGTGTCCTCCGTAACCCCCGTGTTAGAAGAGGGAAGCGATGCCTCATCAGGAGATGTAATCCACCCTGCCTACATCCCAGACACGTCAGCGTCGTGGCGCCTCGACTCCGTAATTGCGTCATCCTTCAAGGGGCTCGACCCTTCAACTTTGGTGCCCTCTGAAGGTTGCGCTACCTCCCCAAGACCCGAGGGCTGCAACCCCTCGTCTTTCATGTCCTCCGAATGAGGCGCCTTTTCGTTAGTCGCCACGTCAGCACCCGCCATGTCAGTGCGTTCCATCTGGCGACACATAGATCGCCAAAACTTAGCCATACATGGCTGAGTAATAGTGGCGATGCCACCTGCTGCTGGAGGCTTAGACTGATCGGCAACGACTTCCACGAAGGTCTGCTCTCGCTTGTCACCATCGACGCAAAGGCAGTGAATCACTCATGAGATGCCCACATGTCGAAGAAGCACCTTCCCAAGTATGGAGGCACCAATCTTGGGTGTGACCAATGCTTCTAGAGGCTCTACGGTAAGCCCCGCCCTGCGGTCCTTCCCAAGGCAGGTGAAGAGGGAGGCTAGGTCTCAACTACAGCCACCATATGCAGCCAAAACGAAACCCCTTCAAGCCGAAGGTGCAAAATCGGTCTCTCTGATGGCCGTTCCTTCGTAGCCTCGTCGTGAATACATGGGAGTCGCCAATGATCGACACCTTCACGTAGTCGAGTCTCTGAGAAGCAGAGCCTCTTTTGCAAGGAGGAAGGAAGACCTAAAAGAAGAAGACGCCTCGACCAACCATGTAGGACCTTCAGCCCTGAGCACAAACGTAGGTGCTCCGCGGCCCACGAGGCAACCTCGTTGGGGTTAACCTGCCCTTACAACACCTCGCCTATAAGGCCTAGAGCCACCTTCGCCTCCAGCATCCAACTTTGCTCTACCATGGGGCAATCACCTTCGCCAATGGAAGCGAGGCCAGGGGTGGCAGGGGAGGTCACACGTACGACCCTTCACCTTCCTATGCTTGCAAGATGCCTTCTGGTGGCTGAAACTACCGCAAACCCAACATTTGGGAGGGTCCTTACAACCTCCAGCCCAGTGGCCAATGCCAAGACAGCGATAACACCTCCCCTTAAGCCTCCGGGCATTCTTGGTTGGCAGTTGCTTTCCCTCGTGCCGCGGGGGGGTGGGGGCAGCCTCCTCGCAGTGTCTTCTTCCACTGCGATCCCTGCGGGCTATGCGCATCCAACCTTTGCCTTCGCCATCTGGAGGCGCCTTTGCTTCTCCAGCATTCTCCACCACCACGATATGCCCTCCTCCACCAGCAACGACCTCTCTCTCCTACCCCACCTCCCTCCAACCTCGACTTCTCACTCTCTTGCCTTCCCCTCTCACTCTCCCCCTCTTCCATCTCCCCGAAAGTTGGACTCGAGTTGGGCATAGTTGAGAATTTGTTATAACTGTTATTGTTCAAAGAAGGTACTATATTTATCATTTTCTACTAGTAGATTTATGCCTTGCAACTTCTCCATGAAACATAATAACCAAGAGTTGAGAAAGTGAAAGGTACGTGTTTGTGGTTGAAGAAAGACTGGTGAAGGTTGGAAGAATAGGAGAAACTAGAGTGCAACATTTCTATTTTGGAATTTTGATTGTTGCTTCAGTGATTTAACTGCATAGACATATTTTATTATTATTATGTTGGATACGTTCAAATATCAATGGTATCATTTTTAAATGGTTTTATAACAACAAAAATGAAGTCTTTTCTGTCACTAAGTGTGGTTGGTTACATGGTTCTTTTACCTCCACTCATATCGATTTTAAGCCATTTCTATGCTTAAATTAAAGTAATTGAGATTATGTTTAATAGTTTCCTTTTAACATTTCTTTGCCCTTTGTCGCATCCTCTCAGGAGGTTCAACATCCAACTCCTCACATCAATTGGCCTTCTCTACAAATGTCCAGACTACTTTTAGATGCCTCTCTTTCTTTTATCCTCTAAGGTGCCACCTTAATCGTTTCTCGGATAATTTTATTAGGAATATCGTCCTCCTTTGAATGGCCATATATCTACCTTACTATCTTCATTTTTGCCACATATATCTTTTGTACATGCTTATAATTGATGGCTCAACTATTTTCAAATGGTTTTATAATGGGTAAAAGTGACTACCCTGAGGGGAAGCCAAGTGGCTACCCCCAACGTTTTTAACTTTGTTTATGGGTCACATATCATCATGAAATTTTAGGAATCTCACTATCCTAATGTAAGAAGTATATATAGTTTCAACTAAATTGTACAATTCCATCCCCTCCAACAATGTTGTATTTTCAATGGCTAAAATAGTACTACAAGTCGGCATCACTAGATGAAGGGGTTAAGGATTTTTAATTCAAATGAAAATTGAAACAAATCTTTCTTGAATTAATTGGTTTCAATTTTTAAAGTTTCATGGCAATGAATTAATTGGTTTCAATTTTTAAAGTTTCATGGCAATATGTGATCCGTAGATGAAGTTAAAAATGGTGGGGATAACTAATTGGCTCCCCTTGGGGGTAGCCATATTTTAACTCTATATTTTCTTCCTACAATGGAAATGCTATATAGGCCATATATTTGATTTCTCAAGTATTTCTAATATGACCACTAATCATGATTGGACCATGAAAATAATTATTGAAATTTCAAAATACTCGTTCTTTGCATTCCATGTTGCATAGGATGCATTATAAGGGATCTAAATTCGGTGTGGGATAATTATGTTTTGGAGGTAAAAATCTGGTCACAAAATTTTGACATACTTCACCCAGGGTATTCTCACGACTAATCGAAACAGATAATATCTGGTTCTTCTCGGCCATATCCTAATAAATCTGCATTTGTCTTTTTTAAATGGTCCTCTAGTTAAATCACCTCTAGAAGTGACTAAATGCAACGAAGCATAGTTCCCATACACATTTGCAATTGGCTAAACACAAATCAGTGTTGAACACATATTTGAACTTCTACCTTCAGAAAACAGTATCTGATCCACATTAACTTGTGGTTGCTTGGGTTCAATTCCAAAAATACCATGTCATTTAGGACATATAAAAGCAGCAGTCTTCTATGCCCCATGAGCAAGTCTTATACATATAATTTAGTGTCAACAGCCTATTGTTTAAAAGTCACACAAGTTCAATGGTGGATATACTTTTCAATTCAATAGGTTGATCTTCCTTGAATGACTAACTTCGTCATCATCAACAACGACCAATGATTTACCTCCATCAAAGTACCAGATAAGAACTTCCTTTTTTTTTTAGGTTGTTAGATTTTTATCCTATTTCTTGGTGGGTGTGTTCGTTTACATTATTGCTGCTCCTATTAACACCTTTTATTAACACCATCCACATGGCCTTTTTAATGACCAGAATCTGGCTACAAGGCAATCCAGATACTGGCTCTCATGCTGGTAATGCTAAGTTATAACTCTAATTTAGGTAGCGATTCAGGTTTTGCTCTTAATTAATGGAATATCTTCTTAGCAGTTGGATAACCCGAAGTGACAGAGCTTTAGCTTCTTTTCCTATTTGTCCATGGTTGATATGCTAAATCTGCTTCATGAAATTAAGATTCCTTGGTTGTAATCCAGAGAGAGAGAGAGAGAGAGAGAGAGAGAGAGATTAACTTGTTTTTTTTATTCTGTTGATATTGCTTAAATGCTCTATGTGAAACAGGATCATCATGGTGATTGGGTTTATCATATTCTCCTGTGCTGTGTTATATGTTGTTTCGAAAAGGATTGGTCTCCTTAAATTGCAAAGGAAGCTCACCGAGGCCATCAAAGATGGTACATTACCGGATTTGAAACTGGGATTCCACAAGCCTGGAGCTGGAGATCCTGCCCTTAAACAGAATCATGGAGGTGTTGCCACCAATCCCCAAATTCATTCTGCTCACATGCATGATGAACTATAGATGTAATGAATCTACTCCAAGTGCAGTTTCTTGGCTTCACAATTCCTAAAGCTCAGCAAAGGTAAAGGAAGAAATTCGTAATCACAGAGCATTGTATTTAGTCTTGGCATACACATGAATTACCTCCGCAAGCTTTTGCCTTTGGTCTAAATTTTACGGTGCAGCACCGCCTGTTTATAGTATTCCCGCATTGTTGCTAATCTGTTATTGCAAACATTGGATTGAGGAAGATATTGCAGCATTTCCACATTTTGTTGCTGTTACGACGGAAAGGTAAAGGATGCATCACGGTAATGTTGTGTATTTACTCAGGATCCCCTCCTCTGCCTGCGGGATGTATTGCTCGAGCCCAGTGCTGACTTTTAGCATACAATCATCGCAATTGCATAGAATATGATTGAGAATGCACGATATATTAGATATGGATGTGAATGGTGTATGCCACAAAGTTTTCTAATATAATGCATTTTTCAACTGAGAAAACGATAGTCATGGAACAGATAAATGCAACTTGTAAATCTCTCTCGTCGCATCCATCTAGCTGTTTTTCTTTGTTTTAGCCTGGTGATCATTCATCTCCTTAGACATTGAGATTATACTGCTGCTCTCAACAACATCCTCGATCCTGTGCATGCCAAGCCAAGTTTGTGGATAAGGGGTGTTCGTATTGCCCCAATTTTTCAGGTGCCCGACCTAACTCGTTTCTAACTTGGTTGGATACCCATCAATCTTGTTTGAGTCGGGTGCTCGCCAAAGCGGACCCATGGAATGTCGAGTTCTTGATCGTCACCTCCCATTTCTATCCACCACCAAACTCATGTTGAAAAACATGCATGTACGAAGCACATGAAATATGTAAAAGCAATTATATGATAATTATTATATTTAAATATATGTATTTTCGATGATTTTATGCACATTCAAAATATTAAAACAAGCAAGTTGGAGGAGGTCAACTCCTCCCAAGGGAGCTTGTGGGAGTAAGCGAGTCTAGCGACAAGGAGGGGATGGAGGAGGCCATCTCCTTCCCAAGACTCAATGGATCCGCGCAGGACAACCTTGGCATTCGTCGATCCTTGTTGTTCAAGCTCAATTCGCTTACCCAGCAGATGCCCAACAAAGATTGCATGCATCAACTCTTCCCTCTCCAACGTTTGAGCATCGGGTCGGATTGCCCTTGCTCAACCTTGGGCTCGGCCCACTAGGTCCAACCTAGGCTCGAGCTCGTGACTTTAAAAGTCAGGTTTGGATTAAGATTTTTGTTTATTAATTAAATGGGTCAAGGTCAGAACTTAGGTTAAACCCAAGCCTAGCCCAGCTCAAGGTTTGACCTATTTATGGTCCATATATGTATTATATATATCTACACAAATAACCTATATGTGTAATGTATTTAAATTTTAAAATGGTAACTATTAGTGATAACTTAGTAAATAACACATTTTTTTTTTAATTTCTTTATTATTGTTTCCAATGATTTTTGTTTCTTCATTATATTATTAAAATCGTAAGTATACTAAATTTGAAAATTTATAATTTTAATTAGTTTATTAGTTTAATGATCGATATTTTTGTATCTCTTATCAATTAGAATTAAGTTATATATTTTTCTTAATCATTTTTAAGATTTTTATTTACTAAATTACATATTTTATTCTTCTTTTTTAATGGAATGGACTTGGCCCGTCTGGGCCGTTATCCATTTACTTTGGGTTGGGATTGGATTAGGATTTTATAAATTAAATGAACTTGAGTTTGACCTATTGGTCTACTTAATAAAATGGATTTGAGTCGAGCCTAGTTGACCTGGAGGGTTAGGCTAAGAGCCAATTCGATAGGTATGTATGCCTCCGATGACACCCCTTTGCCTACCTTATGCACGTGCTGTTCCTTTCTAAGATTAGGCTTGTCATGGCCCTTTCATTTTTCAAACAATTTTACATCAAGGCTCAAAAGGTTTGTAACATTCATCTAGGATAGGTAACAACATCAGTCATAGAGCCCTCGTAATGGCCAAGTAACACATCTAAGAAAAATAAAATGAAATAGGAAATGCCTCCATCAAAACTTAACCATGTACGGCTGTCAAAACAAAACAAAGACTCAAGCACCTATAGGATGCAGCAACAACGGAATGAGGGTGCTGGAACTGGCACAGGCAGTCCCAAAACTGCGATCCTTACTCGGTTCTTTGATAAAGAAAGACCACCAACTTTGTTTCACAATCCTACACAAACAAACAAATTAGAAGCTTATTAATGACATGTCCCTTCCATTTTGGATTGCCATATTTTGACTGGATGTAATTTTTCCTCTATCCATTCAATTAGCAATGGAACATGCAGGGCGAGCCATGTATTGTAGCCTATCCAACCAGTCCCTAATCTTTCAACATTATCAATATCACCGTAAACTTTCCAATTTGTTTAGAATAATACCCCTTCACCCAAATGTCTGACGCTTTTCTTAGCACATGACCAAAAACCTTATCCACAAAGAAAGAGAAAACGCTCCTTAAAAGGTCTCCATACAAAAATTCTTACCTCTCCTATTCCCTACTCACAAGGCTTGGAAAGGGGTGATGGCCTACCGGAGATGATGGAGGCACTCTTGGAGATGCTGGTGTTGCCGGCGGCAAAGGAGAGGAAGGAGGTGGAGGAGGTGGTGGTGGTGGTGAAGGAGGAGATGGGGAGAGAGAGGATATAGAGGGAGGAGGTTTCCCGAGGGGAAGGGGAGAAAAGAGAATAGTGGTGGAGAAGGATCTTGAAGAAGACAGAAAAATGCTAAGGGATTTTTTGTAAAGTTTTTTAAACTTTTAGTCTATCTCTTGTTTCACGGAGGATGTACATGTTAATATATCAATATTTTGATAGATATGCATGTAAATATAAAGGATACATACGAAGATATAAAATAAGTAAGGATATACATGTTTTCATTTCAAAATGAAAAACACTTCATCTACAAAATGTATATATATGACACTCATCTTCTACTAAAAATGGAGGTTATGTAATGGGATGATGTCATATTTTTTTGTAAAAAAATATATAATTCTATGTATAATACTATATACACATATTATCATAGAAATGTATATGTTAAAACTCCTAAATTTTATTCTTTTGACATTTCTTTCGTATTTCTTTTGACCAAATGAAGCCTAAGATTAAACTTTTCTAAGTGAAGTAAGTTCTAAAATCAACAACCAGCCTTACCCAAGCGGGCTAACGCATGGAAACGTAATGACACGGAACAAACATCCTCACAAGGGTACGTGTGAAAATTCAAAAGTTCAGAGGAATATGCCTTGAACTCGAGCCAACAAATCGAGGGTTTTCGACGCAAAATATCCACCGCCTCCGGAAGAAACCATGGACATCCACATCCACATCATCGGCCACATCAAATACCTCGTCAATAAAAGTAAAACCACCAGAGGACGGAAGGGGTGCACCTTCCATTCCACACCCCACGCAAAAAAGCTGCGATCTTTCCAAGAATCTTCCCCTTCCTTTCCACCCTCCGGTATTTCTCGAGGTCCTCGCGGCGATCCCCACCTCAAAGATCGGATCTTTGTGCTGACAAGGAGCCCGAGGGAGGAGGAGTAGGGGAGCAAGCGGTATGAGGCGCGTCTTCGGAGCGAAGAAGAACAAGGAGCCTCCCCCGACGATCGAGGAGGCCACCGATAGGGTAAAGACGAGACCTTTCTACCCTATTTGTTTCCGTGGATGGATTTATGGGTAACCCCTTTTTCCAAAATGTGATTGTTCTTTGATGTAGATAGTTGGTTGGGGGGGGGGGGGGGGGGTGGGCGCGTAGTGATTTCGAAGTTTAGGTGTAGGAATAATTAAGAGAAAGGAATATAACATGGGAAAGTTGCTGTTGTTGTCGTTTTTTTTTTTTGCCCCCTCTTTTTAGTGGGGGGAATGGCTTATGTTTCTCCAATTGCTTCAGGAATGAGGAATAAGTGTTTTTGAGAAGGAATGATCTTTGTTGGCTTTGTTATTGTTCGTTGCTGGAAGAAAGAGTAAGTTTTATAACTTTGAAGTTAGCAAACATATGGAAGGACTAGGAGGGGAGGGGAGGGGTGAGGAGGGAAAGGAAAGGGAAGGGGACGGGAAAGGCTGATGCAATTTTTGTTTGGATAGAAGGGGGAGGGAAGGGAAGGAAAGCTAACATTGTATGTTTGGATTCATAAGTGTGGAGGGAAAGAAATTTGGTATAGAAATAAGGATGGGTCACGTGGCAGGTAGTAAGAGGCCCTTAGGGCAGGGGTTAAGAGGTCCAACGGATCAAGTTTTGGGTTTTGCTTTAATGTTAAGTTTACTATTTTTAGTATTTAAGAAAAGTTGCTTTAGGAATTAATTTTTGAGGATTTGTTTTTCCTCGTTTAAAGATATGATTTGTTTCCTATTTTATTAAGATATGCTCTTTCTATAAAATGAGCCTTCCCTTGTAATTTCTTTGAGTTATAATAATATTTCTAATCTTCTACTCCTCTCCTCTCTCTCCTTCTCAACCTCTCCACTGCCAGCCACCACCAAGAGAGCCGGCCACCCAAGCCAGCCAGCCTCCACAATAGCCACGGGCTGCTTCTCTCCCTATTCACCAAGTGGACAACCCTCCTTGGGTTGTTTTCCTATGCACAAGGGAGCCTCCACGTTCCACCTTGTGCCAATCTTGACATGGTATTAGAGCCTTCGATCTAGTCTCTCTTGTATGTGTGGGTTTATTGACTGCACATTGGTGGCTCACGCCTCCAGAGAGTCTTACTCCACAAATCTGGTGCCTTACGAGGAGAATGAAGGCTATAGAAGATGGCGAAGGCTTCCATAATGGTCGGTGTCACCACGTTGGGATCGGGAGAGTAAGGTGATCGTCTCTGGGATAACCATCAATCTACATGGGACGTCCAACTATGTTTTGTGGGCTCGCACTATCAAGATATTTGTTGGAAGATAGGAGAAACTTAGTGTTCTCCACGAGGAGCCATCGGAGTCGAAGGACGATAAGAAGTTCGAAAGGAGAACTATACTGTCATGAACTGGCTCATGAACTCGATGAACCTATCAATCGCTTCGAACATGCTCTGCAAGAAGAGTGCATATGATATTTGAACGGCCCTTGAGAAGGGTATGCCCAAGTGACAGTAATGCACATATCATAGATTTGTACACGCGTATCTAGACAACAAGTCAGGGAGATCTTTCTTTGACCAGGTACTACGAGATGATGGAGGCTTTGTTCGAGGAGTTGGAGATATTTGATTATGTTGCAACAGGCAGGGGGAGGCACGGGCGGTTTGGCAATTCGCCAAGTTTTTATCAGGGTTGCATCTCCGTTATCGAGCTGCTCGTAGTCATTTCCTCATCTCCGATGGGAAAATAGACCTCGAGACCATCTTCTGCTTTTTCCTGAAGAAGATGTCATGCCAAAGAGCGAAAACTCTGCACTTGCTATTACAGGAGCAAGTGTGGGGTGTGGAAGAGGACGAGGCCGAGGCCCAGGTCGCGTCTACCCAAAGTGTCAACATTGTGGACGTATCAATCATCTAAAAGGCAAGTGTTGGGATAAGTTTGTGAGACCTCCACGTGGGGCTATTAGCACATCGCGTATGAACTCCTTGATTCCTGAAGATTTTGAAAAGTTATGGGCCATGCTTTGTGAGGACAAGTCAACGGTGGCTGTCGTGACGACTATTCAGGTTGCTACAGATGCAACGATTTCGGAGGTCGCAAGAGGCTACATCGTTGACTCGTGCAAAGAGAAGACCGATAGCACGACTCTCAAGGAAGATGAATGGTGGGTTATCTAGCTTCACGAGTTAAGACCAAGTCGTCGGCCTTCCGGCGTTTGACTTGAGAGGGAGTGTTAGGAATAAGGATGGGCTTAGGGCCGGTGGTCAAGAGGTCTAAGGGACCAAGTTTTGGGTTTTGCTTTAATGTTAAGTTTGCTATTTTTAGTATTTAGGAAAAGTTGTTGTAGGAATTAGTTTTGGAGGATTTTTTCTTCCTCATTTAGAGATATGATTTGCTTCCTATTTTATTGGGATATTTTCTCTCTATAAAAAGAGTCTTTTCTTGTAATTTCTAAGTCATAATAATATTTCCAATCTTCTACTCCTCTCCTCTCTCTCTCTCCTTCTCAACCTCACCACCACTGGCCACCACCAAGGCAGCCGGCCACCTCAGCTGGCCACCTAAGGCCACCAGCCACCTCAGCTGACCACCCAAGGCAATCGGCCTCCACAGCAGCCACTGGCTGCTCCTCCTCTCCTTGTTCACCACATGGACGACATTCCTTGGGCTGTTTTCCCACATACAAGGGAGTCTCCACGCTCCACCTTATGCCAATCTTGACAATGACCTTTACAAAATCCTCAAGTATACATATAGTATTTATTATAGAAAAGGGCAGAAGAGGCTCTTAACATAAAATGATTATGAATCTTTCCCTTTCCCTCCCAACCCTCTGATTCGGGAGGGAAGCAGATATCTCAAAACATGCCTTTTTAATTCTTCCCAATCCCTCCCCTCCCTTTTCCTTCCCTTCCATTAATTTCTAACCAAACACCTTCTTATGATCCCCTTCCTTTCCATCCCTTACCTTACCTTCTCCTCCTGATCCTTCCATCCAAACGTAGGCTTTGGGGTGATGACACAAGGAGTAACCGGCAAGTGTTGCATCTCAAAGTGCCAGTATTACATACTAAAAAATAATGCTGAATCATAAACTCAAGTAATTGAATAGTGGGGTGTAAGGATTGTAAATTATTTCATGATGACTTGGGCTTAAACATTTTGGATAGTGACCGCTTTTTCTCAGTTATGCTTGGATGTAAGTTTGTGTCATTGCAGCTGGTCAAGTCATCTCCAGCAGAAATAAGTTGACACCCTCTCAGAGGAAAGATTGGTGTACAGAAGAATGTCAAGGACAATCCTGGGTTTTCAAATCCAAGCATTTTCTTCATCTAAATGCCATATAATTGATTATCTTTATATCACTGTAAAATGATGCCTCTTGGTGGTTCCTTCACTTTGAATTTTCTTTTAAATACAAGCCACTTATTCCTTATCGGTGTAGGGAGGAGTAGGCTGTTGGCACTTCTTTTGTTCCGAAGGATATTACACAACACTATGAATGAGCACAGTTATCTCCACCTTTAGATGCCACATGAATATAAATAAGGAATAATTCAGAGGAAAAAGGAACTGGTGCCCTTTGCTGCTTTCTTATATTTACTTGGAAATAATGGAAGGATGGCGATGGCATTTATTGAAGGTAATGGAGAAGAAATCTGCCCTTGGGCGTTGAATCTACAGATGGAGGAAGAAGGAATGACATGTATTATGTGCTGACGTGCATTGGACACTGGCCAAATCTAAGTTATACCCAATTTTATTGTTTATCTGGCATAAAAAAATGTTGCCTCAGATCCCATAGATCACCAAGTTCCTTTCAGGAAGAAAAATTCACCTAAGTTATTTGACATTTATGTCTCTTTCCACCAACCGATTTACCCAAATAGGAAAAATGGGGAAAGAATATTTAGTTTTAACTGCCCCAAATGGTAGTTAACACTTAACAGTGCTTTCCTGAATTTTTCGGTTCTTTCATGATACTTGATAAATCAAATAAGAGAGTAGCACTCTCATGGTGACTTCTTCAACCCATCAACTCATCAAAATTAAAAGAATTCCATGTGGTATGCTATAGGATACAATTGGCATTCAATGAGGGAGGATTACACCTTATATTCAAATTTCACTTTTCTTGTAAGTAAAAATAAGATGTGCATCTGTATAAAACATTTTATTTTTACATCAACTCACATTCTTGTTGGGTATGATGTGAAAAATTATCTAACTTTTGGCTGGTTCTATCCATCAAACAATTCATTAATCTTTGTTGTCGTTGCTGTTGTCGTCTAGCAGTGTTCAGTCCAATTGCTACAGGTAAAAATGGTTTCAGGTTTGTATATATTGTTAGACATGTGAGTTCGAGACAAAAAGTCTAGCATGTGCATGTGCGTGTGCGTTTCTTCTTGGCAATTGGACCATTTTAACACTTTGCAAGTAAATTTCATATGTGAGAACAAAATCATTACTTTTGCCTTTCTAGTGTAAAATTTACTCATATCATATGACAGTTGATTCTCTATCCTTATTCACTATTGTACAGTATCTCTTGCCAATTTTTTAGTTATCCAGTGTGATCAATGGTTATGGTTGTGCGTTGAGATTACAGTTCCTCAGAACCCTCTCATCTGCACTTATTTAATTACTTTTTAGGATCAACACCAACAGATCCTTTAATCCAATTTCACAAATAGTGGAGTGTGCCTCTTTGTGAAATAAAACACAGTTTGATGCCCTTAAGATGGCCATCTTGAATCCATTTCTTCAAAAAGGAATGATACTCAAAGTTGACCTGGCTGGGGCCTTAAATTACTCCCTTAATGACCAATGAAAGTTCTAAAGCTCTCCATTTCAATTTCAAAGGATAATGATTGACTAGAGAATACATTTCCAACTTGTAATCATTGAAGAATTTATATGGAACATGATTAGAATGGGACTTTATTTTGCATTTCCCATGAACATGCTTTTGTTTCCAGATAAACAAAAGGGGTGAAGGTGTTGATGAAAAGATTAAAAAACTTGATGTCGAACTTGCTAAATACAAAGAGCAACTCAAGAAAGTAAGACCTGGTCCAGCTCAAGAAGCTCTTAAAGCTCGAGCCATGAGGGTTCTCAAGCAAAAGAGGATGTAAGAACTTTTCCCTTATTGCTTTTCTCAATGTTTGTTCTAAAGCTGATGTTATCTCTGCTCAGTTTTAATACCATGAATCATTACTTCATCTGGGAAAAGGTAACCTGGCTTTTCACTGGGTATATGAGTTACGTCAGTTAGGTAACTGATCCCAGACATGAGCTCATTCATGGGATATCTCCAACCTAAGTCATTTCTCATCCAGCAAATAACAACCCATCTCAACACTGCAAATTAGGACTGTACATTAAGTCCTTGCATTATCTTTTAAGTGTTTGTGTTATGATTATTTTTGAAAATCCTTGCATTTTGTTGGTCTTTTCTATATAGAGTACTTGAAAGGATCACTAGCAAATATGATGTATATGGTGGAAGCTGATCTTTTTGGTTATTATCCTTTTCTTGTTTGTCAACTTCTCCAATTAGCATGCTCCTGTAAGAATAATGCAATCAATGAATATGACTCCTGCAAGTATAATGCAATCAATGAATATGACTCTTGATGGCAACTTTTAGAATTGTCATCCTTTTCACTCAAAAGGAACATTATCACATTACTTGGGAGAAGTAGTAACTTTAATCAAAGGAAAAAAGGATATAAAAATATGGAGCCATTTTCATTGTGACCGCCCTAGCTGTTAAAATAAGGTCTTCTTGCCTAGGACTTGATCTTGGAATTAACCAATCCATGAGCATACCATGAAGTTACAAAAGTTGTACCTGTGAACCAACTGGCTCAAGAGAAATAAGTGGAATATCGAGTGCAATTCTTTTCTTTTTGATTTTATAAGGTCAATCCATCAAACCACTAGATCCTACATTTCTTCCAGAAAGTATCAGGTGGCATCTAGAACATATGGCATTGTCTTTCAAAAAAAGAATGTAGGGCATTGGATCCCACAACCATTGCACTATTACATTTTATTTGGATGTCACTTAAATATGAAAGTAGGCAGTGGTAAATGTAGAAAAATAGAATGCCTTAGTCCCACTTATAAAGAAGGAAACTAGTGGGAAAATTACATAAAGAACACCTTTATAACATATACTATAAAAATAACTCATAAAACACTAACTAAATAAACTGACACACTTTTCAAGATGGAGTCTGGTTGTCTATTATCCCAGTTTGTCATACAGAATGTTGTGATGCTTCCTAGAAAGTGTCTTGGCAAATATATTTGCAGCTTGAAGCTTAGAGGGCATACAGGGAGTGGTTTGTTCCTTCATGAAACATCATATTGGACACAATATAAACATATTGCCTTTCAATTACCATAAAATGCTGAAACAGGCAACTTAGCTTGAAGACCAAGGTCAATTGCAAATGAAGCCATCCACACCAATTTGCAGCTATTTATTCCATAGCTCAATACTCTGCCACTACACTAGGATGAGCACTATAGGCTGCTACTTGCTATGTTTAAGTCACCAAATTACCTCCCAGAAATTTTGCATGCTTGGTAGTGCATCTCATGTCTTCTGGAGAGCTGGCATAATTAATGTTTGAATAAGCACGCAACTCATAATGTGCCTATTGCGCTTGAAGAGGTGACCCTTCCCAAGTGATCTTTTTAGGTGCCTGAGAATCAGATACACCCCATGACAATAGTTGTAGTAAGATTTTGTCCACAAAGTTACTTGCGTGGCTGATGGCAAAGCTGATGTCTATGCTTGTAACTACTAGGTAGAGGAATTTCTGCTACTTGCTATGTTTAAGTTACCAAATTACCTCCAAGAAATTTTGCATACTTGGCAGTGCATCTCATGTCTTCTGGAGAGCTGGCATAATCAATGTTTGAATAGGCACGCAACTCATAATGTGCCTATTGCGCTTGAAGAAGAGACCCTTACCAAGTGATCTTTTTAGGTGCCTGAGAATCAAATACACCCCATGACAATAGTTGTAGTAAGATTTTGTCTACAAAGTTACTTGTGTGGCTGATGGCAAAGCTGATGTCTGTGCTTGTAACTACTAGGTAGAGGGATTTCTTGACACATTTCTGTATTGTCGAGGATCCTCAAATAATGGATTGTCACTACTGTAATTTCATTCAACTCCATGTATCCCTCAACTACCTGGTAGATCGGTCTTCTCAAGATTTTCAAGAATTTATTTCCTTTAGCATAGTACTAGGCCTTTTGAGTTTTATGTAACCTCAATACCATGAAAGCAATGCAATTTCCCAAGATCCTTGGTCATGAAGATCTTTGTAGAAAAAATTGTCATCACCTGTCAGTACTGTATTATTAACATACACAACCAAAACATTGAATTGCTCTCCATTTTTTTGGATAACCATCAAATGATTAGATGTGGGTATGCAAAACTCCCGTCTTCATTAAAAAAAAATCCTATTGTCATGATCTCACCTCTTAAGTTCCCAAATTAGGTTTGTGAACTTTGCTTTAACATACGTATCACCTTTTCAATTGGAATATATACTTCCCCTCAACCACGTAGCTGGGTGGTTAGAACGTGTAATCTTCCTTTGTGAAATCTCCACAAGTATTTTTAATATCTAGTTAGAACAATGGCCAATTTCTGTTTGCAATAGATAAAATGATTCCAAAGCCAAGTTGCACACTTGGAGAAATATCAAAATAATTAACACCATAGATTTAAATAAAATTTCTTGCAGGCAATTAGGCTTTCAACCTGTCCAACAGGTACTTTATTGTATAAAGCTATTGGCAATCAATAGTTATCGCATCTGCTGGGTATGGAACATAGTTTTTAGTGCCATGTGATATAGAAGCATGCATCTCCTTATCCATAGCTTTTTTTAATCCTACATCATACATTGCCCTGTATAACTTCTAGGAATAGTGATACTCATCAAGGTAGAGAAAATCTTCTTAGTAATGGGCTCAATTTGTTAAATGTAATGTAATGAGGCAAGGAATGAAGATTGCAAGATGCCACAGACTTGTTGCCATGGGCCATTATGGATATGTTTGCACATTCATAGCCTGTGAAAGTAGATTGTGAAAGTGGAGCATTTGGTGCAAAATCTAGAGGTAGAGAGTCAGCATACATATCACCTTGCATGATGGGTAAAGAAATTGGTGTCAGTTTGCTTGTTCCTCCTCTAACAACAAACAAAGGTCTAGTTTATAACTTAATAATACTCCTTCAAAGGCAAAGAAACTCACTCTCAACATAGGTGACATCAACATTCACAAAAGTACATTCAACCAAAAGGATCATAATAAGGATACCTTCTTGGTTCCTAGAGCACTTTAGAAAAGTACACTTGGCAATACAATGAGACAATTTATTAGGGATTGCAAATAAGTAAACAAAGTAGGTTCCTTTTCAAAAAAAAAAACCTAAGTAGGGATGATAGAAAACTCATACGATATTAGAATCATTAGATGGTCACCACTTCTATGTGACCATCCTTTTTACCTTCAAGAAGAAAGAGATCAGAATTGGGAAGCAACAAATCAAAAGGAATATCCCTTTTTAGAATTGAAGAAGGAACATATTTATCATTGGGGTTTTTACATATATGTCCTTGGAAATATTAGAAAAGACATATATACTCCTGTATATTTCATATTTACATATGTACCCTTACAAAGTTACTTCGTTATGGTCATATACCCCTACCCTGTTAAATTTAACGGTGACATTTAAAAAAATCTTTAAAAAAATTACATTTTTTTCTCTATAGTTTTTCAACTCTTCCTACTTTCCCTCTCCCCCATGACACAGTTGTAATGGCCTCCTGAGCTTGACCTCGAACCTGACTGGTGCTCCCTCCATTGGGGTGCTGGCAGACTCCCCGACCTGACCATTGAGTGCCATCATGTCGAGGATCTCGATGATGCTCTTTGGGGTGACGTTGAGCTTGAAGCTTCCCAAGGAGGCAATGACAGAGGTGATCTTGTCGGCGGTGGAGACGTTGAGGCATTTTACAGGGTCGTGCCGAGGTCGTAGAGCCATGCATCGGTGTTTTTGTGTGGCACTGATGGTGTTGTAGAGCTCTTTCTCGAAGGGGGTTTGGTGTTGGATTGCAGAGGAGGGGGAATGGTAGGAGGATGGTGGAAAAGGGCGTGGGTGCTTGTTGGGGTTTGGGGGTGGAAGTTGTTGTTGTTGGGGTTGGCTAGCGAGAGACGGTGTTGGTCACTACTGTTGCTACATAGTGGTGGTGATGGTGGAGGTAATGGTGTGAAGTGGGGTTATGGTTGGTTTAGTTAATAGAGAGGAACGTGGAGTTGGGAGAGAAGGGAGTGGGGGAGCGGAAGGTCGTTGTGATTGTGTCTTAGAGGAGGGGGAAAGGAGGAAGGAGGGAAGAGGAGGAAGAGGAGGTCGAGAAGGAGGGAAGGGTGGAGGAGGAGAGGAGGTAGAGGAGTTGGAAATAAATATAAATTTTATTATATTTTAAGATTTTTTAAACGTTCTCCATTAAGATTAACGGGGTAGGGGTAGACGACCATAATGGAGCAACTTTGTCAAGGTACATACGTAAATATAAAATATATGGGGGTATATATGTTTTTCCAAAATTTTCAGGGGCATATATGTAAAATCCCTTTTTCATATCACCCTAGTAGGGATCTTTATCAAAATGGAAAGTGTCGTAGCAATATCAAGAATGGACCTTGGTTTTCTCTAAATAGTACCATTCTCGCAAGAGATATAGGCATAGGATGGCTTACAAACCATTCCATTCAAGGAAAGAGATGAAGTTAGGGATGAGCATTGGGTCGGGCCCTTGTGGGTTGGGCTCGGCCCGACCTGGCCCAAACTCATTTAATAAATGGGTTGAAAAGCCAAGCTAAGGCCTGACCCAAAATAATTTTTTTTGACCCAAGCCTGGCCTAGCCCAAAAAAAAAAGGACTCGGGTTGGGTTGGGTCGGGTCAGCCCATTTATTCATGGTCTCGTTATTTATTTCATCGATGCCTACAAAATAACATGTAAATGTGACTCACTTGATATTTATTTTAGAAGTACGGACAACGATATGATTTGGTATAAGTAAAAAAAAAGACTTGTAATTTTTTTTTCTTTTTACTTTTATGTCCCCCTGGCTTCCCCTTACATTGACTCTTTTCTCCATAATCCTCGATGGCCCTCTACGACCCTCCTCCTCTGTATTAAGACTCTCAACCCTTCTCTCCTTTACCTCCTCCTCCATTGCCCTCCTCCTTCTCAGCCCTCCTCAGGGCCACTAGAGGGGATGGCGAACAGATGTATTGGGTCCAAGGGTGTTCTCGCTAGTGATCAGTAGGCTTAAGGTTAGGTGGAAGGAGATCAGGGAGGTCTTTGAGGGATGAGGAGGTTTGAAGGGAGTAAGGCAGTGTATGTAGTTTTGGTGTACTTTTATGGGTAGTATGATGCTTTTGAAATGCATGGAGATTTGTAGCTGTCCTCTTGGCAAAGGGCATTGAGCTCCTCCTCGGTATGTTCTATGTGTTGGCCAACACACATGCTCATGAGAGTTGTGTTGCTCTAAAAGAGAGGATCCCTTTAGGATGAGGTTATCTTCGAACCCATTGATCACCTTTTTGTTCTTGGCCTTCAAGACTTGTGATCTCAAGCTTTAGATGAGCAAGCAAAGGGGCTTGTTGACTTCAGGAACCTCCAGGACCCATAAATGTGACTTCCC
Organism: Thalassia testudinum; assembly: GCA_037157565.1. Classification (NCBI taxonomy): domain Eukaryota; kingdom Viridiplantae; phylum Streptophyta; class Magnoliopsida; order Alismatales; family Hydrocharitaceae; genus Thalassia; species Thalassia testudinum. The sequence goes on along the minus strand of JAZHRO010000076.1, from coordinate 8,432,101 downwards.
CTTTGTGGTACCTCGAATTTCATAAATGAGTCTTGTTCGTGCCCACATCAGGACCCATGAGCTTCTCATAATAGTCATCCTCATCATCGTCTTCATCACTAAAAATGGAGCCATTTGGAGGGAGGGATGGGGACATATGGGTGCTCTACTTGTGGTTGTCGGGTTGGTGATCCTCTCGTTTCAAAGGCCATAGGAGATGGCTATGTCGATGAGGAGGAAGTGGATGAGCACCTAGTTGTTGGTGAGAGGGGTGTGGCTGATGAACTTTGGGGCCTTGAAGGAGAATAGTGGGAGGAAAAAGAGGAAGATGAGGGCCATGTGAAGGATGGATGAAGGTGGTGTTGGCTTGGAGGGGAGGGGATGGTGGAGTGTTACTCTTCCATGAATGGTGGGAGAAGGGGGGTGGGGGCGTAGGAAAAGGCAAAGTAGCACTTAGGAGGAAGGTGGCAATCGGGAGAGAAGGGTTGATGTGCTTTGCTTTTCTGGATGATGTTGCTGAAGTCGAGGAATTGCAGGGTGGAGTTTGGGCCTGTGAAGGGTAGGGTTGATTAGGGGCTGGAGAGGGCAATAACAGAAAGGATGAGGTGAGGGGACCTGGGCGGGGGGGGGGGGGGGGGGGGGGGGGGGGGGGGGGCAGCATTGGTTGGCAACCACTTGATGGTGTCCATGGGGGACATGGATGTAGAAGCAAGATTGCGGGCTCGAGGAGTTGTGGATGGGGGCGTGGAAGGTGGAATTGGGGGAGGTGAGGAAGGTCCCCAAGTGCTATGTCCTTACCCTTTAGCGAAGTTGCGGTGGTGGAGGAGGAGGGCCACGTAGGAGGAGAGTCATGGAGGAAGGAGATGAAAGGGGTAAAAAAATAAAAAGAAAAAAATCATAAGGATATTTTCACATAAAGACTTCTTTATCACACATTCTTTTTAAAGGGCACACACATAGATAATTTAATATTTGCAAGTATCTGTATTTAAATATCAGGATGTTAGGCACATACATGTAATTACAAAAGATTACATATATTTAAGCCCTTTTCTAAACCACTTCCAATCTTGGAGTATTGTTCAGATACCATGTAGGAGAATTAGAATGGTTTATATTAGAATGAAACCCCTAATCTCGTTCATATAGAGGAAAAATTAGTGAGAAAATTACACAAAGAATTCTCCTAGAACAAACAAAATATGAAAACAACTCATAACACAAGAAATAAATAAATTGAGAGTATTATTGCCATTCTTGGTTTCAATGTGGTATTTTCCCTTGAATGTTCTCCCCTGCATTGAATGTATGCGATAAATACATATCAGGTCATGGTTTCCTGCTGGTGAATCCCCACGTCTGTTGAAATCATAAACCACTTTCCTCATTCGTTCTGCCTAGGTATGAAGGACAGCGAGATATGATCTACAACCAGACATTCAACCTGGATCAGGTTTCCTTTGCTTCAGAGGGGCTTAAAGATGCTCAACAAACTGTAGGTCTTGCCATTTTTTTTTCTTTTTTGCAGCTAAGCTCAAATAATTTGTTTTCCTCACATCATGTCTTTGCTTTGCTAATTCCCAGGTGTCCGTTCTAAAATCTGCAAACAAAGAGATCAAAGGAATGATGAAAACAGTGAACATTTCAGATATAGATGTAAATTTCTAGAACCTTGATATTTGTGCTCATTAATTTTATTTGGCTATCTTCCTGAGTAGCAAGATATACAGGATTCATTTTTACTGTTTCATTACTCTTTGATGTGCTGTTATAGAGAATGCAAGATGACATGATGGATCTGATAGATGAAAGCGCAGAGATCCAAAGTTCTCTTGGTAGAAGCTACGGTGTCCCAGAGGACATTGATGAGGAAGAGCTTATGGGCGGTGAGATGAAAGCTTCACTCTCATTTAATTTCTTTTTCTTGTTCTTTTTGAAAAGGCTTCACTCTCTTTTCTACCTTTCTTTCCAAGTCAAATTCTGCAAGCATTCAAAAGGAGTAGATTGTTTCTGAACAAGTTCATTCAAAAGCATTTATCGTTGGTTTCAGAGCTTGAGGCATTGGAAGAAGATATGGATAAGGAGGCTGAGCCTAATGCTGTGCCATCGTATCTTCAACCCGATCCTGAACTTGAGTTGCCTGAAGCACCAACCTCCAATGGACCACCTCGCCAGCAGAATGTTCAGGTATGTTTTGCATGTGATTTTTATGCTTTCCACTTATGATTCCTTTTGATCAAAGTTCAGATCCCATTGGATGGTTTTTTGAAATATGTGGTAATGTTGACTTGATAGAGTTGTGCTTAGTCTGGGTAAAAGTGGGTTGCCCGATGTAGCCAATGCTTTGTAAAAAAATCATATCCATCTTTTGCTATGAATTGTTGCACTCAATCTGATTGCATTGTGACTTGGCCTAGCCTAGATGTATATGGAGAAAAAAATCTACAACAAATCTAGCTTTATGTTGAAAAGGCTCGATTGGGTTCCAATCATTAATGTTCAGTTTATAAAAGTGGATTCATGGCATGACATTATCATTGTGATGCTAGCACTTCTTCAATATTAATCTATTTAATATTGTAAGATAGTTAGAGTAGAGTGATGGGGATAAAGACACCCACTCGTGCTAGCCATGTGCCCTTCCTCAAGGTCTTTGGATTTTGAGGGGAAAACAAAGGTCAAGGCTGCTTAATAATAAATCTGTACAGGACGACAATGAGGCCACCTGATCCTTGACTAAGGGTTTAAAACAATTGAGGTTCAGATGACTACTAAAAACATTTGGCTCTTGAGGACAACCCATAAAATTGACCAACCCCTTGAGGAGTCTAAAAATGACTACCTGGTGTGATGTAAGGCCTAGGAAAACTTAGCCAGACACCTACTTTGGTAGGGAGGCATCAGCCTTTGCTTGCTGCTGATTTCATTGGCCAAAGGCAACATGTTTGGAGCCTCTTAAGGGACACTCTCTCACTACCAAGTCTCTGTAACACACTCAAAGTCGCAGTTCTATGAAAGTGGGAGGGGACACCAAGTGGTGCCCGCCTCAGGCTTTAGAGGCAGATATTACTTAACCTAGGTTCTTTTCTTTCAGGCCTTTATGGCAGTCTCAGCAGCCTCCATGTATGCATGCTTGTGCAGATGTGTAGAGGCAACAATCCATGCAATGGCGGAACTAGGATTTTATGACACTTATAAAGAAATATTTTCATAATTAAATGAATTTCTCATGATATCATATTAACAAATTTGTGAGATCAAATGAGATTATAAAATCATGTTTAGGTATATAAACTTAAAGTTAAAATCTAATTACATGTGAATAAAGTCTTGTGGCTTTGGTCTTACCATAATAATTCATTGATAGAGAAATTGAGTGCATTCTTCCACAGATTGGGGCCAAAAAAAAAAAGGTTACATCTGGAAATAGCAAATAAAAAACCAACTAGATGTGGTATGCTATCAAACCCCCCCGTAGATTTGCTTTTCAAAATTTCTAATGCAAAAAAAAAAGTCATGTGGCAACTATTGTGTATCAATTATTTATGCTTTATAGGCTTGGGTCATAAATAAAATAAGATATTACTTGAATTCTTTTTCTCAATTTAAAATCCTCGAAATTACGATATGAAAAAGTGCTCTTCTAAAGAAGCATTGAATTCACTTCTAAACTATATCCCATTAGCATCGCATATTGTTTACAACTAATCAAGCACGCTAATAGGACAAGTGAATGTGTAATCTTCTTCAAGAACAAAGTCATCCAATTGATTATGATTGGAAATGCAAATGTGAACAATTGACATTCTGTGAACAATGCAAAAGGTTCAAACTTCAATGAAATGTAAAATCATGGTTCAAAACTAAAAAGAATAACACTTCATTCATGTGAAGAGGTTAACGATCCCCTTTATGTCTTAGAAAATGAGAACATATCATCTTTCACAAGAAAATATTATTGATCTCATAATATACAATTATGGAAAAATATCATTGACAATAAGATGAAATTCCAAAAACTAATATTCTTGATGATGTGAGAGGATGAGTCACACTTAGGACAAGGGGCGAAATTGGTGGGATCAAGGCAGGGCGCGATTGGTGGAGCCGCATGTAGGGAGTGTCAAGTGGCTAGTGGAAAGGAGGTGAAGCCTAGTGCTGTTGTTGATACAATGGGATAGGGAATGGAGGAGTTTGAGACAAAACAAAAGGAGTGAGTTGGGGTGACAGTCAATGTTCTTTTGTTTTTTCACCTATTTTTCACCTTTTAAAAATAGAAGCAAAGATCAATATGTTCTTATACCCAAGGTTATTTCCAATCTTGAGGGGGCATCTACCCTACCTTCCTAAAGCTTAGGTTTGTCCTTGTTTCCATGTCAGCCACATCACTCTTTCAATTTGTAGTGTCATAGGAGTCTTGTCAGGAATGAGAACCATCCTTTGAGTGCCGTCTATCTAAAATAGTTTTTTGCCCTTGCAAGCCCTAAAGAGATACCCTATTAGCAGTTAAATGAAGCTTGACGATGAAGAATCAGTCTCAACTGTCAAGACCGAAAATACGACATGCTTTATAGGACCTTCACCTCTTGTGCATACTAAGGGAGGCACCTTTTCAAGGCATGCTAGGTGGTACATTGTAATGCCATTATGCTTCTTTATAACTACTCATATAGCATCCTAACCAAGCTGTAGTGAGTGAGTCTCAAGGGAGTTGTAATCCTTTGATTAATATAGTGCCTTGGGAGGTTAGATTCCTCCCTATGACATGCACCCTAGTGGGTAAAACCTATTGTATTTGGCATTCTCTTGGGATAGCATTGCTCTTTGCCACTTTCTCTCCTTTTTACACCTAGTTCTCATTGTTTACATAGGCATCTCTCGAGAAGAACCTCTTGAGCATACAACGCCTAGGCTGCTTCTTCCGTTGGCATTGTTTGTTGAGACTCCAAACTAACCACAATATTGGTGTGGGTTGAATCTGGCAACAAAAAGCATGACACGTGTTTGTGTGTGCAAGAGGCCCTAGAGAACCTGCCTTGAAGACGTTCATTGCTTCAATGGGATGAGAGGAGCTGCTGTAAAGTAGAGGCAATGGGAGGGCACTCGGGCTATAAGTAAGAGAGTTATTGTTATAAACATTTACTGCATCACTGCCCCTTTCCAAGGGAGGAAGACAAAGCAGCAATAATTTTTCCATTAAAAAATGTCTTGTCTAGCTGTCAGTCGTGCCACCCCTAAACATCATCCTGCCATGTGGTCTAACTCACATCATGTTGCCATGTTGCCTTCCTTCCCAAGGATGATGCCTATCAAGTTGCCTTTATTTCCCTAGCTCTACCATCTGGATTAACATAAATCAGGAGGGATACTGCATGCAAACTTCACACTGGCTTAGAAGTATCTTCATTAGGAATTAATGTCTTAACCTTGCTGCCCTACCATTTAGGGTCATTTACAGCAGCATTGTTTGATGAATATGGACCCTCTCATCCTTTGCTTTCGCACAAGCATGTGAGTGGGGGTTTGGGCATCGTACTTGTTTGTTCTGGCTCACATCATACAACAAGACTTCCCTTGCATTTGTTTCAGAGAAATTCTTAAAGTTGAAAACACCTTGGCCTGAGATGGGAACCCAAGCTGAGCACTGTGGATCTTGAATGCGGTATCTTTGCTTCATCTACCTGACAAGTGAGGGGCAAATGATGAGTGTAAAAAACTTGTACTGGTTACTCATGCATCTTCTTTTCCAAAAAAAAAAAAAAAACTTGTTACTCATGCATCTTTCCTCAAGGCCATTAAATTTTAAGTGGGGAAACAAAGGTCGTGACCCCTATAAGTGTAGAGTTGGTCTAATAAATGAGAAACATTCTTACAGAATGGTATGAAAGCAGGCCCCTGTGGTTACATTAGGGTGAGCCTTGACTAAGGGACAAAACAGCTGACGTTTCATATACACTGAAACCTTTTGGCTCTTGAGGATTGTTCAACATGGTGTAAGGCCAAGGGGAACCAAGGTTTCACTTACCTCACCAGGGGGCATTGGCCTTTGCTTGCCCTGACTTTTGTGCGGTAAAGCCAATACATTGGGAGCCTCCTAAGGGAATCCCCTTCCATGTTGCCAAGTCTTCCCAGCAGTGTCGGGAGTATTAGCCCAACAAAGTGTTGGGAGGGACAAGTGCTGTCCACCTCACTCTTTTGACCCTCATGTCTACATGTTTGAGGGAATGAGTAGAGGCAATTTCCATGTTAAACACTTCATTTTAACACTTCATATTGTTGTGTGAGCCTCATTAGAGATGCAGAAGAAGTGGAGGTGGGACACATCCTTTAATGGTTATGTGCCTAAATGACCTTGTTGCCTCTGTGAACTTTAAGAGAGGTGCTCCTGCAGTTGTTTGATTTAGCTTCGAGAAGATGAATCAATCTTAATATGTCAGGACCAGATATGCTACATGCCCTGTATGACCTCCCTTTCTCTCATGATGTATACATTGGAGGGGAGGCACCCTTTTCAAAGCATGCAAGGTGGTGTACTCTAGTGCCATTCTGCCTTTTTGTAACTGCTCAAAGAACATCCGGCTTATCAGGAAGTGAGACTGGAGAGCTTTGTATTTGGAGGTTAGATTCTTCTTTAGGATGTATGCCCCTAATGAGTGAAACCTGGTATGTTCTCTCTTGAGATGACATTGCTATTTGCCATTTTTTCCCTTTCTTAAACCCACTTCTCTTTTTTGACATCGGTTTCTTCCAAGAAGAACCTCAGAATCCTAACTTGAGGTCTCTCTTCATGTTAGTAAGTTTGACAAGTCACTGCTAAAAGATGACCATAACTTGCAAATACAGAATGGGAGATGAGGAGAGCAGGAGGTCATGTTGGCATTGTAGCGAGTCCCTTTCAATAAAAATAAAAAAAAGTAATGAGGGGTGGTCACAAGGGATTCATAGGCAAAGAAGAGAGTAAATTGTATGTGGAAACTGAATCTTAATTAAATGGTATGGTGGTTGAGTAGCTGGACTCTCATCCAGTGGCTAGGTTTTGATTCTTATCTTACTCAAGGAAGAAGCAAAGGCTGCAACACAATGTCCCATTTGTATCATAGCCCTAAGTTACCAAGGCCTCGAAGTCTGGAAGCCTTACAAAGACATGTAGGCTATGTTTTCTTCTTGTAACTTTGCTGGAAGACTTCTTTTGTCATCAAAATTATGCACTGACATATGTTGCCATGATTAAGGAGCTCAAATGAGTAGTTCACCCTCTTGAGTGATGCCTATGACAAACAACCTATTTAGATTTTAGATCCCAAATAAGTTGTTACTGCTCATTAAATAGAAGTGTTCGCCTTGATCGGATGCATGTAATGACTCTAGATTTTGTGCTTTGACAGCTATTCTTGGATATGCTAGTGTTAGCTGATGTTAATCCCTACTGCATGATAAACTATTAGAAACAACATTGATAATTTATTAATTTCAATATTATCATAAAATGCTAAGGTAAGATGCATAAATATAGAGCTTTCCCTTTCGAAAAGGAAAAGTATAGAGCTTTCCCTTTCGAAAAGTAAAAGTATAGAGCTTTCCGATTATTTATTGGCTTGGAAACTTGAAATAATGGAAATCATGCAGATGAATAGAAATGGAAATGGGACACGGGAGAGGGCACAACCTTTTCTGGGAGGTTATCATTTGGACCCTTTCCCTTTTTTAAAAAAAAAAACTTATCCACAACTCTTGCCAGCCAGTGAGCTTGTAGTTAAAAATCACATATTCTGCTTCGTAGAAATGTTGTTAAGATGTGGTACATGGCCGTGACATCAGCCAATATGTCATAAAATCAGGAATCAAACTGGTTAAAGTTCTTTTCTATTATATTTTTAGTAAAATTATGTTCTTTTTCCTTTTCAAGAAAAATTGTGTTATTTTGCATAAATGTAAGCATGCTGTTTGGAGGTTGGATGGATCTAATAGACTGAGAATCTATAGATCTTCTCTCTTTGACCATTAGGGTCTCTATTTCCCCATCCATCCAACATCTCAAATTAATTGTATGGTTGTTTTCTATCTGCCTATATGTTAGTGTGCTTCTATCGCGTGAGACATTTTTGTTGCCAGTTTGGAAGTTTAGGTGCCCAATCAGTAGAGTCCAGCACAAATGAGTTTATACAAATAAACAAGCCATCTAGTTGAGTGACTGGCATGACTTATGTTTGACCTGACTCCCATTGCTCATGGCGAGTATATGCATCAATGCATATGTCAATCGGCACTGTTGGGCCTTGGAATTAATGTTACTGTTAATCAATTGTCTTGATCCATAGACTTTCTTTCTCGCCAGGACTGTTGGGCCTTGGAATTTCATGTTAATGCTAATCAAATGTCTTGATCCATAGACTTGCTTTCTGGTTGGGTTCTGTTATTTTCTGAGGTTCCAAAGTTTCAATTTTGGCTGCTATTTTTTGTAGTTGGAGGATGAATTTGGTCTCCCACCGGTGCCTCGGGCATCTGTTCGCAATTAAAGAGCATCTAGCATCTTTGAATGTTCTAGAAAGGGATGTTTCTACAAAGGGTATCTTGCTGAGATTGGATGAACGAATTCAGCATATATGATAGAGAGGTAATATTTGCAGTTTCTGTTAATGACGCTTTGTTGCGGTTTCATTGGTTCTTGGATCAGCCGTGGGCTGGCTGTTCTCTTTTTTCTAGTTCTGGATGTGCAACAGGCTACTTTTTTCGCTTCTTTTTTAGCTTAGAGAACATGAAAGTACCCTAAGATGTTCTGTAAATTGACTTAAAATCCTTGTATGCACAAAATTTTCTTCTCTGGAAACACCTGGTATTTGTTAATATGCTGAAGAATGAAAGGGAAAAAAAAAAAAAAAGGAACTCATGCATTTGACTGACTAGTCCAGCTACCATGAATTCATAGTTGAGTTGCTGGATGTATACCATCAGGTTAACTGGACATCAAAGACTTGGATGGTGGACCTTCTCTCACCCATTTGAGTTGCGAGAAACAGGTTCACTTATATTCAATTATAATTTTCTGCTGCAATATCGTTGGTACATAATCTAGCAAACAGGGTCTTATGAGAAACCTTGTCAACAAGACATGACTGCATGTGATATGCAAAATTCAAGCATGTAGGGCTGGATGAACCCTAACCCTAGAAATCAATCTCTTTGGAAAATCATCTCACATCCATCCAAGCACTTCTTTTCTTCTAATTGTTCAAAAACCACGGACATATGAGCAACTGAAATGAACTGATGTGCATTTCTGAATGAAATAAAAGTAGGCAGCCTGTAATTCTGTCGATTTTGTTTTTTGAACCGTATATAATCTTCTCGTCTTGTCAAGAAAATTTTCACATCCCCATGAATTGCACAGCAGATGGAAGAGGTTATTCCATTGTCATCTATTCAGTGATTAACTAAGCTTCCACTTTAAATCAGAGATGAGATAATTCCTCTATGTATTAGTACCATTTTGATTTGAGGCTGCCTGGATTGTAATGGGGGGAAGTTGAGCAGCAAATCAGATGAGGTTGGAGTTTGCTGTCAAAGGAAATTTTGCCTTCCTATCCCATTTGAAAAGTTTCATATTTCTGATTATGTTTAGGCTGTTTGGAGGAGACAAGGACGGGAGTTGGCTCATGCGTTTTGGTCCCACACTAGTCTCTTCTGGCACAAATTGGCTCATGTGTAATGTCTTGGGTGACCTATTGATCTCGAACATGTAGATGCATGTGTTGGAGGACACTACATGCCGCCTAGATTGTGACATCTGAACGACTGATATAGTCGTACGCGCTTTTTCAGAGGTAGCGTACATGTTAGGTTTCTATGTTCGTAGTTGAAAGTATTTCCCAATTTCTCCTGTGCACACGAACCATTTTCAAGAGAAATTAAGCAAACCTCCTGCTATAGGAGAAATTAAGCTAAATCCAAGCGCGAATTTAAACGGGTTAGATATTTATCCAATGTGTTTTTTTACGGTAGGGTGCATGTAAATCGGATTAAAAAAAAAAAAAAACATCTAAAGTTGCTGATCAAAAGGATCGAGAGTCAATCACAGGGACTTGACTTCTCCATGAATAATCCTACGAACATTCAATATTACACTTCTGGTTCTTGACATTTACCCAAATATCCTGCAAAATTGCTCTATTTACCCGAATGTGCTTTAGCCGGTCTTCTCTAGCTAATTAGTAATCGACATTTTAAATGAATTTCTGTCATATCTCTATAATTCCTCTTTCCTTTCACTTCTACCCACTTGCCACTCCCTCTTCTTTTGTGTCTTCCCTCCTTAACCCACTTGATAGGAGAAGGAAGAGAGTGTTGGGGGTGGGGGTGGGGGTGGTGGCGGTGGGGGGAAGAAGGTAAAGAAATCGTCGAAACCGGTGGGAACGGAGGAAAATAAGAAAATGCTGGGATATAACAGAAATGTTCTTTTATATTATGTCGAAAATAGAAAAATTACTAACAATGTAGAAAATGGATATTGTTGGAGGGTCATTCGTGTAAATTTGTATTACTGCTGAAAATGCAATTTCAATTGTTTGGTATTAAAATTTTCCCTCTTAAGGATTTACGAAAAATAGCACCTGACAGACACATTTTGATTTTTGTTGATACGTGAAGGAAACTCGGAGTGTATCCATTGAGGCTTAGTCTATGGAGGGAGATAATTCTTGTTCTTGAAGGTTATCTTATATTTACGATAGAGGATAATTTAATCCTTATTTACTCTATTAACCCATGTTATCTCGATGTGTGTTAGGTTAAGTTGTAAGTTAATCTTTTTTTTATCTCTCCTCTCTCTATATTCTCTCTCATGCATGTCTTTCCAATTTGCTCCTTCATTTTAATATAAATAAAAAAATACTAACTTATCTACCATATGAGAGACAAACATGTCTTTTCTTATCCTCCATTTTAACCTTTATATCCAATTTAATATCATTCTTTTACGTCATAAGTTAATTTCCATTTCTAAATTTCTATTCAACAAATACAAACAGGAGTTAACCCTCGCTCACAGATAAACATAATTAATAATGGTTATCTTCTATTACAAAGAAGCTAACCTAAGTTAGCTAACACTAACCATAAACTAACTTTGAAAGGATGGATCAACATGTAATCCAAGAATACATTCAAATCTGATCTTCTCATTTGACGTCCACCCTCAAGTAGTCTTCAACTCAAATCCTCTTTCACATGTATGTCTCTTATTAAACATCAAGAAGGGCCATCGACGGAGTATTGTTCACGGTCATGTTCATTTATTTTTTACCTTTTTTCTTTGGCAAAAAATTGATATTAGCCCCCTATAGATTATGATATGAGGTAAATGGTACATTTTTTTTTTTTTTTTGCTGTAAATCCAAGTGTGAAGGTGCCATTAAAGTATTACGTAGGACTTGCAAATTAGATGTTTAGAATAAAGAATATCTTTTTATAAAATTGAATAGGTGATTCTCTATATTTAATAGAGTATCTTCTTACAAATGTCCACCCCATAACTTTATATTACACTACAGGAATTCATAGCATTCAACATTTCCAGGAATCATCTTTTGACTTGGATGGATTAAGACACATGTTTGATATGATTGATAAAACAGAAATTTTGAATCAAATTTAGAAATACTCGAGCAATTTGCAAATGACAAAACTTTGATGACTTCTTTGATATCTGGTGGTCGTTTCACGAATTTATCTGCAGATGCAGAGCATGGGTTTCTATACCAGCCAGTTTGCTTTGCAAAACTTTATTAGGTATATGGTAAGTAGGAAAAAATCGGACAAAAATTCCACCATTTGGTTAGTTACAAAGGTTAGCCCAAAGCCCATGTAGTGCGGAAGTATGTGGATCTCAATGGATCAGATTAGGTTTTACATTTAAAATCCCGATGAGGGGGTACGTAAGAACGAATAGAAAGCAGATGCGACCCACGTGCAGTTGTCTCCACAACTAATCATGCGAAAATTTATTGGGCGAAATTATTAAAAAGGTGCTATGTACCAATACCACACGCTGGTTTTCGTTTTGAGCGTTAGTTCTTCCATGTCAAAATCTAAGATAAATTTTGCGTTTTCCATCTCCACCATTCGTAAAAGGTATAACAAGATAAAGAGGAAAGCTGAGACTCGACTATTTCCAATGGACATATCCTACTTTTGTAGGAGAGGGAGATCACACGGCGTATAATATAAATAGTAAATAATACATTCATAGTCAATGCAACACACACAGCACTGATACTTAACCACACAACACGCAGCGTGAAAAGTAGACGTTAAATCATCTTACCTTACGTTACCACTGGTCCTATTGTTTTTGGTCTTGTCCGTTGGTGAGATGGGGTTGGTGTTGTTAGTGGGTCCGCACAACCACCTAACATTCAAGTGGAATTCAACGTGATTGGTCTTCACTGTGAGGACTTTGTGTTAGACGCATCGTTGATTGACATAAAATTCTCGTCGATCCGGTTCTTCTTTTTCTAATTTGGCGCAATTCTGTCCAATCGGGTCCAGAAGAGTTGAACAGTTTGGAGAGGTCGGGGCACATGGAATTCTTGACATGCTTGTTCTCCTTTTAATACGACCCAAGTTTATTGTAATTAAATAAAGCTGATTTGCATGGAAGGCAGATCCCTGGTGCTTACGGATGCATCCGCACGTTTCCCAGACTTTCGTGGAGTGCCGGGTGTCATCTGTCTACGTGGGTTAGTTCACTTGGCATTGCTCTGTTAACCCATGTTATTCCAACGTGTGTTGTTGGGTTAACTTGTAAGTTAACTTTCGTTTTATCTCTCTTTCGTTATGTCCTCACGCATGTAATTTTTCTCAACGTGTCCCTTTATTCTAATATGAATAAAAAAATACAACTAATTTACTTATCGTCCAAGGGGTTAAATACATCTTTTTCAACCTTATTCTCTATTTTAACCCCTATATCTAAGCAAATACTCTCCTTTCGCATCACAAGTTAACTTCTATTCCTAAACCCTGTTCAGTAAAAGCAACAAGGGGATTAACCCCCATTTTCAAGTAAACATAGATAGAAGTTATCCCCTGTTGCAAAGAAATTAACCAGGATTAGCTAACCCTTATGGCAAACTAATGCAAAGGGAGATAGGGTGGAAACTAAGGCATAGGGAGTTAAGAAATTAGTGTTAAAAAATGTGAAACTGATATTAACATTCATTTGTATTTATTTGCAGGATAGTGTTAACATCAATTTTTATTTACTTAAATTGATATTAAATTGTGATGTTAACTCTTATAGTATTTACTTGAACCGGTGTTAACACCGATGTTTAGATAGTAGAGTTTGGATGTGGATGAGTTACAAAGTTAATACCTATGTTACTAATACCTATAAAAACTGGTGTTAACAAAATGAATGTTAACCTCCTACAATATATGTTAAAATTTTATAGATTAATCTCTCAGGTAAATAGATGTTAACCTCTTCAAAGATAGGTTCACCCCCAAGTAAACTAGTTGTATAAATTTGATATCATTGTGGAGCATCAATCCTATGAAATTGTTGCCGTGGATCCTTTCAAAGGGCTTATAGCATCTCGATTGATTTGATCCTTTCAATCCCATTTCATTTCCTCATATGGCTTTAGCTAGATTTTGATTACAAGAATAAGGATTTTGGCATTGCTAAAGGAATTAGTTGAAAACGGAATTTAAAGAAGAATCGGGAGCTTTTGGTGTCTCGATGTTGCAAATGTCACTCAAGGAATCAGATGAAAATGTTTGAGGGATGGATTGATTTTCCTCCCAAATTGGAATTTATTTACATCAAGGGTTACTTTATCTGAGGAGTTAACCTCTCATCCAGAGGGTTAGCATGTATTTACTAGAGAGGTTAACTTGTAATATTTATTTTTGAGAGTTGACAACCATTTTTACTAACACTACTTTTAAGGAATGTTAGCAAAATATATGTTAATTTCATAATTTCCCCACATCCAAATTCTACTTTCCAGAAATTAATATTAACACCAGTTTAAGTAGACACTGTAAGGGTTAATATCATACCTTAACGTCTATTTAAGTAAATAAAAATTACTATTAACATCACTCTATAAATAAATAAAAATAAAGGTTAATATTAATTTCACATTTATTAACATTAGTTTCTTAAACTCTCAAATAAATTAACCCTAAAAGTAAGAGCCCAATTCCAAAATTTAATTCACCTGCTAAGAAAGGGTAAATATTATGAAGGGAGAAATTGACTTATAGTAGTGATTTTATAGTCATGAATTTGATTTTCCTTTGAGATGGGTGGCATTCATGCTCCTAAAAGATTGCGAGCCGTGAACTAATAATTCTTATGATTAATTTACTTGTGAGGTTAGAAAATTGATATTAGAAAATTTGAAATTGGTGTCTAACTTTTATTTTTATTTACTTGTTGAGCGATGTTACATTAATTTTTATATACTTGAATCGATGTTAATATCAATTTTTAAGGATGTAGGAGGGTTATAAAGTTGACACATTTTGCTAATATCCTTCAAAATTGATGTTAGTAAAATTGATGTTAAGGACCCTTAATATGAATTTTTAACGTATAAATTAATCCCTCAAATAAACAAGAAGTCAACCTCTCCTTTAAAGGGTTGATTGGTGAAGTAAACTAGGCCTTAATATTAAGGGAATATTAGTTCTTTTCATCACTTCTCAGTTCCACATGCGTTTGCCTAATGAGACATGGGAAGTAACACAGCTGTGATGCTAACAAAAGAAGACAGTGACAAGGGAATGATGGTGTGTGACAAACAATAGTGGCTTCCATTTTTTTATAAGTATGGCATTTAGTCCCTGATTATTGATTTTGAAATCCCAATTTCTTAACACCACCATCCATCTCAATCATGTGATTTAACTTCTCTTTCCCGTCTGCTCCAGGAAAAGGAATTCCAAAAATCGGCGATGGTTAAATAGATAGGATAGGATTGAAGAGCACTTCTATCTCATGCAGGAAGATCCAACAATCGAGGCTATTTATGGAAAAGATCCTTACTTTTCAGGGCCATTCCAAAAGATGAATTCATCCCTTTGGCTAAAAAGCACACCTTAATTGTCTTCAAACTGAACTCAAGCCTACTCAACTTATGCTCGAGCAACGACGAGACCACAAGGGCATAAATTCACATATATTCACCAATTTCTCGTGTGAGGACCCTCCTCTACCATAATTGTACTGATAGCCCATCCCGAACATCTTCCACGCCATATTTCAAAAATCTCGAGCTTCAATATCACTTCTTCTAGCTTGTGATTACAGAACCAAACATCTGGCAAAATAAAAATGGAGGTTGAAGGGAAAGGAAGAGGAGGGAGCATAAGGAGGGTGTGGAAGCTTGTTAGAAGAGGGAGAAGAAGGATAAGGTGGTCAAATGGGGAATGGGAGTGGGAGAGAATCGGGTGAGAGAGAAGGAGAGTGTGTGTTAGTGTGCACACATGTGTGCATGCATGCTTAAAAAAAAAAAAAAGAATGAATCTCAACCCACATCTTTGTTTTAATATTTGCACTAACTCAACTAAGGTTAAGACCACAAAATCTATAGCCTCAATCTACCAAAGGTTTATTATACATGTGAAGACGAACAGCTTTGGAGGAAACCCTAAATTACCTCTGCATGTCTAAGGACAAATGCATAATTTGAAATATGCAACTAGGAAAATGGTTGAAAGAATGATGCATTATAAGAAAGTCCAAATGTATTGTCAGAGACGCATGATGAGCCTTGCAACCACTTTCATAATTGGCTTCACATTTTCTAAAGTAACGGAGGCGAATCATGTAACAAGTACAACGATATTCTAAACAACCCAAGCCTATTGGAAGGGATTAAGTTGGAATTCTTCAATAATTCAGGGTAGTGCACATTTTCATAAATCCATTGCCAAACCAATCAGATCTATATCGAGAAGATGAATCGACATAATGCACTAAGTACTTCTGAAATACATTGTATTCCTAAACTAAGATCATGAGTCTCCATCCCTGCATCACTTGGAGGATTGGTGCATGGAGCATGGTCAATTTCTCCCCAGTTTACCTAAGTGGGATTCTAGGTCATCAAAAAGATAATCTCCAATCTCCTTCGCTTCTTTTACGATTATCCTTGTTATTTGCTTTAGAGAATACAACTTTTCCCTTCTTTTCCAAACCTTCTCTTCGAAACTTAAGATACAAGGTTCGATGAAAATTGTGCATCAAGATGTTTTCAAGCAACCGCAAAGCACCCAATCCAACTTGGGATTTATGAGTTGGATCATACCAGATATTAGGGTTGGTTGGGTTGGATTTAGGCAAGGAAAACCCTAATTCTACCCCAATTTTGACCCTGCTAGAGGGTGGAAATGCAGAGGCCATCACAAGCAGAGTGTGGTACGGGCAACTCTCTGAAAAAGGGGAGTTGTTTAGCACACTCCATATCATTGCTCTTTCACGTCTTCCTCAATGTGCCCTCTGCAGCCTGCACCGCCTGGTCCATTATGGTCATAATTAATTACCATATCATGCCCCACCATTTATGTTGTCTACTCATCCACACACACCACCCTCCCCCCCCCCGCCACACACACACACTTATTTTAATTAAAACGAAACATACTCAATTATACCTGCTAAGTATGTGCCTTGTCAAAGTACTACATGGAGACAAGCCGCTCAGCAATACAGTATTAGGAACCCTTCTTTTTTTTTTTTTTCCTCCCTGCCTTGTGTCAGGGCCAACTGGATCTCCACGACATTGCTTGCTGCAAGCCTTTTATAATCTAAATTCCAAACGTGAAGATGCGTGTGAAGGAAGCAGTAGTTGAGGAGTAAGCTTCAAGCTTACCCTTTTGGGAGGAGGGAAGAGGAAAATTCATGTGCAGAGAAAGGAGGAAGGGTAGCATCGGAGGATATGGAAGGTTAGCATTAGAAAGAGGGAGATCTATGGATCTCAAGAGTGATATATCCATTATCCAAGGAAGACAAAGGTAACAAATGGGTGTTAGACGAGGGTCAAAATTTGCCAAGCTAGCAAAGGATGCTAGAAGGAAGTGGTTTATAAATCAAAGGTCTTCCTCGAACCATAACCTATAGGCCAAATGCCGTATTCCTTTTAATCGAATCCACTGTTACCTCGGTGTTCTTCCTTCTCCGATCATAGAAGAAGTTTCTTATATCAAGACAAGGCTCTTGACTTCTCTTACATGAATTGTTAAGTCATTGATTTTGAATGGAGATTTTGGCTTGATCGATGTTTCTTTATTCGCTTCACTCCAATACACAAGGGGCACGCTCCGCGCGATTGCAAGTTAATGGTTACAAGCCAATCTAGGTCATGCCATGAATGCTACGTTCGATATTTACAAGTGAAGAAAATGCTCGTGCCATGGAGTACGAGAGCATTGAGAAGAAGGAGAGACTAGAACAAAAGCCTTGATATGTAAGGAAATTGGCCTCCTACTCCTCAGATCAAGGTTCAATCCTTGTCATCCATTAGAATAATCCCGTGCGCCACGAGTGCATCAAGTTGACTAAGGCACATCTACTACTAGAAACCTGAATTATCTCAACATGATAATCAACGAGACTTCATCCACCTCCCAATAGTCGCAGAGTCCGATAAAACCAGTTAACGGGATCATCAAGCCAAAAAACATGGGGACAGGAATCGTCTAAGCAATATTTCATTCTACTGAACACACAGTAAATTCAGGTTTGTGTACAATTTCCATTCATCTGAACACACACGGTTCATCAGAAAGGAGCAGCACTGCAAACTGGAAAGCAAACCATTTATTTCATTTGCTGGTATCCTTCCATTGTCCAGATGCATAGATGGAGAAAACTGGAGGGAAATATGCACAGGAGAACATGAATGATCTCAAGAAGCATATGCATATTCAACTCTATTCATGGCACAAAAACCCGCGTTCCAAAATCAAAACAAAATTAACATGAACAAGGGCAAGGAACAGTTATCTACAATGTTTACCTACAAATATGTGGTGCGATGGAAGATCAGGTGTCTTTCAAGGAGCATGTTTCCCCGGGGAATTTTCCGTAGGATTACCGTCCGTCTGAAGAAGTGAAAGAATCCGCGAATCCCGTGGGTCTCGGGGGTATGCTTCCCTTGCTGTCGTCAAGGCTCAGAGAGCTCATGTCCGAACAGTCGTCGGCTTGCCAGCCCTTGACCATCTGAAGTAGAGGCTGGTGGAGGTCAATTCCCAAGTACTCTTCTTGGTCGTCCTTGGCGGGCCTCCACTTCTCGATCAGCGGAGCCAGCACGCTCACGGCGTGCCCCATGTCGGGCCTCTGTTGAGGTTCTCTAGCCGCGCAATGCCCCGCGAGTTCGGCGAGAACCCATATGCTCACAAAGTTCTCGTCGGTCAAGTCAATTGCGGGGTCGATGGCAGCCTTGAGCTTTTCCGTGCTGGACTTGATATCGTAGAACCACGAGGCGAGGTAGCGAGTTTCCTCGGGCCGATCCTCGTCCAGAGCCGACATTCCGGTCAGTAGCTCCATCAGAACCACCCCGAAACTGAAGACGTCGGCTTTGGTCGTGATCTTCCCCGTTACTGCAAACGAATAACAAGAGAAATGCATTCAGCAAAAACCCTCAGTTAATAGCTTACATCATTAGGATGGCTATGGGGGGGCGCACGGGGGAACCGATATTTCCACTACCGTTTTCGGGTTGCGGATTTTCATCTTTAAGGTTTTGAGGAAGCGACGAACATTTATATTTGCACCTTTTCAGCTACGATTAAGCAACATTACTGCATCTATAATCTGAATTCCTTTTGACCCGATCAGAACTAGAGGATATGAAATTCAATTGGCATCCATTCTCGAAGGGAAAGAAATTCAGGTTTTCATATCGACTGTAAAACCGTAATTTCTGGAAAGTGATAATTTCCTATCACACAAATAGGCAGCAGAGAAAGAAAAGTCATGAACTTGTACTAATCAAATGCTTTCTCCATCAGCAAAATTACCAAACAATTTACATTCCCATTCCATTCGAGTGTGGGAATCACCTGCATACTCCGGAGCTAAGTATCCGAAAGTGCCGGCAAGCCGTGTCGCGACCGAGTTCTTCCCGTCGGGAGCCAGCTTGACCAGCCCGAAATCCGCGACCTTCGCTCGGTAACCATCGTCGAGGAGGATGTTGGACGACTTGAGATCCCTGTGGATGAACGACCGATGCGCCAAACCATGAAGGTACTCCATCCCTCTCGCCACATCCAACGCGACGTTGAGCCTCTTCTTCCACGACAGGGGCTCTATGCCCAACTTCTTCCAGTGGAACAAGTGCCTGCTCAAGGCACCCTGAGACAAGTACTCGTACACGAGGAGCCGCTCGGATCCCTCGACGGAGAACCCCAGCATCGAGACCAGGTTGCGGTGCCTCACCTTCGAAAGGACCGCGATCTCCGACTGGAACTCGTCCAGGGCCTTGCTGCTCAAGATCGTGGACTCCATCCTCTTCACGGCTATCGCCGTCCCATCATGCAGCACCCCTTTATACACCACCCCGAAGCCTCCGCGTCCCACCACGTTCTCAGGGTCGAAATCGCGGGTAGCGTCCCGGAGGACCTGAACCGAAACCACGAGGCTCCCTGAGTGGAACAGATGGGCATCAGCTCCTCCAACGCTCCCCATGCTCAGGGGGTCATTCGACCCGGCGCCCTTGCTGGCGTTGTCCGCGACCGACACCTTAACCGCATGGTCATCCGAATTGGGGGAATCTCCAGGGTGGACAACCACGGACCCCGGCGAAACGGTTCTATCCTTCTTCTTCCCCTTCTTGCTTAGGCAAACGCTCAGAGCAACCAGCAACGCAAGCAGAACCGCAGAAGCAGCCGAACCCCCCGCGATGATTGCCACCTTAGCTCCATTACTCGACGAATACCCACTCGAATTCACATTCGAACCGGGGGGAGAGCCATGGGGTGGAGTGGGGGTGCCGCCACCGCCACCACCACCACCAGAAGGCGAAGTCGGGGAGCTCCCATTGGAGCTCCACGACGGCGACCCTCTCGAGGGTGGGGAAGGGGGAGGAGGGTGCAAGCCCGGGTTCTGGATATAGGGGTTCTCGTCGACGAGGAGCGTGACGGAGGCGGGGAATTCGGGCACGGGAGGGGAGAGGTTGTTGGAGCTGAGGTTCAGCATCCTCAGCGTGCTCAAAGCTGCCAAACTGGTGGGGATCGGCCCGGAGAGGTTGTTCCCGTTGAGCCTGACGACCGTCAACGAGCCGAGGTCGCCGAGGAACGAACTGATGAACCCGGTGAGGCCGCGGTTCGGCAGGTTGATCACGGAGACCTCGCCGGAGGTGCAGGAGACGCCCAGCCAGCTCGCGCAGGGGTCGTTACCGGCCCAAGACTCCGCGAGGTCGAGCGGGTACCCCACGTCGGCGAGGAATCCGAGCAACGCCGTCACCGCGGGCGCGCAATCGGTGCCGGGCTCCCCCTGGCAGAAGGAGTTGCCGGAGTAGTTGTAGGTCTCTATGTCGAGGTCCGGTATGGGGCCAAGGAACATGTTGTTGTTTAGGTTGACGTAGTTGAGAGCCGTGAGGGTCTGGAGGCCTCTAGGGACGCGGCCTGTGAGCCTGTTGTTGTTGAGGACGAGCTGCTGGAGGGAGATGCAGGAGCTGATGTTGCCCGGGATGGTGCCGGAGAAGGAGTTCCCGTGGAGCCAGACGGTGACCAAAGATGGCATCTTTGGTAAGATGGATATGGAGCCGGTCAAGCCGTCGCCTACCTGGTTGTTGACGACGAGGGTCTGGAGGTTGGAGCCGGCGAGGGCGGGGGGGAGGGGGCCGGTGAGGGCGTTGTAGGCGAGGCGGAGGTTGGCGAGGGAGGGGAAGGCGGCGGCGCCGAAGGAGGGGGGGATGGGGCCGACGAGGTTGCAGGCGTCGCAGGAGAAGTTGACTAGCTGTGGGGAGTTGGTCTCGAGGGAGGAGGGGAGGGACCAACCGCCGGAGGTGGAGTTGAGGGGGTTGTGCTCCAAAGAGATGACCTTGAGGCTGGAAAGGCCGTCGAAGAAGTCGTGGGGGATGAGGGTGAAGGCGTTCCAGCCGAGGTAGGCGTACTCGAGGCCGGAGAGGCCGCGGAAGGTGGGGAGTGGGCCGGTGAACTGGTTACGCTGGAGGCCGAGGTTGTAGAGCATGGAGAGGCGGTTGAAGGTGGAAGGGAGGGGGCCGGAGAGGCCGAGGTTGGCCACCTGGATCTGGGTGACCCGGACGCCGGAGCAGAACACGTGGGGCCACTTATTGCCGCAGGGGTCGTCGTCGTCCTTGGGCCACTTGAGGAGCTCCGGGTTCTCGAGACCATTCCTGAGCTCGACGAGGACCTCGTAGTCCCCTGGGTCGGTGACGCCTACTACCCCCACGAGGGAGTGGAAGGCGAGGAGGAAGAGGAGGAGCGGCCACCAAGGTGGCATTTGGAGGGGTACCCCACTCGCCATTTCACGCGGGAGGTGCGGGGTTCGGGTCGGTTCCCATGGAAGCGGGAGCTTTTCTAGATGAAATGAGAGGGAAGGCTTCGAGGTGGGTTCTTCTTCTTTGGGTTTTGCTCCGTGGAGACGTGGGAGTTGGAGATTGGGAGGTGAGTGGGAAGGATTTAATGATGGGAGTGAGGGGAGGAAATGGTGGCGGTGTATGGATCTGTCCGCGTAGTTGGAGGAGAAGAAGGTGCAATTGGCTTTGAGTGTTCTCTTCCCTCTCTCTATTCGTCTCTACGTCTTCCTCTACTTAACCTTTTGTTGGGTGCGTGTGTGGGAGGAGGCGTGCAGAAGGGGAGAAGGCATGGAAGAACGGAAAAGTGGAGCTATTCATTTACTTATTATTTTTTTTGTATTTACGTATTTATTATAACTCGGAAACCCTTACGAGTAAATTAAAGAAATTGGTGATCTCGTAACGTCAATTTCTAGGTAATGTAAGCTCTAGATTTTAACTTAGATTTAGATTTTCTTATCATAGTCACCATTTACCATTAACTGAATTATATCTCGATAGATTATCTCGTGTTGCAGGACCTTTGAATAAGTATAGGATAAGATTTGAATCGAAGTCCCCCACAACCAAAAATCAACGGTACAAATACACCCCTGCTCGGTCATGCCATGCAAACTGTGTATTGGTGTTTTTGCTGTCTTTAGGTGGAGGGCTAATCAGTGGCGGGGGGGAGTGAGCGTATGAGAAGGGTGGGCGGACGGACGGTTGGTTGGTGGAATTTGCGTGGATGGTGCGAGATAACAGGGGGGTTTTGCGAGCTGGTCCTGGTAGCGGGGTGGTGATTCTTTGGTGGTGGCCTTTGGTTACTTAGGTTGTGTTTGATGGTAGAATAAGGGTTATATCAGGATTAAATATTGTAAGGATAAGTTGAGAGTTGTTTAATTCAATGATATAAAAATAAGTAGTGGGATAAAATGATTTGGAATAAAATGTGACGTTGGTAAATAATTTTTTAATATTACGATATAAATGTGAATAAGGTGATGTGATGTAATGAATTTATTTTAATTAATATATTAAATTGAATTGGATATATTTTATTATATAATGATATTGATGTGATATAATAGTATGATTTAATATTGATTTTAATTAATAAAATTAAATAAATTATATTCTTTACCTTTCAAATTAATTTCGTTTACTTTCTTTTATGAAATTTTGAACCCTTGAATTATCCAATCAACTTATGCTTTTGAAATTCCGTAGGGTGACGTTGCGCATACTGTTGCAACTCCGGCTTTTGAAAAGCAACGCCCGTGGCTTCTCGACGAAGACAGTAATGTCTCTTCTGGCCTTATCTAGTTATCCGCAATCTTCTAACGGCCATGTTAAAATACAATGACAAAAGAATGTTATATCGAATTTACCGGGGATAGCCGCGTAAAGAGGTAAAACGTTCTTATTTGGACCGTGTAACAAACTTTAGGCTGTAAGAAAAATCAGCATCCTAATTGGTTGATGAACTCGAGATCAACTTTAGCGCATTAAGGCGCTGTATGACATACATAATTAACGTTAATTCCACTCTCAATTTTATGTTTGACGTCGTTAATTTTGAAATCTAATGATTTCTGACGGTGTAATTTTAAATTTAATTAATTTACCTCTTTGGTGAAATTATGTAATTCCATTCATTAATTTCACATATTTTTTTTTCAATTAATTTTTCTTCTTATTCTATTAATTTATTTCACCAAATAAATACTTTAGAAAAAATAAAATTTGTAAATTTTTTAACAAGCTAATAAATCTAATCAAATATCTCAATAAAATAAAATTTCTTAATTCCTTCTTTCCTCTTAATTTTAATTTTAATTTTTCTTAATAATTTTTCTCGTCAAATGATGCCTTAGAAATTAAAAAATAAAAAAATTAGCAGATATTGTCGGTCCTAGAGTTGAGCACTCCTTCCGCTCGAAGAGGAGTTGTGAGGTTCAAATATTGTCCGTCGTAAGTGAGAGAAAAGACTGTGAATTTCGTGGTCAACAACAAAGACAAGTGTTTTAATGTGAGTTGTTTGACTGCGATCGTAATCCATCATAAAAAATAATAGATGATGTCAGAGAGTCGGAAAAGGTTGAGTGTGCGTATCACAGTTAAAACTATTTTTTCTATGTGAGGTGTAATATAGGACTATCCTTTTTCTCGACATTTATTTATATCATGCTCTGAATATTTCACACGGTCACCAAATTACTCACGTCACAAGAAATACATTTAAGTTAATAAATAATAAAAAATATTTCACTATGCGGATGATACTGGCATATTCATAACTGCTACTATAACTGAAGTGTTACATTTAGAATATATACTGAAGAATCTTCGGAGGCTATCGGGATAAAAGGTTAATTTTAACAAGTAAAGAGTCTTCCCTGATAAATGGGCGGTATCGGAAACAAAAAAGTCAAGAAAATAGGAAAATGTAAATGATGATGTAGTTATTATTTTTATATGTTACGTAATATTGAAAACGTTGATTTATTTAATAATTAATATTTAATGTAAAAAAATAAAAAAATTTAAAGTTTGTGTGATAATTTTCATTATATTTAAAAAAATTGTCACACTATTTTAACTTAAAAAATATACATGTATTTAAAAATTTTACATTCGTGATAAAAAAATTTTCACTGATAATAAATTATTTTGCATTGGTGATAAATTATTTTAATGATAGTTTTACCTATCCAAAGTGATTTTGCACATGTTTAAAGTGATTTTGATTTATGAGTATAAGGTTTAAGTTTATGGAAAATAATTTACGTATGAGAAGTGATTTTTCACTTGAAATGTGATTTTTTACCTTAGGATTTAGACTCTAAGATTTAGGGTCTAGGGTTTAATGAAGCTAAACCCTAAACACTAAAGACTAAACTCTAAATCCTAAGGTAAAAATCATCTTTTAAGTGTAAAATTACTTCTTATACATGAAAAAATACTTTGAATTTAATTTTGTATCGGTGCAAAAAAATATTGCACCGATGTAAAGTAGTTCAAAGTAAGGTGTAATCTTATTTTGCATTAGTGAAAAAAATATTACATTGCTGCAAAGTAGTTTAAAGTAAGGTGCAATCTCACTTTACATCCGTACAAAAATATATTGCACCGGTGTGCAATCTTACTCTACACCCTTGCAAAATTTTTTTGAAGATACAAAGTGATTTTGTACAACCACTCACTTCTACGAAAGTGATTTGTTGTTGGTTTTAACAATAGTAGACACAACCACTTGTGGGATTACATTTACAGCTATGCGTCAACTTTTTTTGCATAAAAGGGAGGGAGGGGCTACATTTACAACTATACATCAATTTTTGTGTCAACTTTTATGTTTTCCAACTCATGTCTAATAAAAAATTCTATTGTCTCCAACCTAAGAGTTAAGGAGATGGAGGATGATGAAGTCTATCTTGAAAATCTCCTTCTAGATTCTAGAAGACAAGCCAAACTAAAAAATTCATTACTATCCAAATGTGAAAAAATATTATCTAAATGGAAGGGTAGGGCACTATCATATGCCGGAAGGGCGATTTAAATTCAATTTAGTTTGCTTGTAGTACCAAATTATCTAATGTGTACAAATCTCTTTTCTAAAAAGCTATGTTCTCAAATTGCAAAGATAGCTAGAGATTTTTTGTGGGATTTCCTCGAAGGTGGCCGACATTTTTATGTTAAAGCTCGTCTTCGGAGGTAATTCCCTAGCATTTTGGAGGAATGGGATTTCTACCCCTCTCAGAATGTATCACCTTTTATGAAAGTCATGTCTCATTTTTTTTTTAGAAAATTAACATTTCCATTAAAGGAAAGAACGTGATATAAGAAAACGTGTCCTAAAGGGAAAAGAAAAATAAAAAAATCTAATATCCTCGATGAAGGGGAGGTTGCTCCTCGTAAAAGTAGGGAAAAGATAAATATAAAAAGAAGATAAGAAATAAAGAAAAGAAGAAGAAGAATGATGTGTGGTAAAATTAAAAATCGATCAACTTCTCCAAAAAAATCAACCCCACGCTCAAAGTGATGACAAACTACCGATGAAAGAGATCTTAAAAATCATGCCACCAAGTAAATTGTTTAAGTCAATAATGAGAAAACTCGATCGTATGGAGTTAGATTTTTCATGTGATTAAAAAAAAAACAAAAAACAAAACACCACACTAACAGAAAGGCAAAAAGAAAACCCAAGACACTCCAACCGAAACCATCCTCGTAATTGCCGAACGAGCAAGCAACTCGCAGCCCAAGCCACGCTCAACCCTCGCAGCCACCGCTGAGTACCCCCTTCAACCAAGAGAGGCACTATCGCCGACGCCGGAGAGGAGAACCAAACATCCCCATCAACGTCGACCACATCCGCTCCCAGCCACACGACCACAGCTGCCCAGCCGAGCGACCACGGTCACGGCCGCCCCCAGCGGAGCCGACCACGACTGCACCCATTAACGTCGCTGCGGCCAGTCTCAGCCGCACGACACACAACGCCGGCAACACAGACGATGACGAGCCCTGGTGGACGAGAAGCACCATCCGACAACCGATCGCACTGCATGGCCACATGCCTCCGCACGACAGCCAGCGACGATCCGACCAACGGCCAAAGGACACGCACCTCAGCAGCCACTCGACAACGAGCCACGCTACCATGCCGCCTCAAGAAACGAGCTCACGCCATGAGTCACCAACTGCCATGCATGTCGAGGAGACGATCCGCAGTCCGAAGAGGATAGGCCCAGGGAGGAGATCGAAGCGTCCGGAGGAGGGGAGGGGCTCCGATCGGCCATACGACAGTCTTCGAACGTTGTAACTCTCTCAGTGAGAAGGAGGGCAAAAGCGAGGACTCCTTGATAGATAACACAATATAGAGCACCAGCCATGTTTCACATTAAGGACCTCCTTTTTGCTAATTCTATATGGCTAATAGGCAAAGGAGACAAGGTAAACTTTTGGAAAGACAATTGGAGTAGAGATCCTGATAGCCCTTTTTTGGATGGGAGGAGACATGACAATGTCCATCCATATCTCCAGCAATTCATCACTGAAGATTCTGATTGGGATATTCCGCTGCTGCATGCATTTTTTGAAGAACCTATCGTGGGAAAAATTCTGAGAACGCCCATTTTTAAAAATCAGGAGGATACCCTTGTGTGGGCTCCTCATAAACTGGGTATCTTCTCTATAAAATCTGATGGTAAACATACAATACATGATCCTCACATGATTAAGTATTGTAAGTATATTTGGTCTCTTAAAAACTTGGCCCCTAAAACTAAAGTATTCCTTTGGCGGGCGATTACTTCTTCTTTGCCTACCAAAGAAATTTTATCGCAAAGAATAGGGGTTCTTGATCAGTATTGTCCACATCGTGACAGGCAATCTGAAAATCTGCAGCATATATTCTTTTCTTGTGACATTGCAAGGGTTGTATGGTTTGCTTTTGGTATTAGAACAGAACTCCTTTCGGGTATATGGATTCAAGACTGCATAACTCTGATTAAATCTTTTTCCAGTAATGGGTATAACTGCTATATGCCCTTCTATATTATTCATGTACTTTGGTTACAAAGATGTGAAGTTATGTATGGAGGGCAGGTTTTCAATATTCATGACAATCAACGAAGAGTACTGAATATGATGAAATTCTATGACATAGGATATGATTCAAATATAGATACATCCTTATCCAGAGTATCCCATTCACGTTCAGAATTGGAGGGCTCAAATTCAGCAGACTTTTGCATTATTGTTGACGCAGCAGTCAGACCATCTACTTCTTCTGCTGCTTCAGTGATCTGGGACAGAACTGGGAATTTAGTGGCTGCTATGGCAGAGCTCATTTCTACTTCTGATCCGTTTGTGGGTGATATTTATGACATACATCAAGGCATCTCACTTGCCTTGAACTTGGCTGCGGTTCGGGCTCAATCGCCAGTGATGCTGCTGGCCCCATTAGCCAAGTGCTTAACCTCTCGCAACCTCATTAGAACACTAAACATATGATTCTCAACTGTCAGGCAAAGATGTTCATTCAGCTCATGTCTTAGCTAAATTCTCTATTGATATTGGAACTTTTGGTTTCTAGCATGGGTTAGAACCTCCTTGTAAACTTTAAGGTTGTGATGAATTTCATCCTTTTTATACTTTTAGAGAAAAAAAAAAAACCCATATGTGAATGGACGGTTAACATCCCATGCTTATGCTATAGTGTCCCTCGTTTATGCCGAAAGGTGGTAGTATCCCTTACTTTGATATAGGAGCTTACGTCCCATTGTATAGGAATTATCATTTGCCTGTGACGAGGGATAAAAAATATCTTTGGATTCAAAACTCCGTGCGTAATTCAATAGAAGATCCGGCTACCTGGATTATAGGGTAATCGCCTTATGCGACGAGATCGTGTTTAAAAAGATATTCGCTGTAGTATATTTGAAATCACCGCGAAAATGATTATCAATTTTATTACTCGAAATTAAAAACTTCCGAGGTCGAACTCAGGGAGTAAATTGGTATTCTAGAAATAGAAATCACAATTATCAAAATATGATATTTAACAAGGATATAAGTGAAAGTTCATGTATAAGAAAACTAAAACGAGAATAGCAATGGAAGAGGAAATTGAATATTCTCTTGATGGCTTCTCCCTTCTTTTTCTTGCTTTTCTTTCTCTTCTTGGCCGCATCCTTTTCCTTCTTTCTTTCTCTGTCTTTCTTTTTTAAGATGTCTGATTCTGTGAATCAGACGGCTTATCTGGCGATTGCTACAGTGCTCACTTCTCTTCTGTCTTCTTCCTCTTCTTCTCTTGGCTTTCCTCCTTCCTGTCTTCTTCTTCTCTTCTGCTTCTCTCTTTCTTCAGCAGCTTCCTCCTTGGCTTCTTCTTCTTCTCTTCTCTAGCTGCGCCTCCTTCTTCCATGGCCTCTACAGTCTTTCTTCTTTCTTCTTCTTTAGCTGCGCCTCCAAGTTCTTCCTTCTCCTTCAGCTGCTCCTCTTCTTCTTCCCTGCGCACACATAGGAGCAAAACCTAGCCCCTACCCTCCTCCGCGTCTCTCTCTCTCTATTTCGCTCTTAGGAATGCTCTCCCAGAGCCTTCTCCGGTTATCGGGTCGGGTTCGCGTGCTCGGAACCAGACCCACCGACGTATGTGATGGGCGAGGAGCGCACGGATAGTTGGGTTAGGTAGCCAGGTCCGCGGAGCATGGGTCGCGGACGAGGTGGGTATACGGGCGAGTGGGACCTCACCCCGTGGTCAGGAGGCAACGAGCCTAATGCACTTTTTCAATTTATGTTGTGCCTCCCGCTTCAAAACTTCCGAGGTGGGACTAAATGACCCACCTTCTTCTCGCGTGTGCTCGCAGCAAGTGACGTGCTCGATTGCATTAGATGCGGGGACTTGGCTTCCAATTGCTGGGTTGGAGTTGTTCACAAAGGAAGCCCGCACGACTTGGGACCTGAAGCCTGGGGCCTGGAGTCCTGGAGCAAGTTTGCGAGCAAGCTTCGTCCTCCGTCAATGGCGGTGAAGGCCTGAACCCTGTCAACAAGAAAACGGCCTTGCGGCCTTGTCAGAACACATGGGAAGCTTCGCCGAGGTACGGCGAGTGTGCTGCAGTGGTTAGGGTGGCGTGGGAACGCCTGTGTGAGTGTGCCTAGGGATTACTGTGGCCGTGTAAATGGGTGTGTTCGGGGGTACTTTTGGGTGGTCGATGGAGAGATTGGTGTGAGGGGTTGTGATCAGTGAGTCGAGGCGGAGGTCGTAGGGTGGTTGGCGAAGTGTGTGGAGGTGCAGTGCGGCGGGGGTACCTCGCTGGAGGTTTAGCTGGAGATGAAGAAGGTGATGGTGGTTTGTGGTGGTCGGTGTGTGATTTGTGAAATTGATGAGGGGAAAATGAAGAGGGGAAAAAGAGGACTTATCTGCGAGTGGATAGACGAAGGGGAAGTGGAGGAGGCGGACGGCTCGTATGTGTCGTCGCCGGAGACGAAGACCCTGAGATGGAGAGGCGGCGACGACGAGGAGGTCAGAGAGACTCGCGCAGGTACGGCACGATGCGGAGGAGTGAGGCGGAGATGGATCTGCCACTGGTACGGTGGCAGAGTGACAAGAAGAGGGAGGGAGAGTCGCCAGAGCCTACGGGAAGATGGCCGGAGGAGGAGACGAAATTGGGGGGAATTCTTCGGCCAAAACAGGCTTACCTTTAGTGGAGGGATCTGGGCTTACTTAAATAGGCGTGGGCAGAGGGAGAATCGTAAGGAAGCGGCTAGAAGTCATTGTCGGAGGTATGGCCGGAGTGGGACCCATACCTCTCGAGTGTTCGCGTGAGAGGTATGGGGCAATTCAGGGCATGGGGAGCTGCTAATGCGGTAGGGGGCTTCGTAGAAAGCTCCCCTTTCAGATCTGGGAGTAGCTCCCCTGGGGAAACAAGGAGAAAACCGCCTCGAAACCTTGTCGGAGGTATGGGTCCCTATTGCAATGGCAGAGGGATCAAAATGAAGAAAGTGACGAAAAGTTGAGGGGGTATTTGCAAGGGTTTCCAAAAATTAAAGGCCAGAATTTAATTGTGTGGACCATTTTGCAAAGTAGGTCAAGATGACCTTCCCTTAGGTCCAAATTTTGGTACAAACCTAATTTAGACCTAAAGAATCAAGTGGTGAAGTTGGATTTTAGGCTTGACCACGTTTGACTAGACATTTAGCATAAAAATCTAAATTAGGTCAAATATTGGGCATGGACCCCAATCTAGGTTAAAACAGGTTCCAAAGGTCAAATTGAAGGTTCTAAATCCTAGGGAATATTTTTTCATGAATTTTAGAGGATTTACTTGATTTTTATCCTACCTGGAACCCTGTGAATTTAAGTAGGTTTGTTTTAGGGTTACAAAATGTCATTTAATTCTTAAATTTCACAATAACCCTTTTCTGATTGAACCATCCCACTTTTTCTCTTATTAAGTCCAATTGACCTATGCGTAGACCCTGAGAAATCCCGTTGATGCACTACAGTGGTAAAATTACAGTTTTACCCTATTCTTCAGGTATTCTTTTCAGATCAGTAATCCCCTGAATTAGGCCTTCCTTTAGATTATGCATGAGCTTTTGTTCATTTTATTAGATCAAAATAAGTTAGTTAGGGCTCATGATGAGGTTCTCATCATAGGTTAAGTAGGCAAGCCTAATCTTACCCAACCCACCTATGACCGATCAAACCTAATCCGATTACAATCAGGGGGACCTGGATCCCCTAACCTGTTAAGAGAGTCGGTACATCCAATGTCAAAACAACAACAACACAAATATGGCTACCCATAATCTGACAATAGATGAATGACCTAACAAAAGATGTACCAAAGATCATGAAAAAGATCCTATTTAGCTAAGACTTTTCCCATGTTATAAATAGGGAGAAGAGACCCCCAAGAAAGGGGGACGGGCAATCCATGGAAGGCAATCCAAGAGAGAGGAACTTCGATATATTGTAATATTACCATTTGTAGTGGATTTTTCGGGAGTCTTACTCTATCTCCGGACATACTCCCCTTGTGGTGGAACTGGATAACTAGTCTCTTTGTTTCCTTTGTGATAGATTGCTTGAGATTGCTTGTTTACAACTATGTTACGTTTTCTGCGTTAACAGATTCTTTGATGGCCGTCAATGGCCCTGATGGTAGCCCCCGAGGCTCATCAGTCTACAAGTGATGAAAACAAATTTGGATCTTGATAGCATGAGTTACCCTTAGATCTCAAAGATGAAAAAAAGTGTTGTGCCTTGTACCTTGCTAAACAATCAAAATAAGCAATCATAGAAAATTTTCAAAGAATAAGCTTATCAACCGTTCCATCTTTGCCACCAACAACAACAGCCCCCCCCCCCCCAATCCCTAGCACCCCCCTCAACACCACCACCAGGCCCCTAGTTGGCAATCAAGCATCGGCTGGGGACCCACTGCAATTTAGTATTCTGCAGTGGAGACCCGACCCAACCCAATCCAATTAGGGGTTTTACCTACCCCATTCAATAAATGGATGCGTTTGAGTTTACTAAACCATCCCTGATAAGATTTGGGTTCAGGTATGGGAACGGGTATCCCAAACCTATATATTTAATTAGGTGCAATATTTATTTTTTATTCAATTTTGTGTGACATTTTTTTTTTAAAGCAACTCATATTTATTTCCTAAATTATCTCTTATATGATAAAGTGCTTATATAATTTATTGAATAGTATATTTTTTATAATATTAAAGTATGTCTTTCTTTAATTGTTTGTGGTTATGTATTAATAATTTTTATATAAATTTTGTCACATACCTCTTAATTATATATAAATAGAACTATGAGACATGTTAATGGGTATCCGTTGGTGAAATAGATACTCAATGGATAATTGGGTATGGGGTGGATTTTTCCTACTAAGTAAATAGGGCGGATATGGGGAATAGATTTCTAAATAGAGATGGGTTTAATATTACCAAAATTCGACCAAAACCCGCCCCATTGACATTTCTACCCATCACCCCTTAGTTACCTCTCTCTCTCAATGTAAATTAATATAAACTAAAAAAAAAAAAAAACAACCCTAACTAACTTACCTATCATCCTAAAGGTAAAAATATCTTTTGCCAACTTATCTCCCATCCTAACATTCAAACCTAAGTAAACACATCCCTTTCATATCATAGGTTAATCCACATTTCTATCCTCCATTTAGTAAACACAAATACGAGTTAACCCTCATTTGAAAGTAAATTGAAACATCGATTAACCCCTGTTGCAACTTAGCAAACTCGAGTTAACTAACTTGTGCATTAAACCAAGCTTAAGAGAAAGAGAACACACCCACCTATCTCTAAAAATACACCATGATTTAATCCATATTTCTTTCAAACATAAAAACTTCGCAATCCTATATTTATCTTATAATCTCACCACTTACAAAATAAATCTCTTAAGCCTAGTTTACTTGGAGGGTTAGGAAGGTGATGTTAAGAAATATAAAATTAGTGTTAATCTGCAATTGTGTTTACTTGTAAAGTGGTGTCAGCATCAGTTTGCGTTTACTTGAATTGGTATTAAGTTGTAGTGTTAACCCTCGTAGCATTTATTTGGTAGTGGTGTTAAATATATAAAATATGAGGGATATCAGAAACATGAGTGGTATATAATTTTAATATGGGTTTAGCTAACATCAGTTGAATTTGGTGTTATACAAATTTGTGTTAAATTTAAATCTGGATTAGCAAATTGAGGATTTAGGTAGTCAAGTAAACGTTACTCTTAAAATAAACATTGCCTAAGACTTTATTTGGTGGTAAGGTTTAAAAGGTTTTTTCCTACCATAGGATTTTTATTAGGATTTTTCCAACAACTTAACACAAATTCTCACACAATTGCTTCTATAATCATTTTAATCAAATCACAATAATCTTCATTCCCACTTTTATTATTAATCAAATACCTACCATATCCTTCACATCTACTTTTAATATTAAATAAATATCTACTAATATTCTTCTCTTACACTTATATTATTAAACAAATATTTATCAACATCACATTATTATAATAATCATTTTACACTTTCACTTAACTTTTCCGTTATTCTACTGCCCAAACAAATAACTAATAACATTTATTCTATTTTAACCTACCTCTGCAAAATTTTATCCCATCCCTCAATTAACCTAATTGTTTGCTCTAGATATTACAGCCTGCAAGGTAAGTTGGCCCAAAAGCATCAAAGATTCTCTCTTTTTCCAGATGTCAGTTGTATTTTTGTTTTTTTTCCCTTAACAATCACCCAAAAGGAATATTTGGATCTTGTTTAACCAACGGCGTGCGGCCACGAAGGACGAATGTGGGACCCACGAGGTGCAGGAGCCTTGACTGTTACGCCGCTGCTATCGGAACCCATACGGTGGATCCGACGGCCCCGATCGAGTCCCCGACGTTCACGGACCCGTCTACGGTTCGCCATCGCACGTAATTAAAGTGTTTGCCTTCCAATTAAGTAAGACGATCCAATGGAGACGCATCCAGAAAAAGTAGACGAACGTGTAGCGCATCATCCGCATTTTATTTTAATCCAACCACAAACAATAGAAAAACAAAAAAAAAACAAGATGGTGCAAATCGATGGCATCGGACGTTTGAGTTGAAGGAAAAGGTTTCTTGCTTTCATAATACCACAATTAATCGTGGAGTACCTATAAGCATCATTTATTTGCAGAGAATGTATCGTTTATATTGTATTTTGATATTTCAATTTTAAGTTATAATAATCTTAGGATTATCTAATTTCAAGGAAAAGAATAGGATGAACTTATTTCAAAATTATGCATCCTCATCTATCCTTTTAAATATTTTATGATTTAATTTATATCTTTTTTTAAACATAAAAACCTCACAATCCTATATTTATCCTATAATTCCATCACTTACAACATTAATCTTTCGAATAAACATACCTTAAGTTTTCATTTTTATTAATTGCTCATTGTGTTAATGTATCCATCTTCTCTTTTCGGACCTAGAGATAGATATTTAGGCCTTATCCCCCTTTTTTTGCCTCCTTTATCCTCATATTTTATTTCATTGAATGATAGCTAAGAGGTTTTTTTTTGTATCTTCTAACACCGCTAATGATCTTTAGTTAGCATCTAAATAACTTTAGTATTATCTAGGCATTTAATTAAAATAAATGTTAAGCCTATCATAAAACTGATGGTCACGTTCTATGGTAGAGGTGGAGATCCTCAAATTCAGGAACTCTAGGGTCTGCATATATCTTTCTAAATCAAACTATGGTGGAGCCCATCAATCGTTGATAATTGACTCACACTAATTCATGACTGATGACAGCTGTGCATGACCCCTAAGGTAATATTGATACGTAGTCAAAGTTCCACGTCTCCCAAGTCGTGATGAGTGTAGGAGGAATTGTAATATCAAGACCCATTATGTTTGATTTGAATTTTTAAAGTAGCTTTGACTAGATAGCTAGAATCCTATGTTGTAGTGACAATGCTCTTGGCCTCAAAATTGTTCATTTGCTACTCCAGTTAATTAAGTGGCTTGCAGATGAACTTGATTGGAGCCCCCGAAGAGATCACATCAAGTTTGAAGTGGTAGAGAGTGGATTCGAACAAAATTGTGTAAATACACATCGAGATAAAAGATTTGATAACTAAATTTTACTTTAAATGAGATACGTGTAAAAAAAAAAAATCTAAACCTTGAAAATTTTCGCCAACTGTTTCGTAAAAGGAGGATTAAGTGTAATTCGTCTCTTCTCATGTGTCCCCAAATCGTACCCTCACATTTTATTTTTCTTATTAAAATATATTCGTAATTTTCACTCGTCTATTCACAATCCTATAATCGCTGAAGGTGATTCCTCGTAGCGACTGCACGCCACAAAGTACACGTCATGCACGTTCCGTCAATGTCACTGTGATTGGATAAGGATGCCATTATCGTTTGACGGACTTCCGACATCATCATTTTGCAGGTTATCGACCTTACCTTATCTGTCTACCAAACTGGAGGGATTGATTCAATGGAATATTCGGTTGATATTTTAGCTTGATCAACTACCTGAATATAGGCAGGCAATTATCTGCTTGACCAATTTTGGTGGTTCTCTTGTACGCCAAACTAGGTGGCTATCCACCTATCTTCATGAAGTGGCCATTTCATCTTGTTTGGGTGAAGATCTCTTTTTGTTTTTTGAAGATTAATTATTGGACACGAAGGGCTGTTGTTGGCCTCTTCAAGTTAGGGGTCACGAGAAGAAATTTTCCTCTCTCATCCTAACTAAATAGGAATATCTGTGTATATTTTCTACCTCAATCCAAATCTTCATAAAGAGTACAAAAAAGCTCCTATGTTTTTCTTTTTTTTTGGATATTTACACCCACATGCCTATAATCATACTTAATTGCATATGTACCCCTAAAAATTTCATATATACATCTATATCCCTACAAACTTGCACCATTTAACACATGGAATGACCCTTCCAAGGATCGTTGGAAGTTTTCCAAAAAGTTACGGACGTAAACGCGAAAATTTTGACTCTTTAAGTTGAGTGTATGGATTCTTCGGGAAGAAGAGAGTTTGGTAGGGGTAAACACCACAACTTTCCCTCTCTCTCCCTTCCCACGCCACACACACTCACGCACACACGCACGCACACTCCATCCTCCCCACTCCAAACCCTAACCCATTTCTACTTATACCCCCCCCCCCCCCCCACTCCTCTCCACCTTTACACCTTCCCACCACTACCTCCTCCACCATCATCCTCACCTTGCTGCCGGCGAGCACCCATCGCCTTCTCGCCTCCACTTGCAGCCACACATGGAGGAGAGGAGCTCGCGAGAGATGGAGGAGGAGAGAGGGAGAGAGTGTGAGCGTGGAAGAGGGAAGGCGTGGGAGAGAACCTTAGGGAACCTTGAGTGTGCGTGGCGAATGAGCTCGAGCAGGAGAGCTCGCACGCAAGGAGCGCCTTGTTGCGAGTGCAACTATGAGCACTCAGAGTTGCGGGGGAAGGAGCCGTGGCTGCTCGGAGGAGCTCGTGCAGGAGGAGGCGAGCACGAATACGAGGGGGAGGAATTCATGGAGGAGAGTTTCCCGA
Organism: Thalassia testudinum; assembly: GCA_037157565.1. Classification (NCBI taxonomy): domain Eukaryota; kingdom Viridiplantae; phylum Streptophyta; class Magnoliopsida; order Alismatales; family Hydrocharitaceae; genus Thalassia; species Thalassia testudinum. Next base: position 8,395,944 of record JAZHRO010000076.1, on the reverse strand, counting down.
CCTCCTGCAGTGGCTGGAGCTGCTGCTGCCGTGTTGTGGGTGGAGGTAGCGAGGAAGACAAACATTGTGAAGAGTTCTGCGTACTGGATTTTTCCAGTATCAGACGTATGGAGCATCTGTCAGACATCTAGAGTGACAGCGGACGTCTAGAGCTGAGGCTGGGCATCTAAAAACTCGCGGAGTGCGAGGTAAGTGTCTTGAACGTGCATGCATGCGCGTACGTTACGTACGTAACATTGCGCTGTCGAGGTTTTTAACCTACAAGAGTGTACACAGGAACAAGCCTTGGAAAGGCACGTAAGCACGCTCTTTGAGGTGCTCTAGGATGTTTGGACGTCTCCACAGATGTCTGATAGACGCATTGGACGTTCGGGTGCACTGACAGACAGTTGGAAAGACCTAGGACGACTGTAAAAGGGTTCTAGACATCCACTAACAACGTAGGGAAGCCAGGTGAGGTTCCGAGATTGTTTAAGATGCCTGGGTATAGTCCCAAACGTCTGATTTTAGGCAATATGCACATTTTTGGCCTATTTAGGGCCCAAATAAAGTCAGATTTACGCAAACGAAATACTATTATTTTCCTCTCGAGTTTCTCTACGTGTTAGTGTCAATTATATCCTGTTTTGAACTCGTTTGATGTGACTTAGTCACTAGTATAAGTCTCCAGCCTGTAGCGTGTTTAGGGCCCGTGAAGACGACAGGACCTGCGGTTCTAACCCCCATTCCTCCCGTGTTTCTCGGTAGAGTAGTTTGCTTTAATATTAAGATTTAATAAAGCAAAGTGCAATGTTTAAAATAACTTAATTGAACTTTAGGATGTGAAATGAACCCTATGGCAGAAGCGAATGAATATTGCTTGAGCTACACTGTTTTAGTTTCATGTTAAACCCTAATTGCTAGTAAGTGTATTAATTTATTGATGTGATGCTTTCTCAATTAGTAAAACACGAGTTGCCTGTTATAAAAATGAAACCCGGGATGTGAATAGTGAGATCTGAATGTTGAGAAATGAAATGAAACGAATACAAGCATGAACCCTACGGGGAATTAGGAGAAGAGCTCCTTTATATGGAAAGAACCTTGTAGTAGATGGGAAATGAACTGGCCCTTGTGTACACAGTACCAAGGAGAGCAACTGTTCCTTTAGAGTAGAGAGGAGCTTTTCGCCCCTTGGGTTAAGACCCGGGGTGGGTTTGGCCACTCTACATCGACTCTTGATCGGCCCGCACGTACGTGGTACCAAGGTGAGCTACTTAGTGTAGGGAGGGAGCTAGTTGCCCTACGGGGCTTGGGGTTAGGACTAACCACCCTACACCGACTCTTGTTAAGCCGACTGGGCAAATCGGGATAGTCGGACGAGGGTACGCGGACTGTGGAGGGGCGAGACCCCTTTTCTGAGAGGGTAAGGCCCTGTGGTATTTCGTTATATACTTTAGGTGTACCTGCTAGCGTAAACGACTGACCGCGTGCCAGTACGGGATTGCTACCCACACGCATATCGTGTGTGCCGTAGTCACCACTACGTTGCGACCGTGACCTCGGGGTGGTTGACTGGGTGTAGGACTACCACGGGGGACTCTCCCAGTCAGGAGAGCAACATGTGTACATCCTACATCACGGGAAAGACTGCAATCAAGATCGTTACTTTGAGGAACAAGCAAGATCAAGAAATGATCAGATTAATAAGAAAATAAACAAATCAGAACTATTTAATTGAGCTAAATGAAAATGAATAATTAATCATTTTCTTTTCTTATGTTAATTGCATGTAAATGTCTTAATTACCACTCTACTCAGCTTTAGCAGACTATGGAATTCTATTATCTTGTTCAGGTCAAGGAGTTTCTCAGCTAGCATCACTGGTTGCAGAGAGAGCTGGGCCCAGTCGAGCCCAGCCATAACTGTTGTCGTTTTTTGTTCTAGTACGTTCTTTGGTTGTAGTAGTGAGTATTTGTTATACGTAATACTATTTCTGTTATATTTCCCACTTTATTTTCCACTGTTGTAGTTTTGATGGTTTATAATATTGTGAGACATTCCGTTCTGTTTCCTTTACTATCTATATATTATTTTTCTGCCTAATTACAATGCATGTGTAGTTGTAGAATATTTTCTTCTTTTAGTTATTTCTCTTTGGACGGCTGGGTCTTGGGATTAGTCGAGGTAGGTCGGTCTCGGGCCTTGTAGGGATCTAGGATCGGATCGTAACAACACATATACCCTTTCATTAGTGTTTAACTGTACAATACGCTAACCATGGTTAAGATGTAACCATATGCCAAAGTTATCTTAAAAAAAGAAAAGCCCTATCTTCCTCCTCCCACAACTCCTCCACCCTCGTCCTCTCTACAACCACCAACCTGCCCCCACCACTCACCACCTCCTCCACCCAACTCCATCCGACAACCCCTCCACTAGTCAACTCTGACTCTCCTCTCTCCACTTCTTTACATGCTCCTCCTCCTTCCCATAGCCACCACTCTGCCCCTACCACCTCATCACCTCCACCATGCAACTCCCTCCAATCAACCCTTCTAGATCGACCAGCTCTGACTCTTCTCTCTCCACCTCCCCTTGAGCTCCTCCTCCTCCCTACAACCACCACCCTGACCCCCTTCACTCTCCATCCACGACCACCAACCAATATATACCATTACTATTGCCTCCTCTTGATACCCATAACTCCTCACCACAGCCAACCACCTCTAATCCTTCGCACAACCATCTCCTCCTACAACGTTTTCGCAACCTCTGTCTCCTCCGCCAGTCACCTCCACTGCCTACCATCACACCACCAATCTAGTCGATCACCACCTCCCTCTGACATTGCCCACCGTGTTGCAATCTTGAGCCCACCGTGAAGGTTTGAGCGGGGCACCCCAGAACACAACCGACTACATGAGTGAGGTGCCCCACCATGTGTTTACACTTTACAGGTGACTGTGATAGAGGGGTGAAGTTACCTTCTGGGGTTGATGCCATGGGAGATGAGGCTAGAGACAATTGGGGGTCACAACTCTCCACATGAAGGGAAGGAGCTGATGACAAAGGGGCTCACCAATGGAGTTGGTGAAGGAGCTAATGATGGGTTGACAAGGGAGGTGGAGGTGGAGGTTTTGTTAGAAAATGGTGAAAAGAGATCATGAGATATTAATGTAATTTTTAGGCCTCATGCCACTAGAGAAATATCCCTTCTAATTAACGAAAAGTTAACTTAAGAGTATCTCTGATTTGTATGTTTGTAGAGATATAGATATACATATAAAGTTCTCAAAGATGTAGATATAATTGGATATTATTACATGAACATGAATAAAAATATCTCCTTTTTTAGAAACATTTATATGCTGATGTCTTCATCTAGAATCAAATCCAATTAACTCAGAAAAAATTATGCTCATATTTACATAAATCAAGAAAAGAACTTAAGTTGAGATAAAAAAAATTGTGCACGACTTTCGCAAACGACAACTGACTTAGGCAAATCTATTACGTGAAACAAGCTTCTTTAACTATTGCTCACGTGTTGCTATTTACAGCATCACTTGCTTTTGTTTTTTTTTTTTTCCTCGAATAGAACACTTCATTAAGGCAACGGAAACTGTACAACAAAATGCAACCCCGGAAGTTCAAAGGGGAGAATAAATCACCTCGACCCTCTTGAAGTGAGGGGACACACCCATACGACGAGGGGAACAAAATACTCCCCCGTGCTAACGACTGGCCACATGTTGGAGACAAACCAATCATCTATTTTGATTGTGACAAGCCAACATTCAAATGTGGCCTCAACTCAAAAATAATGTCGATTGACAAAGATGTGAGCCAAAGATACGACAATCGACGTCAATCCCACCATCTAATGAGGGGTCACATTAGGGATGCCACGAGCTATCGGAGATGTTGTGACCAAAGATGTTGCAGGCTGTTAAGACCCGAGACATCAAACACTTTTTAAGACGTCTGGGGGTTGGTCCAGATGTCTGGTCAGACGTCTGGAAATAAATTTTGACATGCATACGATCGCGAGTCTGCGTGCGTGCCGCGTGCAGACTGTAACCCATCACCCTCTTCTTTCTCTCTCTTCCCTCGCCGACCTGCAGACACCTCCCCCACCCCTTCAATTACCCCTCCGCTCTCCCTCGTTCACCACCCCACCGTACCCTTCTTCCAATAGTGTGAGCGCGAGAGGGAGAGAGCGAGGGCAGCAGCTACTGCCGGGTGCATCGCGGTGAGAAGAGGTGCAGTGAGAAGGAAGAAGAGGGAGAGTGCGCGAGAAAGAGAGAGGGAGCTCGCCGGAGCAGCTCGAGGCCAGCCGACATGCGCTTGGAGGAGCGTCGTGCTGGGGAGATCTCCCCTGGTGCTGCTGCAGCTCGAGCAGCGGGAAGAAGGCGAGAAGGTTCTGATTCTGGGAATTTTTCCCAGAATCAGATGTCTGGACCTACATCCAAATGACGAGGGCGACGTCTGGAGGGAGCTCCAGACGTCTGAGAGGTACGAAATTTCTCCTCTACCTCCTTTTGCGGATACGGCCATGCAGGCCGTTCCGCTGAAGTGCTGAGACGTGTCGTGTTGAGGAGGCTTTCGTTGTGCATGCAAGTTTCGTTTCGGGAAGGTGCGGGGACACGCCCTCCCACACAGTTCAGACGTCTGGACACAACACCAGACGGCGGAGAGCGTCTCCAGATGTCCGGAGAGGTGGTCGGACGTCTGGAACTGGGTCGAGACGATTTAGTAGGATCCCTGGACGTCTGAGAAGCAGCGCAGAGTGAGGTATGACCTGGACCACTTTTTAAGACGTCTGGAAGATGTTCCAAACGTCTGATTTGAGTCAGAATTGTCATTTTTGACCCGTTTAGGGTCCGTTCGAGGTCCGATTTCCACGTTTAAGATTCCGTTCTTCTCAGAATTAGTTCCTCTACTTGTTTAAAATACTTGTATCCTGTTCTAAGTGGTTCCTTGTGATTGATCCTTGTGTTAGGACCTTGTTCTGTTGCAGCTTTGGGGTTTGCGGAGGCACGTGGGCCTGCCGATCACGCCCCCATTACTCTTGGTTTTGTAGGTAGAGTGGCTCCCCTTAGTTACTTACAAACATTAATGCATCTCTGAAATGAATGATAGATCCTAGGGTATGGCATGAATCCTAGGACCTGAAAACTAGATTGAATGATAGATCCTAAGGTATGGCATGAATCTTAGGACTTGAAAACTAGATTGAATGATAGATCCTAGGGTGTGGAATGAATCCTAGGAACAAAAACACTGAAACGAATGTCTTAAATACCTAAATTGCAGTCTTGCGTAACTAGATAGAATAATGATAATTGCTTGTAATTGGATAACAGCTGCCTGTGAAATGTAGAGTACTATTGCTAGTAACTGCTACATGTAATTCCTGTTGTTGGAAACTAAATTTGAGCTGCCTGTATATAAATTTATATTAAATGTTGGAAACACGGGCTATATGCGAATTAAACTGAAATGATGAAACCTAGTATGGCTTGGCCTGAGAAACATGAGCATGAACCCTATGGGGAATTAGGAGTAGAACTCCTGGAAATAAATGGAATGGAACTGAAAATGTGAATGGGAAAGTGTGTTGTCTCTTGGGTACGTAGTACCAAGGGAAGCACAGGTTACCTCCTAGTGCAGAGTGGAGCCGGCCACCCTAGGGACCCAGGGTTAGGTCTGACCACTTTGTACCGACTTTTGGCCCTCGTGTACACCGTACCGGGGAGAGCTACTACTGTAGGGAGGGAGCTAGCCACCCCATGTGTCCCGGGGTTCAGCTAGCCATCCTACACCGACTTGTTAGGCCCACTAGGCAAACCAGGGTAGTCAGGCGAGGGTGCGTGGAGTGTGGAGGGGTTGGACCCCTATTACTGAGAGGGCTCTACCTTATACTGGTTTTGTGTTGTGCTTTGAGCGCACCCGTTAACGGAAACGACTGATCACGTGCTAGTGCAGGGTAGCTAGCCGTGCGTCTATCGCGCATGCCGTAGTCACCGTTACGTCTGTCAGCGACCTTGGGGTGGTTGACTGAGGGTAGGACCACCACGAGGGACTCTCCTGGCCAGGAGAGCACCACGTGCTACTTCTACCTTTCTGAAAAGACAGTAATCAAGATCGTTCCCACGAGGAACATTCGAGATCAAGAGAAAGATCTGAGAAATAATTCAAGAAAGAGTAAATAGAGAATTAAAGAAAGAAATTAAAAACAACAGCTACTTGTCCACCTTTACTGTTTTCTTAGCTAGCTGGTTGCCACTCTACTCAGCGTTTCGCTGACGTCTCATATTTGTTACCTTTTTCGGGACCAGGTGTTGAGCAGCCAGAGCTTACGGCTGCGAAGGGTGTTGGGCCTAGTAGAGCCCAGTAGTTGTACTTTTGTTGTACCGTTTTTCTGTAGTAGTGAGTATTTCTGTTTCCCCTTGTACTCTTTTATTGTAAACTTCATATTTCTGTACCTGTTTTTAATTCTCCATTGTTGTGGTGGTATGTACTGTAGTAGTTCTTTTCTTTACTGCTGTACTTTTGTTATTGTTAGTTACTTGTATGGTGAATGTGGTTTATTTTACTGCTTTTTGGTTACTTTCTCGTTGGACGACTGGGTCTTGGGATCAGTCGAGTCGGTCCGATTCTCGTGTCCTGTAGCGATTCGGGAATCGGGTCGTAACATGATGGTATCAGAGTAAGGTCGTCCCGAGAAGTAAGCCAACTGGCTGGAAAATAACCAATTCACGTGCTTGTAACTAGAGTAGCCACCACAACGTACCTTTTGACATCTGTTTTAAGGTTTCTTCGTTGAATATTGATTAGTATTGACGTCTTTTCTGCTTCGTGATCGCGTCTCCTTGTAGGAGATGCCTCGACGAGGAGGTAGCGAGGCGGGCCGTGGACACAGCCGAGGACAAGGTTGGAGGGGCGGGCGCGTCGAGCCCGACGCCTCAGTGGACCAACCACTGCTCCCGGGCATTCAGGCCCAGGACCTTGCCTAGCTGATACGAAACATCGTGCGAGAGGAGCTCCACCCGCTGCCACGAGCGCCTCTCCCAGGGGCTGCGGAGGGGGAGTCCTCTGTGGGACCACGCGACGGATAAGGTGTTGGACGTGGGAGAGAGGGTGGGCCTCCACCACCCCCACCTTCCTCCGGCACTTCCGAGCACGAGGCTTCTTTACCTGGAGGAGTACCGGCTTCTCCACTTCAGCGCCACTTTGAGCTTTTCGGGCAGTTCCAAAAGCTGAAGCCCCCCTCCTTCAAGGGGGATGAGGACCCGACCGAGGTGAAGGATTGGCTCAAGCAGATCGAGAAGGTATTTGACACCCTTCGCCCTCCTATGGAGTGCTGCGTGGCCTTCGCCACGTACCAGCTGGAGAGCGTGGCGCACAGGTCGTGGAGGGCGGTCAGGGGTCAGGAGAGGGACGAGCCGACTTGGAACCAATTCGTCACCCTCTTCTGCGAGCAGTACTTCCACCAGACGTGGTAGGACCAGAAGAGGCGGGAGTTCCACACTCTCCTCCAGGGGACGATGACGTGAGTGTGTACCATACGCGTTTCCTATAGCTGTCTCGTTTCGCAGCGATAGCTGCGGCTACCGAGGAGGATCGCCTTTAGAGGTTCACCGAGGAGCTCTGGCCTGCCATTCGGGGGAATGTCAAACCCATGAAGCTGCCTACGTTCTCGAGGGTGGTAGAGGCAGCTATGACGTTTGAAGAGACCAACCCGTCCGCACGCGACACTGACAGCGGGCGTAAGAGGTCCTACCAGCCAGACTTCTCACAGAGCCGACCAGAGAGGAGGCACGTGGTGCCCGCGGGAGAGCCGTCACGTTTTGTGGGGCCATCAGTGGCCTTTGGGGGCCCCCGACAGGGGCCAGCTGCTAGCACGAGGCCCCTGCCTAGCCGTCAGTAAGGACCCACTGAGGGTGGGAGTCGAGTCCCCCTTTGCTATCAGTGTGGCCAGTCGGGTGGTGAGAACTTCATCATTAACCCTAACTAGCACAATCTAATCCAAATATGTGTGAAAAAGCTCCTACAAAGCCCAAAGAGAGGCTTAACTAAGAGAATTCTGAGTTAAAGGATAAAACAAATCATCAGGGGTAAAACTGTAATTTCACCAATGCAGTATGTAAACAGGGTAATTAAGGGTCCAAACATAGGCCAAACAAGCTTAATAAGAAGGGAAGTGGGATGATCTGATCTGAAAAGGGTTATAGCAACTTCTAAGAATTAAATGACATTCTGTAATCCTAAAATAAATCCAGTTTAATTCACGAGGTTCGAGGCAGGATAAAAATCAAATAAACCCTCTAAAATTCATAGAAAAATATCCCCTAGGATTTAGAACTTTTAATTTTGCCTTTGAAACTTATTTTGACCTAAAATGAGAACCATGCCCAATTAATGAATTAATTTAGGTTTTTACGCAAATTGATCGGTCAAACATGGTCCAACCTAAAATTAAAATTCACCATTAAAATCCTTAGGTTCAAATTAGTATAGTATAAAAACTTGGGCCAAAGAAAAGACCATCTTGACCAACTTTACAAATTGGTACTCTTAATTTACTTTTTGACCCTTATCGTTTGAAACCCTTACGTTTAGGCCCCCAACTTCTCGTCGTTCTTTGCATAACGGTCCTCCCTTCCACTTCTGCGCAGCGCCATGCCTCCGACGACCTTGCACGAAGGATGGCGCCACGCAGGGTAGGGCTACCGTCCTCTAGAACAGACGGGGGGTTCCCTGCGACGTCCTCTGTCGCAGGGACCCTCCCCTGCCCTCTGCCATCAACCATGCCTCTCATGCGAACACACGAAAGGCATGGGTATCCTCTCCGGCCACTTTCCGGCGAGGCTGGCACGTCACCACATCGGTCCCCTCTCCGCGCCAAGGCCTTTATAAGGAGCGGCATAGTCTGCCTAATCCTTCAAGCTTCCTCTGTTGGAGAAATACCTCGCACTTCATCTCTTCCTCCTCCGGTCAGAGCGCCCGAAGCTTCCGGTGATCTCCTCCTCCTCGTCGCTTTGCTGCCCTACCTGCAGCAGAGTTTACTCTGCCCTTTCGTCTGTGCTAGGCCGTACCAGCTGGTGCCCTTAGACTGTCTCCTCGTCGCCGATACCCTCCTCCTGGGCATCTTCGTCCTCAGCTCCAGCAGGCACGAGCCGGGCGTTGCTCTCTCCCCCTTCGTCGAGTAAATAGGTACAAAGTTTCCTCTCTCTCTCTCTCCCTTGTATTTTCCCCCTTCTAATTTGCCATTTCATCCACCCAACCGCCACTGTCAAACTCTACCTTCCCTATCTCCGGTCGCCTTCTCCGGCGAGGCCATCTCACTTCCACAGACCTCCTCACCCCTCGCCAACTACCCCAGAAGCTCCCCCTCACTCCACTCAACCGTTACCCCCTCTTCATTCACTGCCAATCACAGCCCGACCACCCCCCGAACAGACCCATTTCCGTGCCCACATTCTGACCTAGGTCCACCTGCACAGGCGCTCTCGTGCCTCGCTGACCACCGCATTGCCTTCGCCGCACTCCGGCGAAGCTTCCCATGTTTTCTGATGTGGTTGAGAGGCTGTCATTGTATTTTCAGGTCGGCAGTCCCTCGCTGCCATTGCTAAGTTGCTGCAGCTCCTTCGCTCGCAGTTCCAAGCTTCCTCCAGCCTAGGCGCACATCCCAGGCAGCATGGATTGCTGCTACGAATACGCCCAGGCTTTCGATTTGGGTCGCGAGCCTCGCGGCTGCCCCAATTGGCAGCAGCTTTCTCAGCCGCGAGCGCGAGATTTGGAGGTGGGATTTTAGTCCCACCTCGTAAGTGTGCAGCCGTGCTCCCATACTTATATTGAAAAAGTGTATCAGGCTATTTGCCTTCGATACACAGGGGTAAGGTCCCTCTCACCCGCATGCAGCGTGCCACGTGCTCGCTCGCCCTCGCTCGCGCTCATGCCCTGCGAGTCTGGGCCGGATCCGACTGCCCGACCAAGCACTCCTCGCCCACCACCGCAAGCCGGTGGGCCTAGTCCCTGGCACGCTACTCAAACCCGATTACCTGGCTCTGGGAGAGCATTCCTAAGAGAGATTCTGAGAAAGAGAGAGACGCGGGGAAGGGGTAGGGGTAGGTTTTGCACAGACCACTGTGTGTGCATGCAGGAAAGAAAGAAAGAAAGAAGAAGAAGAAGCAAGCTAAGGAAGAAGAAGAGGGGAGGAGCGGCCGAAGCCTTAGCCTCACTGAGCAGCTGAAGAAGAAAGGAAGGAGTGGAGCTGAAGAAGAAGAGAAGAAGCCGCACTGTAGCAAACCTACAGTTAAGTCGTCTGAGCATCAAATCAGACGACGAAAGGGCAGTGGCCAGAGCAAAAAGAAGAGGAAAAGAAAAGGAGTAGAAGCAGAGAAAAGAAAGAAAGAAAAAGAAAGGAGAAAGAAAGAGATGATCAACACAGCCGCAAGTAAAGAAGAAAGAAGAAGGCAGGAAGAAAAGAAGAAGAAACGAGAAAGAAAGAGAAGATCACCACAGCCGCAGGCTAAAGAAGAGAGCAGGAAGAAAAGAAGAAAGAAGAAGAAGAAGAGGAACGGCCAAGAAGAAGAAAAGAGAGAAAAAGAAGAGAGAAGAAGAAGAAGCCAACAAAACTCTGTCTCTCTCTTATTATTTTTGTAACAAAATTGTGAATATTTATGCTTCTAGAATTCTAGTTGCTCCCTGAGTTCGACCTCGGGAAAACTTATTAGTCCAAGTAAAAAATTTTTTGTAGTAATCTGGTAGCTGTTTGGTCATATATTACAACGATTGTAGACCATAAATAACCATCACGACGAAACACGCTCTCATCGGTTACTATTTTGGCATCGTTGCCGGGGAGCAACGGCTATTCTAGAAGCCATAAGATCTCCATTTTTGAGTTTCTACTAATCTCTTCTCTTTTGTGTGCAGGCACAGGAAATCAAGAAGACAAGCAGCTGTACAACACCCACTCCAAGGACAGGTAATTTTCTATTCTCTCACTTTAACCCCTAATTCTAAAGAGGAAGAAAAATAAAGAACAAGCAATATCGGTATAACCTGTCTTCCATACCTAGTAAACCATTAAAGCTGCATGTTTTTCAATTTCAACCCAATATTTCTGCACACACTATAAGGGCATTTAAGGGCTAACACCTTCTTGCTTGAACCCTAATTACCCAACAAGGAGCTAACTGGACCAAGTAGAGCGAACATAAGATTCAACATTAGGGTTTTAGAGACACACTTCTTAAGCAAGAATTGAGAAATCCCAAAGGAAGTTTGCCTAAGCCATTGATTGAAAATACTTATTCAAAGAAACCCTAAGCAATTTGGCTCTTTAAAGACACTTGAACCCTAAAAGACAAGACCTAATAAGCTCTCAAAGGAACTAGCAGGTGAAGTTGACCCCTTAGGTCAACCAACCTTCAACTTAGGTCACTCTTTGCACTCAAAAGGCTAAAGTTCAAGTGAAAACCTAAGCACCTTGATCTTAAACTAAAAGTGGTAGACTTAAGAGGTCAGGATCCCCATTCTGGTCTACCTGAAATCTCAGTGACAAGAGAAGTCGGGTGGGGGAAACCCTGTAACCCGTGGGGACGCTCTACCGTGTAGGGGTCTTCGCGGGACTCACCCTCTCTGGCTACCCAGGTAATTCTCAGGTAGTCAATCTTTTGATTAAGGGGTCCATCTGCCCCGAACCTCTATAGTCACCCAACATTCTGGGTTTCTTGATTGGGTCCAGCACCTGCTAAACTCATCCTCTACATCAATGTATGTCTGGTAAGAGGTCTTTGAAACCTCATTTAGAAATTCACTCTCCTCGAGGCCGAACCTCGGTACCCTTGCGTGTGCCACCAACCCTTCACATAGCCCTTTTCCTCTGACTCTGAACCAAGTCCCCTTCTTCCATCTTGGCACAACTTGAGTCTACATCGAAATTCTGATTCTACATCTTGATTTCACTACCTGATCCAAAAATGCAGCCTGGTTACTTAGGTTTACCCTTCAAGAAACCTGAATCACAAAGATCCATGAGAGATAGGATGGTTGAGGATGCCCTTGAGTTTTATAAAATTAATTATAAACCCTCAACATCAATAGAAAACATTCAGGTTGATATCCCAATAACCACAGCCTTCATCATAAACTGTGCCTAGATTCTGTTGACAGAAGCCATAAAAGGATCAACCCGAGAAATGCTCCTAACAGGATATATTGAGATAGAAAAATTACACAAATCTGAATACCTTCAATGCTTGACAAATCCTGTACTTTGGGAACAACACCAGGATGCTCTTGAAAAATGAGTAGAATGATGAGATTATTGGAACAAACTATCAACCAGAAATACCCTTATATACCAGAAACAGAGGATGAACCATCTTGGAACATTATTAAGGATCAATCCAATTTCCCAGACCTCGGGACTGAGGCACAGGGTGGTTGTGGATTCCCAACCCAGATAGAAGACAACATTGAATTAGGTTGGGAAGTTGCAGGAGAATACAATGATGAAGCAACCCTAGATCATGAATTGCCAAGCTTAGAATTCCAAGACTCCTGCAATAATGAGATCAGAGCTGAACCTCTTGAGAGTATAAATTCCACCCCTTATTTTGATAAGGTGACCCTCGAGGGTTATTCGGACTTAGATTCTAGTAATTCTACCCACATCCTAAACCTAGAATCTAGATCCGAAACTTTTGGGAAGATTATGAGCACCCATACGATAAAGAATATGATTTTGGGCCTTTATTTGATGAATATCCCTCTCCAACATCCTCAGGAAATCTGATCGATTTTCCAGAAGACATCCAAATTTACGATACAGAAACCGAGGAGTTGGATAGTGGGGTTTCAATTGGGTCTATCCTACCAGCTTGGAACTTGAGCCTAGACAAAACACCTTTTTAAGCCCAGAATTGACATTTAGGCTAGACCCTAGTCAGGCTGCTGAATCCACATCATGTGATTTATGCTGCGATGGAATTCATGATCGTGAATCTCATTTAGAATTGGATTTTCGCAAACTCTCCGACAACTTCGGATCTGACTATAATTGCGGAGAGACTCTCCTTCCTGAACACACCAAGCCCATCTACAACCTCAGATCACATGACGCAATCTCTGACTCTGACTCTGAGGTCCTGGTCCTCGAGATCACTGATAACGTAGAATCATTCCTTTTCTATCTTTGGAAACCAAAACCACAAAATGACAAGAGTGATTGCAACCCAGAATTCAAATCTTTTCTCAATTAAGATTTCCTTCATCCTATAGACACTCTTCAGGCATTTGATAGTTACCTAGAGGACTCTCTACAAGAGATCACCTGTCATTCGTTTCTAGAAGAGCCCTCATACACAGTTCTCATTGAAGCCACCTTTTCCACACACACAGAACTGATCAAAACCTCTTCTCAACCCTGACCCGCAACCGGACTCAATTTCTATTCAGATTCACCTCTCACCGAGCCGATTGAAATTCCACATCGGGTTGCGAACACTGATCAGACAAAAGACCATGCTCCATCATTCTCTGATCATCCCTGTAGGGTTTCCGCGTCATTCATTGATTATTTTACGGGTCCCTACTCTGACCAGGCTGATTCAACTCAGCCAAACCCCGCATTCACATTTCCACATCCATCTGAGCTTCATAGTATATGGTGGGTTCCACACCTCTTGATCTACATCTATTAACCCACCAGATTGATTGGGTTTGGGCTGCATCATCAGCCTGCTGATCTGAACAAGCACCTGGTTGGACCAACCAGGCTCTTGATCAAGGTGCTTGTTATACTAAATGTTGCTGATTTGACCATTCCCTCTCCATCCCATTTCCCGCTTGGCTGAAGGCATCAAATTTAGCACTCAACGGGAGGCAGCCCGTCATTCTTTTTGAAAAAACCCGAAACCTTTTCTGACACCTTTTTGCACTTAAGGTTCACCCTTTAGGACAGCCGACTCCACCTCAGGTGCTTGCATCTGAGATTAAAAATCGTCCGCAACTGTCACCCCGACCCATTCACTCATCATAACATCTGTCCTAATGTATGAACTAAGTTTAATAAAAAACCCTCCTAAGTTACAATGAGGACATTGCAAATTTTAGGCATGGGGGGGTACGGAAGTGCAAAACTCGTAAGAAAAGATTTTAAACAAAAAATTCACATATGCCAAAAACACCATAAAAATTAAAAAAAAAATTTTAAAAGAATAATAAAATGACAGGAGGAAAGAAATTTTGTGGACTCTACAAAGGAGGAGAAGAAAAAGGAACAAAATGAAAAGAAGGAGCACAAAATGAAAGAAAAGTGATAGTCATTAGTAAGAAATTAGGGAATTAACCTAAGTTCTAGACCTCATTCAGGAAAAGAAATGGAAAGTGTACAGTGAGACTAGTAAGAACGTGAATCTTAGATATTCTTGGATAGACTCTTAGTACTCATTAAGATCTAGACATTCCTCAAAAGGTTGAGGAAAATGAAAAGCTTAAGTATTTGGTCTAAGGATTTGGGAGTATTTGGCCTCGTTAACTAACTTTTGGTTTACGGGACTCAGTAACCTGAGCACCCTAACTTCACACACAGCCTGGTTCAGTAAGTATAAAAATCAAAATCACGCAGAAGAGTTGCAAAAATTCTTAAAATGACACCTAGAGTAGGAGTGGCCGATCAACACAAGTTGATTTTGACGAGTTCCTAGTGCGGAGAGGTGGGAAATTCCCCTCGAAGATGCGTAACAAAATATCATCTCCTCGGTGCTTGTCTCTTAGGATATTTACATATTCTACTGGGGGCATGTAAGCACTCTGCTGGTTCAGATTCTATGGATGGCATTATCACGAAATGTCAATTGCCTGGGTCTGAATTTGGCCACGGAACACCATGGATGGGATTATCTTGAAATCTCAACAGCCAGGGTTCTGGGGGTTACCATGGGCGGTGCTATCTCGAAGTATCGATTGCCAGGAACCCTTGAGGATTGATAATGGGGACAAGGAATCTGATACAGACCGTGTTGAAAAGCTAATCCTAAGCTATAATTAAAAATAAAAAGAGAGAGAAAACTCTCCAAACATATAAATCTTATACCTCTCTTTCTTACAAAACGCACTGCGAACTGAGCCAGGGCTAAAATTATCTCAAGCATGGGTGCTTTAACCACAAAGTCCAATAAACCTTAGGTTAGTTCTTGTAAGCCTTAAAAACGTTTGCTAAGGACTGAGGCTGAAGCTAGACAGATTTGGATCTTGGTTGGTACTTGGGTACCTTTTAGGCCTATGGTTGGTATTCTGACCTAATCTAGGTTTCAAAAGAAAAAGCACTTATTTGAAATCATTAAAAACATCATGGTCTAGAACAAAGGTTGAAACCTTAAAATTTTGCTAAGGGACTAGCAAAAGCTAGGCATGGGGGTACGATGAGAGCTTCATCATGAACCCCAACTAGCACAATCTAATCCAAATATGTGTGAAAAAGCTCCTACAAAGCCCAAAGAGAGGCTTAACTCAGAGAATTCTGAGCTAAAGGATAAAATAAATTATCAGGGGTAAAACTGTAATTTCACCAATGCAGTATGCAAACAAGGTAATTAAAGGTTCAACCATAGGTCAAATAAGCTTAATAAGAAGGGAAGTGGGATGATCTGATCTGAAAATGGTTATAGCAACTTCTAGGAATTAAATGACATTCTGTAACCCTAAAATAAATCCACTTTAATTCACGAGGTTCGAGGCAGGATAAAAATCAAATAAATCCTCTAAAATTCATAGAAAAATATCCCCTATGGATTAGAACCTTCAATTTGGCCTTTGAAACCTATTTTGACCTAAAATGAGAACCATGCCCAATTCATGACTTAATTTGGGTTTTTGCGTAAATTAACCAGTCAAACATGGTCCAACTTAAAATCAAAATTCACCATTAAAATTCTTAGGTTCAAATTTGTATAGTATAAAAACTTGAGCCAAAGAAAAGACCATCTTGACCAACATTACAAATTGGTCCTCTTAATTTACTTTTTGATCCTTATCTTTTGAAAGCTTTGCATTTAGGCCCCCAATTTCTCGTCGTTCTTTGCAGAACGGTCCTCCCTGCCACTTCTGCACAACGCCATGCCTCCGGCGACCTTGCGCGGAGGATGGCGCCGCGCAGGGCAGGGCGGCCGTCCTCTGGAACAGACGGGGGGTTCCCTGCGACGTCCTCTGTCACAGGGACCCTCCCCTGTCCTCTGCCATCAACCATGCCTCTCGTGTGAACGCACGAAAGACATGGGTATCCTCTCCGGCCACTCTTCGGCGAGGCTAGCACGTCGCCACCTCAGTCCCCTCTCCGTGCCAAGGCCTTTATAAGGAGCGGTAAGGTCTGCCGACTCCTTCAAGCTTCCTCTGGCGGAGAAATACCTCGCACTTCATCTCTTCCTCCACCGGTCAGAGCGCCCAAAGCTTCCGGCGATCTCCTCCTCCTCCTCCTCGTCACTCTGCTGCCCTACCTGCAGCAGAGTTTACTCTGCCCTGTCATTCGCGCTAGGCTGTACCAGCTGGCGCCCTCAGACTGTCTCCTCGTCGCCGATACCCTCCTCCTGGGCATCTTCATCCTCAGCTCCGGCAGGCACGAGCCAGGCGCTACTCTCTCCCCCTTCGTAGAGTAAATAGGTACAAAGTTTCCCCTCTCTCTCCCTTGTATTTTCCCCCTTCTAATTTGCCATTTCAACCACCCAACCGCCACTGTCAAACTCCATCTTCCCCATCTCCGGTCGCCTTCTCCGGCGAGGCCATCCCACTTCCACAGACCTCCTCACCCCTCACCGACTACCCCAGAAGCTCCCCCTTACTCCACTCAACCGTTACCCCCTCTCCATTCACTGCCAATCACAACCCAACCACCCCTCGAACAGACCCATTTCCGCGCCCACATTCTGACCTAGGTCCACCTCCACAGGCGCTCTCGCGCCTCGCCGACCACCGCACTCCGGCGAAGCTTCCCACGTTTTCTGATGTGGCCGAGAGGCCGTCATTGTATTTTCAGGTCGGTAGCCCCTCGCTGCCATTGCTAAGCTGTTGCAGCTCCTTCGCTCGCAGCTCTAGGATTCCTCTAGCCCAGGTGCACATCCCAGGCAGTGCGGATTTCAACTGCAAATACGCCCAGGCTTTCGATTTGGGTCGCGAGCCTCGCGGCTGCCCCAATTGGCAGCAGCTTCCTTAGCCGCGGGCGCGAGATTTGGAGGTGGGATTTTAGTCACACCTCGTAAGTGTGCGACCGCACGTCCACACTTATATTGAAAAAGTGTATCAGGCTATTTGCCTTCGATACACAGGGGTCAGGTCCCTCTCACCCAAACGCAGTGTGCCACGCGCTCGCTCGCCCTCACCTGCGCTCACGCCCCGCGGGTCTGGGCCGGATCCGACTACCCGACCAAGCACTCCTCGCCCACCACCGCACGCCGGTGGGCTTGGTCCTGGGTGCGCTACCCGAACCCGGTTACCCGGCTCTGGGAGAGCATTCCTAAGAGAGATTCTGAGAAAGAGAGAGACGCGGGGAAGGGGTAGGGGTAGGTTTTGCACAGACCACTGTGTGTGCATGCAGGAAAGAAAGAAAGAAAGAAGAAGAAGCAAGCTAAGGAAGAGGAAGAGGGGAGGAGCAGCTGAAGCCTTAGCCGCACTGAGTAGCTGAAGAAGAAAGGAAGGAGAGGAGCTGAAGAAGAAAAGAAGAAGCCGCACTGTAGCAAACCCACAGTTAAGTCGTCTGAGCATCAAATTAGACGACGGAAGGGCAGCGGCCAGAGCAGAAAGAAGAGGAAAAGAAAAGGAGCAGAAGTAGAGAAAAGAAAGAAAAAGAGAGGAGAAAGAAAGAGAAGATCAACACAGCCACAAGTAAAGAAGAAAGAAGAAGGCAGGAAGAAAAGAAGAAGAAAAGAGAAAGAAAGAGAAGATCGCAGAAAGAAAAGAAGAAAGAAGAAGAAGAGGAATGGCCAAGAAGAAGAAAAGAGAGAAAAAGAAGAGAGAAGAAGATGAAGCCAGCAAAACTCTCTCTCTCTTATTATTTTTGTAACAAAATTGTTAATATTTATGCTTCTAGAATTCAAGTTGCTCCCTAAGTTCGGCCTCGAGAAAACTTATTATTCCGAGTAAAAAATTTTCTGTAGTAATCTGATAGCTGTTTTGTCATATATTACAACGATTGTAAACCATAAATAACCATCACGACGAAACACGCTCTCATCGGTTACTATTGGGCTACATCAGGAGGGACTACCCGTCTAGGGCTGGAGGTCAGCAGATGCTTCCCACATCGAGCACTGGAGGGCGAGTAGGAGGCCGCAGTTTCCCTGCACGAGGAGGAGGACAGCAGTCGCGGGGAGGGTATCGGCCAGTGGCTACCCGTCCGACGCAGAGTGTGGCTGCTTCGTCCGCACATAGGGATGAGGGGCGTATCAACGCCCTGACACACGGGGATGCCAGAGCTTCAGGATTAGTGGTGGCAGGTATGGTTTCAGTTTCCGGCAGACTTGTTTACATGCTTTTCGATTCCGACAGTACGCACTCGTTTGTCGCTGCCAGTTTTGCTGTTAAGATGGAGCAGGATTGTATGTTGTTAGAGGATCTGTTCGTGATCAGAGGTCCGAGTGGTCAGCTGTTTGTAGCTGAGGAGGTGTATACAGGTTGTGAGGTCAGTGTTGGGGGACACAACCTTCCCGCTGACCTGATTATGATACAGATGGAGGACTTTGGCGTAATTCTGGGGATGGACTGGCTATTCGCTTACCACGCCTTGGTGGACTGCTTTGAGAGGAAGATTGTCTTCTCCATACCGGAGTTGCCTTCTTTCGAGTTCCACTGGCAACCAGTGGACGGAGGCTTCAGGTGCATTTCTGCACTTCGGGCAGCGAGACTTTTGGGTCAGGGGTGTGAGGGCTTTCTGGCTTGTGTGGTGGCGGAGCCTAGCCCTGTGGCAGACTTCCAGAGTATCTCGACGGTCAGAGAGTACTCTGATGTGTTCCCAGATGAGTTTCCAGGACTACTGCCCGAGCATGAGATCGAGTTTGAGATCTCACTGGTAC
Organism: Thalassia testudinum; assembly: GCA_037157565.1. NCBI lineage: Eukaryota > Viridiplantae > Streptophyta > Magnoliopsida > Alismatales > Hydrocharitaceae > Thalassia > Thalassia testudinum. The sequence goes on along the minus strand of JAZHRO010000076.1, from coordinate 8,376,883 downwards.
TGGGGACCAGCCCCATCTCTACAGCACCATACAGGATGGCACCACTTGGGCTGCGAGAGCTCAAGTCTCAGTTGCAGGACCTTCTGGAGAAAGGCTTTGTGAGGCCCGTGGGGAGCCCCAGTTTTGTTCGTAAAGAAGGATGGTACCCTACGCCTTTATGTGGACTACCGACAGCTGAATAGGGTTACCATCAAGAATTGGTATTCGCTGCCAAGGATTGATGACTTGTTTGACCAGCTGCGAGGTGCCACGGTATTCTCCAAGATAGACTTGAGGTCTGGATACCACCAGTTGAGGATCAAGCCGGTAGACATCTCCAAGACAGCTTTCCGCATCCCGTACGGACACTACGAGTTTCTGGTCATGCCGTTTGGGCTGACCAATGCCCCGCTGCCTTCATGGATTTGATGAACCGGGTGTTCAGACCGTACTTGGACCAGTTCGTGGTGGTATTTATTGATGATGTGCTCATCTGTTCTCGAGATCAGACGCAGCACAAACAACACTTGCGGATGGTTTTTGACACACTGAGACGACGTAGGCTGTATGCCAAATAAAGCAAGTGCGAGTTCTGGTTGAGGGAGGTGACCTTCTTGGGTCATGTGATGTCCGAGGATGGCTTGGCTGTTGACCCAGCCAAGGTTGAGGCAGTGCTCAAGTGGGGGAGACCGCGTACTGTTACGGAGATCCACAGTTTCTTGGGATTGGCAGGCTACTACAGGCGGTTTATCAGGGGTTTCTCGCAGATTGCTCATCCTATGACATAGCTGACCCGGAAGGATGTGCCCTTTACTTGGACAGAAGCATGTGAGGCGTGTTTTTAGGAGCTAAAGGAGAGGCTGACTTCGGCTCTCGTGCTCACCATCCCAGACAGTAGTGGCAGGTTCATTGTGTACACAGACGCCTCTTTGCAGGGGTTAGGGGGTGTGCTCATGCAGAGGGGTCACGTTGTTGCTTACGCTTTGCTGCAACTGAAGCCCCATGAGCATAGCTACCCTACCCACGACCTGGAGCTGGCAGCTGTCGTCTTTGCGCTGAAGACTTGGAGGCACTACTTGTATGGTGAAACCTTTGAGATTTTCACAGATCACAAGAGCCTTAGATACTTGTTTGATCAGAAGGAGCTCAACATGAGACAGAGACGTTGGTTGGAGCTCCTGAAGGATTATGACTGCAGCATTTCCTACCACCTGGGAAAGGCCGGTAATGAGTCCATTAAAATGGACTATTATTAAGCCTAAGTATATTTAATTATACATATTAGGTGCGTTAATAATGGTAATTAAGTTACAGAAGATTTATACACCTCATAATCTAAGTTATAACATTCTATAACTTCATGATTCTATTGTTTTTATGTGCAGGTAATAAAATACACAAAGAGCAAGGGTGGGGGGATAAAATTCCCTAAACAACCGCAACTCTCTTTCCCCCTCCCCTGCCGGACATTGGGCAAAACTTCTAGCGTTTCCTTTCGCAAAGAGGCGAGGAGAGAAGAAGAGATCCAGAGAAAAAAAAAAAAGCGTGCACTGTGTCGCACTACGTCCTCTTTCCCCTTGCGGGGAAAAAGTCTCTCCATCCGCACACCGCCGCCGGCGCAACCTCCTTGCGCGCTGCAGGCAACCGCGCGCCAGTCCCCGCACCTCAACTCTGCCCGCTCGCCATCTTCCAACCACTGCAGGTGCACACCAGTGCACGTGCCTTCCTACCTTCACCGCCCCCACGCCACAGTGGGCGCTCGCACCCAAGCCTGCGCTTCCTCCTTCCAACGCCTACCGCTCTGCCTTCAAGCACCCGCAGGCGCTGCGTCTTCATCCTGCCAGGCCGCGCCCGCATCCTCCCTTCCAGCCATCCTTGCAGCATGCCTCAACGTTGCGCGCCCGCACCCGCAGGCGCTACATAGCAGCTTCAAGCACCTCCCTGCATAGTGCCATCATGCCACCCCTGCCCGCGTGCCTTCCTCTTGCCGCTCCAGCTCCCTACTAAAGGCGCGTCCCTGCGTTCCTCGCCGCCCGCTCGCTACTGCAGGCAACCGCCCCCACGCCACACCGGGCACTCGCACCCAAGCTCGTGCCTCTCCAGCGCGCCCCACCGCCAGCTGCAGGCGCACTCCACCCTGTGCGCCACAACGCCACATGCAGGCGCTCCCTGCACGCACACCAGCGTGCGCGCGCGCCCGCTCGAACAGCCGCAGCATCAGCCGCCCTCCAGCAGATCGGCGTTCTTCACCTCCAGCCACCTCCGCCGCCGCCGCTGCCACCGTTCGAAAGCTCTCGACCTCGCCGTCCTCTTGAACCTTTCATCGACCCTCGCGGCGCCCTCTCTCTCTCACGAGGAAGAGAGAGCAAATGCTCTGTTTTTGTTGGAATTAGAAATTTCATTCAATTCCATTGCCACCAATTACATTTTTTTTATTATTATTATAATTGTGGCAGAATTGCATTCAAGCACTCACAGTTCTTTCTAATTGCATGGTATTAATATTGGCTAGTTTAAAGATTGATTTTGGACTTGATTTAAATACTAATTGTCTTTAGTACACATCACGTGAAAATTGCACTAATTCATCCTAAATTTATTGAGGATTTCTGTGAGGGAAAACTGCACTTACACCCTTAACTTTTTAGGTTATTACAAATCTACTTTCCTTCACATTTTAAGTCCAATTTGAAAAGGAATTTCGCACTATCCGAAATAACATTAAATAATTAAGTATTGATTGCATCATTGGCTCCCTGTGGAACGACACGCTCTTCTGCGAGTGCTTATTTTCATTATTTTTTATTAGTCGATTTTCCACCACTTAAATACTATAACGCTAAACGAAAAGTCGACCATCAAAATTGGCGCCGTTGCCGGGGAGGCAACAGAAGCAATAGATTTACTTTATTATTTTTGAATCTGTTGAGTTGCGAAATTATCTAATCATTTTGATTAATGTGTAAGGAATCCGCCGAAGCGACGACGCGCAACAGAGCAGCGACAGCAACCACAAGTTAAGCCACATGAGGAAAAGACGAAGGAGACCAAGATCCTGTTTCGCAGAGGATTCTCCGTCGTCACAATTTAATTATGTCTTTTCGCCCTTGTAATTTGGGGTTAAATTTTTGGGGATTTGTCTCCGCATTCTTTAGCTACTAGGGCTTACAGTATTTTTGGTGCATGCGTGATTATATTTTCTGTTTGCTTGCTTTTAAAAACCAATAAAAAATATCAAGCTGCCTATTTAGAAGTTGCATGCCCTTAGGTGCGCGCATTTAGGGGTGATTGAGCAGCATATTAGATCTTATTATTGCATTACAAGCATCTTAGCACGAGATTGCTGGAGACAGGTATATCTTTCCAACTTTTGCATCCAGCTTCTGTTCACACATTTGCATTCCAATTTAAATTCAAGACCACCAAATTGTTTGAATTTACTAAATAAGTGGTCACATAACTAAAAGCGGAACTAATAATCAGATTCAACCCTAAAAGCAATTCACTTTTGATCTGATTCTAAGGGACTTGTCTGTGTTTTCAAAAAGAAATTACAAAGATTTACGGTGTGTTGCACACTTTTGACACTGAGTACGCACATTAGGCACCGCACTAAGGCTCGATCCCTTAAGGCTATAGGCACCAATCTCTTTATCGGTGCTGACCCTCCTATTGTGCTTTGTGGTAGTGGTGATACTATCTTTTGATCAAGTGTTTTGATACTCCACGGAGGGGGACACCCCTTAAAGGAACAAAAGGGTAGTTAAGGGGCACCGCTTACGCATCGCCTCAAAGGAAGGGTTCGCCCTACTTGCATCCCTTTGTTCGTCCTTGGAGTAACTTCTCCCTTGATCACCTAGGAGTATCATCTAAGCAAAGTATAGGTCCTAGGGCACTCGAAGGTTAAATTAAGGCACGTAATTGCAGTGAAAAACTTGTTTGGCCATTTATTTTAATTAATTCAACATCCACAATAAAGAAGGTTAAGATTTCAAGTTCACACCCCTCTTATACCACTTACGTGGGAAAGGAGTGATAAGTCTTGATCTTTTGACTTATCTTTAGAGTGGAGGTTTGACTTACTCAATAATAAAATAAAATAAAAAAAATTTTGTATGCTTGGTAGGCGCTCTCTTGAGGGTAGTCTAGTGTTTGATCCTGAGCCCGAGAGAATTCTTAGGAGAGCTCACCTAGGAGAAGAAAGAGAAGAAATGGCTGAGCAAGGTGCAAATCAACAAAGGACCCTAAGAGACTATTTTATTCCTATCAACCAACCTGCACAAGCACTCAGACGACCGGCAGGGGATAATCCGTATGAGATCAAGAGCAGTACCATATCTTTATTGCCCTCTTTTTATGGTACTACTAGGGAGGACCCCTACCGACATTTGGAGGAATTCACCGAGGTCTGTTCCACGGTGAACCTTCAGGGCTTTACTGATGAAGCCCTGATGAGGACTCTATTTCCTTTCTCCCTAAAGGATAAGGCCAAGCACTGGTATCATACCCTCGATGCAAGGGTAAATGATTGGGCTACCCTTAAGGGAGAATTTTTAAAAAAGTATTTTCCTATGAGTAAAACCAACCATTACAGAAGAGAGATTATGGGTTTTACTCAACAAGAAGGGGAGCAATTTCATGAGACTTGGGAGTGCTTTAATGACCTTCTTAGGTTTTGCCCCCACCATCAAGTGCCAAGATGGCAGTTGGTCGAAAGGTTCTATAACGGATTATCTGAAAGGCATAGGCAAACCATTGATGCAGCCTGTGTAGGAACTTTCATGACCAGAACTGAGGATGAAGCTTGAAACTTTAAGCGACAACTCCATGCATTTGTCCTCTGCGTATCAAGAAAGAAAACCATAAATCTTGCAGAGGAAGTTAGAGGCCCATGAAGCCAGGGCTTCTCAGGATTTGGCTTATCAGATTCAACTATTGAATAAAAACTTTGATAGGATTTTAGCAAACCCCGACATGAACCCACAAGCAGCCTATTTTTTTCAGGCTTCAAGAGAATGCTCCATCTGCGAAAGCACAACGCACACCACTACGGAGTTCTATCAGGCAACCCAATTCCCTGAGTTGATTCAGGCCGACTTGAATGCGGCCCAAGGTTTCCGCCCCCCTCACAATAACCCTTACTCCAACACTTATAATCCAGGGTGGCGGAACCATCCAAACTTCTCTTGGAAGCAAGCTGATGCTTCTAACTCAGGGAATACAAGACCCTTACCTCCCCAGCCCACATACCAACCTTCTCATGAAAACCCTCTTCCGAATAAGCCCTCTGAGATGGATGAACTGAAGGACATGATGAAAGCGATGCAAGAGCATCAGAATATGGTTATCCAATCTCAGAATAAGATGATTACTGATATGCAATCCCAAATTGGTCATCTTACTGAGGCAGTTAGGCAACGTGATCTGGGGAAGCTGCCTAGCTCTTCTGAGGAGAACCCTAACGGCAAGGGGGTTGTATTCAGGGAGCACGCCCAAGCAGTGACCGTGTTGAGGAGTGGAAAAAGATTGACAAGCCTGATAACACTCCTACGGTTACATCTCAGAATTCCCCTTCCACACCTGAGCCTACTTCCATCTCACCCGAGGAAGAGCCACACCACTCTCCCTCACAAAAAATCATCCACAATGAGGATGTCGTCCTACCACCACCCCTTTCCTGCCATGACGACCCCTCTACTCAAAAGCCGAGGGTGCCCTATCCAGAGCGCCTATCTGCTCCTGGGGAATCTTCTTTTGGCTCGTTTGGAGCCAAGGATAGGATGGAAGAGATTATGGATACTTTTAGGCAAGTCCAGATTAACTTGCCTCTGTTGGAAGCAATTAAACAGAGTCTGTCCTATGCCAAGTTTCTGAATGACCTATGCACCCAGAAGCGTCGATCTAGGGAACAGGTCCAAAACAAGGTCATCCTGCCTGACCACGTTAGCTCGGTTCTTCAGCATGGAACACCCCCCAAAATGAAAGACCTAGGGGCCCCGTATATTTCAGTGGTTATAGGTAACCAACACATTGACGAGGCTCTGCTCAATCTGGGTGCGGGGGTAAACATTCTACCGAGCTCTATCTACGACCTGTTGGGAGGAGGAAAGTTGAAGCCTAGTCCAGTAATCTTCCAGGTTGCAGACAGATCACTTAAGACACCGCGGGGATTGTTGGAAGATGTCTTTGTGAGAGTGGAGGATTTCTTCTTCCCCGTTGACTTTCTGGTACTTGATACTGACCCGTCTAATAAGCCCACAAAGCCGTCCATTATTCCGGGACGCCCCTTTTTGGCCACAGCCAATGCCTGTATAAATTGTAGATCTGGGGCACTTAAAATGGGCTTTGGGAACAAAAAGATCCGGTTAAATGTTTTTGATACTTACAAGCAACCCGAATTTGAAGATTGTTCTCAGATTGAGGTCGTTGATGAAATAATTGAAGAGACTACTCCAGCACTCTTATGTAGAGTGAAATTTCCGGCCCTACCAGGAGGGGGTGACGTAATAATTGCGGAATTGAAATAAACAAACTCACAAAAAGTCAATCACACAAGTACACAAGTATTTTTAGGTGGAAACCCAAACCGGGTGAAAACCACCACCTAACCCTCTCGAGTTAGGATTTTCCGATCAACCAAGTTGATCAAAATCCACTAAACCGAATCACTTTAAACGAGGGTGATTCAACCTCAATACAACCACGCTACTTAAACGAGGGTAGCGTACCTCAACCCCTTCTCTCCATGAGAAGGATTTTGTCTCACGAAGGAGACGGGAATTCGCAAAGCGAATACCCAACCAAATAACAAAGATAAAAGAAACAACAAGTCCTATAGAGCCAACAAAGTAATTATGAACCTAGCTTCTATAGGAATAAGGAAACTCCCCTTTGCAAGGAGTGCGTCGAGTTGATGATGCGGTGCGTGAGCCACGCGACGGCGCAACTTCGCTCTCGTGAACTACGGCGGGAGAGCAGGTGCGCGAAGCTTGATGCTCTCAAGAGAATGGAGCTTGAGCTTGGAGAGCAAGAGCTAGCTAGGACACAAGAGAGTGGAACTATGTTGCTTAAGTGTGTCTTGTGTTTCTCTTGGTGTGTATCTTGTGTCTCTAAGTGTGTGTATATGTTGCAAAGGTTCCCCTTTATTTATAGAGGCCTTAGGAAGGCTTAGGAAAGGTTCTATAGCCGTTGGGAACAAAGCCCAAGAGAATCAGCCCAAAATCAGGAACAATCATTATTCTGACAGGCTTATCAAACGTCTAATTATGGAATCAGACGTCTGGAAGACCACTTTAAGACGTCTGATTTCAAGGTCAGACGTCTGATTTTGGGCGGGTCTCTTCCTGACTTGAATCAGATCTAAACATGGTTCTAGCGTAAGTCCATCAGACGACATATAGGACGTCTGCCACTATGTCTGGACTTCTGGAAACCTACTTTTTCTGTGGGAATGGATTTCCAAACGTTGCAATGGCTAGAAAATCTCTGAGAAGAGATTTTGGGTCAGCCGAGGCAAAACGGTCAATTATCAGACGTTTGGAAAGTCCTATGGACGTCTGATAAGGCTCTAACGGTCATATCTTGAGTGTTTGCTAAGCCAGCCAACGGTCCACTAATTGGACGTCTGGCAAATCCATCAGACGTCTCCTAAGTCGTCTGGTATAAGGTCTGGACGTATGATTTCATCAGACAGAACTAACTATGTCCAGCCTAACAGTTATCAGACGTCTGAAACAACAGTCAGACGTCTTAAAATACTTTATCAGATGTCTGATTTGGGAATTAGACGTCTGGAAACTCTGTTTGAACCCTATATTGGTTTTCTAAGTGTTCTACAGAAAACCTAAGTATCCTAGGGTTGTGCCGGTGTTCCTAGGACTACTGTTATGGTACTTTGAGGCTCTTTAATAGAAATCTAAGTAACAAAAATAAAGAGCAACAGAAATAACGAAAAATACAAGGAGTACAAGAGAAGGAAATCTATCCTATTCTTCATCTCCTTCCTTCTTCAATCTATCGCTCCTCACGAATCTCCTCTGTTTTCCATCAAGCTCGTCCAATCCGTCTTGGATGCGAGCTCGAACTCCGTCTAAGCACGTCTACATTTGCAATTAACCTGAAATCTAGGACTTAAAGTGCAAATATTAAATAATATGTGTTTTGTTATCATCAAAACAAATGATCGTGGTGCTCTAGCACCAACATAGAGATCCCCTTCAGAAGGTCATAACTCAGGACCATCCCTTGATTAGTAAAGAAACTGAAAGGAAAATGCCCGAACTAGAAGAGTTGCTGGAGATACACACTAAGTCTCTGTCCCCACCCTGGACTGTGAAGGTTGATCCGCTGCCTGAAATGGGGACATCTCAACTAAAACCCTCAATCCAAAAGGCTCTAGAATTGGAGTTGAAACCCCTCCCGAGCACATTGAAATATGCTTTCCTTGGCCCTCATAACACGCTCCCTGTTATTATCTCGTCTGCATTATCTAAATTGCAGGAGGGAGCTCTGCTTGAGTGTTTACAAAGGCACAAGGAAGCAATTTCCTAGACAATTGCTGATATTAAGGGTGTTGATCCCTCTCTTTGCATGCATCATATTTACACGGACGAGTCCGTGAAGCCTTTCCGAGACATGCAGAGAAGGCTCAATCCAAATATGCGGGAGGTTGTTAAAAAAGAGATTTTGAAATAGCTAGATGCAGGGATTATCTATCCCATTTCAGATAGTAAATGGGTCAGTTCGATTCATGTAGTTCCGAAAAAGGCAGGAATCACTGTGGAGGAGAATGACCAAGGAGAACTGGTGACCACTAGACCCTCAACTGGTTGGAGGGTCTGTATTGATTACCGCCATTTAAACACGGCTACCCAGAAAGACCATTTCCCCTTACCGTTTATCGATCAAATTTTGGAACGATTGGCGGGGAACAGGTACTTTTGTTTTCTTGATGGGTACTCTGGGTACAATCAGATAGCCGTTTCTCCTGATGATCAGGAGCGTACCACCTTCACGAGTCCGTATGGCACTTTTGCATTCCGTCGAATGCCATTTGGGTTATGTAATGCTCCTGCCACTTTCCAACATTGTATGATGGCTATCTTCTCTGATATGATCGACGAGTTCGTTGAAATTTTCATGGATGACTTCTCCATTTATGGCTCATCGTTTGACCTATGCCTTTCGTACCTTGATAAAGTCTTAACCCGTTGCGAAGAGGCAAAACTGGTGCTTAGTTGGGAGAAAAGCCACTTTATGGTCCAACAGGGTATTGTGTTAGGGCATGTAGTTTCCGAGAAAGGGTTAGAGGTGGACACCGCAAAAATCGATTCCATCTCTAAGCTTCCATTGCCCACCAATGTTCGTCAGGTTAGGTCTTTCCTTGGCCATGCTGGATTTTATAGGCGCTTCATTAGAGACTTCAGTAAAATCTCTAAGCCACTCTGCGACCTGTTAGTGAAGGATGTCTCCTTCGATTTTGATGATAGATGTGGCGAGGCTTTCCAGGCTTTGAAGAAAGCCCTCATTACCGCGCCGATTCTCCAAGCGCCAGATTGGACCCTCCCATTTGAGCTTATGTGCGATGCTTCTGATTTTGCAGTGGGAGCAGTCTTAGGTCAAAGGGTTGATGGCAAACCTCATGTGCTGCATTATGCCAACAAGACCCTTACGGATCCTCAGCAAAACTACACGGTCACGGAAAAAGAATTACTTGCTATAGTATTTGCTTTAGACAAGTTTCGGTCTTATCTTTTGGGATCCAAGGTTGTGGTGTTCACTGATCATTCGACCCTTAAGCATCTTCCGGCTAAAAAGAACACCAAACCTCGCCTAATTCGTTGGATTTTGCTACTCCAAGAATTTGACCTGGAAATTAAAGACAAGAAAGGAGTTGAGAATGTGGTAGCAGACCATTTGTCTAGGATCCCTATTGAGGCATCAAACCCCGCTGGCGGTATTCAAGAGACTTTCCCTGATGAGTCTCTAATGGCCATGGAAATTAAAACTCCTTGGTTCGCTGACATAGTGAACTATCTGGTCATGGGCATCACCCCTAGTACTTGGGACAAGCAAAAGCGAGACAGGTTTATCGCTAATGCTAAATTTTATCACTGGGAGGAACCCGAGCTTTTTAGAATAGGCCTTGACCCACTGTTTCGCCGTTGCGTCCCTGATGAGGAACAGAGAAGTGTTCTGAGTTTCTGCCATGACCTCCACTGTGGGGGACATTTTAGTGGGAAGAAGATTGCTCATAAGGTTCTTCAGTCTGATTTTTGGTGGCCCACATTGTTCCGAGACGCGCATACGTATGTGGGCGCATGTCTACGTTGCCAGCAGATAGGAACCATTGGAAAAAGGGATGAGATGCCCCAACAACCTATCCTCCCTGTTGAAATCTTTGATATTTGGGGCATTGACTTCATGGGTCGCTTTCCTGTGTCCTTCGGATATGAATACATTCTTGTGGCTGTTGATTATGTATCAAAATGGATAGAAGCCATCCCCACGCGAACCAATGACCATTCTGTGGTCTTGGGCTTTATTAAGGCTAATATCATTTCTCGGTATGGGTGCCCAAGGACGATCATAAGTGATGGAGGACCTCACTTTAAGAATGTACACTTCACTAGACTACTCCAAAATTTGGGAGTAAATCACATGATAGCCACACCTTATGATCCCCAAACGAGTGGGCAAGTTGAAGTGTCTAATAGGGAGATTAAGAGAATTTTAGAAAAAAACTATCAAGCCTGATCGAAAGAATTGGTCTAAAAAACTAAATGACACTCTTTGGGCCTACAGAACTGCATATAAGTCTCTCTTGGGTATGTCTCCTTTCCGTCTTGTCTACGGAAAAGCGTGCCACCTTCCCGTTGAAATCCAACATAAAGCTTATTGGGCCATTAAAAACGTTAACTTAAATCTGGATAAAGCGGGAAGAGCACGTATGTTAGAATTAAGTGAGCTTGAGGAGCTTCGTAATGAAGCTTATGAAACTTCTCAAGCTTACAAGCAACGTACAAAAGTCTTCCATGACAAGCACATCATTAGAAAGACTTTTGAGCCCAACCAGTGGGTCTGGCTTTTCAATTCTAGACTTAAATTATTTCCTGGAAAGCTCAAGTCCCGTTGGGATGGGCCTTACGTTGTGATTAATACCTTCCCTCATGGAGCTGTAGAGATCAGGAACCCTATTTCAGGTGCGAACTTTAAAGTAAATGGCCAGCGACTTAAACCGTATATTACTCTTTCAGATGGCCAGGTTTTGAACGCACTATGGCTTGAGGAGCCTTAGCTCCTCCCACTATCCTCCTCAGGTGATATTCTTCTATGTCTATATTTTTCCAATGAGGACATTGTCAGTCTTAGGCATGGGGGGATATAACCTGAGAATGTTTATAGTGTTTATAGCATTTATAAATATTTGCATACATATTTATTAAAAAAAAAAAATCTTTTCTTGAGCTGATTGGGTTAGTCCCTAGTAAAATACCTTTATTGGAGGTTTTTCTTCCGGAATTATTTCTTAAGTTTAGAATCCAGTACATTTATTTCACGAGCACGTAGACTTGGTAATGGATCCTTTGGAAAAATCAATAAGCATTTGTAGCCTACTGAACCCTTGGACAGTTCATAGAGAGTCAGGCATACTATCTTCTAATAAATCCACCTCATATTTGTGAGAAGAAGTAGAGAGATTACTGGTGCGCTAAGTCTAGTGCAAGGACTCTTTAGTTCTGGATAATTAGATGATGATACTTCAGAGTTAGGCGTAGTTTTCACTCCCTGTTCCTGTGTGCATACTTTGAGTGAATTCCTGAGAGTCACCAAATAAGGCAAATACACAAAGATTGAGTCTTAATAAAGTTATAATTGTGGTGGATGGTTACGACCGTCCTTCGTAGATTCCTCAGCTGAAGGAGGGTAATAGTGTCAAAGGTCAGAAATACGCCTGTCCTATCCATTCCTTTCCGGTGCCGAGAATGGGCACTTCCACCAAATAAGCCACACAACTTTCTTTTGACCATCATCATCCCTAATAATGCCTCGTAAATAAAAGTCCGTATCATGTTGTGTTGATTGAAAAAGAAACAAAAACCAGAAAAAAAAATATATATATATATAAAAAGAAGAGAAGAAAAGAGGAAAGAAGTACAAAAAGAAGAAATAGAAAGAAGAAAAAGAAGAAAAAAAAAAGTCAAAGTGTATGATGTAACACTATTTCCGAGGCAGCAAAACACATATCGCGTTCCACCAAATATGACCCATACCTACCTTCTAGTATTTCTGATCGCCTGAATACTGGTTGAGAACTCTAACTTAGTTGTAGAGTTATTAGGACTTGAATTGAAGTGTGGATGCCATGTGAGGCCACCAAATAGTGAGTGTAATTTCTAAATCTGGCGAGATTCGTGATCTCAGAAAGAAAGAAAAGAGAGTGCTCAGGAACATCAAGAGAGCACAGTTGTATAGCCTCTCTCAGAGTTGACTTGTCTAATAGTCTAAAGAGTTAGAGTCTGCAGTATTAGACTATATGTAGCACCAGTTGAGTGTGTGCCACCAAATAAAAATCCATCTAACTTGATATCTTCTACCTAAGCCAAACGTTGGGGTCAAATTACAGATCATCGTCTGCTTTATCCCCGAGGGAAGTAGTTGCCTATCTCGACAGAAATTTTTGCCAAGGGTAAGTATGAACTCCCAATGCGAATGGGCTCTTTCACTTGGATCTATTACCTAGGCTATCAACACTTCACATTTGTCTGGATTTCTAAAGTTTTGAAACAAGAAAAGAAGAAATCTTCTAATTATTTCTATTATTTTTGCTAGGGACTAGCAAATCTTAGGCATGGGGGCATTTGATGAGTCCATTAAAATGGACTATTATTAAGCCTAAGTATCTTTAATTATACAATTTAGTTGTGTTAATAATGGTAATTAAGTTACAGAAGATTTGTACACCTCATAATTTAAGTTATAACATTCTATAACTTCATGATTCTATTGTTTTTATGTGCAGATAATAAAATACACAAAGAGCAAGGGTGGGGGGATAAAATTCCCCAAACAACCCCAACTCTCTTTCCTCCTCCCCCGCCGGACATTGGGCAAAACTTCTGGCGTCGCCTTTCGCAAAGAGGTGGGGAGAGAAGAAGAGATCCAGAGAAAAAAAAAAGTGTGCACTATGCCGCATTGTGTCCTCTTTCCCCTTGCGGGGAAAAAGTCTCTCCGCCCGCACACTGCCGCCGGTGCAGCCTCCTTGCGCGCTGCAGGCAACCGCGCGCCTGCCCCCACACCTCAACTCTGCCCGCTCGCCATCTTCCAACCACTGCAGGCGCACACCCGTGCGTGCGCCTTCCTGCCTTCACCGCCCCCACGCCACTGCGGGCGCTCGCACCCAAGCCCGCGCTTCCTCCTTCCAGCGCCTACCGCTCTGCCTTCAAGCACCCGCAGGCGCTGCGTCTTCATCCTGCCAGGCCGCGCCCGCATCCTCCCTTCCAGCCGTCCTTGCAACACGCCTCAACGTTGCGTGCCCGCACCCACGGGTGCTGCATAGCAGCTTCACACACCTCCCTGCATAGCGCCATCACGCCACCCCTGCCCGCGCGCCTTCCTCCTGCCGCTCCAGCTCCCTACTGAAGGCGTGTCCCTACGTTCCTCTCTGCCCGCTCGCTATTGCAGGCAACCGCCCCACGCCACAGCGAGCGCTCGCACCCAAGCCCGTGCCTCTCCAGTGCGCCCCACCGCCAGCTGCAGGCACACTCCACCCTGCGCGCCTCCACGCCACCAGCAGGCGCTCCCTGCCTGCACACCAGCATGCGCGTGCACCTGCTCGAACAGCCGCAGCAACAGCCGCCCTCCAGTAGACCGGCGTTCTTCACCTCCGGCCACCTCTGCCACCGCCGCTGCCACCATCAGAAAGCTCTCGACCTCGCCGTCCTCTTGAACCTTGCATCGACCCTCGCGGCGCCCTCTCTCTCTCACGAGGAAGAGAGAGAGCAAATGCTCTGTTTTTGTTGGAATTAGAAATTTCATTCAATTCCATTGCCACCAATTACATTTTTTTTATTATTATTATAATTGTGGCAGAATTGCATTCAAGCACTCACAGTTCTTTCTAAATGCATGGTATTAATATTGGCTAGTTTAAAGATTGATTTTGGACTTGATTTAAGTACTAATTGTATTTAGTACACATCACGTGAAAATTGCACTAATTCATCCTAAATTTATTGAGGATTTCTGTGAGGAAAAACTGCACTTACACCCTTAACTTTTTAGGTTATTGCAAATCTACTTTTCTTCACATTTTAGGTCCAATTTGAAAAGGAATTTTGCACTATCCGAAATAACATTAAATAATTAAGAATTGATTGCATCATTGCCTCCCTGTGGACGCGACCTACTCTTCTGCGAGTGGTTATTTTCATTATTTTTTATTAGTCGATTTTTCCACCACTTAAATACTATAACACTAAACGAAAAGTCGACCATCAGCCAACGTGGTGGCTGACGCCTTGAACCAAAAGGCGCCCGCCCACTTGGCCAGTTTACAGGCATAGAGTTGGAGCCTCATGGAAGGGATGGGCAATTGACAGCCCCTAGAGTTACTGGGGCACTATGGGGCAGTGACTGTGACACGACAGACGAGGCCAGAGCTGATAGACTGCATCATCACAGGATAGATGGTCGACCTGTACTTGCAGTCATTGCGTGACAGAGTGCTGTCAGGAGACCCTGGGGACTTCTCTTTTACAGACCAGGTACTGTACATGACGGGACGTTTGTGCGTTCCGAGGGACGAGGAGCTGTTGAGAGAGCTCCTGACTGAGGCACACGGTTCCAGGTTCACCATGCATCCCGGAAACACAAAAATGTACCATGATTTGAGACGCGACTTTTGGTAGAGGGGAATGAAGCGGGATGCAGGTGAATTTGTACAACAGTGTTTAGTGTGCCAGCAAGTGAAGGCTGAGCATCAGAGACCTGCGGGGCCGTTTTAGCCACTTCCAGTGCCAGAGTGGAAGTGTGAGAGCATCTCCGTGGACTTGGTGGTGGGCTTGCTCGTTACCCAGCGAGGACACGACGCAGTCTGGGTGATCGTTGACAGATTGACGAAGACGACACATTTCTTGCCGATCCGAGTCACCTTGGGACCAGCACAGTTGGCAGAAAGGTATATCCGGGACGTGGTACATCTACACGGAGTTCCGCGGGAGATCGTATCCGATGGGATACCCATTTTACGTCCCAGTTTTGAGCTGAGTTTCAGCAGGCCCTAGGGACGCGGTTGAGGTTTAGTACGGCATACCACCCCCAGATAGAAGGACAGTCTGAGCGCATGATACAGACACTAGAGGACCTTTTGCGTGCTTGTGTACTGGACTGGAGGAGGCCCTTGGGAGGAGCACTTGTCCCTGGTGGAGTTTGCATACAACAACAGCTATCACTTGAGCATCAGCATGGCACCCTATGAGGCTCTGTACGGACGGAGGTGTATGGCACCCTTCAGTTGGGTTGAGGTGGGGACCAAGTGGGAGGTTGGCCCCAAGCTGATCCGGCAGAGTTAGGAGGTGATCGAGCAGATTCACAGGCGACTCCGCACTGTCAGGAGCAGACAGAAGAGCTATGCAGATCGGAAATGCAAAGAGGTGCAATTTGAGGTTGGGGATCACGTCTTCCTTCGTGTTTCGCCCATGAAGGGCCTGCAGTGGTTTTGGGTGAGAGGGAAGCTCGCGCCGAGGTTCGTGGGACCCTTTGAGGTCCTGGAGCGGGTTGGACCCGTTGCTTATAGGCTTGCCCTTCCTCCCAAGCTTTTTGGTGTGCACGACATGTTCCACGTGTCCAACGTCAGAAAGTACAACTCCGATCCCAGTCATGTCCTGAGTTACGAGAGCATCGAGGTGGGTGACGACCTGACCTACCCCGAGCGGCTAGTGTAGATTCTCGACAGAGCCGTCCGGAGTTTGAGACAGAAGCAAGTACCCCTGGTGAAGGTTTTGTGGAGGAGCCAGCGGTACGAGAAGGCTACCTGGGAGCCTGAGGCGGCAATGCGGGAGCGGTACCCGGAGCTCCTTGAGGGTACGTCTTTTCGGACCGACTTCAGTCCTCTTTGAGTTTCTTATGCGTATATTGTTCTTTTTCCGCACCCTAGTAAGCGCAAGTTTCGGGGACGAAACTTCCTTTGAGTTTGTTATGTTGTTAAGACCCGAGATATAAAACACTTTTTAAGACGTCTGGGAGTTGGTGCAGACGTCTGGTCAGACGTCTGGACGCCTTCCCAGATGTCTGGAAATAAATTTTGGCGTGCGTACGATCGCGAGTCTACGCGCATGCCATGCGCAGACTGCAACCCGATGCCCTCTTCTTTCTCTCTCTTCCCTCGCCGACCTGCAGACACCTCCCCCACGCCTTCAAATACCCCCCCTCTCCCTCGTTCACCACCCCACTGTATCCTTCTTCCTCCAGCGTGAGCGCGAGAGGGAGAGAGAGAGGGCAGCAGCTGCTGCCGGGTGCATTGCGGAGAGGAGAGGTGTAGCGAGAAGGAAGAAGGGGGAGAGCACGCGAGAAAGACAGAGAGAGCCCGCCGGAGCAGCTCGAGGCCGGCCAGCGTGCGCGCGGAGGAGCATCGTGCTGGGGAGATCTCCCCTGGTGCTGCTGCAGCTCGAGCAGCGGGCGAGCAGCTACGTGGTGAGCTCGTGTGCAGCGGGAAGAAGGAGAGGAGGTTCTGATTCTAGGAATTTTTCCCAGAATCAGACGTCTGGACCTACATCCAGACGACGGCGACTTCTGGAGGGAGCTCCAGACGTCTGAGAGGTACGAAATTTCTCTTCTACCTCCTTTTGCGGATACGGCCATACAGGCCGTTCCGCCGAAGTGCTGAGACGTGTCGTGTTGAGGAGGCTTTCGTTGCGCGTGCAGGTTTCGTTTCGGGAAGGCGCGGGGACACGCCCTCCCATGCAGTTCAGACGTCTGGACACAGCACCAGACGGCGAAGAGCGTCTCCAGACATCCGGAGAGGTGGTCGAAAGTCTAGAACAGGGTCCAGACGATTCAGCAAGATCCCTGGATGTCTGAGGAGCAGCGTAGAGTGTGGTATGACCTGGACCACTTTTTAAGATGTCTGGAAGGTGTTCCAGACGTCTGATTTGAGTCAAAATTGGCATTTTTGACCCGTTTAGGGTCCGTTCGAGGTCTGATTTCCGCGTTTAAGATTCCGTTCTTCTCATAATTAGTTCCTCTACTTGTTTAAAATACTTGTATCATGTTCTAGGTGGTTCCTTGTGATTGATCCTTGTGTTAGGACCTTGTTTTGTTGCGGCTTTGAGGGTTGCGGAGGCACGTGGACCTACCGATCACGCCCCTATTACTCCCAATTTTGCGGGTAGAGTGGCTCCCCTTAGTTATTTACAAACATTAATGCATCTCTGAAATGAATGATAGATTCTAGGGTATGGCATGAATCCTACGACTTGAAAACTAGATTGAATGATAGATCTTAAGGTATGGCATGAATCCTAGGACTTGAAAACTAGATTGAATGATAGATCCTAGGGTGTGGCATGAACCCTAGGAACAAAAACACTGAAACGAATGTCTTGAATACCTGAATTGTAGTCTTGGATAAGTAGATAGAATAATGATAATTGCCTATAATTGGATAACAGCTGCCTGTGAAATGTAGAGTACTGTTGCTAGTAACTGCTACATGTAATTCCTGTTGTTGGAAACTAAATTTGAGCTGCTTGTATATAAATTTATATTAAATGTTGGAAACACGGGCTATATGCGAATTAAACTGAAATGATGAAACCTAGTATGGCTTGGCCTGAGAAACATGAGCATGAACCCTACAGGGAATTAGGAGTAGAACTCCTAGAAATAAATGGAATGGAACTGGAAAAGTGAATGGGAAAGTGTGTTGTCTCTTGGGTACGTAGTATCAAGGGAAGCATAGGTTACCTCCTAGTGTAGAGCGGAGCCAACCGCCCTAGGGACCCAGGGTTAGGTCTGGCCACTTTGTACCGACTTCTGGCCCTCACGTACACCGTACCAGGGAGAGCTATTAGTGTAGAGAGGGAGCTAGCCACCCCACAGGCCCCGGGGTTCAACTAGCCGTCCTACACCGACTTGGTAGGCCCACTGGGCAAACCATGGTAGTCAGGCGAGGGTGTGCGGACTGTGGAGGGGCAAGACCCCTGTTTGGTTACTGTGGAGGGGCTGGACCCCTGTTACTGAGAGGGCTCTGCCCTATACTGGTTCCGTGCTGTGCTTTGGGAGCACCTGTTAACGGAAACGACTGACCGCGTGCTAGTGTGGGATAACTACCCGTGCGTCTATCGCACGTGCCGTAGTCACCGTTACGTCTGTCAGCGACCTTGGGGTGGTTGACTGAGGGTAGGACCACCACAGGGGACTCTCCCGGCCAAGAGATCACCACGTGCTACTTCTACCATTCGGAAAAGACTGCAATCAAAATCGTTCCCACAAGGAACATTCGAGATCAAGAGAAAGATCTGAGAAATAATTCAAGAAAGAGTAAATAGAGAAATAAAGAAAGAAATTAAAAACAACAGCTACCTGTCCACCTTTACTATTTTCTTAGCTAGCTGGTTGCCATTCTACTCAGCATTTCGCTAACGTGTCATATTTGTCACCTTTTTCAAGACCAGGTGTTGAGCAGCCAGAGCCTGCGGTTGCGGAGGGTGCTGGGCCTAGTAGAGCCCAGTAATTATACTTTTGTTGTACCATTTTTCTGTAGTAGTGAGTATTTCTGTTTTACCTTGTACTCTTTTATTGTAAACTTTATATTTTTGTACCTGTTTTTAATTCTCTACTGTTGTAGTGGTATGTACTGTAGTAGTTCTTTTCTTTACTGCTGTACTTTTGTTACTGTTAGTTACTTGGATGGTGAATGTGGTTTATTTTACTACTTTTTGGTTACTTTCTCATTGGACGACTGGGTCTTGGGATCAGTCGAGTCGGTCCGATTCTCGTGTCCTGTAGGGATTCCGGAACCGGGTCGTAACACAGGCCAAAACGAGCAACCACAAGCTGTGAACCAGGAGACAGTGCAAACCACTGCGAGCAACATAGAGATGCCTCAACACCACGAACTGTTGCAACTAGCGATGATCGAACACCACAACCTGAGCCTTCGTGATCGAAGACGACACGAGAAGTCACGAGAAGCTACGAGCGGTCACAACAAACGTAAGATTCACTGGATAAAGGAGTGGGAAAGGGTGGAAGGTTGATTGCTAAGAGTAAGAGGGTCCCACCTAGGATGATGAAAGTTAGGGTTTGCTCAAAAGAGGAAAGATCTACAGCATCACTTGATGCCTCTGATTTCGCCAATCTAATATTTGTCCGAGAAACTATCTCAAGCATGTGAATATCTCAAATGAGATGCCTAATGGAAAAAAGGAGGATTGCACGCAGGTTATGTCCAACATGCAACCTAACCCGATCCAATCATGTTGAATTGCATTGAGTTGAAAGTTATAATAGGTTAGATTGTGTTAGAATTTTCCCAACTTGGAAAAAAATCGATTGGATTGGATTTCACATTCAACTAACCTAACACAACTCATAGTTCGATACAACTTTATATATATATATTTGTTGAGAAAACATAGATGTTTGGATTGAATATTTTCCTCTTCCCTGTTTACATCAATTTTTCTTGCCAAAACAAAAATTTCACTTCCCTCCTATCCTTCTCTCTTGTCACCCTACCTTATCCCCCTTTGACCAAACAAAATAAAATCCTACCTTCTCTCTAGACTCCCATCACCTTTGTTACCTTCATCTCATCCACTTTTACTCACATCTCTCATCAACTCCGGTCACCTCTTCTTGTAAAGTACTCTTCCCCTTTGTCAAAACCTTGTCATCCCCTCCTTCCTTACCTCAAACCCCTACCACCCCTTCCCTGATCCTCCCTCCCCCTCTCTCCGTTACTAATATTTAGGTGTGTCTTTATCTTTTCTCGTTACCTTTTTATAATACCTTTATTTTTTTTTCTATGAAGTTTTTTTTTAATTTTTACTTATTTTATTTGCTTCGTTTAAATATAAAATTTATTTATGAGTTTTAAATTTATTGTTATTAAATAGGAAAGATAAATAAAAAATAAACATAAATTTTAACTAATCAACAACATACTCAATATAACTCAACTAAACCCATTAGATAGTGTAATGGATTGAGCTAAATTTAAAAATTCTCAAACTTATAAACTATGAATTAGGTCTTAAGTTAGATCTTAATTCGGTCCAACCCAACTTGTGTCCAGCACTAGAAAAAAGCATAACGACCAAGAGCTATTTAATGATTCGTTTTTTTAAGCAAGCAACTAGTTGTGTAGATGAAGCCGAATTGATTGCGGGACTTCCATAGAAAAGACTTTTTCAGGTAAAATCAAAAGCGGTTGTTGGCTGCTTCACATGAAGGGAGAGATAAGGTAAAGAGAGTCTTTGCATTTGTTGAACAAAAAGGATCTAAAATAAACACACAATTTTGGCACGACTCCAAGATTGCATATTAACTGTTGGAAGTAAATGCCTTTTCTATTATTTCTTAGGAACACATCCACATGACTACTAGATTGACATTTATTGCAGTTTTCGAATCTGGCAAAGGCAACCTAACAAAGGAGGCGAAACCGTTAATATGGCCGCTCGCCAATAAAGAGGAAAGTCTGATCAAATTTCACGAAAAAAGAAAAGAGGAAGAGGAAGGAAAAGGTCAATAAAGGCACTCGATTGCAGGGCAAGCGAAAGATCTCGCCATCACCTCTGGTCTTCTGTTATAGATGATAATTAGTAAACGAGAAATTGCCATTTGGCTTACCCTTGCGAACGTAGAAGCAGATAAAAAAAATGGTCAACTAATAAAACTCCATGTCAGAAAAGTTTCTGATATATGTATCCGACAAAGCTTTTTTTTTCAGCGAGAATGATTATCTCCAAAACAAGGTCGAGAAGAGGCTGTGATTGCTGTGGACCACTGCGTGTTCCCACGGATGAGTTCAAGCGTCGTGACTATATGTACTATTTATAGTGTTTATGAGGGTTTAGATATAAGTTTTATAGTACTTACCATAGTGTATAGGGATCTTTTTGTTATTTTTATTTTATTCAACGAACTTCCTACAGTTTTGATCAGGAAAAAATTTTACAAAGAAGTGATGTAAAGATTTATTTGTAATATCTAAAATGTATGAAGATTTAGATGTAATTTTTACATCAACTAACATGGTAACTTTTGTATTATTTTCATTTTATTTAAGAAATTTCCTACAATTTGAATCATGAAAATTTGAAATAAAAAGAGGTATGGGAACATATTTATAATTTTAAAAATTTACAAAAACTTGCATACAATTTTCACACTTTGTATACCACCCGACCTTAGGATGCAATAAGGAAAATGCTTCACATTCATTAAAGTGTACACCAAATCAAATACACATAACTCCCCACCCCCACCCCCCCCCTTATTAAAAAGAAAGATCACATATCCAGATAATATTATATATATCCAGACAATATCATACTTTATGTGATCAAATTCTGTATCTAAAATTATATCCACGTATCATTAACAATGGAAAAATTACCGCTCAAAGCGTTCCAAGGAGTCCTTCTTCTGTTCTCTTCCTCTCTATATTTCATCAGCCCAACCCGAGAAATAACCCTAACGTTATCACGAACCCACAGTTCACGACTAAATCAACGTACAAATGCATGCATGCCATCAATGGTGAAAGGACTGCAGGGGGTAATGTAATGTAACTTCTCCCTAGATGCATGGACGTTTGGAACACGCTCTTTATTTTCAAACTAGCATGCATTGCTCAAAAAATACTATTAGATATAGCTGATATCATGCATGGATTTACATCCTAATTTTCCAACGTTGCATCAATGACCGCTCTTTGTACATTGCCCCAAGGTCATCTATAATTCTACAGAAGGGGGCATGAAACAGCCACCGTCCACGTTCCTATTTATTATATTATTATTTTTCACTTTTTGTCATCTGCTACGCTCGATTCCTCGTTTACTATCTCTCTCGATGTGTTGCTCCCTCCACACAAACACGCCCCCCCCCCCTCCTTTCTCTTTATATATATTTTATTTTATTTTTCTTCTACACCGCTTACTAGATATATTCATTTCAAATTTTGCCACTATCATCGATCTTTTATCTTCTGCTTTTTTTTATTATCGATTAATATGGAATAGAATTTTATAAAAATATAAAATAATATATATATATAATTAGATAATATAAATTCAATCTAAGATATTAATTTAAAATCAAAATAAACTGATTAATATATTTTATAATATATAATATATTTTATTTTTCGATCGATATTTTTTTTTTATCAATCGAAAATTAAAATACATCAAATAATATATTTTTACAATGTATAGTGTATTAATTTTTTATTAATTAAAAATTAAGATACATAGGTTGAAAATTATATTAAATTTTTATACTTATATGATGATTATTTTTATACTTCCGTAACTTACCGGTAAGGACCGCTCCCAATCTGACGTCACGGTTCAGGGAGGAATGGATGTTAATGCAATGGGTTACATAAAAACACATACCTCAATGAACTATTATGTCAGTTTTATTTAGTTATAAAGGGAATTACACTATTAATATTTAATTTTAAATCAAATTGCATTAATGGAATTAAGTTTTGATACCAGATATCATCTTCGTTGATTTTTGAATATCATTAAATATCATCGATTATATCTACCTTTTAAAAGATGTGCAAATTTTTACGTGAGTCCTTGAGATCCATTGTTTAGAATCGATTATCCTTAATTTCCTCTGTCATTTTTGTATATCACAATCTATTAACACCCAAGCGAGATCTCGACGGAGAAGGATTCAAGGTAAAATACTCTATTTTCGTTGCACGAAGAAGAACAATACCATCCATATGAAACTAAGGCATTGATGGCCCAAGACACAAATGTCAGTGTGAGTGGGCCTCCTCCAACAGGCAACGGCCGTCATGGACCGCTTTCATTAAACTCGTCGATGTTATCAAGTCTAAAACTCCCTTTGATTGTTTTAACCCTCCGACCGCACCATAGATTACCTCTTGCAAGAATTCAATCACATTCCGCTCGATCCAGCAACTAATTTTACAGACATGATGATTGGTGCCCAAGCGACAAAAGATTGGGGTGGGTGCTCTTGAATCTTTGACACCAATGCGACAAGCCCTGATTTTGATTTGTTTGGCATAACCTTCGATATTGACGACACGCCAACCTTCATATATTCGTGATGATGACCCCAAAGAACCTTCTCTCAAGTATATAGGTGCTGGCAGACTTATTTAACTCTTACCGCCTCTAGTAGGGATCGCTGCCCTTTTCTCCCTTATGCGAAAAGCCTTCTGCTACCGCGATGGGACTCCGATCGGCCGTTTGGGGTTGATCGGAGCCCCTCCTCCTTCCAACTCCCCTTTTCTTCCCTCGGGATCCTCCTATCTTCTTCATGGCCAACATGCATGGCCGTTGGTGGCGTGTAGCGGTCATGCACGGGAGAGGCGTCGGCGGGCGCGACGACAGCAAGGCGACGTCTGCAATGGTTGCGGGTCCGTGTGGCTCGTCCAAGGTGCTCACTGGTTGCTTCCCTCTTCTTTGCCCTGGTTGGAGTCGTAGTGGTTCGTTTGCAAGTGTGGCAGTGAGATCGACGGCGAGCGACGGTGGAGGGTGTGCGGCGGTGAGCGCGATAGCATCTGGCGTCGGAGGGCCAGTCAGTGGTGGTTTCGTTGTGGCAGTGGATGGGTTGCTGTGTTTGTTGGTGTTTTCTCTTTTGTGTAGGTTATTTGTTACTGCGTTTGTTGTGGTAGCTTGTGTGTTGATAGTTTGGATCCCTTCTTTTTCTTTTTTCTTTTTTTTACTGTAGTTTAATATTACTAGGGACCACGTGTAATCTCGTACTTTATACGGTCGAGTCTACTGGTGTTTGCCAATGGTCATTTTTGACCTTCGGGCTGTAATTCGACCTCTCGTTTAGCGCATTCTTTGAGTTTATCTCATTGGCACTTGTTGTAGCTACGAGCGTGAGGTCACCATTCTTCGGGAGGTCGTCCGATTCTGTTGTGGGACACTTTGTTTTCTTTTTCTTTTATTTCTTATCTGTTGGTTCTCTTTATTTTTGCTTCTCTTTGTTTCTACGAAGGGTAACCTTCCCCTCTTGAGGGCGTTTATTATTTTTTCTTCTCCCTTCCCTTCAGGATGCGTCCTATGTAACACGTACTTTCCCTTTTTATAAATGAAATATATTTTAAAAAAAAAAGTATATGGGTGGCTCTGATCATACGAATGTGGTGGACGTGATCTCCATCACACAGTTGGCATTTGTATCTGTGTAATTTAATTTTGTATCGGTGTAAAGTTTGATTTTAAAATAAATATATGGATGATTTTTTATTTTTACATATTTTGATTTAGAAGTGGTGGTGGCTTTTTTTTAGTGGAAGCGGACCTCGCCATGTGATAGTAGTTGCGTTACTTTTTTGTGTGAGGGCAACACGCGACGTCGTTTCCTCTTTCTTACGTTGCAAAATGCATCTTTGTTTCGTTTTTGCCCCTGAGTCCTAAAACAATAATTTGGGTGCCTTACATAACTTTGTCGTATACCTCTGCAATATTGGCATAGGTAAAATCGTACTTGAGTGGTTAAGAAAGAAGTGTCAAGAAATGTGAAATTGATGTTAACCCGCAACTGTGTTTACTTGTAGAGTACTGTTAACATCAACTTTTATTTACTTGAAATGATATTAAGTTGTGGTGTTAACACTTATGACGTTTACTTAGTAGTGATATTAAAAATATGAAACATAAGGATGTTAAAAATACGAGTGATATACGACTTTAACGTCAATTTGACTATCATCAATTTTCACTAATATTAGTTAAATTCATATTAAAGTAATAAAAAAAGATAAGTTACCAAATAAGAAACTAAATAATGAAGTAAACGAGAGTTAACTTTACTCTTAAAAGATTAACTTCCAAGTAAATTAAATCAAAAAATATCGTGCAGAAAACTTACCACACCAGGTAACCATATGCGTGAGAAGATTGTCATGTTCGAAGATTGTCATGTTCTTTATAATTTGATCATTATATTGGGAACTATCGTGTCAACTGGCACGATGACAAAGATAAGGGAAGTTAATTTATGTAAACATTATCAAAATTAACTTATTGTTGCGTATGAACACATTTAATGGCATGTGATCCTAGCGGGACATTTTGGCAGGGATAAATATATTTTTAAATGTGTGTGTATTTTTTTAATTTATTTTTTGGTGGGCCGGCTTCAATATCGATGCACATTTGAAAGGATAATATCGAAACCAGCAAAGGGGAGACATTTGATGGATGACATAAATGCATCACGATGACAAGTCCTTTTCCCATTTCACTACACATGGCAAGCAATAAATCGTAAAGCCCCAACCCTCGACGATGATGCTTATCCTGGGTGAGGTACAAATAGCTTTTAAGTAGATGGATACATGAATGAATAAACTGTTATTTTTATTAAAATGATACGAGTTTACTAACCAGTTGAGTTATCCAACAGATTCAATTCTTGGAATTGTCAATGACGAAATGGTGACCTTACAGTTATCCACCAAAGTACAAGTATCTTTAAGTATGAAATACGTAGACCACGAGGATAATGTTACAATATTTATCAAATTAACACCCCTTGAAAATTTAGGAAAATTACCTTTGCAGGCCATATCAGGGAGAAAAAAAGATTTTACGGGCACAAAGGGATTCCGACCTCACAGAGGGAGTGCCCACAGGGGTATGGTTAAACGTTGAGGACACTCGATTACATGGAAATGACAAGGACTCTTAAATTTCGTAAAATCCAAATTCAAATTCCCACGTGAGATTTTAGATCATTAAGAGGAAGGAAAAGATTGAAATATTAAGATTTGGAAGAAAAAGAAAATGTAAAAGACAAAAGAGGGTCGAATGTCAACGAATAT
This sequence comes from Thalassia testudinum, assembly GCA_037157565.1. Classification (NCBI taxonomy): domain Eukaryota; kingdom Viridiplantae; phylum Streptophyta; class Magnoliopsida; order Alismatales; family Hydrocharitaceae; genus Thalassia; species Thalassia testudinum. The sequence continues at coordinate 8,350,842 of JAZHRO010000076.1, read as the reverse complement.
ATCAAACTTCCTATTGAAGAGAGAATAGCTGAGGCTCTTAGTCTTATGCTTGTTAATTGTCCTTGTGAGAACCTAAACTTGTGCATATTTACATTATTAGTCAATCCATGAAGTAGTGAAAAATAAGGGGATGTTTAAGGACGATTTATTGCTTTTTAAAATTTATTTTACTCAAAATTTTGGCCTCCAGTATTTTTTTTGGCTTATCCAAGAAAAGGAAAAGGAAGCATCGACCTAATTTCACGACCATGCTTTCTTTTAACCTTTGAAGTGAGTTAGATCTCATGGACTTGGATCATTTGCAATTTTAAAATGTACAACGCAATGTATGATAAAGGCAAGTGGAAAAGATCATCATCTAACCATGGTATCTCTGGTAACAATTTGAACCTAAATCTGAGTTTATTTAAGAAAAATTAATATTAATGACTTGTTAAGTACGAACTCTATTCATCCAAATAATCACCTAAAATATTTAAACTTAAGTTATTACCTAGTAATTCTCAATCATCTTATATCTAATTATTTATTTTTATGAGTTTATTACATGGGACTATTCTTGAGAGCTATAAGCTCTCCAACTTGAAATCCCAACATTTTCATTAAGACTCAATCAATCAAGCAATATACCCTCGCTAATAGTGACAGCTCCATATTAAGGCATACTGGCTCTTACAAGGACAATCCTTTCCTCTTCCCATAGGAAGGTCCAAATCTAATCAAGATAAACTAATCTTAACAATTTGTTGAGTATAAATCCAATTGACTTAAGCCAACCACTTAAAATACTTAAGTTTCAATTAACAAGTAATAATTTTTAATTTTTTATATCTCATTATTTATTTTTATAAGTTTATCACGTAGGAGTAATTTTAGGAATATTACAACTCCTGTCCTGTTGTGCCGGTCAAAAAAGCAAGTTACAGTCCACCATGGCAGAAATGCTCCTCCAAATTCTCCACCAGTGGAACTTCTTAGACAAAGTTTTAATTGAAGTCAATAAGCTCGAAGTTCTACACCTGAGCATTCACCAGATTGCCTCTAACTATAACTTGGATAAGGTCTGTGAGATGTAAGAAACAGTGAGCATTTACTCAGGTAGTTTCCAATATTTAAATAAAATTCTAGTACTGGAGTTGAAGGAAAGGAAGACGTGCAATTCCTTCCCAATCATTCGGCAGATAGACTTCAGAACAATATCAATCTTCTCATTAGAACATGCTTGTGAAAAAAGATAGACACTTCCATGAAAAAAAGAAAACATTTCTGCTGGATTTTGTAATGTACCATAATGGGTGTTTTAGCACCTTGACATTAAGAGACGCACCTCAATTGCATCAAGCAATCTCCTTCCTCCATATCTGAAAAAACAATGGAGGTCCTTACTTTGTGAGGAACAAACATAAGCCGCAACATCTCCAAGATAGTCTTACATAAGAAATTTATAAAAATGAGTAGTGAGAGATAAATAATTGAAAATTACTACTCGACAACTTGAACTTAATTATTTTGAGTGATTGCTTGGATTTACAGGATTCATGTCAAATAAGTTATGGAGGTTAATTTTTCTCATTTGACATAGGATTAGGCATGGGTCGTTATATTGGCACTTGGAAAATGTTATAACTGGTGTGCTGAAAAAGGGTAGCTTTTTGGCTTTGGATGGGGGAGAACTGAGACTGAAGACACCATTGTTGCCATCTAGGAAGCAGCCTCAAAATCTAGAAATTGACCTTAAGGTTCAAGAACCAAAATGGAAGGGCCATTGCTTGATCTGCATATTGAACTTTGCAACCACCGTTTCAAGTCTGCCAAGAGAAACCTCAAGTGGACTAAAAATATATTGAAAATTTCCAAGGAATTAATTTCTCACCGGACTATGCAAATCTCAACCATGGCATTCTTTTGAACTTCTTGGCCAGATGCTCTCTGCAGCCTGTAAATTTTTGCTACCTGTGGCAAAAACCATAATGATTGACTTTGAAGAAAGTAGAAACATCAATCCAGAATCCAAAACAAAACAATATTTGGTTTTTAAAAAAAGTCCTTTTTTCACCAGCTCTTTATTATCTACCACAGATGTCAGAACTGGTAAATTATTACAGCATTTAGAGAAGTCAAGTGGTACAGTATCAACGGCAGATTAGATACTGAAGCACCTTCCAAGTTATGTTTGTTCCTTCAAGAATGGAACATTGTCCTTCCAGTAATTCTTGATGTCATCCACAGCTTTAACGGCTACGGATTCGTCTTCAGGATAACAAGACAAGGGGTCTTCCAGAAGAGGCTCAGGGAGCTTGAGAAGACCTTCTAATGTTGCATGGAGACAGTATGCCGAGTACGTCACGTGGTATCCACCTTCTTGAACAACGAGCACGCGACCTCTGCAGTGTTTATCAGCTAAATCACAAATCCTACGACCAATCTCGCGGTAACCTGCCATTGTCAAACACTGCCTTCCATTGGGATCAAACTGCAAACACAAAAAAAGGCAAAAATTATTTTAAAGAAGATATCCATGGTTTTGTGCAAATAAAAGAAAGCCTGAAGGACAACAGTTTTCTGCTTGCAAGATGAATCTCACTTGAGAAAGAAGAGCAAAAAATTAACAAATCACACAAATAATTACTTGAGAAGAAGAAGAAGAAAAAAAAAAGCAAAAATGCAGTGGACGGTGAGAATCTATGAAATTTCAAGTGATATGACAAGGGACAAGATTACAATGACATAAAACTTATGAGGATCAAGTGGATTGACTACTCATCAACTATATCTACAATTGAAGGGGATTTCTCTTGCATTATATTGTACTAATTTGTGAATTTACAGCAAAGCAACAAATACACATAACAAGATGCAACAAAAGTAAAAAAAAAAAAAACTTATACTTTAGCTCCATTGGTACTTGAGAAGTGGTTAATTGTATATGTGGAGATAGACTACCTTGATAATGTGCGATGTATGTATGGTACATGTTCACGGCAATTTCAAATCATCAAGTGGTTTGAACTTGTGTGATGCATGCTGTTTGAAATAACAACAAAAAGACATGACTGGAATTCTAAGAATTTGGCAGGATATAAAAGCATTGAACTACTTACAGCACTAGCATCTTGACCAATGACAAAAACCATAATCTCTGGTTCAAACTTGTCCACAGCTGGGCCAACCAGTTCCCTCATTGCGTAGTCGTAGCCGCGGTCACCTGTTCCATTAGGTAAAGGAATGTTCAGATTAAAACCAGTCCCTTTACCTGCACCAAGCTCATCTATGGATCCCGATTGGGGATGGGATGGGCCCCATGAACCATGATTCATATGTAGCGAGATCGTCAGGACGTCGTTGGAGCGATAAAATCCTTCTGCCGTCCCATTGCCATAATGAACATCAATGTCAACCACAGCGACCCGTTTGCAACCAGAATCCAAAGCCAACTGAACTGCAAGACCAGGATTGTTCAGGAAGCAATAACCGTCGGCCTGAGACGGCTGTGCGTGGTGACCTGGTGGCCGTACTAAGGCAAAGGAGATCTTCCCATTTCCGTCTAGTATGTACGCCATTGCGGATAGCGTCGTTCCTGCAGCAAGCAGCGCAGCTCCCCAGGAGCCAGGGTTCATAAAAGTGCCTGCACTGACCTCCATGCTTCTCTTCGAATCACTTGCTAGCACCATTTGATCAATGTAGTCTGGGGAAAAGGATGGTGGTATTATGTTATTAACTGTTATTATAAAGGGCACATTAAATTAAGCAACATGACCAGGGTGCTATGCATGTAAAGAAATTGTATCAGGGGGGTTCAAAACTGCAAGGGAAAACCATATATGATCCTTCATGTATCTGTTTCTAACATTGTCATGACAAGAAGTAGCTAAAATTCCAAACATCGTATGATCAAAAAGTTGTAGAAGATTTAGATTTTAATAGGATCGCAGTCTAGAAATGTAATTGTTAATACAAAAGTCTATGCACCGTTTAAAAAGTGGATACCACCGATGATATTTCTCATATTACACTGGTGATGTTAAAAAATTATAAGTGATATGTAGTGATATTTGATTTATAATTGAAATATCAACAATACAATTTTATTCAAAACTCAAATATCACTTATTCATGATTAAATATATATCACCGATGTAATTTAATTTAAAAAGAAGGTATGTGAACTTTCATGTTAATGTACATTTGTGCATTTTAATATACATGAGGGAGCACTTTTCTTGAAACTATCTTACATGGTAAGTGAAGATACTATGAAGACTTTTACATGCTTGGATGGTTGCCAATTAATTGTTCCAAAACTCATGTGTATTACTGGTTGATGGTGAGCGAATCTCCTAAAATAAAGAATTCCAACATCCTTATGAAGGGAAATTATATATATTTAAAAGGAGAATGAATCATTTGCAAGAGTTTTTTCCTGTTGCCCAAGAAATATTAAGTCCCTTTGTTACGGCCCGAATCGATTCTACATGGAACCTGGGTCGGATTGCTTTGACTAATCCAAAATCCAGTCATCCAACAAGAAATATGTCAACCCATAATAATTTCCACACATGCAGTATAACTAGAATAATGAATAAAAGACTGAAATCTGTAAAGTGTCTATAACTGAAAAATAGTTCCACAAGAGAATAGCACGATTACAACATAGCCATCACAACATACTAGAAACGGAAATTGAACTAATAAAGATACTCACAACAGCAAAGGTAGAGTTAACCTACAGTAGAAAAGAAATAGAACGACTAAGACTAGACTCGACTAGGCCCAACTCCCTCCACAGCAGGTGGGGCTGGCTATTCACCTCCTTGTCCTGGACACAAGTGGTAGGAGTCAGCAAAAGCTGAGTAAAGTGGGAAGCGTATAATCAACTAATACAATTTAACTAAAAGTAGCAAACACTTCAGGCAGTAGTAAACATTTCACACATTTTCATGTTTTATTTCTATTTCTAAGTACTAGTTGTTTAGCATTTTCGGATATTCTAGCAAATAGCCCCATTATCTTCTGGTTCACATGTTCCTTAATGGAACGATCTTACTATAGTTTTCCCTAAGATGTAGAATGTGCACGTGGTGCTCTCCTAGCCTAAAGAACACCCCACGTTTGTCTTACATCTGGTCTATCACCCCGAGGTCATAGTCGCGACGTAGTGGTGACTACAGCACGTGCGATAAACGCACGAGGGGTTACCTCGCACTGACACGCGGTCAATTGTTTTAGCTAACGGATACACTTTAAGTCGTACAGCACAGAACATAACAGGGGTCGAGCCTCTCATCAGTCTGCGTATCCTCATCCAACTATCCTGGTTGGTCCTGTAGGCCTAACAGGAGTCGGTGTAGGAAGGTCATTCCTACCTTGGATCCTAATCTGAGGGAAGGCTAGCTCTCTTCTCACACAAGGGGTGATTAACTCTCCTCGATACATGAGTACACGAGGGCCAGCTCACTCCTGTACCAGAACCCAACCAACAGCCGTGCCTCACGTTTAGCGAATCATTCCATCATTATTAAAGTTTCATACCATAGTATATAAATTATCCTTCTAGTTCTCCCTGAAGCTTATTTATAATTCCTTTGATTCTGTTTCAAACACCAACAAATAACATGCATCTCCATTCATATTTAGATTTCAAGCATGGAAGTAGACAACTAAGTGCATTACAGTAAAAGCATTGATCTCAACCGTTAGGGTTATCATTCCTTACAGCAAGAATTAATCATTATTCATATGTATAACAAATATAAAGCTCATATATTAAGAGTTAAGGCATACACGTGTGTGAGTTTATAAGACAAAGCAATTACCGATTTCATTCACAAATCGTATTTACAGAAATCGTAATAATTCATTAAGTAGCTACTTATTACTTGTCCTCCACCATGTTCCTGAATCCCTCCTCCAGCAACTAAGCCCTGTCAAACTTGAAATATATGCCACAGCAGGATCCCTCCCCAGACTCCTACAGCAGAGGGGTGTGATCTGATAAAGGCCTTTCCAATACGCGGACCCCCGCCAGTGGGAAGACTTCCACCATCTCTACCGAGCACAAGAAGCGGCCCAGCTTGGACATCAAGCCTCCAGAACTCCTCCAAGTGTAAGCACAGGACTCGGGGGGCACATCTTATAGCCCATGCTCAGCAATGAGCCCTGCAAAGTCCTCAGAACCTCGGTCCCACCCTCTTCTCCCCCCCCCCCTCCCCCCAGCTTGTCCTCTGCCAAGAGAGTGACGTTGAAGTCCCCTCCAATGAGCCACGGGCACCCCTGGAATCTCCCGGCAACCTGATGCAACCCCTCTGAAATGACCCGTTGCCTTTTTAGTCGGATAAGACGTCTGAAGTTTCTGTCAGACGACTGTTCAGACGTCTGGACACGTGTCTAGACATCTGAAAGTGAGATTTTCGTACGTCCCTTTTTCGCTCTGCGCACGGGAGGTGCGCAGCAGCCCCTCTCTTCCCCCCACCCTCACCCCTTAAACCCTAAACCCACTCCATATAAACCCCCCCTATCTTCTTCTCACCCCCTCACACCACTCAAGCCACTGCCACCTCCACCTTCTCTTGTGATGGCTATGCCCCCTCCCGTCTCTGCTGCAGCTGCGGCGAGGAAGGAGAGGAACCGACGAGGGGAAAACAGGGAGGAGCAAGAGCGAGAGAGTGTGAGGGAGTGAGAGCAGGGGAGGACGACAGCTGCAGGAGCTCGGTGGAGCTCAAGGAGGAGTCGTGGGAGAGAGGAGAACGTCGGCAAGGAGCTTCTCAAGCTCCTGCAGTTGCTGGAGCTGCCGCTACGGGCGGAGGGCGAGTGCGAAGAGCTGCTCGGAGGAAGTTCTGGTGCTGAAAGTTTTCCAGCATCAGACATCTGACGTGACGTCCAAACGGCTGGCAAGGCACCAGGACATCCGGAGCTGGGGTCAGATGTCTGAAAGTGCAATATCGCGCGAGGTACATGCTCTTGCGCTACTTTCCGCCATGTAGACGTAGCGTAGGGATGTTAAGCTAAAGTTGTGCCTGCGTTTTCGTACGCAGGTGAAGGCTTTGGGAAGGCACGCGGTACATTTTCCCAAGTACTTTTGGACGTTTGACCGCATTGCTAGATGTCCAACGACCCTTCCAGACGACTAAAAGGAGGGTGAGATGTCTAGAGCTGCCCCCAGACGGTCGCAGAGGGATCCAGACGTCTGAGCACGCCGCAGGAAACACAAGGTGAGATCTGACGTCTTTTAAGACGTCTGAGACTAGTTCCAGACATTTGATTTTGGTCAGTAACCACGTTTTTGGCCCGTTTAGGGCTCAAACAGAATCGGATTTCCGCAAACGAAGTATCGTTGTTTTCTACTTGAGTTTCTCTACGTGTTCGTGTTGAATATCTACTGTTTTGTGCTCGTCTAATGTAAGTTAGTCGCTGGTACAGGTTACCAGCCGGTAGTGTGTTCGGGACCCATGGAAACGACGAGGTCTGCGGCACAGGCCCCTATTCCTCCCGTGATACCCGGTAGAGTAGTTTAACTCATCTGTTAAGTTGTGAATAAAGAATATGCCTGTTTAGATTAGATTGATTGAAACTCTAAGATGTGGAATGAATCCTAAGGTAGCAATGTATGAACCTGTTTGAACTGTACTATTTACTTGAGTGCATGGTTTAAATAAATTGCTAGCAAATGATATTAGTGTAATTATGAGATGCATGTTAAAACACGAGCTGCTTGTATATAGATGGGGAATGAGTTATGAAACATGAGATCTGAGTATGGATAAATGAGATGAATATGAGCATGAACCCTACGGGGAAGTATGAGTAGAACTTCTGTGTATGAAAGGAATTTGGAATATAGACGGGAAGTGTGCTGACCCTTGTGTACGTGGTACCAAGGAGAGCAACTATTCCTTTTTAGTGTAGAGCGGAGCTAGCCTCCCTTGGGTTGAGCTCCGAGGTTAGGATTGACCACTCTACACTGAGTCCTGTTGGCCCTCGCGTACGTGGTACCGAGGCGTGCTACTAGTATAGGGAGGGAGCTAGCCACCCCATGGGGCCCGGGGTTCAACTAGCCACCCTACACCGACTTGTTAGGCCCTTTGGGAAAATCAGGGTAGTTGGACGAGGGTACGCAAACTGCGGAGGGGCGAGATCCCTGTTTGGTTCTGAGGGGCGAGACCCCTGTTTGGAGAGGGCAAAACCCTATATTGTTCCGTGTTGTATTTTGGGCGTACCCGCTAGCGGAAACGACTGACCGCGTGTCAGTGCAAGGTAGCTACCCGTGCGCTTATCACGCGTGCCATAGTCACCGCTACGTCTCGACAGTAACCTCGGGGTGGTTGACTGGGTGTAGGACTACCGCAGGGGATTCTCTTGGTCAGGAGAGCACCACGTGTACCTTCTACTCCACAGAAAAGACTGCAATCAAGAACGTTCGCACGAGGAACATGCAAAATCAAGAAATACTTGGATACTTCGAGAAATAGATGAACTAGACACACATAAATGAGAAATAGAAATGAGAATAAAACCTACTTGTTTTTACTTTACTTGCACATAAATAATATAAATACCACTCTACTCAGCATTCGCTGATTCCATCTTTTCATAACCTTGTTCAGGACCAGGAGTTGAGCAGCTCTAGTTTCCGGCTGCAGAGGGTGCTGGGCCCAACCGAGTTCAGCCGTAGTCGTTCTTTCAGCCTTTTCATTTTTCTGCTGTTGTAATGAGTAATGGATACAATTTTTACTATTCCTGTTACTTTCCGTTTCCTTTTCGTTGTTATTGTTGTGGTGGCATGTACTATTTTAAGATAGTTCTACTTTCTTTACTACTCTGTTCTTTCCTTCTGCTTAGTTATATTGTATATGTGAATGTGATTTATTTTCCTATTTTTGGTTATTTCTTGTTGAACGACTAGATCTTGGGATTAGTCGAGGCGAGCCGGTCTCGGATCCTGTAGGGATCCGGGAATCGGGTCGTAACACCCTTCCAGAGACAACCCCTCTCGGAGTCATCCAACGACCCATACGCAGACGAGAACATCAAAACTAGCCCATCGCTCCACCTCTTCAACTGTACCGTGACTGCTCCCACGCACACCTCAGAGTCCACTGGAGCATGAAGATTAATTTTCGAAAATCTTTTGTCCTGTTTGGGATGGTTGCTGAGGAGACCAGGAGGTGCTCAGACGCGTTGGGTACAGAGACTAGGTCTCTGCCGCTGTCTTATCTGGGCTTCCCCTTGACAGACGGGAGGGCTTCAATGCGCGACTGGGATCCGTTGCTTGAAAGTATTGAGGACTGACTGGCGGGCTGGCCATCCAAGATGCTTTCAAGAGGGGGGGTGACTGGTTCTCGTCAAGGCAGTCCTGTTGGCTATACCAACTTACTTTGCTTCAGTTGTGAAGATGCTACGAAAGATGGAGGACAAGATTGTGAGCCTGATGAGGAGTTTCTTCTGGACCAACTATGGTACAGGCGGGAAGGGGGCAAAGCTGGTTGCATAGAGTGAGGTGTGTAAGCCTGCTAGGGAGGGGGGTTTGGGCATTAGGGAGATTAGGAGGATGAATGATAGCTTTCTGACAAAGTGAATTGTGAGGCTTCTTGGAGGAGAGGCAGGTCAGGTAGGGAGGGTCCTGTGTTCTTACTATGGGGGACTGCCTGGCTGTGGTCTCTTGATGATGCTTCCCCAAGGAGCCTCCCACTTCCTTAGAGGCTTAGCTTTGGTGGCACCGAAGGTCAAAGCATTTTTCACCCCTGTGCTGGGGTTGGGTGAGACCTTCAGGTTTTGGACAGATGACTGGACAGGCTTGGGGCCCGGCGGAGTAGTTCCCTTGGCTTGAGGCATTGGCAACTAACAGATGGGCCTCGGTGGCGAAGGTGTGGGATGGCGCGTGGTGCCCTACTTTCAAGAGCATGATGTTAGATAAGAGAATTGGGGAAGTACGGGAGATGCTATAGGATCTAGAGGGGTTTCAGCTAGAGGCTAGTGCAGACTCTTATGGGTAGGAGGAAGGAGACTTCTCGGTACGGGAGGGATAGAGGAGACTTGGAGGTGCAGCTATAGTGGTGGACATTGACTTGGCCAGGGACTACAGACAGCCCTAGGAGGCCTCCTACCCCTTGAAGGTGAAGGTGTTTTCTTGGCTCCTGAGGAGAGGCAGATTGATGATTAGGATTTGGAGGGCACGGTGGGCTTAGGACGCGAAGAGGTCGTGTCCGCTTTGTGGACAGGCAGAGGAGGATATCGATCACTTGTTCTTTGCTTGCCCGGTGTGAGGAAGGTTTCGGATAAGATTCAAGATCGATGGTGGGTTCATGATTCATTTACCAGCTTCTGGAGATCGTTCAGATGTGGAGCCGATGCTAAGCACAATGTTTTTATTCGAAGAAGGAGCAAGCTCGCCCAATGGCGATGTTTTTGGCTGTTTGGTTTGGTAGGAATGAGGTTGTTTTTAGGGGGCAGCGCCCGTATATGGAGAACATTGTTGCATCCGCGTTGTCTTTTATTTCAGGGTGGAGCTTATATTTGTGATGTAAGCCTTGTTTGTGTTGTAAGTGATTAATGTAATTAATACAATTTTGGGTGGTATCTAAAGGATAACCACCTTTTCCCTTTTCAAGAAGTGGCTACTTGTAACATACATTCGAAATGGAACTAACCACATCGTAACAAGAAAAGCCACTCTACCTAGGTGTATGGGAGGTATGGGGGCAAGAGGAACCAATCTGGACATCCCACAAGTCCCACATAAGCCCCGGACCCAGAGCCTACACCAAATTGATGGTCAAAAGGAGCATTAAACACTCTAACAGACATTTCAGTATGCTAAGATAGTTTGAAACAGTATAGAAATGATTCCAGTATGTGGAAAATTCCAAGAGCTTTCCAACGATACCTGTCGCGTAGAAATTGGACCTCGTTTGGGCCTTGAATCAGCCCAAAAACCCTTCCTGGTTCACTTGAACCAGGCCAGGCGGGCTTGGTTTGGCTGGATCAGCCGCCTGTCTGTAACAAGAGAGCGCCTCTCACCGCTATCAGACATCCGAAGCGAGTCTCGGACATCTTAAACTCACCTAGAGGCCCACCTAAAGCTTTCGCTCCTTCCCCAACGTCCGTTGCTACTCCCAACCGTCCGAGGCTCTATCCAGACGTCAGCACCACTCTTAGATGTCCGAAAGTACCTCAAGTACCGCGCGCGTGCACTTCCCCTTGCGGTTGCCCTACGCGAGTGCTGCTTCCCCATGACGCACGCACCTCGAGCCCATCCTCACCGTAGACACCTTAGGGAGGCCGCACCTCGTGCCTCATGCGTCCTTAGACGTCCGGAGATCATCCCAGCCATCCGCAGAGTCCCCCGGTCGTCCGCAAGATGATGCAAATGTCCAATGGACGTAGGGCTCGCCCACGCCTCGCACGCAGCAGCTGTCTCGCCGCTCCCCCTTGCACAGCGCACCCTCACTAGCTCCCACATGCGCTTCGCCTTGTGTGCGTGCCTGCCGCAACGCTCGAGCAACGAGCCCAGGTGCCCGCTCCTCTCTCTCTCCCCCCCTTTCCTTCTCTCGACCTCTCACTCTCCTTTCCTCTCTTGCTCATTGGAAGTGGGAGGGGAGCATGCCGCCCGAGGATGGTGTGGGGGAGGAGTAGGGTTACGAGGCGGTTTTAAGGGTCGTTGGGTAGGGTTTTTGGTGGGGAAAAATTGTGGGTTTGGCCCCGCAGTCTTATAGTTTCCACGTGGAGCCCATAGAATGAGGTTTAGGGGTGTTAAAAATTCCATAACACCCTGAAAAAACCCAGGAAATTCATAGGGACCCTTGGGGAGGGTCATTTCAACATAACAAACTTAAAGAAAGCTGAAAAAACCCAGGAAATCCATAGAGACCCTTGGAGAAGGTCATTTCAACATAACAAACTTAAAGGAAGTTTCATCCTCGAAACTTAAGCTAAACTAGAATACGAAATGAAACAAGACATGTGCATAGCAAACGTAAAGAGAATCAAAATCGGTCAGAAAAATACGTACCCTCAAAGAGCTCCGGGTACTGATCCCACATCACCGCCTCAGGTTCTGATGTCACCTCGTGTCGTTAGCTCCTCCACAGGACCTTCACCAGTGGCACCTCCTTCCATCTCAAACTCTTGACAGCTCTATCTAAAATCTGTACTGGCCTCTCTAGATAGGTCAAGTTATTTCTCACCTTGATGCTCTCATGACTCAAGATGCGGCTGGGGTCGGCGATGTATCTCCTCAGGTTGGACACATGGAACACATCGTGTATATCCGACAGCTGGGGTGGAAGGGTTAGTCGGTAAGTAACAGGACCAACTCGCTCCAAGACCTCAAAAGGTCCCACGAACCATGGCTGGAGCTTCCCCTTCACCACAAAATGTTGTAAGCCCTTCATGGGCAAAACGCGGAGGAAGACATGGTCTCCAACGTCAAATTGCACCTCCCGATGCTTTCTGTCAGCATAACTCTTCTACCTGCTCCTGATAGTATAGAGTCGCCTGTGAATCTGCTCTATCACTTCCTGACTCTGACGGATCAACCTAGGACCAACTTTGCACTTAGTTCCAACCTCAACTCAACTCAAGGGAGCCGTACACTTCCACCCATATAATGCCTCATAAGGTGCCATGTCGATACTCGAATGATAACTATTGCTGTATGAAAACTCTGCCAGTGGCAAATGCTCCTCCCAGGAGCCTCTCTAGTCGAGTACACAGGCGTGCAGAAGGTCCTTAAGTGTCTGAATGGTGCACTTGACTACCCATTAATCTGGAGGTGGTAGGCGGTACTAAACCTCAAGTGAGTCCCCAAGGCTTGCTGAAACTCTCCCCAAAACTGAGAAGTGAAGCGAGTGTCTCTGTAGGACTCGCAGGGGACATCATGAAGATGCATCACATCCCTGAGTAGCGCTCTGCTAACTATGCTAGTCCAAAAGTGACTCAGATCGGTAAAAACCGCGCCGTCTTCGTCAACCTGTCCACTATGACATAAACGGCATCATGTCCCCACTACCAGATCCATGTAACACAACCACTTCCACTCTGGCATAAGTGGATGTAATGGTCCTACAGGCCTCTGGTACTCAACCTTCACTTCCTGGCATACCAAGTACTGCTACACAAGCTCCCCAACATCCCTCTTCATCCCCTTCCACCAGAAGTCACGTCGCAAATCATGATACATTTTGGTGTTCCTGGGATGTATAGTGAACCTGGAGCCGTGTGCCTCTACCAAAAGCTCTCTCAAAAATCCTCATCACTAGGGATGCACAATCACCCCCTCATGCGCAAGATCTCATCAGTAAAAGTGAAGTCTCTTGGGTCTCCTGTCAGTACCCTGTTCCGCAACGTCTATAGATACGGATCATCCATCTGCCCAGCAATGATGCAATCTAAGAGCTCAAGTCATGCCTGTCTCGTCACTGTCACTACCCCACAGTGTCCATGTGGCTCCTGAGGTCGCCAAGTGCCAACCTCCTACATGAGCTACCAGCTCCGTGCCTGTAAACTAGCCAAATGAGCGAGCACCTTTCAGGTAAAGGCGTCAGCCACCACATTGGCTTTCCCGAGATGATAAGAGATGCTACAGTCGTAGTCCTTCAGGAACTCCAACCAACGCATCTATCTCATGTTGAGTTCTTTCTGATTAAACAAGTACTTTAGGCTCTTATGATTCGTGAAAATCTCAAAAGTCTCACCATATAAGTAATGCCTCCACGTCTTCAAAGCGAAGACGACAACCGCTAGCTCCAAGTCATGAGTGAGGTAGTTACGCTTATGGGGCTTTAACTACCACAATGCGTAAGCGACAACGTGGCTTTACTGCATAAGCACACCACCCAACCCCTGTAACGAGGTGTCAATGTACACCACAAACCCGCCACTGCTGTCTGGAAGGGTGAGTACAAGAGCTGAAGTCAGCTTCCCCTTCAATTCTTGGAAACACGCCTCACACTCATCAATTCAAGTGAAGGGCACGTCCTTCCTAGTTAATTGTGTTATAGGGCACGCAATCTAGGGGAAACCTCTAATAAATAGTGTATCATAGTAGCCTGCTAGCCCCAAGAAGCTGCATATCTCTGTCACTGTATGTGACCTCTCCCACCTGAGAATAACCTCAACCTTGGCCAGATCCACAGCTATCCCGTCCCCAGAGACCACATGACCCAAAAAGGTAACCTATCTCAGCCAAAACTCACACTTGTTGTACTTGGCGTACAATCCGTGCCACCTCAAGGTGTTTAGAATCATACGTAGATGCTGCTTGTGCTGGGACTATCACGGGAGTACACTAGCACACATCAATAAAGACCACCACAAACTAGTCCAAATAGGACCTTAAGGCACGGTTCATCAAATCCATGAAAACAGCAGGGGCATTGGTCAGCCCAAACGGTATGACCAAAAACTCGTAATGTCCATATTGCATCCAGAAAGCTGTCTTAGAGACGTCTCTCTTTGATCATCTACTGGTGGTATCCCTACCTCAAGTCTATCTTGGAGAACACCGTGGCATCTCACTGCTGATCAAAGAAGTCATCAATGTGAGATAACGGATGTTTGTTCTTGATGGTGACTCAGTTCAGTTTCCTGTAATCAACACAAAGCCGAAGGGTGCCATCCTTCTTCACAAATAAAACAGGGACCCCCTAGGGGAACGCACTAAGTCACACAAAACCCTTCTCAAACAAATCCTGCGACTAAGACTTGATATCCCGCAGCTCAAGTGGTGCCATCCTGTAAGGTGCAGTAGAGATGAAACTGGTTCTCAGTATCAACGAGATCTCAAACTCTATCTCACACTCAGGTGGTAGTCCTAACAGCTCCTCAGGAAAGATGTCAGGGTACTCGCAGACTATCGACACTCTGCAGGTTAGCCGTTGGGCTAGATTCTGCCACAACACAAGCCAAAAAACTCTCAAACCCTTAGCTCAAGAGCTTCGCTACCTGAAGAGCAGATATGCACCTAAACCCGCCGTCCACTGGCTGACCGTGGAACTCAAAGAAAGGCAACTCAATAGTGGAGAATACAATCTTCCTCCCAAAATAGTCCACCATAGCATGATAGGAAGACAACCAATCCATCCCCAAGATCACGTCGAAATCCTCCATCTGGATCACAATCAAATCGGCAGGGCGATTGCGTCCCCATATCATGACCTTGCAATTAGTAAAGACCTCATCTGCGACCAACAACTATCCCTTGGGCTCTCTAATCATGAACGGATCCTTTAGATGTGTATTGTTCGACCTAAACTGACAACAAAACTCATGGAGACAATCAAATGTGTAGCACCAGAATAAAAAAATACATAAATTAATCTGCCAGAAACTATAGTCATCATACCTGACACAATTGAATCTAAAGCTCTGACGCCTCTGTGAGTCAGGGCGTTGAGACACCCCTTAGCTCTTGGTGCAGAAGAAGCAGTCATGTTCTATGTCGAGCGAGCCGCGGCTGACTGGCACCAACCTCGTGACTGCTATCCTTCTCGAGCCTGGTAACCACTGCCGCCAAATCAACCTCCTAGGCTTGATACAGGGAGCATCTGGTATGCTTCTGCTCTAGACGGGCAGTTCCTCCTCATGTGGCCCGACTAGCCACACTGGTAGCAGAGAAGGACACGACCTCCTCCCTCAGTCTGTCCCTACTGGTAACTAGGCGAGGGTCTGGTGCTGGCAACTGGCCCCTGCCTGGGGCCTTCAAAGGACGCTGGCGGCCCCACAGAGCAGGACGCCTCCCCCACAGGTACAGTGAGTTGGAGCGGGGTGTGCCTTCTCTCCTGACGGCCTTAAGAGTGGTTAGGCTGGTAGGACCTCTTCCGACCTCCTTCGTCGATGTCTCACGCGACCGGGTTGGTCTCCTCATAAGTCATCACTGCCTCGACCACGCGGAAGAAAGTGGTTAGCTTCAGGGGCTTCACACGCTCCTGTATAGCAGGCCGGAGACCCTTAGTGAACCTTCACATACGCTCCTCTGTAGTCTCAGCAAACGGGGCGAAACATGATAGCTCCAGGAAACGGGTGCGGTATGCGCTAACTGTTATCACCACTTGGCGGAGAGTGTGGAACTCCCACCTCCTCTGGTCCTACTACGTCTGTAGGAAGTACTGCTCGCAGAAAAGAGCTACAAATCGATCCCAAGATGGCTCTCCCCCTTCTGTCCTCGAACCACTTGCCACCACCTATAGGCGGCACTCTCCAGCTGGTACATGGCAAAGGCCACGCAACACTCTGCAGGAGGTGAAGCGTGTCAAATATCTTCATCTACTCAAGCCAGTCCTCTGTCTCGTACGAGCTCTCCCCTTTGAAGGAGGGCTTCAACTTCAGGAACTACGTGAATAACTCATGGTGAAGCCATAACAGGGGCATGGGTACATCTCCCGGTAGGGAGGACTCCTACTTAGTAATGTCTAAAGGAGGTGGGGTAGTGAAGGGTCATCCCCTCCCACTCTAGCTCGCCTGGCACTGCGGCAACTCCCCTATCTCACGGAAGACTCCCCCGCCTCATCCTCAAGAGGAGGTGGCGGAGGGAGTGGGGGCTAAAACTCCTCTTGCACGATGTTCCGAATCAGCTGAGAGAGCTCCTGGGCCTAGATACCCTGCGGGGACGTCTAGGTTGGTTCCTCTTGCCCGCATACCTCCTGTACACCTACGTAGAGTGGCCTTTCATGTTTTGATGTGGTTAGTTCCATTTTGAATGTATGTTACAAGTAACTACTTAATGAATTATTATAATTTCTGCAAATACAATTTGTGAATGAAATCGATAACTGTTTTATCTTATAGACTCACACGCGCACACGTGCATGCCCTAACTCTTAATATATGAGCTTTATACTTGTTATATATGTGAGTAATGATTAATTCTTGCTGTGAGGAATGATAACCCTAACGGTTGATATCAAGGTTTTTCCTGTAATGTACTTAGTTGTCTACTTCTATGTTTGAAATCTAAACATGAATGGAGATGCATGTTATTTGCTGGTGTTTGAAACAGAATCAAAGGAATGATAAATGAACCTTAGGGAGAACTAGAAGAATAACATATCTACTATGGTATGAAACTCTGATAATGATAGAATAATTTGCCGAATGTGAGGCACGACTGTTGGTTGGGTTTTTGTACGGGAGTGAGTTGGCCCTCGTGTATTCACGTACCGAGGAAAGCTAATCACCCCTTATATAGGAAGAGAGCTAGCCCTCCCTCGGATTGGGATCAAGGGTAGGAATGACCTTCCTATAATAACTCCTGTTAGGCTCACGGGGCCAACCAGGACAGTCGGGCGATTAGTACGCAGACTGGTAAGAGGCACGGTTCCAATTCTGTTCTGTGTTGTACGACTTAGAGCATATCCGTTAGCCGAAATAACTGACCGCGTACCAGTGTCGGGTAGCCCCTTATGCATTTACTGCGTGTACCGTAGTCACCACTACTTCGCGACTATGACCCCGTGGTGGTAGATCAGGTGTAGAACAAACGTTGAGTGCTGTCTCGACCAGGAGAGCACCACGTGCATATTCTGCATCTCGGGAAAAACTGTAGTAAGATTGTTCCGTTATGAAACATGTGAACTAAGAGATAAGAGGACCCTTTGTTAGAATATCCGAAAACACTAAACGACTAGTACTTAGAAATAAAAACAAAACATTAAAATGTGTGAAATGTTTGCTGCTGCATGAACCGTTTACTACTTTTAGTTAAATTGTACTAGTTGATTGTACCCTTACCACTCTACTCAGCTTTTGCTGACTCCTATCACTTGTGTCCAAGACAGGGAGGTGAGCAGCCAATCTTACCAATTTCTGAGGGAGTTGGGCCTAGTCGAGCTCAGCCTTAGTCGTTCAATTTCTTTTCTGTTGTAGGTTGACTCTACTTATCTTTTCTGAACCATTAGTTCAGTTTCCGTTTCTCGTATGTTGTGATGACTATGTCGTAATCGTGTCATTCTCTTGTGGAACTGTTTTTCAATTATAGGCACTTTATATATTTCAATCTTTTATTTATTATTCTAGTTATATTGCATGTGTGGAAATTATTACGGGTTGGTATATTTTTTATTAGACGACTTGCTCTTGGGTTAATCGAGATGATTCGACTCGGGTTCCACGTGGAGCCAATTCGGGTTGTAACCCCCCTTAAAAAATCCACTTGTACATGTAACTAACCACTTTGACCATTTCCAATCTAAAACAAGAAGAAGCAATTTTTTTGACTACCAAAGAAATGAAATCTAATATTTACCACCGACTATTGTCCCGGAGAAGACAACCCATTTGACCGTTACATAAATGCCATCAAAAACTTTTGAAATTACTCAGATAACATAAGAAAATTGTTATTGACATAAATGACATTAAAAAGCTTTACTCTATTTGCATAAACAACAATTCCTATGTCAATCCACGTATCCCTGGGGATGAAATCTAAACCGTTCATTCATACTTTTAGATTTACGTTGATGCAGGGTCAATACAGCATGGATTTCTTCTTCATTGGCACCGGGGGTGTTGACGCAAGAATTGGCCTCTATACAAACAAAGTAAACTTTTTTTTATGGCAATTATGTAAATGATCGTGGTTTTAAAATACAAAAGTTTACGCATCCTTTAAAAATCAAATATCACCGATAAAGGATCATCAGTGATGCTTTAAATATCACTGTGATATCTTATTTAACATCATCGGTACAATTTAGTTCAAAATTGATCCATGGCATGAAATCATCGATGATATCCAGCTAGTTTAGAATTAAAATAGCTCCGGTGGGGGCGTGTGTGCTTTCGTGTCAACATACACTTACGTTAAATGATATTTAATTAATTTTGAAAGTTTTTAGATGGTATGTAAGTAAAGATACCAATAGATTAAGGGATAAATGAAAATATAGAGATACCACTTTAGGCATAAAATCTGATACTCCCTCACAGAAAATATGATACCGTTTAGAGACATAAATGCTGAGCGTTTTCCTATATGAAAGAATAGAAGGAAGGAAGTAAGGTACCTTGGGTGTGGAAGGAGAGGAGATCGGGGATGCGGGCGGGCGTGCCGGCGTGCCAGGAGAGGTGCGGGGCGATGGGTCCCCTGCGGAGGGTGGAGACCATGTTCCTTAGGCGGTCGGCGTTCTCCGGGTGGCTCTCGAGGACGTCCAGGAAACCGGAGTCCATCCCCGTGTCGAAGACGCCTTCCCTCCCGCCCTCGTACTGCAGCATCCCCTCCTCCCAGAACACGTCCAACGCCACCCTCCTATCCATACACATAGATTGATCAACAAGATGGGAGGAAGGAAGGAGAAAGGCTCGGTTCAGTTCCGTTCAGTCCAGTCCGGTGGGAGAAGGAGAAGTGTGGTGGAGTCACTTCTGAGCTCGAGCAAAGAGAAGGAGTGGAAGATGGCCCGTGGGGGTGGAGTGATTTAGTCTGGATCTTTACTTGATGGAGCCTTTCTTCAAAGTTCTGGCACCTGCGACTGTTCATTTTCGGGGATTTTCTTTCTTTCTTTTTTTTAAAAACTAGATTTTACATTAAATGGGAAAGAAATGTCAGATCCCGCGAGAAGGTGAGGAAGATGGCGGAATTTTACCCATCTTAAAGGTGAGGAACATTACGCTTCACCTCGCGAGAGACGGGGGGGGGGCAACTTCAAACAAAGGAGGTAAAATAAATAGAGAAATCAAACAAGCAAAGGAAAAAAAATTTAAAGAAGTCTTTTTCATAATTAAGTGGGTGCAAATCATCATTTGTTTCACATCATAAGATGACGAAGGCATCACTGAAGAAACTGCTTTAGTGATCTTTGTCAGCGAGATATGAAAAACTCGTAGTCAAAGAAGATCTGACGAAGTTTTAGTTGTGTGAAGGTCCAGACTCTAGCATAGCCCCGACAAAAGAGGCTGCAAAGGTGGTTGACGATGGCCAAGCATCCACCTCATGCACCCTCATCCCCTCACCCCTCGTCCCCTATCCCACTAAAGTAGGGATGGAGAGGGAGGAGGAGCACGAACTCCGAATAATGAAGAGGCATCGAGGATGCCCCGTTGGAGTCGGAGCTGGAAGAGAAAGAGATCCAAGGGCAAGATGTCGGAGGAATCGAAGTGGTTGGTGAAGTTGCAACATGGAGGAGGCGTAAGAGCGAGCTTGAACTCGAGAAGCTTGAGGTGGGGGGGGGGGGGAGAGGGGCAATCGGTGATCAAAGGCCAATCGAGGGCCTCAACGAGTTAAGGTTTCAAAGAATTGTCAAGGAAGGGGGACAACAAAGCAAAAAAAAAACATTGATATTTGTTGAGTTATTATTTACATTTTTATGATTCACTCCTTTATCTTGAAATACATTTCATTCCCCCTCCAAATAATTCTTTCAAATATTAGTTAATCCCAAACGCTTCTGAGTAATCATGTTAATCAAATATTCTAAATAATCCTTCCACCTCCGCCACAACAACACCCCCCCCCCCCCCACACCCAACCTCTCTCTTCATCAAATAAAGGAGTGTGGAATAAATTTATCCGCCATCCACCTAAGCAAGCTTCTCCCAAAGAATAATAAGGAAAAATCCTCTACCATTAAGAATAAAATATGCATGCTTTGCTGGTGCTGGAAATTGTCAAACTTGGATGCAATATGGATCTGACCCGACTCAAAACAGCCCAGAGACCAATCCTGTGGATTGGGCCTTAAAGCCGAAAGAACCACTTAGTATTGACTCAGCCAAGGCTCACTTCCAGTAGATGTTGCCTAGGACAGTAATATATCTACATAGCTTCGTGCATAGTTTTAGATTAAAACTCTCACATGAAATACGACAAAATATGTTATGTCATATTCACGTGACATGTATGTGACGTTGATATATTGTGGTTGACGTAACTTGTTATTACGGTGGAAAGATGCAGTATAACATGTTATATATATAAATCGTGTACACAATGATTTACAAAGTTACGTTTGTGGAGTGTCTTGCCCGCCGGCCCTTGCCTAACCCAAATGTTGCATCCTAGTTATTAACGATCCAAATCGATGGGCTCTTTCACTGAGTTTCTTTTGTAATTTAGTATCACGGAATTTTAAGAACAACACAAACATAGACTCAAAGTTTGACAATTGAATAAGGTAGTTATAATTAAAATGATCCTGAACGAGGGACTCTCCTTGAAGGGCTAATTTATGGCAAGAGATTGCATAGCAAACCTATGTTTGGAAATTGGAAACATAAGGTATCCCTTGTTAGTGTTTGCTTGAAAATTTGAATTATGTATACGGAATGGAGGTTTGGAGGAGGGGACAACATAAGGATGAAAGAGGGGATGACAGAGGGATGGTGGAGGGGATATCCAATTTCTGCTACTGACATGAATTGGGCAAAACCTAGGTTAGGAGCAAAATCCAAGCTTGTCTAACCCGGGAGGTAATAATAATGACTTTTAAGGAGGTCAAATTTGTAATAATCCGAAAGAATTTTGTTTTTATAAGAGTAATTATTTTGCCAATCATCAAAAACTCTTGCACAACATTCTCTCTAAGTAAGCCAGAAAGCGGTAATTAAAGGCTTAAAATAGAGAAAATAATTGTTAATTTATCGGGTAACCTGTAAATTTATCTAAACCAATCAAGAAGGAATAAGATTTCCTGATTCTCAAAATATAATCTCATGAAAGACAAATAGATTCGTTGATTATCAGAGAGGAAGAAAACCTTGGGAATAAAAAAGAAATAAGAGCCAATGTGTAATTAAACGAAAAGATTATCACTAATTTAGATGTTAATTTTGGTATATTAGCAAACCGCTAAGAGGACCAATTTAAAACTCTTATTACCTCATCTTATAGATAATTACGACGTTGAAACACTTTCTAACGACCACTGAGGAGTAAACATATTACCTCAACAAGCGTAACGAGTGTCGGCTGTGTTTGGCTTACGACTTAAGAGAGATTAAATGGACTTAACTTTTGTCTAGGCTCATTTAATTTACCTATCTCTTGCAACATATTAATAAAGATTTAATTTAAAATAAAATTATTTTATTTACTCTATAAAATAATTTAAAAAATCAATTAACTTACTTATTTTACTATTTTATTTCACTTCTTCCTTACTTTTTTTTTACTTATTTCTTAAATTTATCTCCTTACCGAACTCCACAATTTTTACCGTGAGGTCATACTCATCACAAGAGGAGCAACACTCATTTACTTGGCACAATAAACTAAATCTTGATGGGTGGTTAACATTGGTCAAGTCGAACCCCAAATATAAGGGGGGTTTTACCTCCTCATTCAGGAGATATTGCTCCTGTTTATGTGACTTTTTACACGAGGGTCAACTTGGCTTAGCTAACCTTCGATATAAAGTAATTTATAGGGCTAGCATTTTCGTATACACACTTCACACTGAAATTATCTTGTTAGATCAACTGCCTCATGCATTCCACTTCGAAGATAACATCTCTTTGTAGACATATCAGTATGCCCATGGGTCATGTTAGCCCTTTCAATGTTTTAAAAGTTGAATCAAATTGGTTGGCACAACTTGTTCAATTGGAAATTGATGGGTCGGATCAAATAATTTTTTTTTGATAAAAACTAAAATTGACATAAATCAATTAAAATTGAGTTGTGTCCATCGATTCAATTAAATTAATTATCTAATTTTACTGATCTCTTGAGAGTTAAAAATTAAATAAAGAAAAAAAAGAAAGATACATGTGAATTGCACACTACACCCACAAAATAGGATGTTAGAACTTGAAAGCAAAAAAATAAGATTATACTTTCAATTTTGATTATAGCTTTTATTTTTATTTGAGATCTATTAAAAATATGTCATTGGATCTTTACATAATTAAAATTGTAAACTAATTTTTTCTTCTACGTATCTTCTTTATTAAACATCCATTCAATCGGATTGAATCCAATTAAATTAATACAAACTAAATCAAATTCAATTGTTTCTTACTTTTTGCACATGGTAATGTCAAGTTGATATCATCACCGAATTAATTGATACAAATTATTGATTAAACAATTAAAAAATAATTTAATAATTAAAATAGTCAGTCATTTACCACGAGTATATATCTACATATTACAAAGTATGGGTGCTGCTTCCGATTCTTACTTTCACATGCATCCATAATTTTCAAACCAGTCTTAAGAATACATCTTGGGCGCGGGCTCGAGTTCAGCTCTGGAACTCAATTGGGCCCTTTAGCCTGTGGAGGTCCAATATGTGATTTTGATTTCTCAATGCTAAGCCTACGATTTTAGCCTCGTTTTGCTTTCTAGCATTTATGGACGTTCCTCCGATTTGGGTATTTCTTTTTCCTTTTATTCTTTTGTATTATATCAATCTCCAATATCCAACCTTAAGACAAAACCAACAACAAATCAGATCTACCTGACGCAATGCATCTATAGCCTCCTAGTTAGAGGAATAAGAAGAATGACGGGTATATAAGCAGGTTATTGAGCTATGTATCAACTGAAGGTTCAAGTTCGAGATGTTATTTTGCCTTAGAAATAAGACGTAATTATGTTAGTTAATTGTACAACGTGTCCCATCGAAGTTTGCATCACGTTAAGGAAATGAAGAAGAGTGAACTTTGTTTATTCCTCTTGTGAGGTCGAATAACTTTAATCTAAAATAAAAGTGTTCTTTCCAAATTGGCTTTAATCAGAGGCAGAGAAAACTCTTGCCAAACGTAGCTTAAATTTACTTGTTCTTGCATCCAAAGAGTCACTTAATTGTTTAGAAATCACACGAACCACGTGTTCACAACCCTCTTTGCAAGCGTGAGTTCTTTCCCTTTCAAATAAACCATATTGTGGTAATCATGAATCTACCAAGGCTTCCATTTTATAACCCCTATATCTGCTCCTTAGGATTCTATTGGCATAACTCCAAACTGCCCTCTGCCTGCTCCATGCTCTCCACAGGTAAAAAAGGGTGTAATTAGGGTTCTCTATGGGGTCTAATGAATCGAGCCTAGGCTTATTTGGGTTCAAGCTTGATAAGGTCAAGTCAACTTGGGCTTGACTCGTTTGGACTTGAGCCTATTATTGAGCCTGCTAACTAATGAGTTCGCTTGGACTTCATAAATAAAATATACTTAATAAATGAAGTATACAAAAAAAAAAAAATAATACATTAAATGAAATAGATATAAATTATGATGCATCAAGGGTCGCACCTTACATTGAATAAAAATATTATTATACATTAGACCACAAGCATAATATAAAATTCATCGTAACATGACCATGCACATAATGTAGACATAGGTCATAATTTAACTACATGTTTAATTGGTCCTTCAAAAATATGAGCAGCACTCATCGAAGGGTATGGAGAATGGGATTTAGAAAAATTGCATAGATATCCCTATATTACTATATATTTATTTAACGCATATAATGTATTTTTTATGATAAGTTGGAGGAAAGGAGGAAAAAGAGGATATAAGGGGTTTTGAAAAAATTTTGTATACATCCTTATACCTGCATGTATAATATTTTCTTATTGAACCTGAACCCTTATCGATTTGAGTCCAGCTCGACTCAAACTCGACTTAATAACTTATCTAGCCCAAATTTTCATTCATACTCAACTTAACAACTTAATAAATTCTGTTCATGAGTCCTTATCGAATCAATCTTAATCCAAGTCTAACGAGTCTGAATCCTTTTGACAACCCTAGGTGTAATCTCCGAAGCTTTTACACTAGAGAATGTGCAACCATCATCAGTCCCAACCCCCAAGTCATCAATATATTCCTTGTAAGTAGACGATGTTGGTATTCTTTAAACTCTTAGGAGTTTAACGGTAATTAACCCACCTCTAACTTATGATAGACCTGTACAATAACTTTTCTCAACTGGACTTAATACTGATTGGTACTGGTACTTGTGAGTATCGGTATCGATCTACAAGTACCGGTATCACATATACTTAATATCGATACTAGTGAACTACTACCAGTATCCTTAAGCTATAGGTATGAGTTTTACATCCAAATAAGTACCGAAACTGATGCTAAGTGTCGGTACTCATGAGTTATAGTTTAGAACTCATGTCCAGAAGAGTACTCATCTAGTACTCACTATGTACTGGTACTCGTGTTGAGTATCGATACTCATTGAGTACTATTATCACTCTAGGAAAAAATTAGTTTCAACGAGTACCGGTACTTGTTGGGTATTAAATATACCACCTATAGCTTACCAGTACCTATACTGATGACCAGTATCGGTATTTGCGAGCTACAGGTTCTGGTAACTTTAAGTCCAGAACCTGATCTGAGACTCATGTGATGAGTACCAGTACATGTAAGTCTCAATTTTGGACTTAGGACAACCTGGAGCTGATCTGTAGATTACATGTACCGGTACTCATGAAGAGTATCGGTACTAGCAACCTACAGTATTCTTTTGGGTCCAAAACAGTATCTCACCTGTATTGGTACTCATTATTAGTACTGGTACTTGCGTCATTTACAAAAGTGATTACGAGGTTTTATGGGAAATGAGACATCTAACCTAATCTTTGCTGATCCTAGTTATTACTAACAAATATATATGAACATAATAGGATGTTCAATATCTCCTTTTTGAAGTTAGAAAACTAGCATGTTAATCTATAATATCTAAACATGAAAACATGGACTTTACAAGATAGACATGGAATCTATTTACATAGGAATATAGAGAAACATGTATTCATCCTTCTAGTGGAAAGAGGATGCAAAGCGTGGGATGATCTTCCAAGAGATCCCTTATATCAGTCAAAGAGGTCTAACCTTCACGCTAGGAAGAAGAAGCCCTTCTTCTCTCTGTCACACAGCAATCTTTCTTCTCTCTAGATCTCAGTCACGATGGGGATGATTATGAGATTAATCCGTGAGGGTCTCTTGGGGACCATAACCCTCCCATAATAGGTAATTATTCACATTAATTGCTATTTTCATTTTACATAAGCATCCATCAAGAAAATGCAAAATGCTAAAAGGTCTTTGCATATGTAAATTAAATACCATACTATCGTTTTACATTTTACGTCTATAACTTCAATAAATCTTAATTTGATTACTTTAAATAATGAATATTAATATATCAATATATAACCTTTATGTTCAATGATTATATATATATATATATATATATATATATATATATATATATATATATATATTATGATCCAATAGACGATTCCTAGTTCCCAACTGAGCAAAACCGATCCACTTGGAGACATTTCCATCAGAGTTCTTGCAATATAGGACGGCCAAAGTTACCTCTTCACCAACTCGCATTGATGATATGGACGTCATATCTTCAATAATTCTCTAATTAATATTACTTTAAGCCGTGGCCCAACTATTTGATAATACATGTGCTTGCATTAAATTCCAGTATGGATTCAAACCTCATACCTGTCAATCACGTAAACAACTGCTTTACATACTCTTCCAATCTCTTTTCAAAGTTTCGCACTTATAGACTTTCCTCTTCTCTCTTCTCTTAACAAAATGCCATCCACCATAAAAAACTAAAAAAAATCAAACGCGCCAAGATATCTCTCCACCTTCATATAGTTTTTGTTTGACCAATCTGACCCAGCGAAACGGATAAGGACCCAATTCTAAACATAAGGGGCAGTTTACGTTAGGAAATAATGCCCCCCATACTTGTAATTACTATTTGAAGAAATAATCGGTGTTATCCAAATTCATGAAAGTTAGCCAAACCCCCTCTAATTCTGTCTTGACCTGAGTTTATATACAAATATAATCAAGAAAAATTAATTTTAATAACTTATCATGCCTACATCTGGTGGACTCTTGGAGGTGTTACACCATCTAACCCCCGTTGTCAACCAATATAACTATCAAT
Organism: Thalassia testudinum; assembly: GCA_037157565.1. Lineage (NCBI taxonomy): Eukaryota > Viridiplantae > Streptophyta > Magnoliopsida > Alismatales > Hydrocharitaceae > Thalassia > Thalassia testudinum. The sequence goes on along the minus strand of JAZHRO010000076.1, from coordinate 8,323,967 downwards.
CTAGAAGCAATAATGTCATCCCATTTTCATGTAAAGATGTCTTGTCTAATCACATGTTAACCTCTGTGAACCCTTCATTCAACGAACGTCATAGCATGTCTCCTCATCTCATCTTTACCGTAAACTAAAGGAGGGTTCCACTTCACTCTCTCTCTCTTTCTCTCTCTCTACCCCCCCTCCATTCGATTTATTAATCTCACGACCCCAACTTTCTCTCTCTCTCTCTCTCTCTGCAAAATTATTTGCTACCTTTTTTATTTTTTTATTTATATAATTTCTAACGATGATTTAATAAATTTTATTATATATATTTTTGAATTTGTTTTAAAGGAAGGTTGTTAACCCCCACATGTCAGCCTCCCTCCTCTCTATTTCACCCTCCGTTCCCCCCCCCTCCCAAGACATATTATAGGTATCATATATATATTCTTAGCTTATTATTAAAGATAGACTACTACTTATTAAAATAAAAATGACTATACGTATATTAGATAATTTAATAAATTATATTATATATATTTTTGTATTTGTTACAAGTTTTAATTAAAAATAAATTAGAAATTACTTATATACAACATAGATATTGAATAAAAAGGTATTTATAATTAATTTTAACGTATAATTGTAATTCATTTATTTATAGTAATTTAATGTGATAGCATATGCATGTATAATTTGTATCTCCTCAAAAAAAATTTTCTAACTACGTCCCTATCAATAGCACCATAATCAAGTTATTAATGCAAGTTTTTTCTCAATTAAGCTTGAGTTTAAACTTGACTCATTATAGTTAAAGTGAAAGTTGTTGGTGATAAATAACACGATCATTGATTTTGATGATAACAAAATATGTAATATTTAACATTATATTTGAAGATGAATATTTTAAGCTTAGGGTTGGAAAAAGCTTGATGGAAGCTAAAGTTCAAGCTCTATGAAAGATAGGAGGAGATGAGCATCAAAGAGATGAGATGAAGATAGAAGGAGATGAAGTTAGATTAGTTTTATTTGATTTATTATTTTTAGAATGTAAATGAGCCTTGTATTATCCTTAAGATACCTTCTAGAACCTTTATATCTAAACTCTTCTAATTCAACATACAAGACTTAACTTCTGTTGTTTTTCAAACCTCTTATGCTGCCTTCAGATATCTGAGTCTGATTTTTCAGATATTTGATCTACTTTTTTAGACATCTTGGATCTTATCCAGAACCTAGAATCATGTCTAGAATCCTAGACCTCTATTACCTAGGATTTCAGACGTCTGTGCTCCACTTTAGACATCTAGTAAAATCTTTCAGATGCTCCCTCAAGCTTTTGGTATCTCGTTAACTTATCAAAAGATCAACATCAAAATTGTTCTTGTATTTCAGACGTCTAGTTTCTTCTTGAGACATCTAAAATGACCAATGTTCATTTTTTATCAAACATTAAACTTGACCACAATTAATTATGTCTATTACTCATTGATTGTGAAACGTTGTAGGTCTTTAGATGTCGTGTCTTTTATTCAGACAACTGACTCTTCATTTTAAGACATCTAACCTGTCCTCTAGACGTCCTAGTCAGACTTTGAGTAAATGATTTGCAGTCGTTCTACCTTAATTTAATTCATTCCAATTCAAATCCCAACGACTACCTAAGCTTAAATCTAACCTCCTACACCTATATATACCCACCAAAGGTTGCCTTAAGCATATACACCAAGAAAAGAAATATTCTACTGCTAAATACTTGCAATTATTCTAGTCTAAGCTTTCTAAAGCTATTGTGCTCCATTATGCCCTTTTGTTCTTAGAAATTCTTAAGAGCAACATCACTCCTACTTTAATTTTCTACATCACATAGGTTTGCAATGGGAGTATCATAACCTACTTTTTATTCTATATCATTCAAGGCTCTTAGGATTGTTTACTTTATTTTATTTTATTAGTTGTTTACTTTATTTTGTTTTATTAGTTTGTTTGGGTGCCTGAGCTGTAGGTTTCCCGTTTCCTCTTAGTAGAGGGGTTAAACTCTCCTTAGGAGTTGTCCAGGAAAGAGGAATTGTATTTTATGGGACACCACCCTCGAATTAGTGGTGTGGTTTAGTGATTCCTAATTGATTTAAGGTTAAATTCTTAGATTGGGAGATTTAGATATAGATTTTTTCCCGCAAAGGTTTTCTCTCTAAATATCTGCATTTTTTGTTACGATTGTTTTTGTGATTATTTTTATTATACAATTCAACCCCTCTTTCTTATGCCACTAATAAAAGTATCGTTACCTAATCTAATGATCTATCGGTGACTATCCTATTGCGAAATGCGGGTCAACTGACTAGTGTAAATTTAAAGAAAGGTTATTGTTTCCTTCCATTTTGCAAATCTAGGTTTAGCAAAGTCCTCTAAGAGAATATATGTTAATAGAAGAAAATCATGGTTATAACCATCATTTTTTCAACCATGATACATATCAAGTTGCATGTACAGTGGAAGATGCACCAAGCTAAGACTATATATACATGGATAAGTATCTCATGGTAGATTTCCTACTAGATAATTATCTATGAAACCCACATCATATGGTGGGCTTGTTGCATTAATTTTATTTCTATCATGCACCACGTTGGTGATTTAGATACTTGCTCCCAAAAGGATGACTAGACTTAATTGCACCCTTGACCATGCAAGTGGGGGCCATAAGCCCTTGCTATTTCTTCAAAATCAAATATTTGTTAGGAATTCTGCCTCCCCACTTGCGGTGCCAACCGATTTCAACATGAGCAATTTGCAATTAACTTGGGTTGCAAATTTTTTTTTTTAAAAAGCATTCCATTAAAAGAGAAGAAAATGATCAATTAAGAGGTAAGAGGAAAGGAAAGATCATACACTCTCACGAAGAGGGAAAAGTTACTTCTCGTATAATGAGGGAACACACAAAATCACAATAAAACATAAAAATAAAGAAAGAAAATACAAGAAATAAGAAAAGGAAGCATCCATGTAAAGAGATCTAACTACGATCCTCCAGATCATGAAAGTAGTGACAGCTTTACCCTTGTAGATATCGACAACACCATCAAGGATGAATCTGATAATCATCACGATCCATGCAGACAAGAAAACCAACAAATGTCGAAACCCGCAATAGGTCAAGCAATTCTTGGTCGAAAGAAATTTGGAGTCACACATAATCCCCAATAATGACAAAAGGTCGATTGCAGCTGTGGAGAGCAAACTCGAAACATCGAACAAGATTGAGACAAAATCAATGAGACGATGAACCTAGGTGGGATGAAGACAACAGCCAATGAAAGGAGATACGATGCACTACTCTTAACAACATCAAACCACAAGCATGGCCCATCAAGAAGGAAAAACCCCACAGCCAATGCGAGAACCAACAGTAGCTAGAACCCTCGGCTAGTGACCCATCGCGACAAAATGAGCCCTACTGACAACCTCCAACTACCGCGATCGATGCATCGCCATCGTGTGCAACCTTGCAAAGAGAAGCCCAACAACAGCTAGTACAGTAGGATCTACCGCCATCACCGAGAGCAACACCTCCACGAGCCAACAACACCATAGCGAGAAACAACCTCACAAGCAGAATGCTGCTATAGCAACGCCACTCGCCCTCAGTAGCTCGACAACGTGCGGAAGATGTCGAGAAAGCATGAGACCTCAACCGAGAGTTTTCGAGCACTTATAAGGCCACCAAGCAGTGCAAGCAAGGAAGACGGTGGGGGTGGTGTGGGGGGGTCCCAACCAGCTCGGATCAGTCGGCTGGGGGCCCAACAGCAACCACAAAGGTTAAGTTTAGAGGATTTGGGGGTACCCTAACCGCGATGCAGGTCATGCTAACTCAGGTTGCAGTTGGATTGGTATTTTCTGTGTCCTGCTAATGTCACACATTTGATCGATGCACTCCAATCACCCTCGAGACCACGTTCTAGTTGGGACTTGGTGTCATCCATCAATAAAAGATTAGAATACCTACTGACAGAGAACCAGGATTGATGCAGACCCGTGGAATAAGAATATTCTTCCTCTTGTCCAAAAATAATCACCATCCCTGTTTGATTATTCCACAAACATGGTTTCAGAAAAGTTTGGGAAAAATTTATACAGGTCCAAAACTTTTTCCCTAATTTTATTTTTATCGTTCAACACTGAAACTTGGTAAATGTGTAGATGCGGAATTCTGTATATGGACCAAATTAATACCGCTTTCGATGTACAAAGCAGAACTGATGGTATCGCCTTTTGCATCAATATTCTAAAATATCCTTGAAAACCCCTATTATGGGACTGTGGATACGAAAGTGGAACTTAATTGGAAGGGTCAATTAGTTGTTTATTGGTATTGAAATAGAATGTTGATCGCTGAATTAAATAACCCATTGACAATTATGGAATCTATATGGGCACGCGGATGGCCTTAGAAAGTTTAGGGGTGACATTGGTATATTTGAGATTTTGTCGAGGCAAAAATTCACATACATTAACATAAATTAACCTACAAGCTTCTCCTCTTGCAAAAAGAACTCTCACCATGAATTAATTAACGAGAAGTATGACTTCAAATTCGGAGTCATTCCATCCCTTATATCATTTGGCATTATCAGAACCTAAATGAGGCATACAATAGGCAAACAAATCAGGTGGCATAAGGAGAATATTTTTGTAAAATAAGTAGAAAAGTAAGAAAGGAGTGTTGAAATAACTGAATTTTAACAATTGGATGCTTAGTTGAGTTAAAGTTCATGTCAAATTAACTTCTTTAACCCGACATAAGTGATAGGTAGATTAAGTGGTGAACAAATACAAGTTAACGCACTTAATTCATTTATCAAATAGGTAGAAGATCACAAGCCACTGCTGGTTTACTTGAAAGCAAGACAAGTTAAACCTACGAGAGGAATGCTTTTAACCTGGCATTTGTTATTAATTCATTGAAGGATATGTATTAATGTACCCCTAGTTAGACATTGATTTGAACCCTCTTGGCTTTATACTTAAAATCATCTGAATATTGCGCAATATTGTCCAATCCTACGAAGTGATTCCTATTTACATGGGGGGAGACCATCTACATTGAGATACAAAATAAAGCTTATTGTTATTATTTCTTTTACCTTGGTGAAATAGAGCTGGTATCGATCAATGGGAAACTATATATATATATATATACATATATATATATATATATATATAATGAACTGTGCCAAGAGATCACGAAGAAGGTATCAATTCCATCGCATCACTTCACCTTTGCCTTCCTACGTGTGCTGAGTACAAAAGGGGGGTAAAAAAGGGGAAGGTGTACGTTTGGGATGAGTGAACGGAGCGCAGCACATGTTGGGTTGGGTGTGCAGAGCAGCAACTACTGGTGCTTCACCACACCACACAAGTGGCCTCCAGTGGGATATGACAGGCGAGGACACTACTTGTTGATAGCAACATCTATATATATATAATGGCATTAACAACATCAACAGGAGGGGGACGCTTTCACAAGCAGACAAAACGAACCAAGAAGATCGCAACCCCATGCCTGAATGGACCTTGATTTTGATTCTTGTGTTCCCCACTTGTGCGGTCTCTTGGATTAGGATAAGGATATATATTCTTCTTGAAAGGCCAAAAAAAAAATAAAAATAAAAAGAAAGGGCAAGTTGACGCTAGGAAACAGGGGAGAGTTTTGTACCTGATAAACGTATTTTAGTCCTACAAATTTCGTTTCTCTTTTTTTTTTTATTAATTTTGATTTTTAAGTTCGATTCCATGCCATTTATGTGAAGAATATGGTTAAAAGGGAGTAAGTATCTCTAACTATAAGGGGCATGCTGTAATAATTAAAATGCAGAGATATCCCTTTTCGTTTTTATTTTATTCATATTCTTATCTAATGATCCTTGGCGTAATAGGGATTTTTTTATCTTTTCCTTGTTCTTTTTTTTTAGCTTCAAGAAAGCTCCGTCGAATTTTATTGATGTATGAAAGAATCAAATGCAAAGGAGAGTGGTCTCATTCTAATCATCAAGTGATTTTTAATTAATTATATTAGATTTGAGAGTCTAATTATATCAATTAAAATGTAATTATTATTTGATGACGTAGAAATTTATGTTAAAGTCAGTGAGATTTAGGAGAAATTTTTAATTTTATACTCAAAGTAGACAAATCTCTTGGTGGATGCAAAAAATTTCTACCTCCCATGACTTATGTATTAAAGAGTGAGAGGTGGGGCTGGGGACCACGCACATACGCACCTGTGCCCTGCCCCATCCCGGTTCGGGCTCAAGCTTGGGCTCGAGTTTGGATTTGGGTGAGAATCAATTTGGAACTTGAACTTCTTTTGCTACGGATTTTTAATCTCACAATTTTGACCTGGGTCAATTGGTTTGGTTGACTAATTAGAAAAGTTTGATCAATTGCTATGTTTCTACAAAACGGGAATTTCCTTAAACGTCTGGTCGTGGGCTTTATATAAAGGTAACGAAGGGAATCACTTGACACACAACAAGAATAGAAAAACTCTCTCTATTCTCTCCCTCTCTCTCCCGTTCTTGTTTATCTTTCTTGGTGCGTTCGTTCGACGTGAGATCAGTAGAAAATCTCCAATCACTTTTGTTGATCTTGCACAAGGAGATTGAGAGATCCACGATAAGTTTTTAGTTGATCAAACCATTCAGCTGATAGATCAATCAGGAATTTAGTTGGAAACTAAATTACCTCGATTTCGTTCTCCTAAGGTGATTTTCGATGACATCTAAGATCAAAGTGCGCCAAATCTTGGAAGTGGATCGTCGTATCTTGGGAGGAGTTTGTCAGACCTCAACGCACCGATATTGTGAAGACGATACCTTCTCTAAGGAAATAACTTAATGGTCACTTCAATCGGAGTAAAATCTAATCCCTTTTCATTTTGTTTATTTCTACTATTGTATGTTATTTGTTCTTTATTTTATTTTGGATCTTACCAAATTATGTTTAACTTAATTTGATATTTTTGATATATGCAAAAATGTTGGAAATGCATATATTCTTATTTATTTATTTCGTATATACATCAAATTCAACAAATTGTGTACCTCAATATAATTGCTTAGAGTCGTCGTTATAGCTTGTTTCTAACACTTAGTAGCTTGATTGAACCAATCCTCTACAATTTCCAAATCACCTTGTCAAATGGCTTGTTCTCCTTAGTCAAAAGAGGTAAGTAAATTCCTTTCCTTAGAATTGTACTTAAGAGTTCCCTATCTCAACCTTTTGCGTGGCAACCTAGGTGTATAAATGAGTATATGCAGCTGCTTCAATCTCTCTTGAGACCCTAACAACTAATTTATAGTGAGAATTAGCTAATAAGTTAGGACGAAGGACATTTTCTTAGTGTCTCTTACATGAAAACAAGGGATATCTCTAGCTAATGTTTCAAGTGTAGGGAAGTTAAAGTAAAGGGAAAGCCCTTGTTTCGAGGGATGACAATAGGTGTCAACTCCCAACCTCTCTTAATCTTGAGTTTGAGCAAAGTTGAGGTTACACCCAAACATTGGTTCGATTAGACCCTCTAGTAAACCAAAGGAGAATAACCCTTCCCATAAATAGGGCCTAAAAGTGCTTCACATGGAGACTTGCGAGGAATTACAAGCAATTTAGTCAAATACAGAAATCATTGGTATAGCCCACACCTGAATGCTTCGCATTTCCTACGTGTGAAAAGTACCCAAGTAAATCTTCAAAAAATAAAAAAACAACTTTGAGGGGCTTAATTAAAATTAAGTGCCTCTTTTTTCCTCACCAAACCTTTGAAGGGTAAACCATATTCACAAATGAGTGCAAACAGTTAAAGCCCTCTTTATGGATTTTTGCAAGGATGTGATAGCATCACATGGAAGTAGGTTACAAATTACATATATAAATACACACTTATCGACTCTCCATGGGAAAATTCCCAAATAAGTTCTAAGCACCGGAGTCAATTACCCAAGCGAATCAAACCAATCCCTAAAAATGGTGACTGGACCATTTTACCATTGACAACTCTAAACCCAACTAGATGCAAATCAGTATCAAGACAAGGAATTCCGTCTCCAAGTAGTCATAATAGTTAAAAATCTCAGTGCATTTGTAACCTTAATAGATGTCATCCCACAAAAGTCGAGATTCTCATACTAAAGTTGGCCCTCTTTTTTGAGTCATTTATCCCGCAACTAGGATTTCACCTTCCTCTTTTGCGCACTCCTCCCTCCGATTCATATAATATACATTTTAAATCCCCATACTTTTACTTTGCAGGTTGAACTTTTCCTTTTTCAAAGTAATAGTTCCGCTACCATCTCATGATTAAGAATTGTGGTAGATGTACAACCTTACTTGTCCTTTTATATCTTTATAAGATAAAAGTCCACCAATGGAACCTAATGGTCTATTGTTTTGTCCCCTAGTTAGTTCTCTTGTGACAAGTATTGGTGGAAAATTACACGCTACTCTTATTCCCATTTGTTTTGTAGGCATATCTTTCATTGCCGTATCAACTGCGAAGCAAATCAATTGCTAACACAATTGTTGAGCATTCCTTCTCTTGATGTGGAGGTATAGAATTTGAATTCCACCGATGCCGTATGGAAAGAAAACTGTTGTTTGGAAGGATGCACCAAAAATTGGGCATATCACACCACTGCTAGGGATGAAGTGCTTGGAGCAAGGAGGTAGGCTACAATGATGATGCATCATCAAAAACTTCAGACGACATTACAGAGTTTGAAATTCAAATTTTATGTCTTTAGCCTATGCATAATGCAAGGAAGTTTGGGTTCCCATCTATGAATATGTGTTATTCTCCTACCCTGCATGCATAAGTTTGTGTTCCTAATTCTTATCTACAAATAGGTGTTTGGAACTATCTACTTGCAGAAAGTTGTGTTCTCTTACACAAGTGTAATGTCCCTGCTTGCAATTAGGTATTATTGATTGCCTTTTGACCCTTACAATGGCCGAGAGAGGAGGTGGGTGGGAGTTGTTGAGAAGAAAATTATTTCACCTTCTCCTTTCTTAAGTTTCTCCCATGTTATACATTGATGCACCGTTAACACCATTTATTCAATTGTCCATAAGGTATGGGTACAAAGATAGAAAGGGTGCTGCATTTTGAAAAGAGGTGGAGGTAATAAAAAAAATAAATTTAGAAGTAAAAATGATATTACGTGTCTTCCTTTCACGTATAAAAATAACGTAAGTATTATTAAATGATAAGATCTATCACCATTCAAAATACTAATCACCACTCCCAAGTAAATAAAATAAAATTATTTTACATCTGTATAAGATTATTTTATAAAATCACGCAAATCACTTTGAAGAATCATCTTAGGTCAAAATTAATGTAAAATTTTCTTAGAACGATGTATTTTGATTTAAAATAAGAAAAGAAAATCGCCTTGTACCCGTTACTCAGCGGCGGTAACTTATTCAAATGAAATGAACCCTACGCTGCGGTAGAATTTACGTCGGTTCTTTTTGTTCCTTTATATAAAATATGCGGTGTTTAAAGATCACGTTCCCTGCATCTACCCTTAAAAGACATGTTACGTTATAGATGTTTATATATTTTCGCTTTCCTATTATATGTGTTTTAAAGTACCAACTCCACCAAATCATGCATATTCTGCACTGTCCCACCACCAAGAATTATGGTCGGTGGGCCGTCGTTGAAGACAAGAACACCCTATCTTCAATATTTTAATTCCAGAAAGACAACCCTATCCGAACGAATATAATTACCGAAGGGTCTGATCATCTCCTTCCCCTGACTTAATCTGGTCGTCGCAGGTATACAACTATGTTGGTGGCAAATATTATAGGAAGCTCCTTGATGTTCTCTTGAATGGTGGGATCCATCATTTTAAATGTATATAAGAATTAATTTTTAATCTATGCATGTATGTGAAAGTGTAAATGTCAATAATAATGGAAATGTAAAGTTAATCATATGAAAATTAAATATAATTTTTAATTGATAAATCTTGATTTTTATCCGTGAAAAATTAATATATTATATGTTATAAAATATATCATCCGATGTATTTTGAGTTTTGACTAATGAAAAAAAAATATATCGATCGAAAATCAAAATACATCGTACATTACATAACTTATTGCTCGATGTAATTTTATTTTTAATTGATATCTTTAATTTAATTTATACTACCTATGTTTGTATGTATATATTATTTCATATTTTTATAGAAATATATTTAATATTAATTTTTAATAGAAAAATATAAAATGAGTATGTTGATAGTAAAAAAAGAAATTTAAAATGAATATATGTATTAAATAATGTGTAGAAAAAATAAAATAAAAATAAAAAAATAAAAAAGTCGAGAAAGAGAGTGAAGGTGCACACGACGGGAGGGGAAATAAAAAAAAAAGGTGAGAGGGCATGCAACGTAGTAAAGGTAAAAAGAAATCAAATAAAATAAGAAAAATAAGTGAACGGAGAGAAGAACAGTCCATCATAGACATGCCCTCATGCCAAATCACTTATATTAAGGATTGCCACCTTTGGAGCTTAGTTAGGGAAAATAGCTACTTGGACCAAATGCAGATCAGTGGATTTTTTTTCCCCTTGATACCTATTAGGGTCAAATGAACAGAGAATACGAAAGAGAGCTAAGATAAAAATAGGTTAAACATATATTTTTTTCTGTAAAGAGTAATGATACAAGGATGTCAAAGTATATATAATTTTATACATAATACCTTAAATGAAACATGCGGTGCTTACGCGATGCTAATGTTTCGTAACTAACGTGACTTGTGTTTATGTAAGGAGAAAGTTATAATACATAACATTACATGAGGTGACAAACATAACATACGACATGACATTTACATCATATGTATGTACAAAATTATTTACGTGTACACTTTAAAGTAGATTAAAACTTTTCTTTTTGCAAAAGAATTACCGTCAATGACAAAAATGTAAGCAAATATCCTTCTTCGATCTACTTTGCTCGATTGTAATTCACATTATAGAAAGTCGTATGTATTTCTAACACTGCTAATTAGTGTTCACTCTTATCTCGTGTTTATTGAATTTCATATAAAGAATCCAGAGATATCATATTTAATATCGCTTTAGTGCAAACAATTTGAAACCGAATATAATTAGTTTTTCCATGCAATAATTAGCCATCATCAGCATCAGATTAAATAATCAAGTGGCCATGTCAAGTAGATCATAAATAATTATGATATTAGGTCGATATGTGCCATGGATCACTTTGAAAAATCAGCCAATAAAAGAAAAAGAAAAAGCTATTAGCCTTACAAAATGATATCACAATTTTCGGTTTTGCTACTTATTTTTGGTAAACGAATAATTCCAAAATTCCGTGTCAGAGGTGTGAAACATATGTCAGCATGTCTTCGAAGGACGACAGAAGAGAGATCGTGTGTAATTCATGTACCCAAACATGGACATGCAGTCTCATTTCTTTTTTACTTTTACCACCGATGGGTAAATCACGGACAAGCATCAATTTCTCAGATAAATTAGGCATAGGGCCTCGAATTTAGGTCACTTTTAATAAATTAATTGGGAATCTTCACCATTCAATCACATCTTGAGGGTATATTTGACATAGTTTTAACCATGTCGATCATGTATCAATAATGTAAAAGTTTTAATTTTTACTTATCATATTTATCATCATCTATTATATCTATCATTTACCAATCATATATACCTCCATCATATTTACCTCCAATTAATCTATTTCTAATACAAAGAAAAATAAAAATCAATAATATTATATCAATTCAACTATTATATTCATATCTACGAATCATTTTCTTATCTATCCACTTATCACTCTTTAAGACATCTTAAATTATATTAAATCTTAAACTTTAAACTTCTACCAAACAAAATCGGATGAACCAATCTCACTTTTTCATGTATACCAACATGAGCATTAGAGTCAATTTACATCAATATTAAAATTACCAACGCACATACTTTGTGCTTAAGTGCTGTAACACCAATGCTGCATATTATTAATGTTAAAGCTTTTAGCCACGAAGGGGTTAGCACAACGGTGAAGTCTTTCATTGGGAATCAAAAAGTTATGAGATCAAATTTTATTATCACCATATTTATCTTATTAAAAGGAAAAAAAGTTAAAGCATCTATTGTGAGAATATCAATATTGTAGCACATATCACATCCATGGCATCTAACGTTGGTATCATAGAACCTGTGCGTAATATGGATGCATTGATGTTGTAACTTGGTATTGCTATGTTACCATGCTATAATATCTTCGTCTCCTTCCATCACATAGCTTGCAAGTACCGCTTAAAGAACAACTTGATCCCTCTATCCTTTACCTCATTCTCATCTCCACACCCTCCCCCCACCTCTTGCACTAAGATTGGTGTTTCTTAGGAAGGTACCCTACAAGGTTCATTACAAGCAAGAGAAAGATTTTTAAACATCTATTTTCTCAAAAGTACAGATAAATTATAGTTATCTTTACATTTAATTAAGATAATTGTTAAGTTAGAGTTACGGTGACGCAGTTTTTTTTTGAGACGTTTAGCCCAAACATCTTATTTGAGAAGGACCACAGGTTTGGGATAAACGGATAAGTCATCATGTGTTTAGACCAAACGTCTATGTTACGATGGATCCTTTTTTACATTAATTTTAATTAAATATCTAAATAATATTATAGTTATCTAAACAATATTTAATAAATAAATGAATATAAAAGAGATCTTTTTTTCTTGCCGTGGTTACACCCGCATCATCGTCCTTTTCCACTCCTAGACACGTTTGATTCGCCTAAGTCCAAGCTCTCGAGAAAATACCATCTTCTCAACCATTAGCTAAAGTTCACGCAACATCTAAAACGTCATTATCGAGAAGTCAAAACATAGACTAAAGAATTTCCCTACTCGATCATGCATCCACTCTAGCTTCTTAATTTATTTAAGAATCAAACTGGTTGTGAAGTAAAATCATAGGATAGGTGACATGACGCATATAGATGAATAATGACATGAATAGCTTCATGGTGTCGGTCAATTCAACCACTTACTCTATTTTTTAATAAAATAATAATATTAAGTATAAAATAAATAAATTGTAATTTATTTTCTATATTTAAATAATATAGATATACAACTTACAATATATCAAACCTATATATATCACATCTGTCACCTGTCAATCCAAACATTCAGGCCACTCATTTTTACGCAACAGCAAATACCGATCCTCATCTAAATCCTTTGCATTTTGCGCCGACCACTTTAAAACTTTCATGCTAATCAGGAGCTCCTCCTGTTTACTATACCACTCCTAACCTAAGTTTCCGGCCTGGAAAATCCACATACCTCCATCTAGCTACTTCGACCATGGACAAGAAGATCACACATATAGGACCCATATACTTTCTCTTGGTCATTCCAAGTGCAACGAGATATCCAAATTTTTATCCAAGGGTTTCCATATTTTCGGTATAAAATCAGAGTAAAAAAGGGAAACACAAAAAAAGAGTACTGGAGAGATAGAGAGAGTGAGAAACGTCTTCAGAACATGGATTCCACGAATCTTTCCTCAACAGCTCCCCAATTCCCAACGAGCAGCTTTTCTCTCCTTTTTCTTCTTTCTTCTTTTGTTTTTTGTCCCTCCTTTCCTGTTTTTCCTAGAAAAAGCAAGTAAAAGAGAAGCTCTCATCCATCAATGAGAAAAGGGGGAAGGTGCAGTTTCCCCATTCAGCCAAACAGCAGCCAAAGTGTGTGAGTGTGTGTGTTTGTTTGTGAGCGTGCAGAAACTTTGGCATCAGCTGCTACTGCTGCTGCTGCTGCAGCTCCCTTTGGCAAAATAAAAGAAATTGGCCAAAAAAACTCTTTACCGACGAAGAAAACAAAGAACAGCCACCAATATTATTATTACCGTTATAAATTACCACTTGCAAGCAATTACAAAGAAGTACTACCCATGTAACTGTGTGCGTGTGTTCCTCTTTTCTTTTCACAGCAGCACAGCTCTCTGCTGCTCGCTCGTCTTTGGGTACTCGGACAGGCGCCACCCCAAGCGCTAGAGGACAAGAGTGCTCCCCGCCAGTATATTCCTCCTTCTTCACCGGAGCCTCCCGTCGGCGGAGAGGGGGCTTTCTAACGTCGCCGTCCGCTTACGTGGGAGTGACGAGATCTTACGTTGCTCATCGACTGTTACGTGAGTTTCAAACGCTTCTCCTTCCTTTCCCTTTTTTCTTTTAACTTTTCTCTATTTACACAAGAGTGCATAAACTTAAAAAATATGACGCGGAAGAGCATTTACATGAGAATCGTCACGTACTGATATTCACCACCATTAAAAGAATATCATCACTTTTGAATTAAAATGTATTAATACAAAATTAAAATACATCTAACATTAAAAATCATTAATATATTTGAATTTAAAATTAAATTATATTGATATAAAATTAAAAATATCGATACATTAAGTTTCAAAATTAAAGTAAAATAAAAATTATTGATATATTTTAATTTTACACATATATATTTTGATTTAAAAATTATGATAATTTTTTAAACGATGGTGATGATATTGCATTAATTTTGTGTTGTTTCATAAATTTTTTTATATTTTATATTTTGTTTAACATTCTAGCATCCCATTTAGTAAATAAGAGAAAACTTTACTATCCAACCTAACTTTAATTCTGATGGGCTTCTGTTCCTATTTTTTTCTTTCTTTTTTTTATGGACAAGTGGATGAAAAGATAGATTAGAGGAACGATGAAGATGAATCAGATGCGGATTTGGATATCCCACAGTTTAGTTGAAACATCATATGGTTGGATAAGGAAGACTTCGGTAATGGATTGCGCATTTAGTGGTTGCTTCCATCGTGGCATATGGTAAAATGTGGATGCGGGATCACCATATCCAAAAGGGAAAATCTAAATGTTGTGGAAGTTCCCAACAATGTCAGGGTTCTCAAGAAGGATTAGAATTTACCCATCTTTTGTACGCTGCCCTTAGTTCTACCGTATTTCTATTTTTAATCAATCTTTATGCATGTAGATCGTCTTTTAGGTCAATATTCGACTAATATTCATACAACCTGTAATTCTATAGAATTGGTGTGGGTAGTTGCCGCAGTAATCATATAATTTTGTTTTTATTTTATTATTTTTTATATTTATTTTATTTATTTTTATTACGTATTGTTTACCATGTATGTTTATTTTAAATTTTATCTTTACAATTGATATTCTTTCATTAGAGATTAATATTGAATATGTTTCTATAAAAATATAAAATAATACATATACAAAATCAGACAATATAAACTTAATATAAGACACCAATTCAAAATTGAAATGTACCGAGAAATACATTTAATTTATAGCGTACGATGTGTTTTGATTTCTGATCATTGTTTCTTTTTTTTTACTAATCGACAATCAAAATACACCGGACAATGCATTTTGCAGTGCACTCTTTAATCGTCCCCATCGGGACTATTCTTGAGAGTGTTACAACCTTTCAAACTTGAAATCCTAACATCCTCATCGGAATTCAATCAATCAATTAATATACTCCAGTAGTGGTGGTGCTCCACATCATGACGCACTCTTTAACCATCTTAAAGGTAACAATTTCCTCCTACTAAAGAGAGTTTAGCTCTGTTACCATTTATAACAATCCAGCTCTAAATTTAAGTCTAATTGAGAAAAATTATCTTTGACAACTTATTGGGCACATGCCTTATAAACCTAAACAATTACCCAAAATGCTTAAACTCATGTTGTTAAATAATAATTCTTGATCTTTATATCTCATTATTCACTTTCATAAGTTTACAATGTTAGACTATTCGTGGAGATATTACCAAACTAATAGGACTCTTTCCATGTTTTTGTTCTTATTCAATTTTCATTTATAATGATTATCATGTGTTATATAATGATCAATATCTGTACATCTGTTTTTATCAACAATAAAGATGTATTCGCTTTCTAGGATACTATTGTGAGCTCACTTCCACTTTGTACAAGCAAGCATCTCAATGCATTATATGTTATTCTAGAAGTTTTTATAAGTAAAGTGATAATATATATCTATAGTTGGATAAAATTTTTCATGCCCACTTTTTCATAAACATTCAAAATAAAAGTAATTTTAAATGCATCGATAATTTTTTATTTTACATTGATAGCGATTTCACGCGGTTTGTTAATTAGGTCGCTGTAACGCGTAAATCCGCTTTCGCTCTTAAATTTATAATCTTAGATAGGGAAGTATCTAGGGTTGTCCAAGGAGGCAATATGGTTGCAAAATTGATTCTCTTGCTAGGAATATAAATCTCAACTTTCTTTTTGGTATTTTTTTTCAATATATCATTTTTTTGTTTTTAAGCTAAGGCAACATGAGAACTGATGGCGGGAAAAGTGATTTACACTTCAATTTAAATACTACTTCTATGTGGCAAGTAGAGCCTCTCCCTAAGCTCACTCTAGGAAAGTGGAGGCCTAGAATAATTAAGGAGAGGGAGTGAAGAATGCTGAAAATAAGCTAATAGAAATGCAAACAAGAAATGCAAAGAAGGCAACTAGATAATTGATAAAGTGTTTTACAAAAGGCCTAATAGAGGAAAGCTTGTACTACTAGAAAAATGAAAATAAGAAAAGAAAACAGAAATCCTCTGGATAGATGGTAAAGAAGAGGGCTTCTTGCTCCAAGGTTGGTGGCTCCCAATCTTGAAAAGAGTCCTTCAACTCCTTCCTTGCAGTGCTCCGCCAAGGTGATGTCCTTCAAGGCAAGCCCTAGGGGGGCGTGCCCTAAATTTCTCTCCAAGGGTGGACGTCCACCCTAAGTCCTTCTCCTTTGCCTGGCCGTCCTCCTTGAAGTGGAAGAGTCCTCCTCCTTGGCGTGGCTCAAGTTGAAGAGAGTGGGGAGAAGAAGGCACCGAAGGGGCTGGTGATGTGCCCCTTTAATCTCCTTCTCTACTCCTTCTTCTTGGCCGTAGGTATAGGTGGTTTAGGTAGAAAAATATACTAAGGGAGGATGGGAATTATGTGGTGGTAGGGTAGGGTATTTATAGGATTGGAAGGGGGGTGGTTATGGTGTTTTTTTGGAGGGAAATGAAGGGGTGCTTGGTTATTTTTGGAGGGAAAAATGGGAGGGAAATGAAGAGGTGCCTTGGTTTTCCCTCAAAAAATACCTTCTAGAAGGCAATTTTGGAGGGAAAAAAATGGAGGGTGGAG
This sequence comes from Thalassia testudinum, assembly GCA_037157565.1. Lineage (NCBI taxonomy): Eukaryota > Viridiplantae > Streptophyta > Magnoliopsida > Alismatales > Hydrocharitaceae > Thalassia > Thalassia testudinum. The sequence continues at coordinate 8,306,682 of JAZHRO010000076.1, read as the reverse complement.
ATGGGTTTTGATGGTGGATGTAGGGTGGTGATGGAAGGGATAGTTGGCACCAAAATAAAGTACGAGTAGGTGATCTTTTTGTTGGAGCTTAGGTAGTAGGGTAGTAAGGTAGTAGGTTTTGGTGCCATGGAGGTGGACTAGCTAAGTTAAATAGCTTAGCTAGCTTAGCTAGTAGGGAGTAGAGTTGGAGGCATTTGGAGCTAAGGTTTTCAGGGAGAAGAGTTGGAGGTATTTATCTTGAGTTGCACTAGAGCTGGTGGTTGTTGAAGAGAGTTGGAAGGAGCTACCTTAGCTAGCTTAGCTTGCTAGTTCTTTGCTTGCTACTAGGCCAAGCTAAAGCAAGCTAGCTTCTGCTAAAAGGAGCTGAGGTGAGCTAGGTCTAATGCTCCTGGGGAGGATCAAGCTGGGTAAGGCAGCTAAGGTATCTTAGCTCAACTGAGTTGAGCTAAGCTGAGTCCTCGGGAGCTGGACTTGAGCTTCCTAAGCTGGAATGAAGTCATCTTTAGCTGGCCGGAGTTGAGTAGAGCTGGATGTAGCTGAACCTGAGCTGGGGTGAACTCCAGTCAACTCAGCTGAGCTAGCTAGAGCTCCCTGTGGACTAATGGGAGCTGAGATGAGCTAGACTTAGCGAAGTTGAGCTGGATCTGAGCTGACCTGAGCTAGGGTGAGCTAAGATGAGCTCTCTTGAGCTGCCATTCAGTTGAGATGAGCTGAATGGAGCTAAGATGAGCTAACCCTAGTTCAAGTGAGCTGGAATCCAGCTATGGTGAGCTGGATCAAGCTGAGTTTCAGTTAGTTTGAGCTTCTTCTTTACCAGTTGCCTTCCTGAGTGCTAGGGTTTTGGAGTTCTGACAATCTGCATATCCCTAACACTCACAAAAACACATTAAAAAGATAATAAAAAGTGCAATGCATGCCTAACCTAATTGATGCCTAAATGCAGCCCAAAAATCCATTTGCGGAGCAAAATCCTAAGAGCTAAGTTTGTTTTAATGCATAAAAATGATGATAAACTGGCGTTTATCACACCCACATGCTTATCTTTTGCTAGTCTCTTAGCAAAACTTAAATTTTTTTAAAAAAATGAAATTTTTGGGAAATCTAATTTTTTTCTACTTTTGAGGAGAAATAGATTAAGGGACCTTGGTTGATCTAAACACAAGAGGTACAGGATTTGTTAAAGATAAACATCGAGATTTGTTTTGGATCCAACCATTAGATGAAACGGGATCAATATATCCTCCAGAAACTTCGCAAATTAACTCCTTGTTAATTCAGATAACTTGAAATTTTTGTTTTTAGGATTTTTATGGCTCATGAATCTGATTCGCAACTTGCAAAAATCCTTTAAAGTCTTGTGTCTGTGATTGTGAAAAGCCAACATTTATAGGAGCATGTTAATTTATTTATTTATTCTTTTTTTTTTCTCCCCCATGCTTATTATCAGCTTAGTCTTACAACAGATGTGTCGGGATCATCATTCCCGTTACCAATCCTCGAGGGGGCTCTGGCGCCAGTACTTCGGGATAGCACTGTCCATGACACCACCCAGGAGCTCACAACCCCAAAACACAATGCGGTGTAAAGGGGCGCTCCAAGCAAACTCAAGCTCTTGCTCCGACACTATAGGTAGAGCACCGTCCAAGACACTTGAGCTACTAAAATGCGCTTTAATGCTCCGTCTAAAGATATGAAATATAGATATGGAGCAGCACCGAGGTGGTAACATGTTGACATTGCGTCCTCAAAGGAGGTATTTTCCTTCTTCTCGGCGGTGGGAACTCAAACCAATGATCTGCTTCAAACTTTTACTAAGTCCAAACAAGGGAGTTTTCAAATTTTTAATTATTTTTAAGTGTTGGCTTGACACAAAAAGTTTCTCAAGACACGCAAGTTTTTGAATCAGAAGCTAAGTCAAATACTTTCCATATTACAAAATAGGATCAAGTCACCTGAACTATCATGAGTTCAGGTGGAGTTTTAGAGAAGGATATCTGATCTAATCTAAAATAGACCCTGGAATTCTATTGATCAGATCCATGTCCTCATCCTTAGTTTGTTAAAGATTAAATCCCATTGTACCAAAAGTGAATTTTTTGACCTTAGTCCCGATTTCAAAATTCTTCCTCAAAAAGTTTTCAACATTTTTATTTTTTTAGGTATGCAAGCAGGAAATAAATTAAAGAAAATTGCATTTTTTTTTTAGGTATGCAAGCAGGAAATAAATTAAACAAAAATGCATGTTTTTAGGTTTTGAACATCCTAAATCGATCGTCAAATTTAAAAACACCCCCCCATGCTTAAGATATGCCATGTCCCCATGCATTAGGAGGGAAAAGGGATCACCTTAGTGAAGAACGGTCGGGTTTAGGAGGAATAAAACCTGGAAAAAAAAAAAAAGGAAAGCAAGAAAAATTGATGGGTTACCTCCCATCCAGTCCTATCTTTTACGCCATTCAGCCGGGCGTGAAGGTATGCACGGAAGATGGAAAATCATGTAAATAATTGGACACTTGAATGTCTTTAATAAAAGTGTCTTCCTCAAGATCCCTAAAAAGATGAGTGGTAAAGATAAAGGGATCAAAATAAAATAGAGAAATGGAAAAAGGACCCTGGTCTGGCCATGGTTTGAATTGATGATGAAGGCCAAACTCAGGTGGATCAGGTGGTAGGTCCAATAGAAAAGGGAGGGGAAAGGAGTTAGTGATATGCAAGATGGGTGAAGTTAGTGTGGATATTTTTGGTGAAAGATCAGGAAGATGAAAAGGGGGAAAGTCAAACCCTAGTTGATCTGGAAAGTCTTGGACCACATAATTATCCTTAGAATAAGAATCAATAAAATCTAGATCAATAGTGGTCAAAGCTGAATGAGATTGGATCAACATATACTTTTCAAATACTGCTTCCATTTTATTATCAGTATCTTCAAAAATTTTATGATCACTGGACCTCTTTGAAGCTAGAAATAAATCTAATGAGAAGGTCTGGTTACTACAACTTATATTCATTTTCCCAGAATGAGAATGGATATTAGATGTTGCGGTAATCAAAAGGGGTCTTCCAAGAATGGTATTAATGAGAGCCTTAGGTACCTCTATGTCAAGGACCAGAAAATTTACCGGAAATAGACAATTTCGGACCTTGATAATACTATCCTCAACAACTCCCCGCGGTTGAATGGTAGATCGATCTTCCAATTGAAATTGAACCTTAGGAGGTTTTAAATCACTGAATCGAAATTCCTCAAATAAGACTGGGGGGATGAGATTACTAGAGGTACCTAAGTTGAGAGGGGCGCGAAAAAAAATGGTGTCAGTTATGACAACTGAGATGAGCGATGTGCCCTGGTCCTTTTTTGTGAAAGGCAGCATGCTCTGAAAAACTGAGCTGGCTGTCTTAGAAAGGACCAACCTTTCTAGATTTTGATCATGACTTTTTGAAGTAAATTTTTTAGAGGCATGGGGAGAATCTAGGAGGGGAATATTCCTCTTGACTTACTCAAATAAGTCCAAAGGATTGTGGTCAGAGGGCTCTGATTTTGTATTGTTGGATTGTAGTTTTTGAGAGTGGGAAATAGGGTTTGAATCAGGTGTTTTTGGGATTTCTTTTTCTTCTTCCTTATTGAGGTTAGGGGAGTCAATCTGCATTGGTTGAGAATCAGTTTCATCATTTGAATGTGAAGGCCTTACATCCATGTTGGTTTCCTCACTCCTCAAAGTCTCTGCATATGCAGCTTGGTGGTCACTGGGAGGAGATGGGGGGGGGCTGATTTTGATAGAAACTAGGTTGGTGCTGTGATATTGGGTTAATAGGAGGCTGAACCATGTGGTTCTAATGTTGGTATCCACCTGGGTGTTGGTTCCTGGGATTAATAAAGTTTGGTGTGGGTTGGGATGGTGAGTGTCCTGCAGGTCTTTGAGTCGGAATATCCCCAATTTGATCATTGAGATTGTTAATAAGACGGGTTGTTTCCTTTGTTTTTCTTTGTAGCTCCTACAGGGTTTTCATCATCTGGGCATTAATGTCTTCTTGAGATAGCCCAGATTGATAAGTCTGATTAGAATCATACCCTCCAAACGGGTTTTGTTGTTGGTGTGGAACCGGATTGGTCCAGGAGTGAGCCGGATAATTTCCCCTATTAGAGGAATTTTTCAATTTCTCCTGGAAAGTAGGGACATTTTGGGTGGGGTGATGATTGGGATAAACATAATTCCCTGTTGAACCATAGAAAGCCTCAGAATAATAATTATACTCAGCACGAGATTTATGCAGATTTTCTCTCTTGCGGGTGTTTAAAGGGGTGAGATGTGGAATGTGTGAAGCTTGGGTAGGTGTGGCAGGACTCCCTTGGTTAGCTAGGTTTGTTAAATCCTTATGCAATTGTTGTTGCTTAACTTGTAGCTGAGCCATGATAGAGTGGAGATTAGGTGGAGGGGCCTGATTAAGTAGCTCCTGGGTGGAAAAATAGGGGAAAGAAAAATTAGCATGCGGGTTAGAGGACCAATTTTGATTTTCCATTTTGAGAGAAGAGGAAGAATGCAGGAAAAGTCTTTTTTGGGGCGGCAAAATCAAGTGGTCCCTCCAAGTGTGGAGTTTTGGACCGCCGCCCGTGCAAAATGGAAGAAATGGCAGGGGAGGAGAAGAGATGGGGATGAGAGAAGTGTGCACACAAGCAATCAAATTCTAGACCTAACTTAATTGTGACTCCCTGGAATTTAACCTAAGAATTGGTCTACCTAGGAAACAAGTAATCAATAGTGAATACCCATTCTGTCAACAAATCTAGCCAAGTTGCTTAAGGGGAGGTTTGGGCCCAAGCGTTTCCCAGGAAAATCCTCAGGTGCTTGTACAAACCCGCGCCTGGTTGTTTGACACGGCCCCTCAGCCTGAACACCAGATATAGATGACAGAATTGGTATTAACTAGAGAAAACTTAAATCCTATATAGCAAGCCTAATTTGATGAAACCTTATGGGTCAAATTGCTACAAATTTTAGTTAGGTATAGGATACTACAGTGCACATGGAATGTGGAGGGCGTTATTGGGATGTTGCCCTGTTATTTAGATTTTTGTGTGTGTGTGAAGGAATTGGAGAGTGGCTCCAATGAAAATCAAGTTGTCACACAATTTTTTTGTATTTTTGTCTTTTAGGATTTGATTTAATTAAATGTATTTTAAGGTTTCTCTAGTTAAATTTTCAAACATGTTTGAAAATCCACAATCAAAGGAAAACAAGTTGTATGAGTGATTGTATATTTCCTTTAAATTGAGTCTCTAGAGAGAAAGAAAGAAACCCTAAGCCAATTGTCCCTAGGACAGAAATTGAACTACCAATGAGTTATTTTTAGGCTTTCTAAATAGATAGTGGTCCAATCAATGCAACCAACACCACTACCTTGAGTAAAATCAAACAAGGATTCCTGAAAAGATTTTTGTAATATTTTAGGAATTTGTTTGGTAATTGTTTTGAATTTTTAATTGTACTAGTGTCAAAGTCCAGAAATGATACCCGTGGGTATTGTGGACTTTTCAGTATTACCATTGACTCAGAAAATTCTTGTGATTTTATGTGATGTGTAAAATTTCACAAGGATTCTAGCAAGATAAATTTCACATAAATTGGATAAGTATAAAAATTCTAAAAATTCGTAGACAGTAACAAAATAGGAAGATCATAGGGTGTGACCCCTCTGCAGTTCACGAATTTTTAAAAATTAAACACAAATCCAATTATTCTGAAATTTGGAACAAATGTTCCTAACTTAATTGGAAATCACTCTATGAAATTTTATGATTTTAGGAGGCCTGTGATGTTAGGAATCGATTTTTCAAGTTCGGACAGAAATCTGGACCCGAAAGAATAGAACACCAATACTTGCAATGGAGTGGTGTTAAAGAAGCATACAAGTAAACAATGGATTTTATAATGCACCACTTCACTTAATTAAGTTGTTTGGGATCCTGAAAGCCAAGTTTAATATATTTTTGGTAGTTTTAATTAATTATGTGACCAGAAAGAGGAACCAACCTAAATTTCGCGGGAAGAAAAGAAACTTTGAGCTCTCGCTTCCAGATTCCCGCCTTCCCACTGTAGCTCCTGCACACACAAAAGAAAGAAAGAGAAGGGGATGAGATCCACTTTAAGCAAGATAAAATTAATTAAAGCAAAGCCGTACCTCCCCGGCAACGGCGCCAAAAAGTGATAGCGATTTCACGCGGTTTGTTAATTAGGTCGCTGTAACGCGTAAATCCGCTTTCGCTCTTAAATTTATAATCCTAGATAGGGAAGTATCTAGGGTCGTCCAAGGAGGCAATATGGTTGCAAAATTGATTCTCTTGCTAGGAATATAAATCTCAACTTTCTTTTTGGTATTTTTTTTCAATATATCATTTTTTTGTTTTTAAGCTAAGGCAACATGCGAACTGATGGCGGGAAAAGAGATTTACACTTCAATTTAAATACTACTTCTATGTGGCAAGTAGAGCCTCTCCCTAAGCTCACTCTAGGCAAGTGGAGGCCTAGAATAATTAAGGAGAGGGAGTGAAGAATGCTGAAAATAAGCTAATAGAAATGCAAACAAGAAATGCAAAGAAGGCAACTAGATAATTGATAAAGTGTTTTACAAAAGGCCTAATAGAGGAAAGCTTGTACTACTAGAAAAATGAAAATAAGAAAAGAAAACAGAAATCCTCTGGATAGATGGTAAAGAAGAGGGCTTCTTGCTCCAAGGTTGGTGGCTCCCAATCTTGAAAAGAGTCCTTCAACTCCTTCCTTGCAGTGCTCCGCCAAGGTGATGTCCTTCAAGGCAAGCCCTAGGGGGGCGTGCCCTAAATTTCTCTCCAAGGGTGGACGTCCACCCTAAGTCCTTCTCCTTTGCCTGGCCGTCCTCCTTGAAGTGGAAGAGTCCTCCTCCTTGGCGTGGCTCAAGTTGAAGAGAGTGGGGAGAAGAAGGCACCGAAGGGGCTGGTGATGTGCCCCTTTAATCTCCTTCTCTACTCCTTCTTCTTGGCCGTAGGTATAGGTGGTTTAGGTAGAAAAATATACTAAGGGAGGATGGGAATTATGTGGTGGTAGGGTAGGGTATTTATAGGATTGGAAGGGGGGTGGTTATGGTGTTTTTTTGGAGGGAAATGAAGGGGTGCTTGGTTATTTTTGGAGGGAAAAATGGGAGGGAAATGAAGAGGTGCCTTGGTTTTCCCTCAAAAAATACCTTCTAGAAGGCAATTTTGGAGGGAAAAAAATGGAGGGTGGAGATGGGTTTTGATGGTGGATGTAGGGTGGTGATGGAAGGGATAGTTGGCACCAAAATAAAGTACGAGTAGGTGGTCTTTTTGCTGGAGCTTAGGTAGTAGGGTAGTAGGGTAGTAGGTTTTGGTGCCATGGAGGTGGACTAGCTAAGTTAAATAGCTTAGCTAGCTTAGCTAGTAGGGAGTAGAGTTGGAGGCATTTGGAGCTAAGGTTTTCAGGGAGAAGAGTTGGAGGTATTTATCTTGAGCTGCACTAGAGCTGGTGGCTGCTGAAGAGAGCTGGAAGGAGCTACCTTAGCTAGCTTAGCTTGCTAGTTCTTGTTGGTGCTAGAGCACCACGATCATTTGTTTTGATGATAACAAAACACGTGTTATTTAACATTTGCAATTTGAGTCCTAGATTTCAGGTCAATTGCAAATATGGACGTGTTTAGACGGAGTTCGAGCTCACATCCAGGACGGATTGGAGGAGCTTGACGGAAAACAGAGGAGGTTCGCGTGGAGCGACAGATTGAAGATGGAAGGAAATGAAGAATAGGATAGATTTCCTTCTTTTGTACTTGTTGTATTTTTCGTTTCTTTTGTTGCTCTTTATTTCCTTAGATATTTTATGTTAAAGAGCCTCAAAGAACCCTAACAGTAGTCCTAGGAACACCGGCACAACCCTAGGATACTTAGGTTTTCTGTAAAATACTTAGAAAACCAATATAGGGTTCAAACAGCACTTCCAGACGTCTAATTCCCAAATCAGACGTCTGATAAAGTATTTTAAGACGTCTGACTGTTGTTTCAGACGTCTGATAATGGTTAGGCTGGACATAGGTAGTTCTGTCTGATGAAATCAGACGTCCAGACCTTAGACCAGACGTCTTAGGAGACGTCTGATGACTTTGCCGGACGTCCAACTAGTGGACCGTTGGCTGGCTTAGCAAACACTCAAGAATATGACCGTTAGAGCCTTATCAGACGTCCTTAGGCCTTTCCAGACGTCTGATAAATGACCGTTTTGCTTCGGCTGACCCAAAATCTCTTCTCAGAGATTTTCTAGCCGTTGCAACGTTTGGAAATCAATTCTCACAGTAAAAGTAGGTTTCCAGACGTCCAGACATAGTGCCAGACGTCCTATATGTCGTCTGATGGACTTGCACAAAAACCCTGTTTAGATCTGATTCAAGTCAGGGAGAAACCCGCATAGAATCAGACGTCTGACCTTGAAATCAGACGTCTTAAAGTGGCCTTCCAGACGTCTGATGCCAGAGTTAGACGTCTGATAACCCGGTCAAATGTAATCATTGTCCTGATTTCGGCCTGATTCTCTTGGACTTTGTTCCCAACGGCTATAGAACCCTTTCTAAGCCTTCCAAAGCCTTCCTAAGGCCTCTATAAATAGAGGGGAGCCTTTGCAACACAAATACACACTAAGACACACACCTTGCAATACACTTTCAGACCTTTTGTGTCCAAAGAAAAGACTCTCTTGCTCTCCAAGCTCAAACTCCATTCTCTTGAGAGCATCAAGCGTTGCGCACCCGCTCTCCCGGCGTTGTTAACGAGAGCGACGTAGCGCCATCGTGTGGCACACGCACCGCGTCATCGTCGACGCACTCCTTGCAAAGGGGAGTTTCCTATTTCCTATAGAAGCTAGGTTTAATTATTTTGTTGGCTCTATAGGACTATTGTTTCTTTTATCTTTGTCTTTTGGTTGGGTATTCGCTTTGCGAATTCCCGTCTCCTTCGTGGGACAAAATCCTTCTCGTGGAGAGAAGGGGTTGAGGAACGCTACCCTCGTACTTGTAGCATGGTTGTACTGAGGTTGAATCACCCTCGTTTAAAGTGATTCGTTTAGTGGATTTTGATCAACTTGGTTGATCGGAAAATCCTAACTCGAGAGGGTTAGGTGGTGGTTTTCACCCGGTTTGGGTTTCCACCTAAAAATACCTGTGTACATTTTGTGATTGCTTATTTTTGTGATATTGCTTTATATATTTTATTTCCGCATATTATTACGTCACCCCTCCAAGTAGGGTAGAACTTTCAGTTCTTTGCTAGCTACTAGGCCAAGCTAAAGCAAGCTGGCTTCTGCTAAAAGGAGCTGAGGTGAGCTAGGTCTAATGCTCCCGGGGAGGATCAAGCTGGGTAAGGCAGCTAAGGTATCTTAGCTCAACTGAGTTGAGCTAAGCTGAGTCCTCAGGAGCTCGACTTGAGCTTCCTAAGCTGGAATGAAGTCATCTTTAGCTGGCCGGAGTTGAGTAGAGCTGGATGTAGCTGGACCTGAGCTGGGGTGAACTCCAGTCAACTCAGCTGAGGTAGCTAGAGCTCCTTATGGACTAATGGGAGCTGAGATGAGCTAGACTTAGCGAAGTTGAGCTGGATCTGAGCTGACCTGAGCTAGGGTGAGCTAAGATGAGCTCTCTTGAGCTACCATTTAGCTGAGATGAGCTGAATGGAGCTAAGATGAGCTAACCCTAGTTCAAGTGAGCTGGAATCCAGCTATGGTGAGCTGGATCAAGCTGAGTTCCAGTTAGTTTGAGCTTCTTCTTTACCAGTTGCCTTCCTGAGTGCTAGGGTTTTGGAGTTCTGACAATCTGCATATCCCTAACACTCACAAAAACACATTAAAAAGATAATAAAAAGTGCAATGCATGCCTAACCTAATTGATGCCTAAATGTTACCCAAAAACCCGTTTGCGGAGCAAAATCCTAAGAGCTAAGTTTGTTTTAATGCAAAAAAATGATGATAAACTAACGTTTATCATACATCATTGATTTTTTATTTTAATTGAGCATTTAGATGTTTTTTATTTTGAATCAAAGCACATCGTTATTTTTTTTTATTTTGCATCAATGATTTTTAAATTTAAGTTAAATTGCATCGGTGCAAAATGCATTTTACGACGATGATTTTTTATTTTGCATTGGTGCAAAATTATTTTGTATTGGTGTAATTTAATTTCAAATCATTTTACATCGATTTTGTACCTGAGTAATTTGATTTTGAACTATGTTATAACGATAAAAGTTTTATTTTTATAATTATGAGGTAAGCGATTTTTTATTTAAAATCAAATTACACTGATATAAAATAATTTATAATCAAATTACTCATGTACAAAATGACATTTTGATTATGAGAAATGATAAGAAAACAAACCAACAACATTTAGGAGTATTTATAGAAAAAGAAAGGAAAAAAAAATCCATGGCCATAAATCACACCTTACTCTTGCAAATGATCACAACCTCCATTGCTAAGCCCAGACATCTCTTTTGATAGTTCTTCTTTCGTAATCATAAGCTTTAACTTATCTCAATTTCACAAGTTTTTCCTTCTCTTGGGGTGTATCTTCCCTTACATCTTCACATGGTCGTAACCACTCCAAAAAATCATCATCAATTAGAATTGCGAACACATAACATGTTATCTCAAACAAAGTGCAATTTAAAATTTCAAATATCAAGTCCTCACATGCTGCTACCACAAATCACTGTTGAAAATATTCCATATAGTTTTCTACTGAACAAAAAAAAAAAACCCTTACAGATAAATGCCTCAGGATATCATCCATCCAAAGATGTAATCCATACTTGGACTTTAGGCATCACAAGTAATCAAGTTGATCTTACAAAGAGAGAGAGAGATGCTTGAAGGTCAATGATGATGGGAAAAAAATCATCTCACAAGTCAGGCCGTGCAGAGGATCTGGCTGTCTGGCAAATAGTGAAAACTTAGTACCTTAGAATGAATCCGTTTATCTAGGTCCATGTACCAAGTAGAATGGCAGGTCACTTCAGATTCGGGTGACAATCAACTGACAGGCTGGCCACCGCAATATATAAGGAATCATGCGAAGTACGGCACTAACTTATGATCGCCTGTCAGTTATTACACGATATGCTATTAATAGCAAAAACCTGAGATTTTGGGAACATAAAAGAGGCCTGTAACTGAAGAATGCCCACCTTATAAATACTGGGGGTGGACTAGCTTTTAAGGGTTGCACAATCAAAGCGAGAGGGAAATACAGAGAGCTTGTACCATTCAACTATTAGTGAAAATTGAGAGTATCATCCTCCCCCTAGACATATACCTTTCTTTGGTTGAATTAAGTCATCAAACCTCATACTTATATTCTCTGCGATTGTTTGTTGAGTCAAGGTTCCTATTCTAGAGGCCTCAATCAATCAAGTAGGCATTCCAATCCATTTCTCCACAATTCCTATCGATAAGCACTTAGGAACAAAAGCAATTCAAATAAGGGAATGATCTGATTTTAACACCAAGCACCTGCATTCTCTCACAAGCAACACAAATAGAGTGAAGCATTATGGAAAACCCAAACTCTCTTAACACTATAGCCACCATTGCTACCCCCATAATGCAGTACTTGAAAAATGGGCTTTGGAGATGCTTATTTTGCAGATTATATACACGATAGTTAACTCTCTTAATTAAAATTGTCGTTTATAGTAGATTATATACACGATAGTTATAAAACCGTCTTATTAATAATATACATGATGGTTCTAATTCAAATCGTCGTGTATATTAACCTTCCATGCCCCCTCCTGTGTGCGGAGGTCCCCGCATTGACATAGACGATGGTTTTGTTAACGATGATTTTGAATTAGAACCATCGTTTATAGCAACATCTATAGACGACAGTTCTAACACCATCTTATTTGTGACCGCATTGACATAAACAACAGTTTTCTATGAGAACCGTCGTGTATGTCATCAACAAAAATTTCCCATGGGCACGAAAACTCGCGCCCTAACCTGACTTGAGATGACGGTTTTGGGAGAACCATCGTATAAGGTCAAATATTTAGCTTGACTCCGCGAACTCCCCAAAGCCCTATCCCCTTTCAATACTTCTCTTCCTCGACCCCGACGATGACCTCCGGTTGCACATCCGCCTCATCCTCGATAAGCATGACTCTCCTCCTCCATTTGCTGTCAAAATCATCCTCCTCGTCCTCCTCCGACCTCCTCCAACCCCCTCCTCTTGCCCCACCTCCGCCGTCGCACAACCTGCAGCCCTCCTCCCAGCCGAGCGAGTGGTCCTCCCACCTCCACCTCACATCCGCCCCTCCCACCTCCTCCTCCCAGCCGCGACCGATCCCTCCCACATCCTCCTCCTCCTCCCAGCTGATGAGTCCATTAAAATGGACTAATATTAAGCCTAAGTATATTTAATCGTATAGTTTAGGTGTGTTAATAATGACAATTAAGTTATAGAATATTTGTACTTCTTATAATTTGAGTTTATAACATTCTATAACTTAATTATTTTGTTATTTTTATGTGCAGGTAATAAAACGCAGAAAGAACAAGGGTGGGGGGATAATTTCCCCAAATAGCTGCAACTCTTTCCCCCCTCCCCCGCCGGACATTGGGGTAATTTTCTCCAACGCTCGCCAACCAAAAACAGAAAGGGGATTTGCAAATCTCGGGATTGGCGCACGGAGGGAGAGGGAGGAGTTAAAAAAGAGAAGAAGCGGCATGCACAAAATCCATCTTCCCCCTTGCGGGGAACAATTGCAGCGTGCACTCTGTCCTCTTCCCCCTTGCGGGGAAAAACCTTCACCAGTGCACACGCCTCCGCCCGTGCGCCTCTTCCTGCCACAAGCACCGCTCACCAACTGCCCGCTCCAGCCCCCTTGCAAATCATACGCCGCACCCTCTCTGCCCACGCGCACCAGCGCGCCCCTCATCTCCAACCGGCCTTGCTTCCACCGCACCTGCCCTACAGCGCGTTCTCTCATCCAGCCACAGCAGGCGCTCGCACACAAGCCCGCGCCTCACCTTCAGCGCCTACCGTTCTGCCTTCAAGCACCGCACCCGCAGGCGCTCCACCTCACTGGCCTTGCAACACCAAGCGCCTACAGCTCCATCTTCAAGCACCCGTAGGCACCGCGTCTTCACTCTGCCAGGCCGCGCTCGCAGGCGCATCCTCCCTTCCTGCGCGCATCCACGCTGCGCGCCTCCATCAACCCTGTAGACCGCGCGCCTGCAACCAACCACAGCCATCTCCAGCCCTGTTGCAGGTGCACTACAACCCGCACTCCTCCACCCGCTTGCAAGCGCTCTCAACCCGCGCACCAGCGCGCGCGCCCGCTCGAACAGCCGCAGCAACAGCTACGCCCTCTTGCTCCATAGGCCGGAGCTCCGGCCACCACCACCAGCCACCTCCGTTGCCGCCGCTGCCACCGTCGGAAAGCTCTCGACTTCGCCGTCCTCGTGAGCCTTGCATCGACCCCCGCGGTTCTCTCTCTCTCTCGCGAGGAGGAGAGAGGAAGAAAGCTCTGTTTCCATCTTAATTAAAATTTACATTCAATGCCATTTCCAACAATTTAATTATTTTTAGTATTATTATATTATGGCATAATTGCATTCAAACACTCATAGTTCTTTCTAATTGCATGGTATTGATATTGGCTAGTTTAAAGATTGATTTTGGACTTAATTTAAGTACTAATTGTCTTTAATACACATCACGTGAAAACTACATGAATTCACCCTAAATTTATTGAGGATTTCTGTGAGGAAAAACTGCACTTACACCCTAAACTTTTTAGGTTCTTGCAAATCTACTTTCCTTTACATTTTAAGTCCGATTTGAAAAGGGATTTCGCACTATCCGAAATAACAGTAAATAATTAAGTATTGATTGCATCATTGCCTCCTTGTGGACACGACCCGCTCTTCTGCGAGTGGTTATTTTCATTATTTTTTATTAGTCAATTTTTCCACCACTTAAATACTATAACGCAAAGCGAAAAGTCGTCTATCAAAAGTGACGCCGTTGCTGGGGAGGCAACAGATGCAATAGATTTACTTTATTATTTTTAAATCTTTTGAGTTGCGAAATTATCTAATCATTTTCATTATTGTGCGAGGAACCTGACACGGCAACGAGGCGTAGCAAAGCGACAACTTTGAACGTGAACAACGCGCACGGCGGAGACGATCTTTTTGGTGGACCTTGACACCACCTGGAGGACGACAACAGGAACATGTGGGCCTTGATCCCACTCATATAGGCTTACGGAGAAGCCTATTTTTGATTTAGGTAGTAGGTCTTAGTTAGATTTAGTTAGATAAACATTAGAATTTAAATAACTGTCTTTTAGGTCCTTGTTGGGTATTTTTGGGAATATGTTCCCATTTATTTAGATTATAGGATTATTTGAATTATGTTGAATTGCATTTCAGTTAGTTAGTTAGATTAGGTCTGTTTGTTATTCATATTAAAAAAACAAATTTCGAATTGCCTGCTAGAAGCTGCATATCTGCAGGACGACCATCTAGGACTGAATGAGCAGCATCTAGTTTATTTTTATTGCACTGCATTCATTATTGCACAAAGAAAGCTGGAGTAAGGTACGTCTTCTCTTGAGTATTAATTACTTGTCATGCATATGCATTGAACCTAAATCTAAGACCACAAAAGTGCTTGAATCAAATTAATTTAGTGGTCACTTTAAACAAATTGGGACTGTTAAGAGGTTGGACTTTAAAATCTGTGACTGAAAATTGTGTGCAAAAGGATCCTGTTTGCGGAATTTCAAAAAAAAAAATCAAAACACGTTCGTATACTTGCACACTTGAGACACTGTGCACCTCACACATAAGGTCACTAGATAAAATTTCTAGCTCTCCTCTTTTGCACCACAAGGGAAGTTAGTCGGAAATCAACAAGCCTATTCACCAAGTTACTTCGGTTCCTCGTGTGTGGGCTCGATTCGAGACTTCCATCCCTTGTGAGTAGGTTATAGGCACCAGCGAAGGTTGGCCTAGGAAGCGTAATTTTTGCAAAACTTGTTTGGCCACCAACTAAACATATAACTCTAAGACCTGCGATCTACTAAAAACAGATCCCGTTGAATTTGCGTTTGCTATGACAATAGGACTCTTTAGAAAGTTTTCTGCTGAATCCTAAGAAAATTGTTTTGCTTAAAGAAATGGATTATTCTTACTCCTATCATTCAGATTATCAGAGTCAATACTTCCCACCTTTTAATCAGGATCCCATGCTCCGAGCGTATCCATCCTTTGATGGGTACGTTGATAATTCATGGGATCATTCTCATTCTTACCCTGGGAGTACTAGCTTGATAACTCCCACTTTTGAGCAGAGCCTAGGAGCGGGATTTTCCAATCCTGAAATCCCTACTTCCATGCAAACACCCAACCCTCCCACCCTTCATGATTTTCCGTATCGAGGTTGGACTGATACCCCTAGGCAACCAGAGCCTGAAATTGACTATCCTCCCCAACCTGATAATAGTAGCCTCTCCTCTTTTATGATAGAAATGCAAAAACAACAAAAGGAAATAATGGAATCAATGGGAGAGATGTTGAGGAATAGTCAACAATTAAATGAAGAAATAAGACAACTTAGCTACATGATTCCCAATAATCCTGATCCCTACCCATCCGATCATGATCATGAAAATAATTCTGAGGTACTTAATGACAATGGGGATCCAATTTCATGTAGCGATCACTTAGACTCTCCCAATGAGACGTGGCCACTAGAGGACAACAATCATAGTGATTATCCACCTGAACTATATTGGAGTCAAAAGCAAGAGAAGATTATTGTTCCTATCACTTCCCCTCTTGATTATTTGGTGGAATCCCATTCTACTCTTAGTGAGCCTACTCCTAACCCTCCACTTAGGGAATCAACACCTATCATTCAATATCCTGAGGATTTAAATGCACCTAATGAAGGTGACCTTAAGGGAATAAAGGATGATCAATTCTGGTCTCAGGGTTATAAAGAGTCTAATTCAGAGGATGAGGATGCCCCAATAGAGGAACATGGACTGAAAATCTGGAGTGAATCACAGCAGAATTATTTATCATTTGAGGATTTAGCTCCAGAGGATAGAAATAATATGATTAAATCCAGATTCCTCCTTTCTTTGGAGAGTCATCCTCCATCAAAACAGGAGTTGATATTAGAGGAGGACAAACAAAATTAGAAGTCTATGGGAGACTCTCGGGGACAAAACACGTCATTTGAGGATTTATATCCTGAGAACAATAACGAATTCAATGATATAGGCTTCCTCTAAAATATTAAAACTGATCCTCCTTTAGAAATAATTGAGGATACTGATCCAACTCCAAATGAATCACAGATACACCCCAATAAATATCTGAGTGAACCAAACGAATCTGGGGATGAGCTGAATGATAATAATTCTTACATTTTGACACTGCCATCAAAAGGTTGTAATTTGGAGTCTACCCTTGATTCAAATATGACTTCGATCATTAATGCTAGGCAGGATAACTTGAAGTTGTCTACAACTGTTAGGGAGTCTACACAATCTGAATCATTGTTGAAATTGGACCCAACTAAGTCCTCATTGGGCTTAACCATTACCTTCCAACACTACAAACAATCCTTAAACTCCCTAACCAATCCTTGGCTCAGATCTCTGCTCATGTACATTCTTTCTGGAGAATATATCAGGCCAGTACATCCTAGGGTAGAATGGCGAGTATGGATTGATGCTTGTACTTTTACTCTCGCCATTCAAGGGTTTGAACTAATAATGATTATATCTTTTAAAACCCGTCCTACTTTGGAGGACCCTTGTTATCCTCCACTTATTCCGTTTCGGGAGGTCCCTTTTCATATTCCGTTTATTATCCCTAGACCTCCCAAAGTAGCCAACGAGGTTTTTCGCTTTCATATCTTCTGGCGAGCAATTGGAATTACATTGCATCATCAGCTCACCAACATCCGTGGTTACCTATTTTCTAGGCCTGCGTTGTTACTCATATTCTTAGGGCCTAACCTTTTCTGTTTGGAACCAGACTTATAGGTTCCTTCTTAGTCTGGCTGCTGACAGAAAATGCAGCGCTTGTTGGGAGGCAACCCAGCAGACCGTGTCAGGTGATTTCTTTCCTTTCTCCTCCTGTTTTAATTTTACAATGATGACATTGTAGGATTTAGGCATGGGGAAGTGCATTTGCATTTTAGGTGCATTTAGGTTAGCATATAAAAAAAAAAAATTCTCTTTTCTTGAGCTGATTAGGTTAGTCCCTAGCAGAATACCTTTGTTATTGGAGGTTTTTCTTCTTGAATTATTTCTTAAGTTTAGAATCCAGTACATTTATTTCACGTGCACGTAGATTTGGTAATGGATCCTTGAGGAAAACCAATGAGCATTTATAAGTCTACTGAACCCTTGGACAGTTCATAGAGAGTCAGGCATACTATCTTCTAGTAGATCCACCTCATATTTGTGAGAAGAAGTAGAGAGATTACTGGTGCGTTAAGTCTAGTGCAAAGACTCTTAAGTTTTGGATAATTAGATGATGATACCTCAGAGTTAGGCGTAGTTTTCACTCTCTGTTCCTGGGTACGTACTTTGAGTGAACTCCTGAGAGTCACCAAATAAGGCGGATACACAGAGATTGAGTCTTAATAAAGCTATAACTAAGGTGGATGGTTACGACCGTCCTTCATAGAGTCCTCAGCTAAAGGAGGGTAATAGTGTCAAAGGTCAAAAATACGCTTGTCCTATCCATTCCTTCCCGGTGCCGAGAATAGGCACTTCCACCAAATAAGCCACATAACTTCCTCTTGACCATCATCATCCCTAATAATGCCTCATAAATAAAAGTCCGTATCGTGTTGTGTTGATTGAAAAAGAAACAAAAACAAGAAATAACAAAAAAAAGAAAAAGAAAGAAAAAGAGAAAAAGAAGAAACAGAAAGAACAAAAAGAAGAAATAGTTATATTACAAAAAAAAAAAAGTCCAAGTGTATGATGTAACACTATTTCTGAAGCAGCAAAACACCTATCGCGTTCCACTAAATAAGACCCATACCTACCTTCTAGTATTTCTGATCGTCTGAATATTGGTTGAGAACTCTAACTTAGTTGTAGAGTTATTAGGACTTTAATTAAAGTGTGGATGCCATGTGAGGCCACCAAATAGTGTGTACAATTTCTAAATCTGGCGAGATTCGTGATCTCAGAAAGAAAGAAAAGAGAGAGTGCCCAGGAACATCAAGAGAGCACAATTGTGTAGCCTCTCTGAGTTGACTTGTCTAATAATCTAGAGATTTAGAGTCTACAGTACTAGACTATATGTAGCACCAGTTGAGTGTGTGCCACCAAATACAAATCCATTCAACTTGATATCTCTTACCTAAGCCAAACACCGAGGTCAAATTATAGATTATCGTCTGCTTTATCTCCGAGGGAAGTAGTTGCCTATCTCAACAGAAATTTTTGCCAAGGGTGATGTATGAACTTCCAATGCGAATCGGTTCTTTCACTTGGATCAATTACCTAGGTTATCAGCACTTCACATTTGTCTATATTTCTAAAGTTTTGAAATAAGAAAAGAAGAAGTCTTCTGATTACTTCTATTATTCATTATTGCTAGGGACTAGCAAATCTTAGGCATGAGGGTATTTGATGAGTCCATTAAAATGGACTAATATTAAGCCTAAGTATATTTAATCGTATAGTTTAGGTGTGTTAATAATGGCAATTAAGTTATAGAATATTTGTACGCCTTATAATTTGAGTTTATAACATTCTATAACTTAATTATTTTGTTATTTTTATGTGTAGGTAATAAAACGCAGAAAGAACAAGGGTGGGGGGATAATTTCCCCAAACAGCCGCAACTCTTTCCCCCCTTCCCCGTCGGACATTGGGGTAATCTTCTCCAACGCTCGCCAGCCAAAAACAGAAAGGGGATTTGCAAATCTCGGGATTGGCGCACGAAGGGAGAGGGAGGAGTTAAAAAAGAGAAGAAGCGGCGTGCACAAAATCCATCTTCCCCCTTGCGGGGAACAATTGCAGCGTGCACTGTGTCCTCTTCCCCCTTGCGGGGAAAAACCTTCACCAGTGCGCACGCCTCCGCCCGTGCGCCTCTTCCTGCCACAAGCACCGCTCACCAACTGCCCGCTCCAGCCCCCTGCAAATCAGACACCACACCCTCTCTGCCCGCGCACACCAGCGCACCCCTCATCTCCAGCCGGCCTTACTTCCACCGCACCTGCCCTACAGCGCGCTCTCTCATCCAGCCACAGCAGGCGCTCGCACACAAGCCCGCGCCTCACCTTCAGCGCTTACCGCTCTGCCTTCAAGCACCGCACCCGCAGGCGCTCCACCTCACCGGCCTTGCAACACCAAGCGCCTACCGCTCCATCTTCATGCACCCGTAGGCGCTGCGTCTTCACTCTGCTAGGCCACACCCACAGGCGCATCCTCCCTTCCTGCGCGCATCCACGCCGTGCGCCTCCATCAACCCTGCAGACTGTGCACCTGCAGCCAACCGCAGCCATCTCCGGCCCTGTTGCAGGCGCACTCCAACCCGTGCGCCTCCACCCGCCTGCAGGCGCTCTCAGCCCGCGCACCAGCGCGCACGCCTGCTTGAACAGCCGCAACAGCAGCTACGCCCTCTTGCTCCACAGGCCGGAGCTCCGGCCACCGCCGTCGGCCGCCTCCAGCCACCTCCGTCGCCGTCGCTGCCACCGTCGGAAAGCTCTTGACTTCACCGTCCTCGTGAGCCTTACATCGACCCTCGCGGTTCTCTCTCTCTCTCGCGAGGGGGAGAGAAGAAGAAAGCTCTGTTTCCATCTTAATTAAAATTTACATTCAATGCCATTGCCAACAATTTGATTTTTTTTATTATTATTATATTGTGGCAGAATTGCATTCAAACACTCATAGTTCTTTCTAATTGCATGGTATTGATATTGGCTAGTTTAAAGATTGATTTTGGACTTAATTTAAGTACTAATTGTCTTTAGTACATATCACGTGAAAATTGCATGAATTCACCCTAAATTTATTGAGGATTTCTGTGAGGGAAAACTGTACTTACACCCTTAACTTTTTAGGTTCTTGCAAGTCTACTTTCCTTCACATTTTAAGTCCGATTTGAGAAGGGATTTCGCTCTATCCAAAATAACAGTAAATAATTAAGTATTGATTGCATCATTACCTCCCTGTGGACACGACCCGCTCTTCTGCGAGTGGTTATTTTCATTATTTTTGATTAGTTGATTTTTCCACCACTTAAATACTATAACACAAAGTGAAAAGTCGTTTATCACCAGTGAGCCGACCCCCACTCCCCCTCCTCCTCCCAGTGAGCCACCACCCCTCTCCCTACTCCCTTCCCCCTGCCACCTCCACCCCCTCTTCCTCCCAGTCGAATTCCCCCTTCCTCCTCCCAGCCGACCCCCACACCCCCTCCTCCCCGACCATAGCCAACATCCTCCCCCTCCTCCCCTCAACCAACCCCCCACCCCCATCCCCTTGGCAGTAGCTCCCTATTTAGAGCACTGGATCGGGTTTTAAAAGTATTGCATTGTAGTATAGCCGAAAAAGCATTCAAAACAGATATAATTTTATCACTCGAATTTGAAGTCCGAGGTCGAATACAGGGAGCAAATTGGCATTTAGAAATCAAGATCACAATTCAAAGTAAAAGGATTTGCAATAATAACAAGATCAAAGTGCAAAAAGGTAGGAGTAAAATGGTGATTTAGATCACCAAATACTCCTACAATATCAACTAAGGAACTCAATGTATATGAATATGAATTAAACTCAAATTGGACGTTTGATTTATAAATCAGATGACTTAAACGTCTGATGCTACAGTGCTCTTCCCTTCTAATTTCTTATTTTTCTGCTTCTCTTGTGCAGCTCCTCTTCTTTCTTCCTTCTTATGCTTCTACTCCTCTTCTTTCTTTCTTTAACTCTATCTTTCTCTTCTTTCTCTGTTGCTTCCTCTTCTCTTTCTTCATCTTTTCCTTTGTCTTCTCTTTCCTTCTTCTTCTTTGGCTTCTGTCTTCCTTTGCCTTTACAATCTTTCTCTTTCTCTCCTTTCTGCCTTTTGCCTTCCTTCTTCCTTAGCTTCTCCTTCTTCTTCCTTCTCTGCCTTTCCCTGCCGTCGGCCTTCTCTTTCTCTCTAACTTTTGCCTGCAGTAAAACCTACCCCCTACCTACGCGCAACTCTCCTCTGTTTCTCTCTTAGGTTCCGCTCTCCCAGAGCCACACAGACAATCAGCTTATCAGGTCAGATGCATACCTGGGACCAGGCCCACCGCGTGCGGTGGTGGGCAAGGAGTGCAGGTCGGGTCAGGTTAGCTAGGTCCGCATGGGCAGTGCCACGAATGAGACCGGGTCGGGTGAGAGGGACCTCACCCCGTGTATCTTAGGCGAACAGATACAGGCACAAAATCAAGTTATGCGGGTGCGCGGCCTCAAGACTTTCCGAGGTGGGACTATCCTCGCACCCTTCTCGCGCGCCTGCAGCAGAGGTGGTCGTCCAATTGCAACAGCTGCTACATCCTTCGACTAGAATTGAGAGCTTGGATTCGTGCACGAGTCTTCCGCCCAGCTTGGGACAGGAGCCTGGAACTGGCAAGGCCTAGAGCTACCTCAAGCGAGCTTCAAGCGAGCTCGCCAATAGTGGATGATGCCTGAACCCGAAATCACAAGAACGGCCTCACGGCTACGTCAAATCGCTCAGGGAGCGTCGCCGAAGCATGGAAAATGTGCTGGGGTGGTTGGCGTGGCGTGGTGACGTCTGTGCGAGCGTGCTTAGGGCATACTTTGTGCGAAGGTGTGGGTATGTTCAGTTAGGTGAGTGAGTGAGTGGAGTGGTGTGTGAAGTAGGGGAAAAGGATCAATGGAGTGAGGGGAAGCTTATGGGCTTGTTAGCGAGGGATGGGATGGCCTGTGGAGGTGGAGTGGCCTCGCCGGAGGCGGTGGCCGGAGATGAAGGAGATGAGGGTGATGGAGGTCGATGAGGCGAATTAGCGGAACTTATTTGGGGTGATAGTGGATGAAGGGGAGACGAAGATGGCGTCAAGCGCATACTGCCGACGCTGGAGATGAAGGTGCTCAAAGAGAGATGATCGGCGAGGACGAAGAGGGGCAGGAGCGTCGACGGGTGCTACCTGACGCGGACGAAAGCAAGGAGGAAGAGTCTGCCACTGGTATTGTGGTCAGACGACGAGGGAGAGTAGGGATGGTCGCCGGAGCTTGAAGAGCGAATCGACCGAAGGAGGAAAGAAGAATTTGAGAGGGTCTCCGATCGAATTCAAGCTTGTTGTAATCGGAGGGGTTTGGGCTCCTTTAAATAGAGCCCTGAAGGTCGGTTAGGGCTTGGGAAGCAAGCTTCCCAAGCAAGGAAGGCTCGCCGGAGTTGGAATTCGTTAGGATACCCATGTCTCTCATGCGTTCACATGAGAGATTGGGAAAGAATTTGGGATCAAGGATGGGTTCGGATTGAAGCGATTTTCTCAGAGAATCTCCCTTCCAATTTTGGAAGGGATTCTCTGAGCAATCTAGGAGAAACCTCCTTCCAAAGCTTGTCGGAGTAGGATTCCTCCTCTATAATGGTGGAGGGACCTAATTGAAAATATGATGAAGAAGATAGGGGGCTGATTGTAAGGATTTCTGAAAGATAGGGGTATAAATGTAATCAGGCTGAACCTTTTTACAAACTAGTGAAGGAAAACTCATCTTGGGTCCAAATTTTGGTACAAACCTAATTTTGACCTAAGGAATCTAATGGTGAAGTTGGATTTTGGATTTGACCACGTTTGACTGAAAAATTTATGCAAAAACCCAATTTAGGGTAAATATCTGTTTGAGACCCCATTCTAGGTCAAGATGAGTTCCAATGGACAAATTGAAGGTTCTGAACCCTAGAGAATATTTTTATATGATTTTTAGTGGGTCTAGGTGAATTTTATCTTGACTAAAACCTTGGTTAACCAAGAGGTTCTACTTTAGGATTTCAAGAAGTCATTTAATTCCTAAAACTCACACAAACCCTTTTCTGTCTGATCCAACCCACTTATTATCTTATTAAGACCTTTGACCTTTGTTTATCCCTTAAGAAAATCCGTTGTTGTACTGCATTGGTAAAATTACTGTTTTACCCCTTGTTTCTTATTTTTCTCTCAGAAAGATTATGCAGTGAATTAAGACCTTCAGTTGGTTATATAGGAACTTTTATTCTCTTCATTGGGTCAAAATGAGTTAGTTAGGGCTCATGATGGTATTCCCATCACCCCCCCTCCCAACATTTTTTATTTTTAGGTTAATTTAAAAATATGTTGTACTCAAATTAAATGTTAGATGAGTTTAAATTTATGTAATTTTTTAAATTCTTTGCTTATAAAATTTTATAATTTGATTTAGGTATCTCACTTCGATCATCAGACACCTCTCTTCGATTCACATGCTGCGTTGAGGTATATCAATTTAAGTTAATTAATTTGTGAATGAATGTGGGGTGTGCCCACTTAATTAGGTTTAGAAAGTGGGGTGTGGCTGATAACACCACGCAAGGGGGTAGTAATTCAGTTGAATATGGTCCATCGTTAGAATAAAAGGCACAACATAAAGTAGAATAGGAGCATTGCATGCATTAAGTACCAAGATTGCTTATAAACTGCATTAATGGCCATTTGTGTAAAGCATGTGTCAAAACAGGCCTCAGATGAGCAATCAGACCATACGGATGGATTCAGAACGACGAACGGAGTCCAACGGACTCAAGATCGGCCAAATCCGACATCCGAAGTTCCCACAATGGGCCTAAGAAATTCTGACCGTTGATCTGGAGATCAACGGCCCAGAAAGTGCCACGTCGCCCCACCCCCACCGCTCGCACGCCCTCAAGCCAGCCAAGGACGAATCTCGGCCGTTGATCTTCGATCGAACGGCCGAGATCCGCGCGCTCGCCCGCGGTCGCCGCGACAAATCGATGGCGTGGAGCAATGGCTAGCGCACACGCCCGCATCGCAGCGACGCGCGTTCGAATAGCGCGGAGCGGAAATCAAGCGAGAGCGAAGTGCGCGGCAAATTGCTGATCGGGCGGCCAGGATCGCGCCACGCGGCGCGATGACAGCTCCTGAGCGCCCACGCGCGCGCGCACGCCATTTTAATTTCTGTTTAAAGTGCATGATCAAAACCAAGAGCTTTCTAACCCTAAACTCTCTCTCTATGTCTCGCTTTTCGAAACCGTCTCTTTCGCAAGCAAAACCCTGCCTTTTTCGTGACAACAAGTGGTAAACAAAATCCGATTTTCACGCCTCCCTGAGACCGACACTCGGATTCACCTCCGTTTACTTCTTTTAAAACCGACGTATCAAGTGCAACTATAACGACACCTCTTAACACACACGCATGAGACCACGTCAGTTTTTGGCGCCGTTGCCGGGGAGGCAACGGATTTGTTTTATCACCTCCATTCCACCTTCATTCTCATATCATCTAATGCCCTATTTTCCTTTTTACTTGACGGTTGCAGGAATTCGGCGCATGGACGGTGAAGCGACGCATTCCACGATGGTAGCAAGGGAGTAGGCACCTCGAGGACCGATAGTGAGTATCCTCTCTCTCATTGTTTGCTTGCGTGAAAAAGTTAAAAAAAAAAAATCATAAAAACTGAAAAAAATTGGCGTGGTGAATGATTGATTGACCCACATTCTTAACACATCACCCTACAAAAAAATGTACACTCTAATATGCTGAATAAATTCTTGGAGTGTTCTTTTCTTTTTCTCTTGAGTGGTGTTTGCGAAGCCACCGTGAGTTGACATGGGCCGCACCACTCAACCCTAAAAACTGACTCATCTAATAGAAGCTGCACGATCTTTAGGATGAGCACACTAGGATTTTAGAGCCTCTACAGAATAAAAAGGAAATCTACTTTCATCAAATTGTGTGCAGAACTTGACGTGCCCACTGAAACTTATTTGAAAACATTAAGACACGTCAACCCTAAAAAGTACTAAAGTAAGGATGAAACACTAAAAGACACCACATCCTAACAAATCCTTGCTTGAAAACCATGTTTTGCTAGAAGCACACACTTTGAAAGTGGAAAATTAAGAGGCACCACCCCAATCAACGCCTCATCACATCACCCTAAGCACAAGCACTATCCTAACCCTCTAAAACTGAGTAGACGTGCCCTAAGCAGGACTGAGTTAAGTCTCAAAAGGCGAGGTTTTGTTTGCTAGGAACTTGGCTTTCATTCCCTTGGTAGAATCTGGTGACTAGGCTGCGGGGCAATGTCAAACGACCACGGTTGTGGGGTCTATGGAACCGGAGGTGCAAGCCAAAGGAAGAACCTTCCCTGCAATCCCCTCGTAATCAACCTGGCCAGATTAGCCTTGGGAAGGGGAGTCCAGTGCTTACGGACTTAATCACCCTTTGTGAGATTTCTAGGTCTCCTAAGGAATACACCATAAGGATTAGGCTTGCGTGCTTGATTGAAACACATTTCTCGCATCTGTCGCCCTCCGCATCCCCTCCTGTTCTTCTCTAGTGTATGCACGGGAGGCGCTCACTGCATCCCGAATTGTGTGTTTTCGGGCAGGAATCTAGGCGACGTAATTCTGTTGAAAACATGGCTGAACCTAGGGTAGATGAGGCTGAAGATCAACCCCCACCAGATGCTATGGCCATCATCCAAGCTCAAATCAATGCTAACCATCGGCTTCAGCAACAACAAATCCACACCATCATGCAAGCCATACAACGGTTACAAAACCCGCAAGAACAACCACCACCTTTCCACGACATACCAGGACAACCACCACTTGATTTACCGCCATTTCAGGACCCGCCAAGACCCCTCCGTGATTTCTATAACCCTTCTGCCATTAGAGTCGAGCCACACCTTAGGATCCCCGAAGGGGGAGACGATTTTGAGCTAAAACCTAATGTATTAAGTCTAATCCAGAGCCACTTTCATGGAAGCTCAAATGAAGACCCCTTTCAGCACCTAGAAGATCTCGACCGCATAGCAAGAACAGTAAAACATAGGAACATTAGCCTTGACATTGTTCTAATCAAGGTGTTCCCTTTCTCATTAAGAGACAAGGCTTCTCATTGGCTTAGAACCCTAGGTAGACCCATCACCACCTGGGAAGAACTGAGGCATGCATTTTTAAAGAAATTCTTCCCCATAGGAAAGACCAATGCCCTCAGAAGAGCAATCACTACCTTCACACTCCAGGGTGGGGAACAATTTCATGAGGCGTGGGAAAGATTCAATGAACTTTTGAGGAAATGCCCACACCACGAAGTTCCAAGGTGGCAATTGGCCCAGATCTTCTACCACGGTCTAGACAGCAACCTACAGAACTTCGTCGATGCCTCATGCAGGGGAAACTTCCTAAACAAAGACGAGGAGAGAGCGTTTGAGCTCTTTGAGTCTATGAGCGAGAATTCGCTCAACAATGCCTCCATGAACCAGTTTAACAGGTCCAGTCAACCCCGTGGCGGGATTTATGAGGTGCAAGCAAATTCTGGAATGGTTGACATGGACATCATTGCCAAAAAGTTGGATCGAGTGGAATTGGTGGACAAGAAGATTGATGAGCTTCTAAACCAGACCAGGAACCCCTTGCAGACTTTCTCCCTAGCAAAGGGAGCACATAATGTCGACCTGGTCCAACCCTTCACCCAATTAAACCTGGAACAACCCCTGACCACGTTCCAGGGAGGGACCTTTGCTCCCTCGACCCTTGATTACTCCCTTCCTTCTTCATCAACATCGGCTATTCTAGAAGATGTGCAAGCCGTCCAAGGATATGCAAAACCTGACCCTTTCTTCAACACTTACAACACCGGCTGACGTAATCACCCCAACTTTGGTTGGACAAACCAGAAACCACCGCAATTCCAAAACCAGCCCAGGCCAAACCAACAGCCACACTTGCCCCCCTATCAGCAAGGACCACCAGTTAGACCCCAATATAACCAGAATAGGGCGGCTCCTCCCCCACAAAACCAAATGGACACCCTAATAAAGATGATGGCTGACATGAACCAAAGACATCTGGAAGAAATGGCCTTGGTAAAGGGACAGTTAAGCCAACTCTTGGACTGTAAACAGCAAGGATCTCTACCTTCCCAACCGCAACCGAACCCACGAAACATAATTAACAGAGGACCCAATTCGCAAGGGTTCCAAGGCAACCCCGGGCAGGCTCATATGGTCCAGCCGGCCCCACAAACACCTCCTGGGTTTGGCGCTTCTTCATCCTCGTCTTCTCAAGGATCACCCCATGGCCCTAATGCCTCTGCGAATGCGGTGACCTTGAGAAGCGGCACCAAAACCCAGGATCCCAAATGGCCGACTCTCCCCGAGACTTTACCTGCTGAGATACCCGACTTAGAAGAAGCACCAACCAAGGACCCAGACATGGAACCAATTCAGACACCCTATCCTGAGGCCTTGGAAACAATCAAGAGAAAGAAGAATACTGTGGAAACTGAGGAGTTGTTGGAAATTTTTAAACAAGTACAGATTAATATTCCGCTCCTAGAAGCTGTCAAACACATCCCCGCTTACGCCAAGTTCTTAAAGGATTCCTGTACACCCAAGCGTAAGCCGAGACCTCAAGCACCTAGGAAGGTTGTACTCTCTGAGCAAGCCAGTTCCGTGATATCAAGCAACCTTCCACTCAAACGAACTGACCCAGGAGCGCCCCTAATTTCCTGCAACATCGGGGACATGACATTTGATAGAGCGCTCCTGGACCTAGGTGCTTCTATCAACCTAATTCCCACAACCTTGTACCACCAATTTGGTTTTGGGGAGCTGGCACCAACCCCTGTCACCATCCAGCTGGCGGATAGATCAGTGAAAACCCCAAAGGGGGTTGTCGAGGACGTGATTGTACGGGTCAAGGACTTCTATTTCCCAGTCGACTTTTTGGTGCTCGACATGGAAGTCCCTGAAAAATTACAGAATGCACCCATAATCTTAGGCAGACCTTTCTTAGCTACGGCTAAAGCAAACATCGATTGCGACACGGGATGTATGGAAATCGCCTTCGGAGACAGGAAAATGCAATTGGATATCTTCCCGGCAACAAAGTCTTTTGATTGTGATTACATTGAGGAACATGATCCCATGGAAACTTTAATCGAGGAATGCCTTACCCTCAGTTCTGTCTCAAACCACCAAACCCGTAGTTCTGACCTGTCACCATCATTACTCGTGGACCTCTGTAAGGCTGAGTATCATCACATGACACCATTTGAAGAGATCGATGTTGATCAACTACCGCCCTTTCCATTCCCATCGACTGTGGTCCCACCCGCACCTGAACTTAAACCATTGCCCGAGAATCTCAAGTATGTCTTCTTGGGACCTGACCACACCTTCCCAGTGATTATTAATTCCCATCTAACCAAGGATCAGGAACTAAGGTTGACTGCAACTCTTTCAGAACATCGGGCCGCCATTGGTTGGACCATCTCAGATCTAAGAGGAATTAGCCCCACCTATTGCACCCACAAGATTTACCTGGAAGACGGGGCCCGACCTTCCCGCCAGATGCAGAGACGGTTAAACCCTAACATGCGGGAGGTCGTTAAAAAAGAAATTATCAAGTGGCTCGACGCCGACATCATCTACCCTATCTCTGATAGCCCCTGGGTGAGGCCCACTCAAGTGGTTCGAAAGAAGGCTGGGCTCACCGTTGTCACTAATGATCATGGCGAATCCATCCCCACCCGCACCACCACCGCATGGCGGGTGTGTATTGATTATAGGAAGCTTAATGAAGCCACTAAGAAGGACCACTTCCCCTTGCCATTCAGTGACCAAATCCTTGAAAGATTAGCAGGGCAGAAGTATTTTTGCTTCCTGGATGGATATTCAGGATATAACCAAGTCGCAATTGCTCCAGAAGATCAGGAAAAGACCACATTCACTTGCCCGTATGGCACGTTTGCATTCCGTCGAATGCCGTTCGGGTTATGCAACGCACCTGCGACCTTCCAGCGTTGCATGCTAGCCATTTTTTCAGAAATGGTGGGTGAATACTTAGAGGTCTTTATGGATGATTTCTCTGTATTCGGGAATTCATTCGACCATTGTTTGAGCAACTTGGAGAAGATCCTGAAACGATGTATCGAGGTTAACTTGGTGTTAAGTTGGGAAAAGAGCCATTTTATGGTTCAAGAAGGAATTGTCCTCGGACACATCGTTTCGCATAGGGGCATCGAGGTAGATCGAGCTAAGGTTGATTTAATTTCCAAACTTCCTCCACTTAGTTCGGTCCGGCAGATTCGCTCTTTCCTAGGACATGTTGGCTTCTACCGAAGGTTCATCAAAGACTTTTCCAAACTTTCCAAACCCTTGATCGACCTTCTAGCCAACGACGCCACTTTCCACATGTCTCCCGATTGCATCCAGGCTTATCATACCCTCCGGGACTTAGTCTCCACCGCACCTGTACTTCAACCAGACTGGTCCCAGGATTTTGAGATTATGTGTGACGCATCAGATTTTGCCATAGGCGCTGTCCTGGGACAAAGGCAAGACAAGAAGCCCGTGGAGATCTACTACGCGAGCAAAACGTTGGACGAGGCTCAACGTAATTATACGGTCACAGAAAAAGAGTTGCTCGCTGTAGTCTTTGGACTGGAAAAATTCCGATCATACTTGCTGGGATCCCACGTGACTATCTACACCGACCATCCAGCCATTCGGCACCTGTTGGCCAAAAAGGACGCAAAACCCAGGCTCATCAGATGGATCCTGCTTTTGCAGGAATTTGACCTGGAAATCCAACACAAGGCGGAATCGAAAAATGTGGTGGCTGACCACCTGTTAAGACTTCATCCAGACCACATTGGACCCACCCTACCTCTATCTGATACCTTCCCTGATGAACACATCCTAGCCGTGCAAGACAAGAAAATGCCATGGTATGCTGACTATGTCAACT
The DNA here is from genome assembly GCA_037157565.1 of Thalassia testudinum. Taxonomy (NCBI): domain Eukaryota; kingdom Viridiplantae; phylum Streptophyta; class Magnoliopsida; order Alismatales; family Hydrocharitaceae; genus Thalassia; species Thalassia testudinum. The sequence continues at coordinate 8,276,658 of JAZHRO010000076.1, read as the reverse complement.
ACCTGGTTATAGGACAAACCCCGCACAGCTGGTTCAGACAGCAACGGGACAGGTTCTTGGCTGAGGCCAAGCACTATTTCTGGGATGATCCCATGCTGTTTTGCCTCTGTGCTGATCAGATCATCAGGAGGTGCCTCCCCGAAGACGAAGTTCAGAGTGTGCTTTCCTCTTGTCATGACCAAGCGTGTGACGGCCATTTCTTTGGCAAGAAAACAGCTGCAAAAGTTTTGCAATCTGGATTTTATTGGCCGTCCCTATTCAAGGATGCACACATCTTTGCCAAGACTTGCTCACGATGCCAAACACTAGGGACCATGACCAAAAAAGATATGATGCCCCTTCAGCCCATTTTGATTGTCGAAATTTTCGACGTTTGGGGTATCGATTTTATGGGCCCCTTTCCACCATCCAAAAGCTTCGAGTACGTCCTGGTCTCGGTAGACTATGTTTCCAAATGGATTGAAGCCGTCGCCACCCGACGATGCGATCACAAGACGGTCATGGACTTTGTGAAGAAGAACATCTTTTCCCGGTTTGGAATACCCAAGGCCATGATCAGTGATGGTGGAAGCCATTTTATCCATTCCCAGTTCCGTGCCCTACTTAGAAAATACGGGGTGAACCACTGCATTGCCAGCCCGTATCATCCACAAACAAATGGGCAGACTGAGGTCTCAAACAGACAAATCAAGAACATTTTACAAAAGACTGTGAGACCTGACAGGAAAGACTGGTCCACACGACTTGATGATGCCCTGTGGGCATACAGGACCGCTTTTAAGACCCCAATAGGCATGTCACCTTACCGCTTGGTCTTTGGCAAAGCTTGCCATCTCCCTGTCGAATTGGAACACCGGGCTTACTGGGCTGTTAAGCAATGTAACATGGATCCCCAGTTAGCTAGTGCACAAAGGACTCTTCAATTATCTGAGCTTGAAGAAATTCGTCGGGATGCCTTTGACAATAGTCGGCTATATAAGGAGAGAATGAAAGCCATCCACGACCGACTCATTCATAGGAAAACCTTTGAGCCAAACCAACAAGTCTGGCTATTTGATGCATGCCTGAAACTCTTCCCAGGGAAACTTAGGTCCAAATGGACAGGACCATTTCGGGTGGTCAAACCCTATTCCAATGGGGCAGTCGAAATCGCCGATCTTAATACCGGGCACACCTTTACAGTCAATGGTCAAAGATTGAAGCATTTCCTGGCCCAGGTATCCCCCAAGGAAAGTGTCACCCTTGTTGAGGGCTGACACCAAGCACCGCCCGACTGGAGGCGTTAAACTCAGCACTTCCTGGGAGGCAACCCAGCGGATTCAAACTGATCTAGTAGTTTACGTCACTCAGGTACTATCTTTTTGAACCCTTCCGCATCCATGCATCTGCCAATGAGGACATTGTCCAACTTAAGCATGGGGGGATGGTAAATTGCATAATCCTGAGCTTAAATGAATAAATTAATTGATTAAAAAAAAATTTTGAATTTAGGAAGAAAAACTTAGGCATTAGAAGCTTGTCAATAGTGGGAAATAATACAAAAAGAACTTAAATACTTAGACTTTTCAGGCTTTCAGGCTTAATCAGCCCTGGTGTCCGTTAAAATATGGATTTAGCAGCGAATCCTTGCAACTTTAAGCTATTCTAATCCACCTAATAAATAAGATAATAAGTATACGACTTATCAACTCACCCTCTAACTGAGGAAAACTTTGATTCTATGCATCTACACACATTTTTGCACAGACTCACTTCTTGGAGATTTTGACAAAAATTGGGTAGCTAATGAACTCTCTAGGGTGGTATGGCTGGCAAGTTGTCGTGGGTAACAGCCCATTGGCAGGTTGTCCAGAACTCAGCCACAGGCCATTTCTTTTTCGCTGCCTCTAGGTACATTTGAGATTAGGGAAGCCACTTACGAAAAAAAAAAACAGAGAAGAAAAGAAAATAAACCATACTTCACCGCACAAGTATGGCTGGCAAGTGACCGTGGGTAACAGCCCATTGGTCAGTTGTCCAGAGCCCAGCTCAATAATTGCACAAAAAAGACCAAAACACCTAAGGACGAAGCGGGGAAGTAGTACAAGCCGGGGAGATATACACTGGAAAATCCTTGTGTTGACCCCAAGTAAAATGAACGTAGGGAGAAAGCTATCAATCGAACAAATACACCTTCAGGCAAAAATTTATTTTCTTTTCCGGTCACCTAGAGGCGTAGAAACTCGAAGTCTGCCTCAATTACCGTTAAGTGAGTCTATCACAACATTCACACTAAGATGCTTAGCACTTAGGGTTTTGACCGAGTTTTGGGTGGGTTGGGTAGCCGTAAAAAGTTACCAACCCACACTGAATTTCGAAAATTCTAAAAAGACATATATAGATATATAGATATACATATGTATAGTTATATATACAAAGCAAGGATTCGGGCGATTCGTATTTTGGAAGACACCCGGGCGCTGCTTAGTCTTTGTAGATTAAGATCTTCGTATATTTCATCTTATTGACGAGTAACGAAGTGCCTAAGCAATTACTTCTTGAATTCTCCAAAGAAATAAAGGCTAGAATAAACCTTGCTAGGGACTATCAAGGAGTAAGCATGGGGGTAGTAATTAGGTTGAATATGGCCCATCTTTAGAATAAAAGGCACAACATAAAGTAGAATAGGAGCATTGCATGCATCAAGTACCAAGATTGCTTATAAACTGCATTAATGGCCATTTATGTAAAGCATGTGTCAAAGCAGGCCTCAGATGAGCAATCGGACCACACAGATGGACTCAGAACGACGAACGGAGTCTAACGGACTTAAGATCGGCCAAATCCGACATCCGGAGCTCCCACAATGGGCCCAAGAAATTCTGACCATTGATCTGGAGATCAACGGCCCAGAAAGCGTCACGTCACCCCGCCCCCACCGCTCGCACGCCCTCAAGCCAGCCAAGGACGAATCTCGGCCGTTGATCTTCGATCGAACGGCCGAGATCCGCGCGCTCGCCCACGGTCGCCGCGACAAAGCGCGGGCGTGGCGCAACGACTAGCGCGCACGCCTGCATCGCAGCGACGTGCGTTCGAATCGCGCGGAGTGGAAATCAAGCGAGTGCGAAGGGCGCGGCAAAATTGGGCCGCCCGATCAGCAGCGGGCGGCCAGGATCGCGATGACAGCTCCCGAGCGCCCACGTGTGAGCGCACGCCGGGCGGAAACGCACGCGCGCACGCGCTCCCGAGGCGCGATCTAAGCGAGGGCGCAGGAGGATCTCAGTCGTCCGATCTTCGATCGGACGGCTCTCGTTCAACGTCCACGGATCGCACATGGAGAGAGAGCGGGGCGGGCGGCTGACCGGCGGCAGGAGGGCTTCACCGACGTATCTGGAAGCGGTTTTAGCGACGTTCTGGATGTCGCTAAGGCACATTCTTCTTTGAGGAAGCCCTTAACTCTATTTAAACCCCCTTCTACCACCATTCAATGCATACTCTCCCACTTGCAACTACTCCACTCCTCTCCTAGCTTGCTTTAGGCACTCTTGTAATCGCCGGAGACGACGAGCCGCCGACGGAGCCTCCTCCACCGCTGTGGCTGCCTCGTCGCTCTCCACTCTCTCTCTACCTCTCTCTCTCTCTCTTTTAAGCTTTCATTTACTTTTGTTGAAGCATGTATTTAATGTTGTAAACCATAAACTATGAATGCATGTTTAATGAAATTATTTTTCGTTTAGTCGCCATTTTAATTTCTGTTTAAAGTGCATGATCAAAACCAAGAGCTTTCTAACCCTAAACTCTCTCTATCTCTCGCTTTTCGAAACTGTCTCTTTCGCAAGTAAAACCCCACCTTTTTCGTGACAACAAGTGATAAACAAAATCCGATTTCCATGTCTCCCTGAGACCGACACTCGGACTCACCTCCGTTTACTTCTTTTAAAACCGACGTATCAAGTGCAACTATAACGACACCTCTTAACACACACGCACGAGACCACGTCAGTGGCCACTTAGGTTTAGAATGTGGGGTATACCCACTTAGCTTTGTTTACAATGTTGGATGTACCAACTTGATGATATTATGATGTGTGCATGTTTTTATGAATGTGTGGTGTGCCCACTTGATGATATTTTTTAATGTTTATTTTATGAATGTGGGGTGTGCCCACTTGATGCTTATTGTATTTCTTATGTGAATTTTTTTATGAATTTAAGAAGTTTGGAAGAAGTATTGAAAGAAGAGGGAAAGTGAAAGGAGATGGAGTAGGAGAGGAAGAGGAGGGAAAGAGATGAATAGAGAAGAATATGATTTAATGAAGGGAGGAAGGAGAGGAAGGATAGGGAGAAGAGAGGAAGGAGAGGATAAATAAATAGACCAGAGATGAAGAAGAGGGAGAGAGATGCATAGAGAAGAATATAAAAGAAGGGAAGGATGTGAGTAAGGGTACGGAGAGGAGAGAAAGTGAGTAGAAAGGAGGTGGTAAGATAGGGAGATAGGAGAGAATGGAGAGAAGGGGGAGGCGGGAAAGAGAGGAAGAATCTATTTTTATTTTGTATATAATTATTTATTTTTATTGTTAATTTTATTATTTTAATGAATTCATAGATACACACTCTTACACAAATTTAGATGCACTTGAGGCCAAATAATAGGTATTATAACCCCTAGGTTATAGGCTTTAGGAGAGGATAATCGAGTCAAAATACTTGCTTGTCGATACTTATAATCATGTTATATAGACAATACAAAGTGTTTGTATGCCTTACTTACATTCACGAAGCTTTGTCTTTATAACATGCCATAAGAGTCGTCCTTTGTTTAGAGAAGTTTTGAATAAAGGGGGTTCCTTGAAGATTTGATCACAACTTAAGATTACTTGTTACATGGAACCGATGTTTGGAGGAATTTCGATACTATCTTTTCGCTCTTCTCCGGTATACCAATTGATCTTATCTATATTCCTAATGCACCCTTAAATAGAGTTATTAGGAATGTAGTTAAGGTTAGTCTTGGGGGTATACTGGAGAAGTGTAAGGAGATGCTGCCAAAATTTCTCGAGACACCGATTACATGTAACAAGTAACGTTGTGATCAAATCTTTAAGGATGAGCTGTTAAGTGTAAATCTTAATCAAAATACAAACATTGTTATGAAATTAGATTAATTATAATTATTGGGTGATTTTATTTCATTTTTGTAGGCTATCATGGATAAGTCTTGAATTAGTTTGAGGAACTCGATTTACTCTGGATACAAGAATGAAGTGAAAGAGTTCCTTGATTAGGCATTTCATGATGATAGGAAGTCATTCAAACGAGGAGACAAGTTTGACAGGATATTTTGCCCATGTAAGAGGTGCTTAAATGGATATTCACATGATATAAACACCGTATATGAGCACACAATTTGCAACAGTTGGTGACAGCATTATACTAATTTGATTACTCATGGAGGGAATCGAATAGAGGAAGACAGACGATCTTCGATAGATTTCGATGAGACAGCTGTTGACATTGAAACTGATGACATCGATGAAATGTTTGATGAGATGAGAGTAGGAGTTGAAGATCCGACTAGTGGGGAAACTTGTAATCAATTTTATGATGTTATTAGGGTAGTAGACGAACCTATTGCTCTCGGTATTACATCCATTTCTAAGTTGTCATTTAATTTGAAGTTATTTTGGATGAAGGTTATGAATAGAGCGACCTCTAAATTGATGTCCGAGGTGCTTGAATTCATTGGAAAGCTTTTAAATGATCCGAAAGGTTATCCAAAGACATGGTATGAAGCAAAGAAACAGATTCATGGACTTGGTTTAAATTGAGAGAAAATTGACGCTTGTCCAAATGATTATGTGTTATACAGAAATGAGTATGCAGAGTTGAGTAGTTGTCCACAATGTGGTGTTGAGAGATTTGAAGTGGAAAATCTACTAAATACAAGGGCAAAAAAATAGCCGGAGAAGGTTCTATGTTACCTTCCATTGATTCTAGGCTTCAACGCCTTTTTATTTCAAATAGAACTGTAAATTTGATGACATGTCATAAGGATAATATGTCACGAGATAGTCGCATTCGTCATCCTGTAGATTCATAAGAGTGGAAAATGTTTGACAACACTCATTTAGCATTTGCGGAGGATGGAAGGAATGTCAGATTGGGTCTTGCAAGCGATGGGTTTAATCCTTTTAAGAACATATATACATCCTATTCAATTTGACCAGTCGTGATGGTAACTTACAACTTACCCGCGTGGCTTTGTATGCGAACGTCGTTTATGATGTTGACCTCCTCATCCCTAGTCCAAGGCAGCCAGGAAATGCAATTAGCGTTGATCTTCAACCATTGATAGATGAAGTGAAACTGTTGTGGTGTAATGTCATTCGTACACATGATGCACAAAAAGAAAAATTATTTAATATGCATGCTGCATTATTGTGGACCACTAATGACTTCCCCGCATGTGCAAATTTGTCGGGATGGAGTACAAAAGGAAAGTCTGCTTGTCCAATATGTATGGATGACACTTAGCATCTTTGACTACTTGAAAGTAACAAGTTTTGTTATCTGGGACATCGTAGATTTCTGCCAGTTAAGCATAAATGGCGAACGTCAGTGTTTAAGGACAAGTTCGACGGTAAAGGTTGTTGATATTCTTCTAAGAATCCGAAGAATAAACTAAGTGCAAATTTAATAAGGTTGTTAGGTTTTCAAATAATGGAGAAATTACGACAACTTGGCAACATACGATTAGATTGTCTCTTTAAGAAAGATCAAATAACTTTAAAACATACGAGTTTTAAAAAGAAGAGTATTTTCTTCATGGAATTCCTATTTTGGAAAGATCTAACTATTCGACATAATCTTGATGTGATGCATTTTGAGAAGAATGTCATGGACAACATTTTTGATGTGTTGTTAACTTAACTGATAGTCCAAAGGATACAGTGAAAATGAGAAAAGACATAATAACTTTAGGCATTCATCTAGAGTTACATGTTCTTGAAAAAGAAGACGGCAGTTATGACTTTCTGGAAGCCATTTACAGCTTAAACAATGATCAATGAGAGAAAGTTTTCACCTTTTTGAAAGAAGTACGGGTGCCAAATGGTTGCTCACAACTTTCTCGATGTGTAAGTGAGCCTCAAAACAAAATTAGTGGGTTTAAGAGTTAGGACAATCACGTTTACATGCAAGTCTTGTTCCCACTAGCTATTCGTGGAGTGCTACCTCATCTAGTTGTGGATTCAATTACTGAGATTCGCCGATATTTGAAAACTATTTTTTTGAAAATTGTACATTTTGATTTATTACAGTATTAGGATATGCAAATAGTCGTCACATTATTTAAAATGGAGCAGATATTTCCTCTGGCGTTCTTTGATGTCATGGTTCATTTAACTCTGCAACTTGCAAATGAATCCAAAGTTGCCGGACCTTTGCAATACAGATGGATGTATCCAGTTGAACGGTTATTGAAGAAACTTAAAGATTGTGTGTTAAATAAGGGTAAGCCTGAAGGATCTATTGAGAAAGGATATCTTGTAGAAGAGTTCATTAACTTCTGTGCCATGTATATGGATGAGACAGATAATTGATTTAATCGATTACAGAGAAATTATGATGTAGGGTACAATGAGAACAATGAAGATTGTCTTTCCATATTTGTTATTCTAGGAAAGTCTATCCTCCACACAGAGTACAAATTAATCTCTGAAATCGATCGGCATCTAGCTCACTTGTACATTATTAAGCAGATTCCAGAAGTTAATGCATTTTATAATGATTTAAGGAGTGTTCACATCCAGAAACACGCGAGGTCGACTTTCTCGAGTGGTTTAAAGAACATGTTATGCAAAGGAAAGAAGAGAATGACTTATGATGGTTGGAGGAATTTGACATAATATCAAATCAACTGTTGAGTTATGGACATTACCATTTAGGTTACATTATAAATGGATTCAGTTCAGGATAAAATCCATAGATGATACGAAAGCCACGTAGCATGCTGGTGTTATTGTTAGTTGGCGATTTGAACACTGGTTGTGATGGCTACTATGGACATATCGAAGAAATCGTTGAGATAGGCTTCAGATACAATTGTAGAGTTGTCCTTTTTAAGTGTAATTAATTTAACGTGTTTAAAGAAGGCATTGGATTCAAACCTGATAAGAAGCATAATTTTTTAAGTTTGAATAAAAATCGTCGAATTCCTCATTCTTCAGAACCGTTTACATTAGCACGTCAAGTATCTCAAGTCTTCTACGTCCCTGACAACAGTAGAAATGGATGGATTATACCTGTACGAACAATTCCGCGTGAATATTTTGATGCGTAAAAAGATGTTGAAAATGACGTAGAAGCAGATGCTTATCAAGAACACTTACAGAAGTTGGTACAGGTGCAATGAATATTGATATGTAAGGTATAATTATCTTTACAACATTGATGTCATCTTTTTATGTCATATTTTCCCATCTTCAAGCCCTTTTAAAAAAAAAAAATTCCCATCTCCATGCTTGCAACAATGCAGGTGGATGAGCCATCAAAGTATGGTGTTGTGGTCATGGAGGAGAAGATTGGAAAAGTGTAGAAATTCATGGTGAAGTAAAAGATATTTATAGGCAACAAGATATTTCTTCTGGGGTCGTGTTGTTAGCTGATGAGAACCTCATCATAAACCCTAACTAGCACAATCTAACCCAGATATGTAAGAAAAAGCTCCTACATAACCCAAAGAAAGGCTTAACTCAGAGAATTCTGAGTTTAAGAAGAAAATAAATTATAAGGGGTAAAACTGCAATTTCACCAACGCGGTTTGCAAACAGGGTAATTAAGGGTTCAAACACAGGTTAAACAAGCCTAATAAGAAGGAAAGTGGGATGGTCGAATCTAAAAAGGGTCATAGCAACTTTAGGAAATTAAATGACATTCTGCAACCCTAAAACAAACCCACTTCAATTCATGAGGTTCGAGGCAGAATAAAAATCAACTAAACCCTCTAAAATTCATAGAAAAATGATCTCTAGGGTTTAGAACCTTCAATTTGGCCTTAGAAATCCATTTTGACCTCCAAAGAGAACCTTGCCCAATTAATGACTTAATTTGGGTTTTTACGTAAATTGGCCGATCAAACATGGTTTAACCTAGAAATAAAATTCACCATTAAAATTCTTAGGTTCAAGTTAGTCTTTTATAAAAACTTGAGCCTAAGAGGAGACCTCTTTGACCGACTTTGCAATTTGGTCCTCTTCATTTACTTTTTGACCCTTATCTTTCAAAACCCTTGCGTTTTGGCCTCCAGCCTTTTCTTCGTTCTTTGCAGAACGGTCCCCCCTGCAAAACTCTGCGCAGCACCATGCTCCGGCGACTTTACGCGGAGCATGGCGCCGCGCAGAGAGGGGTGACCGCCCTGCAAAGCAGACGCGGGGTTCCCTGTGATGTCCTCTGTAGCAGGGACCCGGCCATGCTCTCTGCCGGCCCCCATACCTTCCGTGTGAACGCGCAGAAGGTATAGGTCCCCTCTGCAGTCACGCTCCGGCGAGGCTGGCATGTCGCCAGCCCGCACCTCCCTCTGCGCCAGCCCCTTTATAAGGACCGGCACCCCCTACTGGTTCCCCTAAGCTCTCTTTGACAGAGAACAACGCCCCACTTCGTTCCCTCCTCCTCCGTTAGACGGCCCGCAGCTTCCGGCGACTCCCTCCTCTTCCTCCTGGTCGCTCTGCCGCCTTACCTGCAGCAGGGTTCTCCTAGACCTCTCGTCTGTGCCGTGCTGCACCCGCCGGCACCCTCCGCTTGCCTCCTCGTCGCCACACTTCTCCTTTAGGGCCCTTTCTTCCCCAGCTCCGGCAGGTACAAGCTGGTGGCTTCGCCCTCCCCCTTCGTCCAAAACCTAGGTAATTAGCTTCCTCTCCTCCTCCCTTACATTTTCCCTCTCTCAATTTATCTTTTGCCTCACCGCACATGACTTCCACCTCTGCCTGCTCTGTCTCCGACCACCCCCTCCGGCAAGCTCATCCCACCTCCACAGACCTTGTCACCCCTCGCCGGCTACCCTAAAAGCTTCCCCTTACTCCACTCAACAAATCCCCCCTTTCCATCCATTGCCAGACGCCACCCGACAACCCCCCGAACAGACCCATCTCTCCGGCCACAGTCCGACCTAGGGATACCACCATATGCCGCCTCACGCCTTGCCACCACCCGCACTGCCTTCGCCGCACTCCGGCGAAGCTCCCTGCATCCTCTGATTGGGCCGAGAGCCGTATTCTTGTTTTTAGGTCGACGACCCTTCACCGCCATTACCGAGCTTCTGAAGCTCCTTCACCTGCAGCTGCAGGTGCTCTCTCGCCCAGGCTCACACCCCAAGACGTGCGGCTTGCCTCCGCGAAGCATCCTAGGCTTGCAGCTGGGGCGAAGGCTTCGTGTGCTGCTGCGATTGCCTGCAGCTTCCTCAGCTGCGGGTGCCAATTGGGGTGGGACATTTAGTCCCACCTCGGAAGTTCTAGAAGCATCGCAGCCAAATAAAAGGAAAAGGTGTTGTAGGCTTATCACCTTCGAACACAGGGGTCAGGTCCCTCATGCACGTCGCGCACCACGCGCTCGCTCTCACCCACGCTCATGCCTTGCGGGTCTAGGCCGGATCCGACTATCCTAACCCGCGCACTCCTCGCCCACCACCACACGCCGGTGGGCCTGGTCCCGGGCGCGATACCCGTACCCGAATACCCGGCTCTGGGAGAGCATTCCTATGAGAGAAATCTGAGAAAGAGAGAGATGTGGGGAAGGGTAGGGGGGTAGGTTTTGCTTTCTGATCCTTGTACGAACGTGCAGGAGCAGAAAGAGAAGGAAGGAAGGCGGCCGAAGCCTTAGCTGCTCAGGGTAGAGAGGAAGAAGAAGAAGCAAAGAAGAAGAAGAAGAAAGAGAGAAGAAACAGAAGAAGAGAAGCACTGTAGCGAACCTACAGTTAAGTCGTCTGACCACTGCATCAGACGACGGTTGAGCAGCGGCCAGAGGAGGTAAAGCAAGAGAAGAAAGAAGAAGGCGAACGAAAAAGAAGTCAGAAGAAGAAGAAGATTGTCACAGCCTCAGAAGAAGGGAAGAAAAAGAAAGAGAAGAACAAAGAAAGGACAAAAGAAGAAGAACTCTGCAGAAGAAAAGAAGAGCAGCTGAAAGAAGGAAAAGGAAAAGGAGAAGAGAAGAAGAAGAAGCCAAGACAGGCTCCCTCTCTCTCTTTTCTCTCTCTCTCTTCCTTATTTTTGTAATCTAATGGAGAAACTTTGTATTTCTAGAATTCCAGTAGCTCTCTGAGTTCGACCTCGGGAAAATCATTTCCGAGTAAAAAAATTTTGTAATGATAACTTGGTAGCTGTCTTATTACTATAACGACTATAACTTGACATATAACAAACACAACAACCAAGCCATCATTAGCTTCAAGAGTCCAATTTGTTTATATAAATTCATCGATTTATGTTAAGTTTTCATGGTAAGTTTTTATAATTAGTGATAGGAAAATGACATATGAAAATGGATAGCAATCATCATTTAGGGGTATATAACCCAAATTAACTTCTCTAACAAAACAATGGTTTGGAAAAAGAGCAACCAGTTACTTTTATGTTTATGTTTATGTTGGAATAATATTCAAAGTATTTTTTTCATTCATTATGTTTATGTTTATGTTCTGAAGGTTCCATTATGTTTATGCTTATGTTTATGTTTTATTGTAGAATGTGTGATTTTATATAATTTAGAATGTGTCATTAATGGGAACTCCACCATAAGCCCTAACTAGCTTATTTTGATCTTAAAAAGGTAATAAAAGCTCCTACATAATTGTTGAAGGGATCTAGAGAGGATTAAGACTAAGTTATCATCGTTGTAGTGCAAAATCCTCAATTGATCTCTCAACAAATATAATTTATAAACTCAGATATCTAGAAATGAAGTCTGAAGTTGAACACAGGGAGCAAATAGGAATTCACATGCTAATATTTAATCAAAATATTAATGAGCACAATAAATGAAGTACTATAAAGATATTCAATGGATAATATAAATATTCCAAGAGTTAAAGAGGGTAAAAAGATTTCTAAGACAAAATAATGGTGATTTAGATCACCAATTATTAGCCTAAGAACATGTATATCAATTACTCAAATGTTTGAAATAAGTGAACAGTGATCAGATGTCTAACAGGTGTATCAGATGACTTAACTGTTGCCTGCTACAGTACTCTTCTTTCTTCAATTCTTCTCTCTTCTTCTTTAGCTCTTCTTCCTTTTCTTCCTTTCTCTTCTCTGGCACAGTCTATCTTTCTTCTTCTGCTACTTTCTTCCTTAGCCCTTCTCTTCTTCTCAGGCACGACTAAGGGTCTTCTTCTTCTCAAACCTTTAAGTCTTCTTCTTCTCTCTTCTTCTTCCTTCTGCTCACAGTGACTAAGGGTCGAGTTTTCTCTCTGAAGAGCAAAACCCACCCCTACCCTGCTCTCTCTCTCTTTCCTTGCTCCTCTCCCCTTTCTCTGATATCTGGTTTAATCGGGTAATCGGATCGCGTACCTGGATCCAGGCTATGGGCGTGGATCGCAGCAAGGAGTGAGAGAGCTTAAACGGGTCAGGTCAGTGAAAGGTATGAGGGGACCTCACACCCGGTGTACTAAGGCGATAAGGCCTATTCAGAAAATCAATTTATCCACCTTAAGTGCCTCCAAATCCCACGATGTGGGACTAAACTTCAGGCTTCTTCTCTTCGCGTATCCAAGCAGCAGTGAGTGGTCCTCTTCGAGCAATTGGAGTGGCAGCTGAGTTTGGCGTCCCCAATCAAGGACCTGGGAAGGGTCTTGGAAGCCTTCCACACGACCTGGGTGTAACACCTAGGGTTTTCGATGCAGGAGAACTACAAGCGAAAGTGGAGATGATGGTGGCGATGGACGGCGGCGGCGTATACCTGAAACTTATGAATAAGGCCTCACAACCACTTTAAAATAGCTCATAAGCTTCGTTGTGGTGTGGTAAGTGTGGTGGCGATGGTTTCGTGGCGTATGGAGGTGTGAGGTGGTCGATCGGTGATAGAGAAGGAAGCGTGAGGGTGTGGTGTTCAGTGGCGGTCGTGAGAGGGTGGAATGCTAAATAAGAAGAGGGGTTTTGATCGCGAGGTGACAGCGGAGGTTTTGGTGTAGGTGGCAAGGCGTTTGGAGCGGCAGAGCGTGCGGAAGACCTCACTGGAGGGCTGCTGGAGGTGGAGACGAAGGTGGATGGCGATGAGGTTGAGGGGTTGTTCTTTGGTTTTGGATATGGGAAATGACCTAAAGACTAGAGGGGACCTAACTAACCTACTTTAAGTGGACGAAAGGGACGGAGAGGTGCCGGCTTTAATTGGCCGGCTCCGTGGAAGGAGAACATTCCAGAGGGGTGAACGGCGAGGAAAGAAGGGGTCTGAGGGGCTCCTACGCATATTGCATGGAGCAGAAGAAGTTGGGGAAGATAAACTTGTCGACTATTGTCCGTGACGGCAAGTAAAGAGGCTAGATGGAGATGCTCACCGGAGTTGGTGGATATGGAAGTCAGGGAGAAGGGAAGAAGAGAGAACCGGCCTCCAAACCAAGCTAAGGAGTATGGTTAAGCATTGTGGGTCCTTTTATAGGGCTCAGGGGGGTGTTTCAAGCTTGGAAACCAAGATTGAAACCTTGAAAGCTTCTCGCAATAGGAAACCCACATCTCTCATTGTTTATCACTCTGAATCAAGGTTTTAAAAATGATTTGTTGCAATATAGTTGATAAAGTGCGAAAACAAATAAAATTTATGCTCGAATGGAAATCCGAGGTCGAACATAGAGAGTAAATATGGAATTCATGTGCTAATCTTAACCAAAATATAAATGAGCACGAGAAAATAAGCCAAAGAATTATTTGCATTGAATAATAATTGCTCAAAAATTGATCATCAGTATGTAACATGAGTATATGAAGAGCTTGACATAGCAAAAAGAATAGAAATGATCCTAAAAAGTGGTGATTTAAATCATCTTTTAAATCCGCATTTAAGCATGTATCTCAATTTATTCAAATAACCCAAATAATGCTACAGTAGCCTCAACCGTGCCAGTTAGGTACTTAAATGTTCCAATAGTATCATCATCAACCCAAATCAAACGTCTTAACAGAAGACAAGCACAAGCCTTCTCTTCTTCTTCTTCAGGACCTCTTCTCCTTTTAAGCTTCTCTTTCTTCCCTTTAAGCACAAAGGTTGTTCTTCAGCGGTTAAGGGTTGAGAGCTCTGAAGAGTAAAACCCCCCCTTCTCTCTCCATACAATTCCTCCTCTATTTCTCTTCTCTCTCACAAAGACCTGGGGCTAACTGGGTAAGCTGGTAGGAACAATAGCCAGATTCAGGTGCAGGCTTGCGGGCGTGATCGCAGGCGAGCAGTGAGCTCGGGTAAGCGGGTGCGAGGTGAAGGGGTCGCGACCCCCGTAACTTGGGCAAGGGGTCGGGGGAAGAAATTCCCTTTACTTCTTGCATGCAAATTCAATCTTCACGATGTGGGACTAAATGTCCCACAGTCTTTGTGTGCAAGCAACTATGGCAGAGGGTCGCGATTGGGGCTGTAGCTACGGATGAATGCCCCAATCAGGAACCTGGAGTCGCTTTTGAAGGAAATCCACAGCTCCTGGAGAAGTTTCCTGGAGGTCTCGCAGCCAAAGCACTGCAAACAAGGATGGAGGAGTCGAGGCGGCGACGGAGGTCCGACGAAGTAACTGAAAGCACGAACACGACCTTGTGGCCAAGTCAAACCAGTTCAGAAGCTTCGCTGTGGAACGGCTAGTGAAATGGTGTGTGTGGTGTGGTGTGCATAAGCTTGAGAAGGCCTATTGACCTCGAGATGACATTGTGAAGGTGAGGGTGGTCGAGGAGGAGTTTTAGTGGGTGAAGTGCAAAATAGGTTGAGGGCTTTAGTAGAGGATGGCATGGCGAAGCTCGTGGAGGTGGCAGCGGTGAGTTTGGTGAAGTGTAGTGAGCTGGAGGCTACGCTGGAGCGTCACCGGAGCGGATGAAGGCAAGGGCGTCGGGGCAGTATCAGTGGTCGTTTGGAGGTGTAGGTGAGGGGGAAGTGTAGTAGTGGGATAAAGGAAGAGAAAAAGGAGCTAAGAGGAGAGAATCAAGCTGGGCATGCTCCGGTTGTGGCTGACTGGAGCCGGAGAAGGAGATGAAGGTGGAAGGACGGTGACGATGAATGGGGCAAGGAGACGTCCTCTCTTTGGCCAGAGGGTATCACGAGGAAGAGAGAGAGGATATGGGTTGTCCAATTTCATGGTTGGATGGCCAGACAAGGGTGAATAGAGGAGGTCGCCGGAGCAAACTTTGAAGACGGCCAGAGGAGGAAGAGGGGATTTCTGAGGCCAAGTTTTGCTAAGGAACTTGGCCTTGCGACCTGGGTCCATTTATAAGGCTTAGGAGATCGTTTCAAGCTTGGAAACTAAGCTTGAAACCTTAAAAGCTTCACACAATAGGAAACGCACATCTTCCATGCGTTTGGATAGGAGATTGGAAAAGAGTTAGAGTCCAATAATAGATTTAGATTGTAGAGGATCCTCTCAGGAATCTTCCTTCCAATTTTGGAAGGGTTTGGCCACAAAATCAGGGTTTTGGAGTTGATGGTGGAGGAGACCTATTAATGAAGAAGATGATGAAGTTAGGGACATATTTGCAAAGAATTCTAAAGTTAGGGGCCTGTGTGTGAGAGAAAAGAGTTAGATATGACAAAAATGTAAACTTGGTCAAGGTGATCTCTGATTGAGTCTAAATTTTGGTAAAAACCTAATTTGGACCCAAGGAATCTGATAGTGAAGTCGGATTTAGGTTTTTATCAAGTTTGACAGGGTAATTTACGTAGAAACCTAAATTAGGGCAACTATTTGTCTAAGACTCCGTTTTAGGTCAAAATAGGCTCTAATGGTCAAATCAAGGATGTCAAACCCTAGAGAATATTTTTATATGATTTTTAGAAGGTTTAGGTGAATTTTATCTAGACCATAATCTCAGTTAATTAAGTAGTTTTGTTTTTAGAGTTTCAGATATCATTTAATTCTCGTAACGCTTGAAAACTCATTTCTGTCTGCACTAACCCACTTATTAGGCATTTATGATTATCTGACCTTTAATAAACCCCTGGGATAACCACTGGTTGTTCTAATTTCATGATGTGATGGTAAAATTACAGTTTTAGCCCTGATTTCAAGTTAGACTCTCAGAAAGGATGTGTAGTGAATTACGATGCTTTGGTAGTTATGTAGGAACATTTATTAATTTATTTTGACCAAATAAAGCTAGATATGTGATGTAAACATGTTTACACTACTTAAGATGTTTATTTATGCACGTTCTTAAGCATAGGATTGCATTGCATACTATAAATATTGCATAACATGCATCATCTTACATTTAGATTAGTTTGAATAAAATGGAGGCTAATTGTCTCCTTTTATGTTCAGGGACAGGGAAAACTTTTTATCGGGGCCTCGGATGAAAGATCCAACCGTACAGATGTGATCAGGGTGATGATTGGAGTTCAACGACTTCAAGATCGCCCAAATCAAACAACTGTAGCATCAGATAGAGACCGAGGAACCCTAGAAGATCAAGGGCCAAGATGTGTGAATCCACACTTCAAACGACAAATCCGACCGCACGAATGGATTCGGATCAACGATTGCAGCCTAACGACGTGAAAATCGACTCGATCCGACAACCGTGGCACCATCTACTTCATCCAGAAGAGAGACGGCTCAGATGGTGCCACGTGGCATCATCTCAACCTCACAACCGGCCGAAGCACCCGCCGTACCTTCTCTTCTTCAATCAGAACATCGCTTCTCCACCGTTGGATGCGCATCCAACGGCTATGGATGCGCGCGCACAAATCTTTAGCGTAGCACAAACGCGCTGGTGGCGCGTTGGTCAAAGGCGCTCTCGCGAAGCGCGAAGTGCACGATCGAGTGGCGAGAAGCGGGCAAGCTGGTGCGGTCGTGCAGGTGCGATCGACCGCACGATGGAGATCGAGCGGCTATGCGCGCCCAATCGGCTAAACGCGCCATCTGACGCGGCGAGGCAACGCGAGATCAGACGCGGTGAGGCGCGTAGAGGAGGTGCGGCGACGAGCGACTTAAGCCATCCGATCTTGCGATCGGAAGTCTGATGATTAAAGAACGTGCACGCACGTTACACGTGAGGAGGTGAGCGGGCGCGCGTGCGTCGCTCACTATGCCCACGTTAGGACCTTTAGTGACGGATTTATTCGTCACTAAAGGTTCTGATTTAATGTTTTTTTAAATTGGAATGACCAAAATGCCCCCACTCCTTGCAACTATAAAAGGAGACTCCCTCCACAGGAAATTCTCATCCCTTCCTTCTCTTCCCTTCCTCTCCAAAGCTCAAGAGAAGCTTGTCTTACACCCGGGATGCTTCTCGCTAGATAAAGTCAATTTTTCGTCCCCTTTCGAAAGCGGATCCCGCGACGACGATGATGTGATGCCCCGTTCCCGTTCTCGCTTCGTCCTCCTTCGTCCTGCTCCGTCCTCCTTCGTCCAGGCGTCGTCCCGTCCGGCTCGTCCTCTAAGCGACCGTCGAGGAGGATATCTCTCCCCATTTTTTTTACTGCTTTCTAGAATAGATTTACTGCTTTCTAGTATAATCATTTTCTCGCTTTCTAGTCATATTGTTTAGTGTAATCCCATTTTCATTCTACATCTCTTTTTTATTTTTGTTTGTAATATTCTCTCTCTCTCTTTCTCTCTCTCTCTCTTCTATTTATTGCAAATAGTTAGATAGTTCTAATCAATTAATTTACTTCGTGTCAAATAAAACAAACACGTGTTTTTAATTCAAACGTCCGCTTCCCTGTGTTCGACCTGGGATTTCTATTCCGGTATAAATTTTATTTGTTGAACACGAGTTCTTCGCTTTCATACTACTACGACAGGTTTTCTAATCCAAACACGTTAGTGTAGCAACCCTCACGTTCAACATTTTGGCGTCGTTGCCATGGAAGCGACACTATTTGATTTTTTTCTTCGCGTTTTTACAACTTATGAATCATTTACCTCACTTCTCTCCTTTCTTATTGTG
Source organism: Thalassia testudinum (assembly GCA_037157565.1). NCBI lineage: Eukaryota > Viridiplantae > Streptophyta > Magnoliopsida > Alismatales > Hydrocharitaceae > Thalassia > Thalassia testudinum. The sequence goes on along the minus strand of JAZHRO010000076.1, from coordinate 8,258,554 downwards.
ATTGCAGGTACTCTTTTGAGATGAGCAAACGCGATAAATCAGGGAAAAGTGCTGTTAAAGGTTCTGTGAGTTATCCCCCACCTCCCACCCATTAGATTTCTTTTCACCACATAATAACACAAACATTAATCAACCTAGGTGTTCTTATAAACTCTAAGGTTAGATTGTTTGTTGTTTGACACCTACACCCGCCCCAACCCCCACATTTAAAAAGAAAATTAAAAAAAATCTCATAGAGGTACACAACCTCATCTGATTTTCAAACTCAATCGGTAAACCAATATTTGGAGCCGATACACACATCCAAACACATAATTGAGTAGAAATTAGATTAGGTAATCACTTGTGTGCCTAATTAAGTGGTGCAACAAGCCAATTGTTTGAGTTGATTGGGCCGCACCACTTCAATTAAAATTAACTTATCAAGTAGCTGCCGATTAGGTTCAACTCTTAGGGATTTACCAGGCACTCCACATTCTTTTTAAGTTTTAAAGGAAAACATCTTCACCTGTGCTTTCAAAACCTAGTGTGCCAACAAAAGTTGTTTGAAAACACCTAAAGTTGAATCCTAAAAGCTACTAAGTAAGATTTGAACCCTAAAATTCACCGCATCAAAAGTAATCTTGCTTAAAAATCACTGGTTGTGCACGCACACACAAATCAATCAATCATTAAGGGCACAACCCATATAAAGGGCCCATCACATTCCAAAGCACATTCAAACCTAGCCCTAAATAAAACAGAGTAGATGGCCTTAAGGATTCGACTCACTCTTCAGAGCTCAGAACGAGATTATTTTCGATTAGTCTGTTTCCACAGTTCAATCTGATGTCTAGCTAGGGGAGCAGAATCAAACAATCTCGGCTGGGGGGTACACTAGGAACCGGAGGCGCAAGATGAAGGAAGAACCTTCTCCCCAGTCCCTCCTTCTAACTGGTTGGATTGAACAGACAGAAGTAGATCAAATAGTTCCTTTTTCTCAAGACGGGTTGTGGGAGTCTGTAGGTCTTTAGGCTAGCCCACTTAAGGACATGTTTGATTGTTTGTATTGCAGGGCTCCTTGCTTCCGCCCGTCTCTCATGAATTCTTCCACATATTACACGCATTGCCGCTCTTTCCCTCCTGTTTTGAATTATCCTCAACATGACAATTATCCCGACTCGTACTGTAATCAATCATCAGTTAGTTGGGATAACTCGGATTTGGGATACAATTCCGGATCTCTGTGTTTAGGGTCTAACCCTGAACACTATGATTGTGATTTCTATCCTTCTCAAAGTCACATCAATTATAGATCGTCATCCTTTCATGAACAACCTAATACGATCTACAATCAAGAAGGATACACTAATCCTTACCCATCCTCTGATTACACTACCTTTAGGTCATCACCACCTTTTGAACAATCCGAAATAACCTATTATCAGGAAGGGTATAACGAATCTCAATTCGTTAATTCCCCTGCATTCATCCCAAACCCGCCCAACCCTGAACCAACTCATTTGGTTCAGGGTAACCAGGTTCAAGAAAAGGTTCTGGCTAACTTGAGGAATATCATACAATCTTTAGAAGTTCAATTAATACCTTGCATTGAGAGATTGGAGCCTCTGATTGAAATGATTGATGATTTGAACAAGATTTGTTGGATTGGCTCCAGGATGTTAAGGATAAGAACTCGGAGGAGTTTCTACTTGGGAAGTTAGCGAAATTGAGGATGAGATTTATGGTTGCTTTAGTTCAGTCGTGGGATGATTCCTAGGATGAACTCCCTTCAGGAGAGCTAATGTCAGAACCCGCTCAGGCACCTGTTAGGGGGGACATGTGTTACGAGGATGACCGGATTGAATTAGAGCAACCAATTAGGGATGATCTGATTTCTTCACCTGAGATCCCTGAGTCTGGGTACGAGGAAACGTATGTCTCATTGGAACAGAAAGTGACAAATGATTTTGGGACATACATTAATACGGATCTTGACTTCTTTGATTCTGATGGTGAAGATTCAAGTTGCGAAGTCTCACACGAGTTTATAGAATATGATTTTTGTGAGACGATTGAGCCTGAGGAATCTGATAGATCATTTGATAGCCCAATAATTAAGGAAACTAATCTTATTGGAGCCCACAATACAGATCCACAATCGCATTTTTTGGAGGATTCAATCAAATGCCATGATTGTCAGTTACACCCCATTGAGCTTATCGATGATTCTGTTTCTGAGATAATTAGACCCAAGTCAATTCTGATTCAGCCACATCTTTTAGACTTGGAAATTTCAGATGGGGTGATTAATATGCAAGAGGTCCCAGAATTTAACATTCTGAATGAGGAGGATAGAAGCTGGGAAGTTCTGATTTGGGAAGGTAATCCCGAAGGAAGTAGAAGACTGTGTCTAAGGGTTCCATTTCATCCGAAACCATCAAACCAAAACCCTTATGACATTTGTTCTGAGGATGTTCAACCCAAGCACACACTCATTGATTATCCTTTTGATATCTCTGCATCCCGACTTTTTGGTCTTGAGTTGCATTCTCATAAATCGCAAGTCCGACCCCGCTTGCATATTGATTTTAGGTTTTGGGTAATTTTTATCCAGAACCTGAGATATTCTCGATTATGGGGTATGGGTTTGCACCACAATCTGGTCCACAGTTGTGGACATGTACTGACAAGTCAGTGGTTTCTTATGTTTATTCTGATTCTGACCTGCACCTGTGAATTCTTTATTTCTCTTCTTTGTATAGTGTGCCTAGTTGAAGGCACTAAATTCAACACGTATACAGTTCTTTTTAGTTTCTATCTCGGAGCGGACCTGACATTCACGCAATTCAGGTGCTTTCTACTCTATTCCACCATGTTTTATGTCTTTTTAATACAATGAGGACATTGCATTAGATAGGCATGGGGGGGTGGATATTCGTCTCTGAATTTATTCGTCAGCTCTGTAGATTTATTTTATTTTCTTAAAAAAAAAGATTGGAATTAGGAGTGAGAACTTGGATTTAAGAAAATTTTCAATCTTAGGAAATACTACATTATGATTTGAACACAAAGACCCTTCAGGTCTTCAAACTTAATCAGCCTGTGTATCCACTAAAATGTGGATTTCTTTTTCGAGTTCTCGCCAGCCTGAATTCCATTTTAATTGGAGTAAATAAGTTTGGGTGATAAGTACACGACTTATCCACCCGCCCTCTGATTTAAGGGAATTTTGAGTTTTAAGTATCTACACCCTATCTTGTCACTGACTCGTTGTTCGACGATTTTAACGAAAATTGAGTAGCTAATGAACCTTCTAGGATGATATGGCTGGTAGGTTATCGTGGGTAACAGCCCATATGTAGGTTGTCCAGAGCCCAGTCACTGGACCTTTCTCTTTTTACTACCTTTAGGTAAATCTTAGACCAGGGAAGCCACCTATTTAAAAAGAAAAAGAAAAAGAAGAGAAAAAAAGGAGAAAAGAAGAAAAGAAATAAACCACACTTCGCCGCACGAGTATGGCTGGCAAGTTGTCGGTGGTAACAGCACATTGATCGGTTGTCCAGAACCCAGCTCAATAAATGCACTGAAAAATCCCAAAACACTTAGGAAGAAGCGGAGAAGTAGAATAAATCGGGGAGATATACACTGGATTCACCCTTGTGTTGACCCTGTAAAAAAATAAAAGTAGGGAGAAAACTACCGGTTGTAAAGATACACCTTTAGGCAGATTTTTTTTTTTAGGTCACCTAGAGGCATAGAAATCCGAAGTCTATTTTAACTGCCAGTCAACAAGTCTATCACATTCACAATAAGATGCTTAGAACTTAGGATTCTCATCAAATCTTGGGTGAGTTGAATGGCCGTAGAAAGCCACTCTTAAACCCTAAAACTCGAAAATCAAAAAAATTAGAAAAGAAGAAAAAGAGAAAAAGAAAATTTTCTTTCAATAAGGCGAGGGCTTGAGGCGGTCTGCATTTTGGCAGATACTTGGGCACTGTTGTGTCTTTGAAAGTTTAGATCCTAAGTAGACATTTTCTTAATGATTGAAAATAAACTCAAGCTCAAATAATCCAACCTGATTCTTTTATAAATAGCATATAGTTTTTGCTAGGGACTAGCAAAAGATAGGCATGGGGGTATGATGTAAATATGTTTACACTACTTAAGATGTCTATTTATGCATGTTCTTAAGCATAGGATCGCATTGCATGCTATAAATATTGTATAACATGCATCATCTTGCATTTAGATTAGTTTGAATAAAATGGAGGTTAATTATCTCCTTTTATGTTCAGGGACAGGGCAAACTCTTTATCGGGGCCTCAGATCGAAGATCCAACCGTACAGATGTGATCAGGGCGACAATTGGAGTTCAACGACTCCAAGATCGCCCTAATCTGACATCTGTAGCATCAGATAGAGATCGGGGAACCCTAGAAGATCAATGGCCAAGATGGTATGAATCTATACTTCAAATGACAAATCCGACCACACGGATGGATTCAGATTGACGATCGCAGCCTAATGGCACGAAAATTGACTCAATTCAACAACGGTGACACCATCTACATCATCCAGAAGATGGATGGCTCAAATGGCACAACGTGGCGCCATCTCAGCTGCCCAACCGGCTGAAGCACCCGCCACACCTTCTCTTCTTCAATCAGAGCGTCACATCTCTGCCGTTGGATGCGCATCCAACGACTGTGGATGCGCGCGCACAAATCTTTAGTGCAACACAAACGTGCTGGTGGCGCATTGGTCGAAGGCGCTCTCGCGAAGTGCGAAGCGTGCGATTGAGTCGCGAGAAGTGGGCAAGCGGGTGCGGCTATGCGGGCGCGATAGACCGCACGATGGAGATCGAGCAGCTGTGCACGCCCAATCGGCTGAACGCGCCATCTGACGCCGCGAGGCAACGCGAGATTAGACGCGGTGAGGCGCACAGAGGAGGTGCGGCAACGAGCGACTTAAGCCGTCCGACCTCATGATTGGATGGCTGATGATTAAAGAACGTGAACGCACGTTACGTGCGAGGAGGTGAGCGAGCGCACGAGCGCCGCTCACTACTCCCACGTTAAGACCTTTAGCAACGGATTTATCCGTCACTAACGGTCCTAAATTAATGTTTTTTTTAAATTGGAATGACCAAAATGCCCCCACTCCTTGCAACTATAAAAGGAGACCCCCTCCACACGAAATTCTCATCCCTTCCTTCTCTTCTCTCCCTCTCCAAAGCTCAAGAGAAGCTTGTCCCACACCCGGGATGCTTCTCGCGAGATAAAGTCAATTTTTCGTTCCCTTTCGGAAGTGGATCCTGCAACGATGATGACGTGCTGCCCCATTCCCATTGTTCTCGCTTCGTCCTCCTTCATCCTGCTCCATCCTCCTTCGTCCAGGCGTCGTCCCATCCGGCTCGTCCTCCAAGAGACCATCGAGGTGGACATCTCTCTCCCTATTCTTTTTACTACTTTCTAGAATAGATTTACTACTTTCTAGTGTAATCATTTTCCCGCTTTCTAGTCGTAATGCTTAGTGTAATCTCATGTTCATTCTACATCTCTTTTTGATTTTTGTTTGTAATATTCTCTCTCTCTCTCTTCTATTTATTGTAAATAGTTAGATAGTTCTAATCAATTAATTTACTTCGTGACAAACAAAACAAACGCATGTTTTTAAGTCAAACGTCCGCCTCCCTGTGTTCGACCCGGGATTTCAATTCCGGTATAAATTTTATTTGTTGAACACGAGTTCTTCGCTTTCATACTACGATGACAGGTTTTCCAAACCAAACACGTTAACGTAGCAACCCATACGTTCAACAATATGGCTGATGATGACGTTATCATCCCCCATGCATTCGCATGGGATATTGGGAAGGAATTAGAGCTCAAGATTAGGTTTAGATCGTAGGGAAATCTCTCAGGAACCTCTATGGGAAATTTGGAAGAGTTTGGCTATGAAATCAGGGAGTAATCCATGATTGAAGGTCGCCGGAGAAGTAGGTTTAGGAGTTGAAGGCAGTGGGGACCTGTTGGTGAAGAAGACGACAAAGTTGGGGGGCTATTTACAAAGAATTCCAAAGTTAGGTACATAAGTGCGAGAGAAAAGAGTCAGACTGAACCAGAATGCAAACTACATGAAGATGATCTCTGATTGAGCCCGAATTTTGGTACAAACCTAATTTGGACCCAAGAAATCTGATGGTGAAGTAGGATTTAGGTTTTGGCCAAGTTTGACTGGGTAATTTATCTAAAAACCTAAATTAGGGCAACTTTCCATCTAAGACTATTTTAGGTCAAATTGGGTTTCAATGGTCAAATCAAAGGTATCAATCCTTATGGAATATATTTATATAATTTTTAGAAGGATTAGGTGAATTTTATCCTGATCAGAGCCTCATTTAATTAAATGGGTTTGTTTTTAGGGTTTCAGATGTTCATATTCTCGAAACGCGTGAAAAACTCGTTTCTGTCTGCATGAACCCACTTATGGACATTCATAACCATTTGACCTTTAATTAGCCCCTGAAAAATCCCGTGATTGTTCTGCATTTAGGTTATACTGTTAAAACTGTAGATTTACACCTATTTTAATGTTTATCTCAGAGAATGGATATGTAGTGAATTATGGCTCTTTGGCGGTTATGTAGGAGCATTTATCAATCGATTGTGACTAAATAAAGCTAGATATGACTGATGATGACGTTATCATCATACTTTCATGCCTAACTTTTGTTAGTCCCTTAGGAAAATCTTATGAAATCAACTTGAATTTTAGACCATGCTTTGATGTTCAAAGTCCTGATTCTTTCTTCTTTTTAGAAATTTGGTCAGAATGCTAATAGTAGGCCTAAAGGTACTCAAGTACTAATCAAGATACAGACCTGGCTAGCTTTAGCTTCAGCCTGCCACGAAGGTTTCTAAGGCCCACAGGAATTATCCTAAGGTTCATTGAACCCAGCGGTTAAAGCACCCGTACTTGAAACAAGGTTAGTCCAAGTTCAGTTTGCAATGCATTTTTGTAAGAGAGAGGGAAAGGAGGATTTCTTTGCATTTTTTGAGAGTTTTCTTTTCTTTATCTGTAACTTTGAATTGGCTCAAAAACACGGACTGTATTGGATTCCTTATCCCTACCATCAATCCTCGTAGGGTCCCTAGCAATTGATGCTTCGAGATAACATCGCCCATGGCAACCCCCAGAACCTTAGCTTTCGACACTTCGAGATAGTGCCGCTCATGGCATTCTGTAGCTAAATTCAGGACCTGGTGATCAATATTTTGGGATAATCCCACCCAAGGCACCTGAACTAGCACAAGGTGCTTACGTGCCCCTGGTATGATATTTAGATATCCTAGGAGACAAGCACCGAGGAGACGGTATGTTATTGCGCATCTTCGAGGGGAATTTCCTGCCTCTCTACGTCGAGAACTCATCCAAATCAACTTGTGTTGATAGGCCGCTCCTAATCTAGGTAGCTTTTTCGAAATAGAATAAATGTTTTCGCGTGATTTTGATTATTAAGCACACTAAACCAGACTTGTGTGTGGATTAGGGTGCTTAAGTTACCAAGTGCCACAAACCAGAGGTCAGTTAACAAGGCCGAATACTACCTAAGCCTTAGACCTAATATGTAAGCTTCACATTTTCCTCAACCTCTTGAGAATTATCTAGATCTTAACGGATACTTGAATGTTTAAGCACTAAAACATGCCCAAGAGGCCTAAGATCAACATTCATACTAATCTCTTTGTCTCTCTGTTATTCTAGGACTTAATTTTTTTCTTTTCATTTGGTTTAGAACTTAAGTAGATTCCATAATCATTTACTAATGTCTATCCCTTTTTTTTTTCAAATTTGTTGCTCCTTTTTTACTATTAAATCAGCTCCTCTTGTCTTCCTCAAGCATGATATGCAATTAAGCTCACAAAATCTCCTTCCCTTTCTCCATTTTTTTGTTCCTTTTCAAAAAAAGATTATTTTTTTGATTTTTTGGAATGAGTACTTTTTTGTGAGAATCCTTTAGAAACTTGAATTTTTATGTGTTCGCACTTTAACACCCCCATATGTCTAAGTTTTGCAATGTCCTCATTCTAAACTGGAGGGTATGGAATCAGCTTGGTTCATGGGTTAGAACAGGATCAAAAGAGTGCGTGAACAGATCAGGATGACTGCTGTGGACGAATTTAAGCTTTGGTACGAGTACCAAAGGTAGAGTCAACTGTTCTAAAACTGAACTCAGAGTGTAGTAGATGTGAAGTGATGAGCACCTCATCATGAACCATAACTAGCACATTTTGACCTAATAAATTGAACAAAAGCTCCTACAAAACCTAAGGGAAAGCCTAAATCAGGGAATTACAAATCTGAAAATAAAATAATACACAAGGGGTAAAACTGCAATTTTACCATTGCGGTACATAAAAGGATTTCTAAGGATCTAAACACAGGTCAAATGGGCTTACTAAGAGAAAAAGTGGGATGATTTGATCATGAAAGGGTTACGACGAAATCTGGGAATTAAATGACATTTTATAACCCTAAAACAAATCCACTTTAATTTACGAAGTTTCAGGCAAGATAAAAATCAATTAAACCCTCTAAAATTCATGAAAAAATATCTTTTAGGGTTTAAAACCTTCAATTTGGCCATTGGAACCTATCTTGACCTAGATTGAGAATCATACCCAATTTTTGACCTAATTTGGGTTTTTATGCAAAATGTCTGGTCAAATATGGTCAAACCTAAAATACAACCACACCATTGGATTCCTTAGGTCCAAATTAGGTTTATACCAAAATTTGGACCTAAGGATAGGTCGCCTTGACGCACTTTACAAAATGATCCTCAACAATTACTTTTTAACCCTTAGCTTTTTGACTCTTGCAGAGACCCCCCTACCTTTCTCGTCTCTTTCTTCAAAAGGGTCCCTCTGCCCTCGCCTGCGCAGGCCATACCTCTGGCGACTTTGCGCTGAGGATGGCACTGCACAGACCTTGGGAGCCGGCCCCAGATTTGAAAGGAGGACTCCTTGCATTGTCCTCTTCTGCATGGGCCGACTCCCATGCCCTGCCGACCACCATACCTCCCGTGCGAACACTCGAGAGGTATGGGTCTTCTTTCTGGCCATGCTCTGGCGAGGAACCCACGTCTCCTCTTCGTGTTTCCCTCCCAGCCAGCACCTATTTAAGGAACGGCAGCCCCTGCCGCTTCCTTCAAGCTCGACTTGGCTGAAGATTTCCCCCCAATTCGTCTCCTCCTCTTCCGGTCAAAAGTCCAGCGAGCTCCGGCGAGCCCTCCTCTTTTTCGTCGCTCTGCCACAATACCAGTTGCAGAGTCAACTTCACCGCCTTCCTCCACGTCGTGCAACACCCACACATGCGCCTCTAGCCCCGTCTTCGTCACCGTCACTCCTCCCCTGGACATCATCTTCTCCGGTGACAGCAGGTACAGCCAGCCGCCGATTCTCCCCCCTTTCGTCCACTTAGTTAGGTTAGATTTATTCCCTTTGCTCCCTTCTTCATTTCCCCCTTATCTATTTCCTAAATCACTCACTGCCACACGACGACCACCAACACCTTCTCCACCTCCGGCAGATCATCCTGCGAGGCGAAACCATGGCTTCACTCCCCCGCACGCCTCGCCACCTACCTCAGAACCTCCTCCATCACTCACTGATCACCATCCACCCCTTCATCGATCGCCAACACCTCCCTAAGCGCCCACCGAACACACCCATAAACACGGCCACAGAGAGGCCTAGGCACACACGCCTAGGCCGCCCCGCGGCCAGCCAACCCCCGCCTCACCTTCGCCGTGATACGGCGAAGGTTTTCCTGTGGTCTGATAGGGCCGAAAGGCCATATTTGTGTAAACAGGTCTGACCAATCGCCGCCATTGCCGAAGACGCGAGCTTGCATCAGGTGGCCCCGCTCCGGAGACCAAGTCCCAGGTGCGTGGCTTCCTTCCGTGAACCATAGCAACCACCTATCGAGGGCCAAAGCACTCCACAGTTGTAGCAATTAGGAGACATTCGCTGCGGGCGCAAGCGCGGAAGCGGGTGGGACTTTATTCCCACCTCGGAAGTTTGCGAGCAGGCGCCCACGCTTAAGTTGAATTTGTGTTTCAGGCTTATCTCCTCGAAACACACTAGGGTGAGGTCCCTCGCCCCCCGCCACGCCTCGTCCGCGACACTTGCCCCGCGGACCAGGCACCCGGATCCGATTGACCCTGCCTGTGCATGCCTCGCGCACCACACACGCCGGTGCTCCTCGTCCTGGGCGTGTCACCCGACCCACATACTCGGTTAAGGCTCTGGGAGAGTGAATCATGGAGTGAATTTGAGAGAGAGAAAGTTGTGGTGAGGGTAGGGGTAGGTTTTGCCTAACCGTGCACTGTGCAAGAAAGCAGAAGAAGAAGAAGAAGGAGGAGGAAGGACTGCAGCAGCGAGAAGAACAGAAGGAGAAAGAAGGAAGAAGAAGAAGTCAGGAAAGAAGGACTCGCACAGCAAAGGGGAAAAGGAAGATGAAGGCGGCACTGTAGCTGCAGAGAAGCTGAGGCGAAGAAAGAAAGAAAAAGGACCTGGCGCAGCTCAACAGAGAAGAAGAAGAAGCCAAGAGGAAGAAGAAGACCCAACGACAGCTACAGAGGCAAAACACTGTAGCAAGTGGAGTTTAAGTCGTCTGACCCTTGGAGTCAGCCATCTGAAAAGAGAAAGAGAGAGGCAGAGGAAAGCAGAAAGAGAGAGAAGAATAGAAGAATCAATTTTCCTTTCTTTAATCTTTTCTTTTGTAAAATGGTATATATATTGTAAATTACAATTTTGTATGCTTCTAGAATCAAGTGTTGCTCCCTAAGTTTGACCTCGGAGATTTTCTATTTTCGAATAATAAAATTCACATACAAACCGATCTGTCCTAAGCCGCTACCATAAAGCTCAAAAGGATAATCAGAAGGATCTCGGGTTTTTTGGAATGACAGGTTTCCTCCCGTTAAGTGCTAAATTCAATGCCTTCAGTTGAGCAAAAGGTGGTCATGGAGGAGTGGTTAAATCAGTGGAGTTTTGTAAAACAAGAACCTTGATCAAAAGCCTGGTGGTCCAACCAGGTGCTTGTTTAGTTCAACAGGCTGATGATACAACCCAAACCCAATCAGTCTAGTGGGTTGATGGATGTGCATCAATAGATGCGGCCCACCAGGTACTTTGAAACTCAAATGGTGCTGGAAATGAAAATTCAGGGTTTGGCTGATTGGATTCATCATGGTCAGAGTAGGGATCCTCAAATGATAAATAGTCTATGGAAGATATAGGAACCCTACCCTACAAGAGTGATAAGAAAAGGATGGGACGTGATTAGTAGTCTGATCGATGTCCAAAACCCAATCAAAAGATGTAGGAGAATCATATGTAACCGGATCATCGAGAGGAGAATCAGAGTAGAAGTTGATTCCAGTTGTGGGTCGGGGTTGGGTTCGGATTTGAGAAGGTTTTGTATGTGGTGAAGAGGTGGTTTCTTTTAAATCATTGACCTCAATGTCAGAATCAAAGGACGGGTTGTAGTCACTGAGGTCGTAAACAGGTTTGAAGTCAATAGGAAAGAACAATTCTCCGAATTCAGAGTAAGATTTGAAATCGTTGGAGAACTTGCGAAGATCATGTTCTGAATTCGATTCCAGATCAGAGGTTCCACCACAGAAAGAATCAAGATAAGTAGAATCAACAACCTAACTTGGATCTAACGTAATTTTAGATTCCGAGCTCGAAAAGGTGTCTTGATTAGGCATGGGCTCAAGTTCTTGGCTCTTAGGGTAGACCTAATCAATTCGCAACTCATCCAACTCCTCGATTTTTGTATCATAGATTGGTGTGACTTCCGAGAAATCAATTTGTGTCTTAGAAGAGGTTGGAGAGGTGTATTCATCAAATATAGCCCCGGAATCATATTTCAAATTTGAAATCTGACTTTCATCATTTTGGGCCTCATGATTTTCCCAAATAGGCTTGAATCCGGATTCTAGGTTAAGGGAAAGGATTAGATCACTAGAATCTAAACTAGGCTCTACAGGGATGTCAAAATTATTCTCAAGAATCACCTTAATAGGATAAGGCTCAGGATTTACATTCTCGAGAATGTCTGTGTTAAGCTCATCATCACATGTGTCGGGGAAATCTAAGCTTGGCGAATCAGGCTCTTGATTTTCTAGAGCTGGCTCGAAATCAGAAACACCTGCAATTGGATCCCCCCCACCCTCATTAAGATTAGGAATGTTAATTGCTATGAAATTTGAATCTGAATAAATTTGGGTTGAGAGTCCACTATAACCTTGATTCTCGAACCCGGGATTTGGGAAATGTTGATCTTTAGTGTTTCTCCAAGGTGTCTCATTATCCTTTGATGGGTATTTTTTATTAATGCCTTCGTATAATGCATCCAGTGCTATAGCGCGCCATTAATGGAAACTCAGAACCTCCACCGCGAGATTCTCGATCAATCAGTCCCAAAATTGAAAGGGAGATTCCTTGAGGAATTCCTTTTCAAATGAGACCATTCATAGATCTTAAAATCCTCTAGATTCCTCATGCGAACTTTTTGAAACCACATGTATCCGGCTTGCGCTAAAGGCTCAGAGTTCGCGAGCTTGCATCCAAGCTTGGAACTCCATCCTAAGGCCTATAAATGGAGCAACATTGTGTTCCTCACCTCCTTAGAAAGTTTTGACTTCAGAAATGCCCTCTTCTTCCTTCTCCGGCTACCTTTGCACCGTGCTCCGGCAACCCTCTCTGCTCTCCTCTTCTAACCGTCCAACAGTCAAATTGGATGGCCCATTGCCTTCCTCTCCTCATCGCACGCCTCTCTAGTCAAAGAGAGGGAGTTTCCCTGCCTCTTTCCTCATTGCTGTCTCGCCGCCGTCTTTACCTTCTTCAGCTTCGGTCGACCAACATCGGAGCACTCCACCCCTCTACTTCATCCTTAACACTCTCTATCGCTTCCTCTCCCTCTCTACAGTATTCTCCTTCACTCGCACTCCAATTTGACCACCACACCACCCACCCGCACTTCATCTTCTTCACGGCTGGCCAAACTCCGGCAGGCTCACCCGGCCTTCATAAACCTCCAAACCGCCTCGCATCGACTCCCCGAGCTTCGCAACTTCACACTTGACTAAACCCCTTGAGATATTGAGGGGTTCACGCACTCGAACGCCTTCTCAGACACAACACTCCACACATGCCTCCCCCGAGCTCGCCCGACCTCCTCACTCACTCACACGCACCTCCACGACAACCATCATGTTTGCCACCCTCAAGCGAACCTTCTGAGCATACTAATTGGGGCATTTAGCCCGAATTCTACATATCCGGTAGTCGGGCGGACGATCGTCACTGCCACCATCTTCTCTGAACTCGGCCACCGTGTTCAAGCCAAGTTCCTCCTCGCCTCCATGACCAAGTGTTGGAAGGCTAGATTGAGGTTTTAAAAGATGCGTCGTTGTAGTAATAGTTCATCAAAAATAGCTTGAACGACAAATAAAATCTATATCTCGAATGTCAAAAATGAAGTTCGAGGTCATTCGTTGGGAACAAATATAGAATTCACGCACTAATCTCAACAAATAATGTAAATGAGCACAATTAATTACTCAAAATCTAATATGCAATGTATGACATGAGTATATGAAGAGTTAAAAAGAATTCTATACAAAATAATGGTGATTTGGATAACTAATTATTCGTCTAACACATATAGCTATTACTCAAATATAATTAAATGAGGGAACAGATAATCAGACAAAATAGACATCTTAAAAGGCGTTTCTAAAGTGCTCCTCTTTGATTTTTCTTCTACTGCTCTTCTTTCTTTCCTTTTCTTCTGTTGCTCTGCTCTTCTTCTTCTACAATTCTCCTCTTCTTCTGCCTTGGCTTCTCTCTCTCTGCTTCTTCTTTTGCCTCTCTCTTCTTCTTTGTTCCTTCCTTCTTTGGCCCTTTTGATGCATAGGGGGAACTCACCTCTGAAATCGACTAAGTGTTGAGAACACTGAAGAGCAAAACCCCCCTTAACCCCACTCTCTCTCTCTCTCTCTCTCTCCTCTTCCTCTCTCAAGGATAACCGAGCAATCAGGTATCGGATCAGAGCGCACCCAGGACTAGGGCTGCCTGTAGTGGGGTAGCAGCCGAGGTGTGCAAGTTTAGGCGGTAATCGGATCGAACCAGGCTCGCGTGGAATAGTGTCACAAGTGAGGCATGAGAGGGGTAGTGGGGGACCTCACCCCCCAAATATTGAGGCGATAAGCCTTATGCACTCTTTTGTCTTATATCATAGCTTCTGCTCGGTGGTTAACGATGTGGGACTAAAGACCCACACTTTCCTTCGTGCACAGCAGGTAGCAGCTGGAGATGGAAGTCTTCGTCGAATTTGCTTCGAGGGGCGGTCAACACCCATAATTGCTGGTCAACTCATGCTCCTAGTGTGAATCCACTTCAGCTAGGACAAGTACCTGGGTTAGATCATGTACTAGAGCAAACTTCAAGCCTTGCTCGAAGCTCCGATAATGGCGGTGGACCACGAACACCTGAAAAGAAGCAAACGACCTTGCAGCCACATCAGAAGCGCTCAGGAGCTTCGCCGAACGTCATGGAATGTAATTATGGTGGTGGCGTGTTGCGAGGATGAGTATAGGTGGCTTGCGAAGGTGGAATAGGTCAGAGATGATGGGTTTGTTCGGCAGAGGGTCGAGTGGATGGGAAGGCGAATAGAGATAGGGGTTTTGTACGCGGAGGGACAACGATGCTTTTGGGAGTTGTGGCGAGGCGTGTGGATGAGTGTAGCGATGGGGGCACCTCGTCGAAGGAGCTGCCTGATTGCACTGCAATCATAGGTCTTAATTGACCTAAATTAGGCTAGGACTTAGCATAAGTTAGGGTTATTCATGCATGCATACGCATTATCTGCATCTTTACTGCTTTCCTTTAGCTATGCATAAAATAATGTTATAATGTGCTGATTAAGTGCATTATGTCGATTGCAGGGAATAAGATGATCAGGAGGTGGATCTGAAGCTGGATCAGGAATAACAGGAGTTGTAGCAGAGCTGGAGCAGAAGGCCTAGTTTAGATGTAGGAATAATAATGTAAGGGTGTTAAAAGTTTGCTATTCTATGAAGTAGGAATAAAGCAGTAAAATGTGAAGAGCTTAGGTCCATCCTAGCCCTAGGATAGCTTAGAGACTTCCCCAAGCCTTAGCCACCCTTAGATTAGGTCACAACACCCTAGGAAGCCCTAAAACCCTAGTTCCAACCCTTCTCTGGACATCCAGATAAGTTTTAAGACGTCCAGGACCCTTAGCCAACTCCCACACACTTCAAACCCACTTCTGAGTGTTATTGGACGTCCAGACACTTTGTCAGACGTCTAATTTATGCAGAATACCCAAAACAAAACCCGAAATCCTTCCTGACACTGATTGGACGTCCAGACAACAAGTCTGGACTTCTGATTTTTGAGTATAAGACGTCTGATTCTATTATTAGACGTCTGATACTGCTCTCCAATTCCTGTTTTGAGATTTAAGCCTTGATCTTGGATCTCTAGGTCCCTAAACCCAATTCCAACCCCATAGGAACATAAATTAAGGTGCCCTAACCCTAGTACATCACCTCTAGACCTCCCTAAGGACCTAATTAGGTCCTCACTAAATCTAATTGACTTGGATCTTAGTCAATTCCATCAGCCTATTCAATTGAACTCATTGAGTCCAACTGAGCCCTGATCTCAGCACACACTGTCCAATTAGACTCAGTGAGAGTCCATTGACCTAGAACTGACTTAATTGAGTCATTTTACTCTCAATTAAGTTTCCACACACCCAATTAAACTTGTATTAAGTTTAATTGCACTTTACCTTAGTGAATTAGGGTTTATAACCCTAATTTGAGACCTACCTTGACCTAAACCCACTAGAACCCAACCTAATCAACCTAGCCACCTAAGTTTCGACCCACACACACCCACACACACCATCCACATGAAAATATCTAGCCTAGAGTTCTCTAGAACTCTCTACCATGTGTGGTTGCCTTGGTTGCCAAAAATAGCAACTAAGAGCCATTCAATTTTTAGATCCACATTTGGTGGATCTAAAAACCACCATCCACCCTCTCTCTCTCACTCTCCCATGAGCTCCCACCATAGGCCTCTCTAGAGAATTCCATAATTCTCTAGAGAGCTTCCCTTAGGTCTATAAAAAGACCCCTTGGGTGGCCATCTGCACCCATTCACTTCCTTGGCATCCATTCCACTTAGGCTAGCCACTTCCATCTCCACTCCACCTCCACGAGTTGAGCACCACCATGGAGGCCACCATCTCCATGCCAGGAAGCTGGATCAGCTCCCCAACCTCTCTCCAAGGGCCGGCCTAAGTTCCATTGGCCGCCTCGCCTTCTTCTCTCAACCACTCAAAGGCCATCGGGGACCACCCCTGAATGCCCTTCCATTCTGCTAGATTTAGATTATGCCCTTCGTATATTTTCTGCTTTTATTTACTGCTTAGTAGTGTAGTCTTATTTCTCCCCCAATGATGCATGCGAAATCCCCCCATCGATTCTTGTATGCGATCATTTTCTGGTAGCTAGATTTAATTTTCAAGCATTTATGTACAAGCTTCCCTCTGCGTTTTATGTTGCAAACGACTCTCCCGCTGAATGAATGAAATATTCTTATATATATATTTGTCTCTATATGTTTGAAATCACCATGAGCTTAATAATTGTCATTCTTTTTGTGTGATTCAAGTTGCTTGTTTCCGATTCCTAATATTCTTGCAACTAAGCATGTCATACCTAAATATGTAATAATCATGAACTGGCATGCGATTCTAAACAAAGTAGAGTAAGATCGATTTCAAAAGTAAAAACAACGCCTCCCAAAGACGAACGACCGGGACTCAAGTCTCTTTATCTTTAGAAATCAATTTTTGACGAACGTTTTTGCGTGACTATACTACGATTTCCGACGACTTTCAAATGCATGAAAATGGCTTTTTGTCACCGCCGGAGACAGAGAAGATGAAGGTGGTTGCGTATGTTGAGGGTCAAAGCAAAGGATAGAAGGAAGGGAAATTAATCTACTAAGCTAGGGGAATTAATCTAACCTAGAACTACAGGACGAAAGGGGGAGAACGACTTGCCGAGGGTATGTCGGCGCCGGGGACGAAGGTGCTCTTGTGAGCGTAGGACGACAAGGATGACAAAGGGAGAGATGTCAGCTGGTACGACATGACGCGAAGGAAGTCAAGGAAGATGAATCCGCCGCTGGTGTTGCGGACGGACGATAAGGGAGGTTGGAGAATGTTACGACCTGGTTCCGGAATCCCTACAGGACCCGAGACCGGCTCGACTCAACTAATCCCAAGGCCCAGTCGTCCAACAAGAAATAACCAAAAAGCAGGAAAGTAAAACCACATTCACTATGCTAAGTAACTAGCAGTAAAAGAGTACAGCAGTAAAGAAAGAAAAAGCTGCTAACGGTATATATCACCTCCACAACAGCAAAGCGGAGATGATGAGAACCTCATCATGAACCCTAACTGGCACATTTTGACCTAATAAAGTGACCAAAAGCTCCTACATAACCTAAGGAACGGCCTAATTCAGGAATTGTTAATCTGAGAGGAAAATATGACAAAAAGGGGTAAAACTGCAATTTTACCATTGCAGTGCATGATCGGGATTTCTAAGGGTCTAGACATAGGTCAAGTGAATCTAATAAGAGAAAAAGTGGGGTGATTTGGTCTGAAAAGGGTTATGGCGACATCTAGGAATTAAATGACATTCTACAACCTTAAAACAAACCCACTTTAATTCACGAAGTTTCAAGAAAGATAAAAATCAAGTAAACCCTCCAGAATTCATGAAAAAGTATCCCCTAGGATTTAGAACCTTCAATTTAGCCTTTGGAACCTGTTTTGACCTATATTGAGGTCCATACCTAATTTCTGACCTAATTTGGATTTTTATGCAAAATGTCTGGTCAAACGTGGTCAAACCCAAAATCCAACTTCACCATTGTATTCCTTAGGTCAAAATTAGGTTTATACCAAAATTTGGACCTAGGGGAAGGTCGTCTTAACCCACTTTACAAATTAGTCCTCAATAATTACTTTCTGACCCTTAACTTTTTGAACCCTTGCAATTATCCCCTCAACTTTTCCATCCTTTTCTTCAATCCGATCCCTCTGCCACCCGCAGTAGCAGGCCATACCTCCGGCGACTTTGCGTGGAGGATGGCACCACGCATGCATGGGGAGCTGGCCCCAGATTTGAAAGGGAGACTCTCTACGGAGCCCCCTGCCGCATGAACCGGCTCCCATGCCCTGTCGACTGCCATACCTCTCGTGCCAACATGCGAGAGGTGTGGGTCTCCTTCGACCTCAACTTCGGCGAGGTTTTTCCCACTGCTTTCGTGCACCTCCCAGCCATCCCTTGCCTACTTAAGGAGCGGCACACTCTGCCGCATCCTTCAAGCTCCATTTGGCCTATGAATCCCCTCCAATTCCTCTCCTCCCAACTCCGGCCATTCCCCTAGAGCTTCCGGCGATTCACCCAGAGCTTCCGGCGACTATCCCCCTCCTCTCTCATCGCCCTGCCACCGTACCAGTGGCAGGGTTAACTCCGCCATCCTCTGCCACGCCGCGCCGTACCAGTGGGCCCTCCAGCCCCTCTTCCTCGTTGCTATTCTCTCCCCCTGGCACCTTCGTCTCCAACGACGGCAATACCGGCTGCTCGCCACCTCCGCACCCCTCCCTTCACTCTGCACTCGTAGATAAGCTCCCCTTACTCTCCCTTTTATTTCCCCTCTGTCAATTGGCTATTTCGACTCCTCGACACCATTGTCCACCATCGCCATCTCCACCTCCGACCACCAACTCCAGCGAGGCCATTTCACTACCACAGATAGTTCCACCCCTCGCCAACCGGTCCATGAGCTTCACCTCCACCCACTGATCATCTTGCGACCTCCCACTGACCGCCATACCCACTGTTTCCTCCCCCCGAACAAACCCACTCACACAGACTCAGACCAACCTGGGCACGCATGCCTAGGCCGTTCTGAGCCACTTCGACCCCCGCAGTAACTTCGCCGTGCTCTAGCGAAGCCTGTCGAGCATTCTAACAGGACCACGAGGCCGTTTGCGTGCTTTCAGGTTCAGATGCTCGCCGCCATTAACACTTAGAGCAAGCTCGCAGGCAGCTCCAGGCCTCCGCAGCCCCAGGACACGAGCCCAGGTTGCGCGGATTACCTCCGCACACAACTCCAGGTCTTCAATTGGTAGCAAAGACCTCAGCTAGTGCTGCAATTGCTCGAGCCTTTACCTGCGAGCGCACAGGTAAAAGGGTGGGACGTTTAGTCCCACCTCTGGCATTTTCAAGCACCCCGCGGTGCATAAATTGAAAAAGTGACTGAGGCCTATCGCCTCAGTCACACGGGGTGAGGTCCCTCTCACCCGCTCACCCGGCCTCGTCCGCAACCACCCCCCGTGGACCTGGTTCGACCCGATAACTCGACCTGCACTCCTCGCTCACCACCACACGCCGGTGAGCCTGGACTTGGGGAAGAGGAAGAAGAAGAAAGAAGAGGACGCAGAAGAAAAGAAGAGCAGCAGAAGAAGAGAAGAGGAAGAAGCGACCGAGGACTTAACCGCACCAAGGAGCTGAAGCTGAAGGAAGAGAAAAAAGATGACAGAAGCAGGAGCTGAAGGAGAAGAACAAGCCAACTAAAGAAGAAAGGAAGAGGAAGATGAAGCCAAACGAGGGAGCTGCAGCCGAAGAGAAGAGAAGAAAAAGCCAAGGAGAAGAAGCGGCTGCAGCAGCAGCCAAAGAAAGGAAGAAGAAGAAGGAGACGCGCACTGTAGCAGAATGCTACTTAAGGCATCTGATTCATGGAATCAAACGTCTGAGGACAGAAAGAAGAGAGAGAAGAACAAAGAAGAAAGAGAGAAGAAAAATTTTATTTCCTCTCTCTAGTTTTTTTTGTAAAACAGTACATTATTGTAAACTGTGATTTTTATGCTTCTAAAATCAAGCTTGCTCCCTAAGTTCGACCTCAGAGAATTTTTGAAATATTCGAGTAATAAATAAAATCAAACTCGGTGATCAAAACACGTCACCAGGAAACAAAGTACAGAAACAGAAATGGTAACAGTCTGAACTCACTAACAAAAAGGAAGTACAACAACAGGAAACTATTACTGGGCACGACTGGGCCTAGCACCCTTTGCAGCCGGCGACTCGGGCCGCTCAACTCCTGGACCTCAAAAGGGTTATGAGTAAATGGAGTCAGCGAACGATGAGTAGAGTGGTTACCAAACTAACTAAAGCAGTAAAAGCTAACAGGTAAATTTATCTTTTCCAATTATTTTATTTTTACTAGGCATTTCCTTTTACCCATTGGTTTACTTTCAGATCTCTTTCTTGATCTCGAGTGTTCCTCGTGGGAACGATCTTGATTGCAGTCTTTTCCGAAGAGTAGAAGGCACACGTGGTGCTCTCCTGGCCGAGAGAGTCCCCCATGGTGATCCTACACCCAGGCAACCACCCCGAGGTCACGGATTGATGTAGTGGTGACTACTGCACGCGCGATAAGTGCACGGGTAGCTACCCCGCACTGGCACGCGGTCAGTCGTTTCCGCTAACTGGTACGGCCAAAGTACAGCACGGAACAGTATAGGGCCTAACCCTCTCAGTAACAGGGGTCTAACCCCTCAGAACCAAACAGGGGTGTCGCCCCTCCACAGTCCGCGCACTCTCGTCTGACTACCCCGGTTTGCCCAGTGGGCCTAATAAGTCGGTGTAGGGTGGCTAGCTAACCCCAGGCCCTGTGGGGTGGCTAGCTCTCTCCCTACACTAGTAGCTCTCCCCGGTACAGTGTATGTGAGGGCCAAAGAAGTCGGTGTAGAGTGGTCAATCCCCGGGTCCCAACCTATGGGCGGCTAGCGTCACTCTACACTAAACACGGGACAGTTGCTCTCCTTGGAACTACATACTCAATGGCCAGCACACTTCTCACTCACATTTCCAGATCCATTTCATTTATCCACAAGAGCTCTACTCCTAATTCCCCGTAGGGTTCATGCTCGTATTCCCCATGTTATTCCATACTAGGTTTCGTCATTCACCGTTCCATTCTCAGCTTTTACACATGCAGCTCGTATTTCCACAATTTGCATATACAACAAGAATGTCACAGGTATCTGTCTAACTAGCACAGGAATTTCATATTTCACAAGCAGCTCTTGTTTATTAACAGGAAGATGTTCATATTTCTATTCATTCATTTAAGACTACAATCTCAAACATGCATACAAACAGTGCAAGTACTTCTCATCCTAGGATTCATGCCACATCCTAGGTTTCTAGTTATCCAATTTCACATAATCATTCATGTTTTATAATTAAATTATGGGGAAACCACTCTACCAGACAATTCGAGGGTACTGGAGGCTCGAACGACAGGCTCACATGCCTCAGCAAACCCCGAACCCACAACTGATCGAAGTCCCATACCAAGGAACATACCACAATGGAACATTCAGAATAGTATATAAGGATTTCTAACATATAGAGGAACTCACAAGGAAACCATTGATATCTTGTTTGCGTAAAACGGATCCTAAAAGGGTCAAAAACAGGGCTACAGACCTAAATTAGACGTCTAGCACATGGTCCAGACGTCTTAAAAGTAACCAAGGTCTCATGTCAGGTTCCTACGTCGACTTCAGACATCTGAACCCCTACTTGATCGTCTGGACCCAACTATAGACGTTCGACCACTACTCCAGTCGTCTGGGAGTGCTTCCAGTCGTCTGGTAAGCTGCCTAGACATCCAAAACGAGTGGGAGGTCATGTCCTGCGCCTTCCCGAAGCTATCCCAGCACATGATAGACCATATCTTCTACATTTAGCTACACAGATCGTAGCGGCGGTGCAGCCTGCATGGCCGTAAACCGCAAGAGAATTGTACCTTTGCGAAGCTCTGGTTTCAGACGTCCGGTGTAATCATTAGACGTCCAACCCATCATCTGAACGACTCACCAAACGTCTAATTCTGGGAAAAACCCATAACCAGACCGACCTCCTGCTCCCCCTCGCCATGCGCAGCCGAGGCCTTTCCTCCTCGCCTGCAGCTCCGGCTACAGCAAAGTGTTGGAGACGTCTCCCCCAACGCGCTCCTCCTTCCACACGCACCGCTCGGACCATGCGTCCTCTAGTGAGCTCCCACGAGCTCGCGAGCTCAAGCTCTTTCTCCTCTCTTCATGCCGCCTCTCCTCGTTGCTCACACTCGTTCCCTCTCTCGCGCTCGCCCCTCTTGCTATAGTGGAGAGGAAGGAAGGAAGGTGGCTGTGGTGGAGTGGGGAAGAGAGGAAGGGGGGAAGAGGGTTCTTATATAAGGAAGTGGCTAGGGTTCTGTAGGGGAGAAAGAAGAGAGAGAAGAGAGGAAAAAGGGCAGCCAGCGCGTAGACGCGAAGCTACGTACAAATTTTCAATTTCCAAATGTCTGGAAAGGGGTCCAGACGTCTGACCAGACATCAAATCGCCCAGACGTCTTAAAAGGCTCAGAAAAAAATGGGTCTTTACAGAGAAGATCACCTGATGCCGAGGAGCTATTCGGCTGGAGAGGAGGGAGGAATGCGGGGGATTTCCAGCCAAATTCAAGCGTGGAGAGACCAGTCTGCCCTGGGGGTTCTTATATAGGCATCAAAGTGTCGGTTGAAACTTGGAATCCAAGCTTTCAAGCTTGGAAGGTTCGCTGGAATAGCAAACCCACTCCTTTGAAGGATTCGCATGATACATTGGGCGATTTTTGGGACTTCAGATCTGATTAAAAAGGAAGCTAATTTCTTGACGAATTCCCCTTTCAAATCTGAGAAGGATTCGTCAAGAAATCAAAGAGATCTTGTCAAATGAAGCTCGCCAGAGCTGTAGGATTAGGATTCTATGGCGGCAGGGACCTATTTGAAGAAGATGATAAAGTTAGGTGGGTAAACGCATATACTTTCAAAAGCTAGGGGTACGGGTGTGAGAGAGAATTAGACTGAACTAAAATGCAAACTTAGTCAAGACGATCTCTGACTGGGCCTAGGATCTATAATTCAATCTAATTTCTCAGTCCTAGGGTTCATAGAATGCCCTAGACTCTATTAATTGTTTCATAATTGTAACAAATTTTGTTAAATAAATTAAAAAGCCACTCTACCAGCGAAACCGGAGTACTAGGGGCGTGGTCGGCAATCCCGCGTGCCTCCGCAACTCCGAAGACTGCAACCGAACGGGATCCTAATCACAAGGATTAATCACAAGGAGTTTCTCAGAACAGTATACAATTACTGTAAACGGATAGAGGAATTAATTCCGGAAAGAACGCAACTCGAAACGCGGAAAACGGACTTCGAGCAGGCCCTAAACAGGTCAAAAACGATGAATTTGTCCAAAATCAGACTTCTGGGACCTCTTCCAGACGTCTTAATAGGTGGATCATGTCGTACCTCAGTCTACGCAGTCCTTCAGACGTCCAGAAGCCCACTAAAACGTCTGGCCTTGGTTTCCAGACGTTCGATTGTCACCCTTGATGTTTGGAGGTTCTCTCCGTCGTCTGGCACTATGGCCAGACGTCTAATTCACGTGGAATGGGAAGCCCTCGCGCCCTCCCGAGCAGAACCTACGCACACACACACACCTACTCTCAGCACGACGAAGCGCAGAAGGACGCGGCGGACGGCTGCATGGCCATACACGCGTAAAAAGGAGAAGATAAGAAATATCGTACCTGTCAGATGTCTGGACCGTCCTCCAGACGTCTTCGGCGTCGTCTAGACATAAGTCCAAACGTCTAATTCTGGGAAATTTTCCCAGAATCAGGACCTAATTCACTCTCCGCCCGCAACGTACTGCCGCGCCGCGCCCCGTCCGCCTGCTGCCCGAGCTGCAGCAGCCCCTCCGTGACACCCCACGCCCTTCGCTCCCCCGCCGGCCAGCTCTAGCTGCCCTGGCAAGCTCGCACCCTCGGGGTCGAGCTTCTTCCTTCCTCTCGCAACCCTCCTTCCCGCATGCTCGCCTCGGCCGCTGCTGCCGCCGCCGCTCACTCGCTCGCTCACGCTCTCACTGGCAGGGAGAAGGAGAAGAGAAAGGTGGAGGCGATGAGGGTAAGGGAGAGGGCGAGGGTTTATATAAGGCAGCGCGGGGAGAGAGAGAAGAGAATCGCTGCGTCTGCAGGAAGAGAGAGGAAAAAGAAGACGAAGGCGGCGGGCGCAGTCTGCATGCGCACGCGCGCAGACGCAACCCGGTACGTCGAAAAAATTTATTACCAGACGTCTGGGAAGGGTTTCAGACGTCTGGACAGACGTCTGGGCCACTTCCCAGACGTCTTGAAATCCGTCTGATGCCACGTTCGTAACAGTAGATTAAGCAGGTCTATTTTTAGGATTTTAGATGTAATTTAATTGTCGAAACGTGTGAAAACCCATTTCTGTCTGCATGGACCATACTTGTTAGACATTTAAGACCATTTTACCTTTAATTAACCCATAAGAAATCCCATTATTGTTCTACAATTGAGATATGCTGTTAAAACTGCAGTTTTACCTTTGTTTTCTTGTATTTCTCTCAGAATGATTATACAATGAATTACGATCCTCTGGCGGTTATGTAGGAGCATTTATTCCTTGATTATGACTAATTAAAGTTAAATATGACTGATGATGACGTTATCATCACCAGGTGATGCGGCGCACTTCCAGGAACACCCCCAACTCCTCAATTGCGGCTGCAGGCTTCATTCTCCCCTCCAATTAGCAGCAACTAGCTCAACTACGGTTACGTGAAAAAGGAACTCGGCACTTTAGTCCCACATCGTGGGCTGAGGTGCTCGCTACTGAGGACAAAAGGAAATCGTGCTCTTGGTTGTTTGCCTTAGTGAGCACGAGGTGAGGTCCATCTCTCCATGTGCGCACACACACCTGCCCTTGCCCGCGGCCATGCCACGTGGGTCTGGACTCTGATCTTATTACTCGGTTAACCCAGGCTTAAGAGAAAGAAGAAGAGAGGCCTTTGCCTCTTCTGGTTAAGGAGTCTGAGCGCCTATTCTGTCGTTTGATATTCTGAAAGGAGTTGATATATATTGTGGTTGACCTTTACATTCATATATTAAGTGCTTGTAAAACTTAATGAGTAATTTGGTGATTCAAATCATCATTTTACTCTAATCTTTTTGCACTTTCAAACTTGAGTTATCTTATATATCATTTCTTATTATTCTTCTTATCATAATTGCTTATATTTGTGGTGATATTGTGATCTTTGCGATTAATTGCAATGCTTGCTCTCATGGACTCGAACTCATTTTCTGATTCTGAGTTATAAATTTTATTTGTTTTCGAGCAATTTCGATCTACACTACAACGCATCTTTTATAACATCAATTTCGCACGTTAATAGTCATTTCCTTTTTACAAGATTTTGGAAAATATCCGTAATATAGGGGAAACTCTACCGATTTTTTTTCAAAATTTTTTATTTTTATTTATTTCTTTCCTAAAATTTATACAAATACTAATTTTTAATGTCTATGCATATGAAATTCAAAAAATTTGCTAATAGGGGTAAGGATGAGCAAGGCACCTTAGCGAGTAGGGATGAGACCCAACCACCCTGCACGCAACCCCCATGCACCCAGCCACCTTGCACCTAGCCCCCCCTCACCCAACAGCCCCGCACACAGCTCAGCCAGCCCCCCCACACCCAGTCACCCCGCACCCAAACTCCCCCATCTGTTCCTGAGTACATCCCTCTAGGTACTCCTTACGCACACCTAGTTGTTATGGTACCTAATCCCGCATTTATCCGGCAGCGTGAATATATCCGGCCTGGTGATCTTGCCCGACAATACCAAAAGAAGGGCAAGAAGGTGGTTTCTAATGTAGTATGAGAGCCAGAGACAGAGGTTGCCACCCACTACCCTAACAACGACGAGCATGAGGACGAGGGTGACAGCGGCGGCGAGGATGAGGATGAGGAGGGTGAGGACAATGTTGAAGTATAGAGGCCACCTTAGCTGGACCCTCAGGATGAGGTAGGGATCAATTTCACTGGTATGAATTATCGGTAAAATATTAATAAAATTTATTGATAATATTTTAATTTTTAATATTTATATTTTTCTTAACAGGTAATAAAAAAATGAAGGGGTCCGTCAAGAAATGCAAATATATATGCACTTCCAGAGGGGACGAGAATCAAAGTGCATATTAACAAAGTTGGAGAAGATCCAGGTTATCCTCCTTTCACTAGTAGACTGTCTAAGATGGTAAATGAGCTCATCTCCCTTTGTTCTTTTAATTGGAGGTCGATTTCCAAGGAGTTCAAGAGGCAGTTTATTCGTAATATGGAGGTAAATAATTAATTATTTATATATATATATATAAGTTTACTTTATTAATATTTAATTCCTTTATACGATTTGTAATATTACAGACGATCTTTGATTGGGATAACGATATGAATGAAAAACCAAGTACATTCTTCATCATGCTGCGAGACGACATCGTGATTGGAGGATGGCAACGAAGAGAAAGGTGAAATTTATAATATTTCTCATTTTTTATTATTTCCTTAATTAATTTATTTTGACGATTTATTTCTATAATTTAGTATTATAATTCAATGTCGTCTAATGAAGAGGCATTAAGGAACGTGCCTCCTACAATAGCAACAGATGAGTGGAGAGAATGTTGTGAGCATTGGAATAAGCCTGAGACAGAGGTAATTACAATTATTTTTAATAGCATTTAGAGATAAATTATTCAATCATTCTCCATTACAATATGTTATATATACAGGATCAGGCGAAGAAAAACAAAGCCAATAGGGCCAAAGCTCCACCACAGACCCATTGTTTGGGTTGAACCAGTATAGATAGAGTTAAGGCGAAATATGTAAGTAATTCCTTTTAATTTTGTTACTTTTATGTTTTTAATTAAGGTTTTAATTACAACTATTACCTGCAAATCTCTGAAATATATTTGCCGGCACATTCACACAATGGTGCCACGCTCGATCGAGTTGGTGTGTTTGAGGTTACTCATAGCAAGGCCACCACCGACAGCAAGTGAACATGAATACATGAGACTTACCAGACAAAACATGTAAGTAACATTTATTTATTTACTTAAATTTTTATACTTACTTTAAAATGACAATAAATTATTGTAATTTGTAGGGAGAAATGATGAACTTAACCAACCCCCCTACAAATGCTGCTTCCGGCACTCAGTAGCACCCTCCTGTGACACCTGAGGAGGCTTTTAGGAGCACCATGCCTCTGGAGCATGGAGGCGTTGTTCGTAGTGGGGGCAGTCAGATGATCTCCAGCTAGTATGGGCGGAAGGGATCAGCAACAGCAGTCGTCGTCTAGCAGATGTAGATACAGCTCCATGATGTCACCTCACAGTTTCCCTAGCAAACTCAAGTTTGGTAAGATGCCAAGAAATTCATGGAGGAGCAGAGGAAGGAGATGGAGGAGTAGAGGAAGGAGATGGAGTAGCAGAGAGCGCAAATGAGAAAGATGATGGCATTATTACGGGGCAGCGATAGGGATCACAATTCATATCACTACCCGCCTAGCAGAGACGACGACGACCTTGGAGGTGGTGGAGCAGGACAGGGGGTAAGAGTTGAGGCATAACTTTATATTATTTATCTTTTGTTTTGTTTGGTTTTGTATTTTGACAGTATGACATACTTATATCATTAGGTTTATATAATATTTGTTGAATGTTTTATATTCCATGTCGTATGTTGAATTCTTATATTGTGTGTGTTTTGTATGTTATATATGTTTTAAGGTGTTATAAGATTCTAAGATTCTAGAACTTTATAACCTTAAACGTTAAATTAGAAAAAAAAACATACATATATATACTATGATTCTACAAATAACCGTCGTGTTTATATAGACGACGGTTCTTGGAAAATCGTCGTTTATACAACTATCACCTACGGTTTACGTATACCGTAGACGACGATAATTCAAACCGTCATTTAGAGCTTATTGTCAATAGTTTATACAAGAACTGTCGTCAATAAATGAGACGACGGTTTCTAAAATGGTCATCTGAAATACAATGATTTTAAATAAAAATCGTCGTGTATACACTGACACAACACATACTTTTGCGACAACAGAATACAACGGTTTGCATGGAATAGGCGACGGTTTTCAACCGTCGTGAAAACCGTTCTTCCCTATAGTGATGTTGCAGAAACACCACCACCAAAACCACCATCTCCACCAATACCATTGCCGCCACCAAAACACCATCACCTCCACAAGAGTATCTCCACTAGACCTCTGGTTGCAGAGGAGGAAGGGTTGGGTGATGGTGGTGGCCGCAATGGGTTGGAGAGGATAGGGGAGGTAAGGAAGAGGGCGGTTAGATGGGTGGAGGGATAGGGTGAGAGTGAGGTGTTGATATGGCCACAGGGAAGGGAGGGTTATGGGACGGTGGTGGTGATGATGGGTTGGAGAGGTCAGAGGCGACGACGATGTTAGGTCAATTCAATTTTGTTGATCCACTAATATGGATTAATATGTGTATATAATCACATATGTATTTTGCTGTTAGTTATGGCCCATATTTAAAAGTGATCAATTGAGGCATTATTATTATAATGGCCATTTAAGTATCATTAAGATATAGAGTTATTGTGTAGAAACCTATGGGGTAATTTTTACTCTATGATGGGCTGAATAGAAGTTTACCAGAAATTAATTGGTGGTTGCTAATTAATCAAAGGGGGTTGTGGTCCCTAACCCTACTCACACACATTCCATGAGAGCCTCCCCATCGGTTTCAAGAGAGAAAGAGAGAACAGGAGAAGGAGAAAGGAGGCAGCTGGGATTTCCAGGGTTGCTGGCTGCCATTAGATATTATACTCCTTGACTCAGGTTGTGCAGAGGTTAGAAGACCATCTCTGATCTACTCTTCTTCATCACCATCATCTCTACCTTGATCCCAACGGCTAAAACCACAGGTATAATTCATATCTCACCTTATCTCATGTAGATATCAAACCATGTTTTATTAAGTCTACAAGGATCAACATAAACCTAGGTTATATATGCTAGACCCTTAAACTTCTGGAAACCCAAGTTACTTTTTTGTAACTGCAACTATACTGTTAATGTTCACCAATACCAGTTCTAGTTAGTTATTGGACATCCTATATCAGTAAGGATGTTGGAAGAGTACCGGTACTTATGACTTGTATCGGTACTCATTGGTTACAGATTCAGTCATCAGTTCTGAGTAGTCTGAGACTATGAGTTACATATACTGGTACCGACTTTAAGTACCAATACATGAATGCCACAGGTCAAAGACTATTGACCCTGCCAACTTGTCTAGTATATCATGTGTACCGGTACTGTTCATTAGTATCGATACATCATGAGTACTATCATGGTGGTTCAGGTTCTTTAACTCAGTGCCAGTACTCATGTCGGATCAATACTCAGAATGAGTACCGGTACTTGCTGAGGTCAAACGAGTTTTAAATGGATTCGAGTACCTTTCAAGTATCGGTACTTGGCATGAGTATCAATATATCTTAAGTACTGGACATTTACCTGTAAGTCAAGCGTATCGGTACTCATACATGAATACCGATACCACTTGAATATATGTCATGTAAAGTATTCAGACTTGAGTCAACTTATAGTTCCCTTCATAAAATTAAAGATGGATTGATTTTGTTCTTAACCCCAACAGACGGAGAGGGCAATAGTGCGATGGAGAGATGGAGCAGACAGGACAAGGAGAGAGAGAAGATGTAGTGTGTGGTGAAATAAGATATAATTTTTACAATATTTACATGAATCATCATTGCATGCAATGACCAAGAATAACTAAGGAAAGGAAAATTAAATGGATATTAAAGACTATGGTGCCTATTCAATGGCCCTTCATAAGTAACAAATAATGATTGAGAATAGCCAAGGAAAGAGTAAAATAAATGAACAATGAAGGCGTAAGGATGTAATAAAAAAAATCAATATTTTAGTGACAATCAAAAAAATCAGACTTTGCAGCGTAAAAAATGCAAAAACCGAGGCGCTGTTTATTTTCACGTTTGTGACCATTATTTGATCGGCTCACAAACTTATGTTATGGTAGGATAGTTGACTTAAAAATTGATGTTCCGGTGAAGTGTTTGGAGACGTATTTTTCATTTATACAACAATATCCTTTTAATTTATACTTTCTGGTTAACGTACATAAGAAAAATAGAGCTGGCAATTGCGAAAGCATATGCATCCGCTGGAAGAAAAAATAAATAAATAAAAAGATCGTGATGTTGGCAAACCTTTTTAAATAATATCACAATAAGACAAAATGATTTGCACCTACAAGATTAGAAAGCTATCGAAAAAGCCAACTCACTTCTTATTTGATATCACCCATCCCTACCTACTTCTTCTTCCTCCTCCTACCAAAGCTTCGAACCTTCAAGTTCTGCGACAATGATACGTGGCCAGGCAAATATGAGGTTAGAGCTAATTTTCTTATGTTCAAGATATATTTTTTGTATTTTTATTTCTTACTGCTCATATCCTCCCCGAACTCACACATATAGGGTTAATCTCGTCATTTTCATTGTGCATTCAATCCTATCGCAAGAAAAATCTGTGACCGCGATTTACACATTTCAAGCAACTTCGAAATGTAGTACAAACAATGCCTAGATATCTACAAGGCCAGTTAACAAACTCATGTAGGCACATGTGGATGCACTCATCCCATTTCTTCTTGGCATTTTAGCACACTGCGACCAGAATGTTGAAGTACATGCTTCTACTTCATAAGGTAGCTAGGTTTTTGTTGAAAGGAGATGGTGCCATGGATGGACGTCATGGTACATCCTTCTACTTCATAAGGTAGCTAGGTTTTCGTCTGAAGGAGATGGTGTGGATAGAGGAAGTCATCCGTCATGGTGGAGGGGCAAGAGATGTAGTAGAGGGGAGGAGGAGGGGGCCTTAAGATTTTCGAAGATCTTTGAGTACCAAAAAGAGAAGAAAAGGAAAGAAGATGTAATGACATGCTACCATAACACCCATGTTATGACATAAGTGCTGTGGTAACACTATAGTACCACAACATTGACGGATAACAAGTATTACAACATTGCAGCATAGGATTAAGTCTATAGTTATTGTAATATCTTAACATTGACACTAAACTATTATTGGACCGTAACATTAATGCTATACCCTCCTTTCAAAAAACATTATTGCTATACTCAAATTGTCATGACTTAATCCCTTAATAATCACATATTGGGAGATTGAATGGTGTCTCCTAAAACATGTCGAGATCTTTCTTGAATTGATTTTATTAAGATACAAAATTACCACTAATGTCAAGAATAAAATCAAAGCATACAAAATTTTCAGAAACATGTACACCAAAATAAAGCTACATAAATACCTATTAGGAAGAAAAAGAACGGTAGTCTACCAAGGCATGTGGTGGAAACGGGCAACGATGTCTTGCAAAACATCACAAGATCTTTCGTTAATTGATTTTATTAAGACACAAAATTACCACTAATGTAAAGAATAAAATCAAAGCATACAAAATTTTCAAAAAATGTACAACAAAATAAAGCTACATAAATATCTATTACGAAGAAAAAGAACGGTAGTCTACCGAGGCATGCGGTAGAAATAGACATGTTTATCTATTTGATCTGCATCCCGAGATGTGGGGTATTGGATTCAAATAACGATCAGCTCTTCTTATGCAGATGATTTGATTGTGGGATCTAAGTAATTTCACAAATGATACGGAAGTGATTATTAAATTCCATCGTAAGGGATATATGTCTATAGGAAGAATGGAACTCCCAACCAAGCACCAGAAATTTGACAAGATTACAAAACATATAAAATCCTTCAATTTCTTTCAGATTGCTTGGAGGAAGCTTTGAGGGCCTTCCCATTTATTTATAGTACTGGGTTTGAGCTCCGAGCAAGATCTTCTGAACGGATTGGATTCAAGCTCCTAGTAAGATCTTTTGAGCAAATACATTGTCAGGTTATTGATAATGGTTGTCATTTTCAGCATTTATTTGGGGTGCAGGTCTACTGTATCCTCGTCGATCCCTCTAACGGATAGGATCCTCTGAATCCGACTATGTTGGATCTTCTCGTACGCAGGTGGGTTGAACTATTAGATCTATCTACAAGAAGTTCTCCTTAAATGTAGGTGAATTTGATCCTTGAATCCACCTGTATTCAAACTTTCCCAAGTCAGATCTTTCTTTTTCGAGCTTATTACGAGATTTCAAATTCGGAGATATTTTTTACCTTTCATTACTATTGATTTGCTCCAGTGCCAGCTTGTTGGTCTCCTATCACTACTTTGGAGCTATACTCGATCGTCAGACACAAAGAAATCAATGCTTCGCACGTTGACTGGTAATCGGGCGTTCCACATATGTGTAAGTAATCTTCGGTCGTATCCAACTTTCCAACTTTGCAGCCGCAATCTTTAACCAATACGAAATCAAGCGCTTTTCCACATAAAGTAGTGGACATTGAGGGCATCGTGCTTCCATGGAGACTGATCTTGGATCACGTTCAAACTTGACGAAATAAACAAAATTATTCCAATAAGTTCCTTCCTCCCCGGGCTTAATTGGATCTTTCCTTTCGCAAACCTTTATTTATTTCTCTTATTTTGATGGTTGTATTACCACTGGCATGTTTCAATGCATTATTGGTTATTCCTTTCAATAGCTTAAAAATTGGATTGACCACATAATTTGTTAGGTGATGATTTGAATTTTTTAATATTTTGATTAACGATTTATATTAATTAAATCAATGATGATTTCAAAAAAATCTAAAAATATCAAATAATAAGATCTTTAATTTAATTTATATTGATTCAAAGGGATTGAACTGATGTTAAATAAAAAATTATTAAAAATATATCATAGAAAAAATTATTTTACAATTTTGATTACACTGACATACTTTTAGGAAATATAAATAAAAATAAAATATATAATTAAAATTGAGAGTTTATTAATAAATATATATATAATTTTTAATTTTATTTTTTAATTCTAAATTATATTTTTATTTTTTTAATATTTAAAATAATAGATAAATCGAATGATCAATTTAATTAAATCGACCCTTCCATCGACTTTGATCGAATCACATTGATTTTAAATTTTATCATTCGAATTAATGGATACAACTAGTAAAGTATCAATTTCTGATTGAATCGATCTTTTAAATATCAACTCATTTGACAAATTTTTACCTATTTTTTTAATTTTAATAATTATATCTTAAGTTATTTATTTTTTGTCGAATGGGTAAATCCTTCAACTTTAACAAACTCCACAGCTCTTCGATGACGTGGCCGCCACGATAAAGCAGCTCGGCCTTCGCCCGAAATTACCATCCGCGCCACCCGCTGCTGTCGACCGACGCCTTTTGGTGGGACCCTTCCCGCCTCCGCTTTCGCAAGTGGCCAGCGGATGTCGTGGCCCATTTTCCCTCTGGTCTCTCTGAAGCCCTCGCGATTCCCAAACCACCCCTGCCCACTTTCCCCAACTACGAGACTGCCGCCGCTCCTTTAGGTCCCATTTGACAACGTGATTATCTCACGTTGAGGATAATCTTAATTTTTCTTTATTATTCTAACACAAATTTTTATAAAATAATTTTCAATTATTTTTACTTATTTTTATTATTAAAATATACCTACGTCATTTTCTACTCTTACTTTTAATATTTAATAAATATCTATTAAAATTCTTCATTCTCACTTATATTATTTAATAAATACCTATTAATTTATATCAATATATCAATCATTTTAATCTTATATTTAATCTCTCCTCTTTCATCACCTAAATAGATATTATTTTTACTTATTTTATTTTAATTCATCTTAATCTTTAATGTACCTTTGCTTGCTACCCCGGATACCTATTTCACTTAGGTTATTTTTAGACCGGCACTGACAGCATCACCCAATTGTCCCCCGCTCTTGGTTAATTAAATGCTTTGTGGGTACTTGTTTAAGTATGCACCATCCCTCTTCTTTCATATTCCCACCACATGATTGCCTCCCCAGCAAGGAAGAGGATCCTTTGCCGGTGATGTACATTCTTATGAACATTTACTTCTCTTACAATTTATCGAGGTAAATTGAGTTGCAATGAATGCCTGAGGGTTTAGGTGGATTTAAGGTTTTGTTTCCATCCTAATTCCAGTTGTCTAGGGTATGTCATTTTTGTTGTGTATTTGATGCGTCAAACGTGTATTAATCGAGTCATTTGAGATCCTTATTGAGGCCTTGGACCATGAATAATCAAGGTGAGGAGTGATTCATGATTCCAGGAAAATATTTCTTGCGGAGAGTATGACGTGTGCGAAAAGGAGTTTCATTAAAAATGTATCGTAGTGTAGTTGAATCGTGGGAAATCATTTTTAAAAAGTTGTATTTCTTGATATAACAGTATTCCGAGATTGTTCGTTAGGAACAAATAAAATGCAAACGTCACCATCAAAAGTTTGAAAAAAATTTAACTCGAAAACTAGATTGATTGAATTTGATTCCTTAAGCACCAAATCTAATTTGACAATAAGTGAATTAATCACTCAATATAATTGCAAAGATTATATCTTAATTAATGTATCATGGAAAATAATCAATAAATACGATTAAGCACTAATTAAATGTATCCCGTCAATAATGTTTGCAATCAAACCTATATATATCCAATAATCAAATCAAGAACTAATTAAATAGGATCACACATTAACCCTTGGGAATAAAACTCTTCTCACGATCAGGCCCCTACGAGTTTGCAAATAGGTCCCTGCAAACTTA
Organism: Thalassia testudinum; assembly: GCA_037157565.1. Classification (NCBI taxonomy): domain Eukaryota; kingdom Viridiplantae; phylum Streptophyta; class Magnoliopsida; order Alismatales; family Hydrocharitaceae; genus Thalassia; species Thalassia testudinum. Next base: position 8,223,613 of record JAZHRO010000076.1, on the reverse strand, counting down.
TTTCTTCTATAGAGGGGTCCCTACAGCATCAAGAGCTCAAGCTCTTCTTCTCCATGCGTGCAACCTGCAGGGAACTTCTCGCTGAGGTTGGCAAGAACTGTCGAGGCGTCGGAGATCGTACTAGCAAGTTGCAAGATTTCCTGGGGATCACCACGGAGCTTTTGGCGGTGATGGTCGGTCGCGAGGAAGATGGAGGGTGGAGGCTCGATAGTGGTCATCAACATCGGTGGTGTGTTTGCCGACCACTTGAAAACCACGTCGAAGCTCTCAACCAATGGATCGAGAAGCTTCAATGTGACTCGTTAAAGGAGATGGTAGCCGCGATTTGGCGTGAGGAGGCCGCTGGCGACGTGGCAGATTCGAGGAAGACAACGACAATGGGCAACGTCTGGTGGAGGTCAAAGGTGGTCGAAACTCCAAATTACTTGAGGGCTTTTGTTCCTCTAAGCACGGCAGATGACGGGGATGGTTAGTGAATGGCGTGAGTGTGAGAAACGAGGAGGGGGTAAACACCGGCACTATACGCCAGACGTGAGGAAGATGGCAATGGCCAAGCACCTGGTGGCTTTGAATCCTAGTCCTAAGGTATCTAAGCTATTCTAGAGGGAAAGGGGAAGAAATGGGACTACCTAGAAGCAATGGGGGTGGCCGGAGTGAGGTGGAGTGTGCGGCCGAGGCTCCGGCTGCATGTGGCTGGACATTGGCCAATTGCGAAGAAGATGAACGTAGAAACGGGAGAAATGGCGATGTTTGCGAAATCTAAAGAGCCTGGACTACTCTATGGAGCAAGGGGAGGAAGAAGAGCTACCTTATGTTGGACGAGGGGGTGGGAGATGACCGATTTTGCCCCGTCGCCGTGAAGAAGACAGAAGAGATGGGGAAGAAATCCGATGGTGAGGAATGGGTCAAAGGACCCCCACTTTGGCTAGCAAGGACCGGAGGAAGTTGAGGAAGAAGATGGCACCGCTCTTAAGGTCGGAGCGTGCGCGATGGAAGAGAACGGAGGAGCCACCGAGGTTAAAGACGATGATGATTGTGGCGAAGAAGGGCAAGAAACACGATCAAATCTCGATGAAAAGGTTCACATAAACCTTATGAAGGTTTATAGGAGCACGGCCGCGAGGATTGAAGCGATTTGCAACCCAATCAGGGTCGAGATGGTCGCGACTTGAGTTTGCTCTGGCGACAACTTCGACCGTGGATTGCGGCTTCCATGGATGACAAGAATGGCTGGAGATTTCTCGAAATTGATTTTTTTTTTCTTTAAGGAGATTACTCAAAATTGATGCCCTATGATTGGGGAACCTCTCCACCAAATTTGGTGGAATTCCTCTGCGTAGATTGGGAGAAACAAGCTTCCAAAGATGGCTCTAGACACACATTTCGCAAGGAGGAGGAACTCTTGGAGGAAGATGGTTGCAAGGGCATAAATGCAAGAAAATCAAAAGTTAAGGGGCTCTTTGTATGAAAATCAGAAATTAAAGGATCAAATCACAAACTTGGTCAAGATAGACTTTGATTAGGCTCAAAATTTGTGAGTAATCTAATTTGGTCCCAAGGAATCTAATGGTGACTTCAATTTTGGGTTTTTAAGGAGTTTGATTGGTCAATTTATGATTTAACCTAAAATGTATCAATTACCCTCCTTGGTCTTTATTTTCTGTTAAAATAGGTTCATTTTGTAAAATTAAATGTTCTAAACTTTATAAAATATTTTTCAATGATTTTTAGAAAGTTTATATTTTATTTATTTCTATCAGCGCCCTTTAAATTAAAGTGAGGCTGAAATTAGGATTTTATTAATTATAATTTGATTTTATTTGATAAAATTCTTAAATCGATTAGTGTGAGCTCACTTATTGAAAATTTGAGCTTAGTTAACTTTAATTAAGTATAGGTTTACCCTTAGGTTATTCTACACTTGTATTTGATTATTAAACCAACAAAATAACCTAATTTACATTATTTCCTCTTTACTTAGCCCAGATTGAATTATATCATTGTAATGATTAATTAAATGAATTTAAACTTGGGATTTATCCAAATTGAGCTAGATATGGAAGATGATGGTTTTACCATTAGAGCGCATACAAATTCACTCCCCATAAGAAGTCTTTTGGTGCAAAGAAATTTAGGTTTTGATTCCAAAAGTGAGCTCCGTGGTGCTGATAAAGAAGATGAAGAGTACATCATTTTCCAGTGTGAAGTCACGCAAGCTATATGGTTTTTGATTGGAGTTAGAGTGAATTATTTACATGGTACTTGGATAGAGGTTGTAAGGTTATTGGTGATAAATTAGGTGCATATGAACATCAATAGATGCTTCCATTCCATTTGCTTCACATTCTTTTGCTACAAAGATATGAATTAGTAATGAGAGGGCACATCCTTGATCCACCTATTGCTCGAAGTCATGCACTGAACATGGGAAGATTCTATTCAAGAAAATCAATCTTTGTTTTTGATGATTAGAAGGCTTGAAGAACCCACTCTTGGGTAGGGGCAGCCTGCTCTAATCTTGTTGGAGTAACAGCGGTAGTTGATGTGGCTATTTGAAGCTCTTCATTTTGTGTTGTTGCTATCGTAGTCAATGATAACAACTTGATTATTATAGGTCAAGCATCATTATTGTCTACAAATGATCCAAATGAGGTTGAAGTCTTCACGATTGTTCAAGGCATTCTTTTAGTCTTGAATTTGGCTATTCACATGGATTCTATCACCAGCGATGTAGTTAGTGACGAGGTGTGGCTCATCATAGCTGAAATGCTCAAGTTAAGTTATAAACTAGGTTAGACATTACATTATTAACATAAGAAATGGGTTAGTGTGGAAATTAAGAAAAATGACCTAAAACATGAAATTAGTGTTAAAAACATATAAGTAGGTCACTAAATGAGATTCTATTACTAAAAGCAAAATGATGATCGAATTGCCAATTGAACACAACTCTGAATTCAAAAGTTCAAATTAAGGGTGAAATTAATTTCTTAAATGCTCAATTAAGCTCCAATAAATTTCTTATTACATTTGGACATCAATAGGACCTTGTATTTAAAGTTTCACACTTAGGTCCCCCATGCATTGATATTCTTTTAAGCTAAAAATATTCAGGGACTTACTTGTAAACCTACCGGGGACTGTTTTGATAGCCACAGGGGTCTCTTGGTAAACATTCTACCACTTATGGACTTGTCTACAAATGTCACACCATTATGCACTTAAGCCCTTCTGTGCAACTAACTCAAACACCTGCATCTCTCTCATTCGTTCGCTGTAGCAATGAAGAACACGACCTATCTAGGCCATCGTTCCCATGCGACTTTGTTTGAACGCATATCTTCAACCAATCTTCACGTGAAGATGTGAGTAGCTTCACTTCCAATCCTAGATCTCATCCAATGGTGGGTTTTTGGTTTAAAACTTCTCGCGCATCGTCCTTCTCATCCCTACCTGATGAGAACCTCATCATGAGCCCTAAATTAGCACCATTTAACCCTGATTTGCAAGAAAAAGCTCCTACATAACCTTAGAAAGGCTTGGCTCAGAGAGATTCTGAGTTTGCAAAGAAAACAGAAATTGAGGGGTAAAAATGTAATTTCACCAATCCAATCTGAAAATAAGGTAACTCAGGGTCCAAACATAGGTCAAAATAACCTAATAAGAAGGAAAGTGGGATGATCTGATCCAATAAGGGTTACAGCAATTCCAAAGAACTAAATGATAATCTATAACCCTAAAACAAACCCACTTCAATTCACGAGGTTCGAGGCAAAGTAAAAATAGAATAAATCTTCTAAAATTCATAGAAAAATAATCTCTAGGGTTTAGAACCTTCAATTTGGCCTTAGAAACCTATTTTGATCTACATTGAGAACCATGCCCAATTAACAACTTAATTTGGGTTTTTACGTAAATTGACTGGTCAAATAAGGTTTAACATAGAAATAAAATTCACCATCAGATTCCTTAGGTCCTAATTAGTCATGTATAAAAACTTGAGCCTAAGAAGAAACCTTCTTGACCAACTTTACACTTTGGTCCTCATATATTTACTTTTTGGCCCTCAACTCTTGAACCCTCACATTTTGGCCCCTAACTCTCCTTCGTTCTTTGCGTTCAGGTCCCTCCTGCAAAACCTGACCAGCACCATGCTCCAGCGACCTTGCGCGGAGCATGGCGCCGCGTAGGGTGAGGGAGGGAGCCTGCCAGGTCAAATGGGGGTGCCCTGCGTCGTCAACCACCGCAGGAACACCCCCTGATGGCTGCAACCACCCATACCGGCCGTGCGAACGCACGGACGGTATGGGTATCCTTCCTCCGGTGTCATCCGGCGAGGGAGACACGTCGTCTCCCTCCGCCCTCCTCTCTGGTTCTGCCCCTATAAATACCCCCGTCGCTCCGCCGTTCTTCCCAGCTCGGATCTGACGGAGATACCCCCTCACTTCCTCTCTTCCCACTCCGACAGATGCCCCCTTGCTCCGGCGGCTTCTTCTCCTCCTCCTCCTCGTCGCCCTACTGCACTACCAGCAGCAGGGTTGTCTTCCCTCGCTCTTCCCGCGTCGCGCAATACCGGCGCGCGCTGCCTCTGCCCCGTCCTCGCCGTCGCCCCTTCCTCTGGGCAGTTTCTTCTCCAGCGACAGTCGATACGGCTGTCGCCTGCTCCAGCCCCCCCTCGTCCTGCTAAGTAGGTATAACTTCTCCTCTTCCTTCCCTCTTTCTTTTTTTCACTGTAAATCTTTACTGTCGCCCTCGACCTCGCCCAAACACTCTCACCTTCCCCATCTCCGGCCAAACTCCGGCGACTCGCTCCCGTCATTCCACCACCCCACATGGCTCGCCGACCCTCACAGAACCTCCGCCTCCTCACCCTAATCAACCTCCGCCCTTCCACTTCCCACCAATCGCCCTCTGCAGACCCACCGACCAAACCCATCTCGCCACCTGCAGTTTGACCTAGGGCGGCCCTTAGGCTCCGCCCCGCCACCTGCAGACCCCCCGATCACCTTCGCCGTGCTACGGCGAAGGTCCTCTGCGTATCTGATTAGGCCGAGAGGCCGTTTCCCTGTGAGCAGGTACTTCGCTCGCCGCCGCCATTGCCGAGTGAAGCAGCTTCCTCAACCTGCTCCTCCAGGCGTGCCACACCCAGGTCAGGTTCCCAGGCTGCGTGGGGCATCTCCGCAAAGACGTCCCAGGCTGCAGCTGGGGAGAAGCCCTCGTGTGGAGCCTCGATTGGGCGCTGCCGCCTCCGCGCGGGCGTCTAATTGGGGTGGGACATTTAGTCCCACCTCGGAAACTCGCAGAGGCGCGCGGGCGCTTAAAGGCAAAAAGTGCCTTAAGCTGTTTGCCTCAGTTCACGGGGTGAGGTCCCCTTCACCCGCCCGATTACCCGGCCTCGTCCGCGCTCACGCCCCGCGGACCTAGCTCCGACCCGATTAGCCCGACCTGCACTCCTCGCCCACTATCGCACGCCGGTGGGCCTGGACCCGAGCGTGACCCGCGTACCCGATTACCCGGTTGCTCTGGGAGAGCTTTCGTAAGAGCGAATTCTGAGAGAGAGAGACGCGGGGGGGGGAGGGTAGAGTAGGTTTTGCCCTCCGACGAAAACCTTGAAATGTGCAGGCACAAGTGAAGAAGAAGAAGAAGGACTACGGAAGAAAAATAGGAAGAAGAAGAGAACACAAAGAAGACGGAAGCTAAGGGAGACACTGTAGCAGCAGCGGTTTAAGTCGTCTGATTGCAAATTCAGACGACGTCTTGAAGGCAAGGAAGAAGAAGAAAAGAAGAAGCAGGACTGCGGCAAAGAAGAGGAAAGACACGAAAGAAGAAAAAAGAAGAAGAAAAAGAAAGAAAGTAAACAAGGAAGAACAGAAGACAGAAGAAGAAGAGCACGAGAGGAAGATCTGAAGAACAGAAGAAGAAGAAGAGCACGAGAGGAAGAGAAGAGAAGACAAAGAGGAAGAAAGAAGAGAAAAAGGAGAAACCAAATTTTCATCTCTCTCTCTCTCTCTCTCTCTCTCTCTGTATTTTTGTAATAAGAAATACTGTACTTCTAGAATAAAACTTTCTCCCTGAGTTCGACCTCGGGAACTATTTTATTTCCGAGTAATAAATTTTTAATTGTAACGGCAACCGTAGAGCCATCTTATCCTATACTACAATGACTCTACTATAAGAGACGCGTCGCAGTTGTCCCCGTTAACACTACCGTTAGACCTAATCTAGCCTAATTTCACCTCCACGGTGACCAGATCACTCCGCCTACTTAAGCACTTGCTTGATGCTCGCGCGATGCTATTAGCTCCCCCCGCCCCCCACTCTCTTGGAGTTGGTCCTTTCGTCCCCTTCAGTTCATCTTCTTACTCTGTCTCTACTCCATTGCTGCGACAGTGGAGCTCACTTCCTTCGATTCTCCTCGCCACTAAGGATCGCGTAACTTCCCAGGGTGACCCAAAACTCCACTAGCGAGTTTTCCTTCCATCGGAGCTCCTCCCCCATTCGTCACTACAGTCACCAGCAGCAGATCCTCTTTCAGGTCCCATTTGTCCACTTAGTTAGGTTTTCCTGCTTTATAGATTAGATATAGTGATAGTTAGTGTACTGTAGATCAGTAGGAGTAGATCAAATAGTGTATTCAGTGATGTGTTGGCTTAGATTAGAATAGTTTAGTTTAGAATCGATTTCGTCCTCTATGATCAATTCAAATCAGAGAGGTGTTTTCACCCCTTTGTATTGTTCATACAGCTCCCTCACCACTCCATGTTCATGTTCATCCACTTTCCTTGTGATTTTAGTCATTATTCATCTCCATCCATTAGAACTTTTATGGATCTAAAGTTCTTTAGCTTCTAGATCCATAAAGTGTTCAATACTACATGAGGGTGATCCCATTCACTCCAATGGATCACAATCACCCTCTCTTGAGTTGAATTGGACTTGGTTTGTTTGTTCGAACCTAGTTTGACTTGATGGATTGATTGATGAATTTAATGAGAATTTTGGTTTCTAACTGTTTTAATCGATCAAATTGAGTTTATATCAATGTAATTGGTCTGATTTCAATGGGTATGAGCTATTTTGATTGGAATTTGAATGAGCATTGTGTTTATACCTAATTTTCGGATGTTGATGTTATTTTTGGATAGTTTAGGCCAATGAAAATTAGTTGCACTGATTTGAGGTTTAAACCATGTCCTAATTGAATTTACAACACTGCATTGGATATCTGAACACCAATCAATGGTGCGCAGATATCCTAAATGATCAAATCATCTTGGCAAGCTTAAACTAAAATTTCCAGCTGGATGATATTTAATTTGAATCTGCATGTGATTTATCTGTTGACCAATGTTTTGTTTAGGTTTGTTTTGTCTTCATAAAATTTAGTTTGATCTGATTTTTAAATCTAATATGGATCCTTACCTCCACACTGTTTATAGTGTAAGGCAAGGACATATTAGAGATCTTAAGGTTTGAAATCAACTGATGGGATTTTCAGGGGGTTTTGGAGCTTTTGAGAAAGATTTCATAACATCTGGGATTTGGATTATCAATATTGAAAGCTGCTCTAGGTTAATGTTTGAATTAGGTTTGATCGGATTTGTTATGATAGCTAATCTATTTTTCGTGGTTCTGAATTGATTTTCAGTAAGATTGGATTTCAGATTTCAGTTGTTTGGTGTATGAAATGTTGATTTGTGCTGAGACGTCACTTAGATCTTTGCTTCTAGATCTTATGAGGTTTTATGGAGCCTCAGATCAGACCTACTTCGTCTGATTAGAGCATAACAGCAACATTAGCAGCTGAAATAGCTACTGGAAGTTAATGTAGCAGCAAGTATGGAAGAGAGGGATTTGGGATGGTTTGAAGGGTGGAAGGGGTTGACATTATGTTACACTGTTAGAACATCTTGAGCAAGCTTTCATGTACATTATTTGATCTTATATTTGATGTGAAAGTTTGTAATCTCTTTATTTTGATTCATTGTCAGCTACGTGTAAAGTGCCTAACTGTCCAACTTATAAATTTAGATGAATTGAATGTTAAATCATGCTTAATGATTCAAACATGTTTCATGTGATGTATTAAGTATGTTTCGATGGTTACATGTGATTCTAGCACTTATAGCTAGCTCATTTTAGAGCCTGAGGTTCTTTGTTGAAAACCTATTGAAGGTCTAAATTGGGTTAGGTTTGTATATAAATAAAATCGCTAAAAAAATCACAAAAAATTAAAATAAATCTATCTTGAGTAAGATAAGGGATTTTTTTAAGTGTATGCAAAGTTTCAAAGTATTCCGAACCCTCAACTTGGTAGAAATACCAGCCGATGATTCGGTCTACTTTGAAACTTAATAAAAGAGTTCAAATCAAAAATCACAAAAAGAAACTATTCTTCTTTCATCTCACCCTTTCCCTCTCATCTCCTATCTCTATTATATATATAAACACCATAAAAATCAGAAAATGCCCAAAAATACCTAAAAATGCCTTGTACATAGTATTTATGCTTGTAAATATAACTTGATACTAAGATATATGTAGATATGGTATTATATGTAAATAATGTACATAAATAACTTATAAATGTACTCTATATATTTAATTAAGCATTTAGAATGATTAATTGTATACGTAGCTTTATGGTCCAATTGTATATTAATTTATATTAAAGTAAATGTAAATAATCCTAAGTAATTATAAAGCATATGTATATGCCTATAGTCATATGTAATACTGTACATACATATTTAAGTAATTAATATATACTGTATGACACCTGTATATTAATTTATTTATGTATTTATTGTAATTAATTAAGTTATCAAGTTAATAAGGTAAGTTATTAGCTTAAAATAAATTAAATTAGGAAATTAAGTCAATACTAAAGTAATCTATACTATACATTTATACATATTAATTTTAAATATTTTCAACCTATTTATATTGTATTTGTATTAGATTACAATATTTATAACTTAAAAATGTATATAACTACTTAAAACATGTGTTTAAATGTGCATAAATTAAAATAAAGGCTCTAAAATAAAATACAAATGTATAATAAATACCTTAATATGTTAGTTAACTGATTATAAAGTCAATTGCATTATTAATTTATCAATTTGTACCTTAATTAAAAAATTAAACCTTAAACTAACATGTATAATTCCTTAACTTTAACTAATTTTAATATATATTTAAATAACTTATTTTGATAAATTAATTACACAATTAAGTAGACTTATATAAGGGCTTCCAACCTATATAATTTATTTAAAATTTAGAGTTAAATTCGACCATCAAATCGAAGGCCAAAATTCCTAAATCACAATGCATGCAATGCTGAGCTGCACTCAATTGGGTGCCACTAAAGCACCACATCATGGGTGACGGAGCACTTGAAGTTGTATTTAACGAATTCACGCTGAGGGCTCCTCTGTCGTCACAGCATAGTGTGCTTATAAACCATCCTCTCACTCTCTAATCTGAGCATTCTATGAGCATATATTGTGAAAATTGGTGCATGGGTCGGGGGCCTGTGCACACTGTACTAGGCCCTGTAGTAGGACTGTTATGGGCTTGAAATGAAACGAATAAAAATGCATCCTAATTGAATTAGGGTCAACTTAGTAGTGGTATGATCCCATCCTATGGGGGTACTGTGTATCTCACGAAAGGCCAGCCTGCCCATTAAAAAATCAAATTTTGGTTGAGTGAACAGTAAAGGGTTGCGTGTGTGAGAGATTTCTGAAGATCGACTAAGTGTCGAAGAAGGAAGAGAAGGAAGAGGAGCATTGAAATGGCTAAGTATTGGAAGGCTTGTGTTGTGTGGTGTTGTGTGAGACCTATGTATATGTATAATATGTATACATATAAAGTAGGTACATGTGTATAGCATATAAGTATATAATATTAGATGTATATGCATAATAAAAATAAAATATATATGTATAATGTATACATGTATATATATGTAAATAGAATAGTATATATTATTGGAGTCTTATATATATATAGATAAATTTTAAGGCTTTACTGATGAATATATCCGTCACTATAGATATATAATTATGTCAATAAACATATTCTTTTTCCTTATATGTTGTATATATTTTTACTAAAGCTATAGTGACATATATATATGTTATTAGAGTTAATATTATATGTTAGTATATTTAGTTTAGTGTATATTAGTAGTTATTTTTGTACATATACTTAGGTATTATTTAGAATAATTGTACAAAACTAGCATAATGTAGCATTACCTAGTTTTTAATGCTTGTTTAGTTGTAAATATGTTTAAAGCATTGTAGTGAACATTAATTGTTTCTTTTATACATAATTGACTAATTCTCTTATTAATTGATTCATTAATTCATGTTGTAAATGAAATTGACATTTTTGGAGTAAAAGAACATTTTTGGAATATAAAAAGTGATGTATATCAATAACTATCTCTTCGTCAAAGACCTGAATTAAATTAATAAAAATTATATAAATAAATAAAATAACGCGACATCTATTTCCGTTGTGACATATATGCGATGACAACGATAACATTTAAAACGGGGTTTTTATTGCAGCCCAATTGTCGACGATTAGTTAGTGCCATTAACCAAATATTGAAGCATTTGCAACCTCCTTGCTAGTCAAGGCAGGCTATTATCAAATGTCAATTCTTGTTGTTGGTTACTTCAGGCTTATGTTTGATTAAAGTTCCAAGGGATGTTGTTGTTATGACACATAATTTAGTTAAATTCTGTATCGATTTGTCTGTGTTTGGTATTTAGCAATGGCCATATTTCTCTTATATTGTATGAGGTTGCAATTCAATGAAAATCTCTTTTAACCTTCAAAGTAAAAAGAAATCAATTAAAGAATGGTTAAACCAACAAAGATACAAATAGTGGTGAGAAACTCCAACACATAAGGATAAAGAAAAAAGATGTAGAAAGTCTTAAAGAGATAGGGGAGTAAATGCTACTTGCTTGTTAATCGATCTCTTTTCCAAAAGTGAAATTCATAGATCTAAAAGAGACCCTCTTTTATTGAGGCCCTCTTTATTCTAACTAATGCCTCCTTTGATTATTATGTGAAGGGTACGTGAAAGTTATCTTTGAAGATTCTTTCAAGATGGTGAAAGGGACAAGGGGTTCAAAACCCTCACATCATGGTGATTGATGCAAATTCCAAAGAAATGCATTAATCAGGTTCCTATATAATACCTTCATGCCTTGTTTAGGAATAACTAATTCATGTGGTACTCCAAGGATATTATAACAATTCTAGATATTTTAAGTTATGAATCTACGCCGAGGGCACATATTGTATTTTCTGGTTTGCACATTTTGGCAACCATATGGAAAATGCATTGATCTTGTTTTCAAGAATTTAAAGCTTTATAATTCATAGAAAGTGCTTTTTGGATAACTTATGTTCTCAAGGTTTGAAATTGCAGTTCAAATCTTAAATGATAATTTTGTTCTGTTGAAACTTTTAAGCAACATAATTAGGCCATTAATTAGAGTGATATGATCTTATTATTTTTTACTATTTCCTTAAGCTAATTCCACCAAGGGAAAAGGTATCCTCAAGTCCAAGTTGGTTGTTTTAAGAAGTTATTTAGAGTAAACTTGTGAGAGGATAACCTAATATTTGAACATTAGCGCTTTTTCATTATTAGAACTAATATATGTTGGGCTTAATGTAGTCTGCTTCGTGGGTATCCTAGGTTCTCTTAATTGTGATTATTATGAAAGAAATCTAGACTTTTGTAAATCTAAGCATGCAGGGGGATTAAGAGAATACCCAAATACAAATTTGGGTTCTCTCTTATAATATTATATCAAGAGCTTGCTCACTTGCAAAGTAAAGAGCAACAAGGATTGATCTCCAATTTAAACTTCATATAAAGTAAGTATAAATAGGTGTTAACTCAACTTCCTCAAACGTAAGTCTTGTTTTTTAAAACTCACGGTATAAATCGAGCCTTTGAATTATTTTGTCACCCTTCTTATCGAGCATGGGATATGCATGACTTGTATCGATCGGTAAAGAAAATGATATATAAGATCCATCCATTGTGTTTTGCAAGTTAATTACCGATAAGGGGGTAAAAAGTAGTTTTGGATCTAAAATTTTACACATAATTCAGTAAAAGATCCACCTATTCGATTACAAGATAAGTAGGAGGATCGGATCTTTTTCGACTCGTCTACGATCAATCGGACGTGGATCCAACTCACATTCGGGCGGACCTAGATTTACCCAACCAGTTAGAAGATTCGGTGCATCCAAGGTCATAACAACAACAGTACAGATATAACTACACATAATCTGACAGCGGATAAATAACCTGACAAAAGATGTATTGGAGATCATGGAAAAGATCCTACTTAATTAGGATTTTTCCCATGTTATAAATAGTGAGGAGAGATCCCCGAGAGAGGGGGAAGCAATCCATGTAATGAAATCTAAGAGAGAAAAAGACTCTGAGAGACTGTAACATCACCATTCATAGTGGATATTTTAAAAATCTTGCTCTTCTTCCAGACATATACCCCTTACAATAAAATTAGGTAACTAATCTTCTTATTTCTTTAGTAACGAATTACTTGAGATTACTTATTTATAATTATATTATATTTCAAAAGTCAATAACTTTTGTAATGACCATCATTAACCTCGGCGACAACTCCCCAGGTCAATCAAATAATGCCGTACATGAAAAACATCAACAAAAATATCGAGCTTTTCCATACATCTAAGGATTGAAAAATCATTCCTCTGTAACACCCTACCTTAATTTTCCTGTTCAAAAATCTCAGTAATGTTTCCAATCACTTGCAACTCTACTCACGAGCCCCCAGGAAGGCCAAGTCGAAGTAACTGCAGCCTCTCCGCATGTGCTCGATCGTTCGTGCACCATCCAATCCAACAGCGACTGTGGATAGCTGAGATGCTGTGATCTGATGTTTCCTAGATCTGATCTCATCGGTCTTGCTGCCGAGTCTCGGACATGAAACATTCCTAGAATTTAATTCCTATATCGTGGACTAACTTGCGAGGACATGTTCCTTTTTTTCTACATTGTCTAAGCAGTCCTGTGATCCAGTTAACACGTATATACCATGTGCTTTGAACATTTGTGGTAAGAGTTGCATTTTGCGGTAAAAAAAAAAAAAAAAAAAATGTTACGACTACCAACTTTGTGCCCACCAACATAAATATCAATTTTACGACGACTTTGAAACTGTCGTATATTCATCGATCTCATATTGTTAGTGGCAGGACACAAGTGGCAGGTGTTATATTTAAAATTGTCGCAAAACTATTAACGCAACACACCTTTCGATAACGTCACAAGACATCGATTCAGCGCTTTTGGTCGCGAGTACCCCTTTCTCCTGTAATGTCATCTATAGGTTTTCCAATAAAATAGAAATAGTGCATGCATTGGTACACATTTGTTGGGAGTTTGATTTTACTTAATATTTACATGGCTAGTTGGATATGTATGCAGACTTTGGTTTACATGGATGGGCATTCCCATGCATGGTTCCATGGGTACGTAAGTCAAAAGCTTGCAAAGTGGTCTACGCTTGTGGGCTTGAGTCAATTAGGAATCTAGTGAAGACGTACAGAGTTAGGTTTAGAAAATTAATAGCTAAACGGGTCGATTTGAATTAATTAATCTAACATGCAACCACTACTAAAACGTGAAGTGCGATAAGGGTATCCATAATATAAGTTTCCCTATATGCACGGGACAAGTTCACGAATAATGGTATTTTCCAACAATGTGCATGTGGTATGAAAATTATGGGGCTAATTAAGGTGCATGGCTACAACAATAGTTATTTATCTTTGATTCATGTATGAGCCGAACCTATTGTAAGTTATTTGTAAGATTAGGAACCTTGATGTGAGCTCGGTTGAAGTGGGATGACCTTGCCTTTTCCCCTCTAAAAAAAAAAAAAAAAAATAGAATTTGGAGGATGAAGTGTGGAAGCGACCAAGCAGAGGACAGCAAAATCAGATTCTTAGTATGCCCAAATCAAGAATTATTATTGTTTGTAACCTAACAAAGGTCCCTGTGGAATCGCATTTATTCCAAATCAATCCATTCTAATATAAACCCAATTGAATTCAATTTAATTCATAAAATGTCACATTAGATCATCTTCCTTCCTCTTTGAGCTCATTTTCTATTTTTCCAAATACCATGATATGATCTATCAAAAAGTTGAAAATAAATCCTAAATTTTCACTTGCATGCTTAGTAAAATAATAGAATTAAATTTAAAAAAATTTCTCACAAAGAAATCAAACTTATGCACATAAAGAGGATTTTACGTTCAAGAAGCTAGAGTTGGTATAGGAGATTATGTGCATGCAATGAGTTAGATACATGATATGGCATGCCTAGGAAATAACTCAAAGTTGACACTTGGTTACATTTTGTATACTTGTTTGAATTGATACCACTTTCTAATCAGTCCATGCCAGAAGAAGAAAACGTAGGAAGAAATATTATGGTCGCTCAACTCTTGCGAGTGAGTTTTTGCTTTCTATTTATAGACTTTGTTTACAGATATTTAAATCAAGATTGATCTCGGATTCACGCAGCTGTACAACAAAAAGCATCCTTTTATTTCAGATTGTGGTTGCAAGAACGAGTCACAGTTGTTGACGTGGTAAACATTGGTTTGTTGAAACCAAGTCTTCAAATGTTATCTAGCTAATATCCCCCCTCAGTCAAAAGGAGCTAAGTGATTGCAGACTGAAAAATATGAAGTTGTTGTCGAATGCGTTGGAAGGCACTCTTAGGAAGGGACTTTGTCAAGATGCCTGCTAGTTAATCTTTGGATGAAATGAACTTTACTTGGAGGGCTCTGCGTGCAACTTGTTCACGAACAAAGTGGTAGTTAACCTCGATGTGTTTCATTTGGGTGTGGAAGATGGGATTGGCAGAAAGATAAGTTGCACGTATGTTGTCACATAAAGTATTGGAGTGTCATTATTGAATACATGCAGCTCATGTATATTCAGCTTCTGTTGACAAGTGTGATACACTTTGTTGCTTTTTGGAGGACCAAGAGATAAGGTTAGTACCAAGAAATAGCAAATATCCATTTGAAGATCGACGATCTTCTGTGCAACTTGCCTAGTCAACATTTGAATAGGCTTGAAGGGTAAATGGAGAGGAAGGCTTAATTAGAAGTCCATATGATAATGTTCCTTAGATATAGCAAAGTATACGTTTAACATGGTCCTAGTGCTCACCTGTCGAATTTTGCATGAATTGACATGCCTTGTTGACTGCAAAGGAAAAGTCTGGTCGAGTCAATAATAAATATTGAAGAGCACCAATAGTTTGTCTATATAAGGTGGGATCCTAAAATGGTTTGCCAATACTAGTTAACATGCTTGAAGCTGCCATGGGGGTCTGAACTGGTTTACATGTGTTCATATAAGTTATGCATAAAAGATCAACAATATATTTTTGTTGAGAGAGAAGTAAACCTTGACTGATGTGGTTTGCTTGAATGTCGAGGAAGTAGTGAAGAAGCCCGAGATCTCTCATGTGAAATTCATCTCTTAAGTTATTAAGCAGCCAGGTTATTTCAATGGAGGTGGTGCCTGTAACTATGATACCATCCACACGTAAATAAGAACATACAACCGTTGAGTGCCATTAGCCCAGATAAATAAAGAAGTATACGTCTTTGAAGAGTGAAAACCAAGTTTCTCAAGGAAGGTGCCGAGTCGGCTGTACCATGCACGAGGAGCTTGTTTTAAACCATAAAGAGACCGTTGTAGACAACATACATGATTTGGTTTGTCTAGATCTGAGAACCCTGGTGGTTGAGACATGAACACTATCTCATTGAGATGACCATTAAGAAAAGCATTACTGACATCAATTTGATGAAGAGGCCAGTTACTAGATACTACAATAGACAAAATTGTACGGATTGTTGTTGGCTTTATAATAGGACTAAATGTATCAATATAATCTACCCTTCCCTCTAATTGTAGCCTTTTGCAATTAATCGAGCCTTGTATCTGCCAGTTTTACCATCGAGCTTATGTTTAAGTCGAAAAGCCCATTTGCATCCAATGACATTCATATCAGGCTTGTAAGGAACTAGCCTCCAAGTGTGATTTGTCAATAGGTCATTGTATTCTGTTGTCATAGTTGCATGCCATTGTGGATCCATATTTGCTTGAGAAAAACAGGTGGTTTCTGTGACAGGATTTAGTGTTGATAGCAATGTCGGTGGAATGGAGTGGGCGGACATTCGTTTGAGACTAGCAAGTGTACAGTAGTTGACAGGTTGACGTTGCCGTAGTTGTGGTTGAGGTACCATGGCCAAATTGGGGGGAGCTAACGAAGGAGGTACTCGAGATCGTGGTGAAGGAATGACACTTATATTTTTGAGAGATAGAGAGATAAACAACCACGGGGACATTGGATTAACGGGAGGTCATGACACAAGTACAGAAACATTTCTATGGGGAAACACAGTTTCGTCAAATTTGACATGGCGTGTTGTGTACGTTTTTTTATTTTTGTTATTGTAGCATAGATAGCCAAGATGATTTTTGGAATAACCAAGAAAGATATTGTGTTGTCTTGTAGGAACACTTGTGTTTGTTGTAGGGTCTTAAAAGAGGGTACACAGCACAACCAAACACTTTGAGGAAGGTATAATATGGGTGTTTGTTATAAAGGCAGAAATAAGGGGTTTTATTCTATAGGACTTCTGTAGGAAGTCTATTAATGAGAAAATTTGCAGCGTCAAAGGTAAAATGCTAGAAGGTTTTGGGGAGAGAGGCATGACCAAGTAGAGTAAGACCAATATCAACAATATGATGAATTTTTCGTTCTGAGGCTTCGTTTTGTTCATGGGTGTGTGGACAAGAGATGCGATGCACAATGCCTTTAAAGCTGAGAAAAGTTCTAAGACTTTGGTATTCACCACCCCATCAGGTTAAAGTTTTTGAATTTTTGAGTTAAACTGACATTCCATCATCTCATGAAATAACTGAAAAATAGATGCTACTTCATTTTTGTGTGCCATAGGAAACAGTCATGTTTGCTTGGAGAATGATGATAACGTCATCATTAGCCATATGTAGCTTAAATTACTCATAATCAATTGATAAATGCCCCTACGTAATCGTCAGAAGACTGTAATTCACTGCATATTCATTCTGAGAAATAAATATGAAAATAGGGGTAAAACCACAGTTTTAACAAAATATCTTAATTGCAGAGCAATCACGGGATTTCTCAGGGGTTAATTGAAGGTCAAATGGTCATAAATGTCTAATAAGAGGGTCCATGCAAACAAAAACGGGTTTTCATGCATTTTGAGAATTAAATGACATCTGAAACCCTAAAAACAGACTTGCTTAAATAACTGAGGTTTCGATCAGTATAAAATTCACATAAACCTTCTAAAAATCATAGAAAAATATTCTCTAAGGTTTGATACCCTTGATTTGACCATTGGAACCCATTTTGATCTAAAACAGAGTCTTAGTTGGACAATTGTCATAATTTGGATTTCTAGGCAATTTATCTAGTCAAATTTGGTAAAAACCTAAATCCAACTTTACCATCAAATTCCTTGGGTACAAATTAGGTTTGTACCAAAATTTAGGTCCAATCAAAGATCATATTGACCTAGTTTGCATTTTGGTCCAATCAAATTCTTCTCACTTAAACCCCTAGGTTTTGAAATCCTTACAAATAACCCCCCAGCTTTGTTGTATTCTTCACAAGTAGGTCCCTCCCGCCTTCCTTCAAGCTAATTCCTAAACCCACTTCGCTGGCAACCTTCAATCAGGGATTACTACCTGATTTCGCGGTCAAACCCTTCCAAAATTGGAAGGAGGATTCTTGAGGAGATCCTTGATCATCTAGACCTACTCCTACCTTCCAAATCTATTCATGGAGCTCATGTGAACTCCTTGAATCCATATATCCCACTTGCAAAAATCATGGAGTTACAAGATTGTTTCCAAGCTTGAAAGTCCTCCTTAGGGCCTATAAAAGCACGTCGAGGGCATGCCTTACCTCTTTAGTAAGGTTTGAGGCCAAAAATCCCTTCCTAACCCTACCTCCAGCCACTCTCCAACCAAGCTCCGGCGAGCTTCTTCAACCTCCTTCTTCTGACCATTAGACGGTCAAATCAAGTAGCCTATCATCTTCCTCATCTTCCTCCGCCTCTCGTTGACCAAAGCGAAGGCACCTAGACCTCATTCTTCCTTGCTGTCCCCCTCCGAAGATCTTCACCTTCCATGGCTCCGATGAGCCACAACCGGTGCCAATCCTACCTCCTTCGTCCCGTTAGAGTAGGTAGTTAGGTTCTTTTAGAATTCTAGGTTGGTTTTCCTGTTCAAAAACCTAAAATTACCCCTTGACGCACACGCTCACCATCATCTCTCCCATATCCTGCCATCTCTCAAGTGTGGCCCATCTCACACCACAAGCCGCCAAATGCCTCGCCACCTACTCGACAACCTCCGCCACATCACCATGACTAAAAGCCCTCTCCTATTTCGCCACTCCACCCACCCAAACCGCCCACCGAACTCACCCACCTTTACACTCCTCCGACTTCGACACACCACCATACGCCGCCATCCTCCATGAAAACACCACTACTACACTTGCCGTGGTTCGACGATGTTTGTGAAATATTTTAGTGTGGCCATGAGGCCTTATTCATGAGTTTCAGGTATACGTCGTTGTTGTCCGCCACTGCCATTATCTCCGTCCTCGCTTGCAATTCTCTGGTGTTGAAAGCCCCAGCCGTTACACCCAGGTCGTGCGAAAGGCTTCTAAGACCCTTCCAAGGTGGTCAATTGAAAACCAAAACCTCAGCTGCCACTCTAATTACTCGAAGAGGACTACTCGCTGCTACTTGGATACGTGAAGAGAAGAAGCCTAAAGCTTAGTCCCACATCGTAGGATTTGGGAGCAGTGAGCGTGCATATATTAAATTTCCCACATGGGCTTATCGCCTCAAGTACATTGGGGTGAGGTCCCGCTCAGCACTCACTTAACCCGACACGCCTGATGGGAACACCATCATGAGCCCTAACTAGCTTATTTTGCCCCAATTGAGTCAATAAATCCTCCTACATAACCAACTGAAGGCCATAATTCATTGTATAACCTTTCAGAAAGAAAAATAAGAAACTAGGGATAAAACTGTAATTTTACCAATGTAGTACAACCACGGGTTCTCTCAAGGGCTAAACAAATGTCAAATGGTCTTAATAAGATAACAAGTTCGTTGGATTTGACAGAAAAGGGTTTGTGTGTGTTCTATGAATTAAATGACTTCTTAAAATCCTAAAAGCAGACCCACTTAATTAACCAAGGTTCTGGTCAGGATAAAATTCACTTAAACACTCTAAAAATCATAGAAAAATTTCTCTAGGGTTTAGTACCATTAATTTGGTTATCAGAACCCATCTTGACCTAAAATGGAGCCTCAGACAGATATTTTCCCTATTTGGGCTTTTACATAAATTACCTAGTCAAATGTGATCAAAACCAAAATCCAACTTAACCATTGGATTCCTTGAGTCCAAATTTTGGTACAAGAGAACTTGTCTTGACCTAGTTTGCAAAAAGGTCTTGTTTGATTACATTTCTACCCCTAACTTTCAAAAATCCTTGCAATCAGCCCCCTAACTTCTTCGTCGTCCTCACAAATAGGTCCCTCGACCATTATCGCGGAGGAATCCTACTCCGACGACCTTTGACAGAGAAGATCTCCTTGATTGCTTGGAGAATCCCCTCCAAAATTAGAAGGGATATTCTCTGAGAAATTTCCTCCAATATGAACCCAATTAGATGCTTCAGATCTCCCCCAATCTCTCATGCGAATGCATGAGAGATTTGGGTCCTTTAACAGTTTCCATCTCCGGCGAAGCATTCCTTGCTTGGAAGCTTGGCTTCCAAGTACAAAACCCTCTCAGATCCCTATTTAAGAAGCCCAAGATACAATCGATTTTCCTCAGCCTGAAATTGGGCCGGAATCCTCCAAATTCCTCTCTCCCCTCGTCGGACACAACTCCCTGCAAGCTCCGGCAACTTCTCCCTAGCTTTTTCGTCGTCCGGCCACAATACTAGTGGTGGATTCACCTTCAGCACCATCCTCCGCGTTGAGCAATACCCGCCGCCACCTCTCCTACGGAGGTTCATCTTCCCCACGTCCGGCAACGACATCGGCGTGGGATTCCTTTCCTTTTGTCCCTTACAAATAGGTTTTTAGGCTCCCTATCTTCCCTACTTTCTCCCTCTCTATTTATTTCCCAAAATCAACCACCGACGCCACCGAACACCGTCATCTCCTCCACCTTCGATGACTCCTCCGGCGAGGTGCTCCCGTCACTACGCACCTCCATGCACCTCGTTGACCACCCTACGACCTTCGCCTCATTTCCCTGATCACTTCCCCTCACTCCATGCACTCCATCGACCACCCAAACACCTCACCAAACACACCCACTCACAACCACACAGCATTCCCTATGCATGCACTCACAGACATTGCCACGCCACGCCACCACTCCCAGCACATCCGCCGTGCTCCGACGATGCTCCATGAATGATTTGACGTGGCCGAAAGGCCGTTCTCTTGATTTCAGGTATCAAGCCTTGTCCGCCATTGCTGTCAAGCTTGAAGCTACGCCCAGGCTTTAGTCCCAGAGCGCGCGGAATCACCTCGCGCACGGTTCCAAGCTCTCAGTTGAAGACGTGTACCTCTGCAGCCTCACTAATTTGGCCACACACCTGCTGCTGTGTGCGTGAAAGGAAGGTGGGACATTTAGTCCCACCTCGGAAGTGAAGAGGCACTTTCATGCGCATAAATTGAAAAAGTGAAAGAGGTTGTTCGCCTCCAACACTGAGGATGAGGTCCTCCTCCCTGATGAAAACCTCATCATGAGCCCTAACTAGCATATTTTGACCTAATAAGGTGAACAAAAGCTCCAACATAACCAAGAGAAAGGTTTAATTCAAGGGAACACTAATCTGGGAAGAGAACATGAAACAAGGAGTAAAACTGTAATTTTACCATTGCAGTGCATCAACAGGATTTCTAAGGGTCTATACATGGGTCAATTGGACTTAATAAGAGAAAATGTGGGATGGTTTAGTCAGATAAAGGTTATTGTGAAATTTAAGAATTTAATGACATTCTGTAAGACTAAAACAAACCCACTTTAATTCATAATGTTTCAGGCAAGATAAAAATCAACTAAGCCCTCTAAAATTCATGGAAAAAATATTCCTTAGGGTTTAGAACCTTCAATTTGGCCTTTGGAACCTGTTTTGACCTAGATTAGGGTCCAAGCCCAATATTTGACCTAATTTATACCATTGGATTCGTTAGGTCTAAATTAGGTTTGTACCAAAATTTAGACCTAGGGGAAGGACATCTTGACCAACTTTACAAAATGGTCCACCTAATTACATTCCGACCCTTAACTTTTGGAAACCCTTGCGAATATCCCCTCAACTTTTCTTCACTCTCTTCATTTTGGTCCTTCTGCCATTGTAGTAGGGACCCATACCGCCGATGACTTTGCGAGGAGGTTCTCTCCTCGTTTCCCCAGGGAGCTACTCCCAGATTTGAAAGGGGAGCTCTCTGCGAAGTCCCATACCTCATGAGCAGCTCCCCATGCCTTGAATCACCCCATACCTCTCGTGCGAACACTCGAGAGGTATGGGTCTCACTCCGGCTATACCTCTGACGATGTGTTCCCGCCGCGTCCTTGTGATTCCCCCTCTGCCCATGCCTATTTAAGCAAGCCCAGATCATTCCGCACCTCCCAAGCCCATTTTGGCCAAAGATAACCCCCCAATTTCGTCTCCTCCTCCTCCGGCCATTTGCCCGCAAGCTCTGGCGACTCTCCCTCCCTCTTCTCGTCGCTCTGCCACCGTACCAGTGGCAGAGCCATCTCCGCCTCACTCCTCCGTATCGTGCCGTACTCGCGCGAAGCTCTTTGACCTCCTCATCGTCGCTGCCTCTCCATCTCAGGGTCTTCGTCTCCGACAACGGCCAATACGTGCCGTTCGCCCTCTGCATCCCCCCTGCACTCCAAATACCCTAGATAATTTCCTCTTCTTCCCCTCTTCATTTTCCCCTTATTAATTTCACAAATCGCGCACCGACCACCACAGACCATCATCACCATCTCCACCTCTGACCAGACCACCGGCGAGGTGCTCCCGCCACTCCACGCATCCACCCACCTCACCAATCACCCCACGAGCTCCGCCACGACTCATTGATCATAACCCCTCTTCCCATTCACTGCCACACGCTCCCAACATGCCCCCCGAACACACCCACCTTCACAGCCACAGGGTAACCTAGGCACGGACGCCTAGGCCACCCCGTGCCACACCGACCCCCGCCTCACCTTCGCCGTGATACGGCGAAGGTTTTCTTGTGGTTTGACAGGGCCGTAAGGCCATATTCATGTTGATAGGTGTCGACCCTCTCCACCGCCATTGACGCAGTAAGGAGCTTGCTTAGGAGCTCCTCCAGGTCTCTCCGTTGTAGGTGAAGTGCCCCAGGTCGCGCGGAATCCCTTCGCGCACAACCCCAGCCAAGCGATTGGCACTGAAGCCCCACGTAGTTGCTGTAATCGAGCGCATTACCTGCTACGGACACACGCGAGAAGGTGGGACATTTAGTCCCACCTCGGAGTTTTGAAGCTTGCAGCGCAACATAAATTGAAAAAGTGTCAGGGACTTATCGCCTCTTGACACGGGGTGAGGTCCCCTTGCCCACCACGTCTCGTCTGCGACCCACACCTCCGCGGACCTGGCTGCCTGACCCGACTACCCATGCACTTCTCGCGCACCACCCACGCTGGTGCGCCTGGTTCTGGGCACGCTGACCCGACCCGTTTACCCAAGATGGCTCTGGGAGAGCGAGCCTGAGAGAGAGAGAGAGAGGGAGAGAGAGAGACGCGAGGGAGGGTAGGGGCTAGGTTTTGCTTCTGTGTGTGTGCAGGGAAGAAGAAGAAGAGCAGCTGAAAGAGAAGGAAGGACTTGAAGAAGAAGAAGGAGGAGGCGCAGTGGAGAGAAGCGGGAGCAAAAGAAAGAAGAAAAAGAAGGAGCCAAGGAAGAGGAAAGAACAGAAGAAGGAGGAGCCGCAGAAGAAGAAGAAGGCAAGGAGGGGGCGCAGCAACTCAAGAAGAGAAGAAGAAGCCAAGGGGAAAATCGAAGTGAAGAAGAAAAGAAAAAGAAGAAGCACTGTAGCAGTCGTCAGTTAAGACGTCCAACTCACAGAATCAGACGTCTGAGAAAGCAAAGAAAAAGAAAGAGAGAAGAGAAGAAGGAAGAGAAGAAAAAAAAAGAGAGAATCTATTTCTTTTTTTTTACATTTTCCTCTCTAGCATTCATACACCTTTCATTACTATTGAACATCTTTCAAGTATAATTTGATATTGTGATTGTTCTTCTGAAATACCAATTTGCTCCCTTAGTTCGACCTCGGAAGTTTTTTTTTAATTTCGAGTAATAAAATTTGATAATCGTTTTCGTGGTGATTTCAAATATACTACAACGAATATCTTTTTGAACTGCGAGCTATCGATTACTCCCCCCTCACCGAACTCATCCGCGGCACTGCCCACATGGACCTGGCCGACCTGACTTACACTCCTTGCTCACCACACACGCCGGTGAGCCTGGACCTGGGTATGCGATAGGTTCAATTACCCGACCAGTTGAGGCTCTGGGAGAGCAAGACTGAAATAGAAAGAGAGAAAGAGAGAGGAGAGTTGCGCGGGGGTAGGGGGTTTTTGCTCTGAGAGGATTGGCTCCAACACTTAGCCAACTCAAAGGAAGAAGAGGAGGTTAGGCAGAAGAAGAGAAAGAGAAGAACCTCTGAGAAGGAAAAGGCAAAGGCAGAGAAAGAAGAAGAGAAGGCCAAAGGCAGAAGGCAGAGAAAGAGAAGAAGAAGGAAGGAGAAGACAGAGAAAGCTAAGGAAAGAAGAAGCAGAAGAGAAGAGGCCAAAGGAAGAAGAGAAATCAGAAGAAGGAAAGAAGGAAGAATACTGTAGCACAAGACATTTAAGGCGTCTGATTGCAAAATCAGACGTCTGAATTCCTATTCCCTTTTTTTAGTCAATTTGAATAAATATTCTATGCATTAGACTTATAATTGGTGATTCAAATTACCATTATTTTGTCTAAAACTCTTTTTACTCTTCATATACTCTTGCTCTACATTCCTAATTAGTTTTTGAGTAATATCTTGTGTTCAATTTGCATTAATTGCTAAGTTTAGTGTGTGAACTCCATTTGCTCCATGTGTTCGACCTCAGAAACATTTTTAAGTAATAAAATTGTATTTGTTTTCAAAGCAATTTTGACTATACTGCAACGCAATTATTTTAAACATCGATCTCGCTTTTTATTAACACCGCCTATTGCCTTCACTCCTCGGCTGCGACCCACGCATACAGTCCTGGACCCGGATACGTGATTCGAATACCTGATAAGCCTGATTTGAGGGAAAGAGAAGAAAGGATGGAAAGAAAAAGAGAGCGGGGGAAAAGGGGGCTTTGCTCTTTAGAGCTCTCAACACTTAGCCGTTGAGAAGGGTTTGCTCCCCTTGTGCATAAGAGAGAAAAAAGAAGAGGCTGAAGAAGAAAAGAACTACACGCTTTGTGAAGGAAAGAAGAGAAGAAGGAGAAGGTTGTCGTGCCTGAGAAAGAAGAGAAGGCTCAAGATGAAGAAGAGAAGAAGAGGAAGAGGCTGAAGAGAAGACGAATAGAAGAAAGCTCTCTTGAAGGCACCGTAGTAGGTGACATTTAAGTCGTCTGACTTGGGAGCCAGAAATCTGATTACTATTGGATTATTTGGTTTAATTAAGATATTTGTGATGCATGCTTAGAGGGTTTAGTTGGTGATTTAAATCACCATTTTTTACTTTTTTATTCTTTTTATCTCGAGATACATTGAGCATTATTAAATATTTAATGTGACAGATTGGTATTCATTGAATATCATTATTGTGCTTAATTTTCTGTGCTCATTTATATGTCAATTAAAGATTAGCGCATGAATTCCATATTTGATCCATGTATTCGACCTTGGACTTCATTTAGATATCTGAGTTTATAAATTTTATTTGTTAAGAGATCAATTGAGGATTTTACACTACAACGATGATAACTTAATCTTAATCTTCTCTGGATTGCTTAAATAGAGAAATCATCCACAAACAAGATAAAGTACTTGAAACCAAAGGAGAACTGCAAGGTGCAAGCTCCCAAACATCACTAAATATGAGTTGAAAAGGAGCAGTGCTCCAAGTACATGTGACAGATAAAGGAATTTTGGTTAACTTTCCAAGCATGCACGAGGAGCACTTGTTATTTGCAGAAAAAAAGCGAAGACCAAGACTTTTTAAGACAATGCTAACTGTCTTGGACTGGGGATGACCAAGTATGTTGTGCCATAGAGTCCAGGAGTCGCGAATAGTGGTGAAAGTGCATGGTGGAATAGAAAGAGAGGCCGAGCAACGTGGGAGATGATAGAGACCTCCGTCATTGACCCTGCGGAGAAATATATGAGAAGTGCGTTGATCCTTAATAAGGAAATAGTTGTCAGAAAACTCAATATGACAGCTGTTATCCTTATAAAATTGGTGAACAAAAAGTAAGGACTTAGATGAGTGAGAACTTAAGCCGTTTTTGAGAAGAAAGGAACCAGAGGAATGTTTTATGACTCTCTCCAATATGAGTGATTTTCATACCTTTCCCATTACCAACTTGAACGACGTCGTTTCCATGTTAAGGCTTCGCAAATGAAAGATTCCAAGGATCACTGGTAACGTGATGTGATGCGCCACTATCTGGGTACCAATCTTCGTGCACAGGCGAAACTGTTGACTGGTGAGCTAAATGAGCTTGTGGAGGTAATTGCCCTCGCCCTGAATGTTCTTGTGATACTTGCACTTGTAGGGACTGTGACCAAATATCCCACATACTAGGCACAGAGAGCAGTGTGAATTATTGTTTAGACCACGACCATGACCTCTACCACAAAAGATGGACATGGAACGTTGAGTAGTGTTAACTGTAGGTAGAGGATCGGCTGCTGGTGTTGTATTCTGTTGTAAGCGAATCTCATGGGCTAAAAGAGAGGGGAGAGGAATGAGAAGGTAGAGCTGCAACTATATCATTGTAGTCTGCGTCGATATTATTGAGGATGATAGCATTGAACTCTACATTGTCAAGTTTTTGGCCGACTGCTACGAGTTAGTCAAATATGTACTTGGTTTTACTCAAAAACATAGAAACAAAATCATCACCTTTCTTGAGTGCCTGAAGTTGCATTTGTAGTTGTAATATACGGGTATGAGATGGGGTGCCAGAGGCTTGATGTAGTGCTTCCCAGACATCCAGGCTAGTATTGATGCCTATAACTGTAGAAAGGACTTCCTCAGAAAGAGAGGTAACCAACCAACTGAGTATCATTTGGTCTCGGGCATGCCAGGCCTGAATGGCTATAGTATCAGCAGTGGCGTTGGAAGAGGTCATGGAGGCCAGGGGTGCTGCTGGCGATGGACATTTATCAATGCCTTGAACTAGACCAAGTAGGTTGTGAGAACGTAGTAGAGGGAGCAGATATGTCTTCTATAGGAGAGAATTTGTTGGAGTTAGTTTGATAGAGAGAAAGTGATGAACCCTTGTGGCAGAATGGGCGATGTAGAAGAGGCATTGATGATGCCATTAGTATGATCTGATTGATGCTTGCTGTGGAGGAGAGAGTAGACAATATCGTTGACAAAACTCGTGGGTAGAGATAAAGTGGCGAACACGTCTGCTAAAGATTGAGTCTTCAGAGTGGTTAGGATCGTCTGTCGCAAAGAAGCAAAGGATCAGGGGCGACCTTGCAGTGTAGGGAAGTTGCACGTATGGCTCGGTTGGGTAAGATGCACACCTAATGCAGGGCTGATAATACCCTCGGCAGACTAAATAGTTGTTTGGAAGAACTCGAGCAAAAGCATATGACGACGTGAGGTAGAGACTGTTGTTGTGGAACAAGGTTTGTGGTGGGGGTGTTTGTGAAAGAGGTGGTCGCCGAGAAGGAGGATGATAAATATCCTCAGGGATTGCGACTACGTAGAGGAATTGGGAACTGTACAACGTTGACGGAGGTCGGGCCAGCATTTGAAATTGATGGATTGGTGATTGCGGGGATGCAGATGGCGATGTGGGTGTGGAGGGAATGATGAGAAACTCATCATAACTCTTGATTACCCCTAATTAACTAGTTTCCCAAGTTAATTAGTTAAGAATATAATTAATACAGAGTTAATTATACTAAAAGGAATTAAATAAGAAGCACCTTTAAAATAAGTTAAAAATACTTAATTGAATATTAATTAATATTATTAATAATTTAATTAATAGTGTGGACTCGAATATTAAACATTGAGCTACGTATTTAATATTTAAACTAACTTAGTTAATTTTCTGACTTAAGTACTTAATTAACTTAAGTAAATTAATCACTTAATTAAATATAGCTAAAAAGGATAAAAATGTAAATTCAAGGCACAAATATAATATTTACCTAATTTATAATCATATATAAAATGTTGAAAAAGAAATAAATTAAATTAAGATTAAAATCAACTATTTATGTTTGTTTAGGTCCTTAATTTTTATGTCAATTGAGTCCTTTCCTACAAATAGGTCCTTACTTTTCTTTACATATAGGTCCCTATGTTCACACCTTCGTCTTCTTCTTCTTCCTCAGGTCTGAACGACTGAGGACGATCGGTGTCCACATCACTTGATCACCCTCCATCTTGCGTCAGAACTCCTCCGTCAATACCGTCAACCTTCTACTCACCACCACTAATCCATCCAACGGTCCCGATCCTCCTAAACCTAACAAACTCTAGCACGATGACTTCACCGTCAACGGAGTCGAAAGACCTTAAACCCTTGCACCTGGACGCGATTGCATCCAGATGTATGCCCCCTACTCATCTCCGCCACCTATAAATAGCCATGGCCACCTCTGATTTCTCTAGTCGGCCTCTTATCCCTCTTCCCCAAACCGTGACCGACAAATAGGCTATTCCCCTCTCCTCTAACGACCTCTCACCCCTCTTTCGGAGCGCTTCCGGCGGAGGTGTTCACCTCCCTCACCTCCTCTTCCTCTCCCGCGGTTGTGACAGAGCTTAGGAGTGTGCCATTCTCTTTCCTCGCCGTTTCCTTTCTCGTCGGAGCTCGATCTGACGACCTTAGATTTCGTCCTCCGTCACGACACTTCAAGGGAGATCCTCTATCCCGTTCATCCTGGTAATCGTAGAATAGCGTAGTTCTTAGTTTAGAGTATAATTAGATAGATAGATTAGTTAAATTGTAGATGTTAACCTCTTCCCCGACTCCGGTGAGGCCAAATCCAGCCTCACAGGAATTCAATTCACACATTTGAATGCCTGAGCACCTTCCTCACCTCACCACGACCTCCATTCACTTTCTTTCCTTCACATTCTATCAACTTAATCGACTAAATCATCTTACCTCCACTGGAGACCTCCGCTGTCCACGGAAAAGGCACTCTGGCATAGAACACATCCATTAGGGCCCTTCATCACTTCTACACCACTTCAGGGCCTGATCTACGTCTTAATTTGCTTAATTAACACCTACATATGAAACACCTAATTATCACCTCAACCTCCTGAGCTAGCTGTTAATGGTGGCTCTGGAGGAATTTTTATCACCTAATCACTCACTCATAAGCATTGCCAGACTCTCTTGAGTCATTTCTACTGGTTGTGCTGGTTCCGTCTTTATGTTTGTTATGGTTTACAGTCGTTGTAGTATATGACAAAACAACTACTAGATTACTACAAATTTTTACTCGGAATAACAAGTTTTCTCGAGGTCGAACTCAGGGAGCAACTATGATTCTAGAAGCATAAATGTTCACAATTTTTGTTACAAAAATAATATAAGAGAGAGAGAGAGCTAAAGTTTTGTTGGCTTCTTCTTCTTCTCTCTTCCTCCTCTCTCTTTTCTTCTTTGCGGCTGTGTCTTCTTTCTTCTTCTTTCTTCTTCAGCTTGCCATCTTCTGCTGCTACCGTTCCTCTTCTTCTTCTTCTTTCTTCTTTTGCTCTGGCCTGCTCTGCTTCTCCTTCTTTCTTCTTTAGCCGGCGGCTGTGATGATCTTCTTCTTCTTTTTCTTTTCAGCCTACTTTCTTCTTCTTTTCTCTTCCTCTTCTCTTTTCTTTCTGCTCTGACTGCTGACCTTCCTTCCTCTTTTCTTCTTCTTTTGGCTGTTGCCCTTCCGACGTCTGACGCAGTGCTCAGACGGCTTATCCGTGCGTTTGTTACAGTTCCTTTCCTTCCTTCGCCTGCCTCTTCCTTCTTTTTCCTTCTTCCCTGCGCGCATACACACCCATCAGTGCAAAACCTACCCCTACCCCTTCCCCGCGTCTCTCTCTCTGAATCTCTCTTAGGAATGCTCTCCCAAAGTCGGGTAATCGGGTTCGGGTAGCCCGCTCGAGACCAGGCCCACCGGCGTGCGGTGGTGGGCGAGGAGTGCATGGTCGGGTAGTCGGATCCGACCCAGACCTGCGAGGCGTGAGCGCAGGCGAGGGCGAGCGAGTGTGTGGCGCGCTACGTGCGTGTGAGGAACCTGACCCCTGTGTATCGAAGGCAAACAACCCGATACACTTTTGCAATTTAAGTGTGGGAGTGCGTCCGCACACTTACGAGGTTGGACTAAAGTCCCCTCCAGATTGCGCACCCACAGTTGAGGAAGCTGCTGCCAATTAGGGCAGCTGCGAGGCTTGCAACCCAAATTGCAAGCCTGGACGCCTTCGTGGAATCAGTCCGCACTGCTTGGAGCGCATGCCTGGGCTGGAGATGGCCTGGAGCTGCGAGCGAAGGAGCTGCAGCAGCTCAACAGTGGCGGCAAGGGAGTGCTGACATGAAAACACAATGACGGCCTCTCGGCCACATCAGATAACGTGGGAAGCTTCGTCGGAGTGTGGCGAAAGCAGTGTGGGGGTCGACGAGGCGCGAGAGCGCCTGTGGCGGTGGACCTAGGTCAGACTGTGTGCGTGAAAATGGGTCCATTCGGGGGGTGGTTGGGCGATGAATGGCAGTGTATGGAGTGGGGGAAACGGTTAAGCGGAGTGAGGGGGAGCTTTTGGGATTGTCAGCGAGGGGTGAGGTGGTCTGTGGAAGTGGAATGATCTCGCCGGAGAAGGTGATCGGAGATGGAGCAGATGGAGGTGGAAGTGGCGATTGGTGGAGTAAAAGGGTAAATCAGGAAGGGGAAAATGTAAGGGAGAGAGAGAGAGATTCCTACCTATTTAATCGACGAAGGGGGAGAGGGAAGCGTTCGGCTCGTGCCTGCCGGAGCTGAGGATGAAGATGCCTAGGAGGAGGTTATCGGTGACGAGGAGGCGGGCTGAGGGCGCCAGCTAGTACGGCCTAGCGCGGGACAAAGGAACAGAGTGAACCCTGCTGCAGGTAGGGTAGCAGAGCGACGAGGAGGAGGAGAAGATTGCCGGAAGCTCGGGCGTTCTGACCGGAGAGGGAAGGGATGAAAAGTAGGGTTTCTCTTGGCCAGAAGAAGCTTGAAGGAGACGACAGACCTTGCTGCTCCTTATAAAGGCCTTGGCGAGGAGAGGGGACCGAGGAGGCGACGTGCCTACCTTGCCGGAGAGTGGCCGGAAAGGATACCCATGCCTTTCGTGCATTCGCACGAGAGGCATGGTTGGTTGCAGAGGTCAGGGAGGGGTCCCTGCAGCAGAGGACGTCGCAGGGAACCCCCCGTCTGTTCCTGAGGACAGCCGCCCTGCCCTGCGCGGCGCCATCCTTCGCGCAAAGTCGCCGGAGGTATGGCGCTGCGCAGAAATGGCAGGGGGACCGTTCTGCAAAGAACGACGAGAAGATAGGGGGCTGAATGCAAGGGTTTCAAAAGATAAGGGTCAAAAAGTAAATTAAGAGGACCAATTTGTAAAGTCGGTAAAGATGGTCTTTTCCTAGGTCCAAATTTTTATACCAGAATAATTTGAACCTAAGGATTTTAATGGTGAAATTTTATTTTATGTTGGACCATGTTTGACCAGTCAATTTGCGCAAAAACCCAAATTAAGTCATAAATTGGGCAAGGTTCTCATTTTAGATTAAAATAGGTTGCAAAGGCCAAATTAGAGGTTCTAAACCCTCGAAAATATTTTTCTATGAATTTTAGAGGGTTTAGTTGATTTTTATCCTACCTCGAACCTCGTGAATTAAAGTGAGTTTATTTTAACGTTACAGAATGTCATTTAATTCCTAGAAGTTGTTATAATCCTTTTCAGATCAAATCATCCCACCTCCCTCCTTATTAAGCTTGTTTGACCTATGTTTGGATCCTTAATTACCCTGTTTGCATACTGCATTGGTGAAATTGCAGTTTTACCCCTTATGATTTGTTTTATTCTTTAACTCAGAATTCTCTGAGTTAAGCCTCTCTTTGGGTTTTGTAGGAGCTTTTTCACACTCATTTGGATTAAATTGTGCTAGTTAGGGTTCATGATGAGGTTCTCATCATACTCCCATGCCTAGCTTTAGCTAGTCCCTTAGCAAAAATTTAATGTTTCAACCCTTGTTTTAGGCCATAAAGTTCTTAATGATTTCAGAAAAGTGATTTTTCTTTTGAAACCTTGATTAGGTCAGAATGCCAACCATAGGCCTAAAAGGTACTCTAGTACCAACCAAGATCCAGATCTGTCTACCCTCAGCCTCAGTCCTTAGCAAAGGTTTTTAAGGCCTACAAGAACTAACATAAGGCTTATTGGACTTTGTGATGAAAGATTTATATAGTGGGGTTGCTGCACAAACAAGGGCGTCGAGGCTTGGCCTCGACAAGAATGAATTTCTAAAGGAGGTCTTAAGGGTGGTCTTAAGGACCTCCTACCGAACATGCACAGAAGGATGTGATGAGATTTAGAAGGTGCTGGACCCAATCAAGACACCCAAAAAATTGTTGGGTGACTATAGAGGTTCGGGGTGGATGGACCCCTTAGTCAGAAAGGTCGTCCACTTGAGAAATACCTGGGCAGCCAGAGAGGGAGAATCCCGCAAAGACCCCTACACGGTAGAGCATCCCCACGAGTTACAGGGTTTCCCCCACCCGACCTCTCTTGTCACTGCGGTTCCAGGTAGACTAGAATGGGGACCTTGACCTCTTAAGTCTACTTTTTTTTACTTTAGGATCAAGGTGCTTAATGTTCCACTTGAACTTTTAGGTATTTTCAGTGAAAAAGTGACCTAATTTTAAGGTTAGTTGACCCAAGGGATCAACTTCACCTTTTGTTCCTTTGAGAGCTTTTAGGTCCTTTTCTTTTATGGTTCAAATGGATTAAAACCTGATTTGCTTAGGGTTCCTTTTATATAGATCTTTTCAATCAAGGTTTAGGCACACCTCTTTTGGGATAATTTATTTCTTTGTTTAAGAGAAGATGTGTCTCTAAAAAGCCTAGCTTTGTATTCCTTAACTTGGCTCTAGTGGGTCCAATTTAGTTGCCTTAGAAATTAGCACCTAGGGCTCAATCAAGAAAGTTTTAGCCCTAGTTGCCTTAGTTGGATGAATAGACAAAAATGTGTTGAAATAAAAATCAGGCAACTTGATGAGTTACTAAATATGAAACAGGTAGCCCTAAGTTGATTTTTCTTTTTTTTTTTCAGATTTTGAGAGAGAGTTAAGATGGAGGGCTTATGGAAATTACCTGTTCCTTGGAGAGTCTGTTGTGCAGTTATTGTTCTTTCCTTTTTGTTTTGCTTTCCCTGCTTGAACACAACAAAAGAGAGAAGTTAGGTCAAATATTGGATAGAAAAGTTGTAATCAAAAGCTTTAAAAGTGCCCGTTGCTCCCCGGCAACGGCGCCAAAATGTTCGTTCGCTTTTATGCGGGTTTTAAAAAGAATATCACGTTGTAGTATAACCAACAAAACGTTCAAACAAATATAGAGAATTTTATTACTCGAAAAATTAGAGTCTCCGAGGTCGAACACAGGGAACAATCTCAGTACTTTTAAAACCAAAGAATACAACTTGTAAATGAAAATAAATGATTCAACAAGAGAGAGTTATAAAAAGAATTTGTAAAAGAAAATAGAATTATACGTCTGATTTCTATATCAGACGTCTTAAATGTAATCTTCTTTCTCTCATGTCTTCTTCTTCTTCTTGTCTTTTCTGCAGTCCTTCCTTCTCTCTGATCGCTGCCTTGCTCAGCTTCTTTTCTTCAGAGTTCCTTGTGCTTTCCTTCGAAGTTTTCTCCTTCCTTGGTCTTCTTCCTTGTCCTTTGATGAGAGCCTCATCATGAGCCATAACTAGCTCATTTTGACCCAATAAAGAAGATAAAAGCTCCTACATAACCTAGAAGAAGGCTTAACTAAAGGAACAAGTGCTCTGAGAAGAAAACATGAAATAAAGGTTAAAACTGTAATTTTACCATTGCAGTACATAAACGGGATTTCTCAGAAGCAAAACATAGGTCAAATTGTCCAAATAAGATAAAAAGAGGGTTGAGTCAATCAGAAATGGGTTTATGTGCAATCTAAGAATTAAATGACACTTGGTAACCCTAAAACAGACCCGCTTAAATTAAAAAGGTTCCGGTCAGGATAAAAATCGAGTAAACCCTCTAAAAATCATGGAAAAACATCCTCTAGGGTTTAGAACACTTAATTTGGCCTTTGGAACCTAGTCTGACCTAGATTAGGGTCCTAGCTCCTCAATTAACCAAATTTAGGTTTTTACGCAAAATGTTCAGTCAAACGAGGTCAAACCTGAAATCCAACTTTGCCATTGGATTCCTTAGGTCAAAATTAGGTTTATACCAAAATTTGGACCTAAGGAGAGGTCATCTTGACCTACTTTGCAATTTAGTACACCCAAATCATAAATAAGTCCCTATCTTTTGAATATCCTTGCAAAGAGCCCCCGAAGTTCTTCGCCCCCTTTGCAATCCGGTCCTGCCGCCATTGTTAGGGCAGAACCGAGCTCCGGCGAGGTTCAGAGAGGGATTGCTCTCTAATCCCTCAAAGATTCCCTCCCAGAAATGGAAGGGGGATTCTCTGAGGAATTCCCTTCCTTCTAAAGCCAATTACAATCGCTGGTGCGAACCCAATCTCTCGTGCGAACGCACGAGAGATTTGGGTATCCATCTTCCTTCCAACTCCGGCGAGCTGGCAGACCTAATTGCGCGCTCTCCACGCGTTGACAGGAGCGGCCAGCACCTATAAAACACCCCCAGACCCTGCCGCAGGACCCAAGCTTGATTTTGACGAAGATCCCCTCCAAATTCCCTCTCTCCCATCTCCGGCCAAATGACCCGCAAGCTCCAGCGACCTCCTCCCCTCCTTCTCGTCGCTCTGCTGCCATACCAGCAGCAGAGTCCTCTCTGCCTCTTCCTCCCGCGTCGCGCTGTACCCCGCACGCGTGCTCCTGACCTCATCTTCGTCGCCACTTCCTCCCTCAGGGTCTTTCTTCCCCGACGACGGCAGTTACGAGCCGTCCTCTCCACCGCCTCCCTTCCTTCCAGACAACCCTAGATACATTCTCTATCCTCTCCTCTCTCTTTTCCCCCTACTATTTTACTTGATTACCCCTCGACAATACCTAACCACCTCCATCGTTCTCGCCTCCAGCCGCCCTCCGGCGAGCTGCCCACACCACTCCGCCCCTCCACACGGCTCGTCAACCCCCTCGTGAGCTTCACCTCACCACCAGGAACCCATTCCACCCCATCACTGCCACTTCAGACCTCCACAAGCACCCCCCGACCAACCCACCATCTCCGGCCACAGGTTGACCTAGGCACGCATGCCTAGGCCGACCTGCAACCTGCAGCATCACCCACCGCCTTCGCAGTGCTACTGCAAAGGTTTCCAGCTATTCTGATTGGGCCAATAGGCCGTTCTGTTGGATGTCAGGTGTACACTCCGGCCGCCATTAACAGCCGAAGCAGCAGGGAGCTTGGAGCAGCTTCGGGCATCAGGCTTCCCAGGCTGCAGGTGCAGCAGACTCTCGCGAAGGTCGCGAAGCGAACGAGGCCAGCCAGTCGCACAGAGGAGCCATTAGCTTGGGCAATCGAGTGACGAAAGATCTGCGGGCGCGCGTGAAGGCAAGACCGACCAGATAGTCCCACATCGTGGGATTGCAAAACTCAGGTATCCTATAAATTATTTTTGTGTTTTCTTCTTACTGCCTCCGTAAGCACAGCGGTGAGGTCCCTCACTGCCCCCACACGCCTCGTCCGCGGCTTGACGTCGCGGATCTGGCGGATCTGACCTGACCTAAACCTACGCACTCCTCGCGCATCACCACTTGCCGATGCGCCTGGTCCAGGGTGCGATTTCGACCCGACTACCCGTGTGGCTCTGGGAGAGCGTGCTTCAGTGAACTGCTTGAGAAAAAGAGAGACGCTTGGGTAGAGGGACGGGGGTAGGTTTTTGCTACTGTGTGGTGTGTGCAGGAAGGAAGAAGTGATCGAGGCAGCGAACACTTAGCAGCTGAAGAACAGGAAGAGAAGAAAGAAGAGGCTGTGTAGTAGTGAAAGAAGTCTTCGCTGAGAAGAAGAAGAAGAAGAAGGAAGACAAGGCAGAAGAGAGAGAAGAACAAAGAAGGGGCCAAGTGAAGTGCAAAGAGATCAGAAGAAAAAGAAGAAGAAAGAAGAAAGGCAAGG
The DNA here is from genome assembly GCA_037157565.1 of Thalassia testudinum. NCBI lineage: Eukaryota > Viridiplantae > Streptophyta > Magnoliopsida > Alismatales > Hydrocharitaceae > Thalassia > Thalassia testudinum. Next base: position 8,187,843 of record JAZHRO010000076.1, on the reverse strand, counting down.
CAGGAGAAGAAGGAAGATACAGAAGCAGAAAGGAGAAGAAGAGAGAAAGAGAGATCACATTTAAGACGTCTGATACAGAAATCAGACATCCAATTCTACTTTTTTTTCACAAATCCTTTTTAAAATTCTCTCTTTGAATCAATTATATTTGCATTTAACAGTTGTATTCTTTGATTTTACAAAGTACTGAGATTGCTCCCCGTGTTCGACCTCGGATACACTAGTTGTTTGAGTAATAAAATTCTTTATATTTGTTTAAACGTTTTGTCGGTTATACTACAATGTAATACGCTTTAAATCCGCACAAAATCGTTGAGAACATCCTTGTTTCTCTACGAAAGCTTCTCCTTCTTTCTCTGCTACATAGCCTCTTCTTCCTTTTTTTTCTTCCCTTGCTGCAGTGGCTAAGTGTTCGCCTCTTCCTCTGCTCCTTCTTTCCTGCGCAAACCACAGCCAATGCAAAACCTACCCCCGTCCCTCTACCCAAACGTCTCTCTCTTTCTCTGCAAATTGCTCAAGGACGCTCTCCCAGAGCCACACGAGTAATCGGGTCGGATTCACACCCGGGACCAGGCGCACTTGCAGGTGGGTGATGCACGAGGAGTGTGTAGGTTTAGGTCGGGTCGGATCCCGCCAGATCCGCGTGGTCAAGCCGCGGACGAGGCGAGTGGGTTAGGTGAGGGACCTCACCCCTGTGCTTTCGGAGGCGGTAAGCATAAAACACAAAAACAATTTAAACCATACTTGCGCGTTGCGTTTCCACGATGTGGGACTATCTGATCTGTCCCAATTTCGCGCGCGCCCGCAGAGCTCTCTTTGTGCAATTGCCAAGGCTGGGAGCTTCGCAGCGCACCTTGCAGGCCCTGATCGCTTCGCAACACCCATGTGAACCTACTGCACCTGGAACCTGGGAGATCTGACACCTGGAACTGCTGCGAAGCTACTTGCTGCTTCAACCGTCAATGGCGGCAGAAGCTGCAACCTGTCATACACAAGCACGGCCTATTGGTCCAATCAGACTAACTGGGAACCTTCGCCGTGGCACGGCGAAGGTGATGCGCGGTGCTGCAGGTCGCAGGATGGCCTAGGCTTGCGTGCCTAGGTCAACCTGTGGCCGGAAGTGTGGAGTTGTTCGGGGGACTGTGGTGGAGGTGTAGAAGGATGATGGATGGGCGAAAGTTGCTCCTGGTGGTGAGGCGGAGCTTACGAGAGGGTTGGCGAGCCGTGTGGAGGGGCGGAGTGGCTCGCCGGAGGTCGGTCGGAGGCGAGGAAGATGGAGGTGTTCAGGCACAGTCGGGGGGTAATTAGATAAAATAGCAGGGGGAAAAGAGAGAGGAGAGGATGGAGAGGGTATCTGGAGTGATCTAGAAGGAAGGGAGGCAGCGGAGTGGATGGCGCGTAACTACCGTCGTCGAGGAAGAAGCACCCTGAGGGAGGGAGTGGCGACGAGGATGAGGTCAGGGGCACGCGCGCTTGGTACGGCACGACGCGGGAGGAAGTGGCGAAGTTGACTCTGCTGCTGGTATGGCAGTAGAGCGACGAGAAGGAGGGGAGGAGGTCACCGGAGCTTGCGGATCTCTTGGCAGGAGATGGGAGAGAGGAAATTTGGGGGAATCTCCGTCAAAATCAAGCTTCGGATCTGCGGCCGGGTCAGGGGACTCTTTTATAACCGTTGGCTGAACCTTCTAACGCGTGGAGATCGCGCAATCATCTCTGCCGGCTCGCTGGAGATGGAAAGAGGGTGGATACCCAAATCTCTCATGCGTTCGCACGAGAGATTGGGTTCACACCAGAGATTGTAATTGGCTTTAGAAGGAAGGAAATTCCTTAGAGAATCTCCCTTCCATTTCTAGGAGGGAATCTCTGAGGGATTTGAGAGGAATCCCTCTCTAAACCTCGCCGGAGATCGATTCTGCCCTAACAATGGCGGTAGGACCTGATTGCAAAGGTGGCGAGGAACTTAGGGGGCTCTCTGCAAAGATATTCAAAAGATAGGGACCAAATTGTGATTTGGGTGTACTAAATTGCAAAGTAGGTCAAGATGACCTCCCCTTAGGTCCAAATTTTGGTAGAAACCTAATTTGGACCTAAGGAATCCAATGATGAAGTTGGATTTTAGGTTTGACCACGTTTAACTAGACATTTTGCGTAAAAATCCAAATCAGGTTAATTGAAGAGCTAAGACCCTAATCTAGGTCAAACTGGGTTCCAAAGGCCAAATTAAGTGTTCTAAACCCTAGAGGATATTTTTCCATGATTTTTAGAGGGTTTACTTGATTTTTATCTTAACCGAAACCTTGGTAATTTAAGTGGGTCTGTTTTAGGGTTATCAAGTATCATTTAATTCCTAGATTACACATAAACCCATTTCTGATTGACTCAACCCACTTTTTATCTCATTTAGCCCATTTGACCTATGTTTTGCCTTTGAGAAATCCCGTTTGTGTACTGCAATGGTAAAATTGCAGTTTTAACCTTTATTTCATGTTTTCTTCTCAAAGCACTTATTCCTTCAGTTAAGCCTTCTTCTAGGTTATGTAGTAGCTTTTATCTTCTGTATTGGGTCAAAATGAGCTAGTTGTGGCTCATGATGAGGTTCTCATCATGCCCCCAGTAGGATATGTAAATATCCTAAGAGACAAGCACCGAGGAGATGATATTTTGTTACGCATCTTCGAGGGGAATTTCCTACCTCTCCTCGCTGGGAACTCGTCCAAATAAACTTGTGTTGATCGGCCGCTCCTACTCTAGTTGTCATTTTCAGAATTTTTGCAATGCTTCTGCGTGATTTTGATTTTTATGCTTACTGAACCAAGCTATGTGTGAAGTTAGGGTGCTTAGGTTACTGAGTCCCGTAAACCAAAAGTTAGTTAACGAGGTCAAATACTCCCTAAGCCTTGGACCTAATACTTAAGCCTTTCATTTTCCTCAACCTCTTGAGGAATGTCTAAATCTTAATGGGTGCTAAGAGTTTTTCCAAAAATGCCTAAGGTTTGCGTTCTTACTAATCTCACTGTGCACTTTCCATTTCTTTCCCTGAATGAGGTTTAGAACTTAGGTTAACTCCTTAATTTCTTATTAATGACTATCACTTTTCTTTCATTTTGTGCTCCTTCTTTTCATTTTGTTCATTTTTCTCCTCCTTTGTAGAGTCCACAAAATTTCTTTCCTCCTCTCATTTTATTATTCTTTTTCAATTTTTTTTTAATTTTTATGGTATTTTTGGCATTTGTGAATTTTTTTGTTTAAAACCTTTTCTTACAAGTTTTGCACTTTTCATACCCCCCATGCCTAAGATTTGCAATATCCTCATTGTAACTTTGGAGGGTTTTTATTTAACTTAGTTCATTCATTATGACAGATGTTTTGATGAGTGAATGGATCGGGGTGACCGTTGTGGACGATTTCTAATCTCAGATGCAAGCACCTGAGGTGGAGTCGGTTGTCCTAAAGGGTGAACTTTAAGTGCAACAAGGTGTCAGAAAGGGTTTTGGGTTTTTTTCAAAAAGAATGACGGGCTGCCTCCCGTTGAGCGCTAAATTCGACGCCTTCAGCCGAGCGGGAAATGGGATGGAGAGGGAATGGTTAAATTAGAAGAATTTTGTATAACAAGCACCTTGATTAAAAGGCTGGTTGGTTCAACCAAGTGCTTGTTCAGATCAACGGGCTGATGATGCAGCCCAAATCCAATCAATCTGGTGGGTTGATAGATGTAGATCAAGAGGTGTGGAACCCACCATATTCTATGAAGCTCAGATGGATATGGAAATGTGAACGCGGGGTTTGGTTGAGTCAAGTCAGCCTAGTCAGAGTAGGGGCCCGTAACATAATCAGTGAATGACGCGGAGACCCTACAGGGGTGATCAGAGAATGATGGAGCATGGTCTTTTGTCTGATCAGTGTTCACAACCCGATAAAGATGTGGAATTGCAATCGGCTCGGTGAGAGGTGAATAGAAATTGAGTCCGGTTGTGGGTCGAGGTTGAGAAGAGGTTTTGATCAGCTCTGTGAGTGTGGAAGAGGTGGCTTGAATGAGAAATGTGTATGAGGGCTCTTCCAGAAACGAATGACAGGTGGTCCCCCGTAGGGAGTCCTCTGGGTAACTATCAAATGCCTGAAGAGTGTCTATAGGATGCGGAAAATCTAGATTGAGAAAAGATTCGACTTTAGGGTTGCAATCACCCTTGGCATTTTGTGGTTTTGGTTTCTGAGGATCAAAAAGAATTTCTTCCATGTCACTGGAACTTGAACTTTCTTCAATGATCCTAGGAAGCGGGACCTCAGAGTCAGAGTCAGAAAATGAGTCATGTGGGCTGAGGTCGTAGACTGGCTTGGTGTGTTTAAGAAGGAGAGTTTCTCCGAAATTATAATCAGATCCAAGTCGTTGGAGAGTTTGCGAAGATCTAGTTCTAAATGAGATTTACGATCATGAATTCCACCGAAGCATAAATCACCTGATGTGGAATCAGCAGCTTGACTAGGGTCTAGCCTATATGTCAATTCTGGGTTTAAAAAGGTGTTCTGTCTAGGCTCAAGTTCCAAGCTAGTAGGATAGACCCAATTGAAACCCCACTCATCCAACTCCTTGATTTTTGTATTGTAAATTGTCACATCTTCTGGAAAATCGATCAGATTTCCTGAGGATGTTAGAGAGGGATATTTATCAAATAAAGGCCCGAAATCATATTCTTTAAAAATTTGATCTTTATCATATGGGGCCTCATAATCTTCCCAATAAGTTTCGGATCTAGATTCTAGGTCTATGATGTGGGTAGAATTACAAGAATCTAAGTTCTAATAACCTTCGAGGGTTACCTTATCAAAATAAGGGGCGGAATTTATATCCTCAAGAGGTTTAGTTCTGATCTCATTATTGCAGGAGTCTTGGAATTCTAAGCTTGGCGATTCATGGTCTAGGGTTGGCTCAACATTGTGTTCTCCTACAACTTCCCAACCTAATTTAATGTTGTCTTCTATCTGGGTTGGGAATCCACAACCACCTTGTGCCTCAGTCTCGAGGTCTGGGAATCTGAATTGATCCTTAATATTGTTCCAAGATGGTTCATCCTCTGTTTCTGGTATATAGGGGTATTTCTAGTTGATAATTTGTTCCAGTAATCTCATCACCTCTACTCGTTTTTTAAGAGCATCTTGGTGTTGTTCCCAAAGTACAGGATTTGTCAAGCATTGAAGGTATTCATATTTGTGTAATTTTTCTATCTCAATGTATCTTGTTAGGAGCATTTCTCGGGTTGATCCTTTTATGGCTTCTGTCCACAGAATTTGGGCATTGTTTATGATGAAGGCTGTGGTTGTTGGGACATCAACCTGAATGTTTTCTATTGGTGTTAAGGGTTTATATTTGATTTCATAGAACTCAAGGGCATCCTCAATCATCCTATCTCTCATGGATCTCTGAGATTCACGTTTCTTGAAGGGTAATGCTAAGTAATTAGGCTGCATATTTGGATCAGGCGGTGAAATCAAAATGTGGAATCAGAATTTCGATATAGACTCACGTTGTGCCAATATGGAAGAAGGGGGACTTGGTTCAGAATTAGAGGAAAGGGGCTATGTGGAAGGTTTCTGCATAAACAAGGGAACCGAGGCCTAGCCTCAGGGAGAGTGGATTTCTAAAGGAGGTTTCAAGGACCTCCTACCAAACATACACTGATGGAGAAGATGAGTTGAGCAGGTGCTGGACCCAATCAAGACACCTAGAATGTTGGGTGACTATAGGGGTTCGAGGCAGATGGACCCCTTAATCAAAAGAACGTCCACCTGAGAATTACCTGGGCAGCCAGAGAGGGTGAGTCCCGCGAAGACCCCTACACGGTAGAGCGTCCCCACGGGTTACGGCGTTTCCCCCACCCGACCTCTCTTGTCACTGAGATTCCAGGTAGACCAGAATGGGGACCTTGACCTCTTAAGTCTACCACTTTTAGTTAATGATCAAGGTGCTTAGGTTTTCACTTGAACTTTAGCCTTTTGAGTGCAAAGAGTGACCTAAGTTGAAGGTTGGTTGACCCAAGGGGTCAACTTCACCTTCTAGTTCCTTTGAGAGCTTATTAGGTCTTGTCTTTTAGGGTTCAAGTGTTTTTAAGAGCCAAATTGCTTAGGATTTCTTTGAATAGGTATTTTCAGACAATGGCTTGGGCACACTTCTTTTGGGAATTCTCAATTCTTGCTTAAGAAGTGTGTCTTTAAAACCCTAATTTTGAATCTTATGTTGGCTCTACTTGGTCCAGTTAGCTTCCTTTTGATTGGGTAATTAGGGCTCAGGAAAGAAGGTATTAGCCCTAAATACCCTTAATGGATGTGCAGAAATAGTGAGTTGAAACTGAAAACATGCAGCTTTGATGATTTACTAGATATGGAAGACAGGTTATGCCTAAGTTGCTTTTTCTTTCTTTTTCCTCCTCTTTAGAATTTAGGGGTTAAAATGAGAGGATAGAAAAATTACCTGTCCTCGGTGTGGTTGTTGTGCGGCTGCTTGTTTTCTTAATTTCCTGTGCCTGCACACAAGAGAGAAGAGATTAGTAGAAACTCAATAGAGAATTTATGGCTTCTAGAATAGCCGTTGCTCCCCGGCAACGGCGCCAAAATGCTGTTTGGGCTGGTTCCGTCTTTATGTTTGTTATGGTTTACAGTCGTTGTAGCATATGACAAAACAGCTACCAAATTACTACAAATTTTTACTCGGAATAACAAGTTTTCCTGAGGTCGAACTCAGGGAGCAACTATGATTCTAGAAGCATAAATGTTCAAAATTTTGTTACAAAAATAATAAGAGAGAGAGAGAGAGAGATAAAGTTTTGTTGGCTTCTTCTTCTCTCTTCCTCTTCTCTCTTTTCTTCTTTGCGGTTGTGTCTTCTTTCTTCTTCTTTCTTCTTCAGCCTGCCTTCTTCTGCTGCTGCCGTTCCTCTTCTTCTTCTTTCTTCTTCTGCTCTGGCCTGCTCTGCTTCTCCTTCTTCTTTCTTCTTCTCATCCTGCCTTCTTCTTTCTTCTTTAGCCTGCGGCTATGATGATCTTCTTTTTCTTTTCAGCCTGCCTTCTTCTTTGTAACGAACGCGCGCTTCAGACATCTTTTAAGACGTCTAGGAAGTGGCCCAGACGTCTGACCAGACGTCTGGAACCACTTCCAGACGCCTGGGAATCGGTTATTTTGGCACGCTTGTGTTCGTCTGCGTGCCTGAGCGCGCAGACCTGCGTTTTCTCTCTCTCCCTCTTTTTCCCTCTCTCCTGCGGCCGCAGATGCCTTTGCCGCGTTCTCTCTCTCCTCCTCGCACGGCCTTAAAAAGGGCCACGCCTCTCCCTCACTCTCGTCACCTCCGCCTCCTTCCTCTTCTCCTTCAGCCAGTGCGCGAGAGCGCGCGCGAGGGTGCAGCGGCAGCGACAGCCGCGGTGATCGTGGGAGGAGGTGCTGCGCGTGGGAGAGGCGCTTGGCCGTGAGGGCGAGCTCGCCGGGGCTGCTAGGGCCGGCCGGCGGAGGGAGTAGCGGGCGCGGAGCAACGCGGGAGGACTGCTGCGGCTCGAGTAGCAGGCGCACGAGGAGCGACGCGGCCGGGCGTCGCGAGCGGAGGGCGAGTCGCGCCCTGGTTCTGGAAAATTTTCCAGAATCAGACGTCTGTGCTTCTAGCCAGATGACGTGCACGACGTCTGGAAGACAGTCCAGACATCTGAAAGGTGAGTTATTCCGTCTTCTTCGTTTTCTTCGACTGACCATACTAAGAGAGAGAGGAAATGGGTACGCGCAGGGTTTGAGATTAGCATCCAACGCGAATTAGACGTCAGGCTGCAGTGCCAGACGACTGGAGCGACTTCCAGACGTCCGGGGTGACCATCGGACATCTGGGAACTAGGACAGACGCACCCGCAGGCTTCTGGACGTCTGAGAGACCACGCAGAGCAAGGTAACCCCTGATCCACTTTTTAAGACGTCTGGAATAAGTTCCAGACGTCTGATTTTGCACTGTTTCGTCGTTTTCGACCCGTTTAGGGCCCATTCGGGGTCCGTTTTCCACGTTTCGAGTTGCGTGCTTTTCGGAATTACATCCTCTACCCGTCTACAGTAGCTGTATACTATTTTAAGAAATTCCTTGTGTTTGATCCTTGTGATAGGACCTCGTTCCGTTGCAGTCTCGGGGATTGCGGAGGCACGCGGGATTCCCGACCACGCCCCTAGTTCGCCTGTTATAACCGGTAGAGTGGCTTTAAGTATAATCTGTTAAATTATGAAGCCATAAATAGAGCCTAGGACATTGCATGAATCCTAGGAATGAGAAATAGATTGAATGGTAGATCCTAGGGTGTTGCATGAATCCTAGGGCTGGAAAATTAGATTGTATGATAGATCCTAGGATATGGCATGAATCTTAGGACGGGAAAACTAGTGGAATGTATGAATACTGCAGTCTTGGAAAATGTGGAAAGGAAATAATAGTTGCCTGTGAATTGAATTAACAGCTGCCTGTTATGAATAAATAAACGTGATTGAGAATATGGATTATAAGAACGTGAAACTAGAAAGTGAAACCTGGATGTTCTGAGTTAAAAGAGCTGGAACCCTATGGGGAATTAGGAGTAGAACTCCTGGAAAGTGAATGGAATAGAATTGGGGAAGTGAGCTGGCCCTTGAGTACGGAGTACCAAGGAGAGCGACTGTCCCCCTGTTTAGTGCAGAGCGGAGCCAGCCGCCCCAGGGACCCGGGGTTAGGACTGGCCACTCTGTACCGACTTGCTGGCCCTCGTGTACGTAGTACCGAGGAGAGCTACTAGTGTAGGGAGGTACTAGCTACCCCACGGGCCCCGGGATTCTGCTAGCCTCCTACACCGACTTGTTAGGCCCACTGGGGCAAACCGGGGTAGTCAGGCGAGGGTGCGCGGACTGTGGAGGGGCAAGGCCCCTGTTTGGTTACTGTGGAGGGGTTGGACCCCTGTTACTGAGAGGGCTCTGCCCTGTACTGGTTCCGTGCTGTGCTTTAGGCGCACCCGTTAACGGAAACGACTGACCGTGTGCCAGTGCGGGTTAGCTACCTGTGTGTTTACCGCGTGTGCCGTAGTCACCGTTACGTCTGTCAGTGACCTTGGGGTGGTTGACTGAGAGTAGGATCACCACGGGGGACTCTCCCGGCCAGGAGAGCACCACGTGCTACTTCTACTGTTCGGAAAAGACTGCAATCAAGATCGTTCCCACGAGGAACATTCGAGATCAAGTGAAGGATCTGAGAAATAGATAATTTGTGAAGCAATAGAAATGCGTAAATAAAGGAAGAAAGAAATTAAAACAGCTACTGTACACTTTACTGTTTCTTTAGTTTAGCTGCCACTCTACTCAGCGTTTTGCTGACGTGTTACACTCATTACCTTTCAGGACCAGGTGTTGAGCAGCCAGGGTCAGCGGCTGCAGAGGACGCTGGGCCGAGTAGGGTCCAGTAGAGTTACCATTGTTCTCTTGTACCTCTTTTTGGTTCCACTATAGTGAGTAGTTCTTGTTTCCGCTGTATTTTTCTTTACCTGCAATTCATATTATGTTATGAATGTTGTTCTACTGTTGTGGTGGTATATACTGTAGTGGTTTCTTTCCTTACTGCTGTATTTTCTTACTGTTAGTTATATTCATGCTGAATGTGGTTTATTTTACTGTTCTTTTGGTTACTTCCTCGTTGGACTACCAGGTCTTGGGTTTAGTCGAGTCGGTCTGGTTCTCGTGTCTCGTAGGGACTCGGGAATCGGGTCGTTACATTCTTCTTTTCTCTTCCTCTTCTCTTTTCTTTCTGCTTTGGCCGCTGACCTTCCTTCCTCTTTTCCTCTTCTTTTGGCTGTTGCCCTTTCGACGTCTGACGCGGCGCTCAAACGGCTTATCCGCGCGTTTGCTACAGTTCCTTTCCTTCCTTCGCGTGCCTCTTCCTTCTTTTTCCTTCTTCCCTGCGCGCATACACACCCATCAGTGCAAAACCTACCCCTACCCCTTCCCCGCGTCTCTCTTTCTCTCTGAATCTCTCTTAGGAATGCTCTCCCAGAGCCGGGTAATCGAGTTCGGGTAGCACGCCCGAGACCAGGCCCACTGGCGTACGGTGGTGGGCGAGGAGTGCTTGGTTGGGTAGTCGGATCCGACCCAGACCTGCGGGGCATGAGCGCGGGGGAGGGCGAGCGAGCGCGTGGCGCGCTGCGTGCGTGTGAGGGACCTGACTCCTGTGTATTGAAGGCAAACAACCCGATACACTTTTGCAATTTAAGTGTGGGCGCGCGGCCGCACACTTACGAGGTGGGACTAAAGTCTCACCTCCAGATTGCGCACCCGTAGTTGAGGAAGCTACTGCCAATTGGGGCAGCTGCGAGGCTTTCAACCCAAATCGCAAGCCTAGGCGCCTTCGCGGAATCAATCCACGCTGCCTGGAGCGCATGCCTGGGCTGGAGATGGCCTGGAACTATGAGTGAAGGAGCTGCAGCAGCTCAACAATGGCGGCGAGGGGGCATTGACCTGAAAATACAATGACGGCCTCTCGGCCACATTAGATAACGTGGGAAGCTTCACCGGAGTGTGGCGAAGGCAGTGCGGGGGTCGGCGAGGCACGAGAGCGCCTGTGGCAGTGGACCTAGGTCAGGCTGTGTGCATGAAAATGGGTCCTTTCGGGGGGTGGTTGGGCGGTGAATGGCAGTGTATGGAGTGGGGGAAACGGTTAAGCAGAGTAAGGGGGAGCTTTTGGGCTTGTCGGTGAGGGGTGAGGTGGTCTGTGGAAGTGGAATGATCTCGCCGGAGAAGGTGATCGGAGATAGAGCAGATGGTGGTGGAAGTGGCGGTCGGTGGAGTAAAAGGGCAAATCAGGAAGGGGAAAATGTAAGGGAGGGAGAGAGAAAGATTCCTACCTATTTAATCGACGAAGGGGGAGAGGGAAGCGTCCGGCTCGTGCCTACCGGAGCTGAGGACGAAGATGCCTAGGAGGAGGTTATCAGCGATGAGGAGGCAGTCTGAAGGCGCCAGCTGGTATGGCTTAGCGCGGGATGAAGGGGTAGAGTGAACCTGCTACAGGTAGTGCAGCAGAGCGACGAGGAGGAGGAGAAGATCGCTGGAAGCTAGGGCGTTCCGACCGGAGAGGGAAGGGATGAAAAGTAGGGTTTCTCTTGGCTAGAAGAAGCTTGAAGGAGACAGCATACCTTGCCGCTCCTTATAAAGGCCTTGGCGAGGAGAGGGGACCGAGGAGGCGACGTGCCTACCTCGCCGGAGAGTGGCCGGAAAGGATACCCATGCCTTTCGTGCATTTGCATGAGAGGCATGGTTGGTTGCAGAGGTCAGGAAGGGGTCCCTGTGACAGAGGACGTCGCAGGTAACCCCCTGTCTGTTCCTGAGGACGGCCGCCCTGCCCTGCGCGGTGCCATCCTCCACGCAAAGTCGTCGGAGGTATGGCGCTACGCAGAAATGGCAGGGGGAACCGTTTTGCAAAGAATGACGAGAAGTTATGGGGCTGAACGCAAGGGTTTCAAAAGATAAGGGTCAAAAAGTAAATTAAGAGGACCAATTTGTAAAGTCGGTTAAGATGATCTTTTCTTAGGACCAAATTTTTATACCAGACTAATTTAAACCTAAGTATTTTAATGGTGAAATTTGATTTTAAGTTGGACCATGTTTGACAGGTCAAAATTCCATAAAAATCCAAATTAAGTCATAAATTGGGTATGGTTCTCATTTTAGGTCAAAATAGGTTGTAAAGGCCAAATTGAAGGTTCTAAACCCTAGGGAATATTTTTATATGAATTTTAGAGGGTTTAGTTGATTTTTATCCTGCCTCGAACCTCATGAATTAAAGTGGGTTTATTTTAGGGTTACAGAATGTCATTTAATTCCTAGAAGTTGCTATAACCCTTTTCAGATCTGATCATCCCACCTCCCTCCTTCTTAAGTTTGTTTGACCTGTGTTTGGATCCTTAATTACCCTGTCTGCATAATGCATTGGTGAAATTGCAGTTTTACCCCTTATGATTTGTTTTATTCTTTAACTCAGAATTCTCTGAGTTAAGCCTCTCTTTAGGTTTTGTAGGAGCTTTTTCACACTCATTTGGATTAAATTGTGCTAGTTAAGGTTCATGATGAGGTTCTCATCAATTTCCCTCACTCAATTGAGTGAGGGGAGTGATCTTAAGTTCAGGCGAACTTAAGAATCTGTTTGTACTGAATTCAAGATGAATCCTTAAGTCTTATCACTGATTGGAATAATTGATTAGATCCTGAGGTTCCTTATGACCTCAGGAAAGTTTTAAAGTCATTTTTGTTGTGATTTATCAAGTAATCCACATCCAGCGAATTTTCCTGGTGTTCACCAGAGCTCCGACGAGCTCTGGTGATCCAACTTTTTTCCTCAGCCTTTAGAACTCCTTGAGAAGCTCCAGAATACTTCTCTTTGACCTCAAGTTCAAGAGTTAGTGATTAAATTTGAGTTTTAATGAGAAATGTCCTTTGTTGGATTTCATCTTCTCCAACTCCAATGAAGTTGGAGAGATGATTCTATTAGGGTAAAGGATCTGGGGATTAGTTCTGAAGTTTGAGGAGATCACTTGGAACCTAAATAAGCTTTTAGCTAGGTCTAGAACTCTCTCGTTCCTTCTGACGATCACACCCTATTTTGACCTTAGGCGATGAGTCTGGGAGCACCTCTAGACCTACCAAAACCCTAACTTGGAATGCTATACAACTTCCTGAGGTTGAAGCGAATCTTTTTAGGTCGTTAATTTGGTTAAAGGAACTTTAAATCCAAAAGTCAAGTCAACTCTTATTTGAATCTGGGGATTAAAGGCTTAAATTTTTGATTGAGTGGATTGGTTAAGTTTATGGAATGACGTAGAAACATTTAAGCTTGATTTGATTGAATTTTATTGAGGATTTCTAGCATTTCATGGATCTGTTGAATTTGGGTTCCTCGAAGAACCCATCACTATTCTTTTGGATTCTGATGAGATTTGGAACTAAAGTTTGTTCAAATTAGTATCTCTTGGGTCACTGGATTGATTTGGATCGATTTATGATGATTAGATCTCTTTGTTTTTATGATTTGATGTTAAGTTCTAAGTCCTGACCTACAGTTGGAAGCCACGACATTCCTAGAGTTTCCTGAAGCTCTTTCTATCTCAATTCCTTATCTAACCTGTGCGGAATGGTTACCTAAATCAACCTAGACCCTCAAATGAGGGATATTATTGCCCTGCAGGTCAACAGACCTGGAATTACACTTTCTATAGGCTCATTCTGGCCTGGCGAACAACCAGAAATCTCTCCCAAATCCATGGATCAAATATGACCCAATGCCTAAATTGATGCTAAAATCGTGTAGAGGATTTGTAGAGCTTTCAATCAAGCTCTTATAAGCTCGATTTAGACTCCTGAGTCGTTTAGAATCTTCATTTGATGATTCAATCTATCGTAGCTATGCGCGGAGGAAAGCAGGCGAGTTTTGTCCCACGTCAGGGGGATTCCGAGCATTGCCTTAGTATATTATGGTTTTGTGAACCCAACGCTTCAGTCGACAGCGCTGGGTGCACAAAACCATACCTTACCTCTTCTGAGCATATGACCGATTGGGTATGTGTGTGCTCAGGCGTGTGCTTGTGTGTGCCTATGTGGGCGAGTGAGCGTGTGTGGGACTGATGGGCCTGAGAGTGTGCATGGTTGGGGGTAAATGGATAGAAATACACCTAATATGAATTAGGCTCGAGCTTAGTATGGTCTGGTCCCACCCTACAGGATGCTGTGTGATGAGTCTATTTTAATGGACTATTGTTACGCCTAAGTTAACTCTATTCTTACATTTTATGTTTGTTAATAACTACATTAGGTTATACAATGATTGCATGCATCATTACCTAAGTTTGCATTTATTCTACTGCATTCTATAACTTATTATGTAATTATTTTATATTTCATGCAGGTATCTCACACAGTGCACCCTATGCATCTCCTCCACTTAATCCACTCCATCAGGGTAATTTAAGAGTTAACAAATCATCGGGAAAGTGAGAGAGGAGGAGGATTAAATTTGCAAGAGACCAGGGGGTGAAATAAATTTCCCCCTCCCCCAACAGCCGCAGGCCAAGTTTAGTAAGGGATTTGAAAATCCCTTGACTTGCGAATGGGGGGGGGGGGGGAGATAAAAGAAAAGAGAGGGCTCTTGGCGAGGAGGTCCTTCTTCCTTTCCCCCTACGGGGATCATCTCCACCTTCCCCACCGTGGAGAGGGCATGCACTGTGGAACCAGTGAGCACCACCACTGCAAACCTCTCTCAGCGCACGCTAAGTACAGCGCACGCACTGCCCCACCGCGCGCCCTGTAGGCGCGCCAGCATCCTCCCACCACAGCACCTGCAAGCGCACGCACCGCGCACCCTGCAAGCGCGCCTCCAGCGTGCAGCGCCCTCACCGCACCCACTCGTGGCCAAGACCGCCCGCAGGCAGCAACACGCCCGCAGGTAGTCGCACACCCGCAGGCCCTTGTGCGCTCGCCATAACACAGCCATACACTGTTCGTCTCCTTCGTCTTCCTTCCACGTCTCCACTGTTTGCAGCAAGGAACCCAACGCACCGGTAGGAAGCACACCTGCAGCAACGCGCACGCAAGCAGCCATGCACCTGCAGATAGTGCAGCACCCTCGCGTGTCCTTGTGCGTGCACCATCGCACAGCCATGCGCGCTTGTGCACGCAGCCACCTGCTGTCATTAGGCCGGCGTCCTCCTCCGCGATCCGACCACCTCAGACCGCCGTGTCACCACCATCGCGAAGCACTCGTCGAGGTGCACCATCGTGTCAACTCTCGTCGCCAACCACGCATGGCCTTTCAAGCTAGGAAGAGAGAGGAGAAATCCTCTGTTTTTACTTCAATTAAAAATTACATTGCATGCCATTGTCACTTTAATATTATTATTTTATTCAGGTCACATTGCATGGATGCACTTATAGTTTCGTAAATTTACTTAATTAGTGTCATTCAATATTGAAATTCAAATCAGATTTGCATGCAAGTCAAATTTACATGATATGCCACTACACATGCATCATATACATACTTTAGGAAGCTTGATTTCTAACCTAAAAATTGCATAAATAGCCTTGAACTTTTAAGAAAATTGCAAGCTCCATTTAGAGTAGCATATTCCTCGCATTGAAGTCACGAAGTTGTCTGCAAATATTATAATCCTCTACTCATGAATTTATTGGTTCTATTCCTCTCTGTGGATGCGACATTGTTATTGTGCTTAAATTTGATATTTATTTTAATTTTTGATTGAGAGATTTTCCACCACATAAAACACAACGACATATCAATTTATTGCTATCATCTTCATAAATAAGCGAAAATCTCTTCGTCACTGTGTATTCCCAAAAAGCCTGGGCCACTCACTAACAAATTTTTGTTAAGGCTTAGTATGGGCTCGTGCATGGTAAAAGAATAAGGGATAAAGTGTTAAAAGAGTTAAGTAAGGATAAAGAAGATGAGATGGAGAGGTAGAGATGAGCTAACTGAAGGACAAAGAGAAGGAATGAAGGAAAAGATAAAAGAGAATAAGAGATGAAGAGTGTTAAGAGAGAAAAGGAACAGAATTGAAGAAAGAGAGAAAGATTAAAGTTAAAGCTAAAGAGAGAGTTTAAGAGCACAGAGAGAAGGGTTAAATTGAAAAGGAAAAAACTAAAGGTTTAATTGGTATTTTTTTTAAGTCATCTAACCTTTGTGAGCAGACAATTGATGGTGAAGAAGGTTAAGAGAAGAAGGTTTTAGATTTTAATTATTCAAAGGCATTTTGTTATTCATTGTAATCTGTTTTCTTTTATGCCTTGCATTCTTGTGCAAATTATAATAAACATCCTTCTTCTTAGATTTTATTGTAAATCATTCATGTATACTTTTCTTTTATAAATGGAATATTTGTATGCCTAAATTATATACTCTTTGTGCAAATATTCATGTGCTTAACATATTATAATTATTGTAGTAATTACTTAGCTATTAGTTTAACTAATAAGATTGGCGAATTAAATTTACTATTATGCTTCCCAATGAACGATCTAGACTCAACCAGTTAAAAAAGAACTTAAACCTAAATGTTAGGTTAACTTGACTCTATACTATCAAATTGACATCGATTCAAATTAACCTAAGTCATTTCTTACACAATTAATTAAGACTTTGAACTTTAATTAACTGTGTTGAGAAATTACACATCAGGGAACAACGTAGATGAAACAACCTCGATTGGAGACATAAGGAGTCGGGGACTGGGGGCGACTTGTTGGTGGTAGGGGATATCAGTGGTGAGGTGGTGTTTGTTAGCAAAATCGAGGTTATAAAAGCTGCGTCGTAGTATAGGTCCAAATCACTTGAAAACAAATAGAATTTATACTCGAATGGAATTCGAGGTCGAACACAGAGAGCAAATAGGAATTCAATCGCTAATCTCAAATAAAATGCAATTGAGCACAAGATTTAAGCCAAATAATACCAAGAAATGAATAATAATTACTCAGAAATGATAATCATTGTAAAGCATGAGTTTAACATATGGTAAAAAGAATCTCAAAGCAGAAAAGATGGTGATTTAGATCACCAATTATTCAATTTAAGCATATATGCATTGAGTTCAAATAATGCAACAGTGCCATCAACCATTCAAACTTAAGTACTTAAATATATCAATAGTATCAACCAAATAAAGCCTACCAATCAAGTATCAGACGATTGAGCATTTAATTAGACGGCTTAATCAACAGGTGCTACAGTGCTAGGGAAGCACTGTTCTTCTTCCTTTTCTCTTCTTTCTTTCCTTCTACTTCTGCTCTTCTTTCTTTCTTTGGCTTTTATCAAGGCTTTCTTCCTTTCCTCCTCTTCTTTCTACTTCACGCACAGAGGGGGTGTTTGTACGACTTTCTCGTGTTTTAAATTAACCTTGTTGTAGTATAGTTGAAAAAGCGTATGAACGAATAACAATTTTTATTACTCGAAATTAAAAAACTACTCCGAGGTCGAAATCAGGGAGCAAATTAGTATTTAGAAGTAAAAATCACAATTCTCAACAAAAATGCAATGTATATAAAAATCTAGAGAGTAAAAAGAAATAGAATTTTCTCTTTTCTTCTTTCTTCTTCTCTCTTTCTTTTTCTTTGCTTTCTCTCTTCCTTCTCTTCTTTCTCAGTCTTTTCTTTTCTCAGACGTTTGATTCACAGAATCAGACGTCTTAACTGGCAATACTACAGTGCTCTTCTTTTTCTTTTCTTCTTCACTTGATTTTCCTCCTTGGCTTCTTCTTCTCTTCTTGAGCTGCTGTGCCTCCTCCTTCTTCTTCTTCAAGTCCTTCCTTCTCCCTCAGCTGCCCTTCTTCTTTGGCTCCTCCTTCTTTGCCTTTGGTCAAGTCCTTCTGCAGGCTTCTTCCTTTGCGGATAAGTTTTCAGCTTCTTCTTCCTTTAGCTGCTCCTCTTCCTCGCAGCTGCTTCCTCTTCCCCGCAGCTGCTTCCTCTTCCTCCTTCTTCCCTACATAGCACAGAGAAGCAAAACTTACCCCCTACCCTCCCCGCGTCTCTCTCTCTATTTCGCTCTCAGGACAGCTCTCCCAGAGCCTTCTCAGGTTATCATGTCGGGTATGCGTGCCCGGGACCAGGCCCACCGGCGTGTGGTGGTGGGCAAGGAGTGCACGGGTAGTCGGGTCAGCCAGGTCCGCGTAGGAGTGGTCGCGGATGAGGCGGGTGTACGTTGGCGAGGGACCTCATCTCGTGTACTGAAGGTGATATGGTGAGAACACTTTTTCAATTTATTCTGGTGTAGGTGCTCTATCGTATCAGAGGTGGGACTATCTGTCCACCTTTCTTCGCGCGCGCCTCCGGCAGGGACAAGGCCTCCAATTGCAGTAGTTGCAATGGTCTTTGACTCGAATTGATGGCTTGGAGTCGTGTGCGAGCATCTTCCGCGCCACCTAGGACAGGAACCTGGAGCTGACAAAGCCTGGAGCTCACTTCAAGCTTGCTTCAAGCTCTGCTCCAATGGGGGAGGGACGTCGGAACCTGAAAGCACCAAAACGGCCTCGCGGCCCTGTCAAAACACTTGGGTAGCTTCGTTGTGTCGAGGTGAAGGTGGTGCGGTGGGTGGCGTGGCGCAAGGGCGCCTGTGCGAGCATGCTTAGGGCACACTGTGTGCGTATGTGTGGGTGTGTTCGGGGGTGTGTTTGGGTGAGTGGAGTGGTGGTATGAGTGAGGGGAAATGTTTGGTGGAGTGAGGGGATGCATATGGACTTGTCGGCAAGGGGTGGGACGGCCTGTGGAGGTGGAGCGGCCTCGCCGGAGTTGGTGGCCGGAGGTGAAAGAGATGATGGTGGTGGAGTGTGGCAGTAGTTGATTTAGGAAATAAATAAAGGGAAAATGAAAGGGGAGAAAGAGGTACTTATCTAGGATGTTTAGAGCAAAGGGGGGAGGCGAAGGGCGAGCGGCGGGTGTTTGTCATCACCGGAGACGAAGACCCTGTGGTGAAGAAGCGACGACGAGGAAGAGGGTCGGAAGGGCGTGCGCTGGTACGGCGCGGCGCGGAGGAGTATGGCGGAGATGGCTCTACCATTGGTACTGTGGCAGAGCGACGATTAGAGGGAGGGAGAGTCGCTAGAAGCTGCGAGCAGTTGGCCAGAGTGAGGAGGAGACGAATTTGGGGGGCTCTCTGGCCAAATCAAGCTTGCAGGAAGTGGAAGGATCTGGGCTTCCTTAAATAGGCAAGGGCAGAGGGAAGAGCCGCGAGAAAACGGTGACTAGACCACGTCGGAGGTATGGCCGGAGGAGACCCATACCTCTTGAGCATTCGCATGAGAGGTATGGGGCATTTCAGGGTATCGGGAGCTGCCCATGCGGTCGGGGGCTTCGTAGGGAGCTCCCCTTTCAAATCTGGGAGCGGCTCCCGTGCGAAGTCATCGGAGGTATGGGTCCCTGCTGCGATGGCGGAGGGACCAAAATGAAGAGAGTGATGAAGAAGCTAAGGGGGGATTTGCAAGGGTTTCAAAAGTTAAGGGTCTGAATGTAATTTGGTGGACCAAATGGCAAAGTAGATCAGGATGACCTTCCTTTAGGTCCAAATTTTTGTATAAACCTAATTTGGACCTAAGGAATCCAATGGTAAAGTTGGATTTTAGGTTTGACCACGATTGATTGGATATTTTGCATAAAAATCCAAATTAGGTCAAATATTAGGCATGGATCCCAATCTAGTCAAAATAGGTTTCAAGGGCCAAATTGAAGGTTCTAAACCCTAAAGGATATTTTTCCATGAATTTTAGAGTGTTTATTTGATTTTTATCTTTCCTATAACCTTGTGAATTTAAGTGGGTTTGTTTTAGGGTTACAGAATGTCATTTAATTCATAAATTTCACAATAACCCTTTTCTGATTGAACCATCCCACTTTTCCTCTTATTAAGTCCAGTTGACCGATGTCTAGACCCTTAGAAATCCCGCTGATGTACTCCATTGGTAAAATTACAGTTTTACCCCTTGTTTCATGTTCTCTTCCCAGATTAATGATCCCTTGAATTAAGCCTTGCTCTTGGTTATGTAGGAGCTTTTGTTCACTTTATTAGGTCAAAATATGCTAATTAGGGCTCATGATAAGGTTCTCATAAGTGGGAAATCCCACCAGCGACTAAGTGTCACAGAGAGCAAAACTCCCTTACTCCTGTGCGCTCTCTCTTTCCTCTCTTTGGGTTTTATCTTCCTCGCCTTCCCAAGTCCACAGTCCGAGTTATCGGATATTTGAGTACAGTGCACCCGAGACCAGGCTCACCAGTAGTGGGTGGTAAGCGAGGAGTGCGCAAGTTAGGCGGGTCAGATCAACGCCAGACCCACGTGAGCAGTGTCATGGATGAGGCATGTGTGAGGGGCATGCGGGGACCTCAGCCCCTGTGTGTTAGTAGAGGCAATAAGCGTAGAGCAGAAAATCAATTTATTCCACTGCGCTTGGTTGCCCACTTCCGAGGTAGGACTAAAGTCCTCGTCTTCTTCACATAAGCGGTCGCGACGCTCCTTCATTCAATTAGTGTTTAATGTTGGTCAAACATCCCAATTAACCACTTGGAGACGTTCGCCTGGTGATTCTGCACCATCTGGTGCTTTCACCTAGAGCTCTTGGCTGGGAAGCGGGCTTTAAAGCTTGCTCGAGGCTTCACGGTAATGGCGGTGAACCTGAAATGAAGAACATGGCCTTGCGACCTCGTCAGATGGTTTAGCAGCTTCGCCGTAGCACGGTGAACGTGGTGGTGTGCACTGCGTGAGGCGAGGAGCGTTGTGGAGGTCGGACAGAGTCGAGAATGGAGGTGCGGTGATGGGTTGTTCAGGGGCGAGTTTAGGTGGACAGTGGAGTGCGATAAGTTAGGGCTTTAGATGAGGGGAGTATGTCGAAGGTTTTGGATCGGTTGGCGAGGGATTTGAGTGTGTGAAGCGAGCGAAAACCCTCACCGGTGATGTCGTCGGAGGTGGAGATGAAGGCTGTTTGCGATGGTGTTGAGGGTTGTCCTCGGGATTTTCGAATAGGAAACTAAACTAGGCACCTAAAGATGCTAAGCTGGCCCTAATCTAATGGACGAAAGGGGGGAAATCACTTCACTGGTGGTACGTTGGCTCTAGAGAAGATGAAGTGCTTCGGTAGAGGAGGACGGCGACGACGACGGAGAGAGAGCAACGACAACTGGTATTGCACGACGTAGAGGAAGGTGAGGAAGAAGAATCTGCCACTGGTATTGCGGTTAGATGATGAGAGGAGTCGGAGGGAGTTGCCGGAGCTCGAGGAGCTATTCAGCCAAAATAGGAGAGAGGAATTTGGGGATTTTCTGGCCGAAATCAAGTCTAGGGAACTTGGCGAGGTCTAAGGATCCTTTTATAGGCCTCTGGAGGGTGTTTTGAGCTTGGGAAGCTTTGAGCTTGGGTAGTAAGCTTCTTAAGCTAGGAAAGTTCACCAGGGATATAAATTGAAATATACCCGAATCTCTCATGCGTTTGCATGAGAGATTATGAAGGTTTTAAGGCTTATGGATGGATTTAATGGAAAGAGGACTCCTTAAGAAATCTCCCTTCTAATTTTAGAAGGGATTGATTGATCAGAGAAGGAGTTCTCTTCAATCAAAGGTCGCCAGAGTTGTAGGATTAGGATTTCATGGCGGTATGGAGCTTTTTGTGAAGAAGATGACAAAGTTGGGGCGCCATTTGCAAGGAATTCGAAAACCAAAGGATCTGAATGAGATAAAGAGTCTAACTGGACCAAAATGCAAACTCGATCAAGATGATCTTAGATTGGGCCCAAATTTTGGTATAAACCTAATTTGGACCCAAGAAATCCAATGTTAAAGTTAGATTTAGGTTTTTACCTAGTTTGACTAGGTAATTTATGTAAAAATTCAAATTAGGGTAAATGTCTGTCTGAGACTTTGTTTTAGGTCAAGACGGGTTTCAATAGTCAAATTAAAGGTACTAAATCCTAGAGAATATTTTTCTATGAATTTTAGGTGGATTAGGTGAATTTTATCCTGACAAAAACCTCAGTTAATTATGCGGGTCTATTTTTAAGATTTCAGAAGTCATTTAATTCATGAAATGCACGAAAACCCATTTCTGTCTGCACTAACCCACTTGTTAGACTCTTAAGATTATTTGAACCTTAATTAACCCCTGAGAAAACTCGTGATTTTACTGCAATTGAAATATACTGTTAAAACTACAGTTTTACCCCTATTTTACTATATTTCCCTCAAAATGGATTTGCAATGAATTATGGCTCTCTAGCGATTATGTAGGAGCATTTAATGACTTAATTAGACCAAATTGAGCTAGTTATGGCTCATGATGGTGTTCCCATTAGGTGGAGTGTGTGTGGAAGAGGATGGGTGAAGTGCTTGTCGTGTGGTAAGTGATGGTAACGCCATCATTCATCATAAATAACTTGAATTAGTCAGAAACTAATGATATATACTCCTAAATGATCGTCCGAGGACCATAAGTCCATCTGAATTGAATGTGAGAAGAAGACATGAAAACATGGTTAACTGTGTTATTTTAACATCCAATCACAAATGCAGATTAACTAAGGGGTTGATCAAGGGTTAATTCAAGGTCAAATGAACTTAAAATGCCAAGAAGTGGGGTAATACTAATTGAATTACGATTTTACGCATTTCGAGGATGAAAATAGTATTGAAAATCCTAATTATCGTTCGCGCTTGAATTGAAAGGGTTATGATTGAGATAAATTCAATATAAGCCTCCTAAAATTCATTGAAAAATATTCTAAGAGGTTTGGTACCTTTGATTTGACCAATTGAACCTATTTTGACCAAGAACAGAGATTCAGATAGAAATTTGCCTTAATTTGGACTTCTATGCAATTTACCCATTCAAGCGTGGTTAAAACTCAAATCCAAGCTTACCATTAGATTCCTTGGGTTCAAATTAGGTTAACATCAAAATTTGGTCCTAATCAGAGTCCATCTTGACATAGTTTGCATTTTAGTCCCTAAATCTTTGTTCTTTACACCCAAGCCCTTAACTTTCAAGTTTTCTCACCAAAAGACCCTCAACTTCTTGTCTTCTTCACAAATATACCCCTACCGCCATTGATGTTAGAATTCTGAAAGAACTCAACAGCACTGACTTTTAAGTTGGGATTTCTCTCTCTAATCAATACCAAATCCTCCAAATTTGGAGGGATTGATGTTTAGACGATGGAGAATAAAATCGACCACATCTTGGATCCTGATTTGAAGCACAGACATCAAGAGAAGCTCCAATTTCGTGAGATCAAGAGTTACGTAAATCGCAAGTACAACATAGGAATTGTCAATTTGAGCTCAAATTCGAGCTCTATGAGTCCTAGCACCTTCCCACGTGTTCCTTAGTCGATTTTTGTCCTGGAACCCCCTCTAATTCGTCCTCTCCGGCCATTTCCACCATCGGCTCTGGCAAGCCCTCCACCCTCCTACTTCCGTGCATGTTCTCAACCAACAAGCACCGCCATCAACTTCCTCTCCTTGCAACCACAACCAGTTAAAGAGCGATCACTTTCGACCTTTTCGTCCTCGTCGATACCTCCACCAGACCTCGTCATCTTCCTCGCGTCCAGCTGGCCAACTCCAGACGCTTCCTGCCTCCACTTGCCCAGTTATGAACCTCTCTCCCTCCCTTTCTGTCTCTAGTAGCTTCTCACACCTTTAGGACCTAGTTACACCCACTATACATGATACACCACCTTCATCTTCTCTATCTTTAGCATGAGCTCTGGCGAGCTCGCACCGGTGCCCTAGTCCACCAAACCATTCACCATAACCATCTACACCTTACTCATGACCCGACGATCAAAAGCCCCGAGGTTATTGAAGCTTTTGATCGCTGGAATGCTCGGCCAAACTAACCCATTCATCACCACCTCCACAATCATCGTCCGACCACTCAACATGCATGAACCACCCAATCTCCACCACCATCATGTTCCTCGTGACACGGCGAAGGTTTTGAACGCTTTAATTAGGGCTTTTACCCCTTATTTTTGTGCAGGTACTTCACTAAACCGCCGCTAATCACCATTGTCGTCCGCCGCCATCAGCCCCTCTTTGGCCTCAATTCAACCTTCAGCTACTGCGAAACACTTCCAGGAAGCCATATGGGCTTCGAATTAGAGAACGAGAACCCATAGCAGCTGCAATCGACGAGAGTCTCTCAATTGCTGTAGCGAACAAGAAGATCGTGGATTGTCCCACATCGGGCAAAGATGAAATAATTTTTGATACTTATTCAGTTTCGCGCATTTGTTGTTTGCATCAAAACACATGGGATGAGGTCCCTCCTTACGCACACCTTGTTTGTGCCCCACGCATGCAAGCCTGGTCCTCAGATCCGTTTACCTGATTACCTGAGTACTCGGTTACAAATAGAGAGGGGGGATTTTCTGAAGGAAGGGGGTTTTGCACTGTGCATGTTTGGCTTGACACTTAAGGCATATGAGGCCTTCTCTCTAACGTCTGATTGTGACTCTGATTTGGTTACTGTTGACTTTGAGATCTAATTCTGAGTTGGGAATTGTGCTTAGTGTTAGAGGGGCTTAATTGGTGGTTTCAACCATCATTTTTGGGCTTCTCTTTATATTTTTGTTATTGACTCTTGAGATAAAATTTGAATCTTTATTAAATATATTTGTGATCGAGTATTAATTGCATATATCATTATTGTGATTGTTGACTATTGTGTTCATTTGTATCATTTAATTAGTAGATTGAATTGCAATATGTACTCCCTACGAGCAACCTCAGAATTCACACATTTTTCGAGTACTTATAAATTTAAATGTCGATTCAATTTTTGACCTGCGAACAACCTATGACGATGCATTTCTCTAATCTACGATGAATTCTGACCCAACAGTGGGCCGGGGTCAAAGGTGTGTTGGTGGCGATGATAGGGAGGGCAGGGGATCGATGGGAATAGCAGAAGGGTGGTTAGGGTCGTATGGGGTGTTGTGGTAAACGGGTAATTGGGTAAGGATGGGTCGGGTATGTGGGTTAGATGAAGGCATATGGGAGGTTAGTTATGTTTGTGATAGGGTTTGGGAGAAGGGAAGGGAGTGGCAAGTGTTGAGAGGTGACAGGGGGTTCGTATGGGGAGTGGAGATTGTGTGAGGGATGAGCAGATCAGGGATGGAGTGGGGTGGCGAGGGGGTGTCAATGGGTGGTAGATGGCGAGGAGACAGACGAGCCAGGGAGGTGGGGTTAGCGTCGAGGGAACGAGGTGGAGTAAATGCACGAGGTCAACGACGAGTCGAGTGAGGTTGACAAGTGACGAATGCTGCCGGTCGTGAGTAGAAGCTTAGACGTGACCTTCGTCGGATGATAATGGATCAAGCAGAGCCGAAGGGGTTGGGTGCGACGAGAAGATCTCATCTGGCTCATGATACCATGATAGAGAAGAAAAGGTAGGAAGAAATATTATGGTCGCTCAACTATAGGTCGCTCAACTATAGCAAGCAAGTTTTTGCTTTCTATTTATAGACTTTGTTTACAAATATTTGAATTGAGATGGATTTCGGATTCACACAACTGTACAACAAAAGACATCCTTATATTTCAGATTGTGGTTATAAGAACAAGTCACATTTGTTGATGAGGTAAACATTGGTTTGTTGAAACCAACTCTTCGAATGTTATCTTTGCTAATAGCCCATGGCTTATCTACTTTCTAACTGATTGTAGAATGCCTTAGTCCTATCTAGTCTGTTTAGAGATGGAAAATCCCATCCGATCCCTTCTTAACCTTTCTAACCTAATCGAAGAGGGTTACATTTTCTAATTAGTTACCCCCTATCTTACCTTTCTCGAGATAATTATTCTGGAAACTTAACACCATTTAGATGCTACATCCATATCTTTAATTTCTATTTTGTTGGCGGAATAAACGTTAACTTCGTGTTTGATTCTGCATTTGCCATCTCTAATTTTGGAATTGCGCAATCTTGGAATTAAGGGTGTAATTTCGAAATTAGGCAATTCCACCCACTCCAGTGGAATTATCTAATTCCATCTGTTAATTATGCCTGTTTCTTCTTTTTAACTAATTTTCTCCTTATTCCACTAACTTATTCCACCAAACAAACACTCCAAGTGGAATAAAACTCTCTAATTCCTTTGACAAGATAACAAATTCAACCAAACATTTAGGTGGAATAAAATCACTTAATTCCTCAATTCCTCTTATTTTTAATTTTTATTCATCCTAATAATTCCTCTTATCAAACAGCACCCTATGAAATCAAAACAAAAATCACTTTATCGGATGCCCTTCTTACCAGCATTGAAGGGTGCCAAAATGATCAAGGCAAGTTTGATCGGATTGGAGTTTTTATCCTATGTGGTAGTTATAATTGCTACAGTAAATAGACAGTACAATAGTTTTATCATCATTCTTCAGATCTATCACCATTCATCACATCCACCCCTCACCAATCCTATATAACCCACTAACTCAATCACACCCCTCACATCTACCTCATACCAATTCACTCCCAATGCAAATAAAAATAAAAACTAATAAAAATATATCAACTCAATTATCATATTTACACGTGCTTACCCTCCTCTTACCCACCTACCTATCCATCATTGAGATTTTCTAAAATTTACCTAATTTTAAACTTTAAACCCTTATCCACCAAAGGGGGCTTAAGACTTCATTTGCTTGAAGGATATCTTGTATGATATCCTTGGTAAAATAGATATCTCATAAAATATTCAAAGAATTAGAGAAAAATTATAACTTTTTTACTCGTTACTATGTCATATTTTATCACATCACATCAATATATATTAAATAGGTCTAAGGTGACATAATATATGTATTATATATATTCATTGCATTAACTGAATCTATCCCACTCTTGTATGATAATATTAAAATATTATTTACTAACATTATATTAGTAAATTAATTATTTTATCATACTATTTATTTCATTTTCTCAAATAAACACCCATATAATTTATACCACCATCTATTCTATCCTAAGATATCTACTATCTTCAAGCAAAAACATCCTGAGAGTATCAAAGACTCAAAAGGGTGAGTTATATTCGATCCAATATGGTCCAACCTAATTCATGTTGAATCTAATCATAAATGGGTTTAATTGAATTCAATTCGAAAACCAACGATTTTACGTTGCTCATTTGTGACTCCATTGATGAATGAAACGCATTCAGGGGTCTCCAAGGTCCAAATTCTATGCCTAAGAGCGGACTCGTCAGTTCGAAGAATCGTGTTTCATATCCGAGACTTGACTCACAAATGAAATTAGTCCAATTACAGTATGGTTTACCAGGTTGAATTTTCAACACCCAAAAAATGGAGTTTACATGAAAAACTTATAAAATTGAGCGTAGTATAAATGATTAAGAATTTATAATATGGAGCACTGACATATTGATTTTAAATCTAGTAAATCGTGGAGATTAATTTTTTTTTATTAGACTTGCATTTAAGCTTGGATAGAATTGGATCCATGAGATAGGGCCACTCTTTTATATTCATGACCTAAAATCTAATTTGGGTAAATTGAAGAGAAATTAGCCACCTCTTGCACACCAATCCTGCGAGGAAGGATGGAAACTTATGGACGTCTTTTGTTAAATTTAGGAGTTTTCATTTTTCCACCGCACCCAAATAGGATGTTTGTTTGTGGGATAACGGGTGGGATATCCTTTTGATTGGAATACTCCCATGGAATAACTACTCTAATGGGTGCAATATACTTGATTATTCTACTCAATCGCATTGGCATTAATATTTAACAAAATATACCTACTCTTAATATATATTATTACATTACATCAACACCAACATAAGTTAAAATATATTAATTTTAATGTAAAAATTATTAATATATATTTACTATATCACATCAATCAATTAATCTCACACGGATATCATTTTATTAAAATATTACTTATCAACATTTCATCAACATATCAATCACTTCTATCTTACTATTTATCTTGTTCTCTTAATTAAATACCCTTACTAATTTATTTCACCAAAATTTATGCTGCTATAAGAGTTATCTTTGGAGCGAATACAACCTTGATGGAGTTACTCTTTTAACATGTTTTCACAATGAGATTTTTATATAGATGTTAGTTAAAATATTCAAAATTATTTTTTTATCATCCACTTTCTATTATTAATTTAAATGCTATTGAAAATGAGTCATCACAATTGCTACAATGTTAGTTAATATCTTTGTCTCTAACAATGGTAAATCTAAAAGTAATAAAAATTTATATTTTTTATTTGAAAAACTTTTCTTTCCTTCCCTATCTTTTCCTCTTTCCTCCCCCTCCTCTCCTTCCTTGGTAGGAGTAGCTACAACCCCTCCTATATCGCCACCTTCCACCTTCCTTACCTCGTTCTCCAAATTGTTTCATTCACCTTTACCCTACTCTCCCTTGTCCCCTTCACCTCCTCATGTCACCCCTTTACCTCCACCCTTGCCAAGGTCGTCTCCAACTTCCTTGTGACCCTCATCCACTTCCATACCTTTGTCGATGGTCCCATCTCCTCCCTCCTCCCCCCTCCACCTTCCCCCACTTGACCTTGTCTTGATGGACCTTCCCCCTCTTCCAACACCTAGTTGAATTACATTGCAGCTCATTGAATCTCGCCAAGTCTCCCCATGGGGTCATTAGGTTGGAAGATGGTGAGGAATGTGAGGAAGGAGAAAGGCATCAAGGAATGCATTTTCCACTCATGGGCTATGAGGATTGCCATCTCCATGCTCCATATATCGTCTTTTGGTCGAAAATGAATCCCTCCTTGATGGCGTGGGGGTCACTATCATTTGCGAACATCATCATCTTGGAGGCAAGGGAGAGGTAGGCAATGAGGAGGAGGTAATTTACTTGGTGGATGTTTCCAGGAACTACTAGGTGGAGAGGAAGCAATTGAGGTAGTTGATGGCAAGGTAGGTAAGTAGGGGATCGGAGGGGGATAGCTGGAGGGAGGCAGCGAAATGGTAGAGTAGGAGGTTGATGGACGTAAGGGAGAGAGGGGAAGTGGTGGGGCTTGGTAGAGAAGAGGGAGGAGGGAGGGGAGGGGATCCTCGAGGTTGAAGGAAGGCATTGCCTTCATCGTGGTTGGTGGTGGGTAACAGCACTGTGATATCAAGGAGTGTCCTCTGTTGATGTGTGGCAAGGGAAGACTTGCTATCTTCCGGTCTCTCTCACTCTCTCTCACTTGCTCAGGTGATGAGGTATGGGAGGTTTGTTGTGGCAACATCAAGTAAGGGAAGGTGAAGGAGGGAGGAGGTGGAGGGAGAAGGGAAAGAGGGTGGGGATTAAGAAAATAAAAAAATTAAGATTAGTGTAATTGATAGGTTAAGAAAGTGATGTTAAGAAATATAAAATTAATATTAATCATCAATTATGTCTACTTACAAGTTGGTGTTAACAATAGTTTACGTTTACTTGAATTGGTGTTAGATTGTGATGTTAACCTTTATGGCACTTACTTAATAGTGTTGTTAGAGAGAGAGGAAGGTGACTGGTGTCAAAGAAAGGAGATTACATGTGACTTTAACACAAGTTTAGCTAACACTAATGGCAACCAATGTCATCCAAAGTAGTGTTAAGAGGGGAAAATCGATGTTAAGTAAATGGAGTTAAATAGTGAAGTAAACAAGGTTAACACCTTTTTTAAAGGATTAACCTCACAATTAAACTAAACTTTTAAGAATTATTATTATTATTATTATTTTATAGTGTTGGATCCATCATCGTTAAGTTAACTTAATGATGCTAATTAAAAAAAAATAACTTTTTAAAGATATTTAAAATAATATTGAAAAGTAAACGACGATAAAATAATTTTCAATATTTTGATGATATCCGTGCAAAACTCTCTTCCAAAATTTTCACCTGCCGAGCACCGCACATAACGCTGCGCCCACACACAAATCCACGTCAAACTCCACCAACAAGGGCAACATAAAAAGCCTTCCCCTTCCCAACATCACCACCCTTCCCCTACTTGCGAAATCCCCATCCTGCCCTTTCTGCTCCCGCGGAATGATGACGGTCTACAATATTGGACCTCCCATTTGCCCACTGACACCCTCTTCTTTCCCTCTCTCTCTCTCTCTCCCCTGCTTCTCGTCACCTCGAAGTGCTGCTCCCCACTTTAGTTATTAATCTCACCCCATCTCCTGCTTCTGCTCGTCACTCCTCCCCATCCTTCTGATGGCGCGGCGGAGCACCGCGAGGAACCGAGGCGGCGGTGTACGCACCCACCAGGCCGGCCGGGGCTCCTGCCGCGGCAGCTAGCACACTCGGTGAGGTCACCTGTCCTCCACCTCAACACCCCCAAGGATGGGGGTGATGGTGAGGGAGGGCCTCCGGCGGCTCTGCGCCGACAGGGGGTGGTCGTACGCCGTGCTCTGGCGCGAGGCGGCGGGCGGTGGCGGTGGCGGCGGCAGCGGCGTCAGGTCCGACCGATGGGTCGTTTTCTACGATTAGGGTTCGGCGGATGTGTATGTGTGTGTTCGTTAGTTTGTGTGCTTACGTGTTTGTTTGTATCTGGTGGGGAGAATCTGTTGATGTGTTCCGTTTCGAGGTGGGGGTGGTGATGGGGGACGAAGAGGGATCGGTGCGCATTTTCTGGTTATTCCAGGGGTTGAAGTGCAAAAGTACCATCTTGTTGGCTTTCCCGTTTTCTTTCTGTTTTTTTTTCTGGATTTTTGGTCGTTGGCATCAATAATGTCCTATTTTGGCGGCAAAAGGTGAGAATCTTGGTTAGATGACTGCCCTTTTGAGAATGGAGGTATCTTTGTTCTTTTTTATTTATTTATTTTTTAATCATTTTCTAGTGTTGCTTTTTGATAAATATATATACACATGCATATAGATACGCACACACTGGCGAGTAAAAAGGTAAGATCTTGGGAGGATTTGATGTTCTGAGCAAGATGTGTGTAGGGGAGTGTTGTTTTCTTTTTGCTGGTCTTTGAGTTGTTACGTTTGTTGCATTTCTTTTCTTTTTTTCGTTGTTTTTCTCGTTGCTTTGGTGGTAGGAAGGATGAGGGTATATTAAAGTTGCGATCTTTCGGGTGGGAGGTTCTGGGAAGGTGTGAACTTTTGACTGTTTTTGATGGCATGGAAGTTGGTGGGTTTATGGTTGCTGCGTTCTCGGCGTTGGGAAGTGAGTGGAGTCGGTGAAAAAAGAGGTTTTGGCGGGATTAGATGGGAGGAGTTTGGAAGTGTCTTCCTGAGGATCTGTCGTTGTTTGGCCCTTGTGAAGAAAAGCGCTTCTTTTGGCTGCTTTAGAAAGGACCCTTACAGTGGTTTTTGCGGCACCAAGGAGTCTAGAGGTTATTTTTGTACAGCAAAACATCATCTTTGGTTGTTGTTTGCATCCTATCGGTCTTCGAGATGAGAAGGAAATGATATTTTCTACTTTTGTTCATGAATGGTGCTTTTTAGGAAACATACGGCAGTAATATCATTTGACCAAGTCTAATGGATTGTCTATGCTTTTGAAGAGATGATGTGTTCATTGGAGTTGCTATTTTGAGGAGTGCTGAGATTGCTTTGGTATATTCTGCAGGCATTTGGTCTGGGGTGAAGGGCACTGTGAAACCTTGAGGGTTTCAGCGGTTTCAGGTGGTCATCAAGCTGGCGACTTAAAGTTTCAAGATGAGGGTGGGGTGAGAGTTGCTTTTGAAAGGATGAAGTCGGAAGTTCATGTGGTAGGATACGGGTATGCAGAGACTATGTCGGTGTCTCCTTCCACTCTTTATCTGGCAATTTAAGCTTATGGTAATGACTGCAATGAAGGTTTTCTTTGTTTGCTAATCGTGATGATAATGGACACTAGGTTGGTTGGTTGTGCTGCTCTTACTGGGAATCATCGGTGGATCAATCATAATGCACTTCTTGCTGACTCTGTGGTATTTCACTTTTCTGTTATTACAACATAAGGAGCTTTTGCAATCTCAATTCTATTCATGAAAGACTGCAATATTTATGATAATGTAACTTGGTGCCAGTATGGAAGGTGAGAGAGATTTTGGAGTTAGGAGATGTCGGTTTGTAAGCTAAACAGGTGCTACATCCTGATGGCATCCTGTTAAGCATCAACCCTTCACCTGTGGACCACTCTCAACCAACACCTGATTTGCTGCTTGGCATTGGCCTTTTTGCCACCCTTATCTATTGGGTTATAGAAGTTGGTGGACACTCACTCTTTCCGGCATTCCCATTATTATGATTTTTGTAGTAACCATGTTATGTAGCTAACCATAGAAGCCTACCAATGTACTTCCTTGAGATAACGAGGCTGAACAGTTTCTTTCATGATGTTGATGACCAATTATACTGACTATTACATGTATTCTTCCAACTTAGTGCATTTCATCACCTAAGAGTATACTTCTTTGAGAGAACCAGGCTCAACAGTTTTTGTAATCTGCACTTACCACAAGCCCATGCAGAAGGCATTTTGGTGTCCATTCAAAACAATGCAATTGTTTGTTATTATTTCTCTAGTCGTGTTATTTAAAATTAGTGATATTTTGAATTAGTGATACTTGTATTGCTTTCAATAATACAAGGAATTGGCTGGATGCATTACAAAACATGGTGTTTTCTTCTTTCATGGGTCGAACAGAGAATTGGTGCCACTGCATATTTTTGTCTTAGTGCTTGTTTGCATGATTAGTCTATTCACAATATGTCTACTTCTAAAATAATGGTAGTATGATATGTAAAAAACTGCTTATACACGTCTATGTCTAAGCAGGTTTTAAAGTCATTGGGATGTTTGTCATTTATATAGCCCGTTATGGTTCCTTATCAAGCAGAAGCAACTTTAGAAGCCAAACGCTGGTAGATTTATGGTTTATTAGAGATATTTGAGGGTTAGGTAAATTGGGCAAAAGTTGGTTGATTTATCTTTCTATTTTGTAGGGATTTGATTTGTTATGAATTTGTTTCCAAAGTAGGATTAGGAGATTTGCATTGTATTCCCCTCTCTTTATATAAAGAGGGGTTAGTCTCTTTTCGATTCAATAAAATTTGTTTTCAAAAACTCCAATGTGATATCAAAGTGGGTGGGATCCGCTCTCCTCCCCTCCCTACCTATAAGCGTCGTCAACACCTATCCCTGCCTGTAGGTGCATGTTGCTACCTCCTTGCCTGCATGCGGCATAGGTGGCCCCTGCCTACGCCTCTCTCTTGTGGTAACTCTTCTCTCTTGCCGATTTTGCCATCGATGAAACCCTCTCTATCCTTCATCGGAACCACCACCACTGTGCCCTCTGTCTCTTTCGTGCCAAGTTTGATCGCAGCAACCAAACTCGATTGGTTTCGGTCTATTTTGGTATCCGCGACATTGGCTTCGATCACCAGCACCACTGGTGAGGCCTCTCATCACCTCTGCTCTGACCAGCTGCATTGCTTGGCCTGCTGCTACACCTGCTGGTTCATGTGACCAGTCTTATCTTGTCGGTTATTGCACTCTCGTACTCGGGTGAGACTCCACGTGTCTTGATGGCTAATGGCTCCAATGACTTGTGGGGCAACTGAGTGTCCTACTCATCCCGTTCCCTTTGTCTTACTGAATGTCTTGCCCTAGTTTTTCTTTCTCCCCGATAGAAAGTCTTCCCTTGCTTGAGGTGACTACAAGTATGTGCCTAGTTGGAATTGTCTCCTGCCCTCTTGCTTGCTTGCTATCTCCAGCCTAAAAGTCTCTTTGCAGTTTTTTCCCTCTTCTTTATGAGAAGGGTTTTCAACTGGTGTGAAGCAACTATAGCTACTTTTGCTTGTTGATAACTCTTGCTTGAAGGTCTCCTTAGGTTTTTTTTCCCTTACCTCCAAGTGCATTAGGTTCTACTGATGAGTGACGACTGCCTGCCTGACTGCCTACTCCAGCCTGAGAATTATGCCTAAAGGGGGGGAGTTGTAGTTTTGTTCTACTCCTGCAAGTTGGGCGTTTTATGCTCCACTTGGGGTGGAGTGCTAGAGATATTTTTTAAGATTAGGTAAATTAGTTAAAAGTTGGTTTGATTCATCTCGTTCTATTTTGTAGGGATTTAATTTGTTATGAATTTGTTTCCAAAGTAGTTGTAATTCCCTGTCTATATGAGGAGAGGTCAGTCTCACTCTTTTCAATTTAGTAAAACCTATTTTCAAAAACTCCAACACCAATAAAACTCATTTTTGCATTGAAATTTTGATTCAATATTTTGAGTCATCTGGCGCAAAGTCTGAGTTGTTCATTTATCTTGCAGGGCTCTGTGGAGATAAAGAACCAGTTGCTTTCTGGTATTCAGGTTTGAGATAATCCAGATTTTGCTAGGATTATTTTAAATTATTTGATTTTAATAACTATAACTGTTTACCTCCAGACCGTTGCCATCATACCTGTTCTCCCTCATGGAGTTGTACAACTGGGATCCATTCATATGGTAAGATGGCATATCGACTTTATTCCATGTTTGAAACACTTCACTAGATGAGATACTCTTGGAAAGGAAAATCACTTGATGATATATGTTTATGGTAAATTAGGTTATGGTCTTGCTTGCCTGATGCCAAATGATCTAGTTCTGTTTGTGCTTCTAACTAAGATCAAGATAGTAAAAGTGTGTATCCTTTATTTTATGTTCTGGTGCAGACATGCCCAAAAGGTTCCTGTCTTTATGAGGTTTTGATTCTGCAGATTATGGAAGATACTGGATTTGTGAACCGTGTGAGGAGCCTAGTCTTGCAGCTAGGGTGCCTGGCTGGGGAGCTTGTTTTTGATAATGCTTCAAGTAGCTGCCATCAAAATGCCCAAATGGGTGTGGAGCAGTTATTTGGAGAGGGTGCAGATCATCAAAGCATCAAAGCTTCTGGTTCAAGGTGTGTTTCACAGCCATCTTGTTCATCTGCTTTGGAGGTGAATGGGAATAGAATCCTGAAGTGTGGGGAAATGTCCTTTAGGTCAAACTCAGCCATCACAACAGCATCAAATTCTTTCTCTGAGGTTCAACAGCCAAAAATTTTGCCTAGCTTTAGTTCTGTGATTTCCTTGGCTGGGGAACAACATGCTCCATTCAGGGGAAATTATGTTTCTTCTGATTTATGTGCATTGATGAAACAGCAGTTGGTTTCACAGGATATAAAGTCTGAGAACAAATTGACACCCTCTGCTTCTGTATCTGGAGTTTCCTGTGACCTTCCTATTCTTGAACAATTATCTACCTCCTTTTTGGATAATCCAACCCTAAGCAGATCCAATTTGGAAAAGTCAGTCCCGTTGCATTTAGATTCATGTAAATATGCAACAGGGTCTTATTCTCAGTGCTCTGTTATGGTTCCTTCAAGTGCCACTAAGGAGTCAAATGAGAGGGCATGTGATCCAGGGAGACTTGTCTTGCCTAGGGTAAGCCAACGGATGAAGGCTGTAAGTGATGTCGGAGGCCCAAACACATTTTCGAGCATATCATATGGTGCAAATTACCCAGCAAATAAGTTTGCAACAACAGGAATTGCCTCAACTCAATCTCAGGCCAGTGCAAGCAGTAATTGCTGTTTTATGAATGCCAATGTCTCGGGAGATCATAATTTGCAGGATGAAGTATTCCAAAACTCACGCGGTACCTCTGTGGTGCACATCTCTGCTACTTGCTCAGAAAATATCTTACCTCAAGGGTGTGCAATGGAGGGTTCAAATCTTACTTATGGGTTAGGACAGCTGGGCAGTGCTTTTAGTCAAGATAGTTCTTGTTTTGCTGCAGAGAAAAGGCAAAGTGCCCCTTCTGTCTCTCCTGTTCCTATTAGGGCCGAAAGTTCTTCTGACAGTTTACTTAAACAGAAGTCTGGGAATGACTTGTTTGATGCTTTGGGGCTGTATGAGAAACCAGCAGTGTCCAGTGGCAGTTTGGATTGTTTATTTGCTAATATGCGCAATGCTGATGCTTGGCAATCTTGCACAGATTTTGCTGGCTGCATAAATCAGCTAGATACTAACAAATTTTTTGATGGTTCTACTTGTGGAACTTCCAGTGAGACATTCACCGACTCGAGACATGATCAGCTGCTTGATGCTGTTGTCTCCAAAGTAAATATGGTGGCCCAAAGCACCTCTATGAATGATGCCATCTCTAGAAGTACACGGTCAAATGTTGTTGACAGCTCAGTTCACACTAACCCTTTGAAGCATGGCCAACTAACTTTATCAGGGCAATTTCAGCCAGAGTTGTTTGGAATTTCTCCTTCGTCAGTAGAAACAGCAATGGCTTGCTCTTCTGTCAAGTCTTCATGCAGTATGGTTGACATGGGTGACTACTATAGTGGAGATAGATATAAAACACAAGTTGGCTTATGGCCCGATGATGATCAGAATGCAAAGAGTGATAGTGCCTCATTAGCCCAGTTTAGAAAGCCTGATGAAATGGGGAAGTTGAATAGAAAAAGATCTAAACCTGGGGAGAACCCAAGACCACGACCGAAGGATAGGCAGATGATCCAAGATCGTGTGAAAGAATTGCGTGAAATAGTTCCAAATGGGGCAAAGGTTGTCTAGTCAGTTTACTACAGTTTATTTTCCATCTTAATTTTAGTTGTTTAGTATTTGTATATACTGGCTTACTTTTGTGCTTCTTTGGTAAGCAGCTCAGCATAGATGCTTTACTTGAGCGTACAATAAAGCACATGTTATTTCTCCAAAGTGTGACAAAGCATGCTGACAAGCTCAAAGAAATAGGGGAGCCAAAGGTATGTTGTTGGATACATTTTCTATGTAGCCGTATCCTTGTTATGTCAAACTGGGATTACTTGTTGCTTACTTGGAAATGATTGATAAATGCTTATTTGGTTCTGGGTTGTCGAACTCTTAGGTGATTCCTATGATTTTCATCTAATGACTGTACATTTTGAAGAGAAATGGTTGATTCCCACACTGAACATTTTGTTATCTTCTACAGTTCCTATGATTTTCATGCTAATCATTGTACATTTTGAAGAGAATTGGTTGATTCCTCTAGTGAACATTTTGTTGTCTTCAACCACCTTTCCACATCAAGTCCCTAACTGTGGGTTTGAGAAAGTTTCTGATGCTTCCCTCATGCATCAGCAACGTGATGGAGATCTTGGTGATCCTTTAGCAATGTGGAAGACGAGAGAGTTAGAAAGACTGTGATTCAAAGATTACTTAATTACTTAGTGTTCAGTCCCGCCAAATGTTTAAGATGTGAGAGAGCCAGAAAGACTCTGATTCAAAGACTGCTTAATAACTTCATGTTCAGGGCCAAATGTGAAACATCAGACTGTGATTCAAAGGCTGCTTATGCTGGTGAGAAGTAGCAGATAATGGTAGAAATCGTTGATATGCTTGTGATAGTCTGTCAGTCAGAAAGCTTGTTTTGATGATAGCTCATGCATAATTTAGGTGATGATAGAATTCAAGGGTTGCACTACTTTAGCAATGGGAATATGAAAAACATGTAGTTGGGTGACAAATTTGACATTCAGTGGTAGCTAGGGCAACTGGTTTGTGCAAGTCTTTCCTTTGGTGCTACTAGATATTTATTCAATCATATGTAATTGCAACATTCTAAACATGTTTGAAAAATCGTGAGCTAGAACATTTGTGAGAGAATTAGGAAAGAGATATTTTAGGATTAGTTAAACTAAGCAAAGTTGTTTTGTTTTATTTCTTTCAATTTTGATGAGGATTTAATTTGATTGAGTTTGTTTCCAAATTAGTTAGTAGGATTAGGATTGTTATTGTAATGCCTTCTCTATATAAAGAGGGGCTAGGGATTTCTCTTTTTAGTCAATCTCATTCAATAAAATATATTTTCAAATTCTTCGACATGGTATCAAAGTGGAAATGGTCCTGGGGAATTCTCGATCGGCCAACCCTCTCCTGCGTGCAATCTCCTTCGCATGCTCTCCTTTGCGCGTGTGCATCACCACACTTCTTCCTACATGTAGTGCACACGCGCGGGTATACTTGACTTTGCATGCACTCCGTGAGGTCTCTACTGTGCCGCATGCAATACACATGGTGCTTGTTTGCCCACAACACCTTTGTTCTCCGATCTTTGCTTGCCACCATGTGCTACTTGTGCACAAGGCACATGTGGTGTTGCCAAGTCCTACGCACACCCATGTGCACTCGCATGCACCTTGTCGTGCACTCGCGTGCACCATGTGTGTTGCTATGCCACACATAATTTGCAAGCAAGTGCGCTTGATCTTGTACGCACCACATGTGCCCTGTTGTGCCACACACTGCTTGTGCACGTGTGCATGTGTGTGCATGATCCTTGTGTGCATCATGCACTACCTTACAGTGCCCTCATGTGCGTATTGCACCCTTGTGCGCACTAGTGTGCCTTATGATCACATGATCAACTTTGCGGGTCACGATGTCAACTTTGGGATTATCTTCTGCTACTGCTAAGGTTAAGACTTTGGCCTCTACTACTGCAATAGTAGTTCGAGGCACCTCAATCAATTTGAACAGTGTTTAGAATTACATCCTCTGATCTAGAGTCTTCAAAATCTTCATTGGAGGTTAGAAGTTTTATGTTCTAACTAAAGAAGAATTTGACTCCAAGGATAGAGAATGACAAGTGGGAGAAGATAATTTTGTCACGAACTGGCTTATAAACAACATAGAGCTGAAGATCGCAATTAATATGATGTACAAGAAGAATACGTAGGACATCTGGGATAACTTGGCCAAGAAGTGCTCTTAGAAGCCCAACGACTCTAGGTTGGTAGATGTCTACCGTAGGATGTGGTCCATTTATCAAGGGAACCTACCCTTGGTTGACTATTACACAATAATGGAGTCACTCTACGAGGAACATATGATCTTCCAATTCTCCTGCTGTGATGCTTAGACTTCTTAGAGGGCTAAGTGGTAGACTTACAAGTTCCTTGACGGATTGGGCACTCGCTACCAGCCTGCCAAGGACCAACTTCTATGTGATACCAAGCTTGGAGATAATTTATGCCTTCAAAAGATCGATGCAGATGCTTTGCTTGTGATCACTCCTACCACACTTTTCGAGACTTTTGCCTTAATTACCTCTTAAGGGTGGAGTGGTCAGAGAGAACAAACTATCCACCTGATAGATGTTGGGCCAGTCAGATGATTATGAAGGTGACTACTACTAAGATTGGGACTAGCCAGTCTCTTCTCCAATTTACTCCCGTAGAATTGGAGCTCTTGCAGTCTCTTCTAAGGAGTAAGACCTCTACTACTGCCATGGCTGCATCTCCTACACCTATTGCTTCTCCAGATCAAGGTGTTAGGACTTCTGATTTAGCATCTGGCTTCTTGGCTGAAGTTGATGAATGGTAGACTTTGAGTGCCGTTCTCTCACCTCTGATTGAGAATGTTTCCTAATGTGTTTGGCTGCTACTATTGCTATGGCCCTACTATTTTGTTTTGTTGTTACTTTGCTACAACATTTGATATTCTCTGATGCCTACTACTTTTGCTACAATCTACATTGCTACCTGCTCCTTTAGATGTCTACATTAGGGGGGAGTTCTTGTTTATTTGTACCTCCCATAAGTTGGATGTTGTACGCTCCAACTTAGGGGGTGTGTTAGAGAATCAGGAAGGTGATATTTTAGGATTAGTTAAGTTAGGCAAGGTTGTTTTGATTTATCTCTTTTTATTTTTATTAGGATTTGATTTAATTGAGTTTGTTTCCAAATTAATTAGTAGAATTAGGATTCCTATTGTAATCCCTTCTCTATACAAACAGGGATTATGGATTTTTCTTTTCAATCAATCTCATTCAATAAAATCTATTTTCAAATTCTATGACAACATTAAAATATTTTCCCCATCTTATTCTACTTTCTTTATCAGATATTTACTGAAGTTGCAATATGCAGATTTCACAATCTCAATATGTCTCTAAATTCAGGGCTGGAGCTTTGTTTTGAAGTATGTTTCGCATTGTGGTCCACATTGCACCATATTGTTAGTTTGTGGAAACCAATTTCGATTTTAACCAGAGACAAACCAGTGTGCGTTGCCTTTTTTTATCTGTTGTTATCACATCCATCTGTCCTTACACTGCCATTATCAGAACATTCTCCATTGCTCATCACCATGCTTAGATTATTGGGAGTTTTGTTGGCCATATGTCTGTTAACATTGTAGACCCTTTCTCCCATCACTGGATTGGTCATCCAGGTAGCCTGAAGGGGAATTCTTTCTTTGCGTTCTTTTAACCCATTTGATGCTTGTATCTTAGTGCATTGGATGTATGATCCTAGGTTGAATAATAAATGGAGTATGTACTACCTTGGTTAAAAGATTCTGAAGAATGATCCTTCATCAAATAAACAGAATGGTACCATCACAGTGTGTGTTTTACCTCTAGGTTAGAAGATTACTGCCTAGTCTGGACTCATTTGTCACATATTTTACGGAACAAAATTGCCCCTGCTGCCCCTTGCTGGAGACTCAGATCTCTTCTCATCTTCTACAACTCTTAAACTAAATCCTACTTTTTAATATAAAAGGCTGGCCTATTTCTAACTAAAAATAATTTTCTAGATAAAATGTGGCCATCCCTCTCAACTGATTGTTTCTACTTAGAAAAGATGTTTTTACTTAGAAAAGAATATTGCCATCTTAATATTGCTTAAGCCCTACAGCTTCATGAAAACCATCAACATATGTAGGTCATTTTATCAGTCGGCTTCTCACAAGGAAAATCTCTTATCAATGTTTTCTTCAGGGCAGTGCAGTGTTGTTTCAACTGCCTAGTATTTGATCGGATCACTATCCTTGGTGCCATGCTTTGCATCCAAATCCAAACCATCTAGCACTCCTTATTTGAATCCTTTGATTGCATCTGGTCAAAATTTTGATGTAAAATTGGCAAAATACAATCCCTTTTCCTTTCAGAGGAAATTGGCAAAATACATGCGGGTGAATCACATGTATCCTTATCCTATCTGGAAAAGAGGTTTGCTTTTTGCAAAG
This sequence comes from Thalassia testudinum, assembly GCA_037157565.1. Taxonomy (NCBI): domain Eukaryota; kingdom Viridiplantae; phylum Streptophyta; class Magnoliopsida; order Alismatales; family Hydrocharitaceae; genus Thalassia; species Thalassia testudinum. The sequence continues at coordinate 8,147,313 of JAZHRO010000076.1, read as the reverse complement.
TTGTATTCACTAAAAAATTTTGTTCAACACTTTTCACATGCATTTGAGCTCAATTCAGTTGAGCCCAGCCCCTCAACTGTAGCATAACCTCTATTCTTTTATTTTGCTAGTTTGACAACTGACAAACTACTGCTGTACTGACAAGGAGAAATTCTCATGCGTTGTCTGTAGCTCATCAGTTAAGAGCCTGTCTACTAGGACTTAAAAAATAACCAATTGGCTTGAGAGAAGAGACTGAATGTTTAGTATTAATTACTTCACAATTCTCTCATCTTTAACGTGGACCATTTCTTCTGGGATATCCCTCATGTGTGGTCTCCTTTGGACATGACACTCATGCAGATTTTTAGGTGATGCTGACATGGGGGTTGAAACTTGGCTGTGCAACTGGTGAGGCTCTCATATTATTCTGTGGTCATCCACTAACACAAGCTTGAGAATATATTGATCACTTAGTAGTTTCAGTGGAAAGAAATGACCCAATTTATATTATTGAGAAAATCCTACACCTTTATATATAAAGGGTGATGTTGGAAAAAATACATGAAAAAATATAAAGATAACTAAATAGTCTTCAGTAAATATAAACAAGAAATATAAATAGGAGTATCAAAACTCCCCTTCAAGTTGGAGTATAGATGTTAATCATGCTCAGTTTGGAACAATAGTAATCAAATGATGATCGAGGTAGAGGCTTTGTGAACACATCAGCAGTTTGGTCCTCAGATGCAACATAAGTAGTACGTAGCAAATCATGTTGTATGAGATTTTTGGTATAGTGGTAGTCAACCTTAACATGTTTGATGCGCTCATGGAACATCAGGTTGGCTATATATGTAGCAGCTCGATTGTCGCATTGCATCTCCATAGGTTCCTCAATCTGGATGTGTAAATCATGCTGTAGAGACTGTATCCAAACCATCTCTGTAGCAGTTTGGGGCATTGCCATATACGCTGACTCTGCACTAGAGTGAGAAACTACCCCATGTTTCTTGCTCCTCCAAGTAACCAGATTACCAGCCACAAAGATATAGAAACCAGTGGTAGATTTCCTGTCAAGCACACATCCTGTATAATCGGCATCAGAATATCCTACCACTGTCATAGGAGAGCCTCTTTAGAAGAGAATACCGCGACCTGGTGCTTTCTTTAAGTAAGCACTTGCATAGCTACTTGCCAGTGTAGCTTCGGTGGCTTCTCCATAAACTGACTAAATTTGCCTACTACTAAGGTAATATCCGATCTGGTCAGATAAAACAGCTTGCCTATAAGCTGTCTGTACTCGCTGCTATCAGCTACCTCTGCCCCCTCGTCATGTAGATGTGCCTTGGGATCCATAAGAATATTGGCTGGCTTGGACCCCAGCATGCCTGTCACCCGAAGGATATCCAACGCATACTTGTGTTGAGAAAGAATAATTCCATCTTTACTCTTAACAACCTCAATCCCCAAAAAGTATCTAAACTGGTCTAGATCCTTCATAACAAACTTCTGTACAAGAGACTCCTTGGCTTGTCTTATCCAACCTCATCACTGCCGGTGACAATCAGATCATCTACATAAACCAGTAGTACTACAATGTCATTCTTCGTTTTCCTGACAAACAGAGAATGATCTGAAGAGGACTTCTGCATCCCCATCCTCTGCAACACATTTGACAGCTTCTGAAATTAGGTTCTCGAGCTTTTGCTTTAGGCCATAAATGGTCTTCCTAAGTCTGCACGCATATTTCCCATAAATCTCAAATTCTGGGGGCTGCTGCATGTAAACCTCATCCTGAAAATTACCATAGAGAAAATCATTCTTCACATTAAGCTGATGTAACCTTCAATCTCTGTGGGCAGCAACAAAGATGAGTACCCAAACGGTGGCAAGGCGTGCAACAGGAGAGAAAGTATCAAAGAAGTCCACCCCATAAGTCTGGGTGAACCCCTTTGCCACCAACCTGACCTTATATCTTGAAATAGACCTATCAGGATTGTATTTCAAATAAAAGATTCATCTGGAGCCAACAAGTCGAGCACCTGTAGGAAGCGAGGTGAGATCCCAAGTCTATCTACTTTGAAGTGCGGCCATCTCATCCTCTATGGCTTAACATCACTTACGATCAAGCATGTTCTGTTGGTAGGTAGATGGAATGTATGTCGCTGTAAGCGCTTGATAGAAGCTACTAAGTTGAGCAAAACCATCAGTAACCAAACTGCCTGCAATACAATATTTGGACTCACATGTACGAGATGCCTTCCTAATAGCAATAGGAAGGTCAAAATCATCTGGTATCTCTGATTGAGTCATTGCAAAAGGAGCTTCACGACTATGGTGATCTATACTGTCGGGGATCAAGTCTAACTAGACTATCGTTGCCATCAAAGTCAACCTCAACTGCCTGTGAAACATCAGTCACTGGTGTTGTCGGTGGCTTCTGTAGTGTTGCATGAGGTCTACTATATGTGCATAGAGGACCATGTAATCTCTGGTAGTCATCCACGGGGGTAATGGAGCCTGAAGAGGTCGGTTGAGGTATGGAGACCGGAATACCCTTAAGTGAAATCAAAGAAATAGGCATGGGAGCTACATCATCATGAACACTTGTCTGTCTAGCAACAGAAAAAATATGGTGTCGTCTCATGAAAAGTCACATCAGCGCTGATATAATGTCTGTGGTGGATGAGATCATAGCATCGTACCCCTTTTGACTCTTAGAGTACCTTAAGAAGACGCACTTAACAGTGCAAGGAGCAAGCTTGTCATGTCTTGGTGATGGCACATGAACAAAAGCGACACATCCGAAACTCCTAGGAGACGTGGAAAAGCTCACTATCTGGGTGTAACATGAGAATCGGTATCTACTTGTGAAGAATTGAACTTGGCATCCTGTTAATAAGGTAGGTTGTCATCAAAACATCCCCTCAGTATCTCTATGGAACATTGTGGTGAATAAGAAGAGTGTAGACAACCTCTAACAGGTGTTTGTGCTTCCGCTTGGCAACTCCATTCTGCTGCGAGGTATATGGACAAGAAGTCTGATGGATAATCCCATGAGTCTTGTAAAACTCTGCAAGTCTAGTAGTGCAAAACTCGAGGGCATTATTTGTCTGCACAATCTTTACTGTAGCAGAATACTGAGTCTTAATCTCCAAGAGGAGTCTCTATAATACCTCCAACCTCTGTCTTGTTCTTCATAAGAAACATCCAAGATACTCTAGTGAAATCATCGACAACAACGAGATAGTAACAGTGTCCTATCCTGTATGGAACTCTACTCGGTCTCCAAACACCATATGGAGTAACTCAAAAGGAGTAGCTGCTCCAGGAGAAGTACTGGTAGGGAATGAAGACCGATGATGCTCACACCTAATAGTAATAGCAGGAGAAATATGCGGAATCCTCCTGAGGTGATCCAAAGGCAAATGTCCTAGACGAAGGTGCCATTGTAAGACACTCCCACCAACATGTCTACTGACACTTGCAAATAGCTCCTGATCAAGATGATAAAGACCATTCTCCTATGTACCTTTGACAATGGTCTTCTCAGTAAGCTTATCTTGGACAATACATTCGACCTCATCAAAAATCACCATACAATGAAGATCCTTCGTGATCCTGCTCACGGACAACAAGCTCATGGGAAACTCCAATACGTGTAGTGCTCTCGACAGCTGCAATGTGGGGGTCACAGATACTTCCCCCTGGCCAATAATGGGTGCATGTTTGCCATCATCAACTTATACTGTTCTCCCTGATGCAACAGAACTAAGTGACTAGATATAGCTCTGATCTCCACAAAGATGCTGTGAAGCATCGGAATCGACTAATCATCCTGTACCATGACTCCTGTCATGCTTCTGCATCATCAAGCCTGCATACTCAACCACCCCTGCTATAGTAGCGATGAGGTGGATCACCAAGAGCTAGAACTCGCCATCATAGATGTAAAATCACCAAGGCATCACTCTAAATGCATTTATCATCCAGCAGTTTAAATCAGCTTATGATCTAAAATCAATATTCAGATATGAAGGCTTCACAAACAGAGAAAAAATGATCTCTTAAACATGAGATCTAAGGCAAAGAAACCCTAGAAAATATCTCAAGAATCACAGAAATCTTGTAGATCAGGTTTTAATGCATGTTAGGACGTAGGACGTGTCCTAACAGCGCTTGGGTAGGCTCAACCAACCCCAAGAACCACCACCGTGACCTACAGGTGATGGGTGGTGGAGGTGGCTGCACTACCGTGGTCTGAGGTGGCACTCCGGCGTTGGGAGATGATGCCCCGAGATAAGGGGAGGCGTCGGGGCGATGCTCTGAGGTGCTGGACCAACCGCTAGGCAGTGCTACACCCTCAGGGCAGCGTCGTGACCTCCAGACTGGCCCTTAGCGCGAGGAGAGGTGGCGCTGCAGGGCCTCGAGGTGGTGCTACAGAGCCCTCGAAGAGGCCCTCAGCACAAGGAGAGGCGGCGTTGCAAGGCCTCGAGGTGGTGTTGTAGAGCCCTTGAAGAGGCGGCGGCGTCGCCTTCTAGGGCTCGAGAAGAGGTCTGCTAGGGTCTATTGGCGACGCTAGCACTCGAGGTGACCCGCAGCTCAAGGGAGAGTAGCTGGAGTCGCGACGGGCACTAGCAGCCACTGCGACAGTTGCAGTAGCCTCCTAGGGTCGGCGGCGGCTCCTGCAGGTGTGAAACAGGAAACTAGGGTTTTGGTGGAGGGGTACGGTGGCTCATGAGGGGTGGGATACCAGACTACTGATCTAAGATCGCCGTTCTGATACCAAGTGGAAAGAAATGACCCAATTTATATTATTGAGAAAATCGTACACCTCTGTATATAGAGGGAGATGTTGGAAAAAAATACATTAAAAAATTAGACAAAATATAAAGATAACTAAATAGTCCCCGGTAAACGTAAACAAGAAATATAAATAGGAGTATCAATAGTTTTCTCATCACCGGAAGTTGGATTTTTCTCCAATTATTGATGATTCATTTGCCCTGTCATGGCAAACCTTGGAATTCTTACCTCAATTTAAAGTATGGGAGTACAGGTTCCAAGAAAAGGGAATGTTCCCATGTCAAGCACCTTATATTCAATTATGCTATTGTTATTAAAGGTCTATATTCCTTGTTTTGGAAAGGTGAAAACTAGAATCTCTAGCAGGGGGTGGGAAGCATTCCTGGAAGATACATAGGAACCTTTTATAAGGGACCTCCTAGTAAGGTCCTTTCCCAATCAAAGGGTAGGGAGCCTAGCTTATTGGCATAAGTTGAGGCAGCTGATGCACATTATGGTCTATTTGAGCCTAGTACATCCTGATCATGTGGATGCTAGAAGAAAATTTGGATTGTGCCTAGATGAACACCTTCAAACATTCTAACCTTTACAATGTTTGGATAAGGTGGTCAGATGAGCGAGGTGGACCTTTGGAGCAGGAATTGATGGACCAATGACAAGATGCTAGAGCTTGCCAATTCTTATTTGACATCTGCAAAACTTTCTTTTCTGAACAAGTTTATCATGAGGTCTTTCTAAATCTGTAGAAGTGAAGGGGAGGTAATATAGAGCAGCTATTTGTCCTGACATTTTCTATGGATATAAGCATTGGGCTATCCATTATAGGCATGTGCAGGGAATGCCTATGGTAACATGAGGTTGGGGTGACACAAATAGAGGACAAGTTAGCCACATTTTGGATGATTAAGGTTTTTGCAGACATGGCAAAAGATGTCCCAGTCAGAAGATGTGATGAGTGCGGTTGTTGAGCCTGCCAAGTGGGGTTAGTGAAGAATGAAGGGCTGCTTAAGGAAGCTATCAAACATTATCTTGATTGCTTGGTCAAGCAATGGCCTAGGATAGATTTGAGTGAAGGCAAAATTTCTATGTAGCCAACTCAACTTAATCTTGCAAAAAGCTTGATTGTGTTTTCATCATCAATCGAAAATTGAATCTTTATTTGAACGAAAGCCTGGTCCCCTATCTTTTAGCTTTACCACTTAGGCTGGGGGAACAATGACATGCACCTTTTTCTCCTAGGTGTAATTAATTGTTCGGTATGAGATCACTTTTCTATTTTCAGTCTTAGAACTCTTCTATTTTTTTCTTTTTTCTTTCTTCTTTGGAGTTCCTAAATCAGTTCACTGGTTCTAGATAATATTCCAAGGGTGCATGTTTTTTCAGGTATACATACATGTGTTGAAAATGTCATTTATGGATATGTCATCAATGGTGTTTGCTATGAGGGTCTCTCAGATTCAGATCTTTCTATTCCTAACTCCTGAATTATGGAAGAATTTGTGTTTTCTGGTTGTTTTATAGCCATTAATCGTTTACAAAATAAGGACATGGCAGCAGTTTTCATCTTTAGTGTTATTCCATTCACAATTGAGACGTATAACTGATGGGAATTGTTGTTGTCATCCAATATGTGAAGCAAATCGCGATGGTCTCAACAATGGCAAGGGATTATTTGTTGTTGTTGGCATTTTTGTACAGATAATTAGCAAGGAAGGCGGATTACTTTTGAAAGACAACTTTGAAGGTGGTGCGACATGGGCTTTTGAGGTTGGCAGCCAAACCATGATATGCCCCATAATAGTTGAGGATCTTAATCCGCCACGTCAGTTGCTTGTTGAGGTGTGGAACTTAATATCTTTAGTTACAAGATCTGCGGCAATCTGTTGCCCTTTGTATTTACCCCACCCTTCTTTGCTGCAGATGCTCTGCGAGGAGCGTGGTTTCTTTTTGGAGATAGCTGACTTAATCAGAGGACTAGGATTGACAATCTTGAAGGGTGTGATGGAAGCTCGCAGCGACAAGATCTGGGCACGGTTTGCTGTGGAGGTATGCCATTCTACTGGAATTACTGACCATAATACACTTGCTTCTGCTATGATAACATGCATTTAGTTCAGATGCCATATATTCTATTTGCCTTTCCTAGTAGATATCTCTTTATCATTCCATAATGAACTCTTGAATCGGTGACACCAATTCATTTCAATTGCCTTCTCAACATGCAACACAGAAGGCCTGCATCTAGTACACACACTATCGCAAAAATTTTACTGCTCCACATTCAAAAAGCACGTATAGCTCAAATATCTCCATGAAAAAGGGCTAGTGGTTTCTTATAAAAAAACTTTTATGTGCATCAATTCGAATAAAGAAGTGATATCATGATCTGAGCATTGGCCAATATGGGAAGGTGGGTGGTGCTAAATTTCCAAAGTCTTGGTTGTGATATCAGAACTTCCTTCTGCATCTTGTTAACTATCTTTACCAACGTCTAATTGTCAGGCAAACAGGGATGTCACCAGAATGGACATATTCCTCTCACTCGTGCAGTTATTAGAGCCTAGGGGTGCGACTGGCGCTCCTCAACAAGGTTTTGACAGCACCAACATGGCATCTAACACATCTTGCCCTCAAATACCTCCTGGTGCTAGCAAACCCTTGTAGTGTACCACGTTTGGCGGCTTCTTTTCCTTGCAGTACCAACGTTTCTTTCGCCTGGAGATGTTGCGAGTGGGTGGCTGGTTGCACCTGCAATGAGTAGCACTCGGGCATTTCTTCGCCTTGCTACCAACAAGATCTTGAGGGAGGGCTGGCCAGCACCAGCAAGTTGGCAAGGTGGGGGAGGTAAATAGGTGTAATGCCCTTCCAAGCATTTTGGTTTGTAATTTGGGGGGTTCCATTGTTGAAATATGTTATATCAATGTCTTTGTATTTAGGTGCAGGAAACCTTAGGGAGTTTTTATAATTGGGTTGGGCGATTGGACCATTGTGTTTACGGATGAAGATGGGGATAAAGGATGTAAGGAGGTGTGTGCATAAGCTTAAACCATATTCGTATAATCTCATTTTGGTGTATTAGAAGCTTGACCTTCAAGATTGAGGACTCGAAAAAGCATAACCAAGCCTTGCAAAAGTAGAGCTTGATTGGCAGTGAGGACGGAGGCATAAAAATTGAAGACCAGGGCTTCGGGATTGTATGAACTCATAATTGGGTGGCTTGTTGATACCTTCTTTTATTTGTTTTACGTGATAAGGAAAATTTGGTGGGATGGGATTTGTTTTCATGTTCTCTTCGGTGCTGATGGGGCCAAGGGGTTGGTGGCTAACTTGTTGATACCATGTGTGTGTTTGTGAATTGCTTGGAATGGTTTAGGTGGATAATCCTTCTCTTTCATCACTTGTGTTTGAAAACAGCTGCATTTTGGACGGACTTCACGAAATTTGGGTACAAATGTACATTCGTAGCTTCTTGATAATGGGATCTGTGGACAATAAATGAGGGGCGGTCAGAATAAAGTTTACGTGCCCCTTTCGGATGTCCAAAGTAGAAGATTTTGCGAGATTCAACCCACTAAACGAGTTGATTGCCTGAGGCATTTAATACTTTTCGGTGGGTTCTTGTCTTCCATTATATAAATGCAGATTGCTTCGAGAAATGATAATTGAACTTTCCTAGACATTTGTGCTGTGTTTTCTAGTCAGACATGTTGCTTTCAGCATGGCTATTCCTCCAAGTAAAATTAGAAAGGAAAAAAAATTGATGGTATCTTCCATTCTAGGAATCAAGTCCATCCATTGGGTTTTTCATCTCAACTTCGGCAAAACTGCTCCCCACATCCAGATGTAGAGCCCAGACGGTTTGGATTGAGAAGCTCCTTTCACAACAAAGTCTTCATCTTAGTTGATGTTGCGGTTGGAGTATTCGATAGGTGCGGCTGTTTTAATGGATGCTATATGTAATGTCGTTTACTGCACTACCTCTAAATGCAACACCATATGCAGTGACGAAGCCAAAGTCAGGTCTGTCTTACGAGGTTTTAATTTGGCCTTACATTCTGGTCTACCGGAGGTCGTTGTTCTCTCCGATGCCATCAACCTGGATAGATGTCTAGTCAACGTGTTCCGTCACTAGACATTGTCTACGTTATAATTTAGGAGTTGAGAATTTCCTGGCCGCTAATGAACCATCTTTCATCTGCAAATAGAAAAACACAGATGATAAAGCAACTGTGCAACAGCATTTGCACAATATTGTGGTATTATAGCTTTATATGATGAGTATTGTAGTGCTTAGGTGTGCTCTTTTTCCTTTGTCTCTTATTTCCATAATTCGCAAGTGTACTTGAATGTTCTAACACATTTCCCCAACCCCTTTTCTTTGCACCTCCTACAGCCGTTAAAGGAAGATTTTTTTTTTTTTTGTGAAAATAAACATTCCATTGTAGGAAAGTATCCGATACAAGAAGATGTAATTTAAAGGGGACCGATACAAGAGGATGTGTTTTAAAAGAGAAGAAAGAGATGGAGAATCCTAACCCTGAAAAGGGAGAAACACATCTAATAGGAATGGGGGAATATCAAAATAAAAAAATAAAATAAGAAATAAAGAAACAAGAAAAGAAATATGTTTCAAAATTGAAAATCAGATAAAATTTCGAAGGAGATTGATCTCCACACTTGTATAATAATAAAGCATCAATCAAATAAAAATCTCGAAAATCATACCGATGAAAAATCAAATAAATCAACCCTTCACTCACGTTAGAAATCTCGATTGTAATAAATACAAGATCACATGTCATCCCCATCAAAACAATCTAATCTAACATCAGAACTGTCCAAGAAAGATAGTCCTTAGGCATGTACAAAGTACAACCTTCTACTCTGCCTCTGCCTACTCAACGTATTTTTGCCTCCATCTCTGAATGCCTTCACATCTACAGGAGGGGATGTTTGGGTGCACGTCTGACGCATGATTTTGTTTATCGTGTACTTGTAACCCTCCTGTCCTTATTTCAACAAAATAAATAAAATATTAAGTCTTTATTTGTCAAGAACCTGCAAGGAGAAAAAGGGCAAAAAACGAGGGAAATATTAGTAGCCGCCCCCATAAAAGAGCACAATCGATGGGACCTTTCTATGGAAAATAAAATGTAAATAATAAGAAGGGAGACACGTTGGTATAGCTGTATGTTCTGGATGGGTGAATCTAGAATCTAATTAAGGATGAATTAATTGAAGAATATTTTACTTCTGGCTATTGCCTATTCATGCCTTTTTGCAGGAGTGACGAGGGACTTCGTAGAATCATCCACACTTTGATCCAAGAAAAATAGAGAATGGGTGGAGGCCAGACCTGTGTCAACTCCTTCACCCTTTCCAGTGTTGTTACAGGTGGATCGAGAAGGTGCGATGGCTTTTCATCTTGTATGAGGTTACATGTCCTTAATAGTTCTTTTACTTTTTGTCTCGTGGCAGAATAGTATGTGCCTATCGGTCAATGGTATATAGTATAAATTGTAAGGGTCTGAGATTTTGATGTGCTTAATTAGGCTAATTTAGCCTTCATTAACTGCTTGTATGTTCTCTGGATAAGATATGCAATGTCAATTTAAGGTCATATGATTCTCATAATTGTTTATAATTATTGACATATGTGAATTCCAAGGATATTGCTTCAGCATGATTTATGATGTTTCTTTTTATCAGCGAGGCATGTTTACTGCTAGCTTTATTAGCTCTTTGAATTATGTGGATGTGCATTATTGAGCTATGTCATGTCATCTAGTATTCTGGAACATATTCAAATTCACTATAGAATGAATCTACACTTTTACACGGGGCAAAGTTAGCTATTAGAAATGAGCTTTGTAAAATCATTAAGATTTGTGGAGATTGATGAAATCAAATCCCATGAACCAAATAAAGTAAAATGGTAAATGGGACAAAATCACATCTAATATGACAGTAGACTTGACGAAGGACTTATATTTTTTCCAAGATGTACATATACAACCATTCTTACTTAAGCCATAAAACTTAATGGATTTGTTAATTATTAATGAAAACATGAATTGACACCTTTCAAGAAATGGTGATGGAGTGGCTTCTTGTCTATTCTTCCTTATGCAAAGAAAACACGGGTGGGGACTCAACATCCAATGGGGGCTATCAACCATAATTAATAATTAGATATCCTATTGTTAATCGGTGCTATAATTTGCATCATACATGCAAAGTCCTAGATTTGGGAGATAAATTTACTTTAAATCTCATAACTAGTAATTGGATTTCAAATTTGGGTTATTTCCTTACCATTGCGATTGAGTTATTTCTTAAATAACTTGATTTCCTTTATATAATGAAAACTCTTATAAACAGATTCATGAATAATGACCAATGATGTGTTATTTAGAAAATGTGGAGTGTGAGGTATGAGATAAAACTATGATGATAACATCATCATAAGCCATAAGTAGTTTTAATTAATCAGAATCAATTAACAAAAGCTCATACATAATTGCTAGAGAGTCGTAATATCTTGCATATCCTTTCTGAGAAGAATACACTAAATCCGGGTTAATTATGCAGTTTTAACATCATATCATAAAAGAAAAGTAACCACGGGATTTGCAAGGGGTTAATATAAGGCCTAATAAGCATTAAAATCTAATAAGAGGGTCTACACAGATAAAAATAGGATTTCACGCACTTTAAGAACTGTTACAGCACCCGAAATCCTAATTTCAGACCCGTTTGAATTACTGAGGTTTTGGTCAGGATAAAATTCATCTAAACCTTATAAAATTCATATAAAAATATTCAATGAGGTTTGGTATCCTTGATTTGACCTTTGGAACCCATTTTGACATTAAATAGAGTCACAAACACAATTTTACCCTAATTTGGGTTTTTATGTAAATTGCCTAATCAAACTTGGTCAAAACTGAAATTTAACTTTACCAGTAGATTTTTTGGGTCCAGATTAGGTTTGTATCAAAATTTTATCCTAATCAAAATCCATCGTGACCTAGTTTACATTTTGATCCAGTTTGACTCTTTCTCTCTCATTTATGCTCTTAACTTTTGAAATCTTTACAATCAGGTCCCTATCTTTCTCGTTATTATTTGCAAATGGGCCCCTGACACCATTGGTGTGAACACATTAAGCTCCATCGAGATTCGAGTGAGAATTTCTTGCTCGATTCTCAATCAAACACTTCAAAAATTGAAAGAGATATTCCTTGAGGAATTCCCTACCAATTGGACCTAGCCTTGGATTCTGATTCGCTCACAATTTCTCATGAGAACACTTTGAAATTATGAGTATCTAGTTTGCGGGAAGATTTTGAGCTTTGCGAGCTTGTTTCCAAGCTTGGAGCTCCTCTCTTAGGCCTATAAAAGGACCCAAGATAAGAATACGTGCTCCTCAGCTCGGTTCAGGCCACATTTCTTCACAATTTCCCTCTCCGACTGCCTCCAATCGTAGCTTCGGAGAGCTCCTCCAACCTCCTTCGTCGCCCTCTGTCACATACCATAGGCAAAGGAATTGTTTTCTTCTCCTTCCTCTGCTCTCGCAATACCAAAGAGAGCATCCCAGGCCCACTCGTCGTCGCCGCCCCTTCCATCGGAGACTTCATCTTCTCCACGTCCGACCATCACACCGGTGTGGCCATCTCTCCCCTTTTTCCCGTTAATTAGGTCTTATCCTCTCCCTTTTCACCTCTTTAATCTCCCCAACTCTCTCCTTTCCTATTGTTACGACCCGGTTCTCGAATTCCTACAGGATCCAAGATTGGCTCGACTCGACTAATCCCAAGACCCAGTCGTCCAACAAGAAATAACTGAAAAGCAGGAAAATAAACCACATTCACTATGCAAGGTAACTAACAGTAAAAGGTACAAGCAGTAAAGGAAGTAAAAGCTGCTAAACAGTACATACCACCACAATAATACGAAAGTAGAACAAAAGTACAGTAACAGAAACAGTAAACAAAGTTTGAAACTCACTAACAGAAAGGAAGTACAACAATAGTAAGAAACTACTGCTGGACTCGACTGGGCCTAGCTCCCTCTGCAGCCGGTAACTCGAGCTGCTCAACTCCTAGACCTGTAAAGGGTTATGAGAAAACGGAGTCAGCGAACGCTGAGTAGAGTGGTAACCAAACTATCTAAAGCAGTAAAAGCTTATAGGTAAATTTATCTTTTCCTATTATTTTATTTTACAAGTAATTCCTTTTTACCCATTGGTTTACTTTCAGATTTCTTTCTTCATCTCGCATGTTCTTCGTGGAAACGATCTTGATTGCAGTCTTTTCCGAAGAGTAGAAGGCACACGTGGTGCTCTCCTGGCCGGGAGAGTCCCCCGTGATAATCCTACACCCAGTCAACCACCCCGAGGTCACAGACAAACGTAGCGGTGACTACGGCACGTACGATAAGCGCACGGGTAGCTACCCTGCACTGGCACGCGGTCAGTCGTTTCCGCTAGCGGGTATGCCCAAAGTACAGCATGGAACAGTATAGGGCCTAGCCCTCTTAGAAACAGGGGTCTAGTCCCTCAGAACCAAACATGGGTCTTGCCCCTCCACAGTCCGCGCACCATCGTATGACTACCTCAGTTTACCCAGTGGGCCTAACAAGTCGGTATAGGGTGGCTAGCTGAACCCCGGACCCTGTGGGGTGGCTAGCTCCCTCCCTATACTAGTAGCTCTCCTCGATACCGTGTACGCGAGGGCCAATAGAAGTCAGTATAGAGTGGCCAATCCTAACCCCGGGTCCTAACCCAAGGGCGGCTAGCTCTGCTCTACACTAAAAAGGGGACTGTCGCTCTCCTTGGTACCACGTACTCAAGGGCTGGCACACTTCCCATCCACATTTCCAGGTCTTTCCATTCGTCCACAAGAGCTTTACTCTTAACTCCCCATAAAGTTCATGCTCATATTCACCATATTATTTCATACCAGGTTTCATCATTCACAATTCCATTCGTATTATACACATGCAGCTCGTATTTCCATAATTTAACACATGCACAAGCGATATCATAGGTAACTGTTTAGTTATCTCATGCATTTCATATTCTAACAAGCAGCTCATTTTTAATAATAGGAAGTTGCTAACAATTCAGCTCATTCAATTATGAATACAATTTCAATCACTCACACAAACAGTACAACTATTTCTCATCCTAGGATTCATGGCACATCCTAGGTTTCTAGTTATCTAATTTTCATGTCTGCATTCATATTTCATAAATAGAGCAGGTGGAAACCACTCTACCAGACAATCCGGGAGTACTGGGGGCTCGAACTACAGACTTACGTACCTCTGCAAGCCCTAGACACGCAACAGGTCGAAGTCCTATGCCAAGGAACATATCACAACGGAACGTTCAGAACAGTATATAAGGAGTTCTAACATGTAGAGGAACTCACAAGGAAACCACAGATATCTCGTTTGCGTAAAACGGATCCTGATCGGATCCTAAACGGGTCAAAAACAAGTCTGTAGACTCCAATTAGACGTCTGGAACCAAGTCCAGACATCTTAAAAGTCACCAGAGTCTCACCTCACGTCCCTGCGTCAACCTTAAACGTCCAGGACTCTTGCTTGACCATTTGGACTCGGCTCCAGACGTCTGATCTATCCTCTAGTCGTCTGGTAAGCTGTCCAGACATTCGAAAAGCGTGGGAGGGCGTGCCGTGCGCCTTCCCAAAGCTGCTCTTGCACACGACAGAGTGGCACAACCCTTTTTAGCCCAACAAATCATCTCTGCGGTGTGGCCTGCATGGCCGTAACCGCGAGAAGGACGTACCTGCACGAAAACTCGCTTTCAGACATCCAGTGTCTTCACCAGACGTCCAACCCATTGTCTGGAAGGCACTCCGGACGTCTGATACTAGAAAAACTCTAGTATCAAAACGAGCTCCCACTCCTCTCATCGTGCTCCGCCGCGGCTTCTTCCTCTCGGCTGCAGCTCCGACTGCTGCAGGAAGTCAAGGATGACGCCCCGACGCTCTCCTCCTCCTGCACGGGCTGCGGTGGCCGTGCACACTCCGGCAAGCCTCCCCGAGCTTGTGACCTCGACCTCCTCCTTCTCTTCACGCCACTCCTCCTCCTCGCTCTTGCTCCCTCTCTCTCACTCGCCTCACTCACAGCAGTGGAGGGGAAGGAAGCTGATGGTGGTGGAGTGGAGAGGAGAGGAAGGGGGCTCTTATATAGGCAGTGGGTTAGGGTTTGGCGAGGGGGAGAAAAAGAAGAAGAGAGAGAAGGAAAAGGGATTTTGCGCGCTGGCTACACGCAGAACCAACTTCGCGTACAGATTTTTCAATTTCCAAACGTCTGGGAAGGGGTCCAGACGTCTGACTAACAGCCTAGATGTCTTAAAAGGCTTAAAACAGAACGGGTCTTTACATCTATTTTGACCATCGACGCCGCCGCTTGCTATCCATCTTTTCCACGTCCGGCTGAACTCTGGCAATGCCTCCACCCCACCACAGACCACCGCACACCACACCGCCAGTCCCAAAAGTTATGCCGTCCCTCCGCCATCAAAACCCCTTAAGAAATTGAGGGGATTAGATCATTAAACGCCTCACTGAACTCGACCTTCATTGCACTCCTTCCTTGACCTCGCCCGACCACCACACACTGCCCCACACCACGCAAGCATGACCACCACCTTTGCCATCACTTGGCGATCATCCTGAGCTATTCTAACATGGCCGCAAGGCTATTCTTTGTATTTCAAGTAGTTGCCAGACCTCCGCCATCACCTTTGTCATCTCCGACGTCGTCCGCCTCTCTTCGGCTGTCGCACACCCGCTTACCTGACTACTCACACCTTGCTTGCGACCGCATGCCTGCAAGCCTGGTCCCTATACATGCCCGAATACCTGTCCGATTACCCGACTAAGCCCGGGTCTTTGAGAGAGGAGAAAGAAGATTTCTGAGAGAAATGCTGGTGGGTTTTGCTGTGTGATCTTTTGCCATGGCCCTCTGCTGAAGAAGAAAACTCTCTTGACACTTAGCCTCTGAAGAGATGCAGTGCCTTGTTGTAATGACTTGTTACATTTTTAGCCGGATAAGACATCTGGAGTTTCAGTCAGATGTCTATCTAGACGTCTGGACACGTGCCCGGACGTCTGAAAGTAGGAAATTTTGTACTGCGCTTTGCGCTTTGTGCGCGGGTGGCACGCAGAGGCCTTTCTCTCTCCCCGCACCCTTTCCCCGAACCCTAACTCCCCTCCTATATAAACTCCTCACCTCTTCCTCCTTCACCCCTCACACCACTCCAGCTACCGCCACCTCCACCTTCTCTTGCAACAGCCACGTCCCCTTCCGTCTCTGTTGCAGCCGCGGTGAGGAAGGAGCGCCACCAGCGAGGGGAGCGCGAGGAGGAATGAGAGAGAGAGAGTGTGTAAGGGAGTGAGAGTAGGGGAGGAGGACGATGGCCGAGGGAGCTTGGTGGAGCTCGAGGAGGAGTCGTGGGAGAGAGGACGTCGGTGAGGAGCTGCTCAAGCTCCTGCAGCTGCTGGAGTTGCCACTGCGGGTGGAGGTGCGAGCGGGGCGAGCTGCGAGGAGGTTCTGGTACTGGAAGTTTTCCAGTATCAGATGTCTGGAGTGAAGTCCAGACGACTGGCGAGGTATTAGGACATTCGGAGCTGAGGCTGGACGTTTGAAAGCGCCATATCGTGAGGTACGTATCTTCCTGCACCATGCAAATCGTAGCGCAGGGGATGTCGGCTGACCGTTGTGTCTGCGGGTGCTCGTACACAGGTATAGGCTTTGGGAAGGCATGCAGTGTGCTTTCCCAGGTACTTTTGGACGTCTGATCACGTCGCCAGACGTCCAGAGGTACTTCCAGATGACCGGAGACCTTGTCCGACGTCTAGAACTACCCCCAGACGGTCGCAGATGGAGTCTAGACATCTGAATTAGCTGCAGGAAGTGTAAGGTGAGTTCTGACGTCTTCTAAGATGTCTAGGACTAGTCCCAGACGTCTGATTTTGGTCAGTAACCACGTTTTTGGCCCGTTTAAGGCCCAAACGGAATCGGATTTCTGCAAACGAAGTACCGTTGTTTTCTACTCGAGTTCCTCCACATGTTCGTGTTGAGTATCTACTGCTTTGAGCTTGTCTAATGGACATTGGTTGCTGGTACAGGTTATCAGCCAGTGGCGTGTTTGGGGCCCGCGGAGACGATGAGATCTGCGGCACAGGCCCCCATTCCTCCCGTGATACTCGGTAAAGTGGTTTAATTCAGTTATTAATATTTAAATAAGAATGTACTTAGTTGGAATAATCGGATTGAACTCTAGGATGTGGAATGAACCCTAGGGTAGAAATAAATGAGCTTGTTTGAGCTGTTTTGTTTACTTGAATGCATGGTTAAAATAAATTGCTAGCAAAAGCCTTTAATATAATTATGAGATGCATGTCAAATACGAGTTACCTGTATGTAAATGAGAAATTGAACTGTGAAACCAAAAGTTGCATGTTTATGATTGAGAATTGAATCATGAAAACATGAGCTACCTGTATATGGATGAGGAACGAGTTATGAAACATGAGATCTGGATATGAATAAATGAGATGAATATGAGCATGAACCCTACGGGGAATTAGGAGTAAAACTCCTGTGTATGAAAGGAATCTGGAATGTAGACGGGAAGTGTGCTGGCCCTTGTATACGCGGTACCATGGAAAGCAACTGTTCCTTTTTAGTGTAGAGCGGAGCTAGCCTCCCTTAGGTGGAGACCCAGGGTTAGGATTGGTCACTCTACACCGACTCTTGTTGGCCCTTGCGTACGTGGTACGGAGGCGTGCTACTATTATAGGGAGGGAGCTAGCCACCCCACGGGGCCCGGGGTTCAGCTAGCCACCCTACATCGACTTTGTTAGGTCCTTTGGGCAAACCAGAGTAGTCAGACGAGGGTACGCAAACTGTGGAGGGGCAAGACTCCTATTTGGTTCTGAGGGGTGAGACCCCTATTCTGAGAGGGTAAGGCCCTATACTGTTCCGTGCTGTACTTTGGGCGTACCCGCTAGCGAAAACGACTGACGGCGTGTCAGTGCGGGGTAGCTACCCATGCGCTTATCACACGTGCCGTAGTCACCGCTACGTCTCGACAGTGACCTCGGGGTGGTTGACTGGATGTAGGACTACCACGGGGGACTCTCCCGGCTAGGAGAGCACCACGTGTACCTTCTACTCTACAGAAAAGATTGCAATCAAGATCGTTCCCACGAGAAACATGCAAGATCAGGAAATACCTAGATACTTTGAGAAATAGATGAACCAGAAGCACATAAATGAGATAAATAGAAATGAGAAATAAACCTGTTGTTGTTTTACTATACTTGCACTTAAATAATATAAATACCTCTCTAGTCAGCGTTCATTGACTCTATCATTTCGTAACCCTGTTCAAGACCAGGAGTTGAGCAGCCTGAGTTTCCGGCTGCAAAGGGTGCTGGGCCCAGTAGAGCCCAGCCATAGTCGTTCTTTCAGGTCTCTCGTTTTTCTACTGTTATAGTGAGTAATTGACACATACTTTACTGTTTCTATTACTTTCTGTTTCCTTTCCATTTTCTATTGTTGTTGTGGTGGCATGTACTATGTTTTGAGACGGTTATTCTACTTTCTTTACAACCTCGCTTTTTTCTTCTACTTAGTTATATTGCATGTGTGAATGTGATTTATTTTCTTGCTTTTGGTTATTTCTTGTTGGACGACTAGGTCTTGGGATTAGTCGAGGTGAGCCGATCTCTGGTCCTATAGGGATCCGGGAACTGGGTCATAACACCTGTGCTTGAGAAGGAAGGAAGGCTTTAAAGAAGAAGGGAAGGTTCAGAAGGAAAGAAGAGAACCTTAAGAGCCTCTGTGCTATGCTCTGATAAGGCGTCTGGTCATCAGACCTGATGTTTGATTTGGTTGTGAACACTATGTTATTATTTGAATGTTTGATTAGAGTTACTGTTGAATTATTTGAATACTTTGGATGCATGCTTAAATTGAGAGGATATACATGGTGATTTAAATCACCATTATTTTTTATTATCTTATTCTTTTTGCTCCATTATACATTGGTTCTCATTGAATATATTTCTGCATATATTATTCATTGAATATCTCTATTGTGCTTCATTTATTGTACTCATTCATTTTAATTCAAGATTTGTGTTGTGAATTTCACATTTGCTCCCCGTGATCGACCTCGGACTCCTTTTAGATTCTGAGTTTATAAATTTAAATGTTTGTTGTAAGATTTTGTCGATTATATTATAATGCATATATTTCTTTACACTCAACGAAACCTTTAACAACAAACTATGACATGAAAAATGATAATTTTGTTACCATGAATGTAATTATTGTAAATTTCTACGGGAGGGGGTGAGATTTGCGTGATATATAAAAATACGAAAATATAAAATCAATCTCACAAAAATATGCAATCGCAAGTATACAACTATTTTTAGGTGGAAACCCAAACCCGGGTAAAAACAATCACCTAAGCCTCTTAACTTAAGATTTCTTGGTCGACCGAATCGATCAAATCCACTAACGAGTCACTTAAATGAGGGTGACTTAACCTTAATATAACCACGCTACTTACACGAGGTAGCATACCTCAAACCCCTCCTCTTCACAAGGAGTATTTAATCTCTCGATGGAGATGGAAATTCACAAAGCGAATATCCAACCAAAGACAATAAAAAATACAACAGTCCTATAAAGCCACAAATGTAAAATGTAAATCTAGCTACAATAGGAACTAGGAAACTTCCCTTTGGTGGAAGTGCATTGGCTAGCAACGTGAATGCGTGAACCACTCTAGGCACAACGTTGCTCTCGTAATCAGAAGTGGGAGAGCGGGTGCACGGCTGGGATGATACTCTCAAGTGTGATGATTATGGATTTAGAGAGTAAGAACTCTTCTCAAGATGATTTTGACACAAAATGATGTGGAAATGCTAATGCTTGGTGTCCCTTGCAAAAGAGGGCTCCCCCTCTATTTATAGATGGCTTTGGAAGGCTTTTCTAGTCGTTGGAAACAAACCCAAGGTAGATTAGGCTGGAATCAAAGTCATTAATGATTTTGACAGTATTATTAGACATTTGGAAAACGTATCAGACGTCTAGAAACTATTTTTAAGACGTCTGGAAAGTAAATCAAACGTCTAATCCTAGACGGGTTCCCTACTGACTCGAGTCAGACCTAAACATGGTTTTAGTGAAAGCCAGTCATACGACATCTTGGATGCCTAGCACTGGGTCTGGACGTCTGGAAACCTAAATAACTGCAGGAATGGATTTCCCGAGGCACAAACGGCTATATCTCTGATGAGAAGTGATTTTGGATTAATCGAGGACTAATATCTATTTATTAGACGTGTGAGGTCCTCTACGGAGGTTTGATAGAAGATTAAGAGTCAATCCTCAACGACCATATTTCTAAGACAACATTCTACTAATTAGACATCTAACAATGCCATCAGACATCTGGACTAAAGGCTGGACGTCTAAACAAGGTAAATAGAGAGTGGTTTCCAACCTAAGTGTTTTTAGATGTCTGAACAAATAATCAGATGTCTTAAAGTCAAAGATCAGACGTCTGGTTTTTAGATTTAACGTTTGATCAGGCTGTCTGAAATCTATATTAGTTTTTTAAGTTTTCTACGAAATGTCTAAGTGTCCTAGGGTTGTGTAAGTGTTCCTAGGACTATAGTTATGCTACTTTGCGCTCTTTAACAAATACTCTAAGAAAAGAGCAAATAACAAAGGATACAAAGTAGAGACTACAAGACAAAATAGAAATATATCCTATTCTTCTTGTTTTCAAGCTCTTGCTCCAAGCGAAGCTCCTCCTCCAACGAGCTCCTCCAACCCACCATGGACGCGAGCTCCAAGATCCTTCACACTTGTATCTATTTGCAAGTAACTTGAAATCTTAGACTCAAATGCAAATGTTAAACAAAAAGTATTTTGTTATCATCAAAATTAACGATCGTAGTGCCCTTTTACCAACAATCTCCCTCTTTTTGATGATGACAAAACTATAAGTAATAATCCAAAAAATTCTCCCCTTTTTTGATATTATCAAAAAGGTTTCATCAATTTTAATTCTCCTATACTCTCCCTTAAAACATGCTCTTCTAATTTTGGGTTAATTTTCCCTTTTTAACAAGAGTAACAATCTCCCCCTTTTTATAATAACAAGTTAGCTATATAATTAACTTCCCCTATCTAAAGAAAATATAGCTATCTTTTAAGTCCTCCCCCTTAACGATGGACAAGTAGCTTATCAATTCTAACAACTTCTCCTATCTAGATGCTATTAAAGGAAAATAGGGTTTAGAGTGTACCTCACTTACCATGGCCAACAGAATGGCTCAAATGGAGGTTGATGCCAAATTGGATGGGGCTCCCATTCGAAGTTTGGAGGTCTGGGCATTAGTGTCGGTCTCTGGTTGCCGCTTTGTTCGTCTTTATAGTTATTATAGTCGTCGTGGTATAGAACAAAAATGGTTACCAGTCTAATACAATTTATTACTCGGATTGTTCTCTTCCTCAACTGGCTGAGCCATTGTGGAAGAAGAAGGTGAGTTGGCTTCGGAGTTGGAGGAGAGGTCTATGTGAAGTATTGGTTGCACACGCAAAGGCACTGAAGCTCGGCCTCGAGGAGAGTGAATTTCTAAAGGAGGTTTTAAGGACCTCCTACTAAATATACACTGATGGAGAGGATGAGTTTAGCAGGTGCTGGACCCAATCAAGACACCCAGAATGTTGGGTGACTATAGAGGTTCGGAGCGGATGGACCCCTTGATCAAAAGGTCGTCCACCTGAGAATTACCTGGGCAGCCAGAGAGGGTGAGTCCCGCGAAGACCCCTACACGGTAGAGTGCCCACACAGGTTATAGGGTTTCCCCCACTCGACCTCTCTTGTCACTGAGATTCCAGGTAGACTAGAATGGGGACCTTGACCTCTTAAGTCTACCACTTTTAGTTAGGATCAAGGTGCTTAGGTTTTCACTTGAACTTTAGCCTTTTGAGTGCAAAGAGTGACCTAAGTTCAAGGTTAGTTGACCCAAGGGGTCAACTTTACCGACTAATTCCTTTGAGAGCTTATTAGGTCTAGTCTTTTAGGGTTCAAGTGTTTTTAAGAGCCAAATTTCTTAGGGTTTCTCTTTAATAGGTGTTTTCAATCAATGGTTTGAGCACACTTCTTTTGGGAATTCTCAATTCTTGCTTAGAAAGTGTGTCTCTAAAACCCTATTTTTGAATCTTATATTGGCTCTAATTGGTCTAGTTAGTTGCATCTAGATTGGGTAATTAGGGTTCAAGCAAGATGGTTTTAGCCCTGGCTCTGTGCTTGTCTGTATAGTTATTATAGTCATTGTGGTAAATTTCAATCAATGGTGAAATTTTTTTTAGGTTTGACCACGTTTGACTGGTCAATTTACGTAAAAACCCAAATTAACTCGTAAATTGGGCATGGTTCTCATTTTAGGTCAAAATAGGTTGCAAAGGCCAAATTGAAGGTTCTAAATCCTGAGGAGTATTTTTATATGAATTTTAGAGGGTTTAGTTGATTTTTATTTTTCCTCGAACCTCGTGAATTAAAGTGAGTTTGTTTTAGGGTTATCGAATGTCATTTAATTCCTAGAAGTTACTATAATCCTTTTCAGATCAAATCATCCCACTTTCTTCCTCATTAAGCTTATTTGACCTGTGTTTAGACCCTTGAATACCCTGTTTGTGTACTGCATTGGTAAAATTACAGTTTTACCTCTCATGATTTGTTTTACTCTTCAATTCAGAATTCTCTGAGTTAAGCTTCTCTTTAGGTTTTGTAGGAGCTTCTTCACACTTATTTAGATCAAATTGTGCTAGTTAGGATTCATGATGAGGCTCTCATCATACCCCCATGCCTAGCTTTTGTTAGTTCCTTAGCAAAATTTTAAGGTTTCAACCCTTGTTCTAGACCATTAAGTTCTTAATGAGTTTAGATAAGTGTTTTTTTTCTTTTGTAACCTTGATTAGGTCAGAATGCCAACCATAGGCCTAAAAGGTACTCTAGTACCAACCAAGATCCAGATATGTCTAGCCTTAGCCTCAGTCCTTAGCAAAGGTTTTTAAGGCCTATAGGAGCTAACCTAAGGCTTATTGGACTTTGTGGTTAAAGTACCCGTGCTTGGGATAATTTTAGCTCTGATTCAATTAGCAGTGCATTTTGTAAGAAAGATAGGTAGAAGATTTATATGTTTGGAGAGTTTTCTCTCTCTTTTTCTTTTTAATTCTAGCTTAGGATTAGCTTTTCAACACGGTCTATATCAGATTCCTTGTCCCCATCATCAATCCTCAAGGGTTCCTTGCAGTCGATGCTTCGAGATAACACCACCCATGGTAACCCCCAGAACCTTGGGTTTTGAGATTTCGAGATAATCCCGTCCATGGTGTTCCGTGGCTGAATTTAGATCCTAGCAATTGACACTTCGTGATAATGCCATCCATGGAATCTGAACCAGCAGAGTGCTTACATGCCCCCAGTAGGATATGTAAATATCCTAAGAGACAAGCACCGAGGAGATGATATTTTGTTACGCATCTTCGGGGGGAATTTCCCACCTCTCCGGACTGAGGACTCGTTTAAATCAACTTGTGTTGATTGGCCGCTCCTACTCTAGGTGTCATTTTCAGAATTTTTGCAACGCTTCTGCGTGATTTTGATTTTTATGCTTACTGAACCGGGCTGTGTGTGAGATTTGGGTGCTTAGGTTACTGAGTCCCGTAAACCAAAAGTTAGTTAACGAAGCCAAATACTCCCTAAGCCTTGAACCTAATACTTAAGCTTTTCATTTTCCTCAACCTCTTGAGGATTATCTAGATCTTAATGGGTACTAAGAGTCTATCCAAGAATGCCTAAGGTTTACATTCTTACTAATTTCACAGTGCACTTTCCATTTCTTTTCCTGAATGAGGTCTAGAACTTAGGTTAACTCCTTAATTTCTTACTAATGACTATCTCTTTTTTTTTCATTTTGTGCTACTTTTTATCATTTTGTTCTTTTTCTCCTCCTCCTTTGTAAAGTCCTCAAAAATTTCTTTCCTCCTCTCATTTTATTATTTTTTTTGAAAATTTTTTAATTTTTATGGTGTTTTTGGCATATGTGAATTTTTTTGTTTAAAACCTTTTCCTGTGAGTTTTGCACTTTCATGCCCCCCCCCCATTCCTAAGATTTGTAATGTCCTCATTGTAACTTAGGAGGATTTTTATTTAACTTAGTTCATACATTAGGACAGATGTTTTGGTGAGTTAATAGGTTGGGGTGACTGTTGCGGACGATTTCTATTCTCAGATGCAAGCACCTGAGGTGGAGTCGGCTGTCCTAAAGGGTGAACCTTAAGTGTGAAGAGGTGTCAGAAAAGGTTTCGGGTTTTTTCAAAAAGAATGACGGGCTGCCTCCCGTTGAGCGCTAAATTTTTTGCCATCGGCTGGGCGCAATATGCTCAGGGAAAATAGAGGATAAATGATGACTCAGCCAAATCTGTAGAGGTTACATTGATGAACGGTTTGAGTCTCTGACTGTTCACGATGAAAGGTTTGGAATCATGGCTGAGCGGACTGATTTCAACGGCTCCATTTCCAAAAACCTGTCGGACAAGGTATGGTCTGACCCACTTGGATCGTAGTTTCCCAGGGAAGAGTTTGAGTCGGACATCGAAGAGTAGGACCTTCTGAGCAAGATGAAAGATCTTTCTAGATATGTGCTTGTCATGGAAGGCTTTAACCCACTCTTTGTAGATTCGCGAATTCTCGTACGCATCAAGGCGTAATTCATTGATCTCGCTTATCTGAAGCTTTCTGTGGGTTCCAGCCTTAGAAAGATCTAAATTACAGCTCTGTACTGCCTGATAGGCTTTGTGCTCCAGTTCGACAGGAAGGTGGCACGCCTTCCCGTACACTAGTCTAAAAGGAGACATACCTAATTGGGTTTTGTGGGTGGTCCTATAAGCCCACAAAGCTTCCGGAAGTCGAGACGACCAGTCCTTCCTGTCGGGCCGAACAGTGACCTGTAGGATTTTCTTGATCTCCCGATTTGATAGCTCAGCTAGACCATTAGTCTGGGGGTGATAAGGAGTAGAGATTCGGTGAGACACCCCGTATTTGGTCATCAGTGACTTGAACTGAGCATTCGTAAAATGGGCCCCCCGTCAGAGATGACTGCACGAGGAATCCCGAACCGTGAGAAGATATTGTGATGAATGAATTTGATAACGATTTTATGATCACAAGTTCGGGTCGGTATGGCTTCGATCCATTTGGACACGTAGTCACAGCCAGCAGAATGTACCCAAAGCCGTCCGAAACAGGAAAGGGGCCCATAAAATCAATCCCCCAAATATCGAAGAGTTCGCATACGAGAATCGGCTGCAAAGGCATCATGTCGCGATGGTTCATGTTGCCCAAAGTTTGGCAACGACTGCATGCCTTGCAATAATTATATGCATCCTTCAATAAGGTGGGCCAATAAAAGCCACACTGGAGGATTTTTGATGCGGTTTTGTGCCCAGAGAAGTGGTCACCGCATGCTTGGTCATGGTAGAAGGAGAGAATATCATTGATTTCACCCTCCGGGACACATCGCCGGATGATTTGGTCAGCACCTATGCAGAAGAGATACGGGTCTTCCCAGATGTAGTACTTGGCATCGGAGCGCAATTTGTCTTTCTTGGCCTTCGACCAGTCAAACGGGATCTGATGAGATGCCAAGTAGTTTACTATATTAGCAAACCATAGAAGCCTAGTACCAATAATCAGTAGGTGCTCATCAGGAAAATACTTCGTGATGGGTCCAGAAGGGTTGAGATCTCAGAAGGAAGGCGAGACAAATGGTTAGCTACCACGTTTTGTCTTCCCGCCTTGTCGCGAATCTCGAGTTCGAATTCTTGCAACAGCAAGATCCATCGGATTAGTCGGGGCTTCGCATCCTTCTTGGCAAGGAGATGCCTCACAGTTGTGTGATCTGAGTAGATGATGACGTGGGAACCCAGGAGATAGGATCGGAATTTTTAGAGGGCAAATACTACGGCTAGCAGCTCTTTCTCCGTAACTGTATAGTTACGCTGAGCCTCGTCAAGTGTCTTGCTAGCGTAGTAGATGACCACGGGTTTCCCGTCAACTTTCTGCCCCAGAACCGCTCCTACAGCGAAATCAGATGCATCGCACATGATCTCAAAGTGTTGAGACCAATTAAGGGACTGTAGGATCGGGGCCTGGGTGACTCAGTCATGAAGGTTCTCAAAGGCTTGAGTGCATTCCTTAGAGATCTCAAAGGGTACATCCTTGGAGAGAAGAGTCGTCAGGGGGTGCGCGATTTTCGAAAAATTAGGAATGAAACGTCGGTAAAAATCGACGTGCCCCAGAAAAGAACGGATGTCCCTGATCGAGCTAGGCATAGGAAGCCGAGAAATTAGATCAACCTTGGCTCGATCCACTTGAATGCCTTTTTTAGAAATTAGATGTCCTAAGACGATCCCCTCAGACACCATAAAGTGGCTCTTTTCCTAGGAAAGAACCAAATTTACATCGATGCAACGCCTAAGTATATGAATCAAGTGTTGGAGGCATTAATCAAATGATGCCCCGAAAATTGAGAAGTCATCCATGAAGTCTTCCAAATAATCACCTACCATATCAGAGAATATGGCAAGCATACACCGCTGAAAAGTCGCGGGTGCTTTGCAGAGATCGAAAGGCATCCTTCGGAATGCGTATGTCCCGAAGGGGCAGGTGAACGTGGTCTTCTCTTGGTCCTCAAGATGAATTGCCACTTGGTTATAACCGGAGTACCCGTCAAGAAAGCAGAAGAATCGATTTCCCACTAGTTTCTCGAGAATCTGATCAATGAAAGGTAGTAGGAAATGATCCTTCTTCGTGGAGGAATTGAGTCTTCGGTAATCTATGCAGACTCTCCATGAGTTGGCTATTCGGGTAGGTATGATTTCTCCAATTTCAGTCATGATGGTGCTGAGCCCTGCCTTTTTAGGCACAACCTGGATTGGGCTCACCCAATGACTGTCGGAGATCGGGTAGATGATCCCTGCATCTAACCACTTAATGATCTCCTTTTTCACGACCTCCTGCAGATTGGGATTCAAATGTTTCTGCATCTCACGGGAAGGTCGTGCACCCTCTTCAGAATAGATACGGTGTGTGCAATAAGAGGGACTTATTCTATCAAGTCATCCAGAGTCCAACCAATGGCTCTGCGATGTTGCTGGAGAACATCAATCAGACGGGATTCCTGATCAGGAGTGAGCTTAAGAATTTACAATCACAGGAAAAGTCTGATTAGAACCCAAAAAGATGTATTTCAAATGGTCGAGAAGGGGTTTTAGTTCAAGAATGGGGTTATCAGCAGCAGCAGGTGGTTCAGGGTGAGTGTGAGGTTCAAGGATAGGAGTTATGGGTTTGTCTGAATCAGGGTCTGACTCCTCTAATTGCGGCTCAAGATCTTCTTGTGGTTGATGAGGCATAATCAGGTTATTCTCAAATTGTGTTTCATCAACCAAAGCTCTAATATCACAGATTTGTTCAATGACACCGCAATTGATTCCTTGTTGGGCCTTAAAGATATCAATTTTGAGGGTTTGATTCCTAAATTTCAGTTCTATTTGGCCCTCCTCACAACTAATGTTGGCCCTAGCAGTGGCTAGGAAAGGTCTCCCTAGAACGATCGGTGTATCCCTAGGGTTTTCAGGTGCGTCCATGGCTATGACTATGAAGTCTACAGGAAAATAGAAATCTCACACCCTTACAATAACATCCTCAAAAATCCCTTTAGGTGACTTTATAGATCGATCTGCTAACTGTAGTGTCACCTCAGTTGGTTTTAGCTCAGATTCTTCTAGGTGGTTAAGTAAGGATGTGGATATCAAATTTATGGAAGTACCTAAGTCTAGCAATGCTCTATCGAACTGGGTTTACCTATTTTGCATGAAATCGAGGGAGTGCCTGGGTCTTTTGCCTTGGGTGGGAGTCTGCTCAGGATTACAAAGCTGGCTTGCTCTGACAGTACAATTGGATTTCCACTCTTGGTTCGCAGCTTACGCTGAGGTGTACACACATTCTTCAAGAATCGTGCGTAAGCCGGTACATGGCGAATCGCATCCATCAAGGGGATGTTTATTTGGACCTGCTCAAAGAGCTTGATCAGGTCCTCCTCAGGAGCCACGGATTTGGTTGTTTTCTTTCCCTTGGTCAAGGCCTCGGGGAATGGAATCTTGGTTGGTTCCTCTAGGATTGGTCTAGGTCTTTGATTAGGGATAGGAACGTCCTGGATTACTGTCCTAGGTTTTGGGTCACTACCAGGCTTGGAGTGGTCTGGATAAGGTGGATCTTGGGTCTCCTTACCACTGTGGGTGGCCACAGAATTCAGTCCTGCCTGGTTCTGGTTAGGGTTTGATAGGATGGGTTGCTACTAATAACTCGCATAAGAAGTTGAGGCCTCCATCCTGTCAGGTGAAGTAACAAAGGGGGCCTGATAAACCATGTGTGCTTGGCCCGGGTTAGGTTCATAATGCGTCGCTGGGTTGGCACACTATTCGGGCTAGGAAGAGGTTGAGAAGGAAGTGTGCCTGGTTGGCGAGAATTTGCCAACTGGGCCAGTTGGTTTTGAACCTCTGTGATTTCGTCCTTGTGTTGCTTCTGAATAGCCGCATTCGTTCTCTGAATGTCAGCCAGAGTCTGAAGGATGAGGGACATTTGATCTTGGTTTGGCTCGGATGGATAAGTAGGGTTGGGCCGAGGCTGAGGCGGCTGGTAAGGATGAGGTGGTTGTGGACGGGGCTGAAAGGGTGGTCATTGAGTTTGGGAATTTCCCGCCTACTGGAAGTTGGGATGGTTTCGCCATCCAGGGTTGTAGGTATTGGAAAATGGGTCATTCTGGTTGGCGTTGAGGTCCTCGCAAGTCTGAGGAGCCTCCGAAGAGTTAGAGAATGGGGGAGTGGAATTCCCCTGGCTAGTATAGAAAGGGTCGAAGGATCCTCCGATCCGGGAATCAAATGGGGGTGGATACGGATCCATCCCATGAGAAGGTCGGTGGAAAATGTTTTACACAGTCTCCCGTGTGGAAGGAGGCTGTGCAAAGGAATTATGCGTAGAGGTGACTCGCTGCAAGTGCTGAGTCAGCTCACCCACCTTCTTCTCAATAATAGATACCTCGTCCAATTGACTGGCCATCAATTCAAGGTCGACTGATGCGGACAGGCCCTGCGTCTCGTGTGCTCCCCTAAGGTTCGTCGATGCGCAGGTATTCGTCCTGTCGAATAATCCCATGGAGTCATTATTGATGGAGTTCTCGCACATATTTTCGAGAATCTCCCACACGGTGTCCTCATGCTGACCCATGATATTCCCTCTGCAAGTTGCATTGGCGAATAGCCTAATATCCTCACGGAGTCCCTGGTAAAAAGACTAGACTTGTTCCCATTTAGGAACTCCGTGATGGGGGCACTTCCTCATGAGATCCTGAAAGCTATCCCATGCCTCATGGAGAGGTTTCCCTGTCTGTTGCATGAAGTGGGTAATCTGATGGTGCAAGGCATTGGTCCGACCAATGGGGAAGAACTTCTTCAAGAACTTGGACTGAAGTTCCTCCCAATTGTTGATCGGCCGGGTCTGTGTTTGATACCAATGGGTGGCCTTGTCCATAAGGGAGAAGGAGAACATCTTCATGAGGAGAATATCCCGATTTTGCGCATCTGACCCGAAAGCCTGGGCCATATGCTTTAGCTGTTTAATGTGCTGGAAGGGGTCTTCAGAATTAAGCCCATGGAATTTAGGTATGGCATGAATCATGTTGGGCTTTAGTTCGGAATCAGGTCCTCCAGTCAGGATTCTGACTCGAGGCTCAATAGCCACTGCAGCAGGATTATAATGATCTCGCATCATGGGACGCTGCGGTAGGTGCATGAAGTTGTGAAAGAGGTCATTGAGTCACTGGAGCTGGTGCTCCAGATTGTTCTCTTCCTCAACTGGCTAAGCCATTGTGGAAGAAGAAGGTAAGTTGTGTTCGGAGTTGTAGGAGAGGTCTATGTGAAGTATTGGTTGCACACGTAAAGGCACCGAAGATCGGCCTCGAGGAGAGTGAATTTCTAAAGGAGGTTTCAAGGACCTCCTACCAAACATACACTGATGGAGAGGATGAGTTTAGCAGGTGCTGGACCTAATCAAGACACCCAGAATGTTGGGTGACTATAGAGGTTCGGGGCGGATGGACCCCTTGATCAAAAGGTCGTCCACCTGAGAATTACCTGGGCAGCCAAAGAGGGTGAGTCCCGCGAAGACCCCTACACGGTAGAGCGCCCCCACGGGTTACAGGGTTTCCCCCACCCGACCTCTCTTGTCACTGAGATTCCAGGTAGACCAGAATGGGGACCTTGACCTCTTAAGTCTACCACTTTTAGTTAGGATCAAGGTGCTTAGGTTTTCACTTGAACTTTAGCCTTTTGAGTGCAAAGAGTGACCTAAGTTCAAGGTTGGTTGACCCAAGGGGTCAACTTCACCCACTAGTTTCTTTGAGAGCTTATTAGGTCTTGTCTTTTAGGGTTCAAGTGTTTTTAAGAGCTAAATTTCTTCGGGTTTCTCTTTAATAGGTGTTTTCAATCAATGGTTTGGGCACACTTCTTTTGGGAATTCTCAATTCTTGCTTAGAAAGTATGTCTCTAAAATCATAGTTTTGAATCTTATATTGGCTCTAATTGGTCTAGTTAGTTGCCTCTAGATTGGGTAATTAGGGCTCAAGCAAGAAGGTTTTAGCCTTAACCACCTTTAATGGATGTACAGATATATTGTGTTGAAATTGAAAATAGGCAGCTTTGGTGATTTACTAAGTATGGAAGACAGGTTATTCCTAAATTACTTTTTCTTTCTTTTTCTTCCTCTTTAGAATTTAGGGGTTAAAATGAGAGGATAGAAAATTACCTGTCCTAGGTGTGATTGTTGTGCGGCTGCTTGTTGTCCTCTTGATTTCCTGTGCCTGCACAACAAAAGAGAAGAGATTAATCAATAGAAACTCAAAAATTATAAATTAATAGCTTCTAGAATACCGTTGCTCCCCGGCAACGGCGCCAAAAACTGGTTGCCGCTTTGTTCGTCTTTATAGTTATTATAGTCGTTGTGGTATATAAAAAAAACGGTTACCAGTCTAATACAATTTATTACTCGGAATGAAAAGTTTCCCGAGGTAAAACTTAGGGAGCAAACCAAAATTCTAGAAGCCTATAAATTCACAATATATATATAAGGTTTTACAAAAATTAAGAGAGAGAGAGAGAAAGAAAGAGAAGGAGGGTAATTGGCTTTTTCTTCTCTTTCTTCAGCTACTCTTCTCTTCAACTTGTATTCTTCTTTTCTTCTTCTCTGTTTCTTCTTTCTTCTTCTTCTTTGCTTCTTCTTTCGTCTTTTCTTCTTCTTCTGCTTCTTCTTTCTTCTTCTTCTTCTTTGCTTCTTCTTTCTTCTTCTTCAACCTCTTTGCTTCTTCTTCTTTCTTTTCTTCTTCTTCTGCTTCTTCTTTCTTCTTCTTCTTCTTTGCTTCTTCTTTCTTCTTCTTCAACCTCTTTGCTTCTTCTTCTTTCTTTTCTTCTTCGTCTGCCTTCTTCTTTCTTCTTCTTCTTCTTCTTCTTCTCTGTTTCTTCTTCTCTTGCTGTTGACTCTCCTTTCTCGCCGACGTTTGATTCAGCGCTCAGACAACTTAACTGCTCTGTTGCTACAGTTCACCTCCTCTTCTTTTCCTTCAGCTTCTTTCCTTCTTGTCTTCTTCCTTCACCTGCTTCTTCCTTCTTCTTTCTTCTTTCCTGCGCACACACGCAAACATCAACGCAAAACCTACCCCTACCCCTTCCTCGTATCTCTCTCTCTCTGAATCTCTCTTTGGGAAGCTCTCCCAGAGTTGGGTAATCGGGTTGGGTTGTGTGCCCGAGTCCAGGCGCACCGGCGTGGGTGGTGCTCGAGGAGTGCACAGGCAGGATAATCGGGTTGGGTCACCAGGTTCGCGTGGGCAATGCCGCAAACGAGGCGTGTGAATAGGTGAGGGACCTCACCCCTGTGTGACTTGAGGCGAATAGCCTCAGTCACTTTTTCCTTTTATACTGGTGCGGGCGCGCGTCGGCTTCCGAGGTGGGACTAAAGTCCCACCTGCGTCTTCGTGCGTCTGCAGGAGGAAGGCTCGACCAATTGGGGCAATGGCAGAGGCCTTCGACCCCAATTGCGAGCCTGAGTGTGTGCGTGAGAGTGTTCCACAGCTGCTGGACCTGGGGGCCTGGGGCTCTGCAGCTAGGAGCAGCTCGCTAAGCAGCTTCAACCTGCTCATCAATGGCGGCGAGGAGGCTAAGACCTGAAATCACGAAGACGGCCTCACGGCCACATCAGACAACGCAGGGAGCTTCGCCAGAGGACAGCGAAGGTGGTGCGGGGGTCTGCGAGGCGCGAGAGTGCTTGTGGCCGTGCGCCTAGGGCACTTTGCGTGCGTGAGAATGGGTGTGTGCGGGGGGTGGTCTGGAGGTGCTAGGTGGTGAATGGAGGGCGGATTCGATGTTAGTGAGGTGGTGCGGAGCTTAAGGGGTAGCTGGCGAGGCGGATGGAGGTGCAGAGAGGCGAGAATGCCTCGCCGGAGGGCAGCCAGAGATGGAGAAGGTGATGATGGACGGTGGTGGTCGGTGGGTTGAAACAGTAAATTAGGAAGGGGGAAATAACAGGGAGAGTGATGAGAACCTCATCATGAGCCATAACTAGCTCATTTTGACCCAATACAAAGGATAAAAGCTCCTACATAACTCAAGGAAAGGCGTAACTCAGAGAATTCTGAGTTTGAGAAGAAAACAAGTCATAAGGGGTAAAAGTGCAATTTTACCAGTATAATCTGCATACAGGGTAATTCAGGGCCCAAACACAGGTCAAAACAGCTTAATAAGAATAAAAGTGGGATGAGATGATCTAGTAAGGGCTACAGCACTTCCAAGGAACCAAATGATAATCTGTAACCCTAAAACAACCCACTTCAATTCACAAGGTTCGAGGCAAAGTAAAAATAGAATAAACCCTCTAAAATTCATAGAAAAATAATCTCTAGGGTTTAGAACCTTCAATTTGGCCTTTAGAACCCATTTTGACCTACATTGAGAACCATGCCCAATTAATAACTTAATTTGGGTTTTTGCGCAAATTGACCGGTCAAACAAGGTTTAATATGAAAATGAAATTCACCATCAGATTCCTTAGGTCCTAATTAGTCATGTATAAAAACTTGAGCCTAAGAAGAAACCTCCTTGACCGACTTCACACTTTGGTCCTCATATATTTACTCTTTGGCCCTCAACTTTTGAACCCTCGCATTTTGGCCCCTAACTCTCCTTCGTTCTTTGCAATCAGGTCCCTCCTGCAAAACCCTGCCAGCACCATGCTCCGGCGACCTTGCGCGGAGCATGGCGCCGCGCAGGGTGAGGTGGGGGACCTGGCAAGTAAACCGGGGGTGCCCTGCGTCGTCAGCCGTCGCAGGGGCACCCCCCTGGTCATTGTAGCCCACCATACCGGCCGTGCGAACGCACGGACGGTATGGGTTCGTGTTCCGACCATTCTCCGGCGAGGGAGACACGTCGTCTCCCTCCGCCTTCCTCCCTGTTTCATCCCTATAAATACCCCCCGCTGCTCCACCGACCAGGGCAGCCTGGATCTGACGGAGAAAACCCCCAGCTTTCTTCTCTTCTTCCTCCGGCAGACGCTCACCAGCTCCGGCGGCTTCCTCCCCCTCCACCTCTTCGCTCTGCCGCAATACCAGCAGCAGAGACTTCCTCCCCTGCTCTTCCCGCGCCTCGCCGCACCCAGCCGGCGCCTCTCCGGCTCTCTGCTCGCCGCCGCCCCTCTCCCTGAGCATCGTCTTCTCCGGCGACAGTCGATACGACTGTCGCCCTGTTCCTCCCCCTTCGTCCCTGCAAGTAAGCTAGAGTTACTCCCCTTCTCCTCCTCTTTCTTTCCCCGCTTTCAATTTAGTCAATTAAGCCCTCTACCGACCCTGACCACCTTCACCCCCTTCGCCTCCGACCACCCTCCGGCGAGCCGTTCCCATCACCTCAGCAACCCACACGGCTCGCCGACCCTCACCGCACCTCCGCCTCATCACACTGAGCACCTCCCACCCCTCCACTGCCACTCCACACCTCCGTAACACTCCCCCGAACAAACCCATTCCTCCGGTTGCAGTCCGACCCAGGGCTGCCACCAGACACCTCCTTGCGGCCTGCCGCGCAGCTCCTCACCTTCGCCGTGCCACGGCGAAGGTTCCCCAGTGGTTTGATTAGGCCGCGAGGCCATATTCGTGTCCGACAGGTTTTGAGGTCCGACCGCCATTGACGCACATTAAAGCAGCTTCTCCCGCGCTCCAGGCTTGAGGACGCCAGGTCTCCAGCTGCTGCGGGGTACGGGGCATCGTGCGAAGGCAGCCAGCCAGCAACTTATGCAGATAGAAGCCGCAGCTGCAGAAGCCAAGCCGCGGTCTCCCAGCAGGCGCACGCGAGGGACGGTCTGCGTTTAGTCCCACATCGGTAAGCCTCACACACGTTCCACTGTTTAAATTGATTTCGTGCACTAGCCTCATTGCCTCAGTACACGGGGTGAGGTCCCCTTACACCCGCCCGGTTACCCGGTCTCGTCCGCGCTCACGCCTCGCGGACCTGACCCGACCCAACTTAGACTGACTGCACTCCTCGCCCACCACGCACGCCGGTGGGCCTGGACCCGGGCCTGACCCGAACCCGATTACCCGGTAGCTCTGGGAGAGCTTTCCCAAGAGTGGTTTCAGAGAGAAAGAGAGACGCGGGGGGGGGAGGGTAGAGTAGGTTTTGCCTCTTGACGAAAAACTCTGAAGTGTGCAGGCCAAAGAAGAAGAAGAAGACCCGCGGAAGAAGAAGGAGCTGCACTGTAGCAAAGGCATAGTTAAGTCGTCTAAGCACCGAGTCAGACGACGGAAAGTCAGCAGCCAGAGCAGGAAAGAAGGCAGGCTGAAGAAGAAGGAAGAGCAACGGCCAAAGCAGAAGAAGAAGAAAGGAAGACTTAGTAGCTGAAGGCAGAAGCTCTGCAGCCATAAAGAAGAAGAAGAGAGGTCAAGGCAGAAACCAAGGAAGAAGAACAAGGAGCTCTGAAGAAAGAAGAACATCACCAAAGCAGGAACAGCAGGAAGAAAAAGAAGAGCATCACCATTGCAGAAGAAGAACATCACCTCTGCAGAACAGAGAGAGAAGGAGATCTAAAGAGAGAGAAAGAAGAGCATTCCCTCTGCAGAACAAAGAGAAAACAACAAATTCTTTCCCTCTCTCTTTCTTTTTGTAAAAGAAACATGTATATCTCTAGAATACAACTTGCTCCCTGAGTTCGACCTCGGGAACTCTTTCATTTTCCGAGTAAAAAATTTATATTTGAAATGTTGGTAATAACCGGCTTTACTACAACGTTATAACAAAACCCTCAAACCCGGTTGCCGCGACGTTTCATTTTGGCGCCGCTGCCGGGGAGCAACGGCTATTCTAGAGGTAAACATTCCTGTTTCTTTTAATTTCTGATAATCTCCTCGTTTGTGCAGCTACAGGAACTCGAGAAGACAAGCAACCACACGACAACCACTCCAAAGACAGGTAAATCTTTCCTCTCACTATTAACCCCTAAACTCTAAAGAGGAAGAAAAGAAAAGAACAAGCAATATAGGGCTAACCTGTCTTCCATACTTAGTAACCATAAAGAGTTGCATGTTTTCAACTCATCACTCCTGCACACTATTAAGGGTATTTAAGGGCTAACACATTCTTGCTTGAGCCCTAATTGCCCAACAAAGAGTTAAATGGACCAAGTAGAGCCAACATAAGGTTAAACAATAGGATTTCAGTTGAGACACACCCCTTAATCAGGAATTGAGGAAATCCAAAAGAGGTGTGCCCAAACCATTGATTGAAAATAATTAACAAGAAAAATCCTAAACAATTGGCTCTCTCTAAACACTTGAACCCTAAAAGAAAGGACCCAAAAAGCTCTCAAAGAAAACAAGAGGTAAAGTTGACCCCTTTGGGTTAACCAACCTTAAATTAGGTCACTCTTTGCACTCAAAATACCTAAGAGTTCAAGTGTAACTTTAAGCACCCTGATCTTAAGCTAAAATTGGTAGACTTAAGAGGTCAAGATCCCCATTCTGGTCTACCTGGACCCGCAGTGACAAGAGAGGTCGGGTGGGGGAAACCCTGTAACCCGTGGGGACGCTCTACCGTGTAGGGGTCTTCGCGGGACTCTCCCTCTCTGGCTGCCCAGGTAATTCTCAGGTGGACGATCTTTCTGATCAAGGGGTCCATCTGCCCCGAACCTCTATAGTCACCCAACAATTTTTGGGTGTCTTGATTGGGTCCAGCACCTGCTTATCTCATCCAGCCCTTCAGTATTTTTCAGGAGGTCCTTGAAACCTCCTATAGAAATTCACTCTCCCCGAGGCTAAGCCTCGGCTCCTTTGTTTTTGCAGAAATCATTCACATAGCCCCTCTTTCCTCTGATTCTGAACAAAATCCCCTTCTTCCATCTTGATTCAAACTTTGATTCTATATCTTGATTCCACCACCTGATTCGAAGATGCAGCCTAATTACCTAGCAAGACTACCATTCAAAAAACCTGAATATCTGAGATCCATGAAAGATAAGATGATTGAGGATGCCCTTGAAATCTATGAAATCAAACCCTCAACACCAGTAGAAAACATTCAGGTTGATGTCCCAACAACCACAGCTTTCATCATAAACTGTGCCCAAATTCTATTGACTGAAATTTCAAAAGGATCAACCCGAGATATGCTCATGACAGGATACATTGAGATGGAAAAATTACACCAATCTGAATACCTTCAATGCTTGACAAATCCTGTACTTTGGGAACAACACCAAGATGCCCTTATGAAACGGGTAGAAATGATGAAATCAGTAGAACAAATTATCAAGCAGAAATACCCGTATATACCAGAAACAGAGGATGAACCATCTTGGAACAATATTAAGGAACAATCCAGTTTCCCAGATCTCGGGATTGAGGCACAAAGTGGTTGTAAAATCCCAACCCAGATAGAAGACAATGTTGAATTAGGTTGGGATATTGCAGGAGAACACAATGATGAGCCAAACTTAGACCATGAATTGCCAAGCCTAGAATTTCAAAACTCCTGCAATAATGAGATCAGAACTGAACCTTCTGAGGGTATAAATTCCGCCCCTTATTTTGATAAGGTGGCCCTCGAAGGTTATTCGGACTTAGGTTCTAATAATTCTACCCACATCCTAAGCCTAGAACCTAGATCTGAAACTTATTGGGAAGATTATGAGGCCCCTTATGAGAAAAATCAAATTTTTACAGAATATGATTCCGGGCCTCTATTTGATGAATATCCCTCTCCAACATCCTCAGGAAATCTGATCGATTTTGCAGAAAACATGCCAATTTATGATACAGAAACTGAGGAGTTGGATGAGCAAGGTTTTAATGGGGTCTATCCTACCAGCTTAGAGCTTGAACAGAACATCTTTTTGAGCCCAGAATTGACATATAGGCTAGAACCCAGTCAGGCTGCTGATTCCACATCCGATGATTTTTGTTGTGGTGGAATTCATGATCATGAATCTCATTTTCGCCAACTCTCCGACAATTTCAAATCTGACTATAATTGCGGAGAGATTCCCCTTCCTGAACACGCCAGGCCTATCCACGACCTCAGTTCACATGACTCTGACTCTGAGGTCCTGATTCCCGAGATCACTGATAACACAGAATCATTCCTTTTCGATCCTCAGGAACCAAAAATAGAAAATGCCAAGAGTGATTGTAACCCAGAATCCAAATTTTTTCTCGAATCCGATTTCTTTCATCTTACAGACACTCTTCCGGCATTTGATAGTTACCCAGAGGACTCTCTACAGGAAACCACCTATCATCCGTCTCTAGAAGAGCCCTCGTACACAATGGCCACCTCATCCGCACACACAGAACGGATCAAAACCTCTTCCCAACCTCAACCTGCAACCGGACTCAATTTCTATTCAGATTCACCTCTCACCAAGCCGATTGCATTTCCACATCGGGTTTCGAACATTGATCAGACTACATACCATGCTCTATCATTCTCTGATCACCCCCGTAGGGTTTCCGCGTCATTCATTGACTATTCTACAGGTCCCTACTCTGACCAGGCTGATTCGACTCAGCCAAACCCTGCGTTTACACTTCCACATCTATCTGAGCTTCACAGTTTATGGTGGGTTCCACACCTTTTTATCCACATCTATCAACCCACCAGATTGATTGGGTTTGGGCTGCATCATCAGCCTGTTGATCTGAACAAGCACCTGGTTGGACCAACCAGGCTCTTAATCAAGGTGCTTGTCTTACAAAACTCTGCTGATTTGACCATCCCCTCTCCATCGCATTTCCCGCTTGGCTGAAGGCATCAAATTTAGCGCTCAACGGGAGGCAGCCCGTCATTCTCTTTGAAAACCTGAAACTTATTCTGACACCTTTTTGCACTTAAAGCTCACACTTTAGGACAGCCGACTCCACCTCAGGTGCTTGCATCTGAGATTAGAAATCGTCCGCAACAGTCACCCCGACCCATTCACTCATCAAAACATCTGTCCTAATGTATGAACTAAGTTAAATACAAACCCCTAGGTTACAATGAGGACATTGCAAATCTTAGGCATGGGGGTGGGTATGAAAGTGCAAAACTTGTAAGAAAAGGTTTCAAACAAAAAATTCACATATGCCAAAAACACCATAAAAATTAAAAATTTTTCGAAAAAGAATAAGAGGAAAAGAGGAGAAGGAAAATTTTGTGAAAAGAAACAAAATGAAAAAGGAGCACAAAATTATGAGAAAAAGTGATAGTCATTAGTAAGGAACTAAGGAATTAACCTAAGTTCTAGACCTCATTCAAGAAAATAACTGAAAAGTGCACAATGAGATTAGTAAGAATGCAAACCTTAGGCATTCTTGAATAGACTCTTAGTACCCATTAAGATCTGGACACTCCTCAAGAGGTTGAGGAAAATGAAAAGCTGAAGTATTAGGTCTAAGGCTTAGGGAGTTTTCGGCCTCGTTAACTAATTTTTGGTTTACGGGACTCAGTAACCTAAGCACCCTAATCTCACACACAGCCTGGTTCAGTAAGCGTAAAAATCAGAATCACGCAGAAGCGTCGCAAAAATCTGAAAAGAACACCTAGAATAGGAGCGGCCGATCAACACAAGTTGATTTGGACGAGTTCCCAGCGCGGAGAGGCGGGAAATCCCCTCGAAGATGCGTAACAAAATATCATCTCCTCGGTGCTTGTCTCTTAGGATATTTACATATCCTACGGGGGGCATGTAAGCACTCTGCTGGTTCAGATTCCATGGATGGCATTATCTCGAAGTGTCAATTGCCAGGGTCTGGATTCGGCCACGGAATACCATGGATGGGATTATCTCGAAATCTCAATAGCCAGGGTTCCGGGGGTTGCCATGGGCGGTGCTATCTCGAAGCATCGATCGCCAGGAACCCTTGAGGATTGATGATGGGAGCAAGGAATCTGATACAGACCGTGTTGAAAAGCCAATCCTAGGCTAGAACTAAAAAGAAAAAGAGAGAGAAAACTCTCCAAACAGAAAAACTTTCTATCTCTCTCTTACAAAACGCACTGCGAACTGAGCCAGGGCTAAAATCATTTCAAGCACGGGTGCTTTAACCACGAAGTCCAATAAACCTTAGGTTAGTTCTTGCGGGCCTTAAAAACCTTTGCTAAAAGACTGAGGCTAAGGCTAGACAGATTTGGATCTTGATTGGTACTAGAGTACCTTTTAGGCCTATGGTCAGCATTCTAACCTAATCTATGCTCAAATAAAAAAGGCACTTATCTAAAACCATTAAAAACTTCATGGTCTAGAACAAGGGTTGAAACCTTAAGTTTTTGCTAAGGGACTAGCAAAAGCTAGGCATGGGGGTATGATGAGAACCTCATCATGAGCCATAACTAGCTCATTTTGACCCAATACAAAGGATAAAAGCTCCTACATAACTCAAGGAAAGGCGTAACTCAGAGAATTCTGAGTTTGAGAAGAAAACAAGTCATAAGGGGTAAAAGTGCAATTTTACCAGTATAATCTGCATACAGGGTAATTCAGGGCCCAAACACAGGTCAAAACAGCTTAATAAGAATAAAAGTGGGATGAGATGATCTAGTAAGGGCTACAGCACTTCCAAGGAACCAAATGATAATCTGTAACCCTAAAACAACCCACTTCAATTCACAAGGTTCGAGGCAAAGTAAAAATAGAATAAACCCTCTAAAATTCATAGAAAAATAATCTCTAGGGTTTAGAACCTTCAATTTGGCCTTTAGAACCCATTTTGACCTACATTGAGAAC
This sequence comes from Thalassia testudinum, assembly GCA_037157565.1. Lineage (NCBI taxonomy): Eukaryota > Viridiplantae > Streptophyta > Magnoliopsida > Alismatales > Hydrocharitaceae > Thalassia > Thalassia testudinum. The sequence continues at coordinate 8,107,039 of JAZHRO010000076.1, read as the reverse complement.
CATGCCCAATTAATAACTTAATTTGGGTTTTTGCGCAAATTGACCGGTCAAACAAGGTTTAATATGAAAATGAAATTCACCATCAGATTCCTTAGGTCCTAATTAGTCATGTATAAAAACTTGAGCCTAAGAAGAAACCTCCTTGACCGACTTCACACTTTGGTCCTCATATATTTACTCTTTGGCCCTCAACTTTTGAACCCTCGCATTTTGGCCCCTAACTCTCCTTCGTTCTTTGCAATCAGGTCCCTCCTGCAAAACCCTGCCAGCACCATGCTCCGGCGACCTTGCGCGGAGCATGGCGCCGCGCAGGGTGAGGTGGGGGACCTGGCAAGTAAACCGGGGGTGCCCTGCGTCGTCAGCCGTCGCAGGGGCACCCCCCTGGTCATTGTAGCCCACCATACCGGCCGTGCGAACGCACGGACGGTATGGGTTCGTGTTCCGACCATTCTCCGGCGAGGGAGACACGTCGTCTCCCTCCGCCTTCCTCCCTGTTTCATCCCTATAAATACCCCCCGCTGCTCCACCGACCAGGGCAGCCTGGATCTGACGGAGAAAACCCCCAGCTTTCTTCTCTTCTTCCTCCGGCAGACGCTCACCAGCTCCGGCGGCTTCCTCCCCCTCCACCTCTTCGCTCTGCCGCAATACCAGCAGCAGAGACTTCCTCCCCTGCTCTTCCCGCGCCTCGCCGCACCCAGCCGGCGCCTCTCCGGCTCTCTGCTCGCCGCCGCCCCTCTCCCTGAGCATCGTCTTCTCCGGCGACAGTCGATACGACTGTCGCCCTGTTCCTCCCCCTTCGTCCCTGCAAGTAAGCTAGAGTTACTCCCCTTCTCCTCCTCTTTCTTTCCCCGCTTTCAATTTAGTCAATTAAGCCCTCTACCGACCCTGACCACCTTCACCCCCTTCGCCTCCGACCACCCTCCGGCGAGCCGTTCCCATCACCTCAGCAACCCACACGGCTCGCCGACCCTCACCGCACCTCCGCCTCATCACACTGAGCACCTCCCACCCCTCCACTGCCACTCCACACCTCCGTAACACTCCCCCGAACAAACCCATTCCTCCGGTTGCAGTCCGACCCAGGGCTGCCACCAGACACCTCCTTGCGGCCTGCCGCGCAGCTCCTCACCTTCGCCGTGCCACGGCGAAGGTTCCCCAGTGGTTTGATTAGGCCGCGAGGCCATATTCGTGTCCGACAGGTTTTGAGGTCCGACCGCCATTGACGCACATTAAAGCAGCTTCTCCCGCGCTCCAGGCTTGAGGACGCCAGGTCTCCAGCTGCTGCGGGGTACGGGGCATCGTGCGAAGGCAGCCAGCCAGCAACTTATGCAGATAGAAGCCGCAGCTGCAGAAGCCAAGCCGCGGTCTCCCAGCAGGCGCACGCGAGGGACGGTCTGCGTTTAGTCCCACATCGGTAAGCCTCACACACGTTCCACTGTTTAAATTGATTTCGTGCACTAGCCTCATTGCCTCAGTACACGGGGTGAGGTCCCCTTACACCCGCCCGGTTACCCGGTCTCGTCCGCGCTCACGCCTCGCGGACCTGACCCGACCCAACTTAGACTGACTGCACTCCTCGCCCACCACGCACGCCGGTGGGCCTGGACCCGGGCCTGACCCGAACCCGATTACCCGGTAGCTCTGGGAGAGCTTTCCCAAGAGTGGTTTCAGAGAGAAAGAGAGACGCGGGGGGGGGGAGGGTAGAGTAGGTTTTGCCTCTTGACGAAAAACTCTGAAGTGTGCAGGCCAAAGAAGAAGAAGAAGACCCGCGGAAGAAGAAGGAGCTGCACTGTAGCAAAGGCATAGTTAAGTCGTCTAAGCACCGGGTCAGACGACGGAAAGTCAGCAGCCAGAGCAGGAAAGAAGGCAGGCTGAAGAAGAAGGAAGAGCAACGGCCAAAGCAGAAGAAGAAGAAAGGAAGACTTAGTAGCTGAAGGCAGAAGCTCTGCAGCCATAAAGAAGAAGAAGAGAGGTCAAGGCAGAAACCAAGGAAGAAGAACAAGGAGCTCTGAAGAAAGAAGAACATCACCAAAGCAGGAACAGCAGGAAGAAAAAGAAGAGCATCACCATTGCAGAAGAAGAACATCACCTCTGCAGAACAGAGAGAGAAGGAGATCTAAAGAGAGAGAAAGAAGAGCATCCCCTCTGCAGAACAAAGAGAAAACAACAAATTCTTTCCCTCTCTCTTTCTTTTTGTAAAAGAAACATGTATATCTCTAGAATACAACTTGCTCCCTGAGTTCGACCTCGGGAACTCTTTCATTTTCCGAGTAAAAAATTTATATTTGAAATGTTGGTAATAACCGGCTTTACTACAACGTTATAACAAAACCCTCAAACTCGGTTGCCGCGACGTTTCAGAGAGAGAAGGGAAAGTTTCTACCTGCCTAATTGACGAAGAGGGAGGGAGGTGGTGCTCGACACGTACCTGCCGACGCCGTAGACGAAGGAGCCTAGGGGTGGAGTGACGGCGATGAGGAAGAGATCTGAGGACGCCAGCTGGTGTGGCCTGGCGTGGGACCATGAGGCAGAGTGGGTCTGCTGTAGGTATGGCAGTAGAGCGACAAGGCGAAGGAGAAAAGATTCCCGAAAGCTTGGGTTGTCTGACAGGAGAGAGAGGAGACAAAGGAGTGGGGTTTTCTCAACCAAAACTAGCTTGCTGTGGACGGTAGCCCCTGCTGCTCCTTATAAAGGTGGTGGCACAGAGAGTGGCGAGAGGGAGCGACGTGCGAAGCTCGCCGGAGATGGCTAGAGATGGAGGCCCAAGCCTTTCATGCGTTTGCACAAGAGGCATGGGTGGTTGCAGGACACAGGGGAGGGTCCCTGCGACAAAGGATGACGCAGGGAACCCCCCGTTCGTTCCTGAGAACGGGCGCCATGCCTTGCACGGTGCCATCCACCACGCAAGGTCGCCGGAGGTATGGCGCCTACTCAGGATGGCAGGGAGGACCGTTCTGCAAAGAACGACAAGAAAGATAGGGGTCAATGTGTAAGCGTTTCAAAAGATAAGGGTCAAAAAGTAATTCAAGAGGATAAATTTGTAAAGTCAGTCAAGATGGTCTTTTCTTAGGCCCAAATTTTTATACCAGCCTAATTTGCACTTAAGGATTTTAATGGTGAAATTTTTTTTTAGGTTTGACTACGTTTGACCGATCAATTTGCGTAAAAACCTAAATTAGGTCATAAATTGGGCATGGTTCTCATTTTAGGTCAAAATAGGTTGCAAAGGCCAAATTGAAGGTTCTAAACCCTAAGGAGTACTTTTATATGAATTTTAGAGGGTTTAGTTGATTTTTATTTTTTCTCGAATCTCGTGAATTAAAGTAGGTTTGTTTTAGGGTTACCGAATGTCATTTAATTCCTAGAAGTTGCTATAACCCTTTTCAGATCAAATTATCCCACTTTCTTCCTCATTAAGCTTATTTGACCTGTGTTTAGACCCTTGAATATCCTATTTGTGTACTGCATTGGTAAAATTACAGTTTTACTCCTCATGATTTGTTTTACTCTTCAATTCCGAATTCTCTGAGTTAAGCTTCTCTTTAGGTTTTGTAGGAGCTTCTTCACACTTATTTAGATCAAATTATGCTAGTTAGGGTTCATGATGAGGCTCTCATCAGTCTCCAATCGAGCGGTCGACGTGTGGCGGTTTGATTACCTGCCGATCTTCTCTTCAATCTTCTCGTCTTCCTCTTTGGTCTACTCCTTAGTCCTCCCAATTTGAGTTGACAACCCTTGAGCTTGTAGGTCCAATCCTTCAAATTGTAATCTCCCTTGAAACCTACAAAACAAGAGTCTAATTGATCTTTCGATATCCAAGTTAGCTTGGATCCAGATTTATTATTGGGTCTCTTTGAAGGAGATCCTTTTTCAACCTTAGGACTAGAGAAATTATGTAATTCGTTGATCAAATGATTGAGATTTTCCCTAAGATATGCAAGTTCTTTTTCTATAGCATGCATCTTAATTTTTAAATCAGAAATTTCCATTTTCAAACTTGTATTCTCCTTAATCAATTTATTATTTTCATTGATTAAATTATTATTCTATAACAAATTATCATTTTTAGGACTAGAACTATTTTCTAAATCCTTAAGTTGAATCTCTAACCTTTCATTTTCGAATTTTAGAAAGCTATGATTCCTTTTCATGCTTTTGTTTTCTATTTTTAATGACTTATTAATTTCATAAAGCTCATCAAAGGCATCTTGTAAATAGGAATTTACCTCATCGTTGTCGTCGTCGTTGTCACTACTGCTATTTGCAATTGCCTTGTGACTAAGGCACGTGGTCTCCTTATTTGATTCTTCTTTTTCCTCGGAGCATGATTCTTCATGAGCCATTTCTAGCTCTCTCCAAATCTCAAAGGCGATGTCACACCTTGAGTTATGGTTGGACTCTTCCATGCTATGAGAGCAATAGAGTTCATGGCTTTTGCGTTGAGGTTGAGTTCACGTACTTGCTACACCATATAACCTCCTTTGGGTTTCTCCAGGATGGTGAACGGGATCTCACAGTGATCCCATATCTTGAACTCGGTGGCTTGAAGCTACGTCTTCATCTTCAACTTCTAATATTCAAAGTCTCTCAAGTCGAAGTAGGGAGTACGGCTAGTGGATTGACTTTAATGTATCTTGTTGCGGTGATGCTTCCCTCCATGGTTCGATCCTCGCCGGTGTGTTACTCCGATGTCGCGAGATCTGTTCTGATACCAATTGTAAATTTCCTACAGGAGAGGGTGAGATTTGCGTGATATATAAAAATGCAGAAAAATAAAATCAATCTCACAAAAACATGCAATCACAAGTACACAACGATTTTTAGGTGGAAACCTAAACCCGAGTAATAACCACCGCCTAAGTCTCTCGACTTAGGATTTCCCGATCGATCGAGTTGATCAAATCCACTAACGAGTCACTTAAACGAGAATGACTCAACCTCAATACAACTACGCTACTTATATGAGGGTAGAGTACCTCAAACCCCTTCTCTTTACGAGGAATATTTAGTCTCTCGATGGAGATGAGAATTCGTAAAGCGAATACCCAATCAAAGACAATGAAAAATACAACAGTCCTATAGAGCCATAAATGTAAAATGTAAATCTAGCTACTATAGGAAATAAGAATCTTCCCATTGGTGGAAGTGCGTTGGCTAGCAACGCGAGTGCATGAACCATGCTAGGCACAACGACGCTCTCGTAATCGCAGGCGAGAGAGCAGGTGCACGACTAGGATGATGCTCTCAAGTGTGAAGACTATGGATTTGGAGAGCAAGAACTCTTCTCAAGATGATTTTGACACAAAATGATGTGGAAATGTTAATGCTTGGTGTCCCTGGCAAAGGAGGGCTCTCCCTCTATTTATAGTTGGCCTAGGAAGGCTTTGAAAGGCTTCTATAGTCGTTGGGAGCAAACCCAAGGCAGATTAGGCCGGAATCAAGGTCATTAATGATTTTGACAGTGTTATCAAACTTTTGGGAAAAGTATCAGACGTCTAGAAACTACTTTTAAGATGTCTAGAAAGTAAATCTGAGGTCTAATCCTAGACAGGTTTCCTTACTGACTTGAGTCAGACCTAAATAAGGTTCTAGTGAAAGTCAGTTAGACGATATCTTGGACGTCTGGCACTAGGTCTAGACATTTAGAAACCTAAATAACTGAGAGAATGGATTTCTCTAGGCACAAACGGCTATATCTCTGATGAGAAGTGATTTTGGCTTAATCGAGGGCTAACGTCTATTTATTAGATGTCTGAAGTCCTTTACGAACATCTAATAGAAGATTAAGAGTCAATCTTCAACGACCATATTTCTAAGCCAACGTTTCGCTAATTGGACATCTGGTAGTGTCATCAGACATCTTAGCGACTAAAGGCTGGATGTCTAAACAAGGTAGACAGCGAGTGGTTTCCAACCTAATTGTTTTTGAACATCTGAACAAGCAGTCAGACGTCTTAAAGTCAAAAATCAGACGTCTGATTTCCAGATTTGATGTCTGATTAGGCTGTCTAAAACCTATATTGGTTTTCTAAGTTCTCTACGAAATGTTTAAGTGTCTTAGGGTTGTGTAAGTATTCCTAAGACTATAGTTATGTTACTTTGGGCTCCTTAACAAATACTCTAAGAAAAGAGCAAATAACAAAAGATACAAAGTACAGACTACAAAACAGAATAGAAATCTATCCTATTCTTCTTGTCTTCAAGCTCTCGCTCTAAGCGAAGCTCCTCCAACGAGCTCTTCCAATCCACCATGGACACGAGCTTTGAGGTCCTTCATGTAGTTTCCCTGGTAGGAGGGGGTGACGCAATAAAGTACGAAAATAAAATATAAAATAATCTCACAAAATATCAATCACATAAATGGCACAAAGATTTTTAGGTGGAAACCCAAATCGGGTGAAAACCACCACCTGACCCTCTCGAGTTAAGATTTTCCGATCAACCAAGTTAATCAAATCTACTAAACGAATCACTTAAATGAGGGTGATTCAACCTCCATTACAACCATGCTACTTTATACGAGGGTAGCGTACCTCAAACCCCTTCTCTTCACTAGAAGGATTTTGTCTCACGAAGGAGACGGGAATTCGCAAAGCGAATACCCAACCAAATAACAAAATAAATAACAAATATAGTCCTATAGAGCCAACAAAGATTTAAACCTAGCTTCTATAGGAATTATGATGCTTCCCTTTGTAGAGGTGCGTCGACAGCATGGAGGCATGAATGACGCGACGGTGAAATGGTGCTCTCGTGAACTACGGCAGGAGAGCAGGAGCGCAAATGATTGATGCTCTCTAGATGAAGAACTTGAGCTTAGAGAGCAAGAGCTTCTCTTGGACACAAAAGAGTGGAAATGCTTGTTCTTGGTGTGTCTAGGTGTGTGTTTGAGTGGCAAAGGCTCCCCTCTATTTATAGAGGCGCTAGGAAGGCTTTGGAAGGCCTTGGAAGCCTTCCATAGCTGTTGGGTACAAGCTCCAAGAAAATCAGGTTGAAATCAGGGTTAATCATTATACTGACAAGGTTATCAGACGTCTGATCCTGGCATCGGACGTCTGGAAAACCAGTTTAAGACGTCTGGGAACAAAGTCAGACGTCTAATTTTAGGCGGATTTCCTTCCTAACTTGAATCAGATCTAAATAGGGTTCTACTGCATTGTCATCAGACGACATACAGGACATCTGGACCTAAGTATGGACATTAGGAAACCTACTTTTTCTATGAGAATGGATTTCCAAGAGATTGCAACGGCTATAAGATCTTTGAAAAGAGATTTTGAGTCAGCCGAGGCAAAACGGTCATTTATCAGATGTTTGAAAACACTTACAGATGTCTGATAAGGCTCTAACGGTCATATCCTTCAGTGTTTACTAAGGCAGCCAACGGTCCACTAATTGGACGTCTGGCGAAGTCATCAGACGTCTTCTAAGATATCTGGACTAAGGTCTGGACGTCTGATTTCATCAGACAGAACTACCTAAGCCCAGCCTAAACATAATCGGACGTCTGAGTCAACATTCAGACGTCTTAAAAGTATTTATCAGACGTCTGATTTTCAGATTAGACATCTGAAAAGGCTGTTTGAACCCTATTTTGGTTTTCTAAGTTCTCTACAGAAAACCTAAGTATCCTAGGGTTGTGTAAGTGTTCCTAGGACTACTGTTAGGGTTCTTTGAGGCTCTTTAACATGAATCTAAGTAACAAAATAAAGAGCAACAAAAGAAACAAAAGTACAAAGATTACAAGGAAAGGAAATCTATCCTATTCTTCATCTCCTTCCTTCTTCAAGCCATCGCTCCTCGTGAAGCTCCTCTGTTCTCCGTCAAGCTCCTTCAATCTGTCCTGGATGCAAGCTCGAACTCCGTCTAACCACGTCTCCATTTGTAATTGACCTGAAATCTAAGACTCTAAGTGCAAATGTTAAATGACATGTGTTTTGTTATCATCAAAATAAACGATCGCGGTACTCTAGCACCAACACTTCACACTTGTATCCATATGCAATTGATCTGAAATCTTGAACTCAAATGCAAATGTTAAACAACAAGTGTTTTGTTATCATCAAAATTAACGATCGTGGTGCCTTTGCACCAACAATTATAAATATAAATAAAGACATAAATGTTGGGTTATATTGGATGACTGGTTTAGTAGTGTCGCTCGTTGGCGTTTAGATGTGGTCCAATCTAGAGTTGGATTGGTTGGACTGGTTAGGGAGTTGCTGGCTTACCTATTACTCATTGCTGAGCTTACTAGCCAATTGGGTAGCGTGGTAAGGATACGATGGTGGATATGAATTTTCTTTGCTATAGGATACATACCTAATTAGTGGAGTAGGCTATTTGTCGATAAGTGTGAGTTGCAGTTGCATGTATAACTCAGTATGTAGCTACAACACTAATTATGCTTGGACCTCAGGTTGATGGATTGAGTTGTAAGGCTAGTGCAAGATATTCTCTTGCCCAAGAAGAGGGTGTCTCATACCTATCACGCTTCTTGGGATATCACAACAAAATCTTCTTGTGTCTTATGAGATATTGATTGGGAAGTAACAAGAACCATGATTATTGAAGGCAACACACTTAGTAACTAGTGAATAATGGTTGGTAGTAACGAGTTGATAAATGGATTAATATATATACAATACCCATCTTTTGTGCTCCGTTTCAACTTATACTGTTTTTTAGTTTAGTCTACTCAGCTTTTGTTAACATGGTCCTTGGACTTTGTACTTTGGTGGAATTTAATAGTTAAGTTGGCAACTACATTTGGAGCCCCTTCTTGCTTGTGTAATTCTAGTTAGTATTCTATATTTTTATTTAATTAATGCTTTATGATTGTTTAGCTATTGATTGCTTAATGATTATGTGTTGGGTGACTGAGATATTATGTTTCGAATAGTAATTTGTACTCAACGACTTGGGTTTTATTAGGTTTAGTCAGTTGGTGAAACTTGAGTCACCATAATATATGAATTGTAATATACTTGCCAAGGATTAGGGTTGACAAAAATGACCTGACTTGGACCTAACCTTATTAATGGACTTGAACCCAACCCATACCTGTTTAAAAGTAGACAGGTTAGGTTGGATTTGATTTAGTTAGTAACTGGTTCTAGTTTGGGTGAGGTTGAATGGATGTGTGAAAACCCATTAGGCCCATTTAAAATCATATCAATGTACCCATTTAGGGCGTGTGGATAAGGATAGGATCCAATTCAAAACCATGGATCCATTGGGGACCTAGTTTGAAATGTGCTAGTAAACTGATGGTTGCGAACATGGCCATACTCTCTTTCTTCAATGACCAATAACCCATTCAGGCAAACTAGGGAGGAATTGGCCATCCCATACACACTAATCCTTCAGGTAATGCAGGGATGGAAACTCAAACCTAAATCTCTCTTACTAAACTCAAGAGTTCCTACCATTCAACCATAAGGGTGTCAGACTTGATAACGTTGGATTCCAAATCGGGTCGGGTCGAATCCGACCCACCTCTTTATGGGATTAGGTCTTGGGTTCAATCCTAGTACTCGCTTAGACCTAATGAATAGGACCCAATAAACTTATATTGGATCCGTAAATACTTGATGGATCTGATGAAAATGATAATTTAGATGTACATATGATTTGATAGATCTGTATAAGATCTAATAGAGACGTAGACTCGTTAGATTTGTATAAGACGTAACAAATATTAAATTATATTGATCCATTAATTCTTATAATGCTAGATCATTAAGAATTTAAAATTATTTGCTTATCAAATTCAACTTGATGCCGTCGGATAACTTGTGAGTTAAGTGAAATCGGGTGGAGTCGGACCGATTAACATGGTCAAGCTCTCCGGCAACAACCTTGCTCCACCCATCTATTTGACCAGCATTTAATACCATTTTTGCCCTTCTTGATAGAAAAGCACACTCTCCTCCCCAGTTCTCCATCCTTTCCCCCACAAAGCTTGCACGGACCCATGGCCGCCGGCGGCAGCCAAACCACCGCCGCCAACAGCTGGAAGGAAGCCGTGGACGACCTCCTCGACCGGGACAACGTCGACGCCTCCATATCCCTCCTCGAGTCCGTCGTCTTCAGCCACCACCTCAAAACCCTAGAACACGCGCCTTCCTCCTCCTCCTCCTCTCCTCCGACGTCTGATCCTCATCTCGCCTCTCTCCGCTCTGCCCGCGGATGCCACCTGGAGCCGCCGAGGTTCCGTCGTCCCGCCCTTAGGGTTTCCAATGGAAACTATTCCGTTAGACGTTGTCTGTAGTTTCCTTTTGTAATCTGACGCGATCTGAAGTGGATTAACTAACTCACCGATGTCTCAGTTAGGCGCATATGAAAGTGTTTTATTGATTATCTAGTTCTGAACCAAACAGAGCATTTGTAAGATAACAAATCCAATGGATGATAACAGTCCAAAGATAACAATCCACAAGAAAGCCAAATCTCCTCTGTAAAGCGTGAGTTATAATGATAGATGGATCCCTAAATGGAAAGTTGTTAGCCTATAATGGCTGGAGGTCTGGGATATATATAGCCGCCTTTATGCTTGTCATTGGTCTTCTTCTTGGAATTCGGAGTAACAAGGGCAAATTGTAATAAGACGCCGTTAGTTTCGTTATCATCAGGTGCTAAAGATTTAGAAATGAACGTTTTATTGGTGAGGTTAGGAGCTTGTAATTAACTCTTGGCCATATATCGTAGACCGATTTAGTGATATCTAAATAGGGTTCTGTTTGAAGAGGGTAGAAATTATCTTGTGTCTATGGTGCGAGGATAACGAACATTTTGTTAACCCAAGCTAGCATTGGTAGAGCATGATCCTTAGGTGTATAACCCTTCCGTCGCTAGGCATAAGCATCTGCCAATGTGACTTGGCCCTTTCATGTTTCTAGAGTGTTTGTGAAAGGGGAACCTCAACAAAGTAGTGCCAAGGGCATGGTTGAGTCTGTTGCTTGATCTCAGGATTTCTCATGGAATTTTAGGTGTCAAGGCATAGAATGTGTTTCAGGTAGCTTTCCCAAGGCCTTAACATGTGTTGCTCCTGCCCTTCCCATGACTATGATACTAATCTGTTATCTTATGAGGTAGGTATCTCCAGGTTGATGCTGCACTCACCCCTTTTCCCTGTTAGCCACACTACCGGGAACATGGCATCCAACCATTACACTTCCTTGCTACAGTAACAATATTCCTTCCAGAATTCCTGTTGTTCCTATTGCACTGGACACAATAAAGGGCTCAAACCGATTCTGGACGGCCCAGAAGTTCATGCATGATTTAGATTAGGATGCCAACTTCCCAAGCAATGCATGGGAGAGGCATCTGGCTCATTGATCTCTTCCTTGTGGAGCAAAGAAAAATCCCAAATCATAGGACTTGTCCTGGTAAATAAGGGAGGAGAGGGCTACCATCTAAGCGGAGCATCTTCAAAGAGCTGAGAGTGAATGGGGACTTGATTCTGATCACCTTCTCTCGGTGCATTTGAAGGTTAGCCTAGATTCTTCTTAGGACATATGGCCGTTTTGGTTGAAAGTGAACATAGTGAAATATCCCTTGTGTATGCTTGGTGGTTGCTTTGTTTTGCAAGTCCTTTCTCTCCTTCAATCCGCACCATGTTGTTGACTGGACCTTCTGTCCGGTGCCACTGTTAAATCACCTTCCATTGGATTCTATGTAAAAATATCCCCATTCTCAGAAGATGTGACTGAATTTATATATTTTTTGATAATCTGACTAATGCATGATGAAAATGTTCTTTAAGAACTGAGCATAGCCTAGAGAAGCTCCTGTTGGAGTTGCTGACAGTGATGTGATTTTGGTTCAAATTATGGTTTTTGTTTACAGAAATTATGAGACAATAGCGCAGAAAGAACCTGCAAAGGAGGACATTAAAGCATCTGCAATGAATGATGATGATGATGGTATCTTTTGTCTATGATCTTCTTTCAGAAAAAAAATCTTTTGCCTATGATCTTGGTCATCTAGGTTATTACTGTTTTTGTACATTCATTTTTATTTACTGAAATTTTGGGCTGTGGGTCGAGTAAACAGACTGGGAGGCCGTTGCAGATCGTGGACCACCTGATATTGGAATAACAAAGTCTCCATCTAAGGCATTGGAGGGATCCCAAATACCACTGGAAACAAAATGTCAGACCCCAAAGAGGCGTGGAAGGGGTTCATTCATGTACAAGAAAGATGGGCTTTACAGTGATGAAAAACATGTCACACCAGATAGCAGAGACTCTGATGCTGAAGAGGATTCTCATCAGGAATATTATGGAGAAAATGGCTTATCATTGAAAACCAGTATGTGAATTTGCTTATTTTGTTGCACATAGATTGCCAGTTAGTTGCAACCAGTTGTGGTTGAGCAGTTGTCATTTATTATGCATTATATAAATTGAATAGGTTTCAGTTTTTCATTTCAGCAAGAAAATTTGGAACAAATCATGTCCTTGTGCTCTATGACTTTTCACCGAGCATGCGGACCACAGATCTGGAAAGGTACTTTGGTAAATTTGGAAACTCAGAAGTAGCCATTCGGTGGGTTAACGACACATGTGCTCTAGCTGTTTTCCAAACTCCTGCTTCAGGTTTGTTCACTAGGCTTTGTTGCAAATATTTTGTTATCTACAGACTGCTGATGTGAACATGCTATGCTATGTCATCAATTTGTACACTGTTTGGGATGTGGGACCACCTGTCCTGAATTTTGTTGATCTGTTTTGGGCATAACATTTAAGCAAATCACGTAGGTTAATGAAATGCTAAATGTTGACCTAATGGCTGACACTTGGTGATTGAATGTTGATTTTTCATCTCCAGGAAAAGAAAGTTTCTTGTATTCTTCTACTGGGAACAGGATGGATGCATCCTTTTAAGTTTTGAAAAGGAATAGATGCATCCTTTTAATTAAGTATGAAAATCCAGTTTATCATTTTTTTTTCCATTCTAAAATTTATCTACCATTTATTGATGTTGGTCTCATATCTGGTGCCAAAAAATGTGTTAGGTGTTAGCCCATAGATGGGGTGTAAATCAATAAAAGCCAAAGCAAGTGTATATTGCTGAAGTTCAACATGAAATTTGTTTGTGTATAACCCAATCAAACTCAAATTGAATGTTACTGAATCCATGGATGGGGTGCAAATCAATAAAAGCTAAAGCAAGTGTATATTTTGCCGAAGTTTAACGTGAAATTGGTTTGTGTGTAACCCAATCAAACTCAAATTGAATGTTTACTGAATCAAACATGAGTGAATTGCAGAGCTGAACAACTTCTGGTAACCTCTATGCTGCAATGCAAGCGGTGAACAGAATGACTAATGTGGGTATGTGTGGAAGGAAAAATGTGCAGTTGGAGGGGCAGGGGGGGAGGAAGGGTCAATGTCTACTGTGATTGGATTTTGCGAGCCTTCATATTGACTTCTTTACATTGTCACACTCTAGATTTATTATTCTTTTTTTTTTATATGAAACACGGCAAGAAATATGGGGTGAGAGAGGTTCGAACTCTTGGCCTCAGGATAACTCAATTCAAGCTATGAAACCTACATGCACACTCTAGAAATGATCTTCCAATATTATGCATATGTTTGCATAAATCTTTACTGAACTGAGTCCAAGTCAACCCACTTTGTATGTTGCTCAGGGTTTCATTTGTTTATTTTTCATGGAAACCAATTGAAATTTCAATGAACTGAGCCTCTGTGGATTGCACAGATGTGAGAAATTTTTGACAGCTGCATGGTAAATTATAGAATAAAGGCACGGAAGTCATCACCGAAAAAATTTTGATGGCCATAGGGCTTGGCGTAAAAATTAGTGCAGATGACACAATGAGAAAGCCACTTATGTGCTGATAGCAGTAGTTGTATTAGTAATGTGCTTTTTACAGTGTTCTGATATGGGGCAGCATCTTCTTAGCACTAAAACTATAGTATTTTGTGGAAATCTCTTAAGGTTTTTCAATTACATAAAGTTCAATATGCTTTTGACTAAAGGGATCTGATGAGAGTGCACAGGTAACTTTACTGATTGTTTTTATTGCGATTTAGTTCCTTTTTTCTCTATGAAAGGCCACTCCTGGGGCATATGTGAGGGATAGAAAGCAAAATAAAACTTTTGTTTGCAGTTTTTGTGTGTTATTTCCCTCTTCAAGCTTCCTTGGCCTCCTCACACTCTTCATCTCCTCGAGGCTATTTTCCGATTAACTGCATGTTACGATCTGGATCTGGTGATGATCTCTTGCTGCAGCTGTAAAGTCATCTTGTTTCACAGAGATTTTTATCTGCGGTCTCGTACCTCATTCCATTAATTGTACATGGATTAGATGTATGAAGGATCTGAAAGTGAGATCCCAAGAATTCTCTGAAAATAAAAGCCTGAGTTAATACTTAAAGTTTCAAGGTATTGTGCTTTGTGGCAGGGGAAAATCGTAGCTTCATCCAGCCCCTCTGTAGTGACTTCTTACTTTTGGCATTGTCTATGTATTTGGGCAGTATCATAGAAGATTACATCCTTCATATTTAGAATGTTAATGTAGGCTGTTTAAGCCTGTTATTACACCGTAATATATCTTAAATCTCCTCAATCCTCGCTCTCCTTTTGCTAATGCTTCTGTAAACTACTAAGACTTGAGGAAAAATAACTAAAGGAGAAATTGCATATTCATGTCACTTGCTTTCCCGTCAGCACGTACTGGCTCGCTGTCTGTTGAATACTGGTTTATTGAACATTGGTTGGTTATGCTCGGGCTTCTCTTAAAATTCTTCCTTTAAGCTTGAATACCTTACTCTTTTGCAGCCATTGAAGCCCAGAAGAGCATAAGTTTCCCATTCGAAGTGCGCTTGATAGAAGAAAATGATACCCTTTTGAACCAAGTCTCAAGTAAAGGTATGAACGGTGGATACTTGTATCTCTTGCCTTGTTTGGCCAGTTCTGTGCATTCAGTTCAATCCTTTTAATGTAATGTCTCAGATCTGGAGCCCCCACTTCCAAGGCCGAAGACATCTGCAAGAACTGCGCACCGTATGATTGCACAAGTCATGGGACTAAAGCCCTCCCCCGAATTTGGCTCCAAGGAGCTGAAAAAGCAGGAGCAGGTGAGGAAAGAACGTATTCGTGCACGACAAATAATGAGAGATGATGCATGGGGTTCCGATGATTCCTAGGATTGAAGTGCACCATGTTGAAAGTTCCACGGTCTCTGGAGCTGATTTTGATGACAGAAGACTTGTAATTTGCTGGTCTTGAAATCCTGGCTGCTGAGATGTGTAGTTTCTTTCTGGTGTTTTTGGCAAGTGAGAACTCTGCACAATCAGTTTCTTGCCATAAACTGAAAAATCAATGAAAATAGCCATGCTTTAGATTCCTAAGGAGGTGATTCTGCTCTCAGATGGTCGAAGTATCGTTGTTCGCCAGCATTTGCTTGGAGAGTGGGCAAATATGTATGGGGAAATAAAGGGAAAAAATTAGCATCAAGTATCTCGACAATTTCTTGCATCGGAGGCTTCTCAGAATACATGAAGATGTATGAGAACACTGAAACATCTACGTAAGCTTTAGGATAGCTCTTTAGATTCATATGCAAATCTATCTAGGGGTATGTTGCTAATTATCAGTTAGCACATTCATTTTGAAAGGAACCTGCGACCTGAAGCAGCAACTGCTTATGTAATTTGAGTCTGTCCTGCCTATGCGTGCACGTAATTGAATCAGCAAGTGGGATGTAGATCATACTTCATTCCCACCTTCCTCATGTCATTTCATTTTAAAATAAAAAAGAACCAATCGTCCAAGTTAAACTTGTGAGAGGAAGCGGTGACATCCCGAACTGCGGCTCCTCTTTCCCCTCTTCCCCCTCTCTGTGCGAAACCCTACATGCTATAGTTGGGGGCTTCGATCGGCCACCATGGGCTGATTGTCCCTCAAACCCCCCCCCCCCCCCCACCCCCTCCCAGCTTCTGGATCTTCTCCCCTTCCTCCATATCACTTCTTCTTCACCAGGGGGCTCTCCTCCATGACATGCATGGACATCCATCACTCAGCGATCGGATCATGGGTGGTCGATGTGGTAGTTGAGGGCGACGTTAGTTGCGGCTGTTCAAGGTGGAGATTGCGGTGGATACTGTGGCAATTGCGTGCGGTTGAAGTAGTGGTTGCGTGTGACGTCAACAGCGTGGTTGGATCTATGGGTGATTGTGGTGGTGGTTGCAAGTGGTGGCTGGTCGAGGCGGCGGCTGTAGGTAGGCATGATCAGCAGCATAGCGATGAGGGCGTATGAGGCGGTGGCCGTTTGCTGCGTGTTGTAGTGTGATTTGTTCTTGTTGGTTTCTTTTTGTTGTTTTTAGTGTAGTTTGTTTTATTTTGGGGACCACTTGTGACCCATGTTTATCACGGTCGAGTTCTCCTGATGCATGTCAGGTTCCAATTTATTCAGTAAATTAGTTAACGTGATCTTTGAGATTTTTTTCTTGTTGATGTTTTGTTGTTCTACGACTGTGACATTGATATCTTTTGGGAGATCATCCAGTTTCCGATATCAAGATATTTTCTTTTTTTGTTTCTCTTTTATTTCTCGTCACATTTTTTATTTTTCAATTTTTTCAATTCTATGGGACGTATTTTTTCTTTCGTAGGTGAGGATTTTTTATCTCTACTTTCTCTTATAGGACACGTTTCTTGTATTAATTACTTTCCTTTTCAATGAGGTTTCTCTTCCTTTAAAAAAAAATAAAATAGAATAAACTTGGGAGGGAAAATCAATTTGCTTCAATAGGAGGACGCATCCTAATGATGTCAGCACTTCCTCAATATTTACATTGGTAAACGTGGCGCTGTTCTTAACTTGTTCCTTATTTGAATCCTACATGTACAATGTCAAATCAAGAAAGATCGGTATGGCTCTTATAGCCACACTTCTTATTGTTGCTTTGCTTTTCTATTCACAGCTGCATGCGCTTTGCAAGCGATAAGAATTATAAATCATAATAAATCGTTCCCAAGAAAAATATTAATTATAATAAATCAAAGCTTGTATGAGAGTAAGGATTTTAGTCCTCATCTAAGTTCACTCCTAGAATCATGTGCTTGGTATGATATTCACGAATGTTGCTACCATTTTCTTTTTGGGAATTGCTTCTCTCAACAAAACTGATAGAAATTAAGTCACATATAAGGAATTGCCAAATATTTTTCCAATTTACAGGGGTGTGGGTACAAGAATTTTTTCACCTTCATTTGTGTAGCAACTAAGCCTATACCTGAACTTACCTAAGAAATTTAGTCTTAATAACTTACTTGGTATGGGTACGGTGAACTTAAAGCAACCGGCATCAATACTTAAACTCAACTTCTTGGGTGGTAATTCTCAGTACTCAACAATAAACTCACTGCTCAATTTACTAAATTTTTTATGTGACATTATTTTTGTGGCATTGCATGTAGATTTCTTTTAAGTACTCTAGAATAATTTCCAAAAATATGAATGTTTGAATATTTTATCGAACTCTTTAAATAGGAAGGAAAGATAAAACATTGATTTGATTAAGCATTTTATGGCTACATCCGCTCCAAAGTTGAAAATTTTATGCGTAGACTCAAGTTTAGCCAGTTGGTTTGACTTGGGATATTACAGGGAGGGGCATTAATGGGTTGTGTAAGGGGTGAGGAAAAAAGGAAGAAGTGGGAGGGATGTGTTGGGAGAGGAGATTTAGGTTAAGAGAGGGATGAGTAGAGCGGGGTAGCCATACCAATCCAACCTTAAGCTCTCGTTTGGAGGTGGTTCTTAGTGAGGGAATATGTTCTTTCTAGGTTTTTGTTAGAATTTTTGGAGAATTTTATCTCAAAAAATTATAATAACATCAACTTTCACATGTAATATTAAATAGATATTTGCTAACATATTTTACTTTTACTTTTAATATTTAATAAATACCTATTAACAACATATCAATATATATCAATACACCAATTATTTTATCCCATTATTTACTTCATCACCTAAATAAACACCATTCTCTATTTATCATATCCTTACAATATTTTATCTCACATCCAAACTGATCCTAATAGAGAGACTATTGCAAGAGGGGGTAAGTGGACTCGGGTTGGGCTACCTATCCAGTATTATCCCAACATTGGATTGAAGGCGGGTTGCGGCCACCCCCTTTTAACTCCCATTCTCTCTCTCTTTTGGGGTTCGCGATTGGTGCTTCTCCTTCCCTTGGCGCATCACTATCCTCGGTCCGATCTTCTCTTTGTCGTTCCTCTTCTCCTTGCAAAATTGAAACCCTAATTAGTTGTGTCCTCTTCTGTTGATTTCTTTTTAGTGGGTATTGTTTTAGTTTGAGTTTTGTGTTTTTGAGCTTCTATAGTAATTTTGAAGGTCCTGTTGATCGATTGGTATTGGTGTTTTTTTGTTGGAGAAGAGGTTTGGTGCTTAGCACTTGTGAGGTATACCTCCATGAACCTCGATTGATTTATATATTTTAACATTAAATTTGTTTTGAATGAGTTTAAAGCATTTCATTTAGTTGATTTGGTATGAAAGTCCGAATAACATATATGGGTTGTTATGATTTTTTTCACTTTAGTTAAGATTTTTGTTTGACCTTACGGTTAGGATTTCAGTTTTGCTTAGGATTTAGTTGTTATGATTTTCAGGATAACATGTGTTTGCGATAATGGATCTTCTAGGCTCAATGATTAGCTTCAGGCCTCGAGAAATAGCCAATTCATGAACCTAGACTCAAAGATGTTGTCAAACCATCCTAGTGCAACTATGTCACCAAGGTAGAAGATTGGAGAATGATGTTGATCTGGTAGGGTTGTCTGATAGTTTCTTTTGTTTGTTTTATGGCACAGATGTTATGGAAGGTTGGAGCAATTGCATGGTATTTGGAAAGTCTCTTTTTCCGATATGGTTGTTTTGAGTCTTTTACATATTTGGACCCCTTTACAGGAGAGGTACATTGATCCCTATTCTTCAATGTGTCAATGAAAACTTTTCTTGATACTAAGGATTGTCCAAGAGGCTCAAACATTGTATCTTGATGCATATTTCAAAATCATTTTGGATCATGGGTGAATTATTCAAAGTGTTATTTTAAACTCATAGTATGTTTGAGGTAGAGCCTGAAAACTATTAAATTATGTTTGAAACATCCTATGGTAATTAAATCACTTGCTCATGTTTATCTTTGGTGGATTCAGCAATTTAGTCAAAATATTGGAAGCCTATTGTCATGGAAAAGATGGTTGAGGAATTGGATGATATAATGATTGGATATATTGATCAATGATGGCCTCCTTTTTGTGGATGTTCCATGTTTTGATAAAGGTTGAAAACTGAGTTTTGGGAAGGAAGTTCATTTGAAGAAATCTTCCCCTTTATTTCATGGGGGTGGGGTTAAAGTTTGAGGGCAAATCTATCAAAGTAATGGATTGTGCAGTCTTCCCATAATTGTAATTTCTTGCCTTTATTTCAAATGTAATATCCATTGCATTATGTAACAACTTAGATAGAGTTAAGATTAGTAGGTATGTGTCAATGTCTATTTTAGGGTAAATGTCATGTATTCTATTGGGATTTTAGAATGTTGTTACTCTTCATTTTGCTCATATGCTGTGATGCATGGCATCCGTTAACATATATTGTGCTTATTATATAATGATTTAAATAATTAAATAGTATTAATTATTGTTAAATGACACTCACATTATGCCAACAAAGCACATTATTAAGTACAATAGATTAAAATAATAGGTGAATGTGAGTCTTTTGGTACATAATATCTCTCACATTAAATTAAAATGTAATTTTAAATAAAGACCAACAAACTTACCTACAAAACTAAGGGCAAAGAGATCTTTTTCCACCTCAAGTAAACACCCCCAATTATATCACATGATAACCTTCATTCCCAACCCCTATTCAGTAAACACAAATAAGGGTTAACATCTATTTGCAAGTAAACACAAATACGTGTTAACCCCTATTTTCACTTTACTAATCTAGGCTAACTAATCTACGCTGTAAACTATGCCTCAAGGACAAGTAGAACCAAATATGAAAAAGAATTCAATAGCAAATTTACCCAAATACCTCCATCGAATGCATGTCTATCCATCTCCAACCATGGCAAGGAGACCCTACAAGGAGAGCGAAGTTTCAAGAGGACCAAGCATCAAATCAACAACACAAGTGGACCCAAATGATAGGTTACCCAAAGGGAATTAGAATAGAGTGTTAGAATAAGTAACTGCGTTTCGACGTCCTTTTCCACATACTCTTTTTCCTTTAAATAGCGTTGCTATGAGCCCTTTCGTCCTTCTGACATCCATTTTTCTCCGCTGGCGAGAGGTGCACTCCAACCCATTTGTGCACTCGTTACCGCACATGCACGCAGCTTAGCAGCCCTAGTTTACTCCGCATAGGTCATGTTACGACCCGGTTCCTGAATTCCTAAAGGACACGAGAATCGGACCAACTCAATTGATCTCAAGACCCAGTCGTCCAACGAGAAAGTAACCAAGAAGCAGTAAAATAAACCACATTCACCAAGCAAGCAACTAAAAGTAACAAAAGTACAGCAGTAAAGAAATAAACTACTACAATACACACCACCATAATAGTATAGAATTAAAACAGGTACAGAAATATGAAGTTTATAATAAAAGAGTATAAATGTGTAACAGAATACTCACTACTACAGAAAATGGGTACAACAAAAGTACAGCTACTGGGCTCTACTAGGCCCAACACCCTCCCCAGCCGTAGGCTCTGGCTGCTCAACACCTGGACCTAAAAAAATTGGTAAGTATGACACGTCAGCAAAACGCTGAGTAGAACGGCAACCAGCTATCTAAGAGAAACAGTAAAGGTAGACAGGTAGCTGTTGTTTTCAATTTATTTCTTTATTCAACTAATTATTCTTCCTATCATTACTTGGTTTATTTATCAGGTCTTTTTCTTAATCTCGAATGTTCCTCGTGGGAACGATCTTGATTGCAATCTTTTCTGAAGAGTAGAAGTAGCACGTGGTGCTCTCCTGGCTGGGAGAGTCCCCCGTGGTGATCCTACCCTCAGTCAACCACCCCAAGGTCGCTGACAGACGTAACGGTGACTACGGCATGCACGATAAATGCACAGGTAGCTACCCCGCATTGGCACGCGGTCAGTCGTTTCCGTTAACGGGTGCGCCCAAAGCACAGCACGGAACCAGTATAGGGCAGAACCCTCTCAATAACAGGGGTCTAGCCCCTCCACAGTAACCAAACAGAGGTCTCGCCCCTCCACAGTCCGCGCACCCTCGCCTGACTACTCTGGTTTGCCCAGTGGGCCTAACAAGTCGGTGTAGGACGACTAACTGAACCCCGGGCCCCGTGAGGTGGCTAGCTCTCTCCCTACACCAGTAGCTCTCCCCGGTACTGTGTACTCGAGGGCCAGAAAGTCGGTACAAAGTGGCCAAACTGACCCTGGTCTCGACCTGAGGGCGGTAAGCTCCCCGCTACACTAAGAGGTAATATGTGCTCTCTTTAGTACCACGTACCCAAGAGACAACACACTTTCCCATTCACTTTTCCAGTTTTATTCTATTTATTTCCAGGAGTTCTACTCCTAATTCCCCGTAGGGTTCGTGCTCATGTTTCCTCAGGCCAAGCCATACTAGGTTTCATCATTCAGGTTTATTCGCATATAGCAGGTGTTTCCAACATTCAATCTTTCTTTTCCAATTTATATACAAGCAGCTTGTATTTAATTTCAACCAACAGAAATTACATGTAGCAGCTACTAACAACAGTACTCTACATTTTCACAGGCAGCTGTTATCCAATTACAAGTAGTTATTATTCCATCTACTCATTTTAAGATTGCATTTTAGGCATTTAATACAATTGTTCCAGTGTTTCTAGTCCTAGGATTCACGTCATACCCTAGGATCTATCATTCAATCTAGTTTTCAGGTCCTAGGATTCATGCCATACCCTAGGATCTATCATTTATTTTAGATATGCATTTATGTTTGTAATTAACTAAGGGAAGCCACTCTACCCACAAAACCAGGAGTAATGGGGGAGTAATCAGCAGGTCCACATGCCTCCGCAACCCCCAAATATGCAATAGAACGAGATCCTAACACAATGATCAATCACAAGGAACCACTTAGAACAGGATAAAAGTATTTCAAACAAGTAGAGGAACTTATTCTGAGAAGAACGGAATCTTAAACGCGGAAATCGAACCTCGAACGAACCCTAAACGGGTCAAAAATGACAACTCTGACTCAAATCAGACGTTTGGAACATCTTCCAGACATCTTAAAAAGGGGTCCAGGTCATACCTCACTCTGCACTACCCTTCAGACGTCTAGAGATCCCGCTAAACCGTCTGGACCTAGTTCTAGACGTCCGACCACTTCTCCGGACGTCTGGAGATGCTCTCCGCTGTCTAGTGACTCGCCCAGACGTATGAACCGTGTGGGAGGGTGTGTCACACGCCTTCCCGAAGCGAATCCTTCATGCGCACGGAAAAGCTCTTCAAAGATAGCATACTACAGAGTTTCGACGGGACGGCCTGAATGGCCGTATCCGCAAAAAGGAAGGTATAAGCACAGTATGTACCTATCAGTCGTCTGGAGCTTCTTCCAGACGTCGTCCACGTCGTCTAGATGTAGGTCCAGACGTCTGATTCTGGGAAATTCCCAGAATCAGAACCACCTTCGTCTTCTTCCCGATGCGCGCGGTCGTGCCGTGCTCATCCGCCCGCTGCTCTAGCTGCAGCAACGTCGGGGAGGACTTCTGATGAGAGCCTCATCATGAGCCATAACTAGCTCATTTTGACCTAATAAAGAGAATAAAAGCTCCTACATGACTTAGAAGAGGGCTTAATTGGAGGAATAAGTGTTCTGATAAGAAAATATGAAATAAAGGTTAAAACTGTAATTTTATCATTGCATTACATAAACGGAATTTCTCAGAGACAGAGCATAGGTCAAATGGTCTAAATAAGATGAAAAGTGGGTTGAATCAATCAGAAATGGGTTCATGTGCAATCTAAGAATTAAATGACATTTGGTAACCCTAAAACAGACCTGCTTAATTCAATAAGGTTTCGGTCAGGATAAAAGTCAATTAAACCCTCTAAAAATCATGGAAAAATATCCCCTAGGGTTTATAACATTCAAATTAGCCTCTGGAACCTAGTTTGACCTAGATTATGGTCCTAACTCATCAATTGACCTAAATTGGGTTTTTACGTAAAATATCCAATCAAACGTGGTCAAACCTAAAATCCAACTTCACCATTAGATTTCTTAGGTCAAAATTAGGTTTGTACCAAAATTTGGACCTAAGGGGAGGTCATCTTGACCTACTTTGCAATTTGGTACACCCAAACACATTTTGGTCCCTATCTTTTGAAAACCATCACAATAACCCCCCTACCTTTCTCACCGATCTTACAATCAAGTCCTTCCTCCATTATTGGGGAAGATTCTTCTCCGGCGAGGTTGACAAGGGGGATACGCTCAAATTCCTCAGAGATCTTCTCCCAGAATTGGAAGGGAGATTCTCTGAGGAATCCCCTTCCATCTAAGCCCGATCTTGACCTCTGATTTCTTTCCAAACTCTCGTGCGAACGCACAAGAAATTTGGATCTCGACCACCTTCCTTCTCTGGCGAGACAACAGTAGCCAAAAGCCTGCCCTCCACGCACCAGAAAGTTCGGCCAGCACCTATAAAAAGATCTCAGACCCTCTGCGAGATCTCAGACTTGTCTTGGCAGTAGAATCCTCTAAATTTCTTCTCTCCTCTCTCCGGCCAAGGAACCCGCAAGCTCCGGTGACTACCTCTCCTCCTTTTCATCACTCTGCTGCCATACCAGCAGCAGAGTCTACTTCGCTTCATCCTCCCGCGTCACGCCGCACCAAGCGCACGTTTCCCCGACCTCTTCCTCAACGCCGTCATCTCCCTCAGGGTTATCTTCTTCGACCACGGCAAGTACGAGCCGTCTGATTTCGCTGCCCCCGTTCTCTCCTAACAGTCCAGATAAGTCCCCCATCTTCCCCTTTTCATTTCCTCACGTTATTTCACTCAATCGACCCCTTGACCGTCCTGTCCACCGCCACCTTCCTCATCTCCAGCCACCCTCCGGCGAGATGCTCCCGTCGCTCCGCAGCCCCACACGTCTCGCCGACCATCACATAACCTCTGCCTCATCTCACTGAGCACCCTCCACTCATCCACAGCCCTGCCACACCACCACAGCAACCCCCAAACACACCCACCCGTCTGGCCACAGAGCGACCTAGGCACTCACGCCTAGGCCGCCCCGTGGCCTGCCACATAGCTGATAACCTTCGCCGTGACACGGCGAAGGTCCCCCGGTGATCTGATTAGGCCGCGAGGCCATTTTCGTGTCTGATTCCACGCTCCGGCCGCCATTGACGACGACTCGACGAAGCTCCAAGCTCGCTCCAGGCTTCAAGACCGCAAGGCTCCAGGTGCTGCGAATTCGGGGAGGTCGTGCGAAGGGAGCTGACCCAGCAGGTGAAGCCAACAGAGCCTGCAGTTGAGGAATTGAAGGCGCGATCGGCTGCGGGCACGCGAAGAACAGCAGTGGGCTTTAGTCCCACATCGATAAGCAACGACGCACGCACACCCTTTAAATTGTTTTTGTGAAATAGTCTCTTCGCCTCCAGTTACACTTGGGGTGAGGTCCCTCACCCATAACACTGCGCCTTGTCCGTGGTTTCACCTCACGGATCTGGCGCAACCCGACCCGACCTTGTCCCGAGCACACCTCGCGCACCACCCTCACGCCGGTGCGCCTGGTCACGGGCGTGCAATCCGACCAATTTAACCGGCTCTGGGAGAGCGTGCTGAGAGTGGTTTACACAGAGAGAAAGAGAGACGCACGGGTAGAGGGATAGGTTTTGCTGTGCCTAGTGTGTGCAGGCACAGGTTCTTAGCCACTGCAAGAAAGAAGGATGGAAGCTCTGCAGCCAAGGACGAGAGGCAAGGCAGAGAAGAAGAAACGCCAAAGGGAAACAGAAGAAAGAATGAAGGAGAAAGGCAAGGCAGGGCAGAGAAGAACAGAACCAAGGAAGACTGAAGAAGAAGAAGACAAGGGGCAGACGAAGACTCAAGAAGGCAAAGGAAAAGAAAGAAGAACGTCAGACCTTGGTCGCAGGAAGAAATAGAGGGAGAGAAATAGAAGAAGCATCAAGGAAGAAAATGAGCTTCATTTTAAGATGTCTGATATTGTATCAGACGTCTATTTTTTGTTTTCTCTGAGCAATTTCTTTTTATAATTCTCATTGAACTCGGATACACTTATTTTCATTTAAAAGGTTGTGTTCTCAAGTTTTGAAAGTACTTAAATTGCTCCCTGTGTTCGACCTCGGATACTCCGGTTTTTGAGTTATAAAATCTGTATTTGTTTTCGCGGAAATTTCGTCTATATTACAATGCATTAATTATTAAAACACGATCTAGCCGCGTAAACATTTTGGCGCCGTTGCCGGGGAGCAACGGACACTTTTAAAGCTTTTGATCATAACTTTTGATCCAATATTTGATCTAATTCATCTCTTTTATTGTGCTTATCTCAGGGAAAGCAGAGAAAAAAAGAGCAGCTGCACAACAGACACTCCAAGAAACAGGTAATCTTCATTAGCCCTCTCTCTTAACTCCCTCAAAGTCTGAAAAGGAACAACAGAAGAATCAACTTAGGGCTACCTCTTTCATACTTAGTAATTCATCATAGTTGCCTAATTTTTCATTTCAACACATTTTTAAATGCACATCCAACTAAGGTAACTAGGGCTAAAATTTTCTTAATTGAGCCTGAGATACTAAATTTTGAGGCAGCTAAATTGGACCAACTAGAGCCAACTCAAGGATTGAAAAGCTAGGATTTTTAGAGACACTTTCTCGTAAAAAATAAAAAAAGTTTTTCCAAAAAGAGGTGTTCCTAAACCTTGTTTGAAAAGATCTATACAAAAGGAACTCTAAGCAAATCAGGCTTTTAAATCCATTTGAACCCTAAAAGAAAGGACCTAAAAGCTCTCAAAGGAACAAGAGGTGAAGTTGAACCCTTGGGTCAACCAACCAAAATATTGGGTCACTTTTTCACTCAAAATACCTACAAGTTCAAGTGGAACCTTAAGCACCTTGATCTTAAAGTAAAAAAAGGTAGACTTAAGAGGTCAAGGTCCCCATTCTGGTCTACCTGGAACTGCAGTGACAAGAGCGGTCGGGTGGGGGAAACCCTGTAATTCGTGGGGATGCTCTACCGTGTAGGGGTCTTTGCAGGACTCTCCCTCTCTGGCTGCCCAGGTATTTCTCAAGTGGACGACCTTTCTGACTAAGGGGTACCATCCCCCCCGAACCTCTATATTCACCCAACAATTTTTGGGTGTCTCGATTGAGTCCAGCACCTTCTAATCTCATCACATCCTTCGGTGCATGTTCAGTAGGAGGTCCTTAAGATCATCCTTAAGACCTCCTTTAGAAATTCACTCTCGTCGAGGCCAAGCCTCGACGCCCTCGTTTGTATAGCAACCCCACCACATAAATCTTTCATCTGATTCAGAACCTGGTTCTCCTTCTTCTCCCATCATGGCACAACCCATTGAAGAGGAGAACAACCTTGAACACCAATGTTGAGCGCACGAATCGAATCGCTAACGTGTTTGGTTTTGGAAAACCTGTCGTTGTAGTTTGAAAGCGAAGAATTCGTGTTCAACAAATAAACTTTATACCGAAATTGAAATTCCGGGTCGAACACAGGGAAGCGGACGTTTGATTTAAAAACTACGCGTTTCTTTTTATTTGTCACAGAATAATTCAATTTAAAACTATATAATTATTTACAATAAATAGAGGAAAGAGAGAGAGTGTAAGAGAGAAAGAAAATATTACACAGGGAAATCAAAATGAGATTAGAATAAACAAGGAATTTATCATTAAGGAGATTGTTCATTTCACTCTTACAACTACAAAGCATAAAACAATTACTCTAGAAAGCGATAAATTTACTCTAGAAAGCATTAAAAGAATGGAGGGAGAAATGTCATCCTCGACGATTGCTTGGAGGACGAGCAAAACTACACTAGAAAGCAGTAAATCTATACTAGAAAGCAGTAAAAGGAATAGGGAGAGAGAAATCCTCCTCGACGGTTGCTTGGAGGACGAGCGGGACGGGACGACGCCTGGACGAAGGAGAACGAAGCAGGACGGAGGAGGACGAAGCAGAAGAACGGGAACGAGCAGCACGCCGTCGTCGCGGGATCCACTTCCGAAGGGGGACGAAAATTTGGACTTTATCTCGCGAGAAGCATCCCGGGTGTGGGACAAGCTTCTCTTGAGCTTTAGAGGGGTAGAGAAGAGAAGGAAGGGATGAGAATTTCGTATGGAGGGGGTCTCCTTTTATAGTTGCAAGGAGTGGGGGCAAAATGGACATTACAACTTCAAAATAATAAATGAGGGGTCTTTAGTGACGGATAAAACCGTCGCTAAAGCCCCCAACGTGGGCGTAGCTTCCGCGCCCACACTCGCCCGCTTAGCTGGTCGCGCGTGCAACACCTATGCACGTTCGTCGCGATCGGACGGCTTAAGTCGCACCTTCATCCGCTGCGCTACGCGCCTGCCCGCGTGCGATTGCGCATCCACGCCGCGCGTTTAATCGCGCGTGAACCGCTGCGCTACGAGGTGCGGATGGTCAAGCGGACGCTTTTAGGCGCGGCCAATCACAGTCGTTGGATCAAGATCCAACGGCGGAGAGGGAGCGGGTGCGGGGCCTTCGTAGAATGCGTGTGGCCGTTTGGGCGGATGAGGTGGCGCCACGTGGTGCCATCTTGGCCATCCATCTTCTGGAAGTTGTAGATGGTGCCGCGGATGTCTGATTGACACGATTTTTGCGTCGTTGGGCTGTGATCGTCGATCTGAATTCATCCGTGCGGATTTACACCATCCTGACCCTTGATCTTCCAGGGTTCCCCGGTTACTATTTGATGCTACGGATGTCTAATTAGGGCGATCTTGGAGTCGTTGAACTCCAATCGTCGCCCTGATCACATCCATACGGTTGGATCTTTGATCTGAGGCTCCGATAAAATGTTTGCCCTGTCCAAGCACATAAAAGGAGACAATTAACCTCCATTTTATTCAAACTACTCTAAATGCAAGATGATGCATGTTATGCAATATTTATATCATGAAATGCAATCCTATGCTTAAGAACATGCATAAATAGACATCTTAAGTAGTGTTAATGTGTTTACATCAACCAACTTCAACGCCTTAATGATCTCTTTCAAAACTTTGTAAACCCACCGCAGCGACCTATGATGCGAGATCACTATAATCCCGCTGCGGTGGCAATTGAACCTCGAGTACGAATCCCGATTGGAAGTCCTGATTCTGAATTGAAGCCCAATATGATTCACGCCATACCACAGTTTCATGGGCTTAACTTTGAGGATCGACTCCAACACATTAAACAACTCAAGCATCTGGCCCAGACCTTCGGGTCAGATCTACAAAACTGGGATATCCTACTCATGAAAATGTTTTCGTTCTCCCTCTTGGACAAGGCCGCCCATTGGTATCAAACTCAAACCTGTCCGATCAACACATGGGAGGAACTTCAGTTCGAATTTTTGAAAAAATTCTTCCCCGTTGGCCGGACGAATGCCTTGCGCCACCAGATCACTCATTTCACTCAACAACCGAGAGAACCTCTTCAGGAAGCATGGGATCGATTCTTAGATCTCATGCGAAAGTGCCCCCATCACGGAGTTCCTAAGTGGGAACAAGTCCAGTCTTTTTACCAGGGACTCCGTGAAGACATTCGTTTATTCGTCAATGCAACGTGCGGAGGAAATATCATGGGTCAACATGAGGACACAGTGTGGGAGATTCTCGAAAACATGTGCGAGAACTCCATAAATAATGACTCCATGGGCTTATTCGACAGGACGAATGCCCACACATCGACGGATCTGAGAGGGACACATGAGATGCAGGACCTATCCACTTCCGTCGACTTGGAACTGATGGCCAGTCGGTTGGACAAGGTTTCTATCATAGAAAAGAAGGTGGACGAGCTAACCCGGCATTTGCAGCAAGCCACCTCTGCGCAAAACTCTTTTGTACGACCACCTCTGGCAAGGGAAACTGTGCAAAACATCTACCACCAATCTGCCAAGGGGATGGACCCATATCCACCCCCGTCTGCCTCTCGGACCGGAGTGACCTCCGATCCATTCTACTCGAGTTGGGGGAACTCTGAACCCTCGTATTCTGACTTTCCTGAGGTTCCTCAGAACTGCGAGGACCTCAACGCCATCCAGAATGACCCATTCTCCAATACCTACAACCCTGGATGGCGAAATCATCCTAACTTTCAGTGGGTGGGAAATTCTCAGACTCAAAGACCACCATATCAACACTGTCCACAAGCCCCTCGTCCATATCAGTCGCCTCAGCCTCGACCCAATCCCACCTACCAATCCGGGCCAAACCAGGATCAACTGACTCTTATCCTTCAAGCACTAGTTGACATTCAAAAGACGAATGCGGCAATGCAAAAACAGCGGAAGGACGAGATCACAGAGGTTCGCAACCAACTGGCCCAGATGGAAAATTCCCGCCAACCTAGCACCCTTCCTTCGCAACCTCTGCCCAACCCAAATAACGTGCCGACCCAAAGGTGCGTTATGAATCCAAATTCAGGCCACGCACATTTGATTTATCAGGCCCCTGCTGCTCCATCGCCAGACGGGATGGAAGCTTCGACATCTTATGCGGGAATTTAGCAGCAGCCACCCCTCTTACCAAATCCAAACCAAAATCAGGCCGGATTAAACTCTGTAA
This sequence comes from Thalassia testudinum, assembly GCA_037157565.1. Lineage (NCBI taxonomy): Eukaryota > Viridiplantae > Streptophyta > Magnoliopsida > Alismatales > Hydrocharitaceae > Thalassia > Thalassia testudinum. The sequence continues at coordinate 8,077,144 of JAZHRO010000076.1, read as the reverse complement.
CAACACGTAGTGGTAAAACAACCCAAGACCCACATTATCCAAACCACTCCAAGCCTAGTAATGGCCAAGACCCTAGGATAGTCATCCAGGATACCACTGTCCTAGATCAAGAACCTCGACCTATTCTAGAGGAATCAACTAGGATCCCATTTCCTGAGGCCTTGACTAAGGGAAAAAGGATAACCAAACCTGTGGTCCCCGAGGAGGATCTAGTCAAGCTCTTTGAACAGGTCCAGATAAACATCCCATTGATGGATGCAATTCGCCACGTACCGGCTTACGCAAGATTCTTGAAAGACGTGTGTACACCTAAACGTAAGCCGCGAACCAAGGATGGGAATCCGATCGTACTGTCAGAGCAAGCCAGCTCTGTCATCTTGAGTAAACTCCCACCCAAGGCTAAAGACCCAGGAACTCCCCTGATTTCTTGTAAAATTGGTGAAACCCAATTTGATAGAGCCTTACTAGATCTAGGTGCCTCCATAAATTTAATACCTACATCCCTCCTTGACCACCTTGAAGAATCTGAACTTAAACCAACTGAGGTGACATTGCAGTTAGCTGATCGATCCATCAAGTCACCTAAAGGAATACTCGAGGGTGTCATTGTTAGGGTACGGGATTTCTACTTCCCGATGGACATCATAGTATTGGACATGGATGCACCTAAGAACCCAAGGAACACACTAATCCTATTAGGGAGATCCTTTTTGGCCACTACTAGGGCCAACATAAACTGCGAAGAGGGCCAAATAGAATTAAAATTTGGGAATCAAACCCTGAAGATTGACATTTTTAAGGCCCAACAAGGGATTAATTGTGGGGTTATAGAGCAAATATGTGATATCAGAGCCGTGGTTGAGGAATTGCATACAGAGGACAACCTGATTATCCCTGATCAACCACTAGAAAATCAAAACCTGCCAACAGAGGAGTGCGAACATGATCTAGACACACCTATGACTCCAACCCTTGTTCCTGATACAAACTCCGAACCACCCGCTGCTGCTGACAACCCTGTCATGGAACTCATGCCCCTTCCCGAGCATCTGAAGTACGTCTTTTTGGATTCCAATCAGATGTTTCCTGTGATTATCAACTCTTGACTCACACCTGACCAGGAACTCCATTTGATTATTGTTCTCCAGCAACACGGTAGAGCCATTGGATGGACTCTCGATGATTTGACTGGTACAAGCCCTTCATACTGCACACATCGAATCTACACAGAAGAAGGTGCACGACCTTCAAGAGAAATGCAAAGATGCCTAAACCCTAACCTACAGGAGGCCGTGAAAAAGGAGATCATAAAGTGGTTAGATGCAGGGATCATCTACCCGATCTCCGACAGTCGTTGGGTGAGTCCAATACAGGTGGTGCTTAAAAAGGCAGGACTTACCATCATCACTACTGAAACTGAAGAAGTCATTCCTACCCGAATAGCTAACTCGTGGAGAGTCTGCATTGATTACAGAAGACTCAATTCCACCACGAAGAAGGATCATTTCCCACTACTGTTTATTGATCAGATCCTCGAGAAATTGGCGGGAAATAGGTTCTTCTGCGTTCTTGACGGGTACTCCAGTTACAACCAGGTGGCAATCCATCCAGAGGACCAAGAAAAGACTACATTCACCTTCCCCTTTGGGACGTACGCGTTTTGAAGGATGCCTTTCGGTCTCTGCAATGCACCTGCAACTTTTCAGCGGTGCATGCTTGCCATATTCTTAGATATGGTAGGTGACTATCTGGAAGTCTTCATGGATGACTTTTCAGTTTTTGGAGCATCATTTGAAGATTGCCTCCAACACTTGGTCCAAATACTCAGGCGGTGCATCGATGTGAATTTGGTTCTTTCCTGGGAAAAGAGCCATTTCATGGTGCCTGAAGGAATTGTCCTGGGACATTTAATCTCGGAGAAAGGCATCCAAGTGGATTGAGCTAAGGTTAACCTGATCTCCAAGCTCCCCATGCCTAGCTCAATTAAGGACATCCGATCTTTTTTGGGGCACGTCGATTTTTACCGTCGATTTATCCCTGATTTTTCAAAAATCGCGCGCCCCATGACCATTCTCTCCAAGGATGTGCCTTTTGAAATTTCCAAGGAATGCACTCAAGCATTTGAGATCCTACGTGACCAAGTCACCCAAGCCCCGATCCTACAGTCCCCTGATTGGTCTCAACCCTTTGAGATCATGTGCGATGCATCTGACTTCGCTGTAGGAGCGATTTTGGGGTAGAAAATTGACGGGAAACTTGTGGTCATTTACTACGCCAGCGAAACACTGGATGAGGCTCAGCGTAACTATACGGTTACTGAGAAAGAGCTGCTAGCTGTAGTATTTGCCCTAGAAAAATTCAAATCATACCTTCTAGGTTCCCGTGTTATCATATACTCGGATCACACAGCTGTGAGGCATCTCCTTGCAAAGAAGAACGCAAAACCTCGATTAATCCAATGGATCTTGCTGCTGGAAGAGTTTGACCTTGAGATTCGCGACAAAGCGGGAAAAAAAAATGTGGTAGCTGATCACTTGTCCCGTCTTCCATCTGAAATAATTGACCCTTCCGGACCCATCACAGAACATTTTCCTGATGAGCACCTCCTAGCTATCAGTACAGGTCTTCCATGGTTCGCAGATATAGTAAATTACCTGGCATCACATCAGATTCCATCCGATTGGCCGAAGGCCAAGAAGGACAAATTACATTCCGATGTCAAGTATTACCTATGGGAAGACCCGTATCTATTCCGCATTGGTGCTGATAAGATAATTCGACAGTGTGTCGCGGAAGTGGAAATCAAAGACATACTCTCATTTTTCCATGACCAGGCATGAGGTGGACATTTCTCAGGACATAAAACCGCATCAAAAGTCCTGCATTGTGGCTTTTACTGGCTCACAGTTTTCAAGGATGCATACGATCACTGTAAGCCATGTTCTCGTTGCCAGACTTTGGGCAACATGAGCCATCGAGACATGATGCCTCTAAAGCCGATCTTGGTATACGGAATTTTTGATATTTGGGGGATTGATTTTATGGGACCCTTTCCGATCTCGGATGGCTTCGAATACATCTTACTCGTAGTTGACTACGTGTCCAAGTGGATAGAAGCCATTCCGACCCGAACCAATAATCATAAAGTTGTTATCAAATTCATTCATCAAAACATTTTCTCAAGGTTCGGGATGCCACGAGCAATAATTACCAATGGATGGACCCATTTCACAAACGCTCAGTTTAGGTCACTGATGACCAAATACGAGGTGTCACACCGAATCTCTACTCCTTACCACCCCCAAACTAATGGTCTAGCTGAGCTATCAAACCAAGAAATCAAGAAAATCCTTCATGTTACTATTCGACCTGATAGAAAAGATTGGTCTTCTCGGCTTCCGGAAGCATTGTGGGCCTATAGGACCACCCACAAGACCCAATTAGGAATGTCTCCCTTCAGACTAGTGTATGGGAAGGCATGTCACCTCCCAGTTGAATTGGAGCATCAAGCCTATTGGGCAGTACGGAATTGTAATCTAAATCTTTCTAAGGCTGGAACCCATAGAAGACTTCAAATAAGTGAGATCGATGAATTACGCCACGACGCATATGAGAACTCGCGAATTTACAAAGAACGGGTTAAAGCTTTTCACGACAAACACATTTCTAGAAAGATCTTTCATCCTAGTCAAAAGGTTTTACTCTTTGATGCCCGACTCAAATTATTCCTAGGAAAGCTACGATCTAAGTGGGTCAGACCTTACCTAGTCCAACAAATCCTTGGAAATGGAGCCATTGAAATCAGCCCACTCAGCCACGATTCCGAACCCTTTGTTGTGAACGGTCAGACACTCAAACCGTTCATTAACATGACCGATACAAATTTGGCTGAGTCATCCTTTACCCTCCATTCCTCTTGAGCTCATTGCGCCCAGCTGATGGCATAAAACTCAGCGCTTAACGGGAGGCAATCCGTCATTCTTTGAAAAACCCGAGACCTTTTCTGACATTTCTACGCGGAATTCACATTGCACTTTAGGGTTCATCCATTAGAACAGCCGACTTCACCTCGGGTATCCCTACCCGAGATTAGAAATTGTTCGCAACAAGTCATTTTGACCCGTTCACTCACCACACACCTGTCCTAATGCATGAACTAAGCTGAAATCGAACCCACCTAATTTACAATGGGGACATTGCAAATCTTAGGCATGGGGGGGTATGAAAGTGCAAAACATCAGGAAAATTCATATCAAGAAAGGGTTTCAATTACAAAAAAAAAAAAGACTTGAAGGAGAGGAAAAATAATTCAGGGTAATACAAAATGAGAGGAGTAAAATGCAAAAAAAAAAAGGAGCATAAAATGAAAAAGAAAAAGAAATAGCCATTAGTAAAAGATTAAGGAATTAACTGAAGTTCTAGACCAGATCAAGAAAAGAAAAGTGCTAAGGAGACATAACAAGAGATTAGCAGGAACGCTGGTCTTAGGCCTCTCGGGGTAGATTCTTCAGCTTAAAAATACACGTATCCGCTAAAATCGGGATAATCCTCAAGAGGTTAGGGAAAATGCGAAATTTAAGTATTAGGTCTAAGGCTTAGGAAGTATTCGGCCTCGTTAACTGACCTTCGGTTTGAGGAATTCGGTAACCTAAGCACCCAAATCCACACACAGTCTGGTTCAGCGTGCATAAATATCCAAATCACGCAAAAGCGTTTAATGTTCTGAAAAAGTCACCCAGATTAGGAGCAGCTGATCAGCACAAGTTGATTTGGACGAGTTCCCGGCGCGGAGAGGCGGGAAATTCCCCTCGAAGATGCGTAACAACATATCATCTCCTCGGTGCTTGTCTCTTAGGATATTTAAATATCCTACTGGGGGCATGTAAGCACTCTGCTGGTTCAGATACCATAGGCGGCATTATCACGAAATGTCGATCGCCAGGGTCTGAATTTGTCCACGGAACGCCATGGGCGGGATTATCTCGAAATCTCGATAGCCAGGGACCCTTGAGGATTGATGATGGGGACGAGGAATTCGATACAGACCGTGTTGAGAAGCTAATCCGAAGCTAGAAATAAAAAGAAAAGAGAGAGAAAAGCTCTCCAAACAAATAAATCTTCTCTCTCTCTTACAAAAATGCACTACAAACTGAACTTAGGCTAAAAATGTCTCAAGCACGGGTGCTTTAACCGCGGAGTCCAACAAACCCTAGGTTAGTTTCTGTGGGCCTTAAAAACCTTTGCGGAGGATTGAGGCTAAAGCGGGTCAGGTCCGGATTTTGGTTGGTACTTGAGTACCTCTAGGCCTATTGTCGGCATTCTGACCTAATCACAAAAGAAAAGGAGAAGCACTTATCATAATTGTTGACAGACACTCAGGGTCTATAATGGAAGTTAAAACCTTGAAATTTTGCTAAGGGACTAACAAAAGCTAGGCATGGAGGTATGATGAGGGCCTCATCATGAGCCATAACCTGCTCATTTTGACCTAATAAAGAGAATAAAAGCTCCTACATGACTTAGAAGAGGGCTTAATTAGAGGAATAAGTGTTCTGAGAAGAAAACATGAAATAAAGGTTAAAATTGTAATTTTACCATTACAGTACATAAACGGAATTTCTCAGAGATAGAGCATAGGTCAAATGGTCTAAATAAGATACAAAGTGGGTTGAATCAATCATAAATGGGTTCATGTGCAATCTAGGAATTAAATGACATTTGGTAACCCTAAAAGAGTCCCGCTTAATTCAACAAGGTTCCGGTCCGGATAAAAATCAAGTAAACCCTCTAAAAATCATGAAAAAATATCCCCTAGGGTTTAGAACATTCAAATTAGCCTCTGGAACCTAGTTTGACCTAGATTAAGGTCCTAGCTCATCAATTGACCTAAATTAGGTTTTTACGCAAAATATCCAGGCAAACGTGGTCAAACCTAAAATCCAACTTCACCATTGGATTCCTTAGGTCAAAATTAGGTTTGTACCAAAATTTGGACCTAAGGGGAGGTCATCTTGACCTACTTTGCAATTTAGTACATCCAAACACATTTTGCTCCCTATCTTTTGAAAACCGTCACAATAACCCCCCTATCTTTCTCGCCGATCCTACAAACAAGTCCTTCCGCCATTATTGGGGAAGATTCTTCTCCGGCGAGGTTGACAGGGGCGATACGCTCAAATTCCTCAGAGATCTCCTCCCAGAATTGGAAGGGCGATTCTCTAAGAAATCCCCTTCCATCTAAGCCTGATCTTGATCTCTGATTTATTTCCAAACTCTCATGCGAACGCACGAGAAATTTGGATCTCGACCACCTTCCTTCTCCGGCAAGACAACGGTAGCGAAAAGCCTGCCCTCCACGCACCAAAAAGTTCGGCCAGCACTTATAAAAAGACCCCCGACCCTCAGCGAGATCTCAGACTTGTCTTGGCCGTAGAATCCTCCAAATTTCTTCTCTCCTCTCTCCGGCCAAGGAACCCGCAAGATCCGACGACTACCTCTCCTCCTTCTCGTCGCTCTGCTGCCATACCAGCAGCAGAGTCTACTTCGCCTCATCCTCCCGCGTCGCGCCGCACCACGCGTCTGTTTCCCCGACCTCTTCCTCATCGCTGTCATCTCCCTCAGGGTTATCTTCTCCGACGACGGCAACTACGAGCCGTTTGACTCCTCTGCCCCCATTCTCTCCTACCAATCCAGATAAGTCCCCCATCTTCCCCTCTTTCATTTCCTTACGTTATTTCACACAATCGACCCCTTGACCGTCCTGTCCACCGCCACCTTCCTCATCTCCGGCTCCGGCGAGACGCTCCTGTCGCTCCACAGCCCCACATGTCTCGCCGACCATCACATAACCTCCGCCTTATCTCACTGAGCACCCTCCACTCATCCATAGCCCCGCCACATCACCATAGCAACCCCCCGAACACACCCACCCATCCAGCCACAGAGCGACCTAGGCAATCACGCCTAGGTTGCCCCGCGGCCTGCCACATAGCTGATCACCTTCGCCGTGACATGGCGAAGGTCCCCCGGTGATCTGATTAGGCCGCGAGGCCATTTTCGTGTCTGACAGATTCCATGCTCCGGCCGCCGTTGACGACGACTCGACGAAGCTCCAAGCTCGCTCCAGGCTTCAAGACCGCAAGGCTCCAGGTGCTGCGAATTTGGGGAGGTCGTGCGAAGGGAGCTGACCCAGCAGGTGAAGCCCACAGAGCTTGCAGTTGAGGAATTGAAGGCGCGATCGGCTGCGGGCGCGCGAAGAACAGTAGTGGGCTTTAGTCCCACATCGATAAGCCACGACGCACGCACACCCTTTAAATTGTTTTTGTGAAATAATCTCTTCACCTCCAGTTACACTTAGGGTGAGGTCCCTCACCCATAACACTGCGCCTCATCCGTGGTTTCACCTCACGGATCTGGCGCAACCCGACCTGACCTTGTCCCGAGCACACCTCGCGCACCACCCTCACGCCGGTGCGCCTGGTCACGGGCGCGCAATCCGACCAGTTTAACCGGCTCTGGGAGAGCATGCTGAGAGTGGTTTACACAGAGAGAAAGAGAGACGCGTGGGTAGAGGGATAGGTTTTGCTGTGCCTAGTGTGTGCAGGACACAGGTGATGAGAACCTCATCATAAACCATAAACTAGCACCATCTAACCTAGATTTGCAAGAAAAAGCTCCTACATAACCATAGAAAGGCTTGACTCAGAGAAATTCTGAGTTTGTGAAGAAAACAAGAACTGAGGGGTAAAAATGCAATTTCACCAACTCAATCTGAAAATAGGGTAACTCAGGGTCCAAACATAGGTCAACCTAACCTAATAAGAAGAAAAGTGGGATGAGTTGATGAAATAAGGGCTACAGCAACTCCAAGGAATTAAATGACATCCTGTAACCCTAAAAACAAACCCACCTCAATTCACGAGATTCGAGGCAAATAAAAAATCGAATAAACCCTCTAAAATTCATAGAAAAATAATCTCTAGGGTTTAGAACCTTCAATTTGGCCTTAGGAACCCATTTTGACCTACATTGAGAACCATGCCCAATTAATGACTTAATTTGGGTTTTTATGCAAATTTACCAGGCAAACAAGGTCTGATCTAGAAATAAAATTCACCATTATAATACTTATGTCCTAGTTAGTCATGTATAAAAACTTGAGCCTAAGGAAAGACCTTCTTGACCGACTTTACATTTTGGTCCTCATCTATTACTTTTTGACCCTCAACTTTTGCAACCCTCGCATTTTGGCTCCTAAGTCTTCTTTGTTCTTTGCATTTGGGTCCTCCCTGCAAAACCCTGAGCAGCGCCATGCTCCGGCGACTTTGCGTGAAGCATGGCTCCGCGCAGGGTGAGGGAAACCCTCTGCCAAGACAACCTGGGGTTCCCTGCGACGTCTGCTGTCCTTAGGACACCTCCATGGTCTCTGTGGATGCCCATACCTCCCATGCAAATGCATGGAAGGTATGGGTCTCCATCTCCGACCGTCCTCCAGGGAGGGAGGCACGTCGCCTCCCTCCGCCCTCCTCTCTGATTTCACCTCTATAAAAGCCGCCTCCGTCTGCCGCACTCAGTAGCTCGGTCCTGACGGAGAATCACCCACAGCTTTCCTCTCTTCCCACTCTGGCAGAAGCCCTCCAGCTCAGGCGGTTCTTCCTCCTCCTCCTCGTCGCTCTGCCGCAATACCAGCAGCAGAGCTACCTTCACCCGCTCTTCCCGCGTCGCGCCGTACCCAGCGCGCGCTCTCCCGCTCTCTCCTCGCCGCCGTTCCCTCTCTCTGGGCACCTTCTTCTCCGGCGACATTTGATACGACTGTCGCCCTACTCCGGCCCCGTTCGACTCTACAACTAGGTCAGAACTTATCCCCACTTCCCCCTCTTTCTTTTCCTCACTATTTTACATTCAATTAAGCTCTCGACCGCTCTTGACCACCGTTGCCTCCTCCATCTCCGACCAACCTCCGACGAATCGCCCCGATCATTCCACCACTCCACACGACTAGCCGACCGACCCAAAACCTCTGCCTCTTCACGCTGAACCACTTCCGCCCCTTCATTTCCTGCCATTCGCTACCTAAAGACCCCCCGAACAAACCCATTCCCCTGGCCACAGTCCAACCTAGGGCATCCCCTGCACTCCGCCCTACGCCTCGCCACCACCTGCACGAGCTTCGCCGCACTCCGTCGAAGCTCCCTGCACCTTCTGACTAGGCCGAGAGGCCGTATTTCTGTGAACAGGTCACCCGTCCTCCGCCGCCATTGCTGAACAGGTGGAGCTTCTTCCGCCTGCAGCTGCAGGTTCGCCTCGCCCAGGCTTGACTCTCCAGGACGCATGGTTCGCCCCCACGCAGTTGCCTAGGCCCGCAGCTGAGGTGAAAGCCTCGCAACAGCCGCAATTGCCTGCAGCTTTCTCAGCTGCAGGCGCCAAATTGGGGTGGGACATTTAGTCCCACCTCGGTAGTTCTGAAGGCCGTGCACCCGCATAAATTAGAAAAGTGTTGTAGGCTTATCGCCTCAGTTACACTGGGTGAGGTCCCTCTCACCCGCTTACCCGGCCTCGTCCGCGACCACCCCCCGCGGACCTGGCCCGACCCGTATACCCGACCTGCACTCCTTGCCCACCACCGCACGCCGGTGGGCATGGACCCGGGCACGACCCGTACCCGAATACCCGGCGGCTCTGGGAGAGCGATCCTACGAGTGAAATCTGAGAGAGAGAGAGACACGGGGGAGGGTAGGATTAGGTTTTGCCCTCTGACCAAGCTGTGAGTGTGCAGGCCGAGCCACTAAGGAAGAAGAAAAGAGGAGGAGCAGCTGAAGCCTTAGCCACACAAAGGAGCTGAAGGAGAAAGGAAGGAGAGGAGCGGAAGAGAAGAAGCCGCACTGTAGCAAACCCACAGTTAAGTCGTCTGAGCATCAAGTTAGAGGACAGAAGAGCAGCGGCCAGAACAGAAAGAAGAGAAAAGAAGAAGAACTGTAAGAGAAGAAAAGAAAGAAGGAAGCCGGCTCGGTGCCAATCCTCTATGATTTTAATATCTCATTGTAGTATAGTATAGAGGAGCAGATACCAGTTTAATATAATTTGTTACTCGGAAAATAAGAGTTTTCCCAGGTCGAACTCAGGGAGCAAATTGTATTCTAGAAGTACAAAGTTTCTATTACAAAAGTGAAAAGAGAGAGAGAGAGAAATTTATTTTGTTGGCTTTTTCTTCTTCTCTCTTCTTTCTCGTCTTTGTCTTCTTCTCTTTTGTGCTCCACTCTTGGGTTCTTCAGTCTTCTTCCTTCTGTTCTTCTTATTCCTCTTCTGTTCTTCTTATTTCTTCTGCAAAGTCTTCTTTTCTTCTTTTTCTTCTTGTCTTTTCTTTTCTTCTCTGCGGCAGTAGTGATCCTCCTCTTCTTTTTCTTTCCTTCTTTTTCCTTCCTTGCTTCTTTTCTTTCTTCAGGGCGTCATCTGATTTTTCAATCAGACGACTTAAGTAGCTTTTGCTACAGTGCGTCTTCTTTTTTTCTTTCCTCTGTGTCTTTCTTCTTCTTCTTCTCGCAGTCCTTCTTCTTCTTCTTGTCTTCTCTTTTCTCTTCTGTGCCTTCACACTCACAGTTTGGTCAGAAGGCAAAAACCTACTCTACCCTCCCCCGCGTCTCTCTCTCTCAGAACTCACTCGTAGGATAGCTCTCCCAGAGCTGCCGGGTATTCGGGTACAGGTCGCGCCCGGGTCCAGGCCCACCGGCGTGCGTGGTGGGCGAGGAGTGTTCGAGTCAAGTCGGGTCGGGTCGGCCGGATCCGCGTGATGAGCTCGCGGACCGGGTGGGTGAAGCGGGTGAGAGGGACCTCACCCCGAGTGCTGAGGCGATAAGCCTACAGCACTTTTACAATTTATGTAGGCGTGCCGCTTCAGAGTCTTCCGAGGTGGGACTAAATGTCCTACCGCGGAGCTTTCTCCCCAGCTGTGGGCCTAGGCAGGTGCGCAAGGGCGAACCTCTCGTCCTGGGGAGTCTGGCCTGGGCAAAGCGAGGCTGCAGCTGCAGGCGGAAGAAGCTTCACCTGCTCAGCAATGGAGGCGGAGGACGGGTAACCTGTTCACAGCAAAACGGCCTCTCGGCCTAATCAGAAGGTGCAGGGAGCTTCGCTGGAGTGCGGCGAAGCTCGTACGGGTGGTGGCGAGGCGTAGGGCGGCGTGTAGGGGCTGCCCTAGGTCGGACTGTGGCCGGGGGAATGGGTTTGCTCGGGGGAGTGATGTGGAGGTGAGGAGTGGCAGTGGAGGGGTGGAAGTGGTTCAGCGTGATGAGGCGGAGGTTTTGGGTCGGTCGGCGAGTCGTGTGGGGTGGTGGAATGATGGGAGCGAGTCGCCGGAGGTTGGCCGGAGATGGAGAAGGTGAGGGAGATTTGGCGCGGTTGAAGGGTGGTTGAACAAATTGAAGTAGGGAAAAGAAAGAGGGGAGGAAGAGAAAGAACTGTACCTACTTGGAGGGACGAGGGGGACCGGAGTAGGGCGACAGTCGTATCGACTGTTGCCGGAGAAGAAGATGCCCAGTGAGAAGGGGGCAACAACGAGGAGAGAGCGGGAGAGCGCGCGCTGGGTACGGCGCGACGAGGGAAGAGCGGGCGAAGGCGGCTCTGCTGCTGGTAATGCGGCAGAGCGACGGGGAGGAGGAAGAACCGCCAGACCAGGGGGGCTTCTGCCGGAGTGGGAAGAGAGGAAAGGGGGGAGGCTTCTCCGTCAGAACCGAGCTGTTGAGTTCGGTGGACGGGGGCGGTTTTTATAGAGGTGGAATCAGAGAGGAGGATGGAGGGTGGTGACGTGCCTCCCTCGCCGGAGGACGCCGGAGATGGAGACCCATAGCTTCCGCGCGTTCGCACGGGAGGTATGGGTGGTTGCAGAGACCATGGAGGTGTCCCTGCGACGGCAGAGGTCGCAGGGAACCCCCGGTTGACTTGGCAGAGGGTCTCCCTTACCCTGCGCGGCGCCATGCTCCGCGCAAAGTCGTCGGAGCATGGCGCTGCTCAGGGTTTTGCAGGGAGGACCAAAATGCAAAGAACGAAGAAGAGTTAGGGGCCAAAATGTGAGCGTTTCAAAAGTTGAGGGTCAAAAAGTAATGGATGAGGACCAAAATGCAAAGTCGGTCAAGAAGGTCTCTTCTTAGGCTCAAGTTTTTATGCATGATTAAATGGGGCCTAAGGATTCTAATGGTGAATTTTATTTCTAGATCAGACCTTATTTGATGGGTCAATTTACGTAAAAACCTAAATTAAGTCATTAATTGGGCATGGTTCTCAATGTAGGTCAAAATGGGCTTCTAAGGCCAAATTGAAGGTTCTAAACCCTAGAGATTATTTTTATACGAATTATAGAGGGTTTAGTCGATTTTTTATTTGCCTCGAACCTCGTGAATTGAAGTGGATTTATTTTTAGAGTTACAGGATGTCATTTAATTCCTTCGAGTTGCTGTAGCCCTTATTGGATCAACTCATCCCACTTTTCTTCTTATTAGGTTAGTTTGACCTATGTTTGGACCCTGAGTTACCCTGTTTTCAGATTGGATTGGTGAAATTGCATTTTTACCCCATAGTTTCTATTTTCTTTGCAAACTCAGAATTTCTCTGAGTCAAGCCTTTCTATAGTTATGTAGGAGCTTTTTATTGCAAATCTGGGTTAGATGGTGCTAGTTTAGGGTTTATGACGAGGTTCTCATCATACCCCTATGCCCAGCTTTTGCTAGTCCCTTAGCAAAAACCTAAGGTTTTAACCTCTGTTCTAGACCATGAAGTTTTTATAGCTTCAGATAAGTGCTTTTTCATTTCAGCTTAGATTAGGTTATAATGCTGACCATAGGCCTAAAAGGTACTCTAGTACCAATCAAGATCCAGATCTGTCTAGCCTTAGCCTCAGTCCTTAGCAAAGGTTTTTAAGGCCTACAAGAACTAACCTAAGGTCTATTGGAATTTGTGGTTAAAGCACCCGTGCTTGGAATGATTTTAGCCCTGGCTCAGTTCGCAGTGCATTTTGCAAGAGAGAGAGATAGAAAATTTTTCTGTTTGGAGAGTTTTCTCTCTCTTTTTCTTTTTGATTCTAGCTTAGGATTGGCTTCTCAACACGGTCTGTATCAGATTCCTTGCTCCCATCATCAATCCTCAAGGGTTCCTGGCAATCGATGCTTCGAGATAGCACCGCCCATGGCAACCCCCGGAACCCTGGCTATTGAGATTTCGAGATAATCCCATCCATGGTGTTCCGTGGCCAAATCCAGACCCTGGCAGTTGACACTTTGTGATAATGCCATCCATGGAATCTGAACCAGCAGAGTGCTTACATGCCCCCAGTAGGATATGTAAATATCCTAAGAGACAAGCACCGAGGAGATGATATTTTGTTACGCATCTTCGAGGGGATTTCCCACCTCTCAGCGCTGGGAACTCGTCCAAATCAACTTGTATTGATCGGCCGCTCCTACCCTAGGTGTACTTTTCAGAATTTTGTGATGCTTTTGATTTTTATGCTTACTGAACCAGGCTGTGTGTGAGGTTAGGGTGCTTAGTTTACTGAGTCCTGTAGACCAAAAGTTAGTTAATGAGGTCAAATACTCCCTAAGCCTTAGACCTAATGCTTAAGCTTTTCATTTTCCTCAACCTCTTGAGGAGTGTCTAGATCTTAATTTGTACTAAGAGTCTATCCAAGAATGCCTAAGGTTTGCGTTCTTACTAATCCCATTGTGCACTTTTCAGTTCTTTTCTTGAATGGGGTCTAGAACTTAGGTTAATTCCTTAGTTTCTTACTAATGACTACCTTTTTCTCATAATTTTGTGCTCCTTTTTCATTTTGTTTCTTTTCCTTTTCCCACAAAATTTCCTTCTCCTCTTATTCTCTTTTTCTTTTTTCAAAAATTTTTTTAATTTTTATGGTGTTTTTGGCATATGTGAATTTTTTTGTTTAAAACCTTTTCTTACAAGTTTTGCACTTTTATACCCCCCCATAAAGCCTGGGGCCAACCTCCCACTTGGTCCCCACCTCAACCTAACTCAATGGTGCCGTACACCTCCGTCCATACGGAGCCTCGTAAGGTGCCATGCCGTTGCTCAAGTGATAACTGTTATTATAAGCAAACTCCTCCAGGGGCAAGTGCTCCTCCCAAGATCCCCTCCAATCCAGTACACAAGCACTCAAAAGGTCATCAAGTGTCTGTATCGTGCGCTCAGACTATCCTCCGTCTGGGGGTGGCATGCTGTACTGAACCTCAACCGTGTCCCCAAGGCTCGCTGAAACTCAGCCCAAAACTGGGACGTAAAACGGATATCCCGATCGGATACGATCTCCCGCGGAACTCCGTGTAACCGTATCATGTCGCAGACATACCTCTCTGTCAATTGTGCTGGTCCCAAGGTGACTCGGATCGGCAAGAAACGTGCTATCTTCGTCAATCTGTCCACGATCGCCCAGACTGCGTCGTGTCCTCGTTGGGTAACGGGCAAGCCCACTACCAAGTCCACGGTGATGCTCTCCCACTTCCACTCTGTTACTAGAAGTGACTGCAGCGGCCCTGCAGGCCTCTGATGCTCGGCTTTCACCTGCTAGCACACTAAACACTACTGTACGAATTCACCTACATCCCGCTTCATTCCCCTCCATCAAAAGTCGCGCCTTAAATCATGGTACATCTTTGTGTTTCCGGGATGTATGGTGAACCTGGAATCATGTACCTCAGTCAGGAGCTCTCTTAACAGCTCCTCATCCCTGGGAATGCACAAACGTCCCCACATGCGCAATACCTGGTCTGTAAAAGAGAAGTCCCCAGGGTCTCCTGATAGTACCCTGTCACGCAATGACTGCAAGTACGGGTCGGCCATCTGTCCAGTGTTGATGCAATCTATCAGCTCTGACCTCATCTGTCATGTCACAGTCACTGCCCCACAGTGCCCCAGTAACTCTAGGGGTCGCCAACTACCCATCTCCTCCAAGAGGCTCCAACTCTGCGCCTGCAAATTGTCCAAGTGTGCGGGCGCCTTCCTGCTCAAGGCATCAACCACCACGTTATCCTTTCCCAGGTGGTAGGAAATGCTGCAGTTATAGTCCTTCAGGAGCTCCAACCAACGTCTCTGTCTCATGTTGAGCTCCTTCTGATCAAACAAGTATCGGAGGCTCTTATGATCTGTGAAAATCTCAAAGGTCTCACCGTACAGTAGTGCCTCCAAGTCTTCAGCGCGAAGACGACAGCCGCCAGCTCCAGGTCGTGGGTAGGGTAGCTATGTTCATGGGGCTTCAGTTGCCGCGAAGCATAAGCGACAACGTAACCCCTCTGCATGAGCACACCCCCTAACCCCTGCAAAGAGGCGTCCATGTACACAACAAACCCACCACTACTGTCTGGGATGGCAAGCATGGGAGCCGAAGTCAGCCTCTCCTTCAGCTCCTGAAAACACGCCTCACAAGCATTTATCCAAGAAAAAGGCACGTCCTTCCGGGTCAGCTATGTCATAGGACGTGCAATCTGCGAGAATCCCCTGATAAACCGCCTGTAGTAGCTTGCCAGTCCCAAGAAACTGTGGATCTCCATAACTGTACGCGGTCTCTCCCACCTGAGCACTGCCTCAACCGTGGCTGGGTCCACCACCAAGCCATCCCCGTAAATCACATGGCCCAAGAAGGTCACCTCCCTCAACCAGAACTCACACTTGCTGTATTTGGCGAACAGCCTACGTCGTCTCGGTGTGTCGAAAACCATCCGCAAGTCTTGTCCGTGCTGCGCCTGATCCCAAGAGTAGATGAGGACATCATCAATAAATACCACCACGAACTGGTCCAAGTACGGTCTGAACACCCGGTTCATCAGATCCATGAAGGCAGCAGGGGCATTAGTCAGCCCAAACGGCATGACCAAAAACTCGTAGTGTCCATACCGAGTGCGGAAAGTCGTCTTATAGACGTCCGCCTCCCTGATCCTCAACTGGTGGTACCCAGACCTCAAGTCTATCCTGGAGAATACCGTGACACCTCGCAACTGGTCAAACAAGTCGTCAATCCTTGGCAGCGGATACCTGTTCTTGATGGTAACCCTATTCAGCTATCTGTAGTTCACACAAAGGCATAGGGTACCATCCTTCTTCTTTACGAACAATACCAGGGCTCCCCACAGAGACGCACTGGGCCTCACGGAGCCCTTCTCCAGAAGGTCCTGCAACTGAGACTTGAGCTCTCGCAGCTCAAGTGGTGTCATTCTGTACGGTGCTGTAGAAATGGGGCTAGTCCCCGGTACCAGTGAGATCTCAAACTCGATCTCACGCTCGGGCGATAGTCCTGGCAACTCATCTGAGAACACGTCGGGGTACTCTCTGACCACCGGGATACTCTAGAAGTCTGTCACAAGGCTGGGCTCCGCCACCACACAAACTAGGAAACCCTCACACCCCTAGCCTAAAAGTCTCGCCGCCCGAAGTGCAGAAATGCACCTGAAGCCTCCGTCCACTGGTTGCCTGTGGAACTCGAAAGAAGGCAACTCTAGTATGGAGAAGGCGATCTTCCTCTCAAAGCAGTCCACCAAGGCATGGTAAAGCAGACAGCCAGTCCATCCCCAGAATTACGCCAAAGTCCTCCATCTGTATCATAATCAGGTCAGTGGGAAGGCTGGACCTGAAAAGGGTTGAGTACACAAAGTCAGCGAACGCTGAGTAGAGTGGCAACCAACTAACTAAAGCAGTAAAGTTAACAGGTAAACTAGCCTTTCCAATTTCTTTAATTTACAATTTATTCCTTTTCACCCATTAGTTTATATATTTCCAAAACTCTTTCTTGATCTCGAATGTTCCTTGTGGGAACGATCTTGATTGCAATCTTTTCTGAAGAGTATAAGGCACACGTGGTGCTCTCCTGGCCGGGAGAGTCCCCCGTGATAATCCTACACCCAGTCACCCACCCTGGGGTCACTGTCTAGACGTAGAGGTGATTACAGCACGCGCGATAAGCGCATGGGTAGCTACCCCTCACTGGCACGCGACCAGTCGTTTCCGCTAGCGGGTATGCCCAAAGTACAGCACGGAACAGTATAGGGCGTAGCCCTCTCAGTAACAGGAGTCTAGCCCCTCAGAACCAAACAGGGGTCTCGCCCCTCCACAGTCCGCGTACCCTCGTCTTACTACCCCGGTTTGCCCAGATGGCCAAGAAAAGTCAGTGTAGGTTGGCTAGCTTAACCTCGGGCCCCGTGGGGTGGCTAGCTCCCTCCCAAAATTAATAGCTCTCCCCGGTACTATATACGCGAGGGCCAACAGAAGTCAGTGTAAAGTGGCCAAACCCACCCCGGGTCTCAACCTGAAGGGCGGCAAGCTCCCCTCTATACTAATAGGGAACATGCGCTCCCCTTAGTATCACGTACTCAAGGGCCAGCACACTTCCCGTAGGGTTCAGGCTCATATTCCTTATGCCATTCCATACAAGGTTTCATCATTCACCTTTCCATTCTCAGGTTCTATACATGCAGCTCGTATTTATATCATTTACATTCTCATTCTCAGGTTATACACATGCAACTCGTTTTTCTATCATTCACATTTCCATTCTCACGATATACAATTGTAGCTCGTATTATATCATTTAGCATATACCACAGGAAGGTCACATGCAACTGTAAACTAGCACAGATAATTCATATTCCACAGGCAGCTTTTGTTCATTTGCAGGCAGTTGTTAACATTTCTATCTACTCATTCAAGACTGCGATTCAATCATGCATACAGACATTTCAAATATTTCTCGTCATAGGATTCATGCCATATCCTAAGTTCTAATCATTCATTCCACACATGCATTCAGGTTTATAATTAAATTAGGGGAAGCCACTCTACCAGTCAACCCAAGAGTATTGGAGGCTCGAACGGCAGGCTCACGTGCCTCAGCAAGCCCCGAACCCGCAATGGAACGAAGTCCTATAACAAGGAACAATCACAACGGAACATTCAGAACGGTATAGAAAGTCTTCTAACAAGTAGAGGAACTCGCAAAGAAAACACTGGTATCTTGTTTGCGTAAAACGAACCTCAAACGTACCCTAAACGGGACAAAAATAGGGTTACTGACTCAAATCAGACGTCTGGAATAACTTCCAGACGTCTTAAAAGTGTCCAGAAACGCACCTCAATCTCTGCGTCAACCTCAGACGTCCAGGAACTCTTCTGGACCTAGCTCCAGATGTCCGACCTCCTCTCCGGACGTCTGGAAGTGCTTCCAGCCGTTTGGTAAGCCACCCAGATGTTTGAAATGCATGAGAGGGCATGCCCCGCACCTTCCCGAAGCAAATCCTGCATGCAACAGCAAATCTTCTCAAAATGGCCATGCGAAGTGTAGCTGCGGAGTGGCCTGCATGGCTGTATCCGCAAAGGAAACGTACCTTCGCGAAGATCTCTCTTCAGACGTCTGGAATCGCCTCCAGACATTCACTCCGTCGTCTGGACGTCGCTCCAGACGTCTGATTCTGGGAAAAATCCAGAACCAGAACCTGCTCCTGCTCGCTCTTGCCGCGCACGGCCGCGGCTCGCCTCCTCGCCTACAGCTCCGGCTGCAGCAATGTCGAGGATGACTCCCCCGACGCACTCCTCCCGCACGCGTCGCTCCGGCCATGGGCCCTCCAGTGAGCTCCTACACGAGCTCGCGAGCTCAACTCCTCTCCTCACGCGTCGCTCCTCATCGCCGCTCTCGCTCTCTCTCGCTCGCACTAGCTCCTCTCGTTGGAGTGGAGAGGAAGAGAAGAAGGTGGTTGGTGGTCGAGTGGGGAGAATGAGAGGGGAAGAGGGGTTTATAAGGATGTGGGTTAGGGTTCGCTGGAGGAGGGGGGAGGGAGAGAGAAGAAGGGAAGAAAAAGAGAAGGTACTGTCTGCGCACAGCCTGCACGCAGATGCGAGCTCGTACCCAAAAATTTTGATTTCCAGATGACTGGAAAGGTATCTAAACATCTGATCAGACGTCTGACCAATAGTCCAGATGTCTTAAAAGGCTTAGAACAGCACGTGTCTTTACATCTTGCTTGTCCAAATCGTTTAGAGGTATTCTATCTATATTCATTTCACCTTGCTTGCCATATTTAGAAATTATATATTCTTTTCCCTTGTAGAATGTCATAGAGTTGGGATGTAACTTTAAAATTAGCATTTGGGATCATCTGTTCTCCCAACGAGTTCCATGGGTGCACAACAACAAAGGTTGAAGGAACTTGTTCACTTTCTCAAGAATGAAGTGGAAAGGCTTGAGAATTGTAACGAGCGCGATCCGAGTCACTTTGGGACCAGCACAGTTGGCAGAGAGGTATATCCGTGATGTGGTGCGACTACACGGAGTTCCGCGGGAGATCGTATCCGACCGGGATACCCGCTTTACGTCCCAGTTTTGGGCTGAGTTTCAGCAGGCTTTGGGGACGAGGTTGAGGTTTAGCACGGCTTACCACCCCCAGACGGACGGACAGTCGGAACGCATGATACAGACACTTGAGGACCTTTTGCGTGCCTGTGTACTAGACTGGAGGGGCTCTTGGGAGGAGCACCTGCCCCTGGCGGAGTTTGCATACAACAACAGTTATCACTCGAGTATCGGCATGGCTCCCTACGAGGCTCTGTACGGACGGAAGTGCACGGCACCCTTGAGTTGGGTTGAAGTGGGGACCAAGTGGGAGGTTGGCCCCAGGTTGATCCGGCAGAGTCAGGAGGTAGTTGAGCAGATCCACAGACGACTCCGTACTGTCAGGAGCAGACAGAAGAGCTACGCAGATCGCAGACGCAGAGAGGTGCAGTTCGAGGTTGGGGACCACGTCTTCCTTCGTGTTTCGCCCATGAAGGGCTTACAGCGGTTTGGGGTGAGAGGGAAGCTTGCGCCGAGGTTCGTGGGGCCCTTTGAGGTCCTGGAGCGGGTTGGACCCGTTGCTTACAGACTTGCCCTTCCCCCGCAGCTTTCTGGTGTGCACGACGTGTTCCACGTGTCCAACCTCAGGAAGTACGTAGCCGATCCCAGCCACGTATTGAGCCACGAGAGCGTCGAGGTGAGCGACGACCTGACCTACCCCGAGCGGCCAGTGCAGATCCTAGACCGAGCCGTCCGCAGGTTGAGACGAAAGCAAGTACCCCTGGTAAAGGTTTTGTGGAGGAGCCAGCGGTACGAGGAGGCTACCTGGGAGCCTGAGGCGGCAATGCGGGAGCGGTACCCAGAGCTTTTCGCGGGTACGTCTTTTCGGACCGGCTTCGGTCCTCTTTGAGTTTGTTATGGTTATTGGACATCTTTTTCCCGCACCCTAGTTGGCGCAAGTTTCGGAGACGAAACTTCCTTTGAGTTTGTTATATTGTAACGAGCGCGTGCCCCAGACGCCTTTTAAGACGTCTGGGAGGTGGCCCAGACGTCGGACCAGACGTCTGGGATCACATCCAGACGTCTGACCAGACGTCCGGGATAGTTTACAGACGTCTGGAGAACAGTTATGTTCGCACGGGAGATTCGTCTGCGCGCCTGTGCGCGCAGACCTGCGATTCTGCCCTCTTTCTCTGCGGCTGCAGGCGGCTACGACCGCCTTCTCTCTCCTCCTCGCGCGGCCTTAAAAGGGCATGCCTCCCCTCCCGTCTCCACCATCTTCTTCCTTCTTCTCCTGCCTGTGCGCGAGAGCGAGCGGACGCGAGGGCGCAGCGGCAGCGGCAGCCGCAGTAAGCGCGGAGGAGGTGCGGCGTGCGAGGGCGGGGCTCTGCCGTGAGGGCGAGCTCGCCGGAGCGGCTTGGCCGGCCGGCGGAGGGCGCAGGGGGCGCGGAGCGACGCGGAGAGGGACCTGCTGCGGGCTGAGCAGCAGACGCGCGAGGTGCGACGCGGGCGGCGTCGCGAGCGGAGGCCGAGCAGGGTTCTGATTCTGGAAAAATTTCCAGAATCAGACGTCTGGATTGACAGCCAGACGGCAAGGTCGACGTCTGTAAGATCATACAGACGTCTGAAAGGTGAGTTTTCGCTTTTCTTCTTCCTTCTTGTCGACTGACCGTACTGAGGGAGGGGGGTTGGCTGTGCGCAGGTTCGCTGATTCGCCATCCCTTGCGAATCAGACGTCTGGAAGTTGTACCAGACGGCGAGAGTGACCTCCAGACGTCCGGAGGGACCATCGGACGTCTGGGATCTAGGCAGACGTCCCCGCAGACTTCTGGACGTCCGGGGAACCAAGCCGAACAGGTAATTCTCTGATCCACCGTTTAAGACGTCTGGAAGGAGTTCCAGACGTCTGATTTTGCACAGTATTGTCTTTCTCGACCCGTTTAGGGCCCGTTTGGGCTCCGTTTTCCGCGATTCGAGTTGCGTTCGTTTCAGAATTAATTCCTCTACCCGCCTACAGTAGCTATACACTGTTCTGAGACACTCCTTGTGTTTGATCCTTGTGATAGGACCTCGTTCGGTTGTAGTCTTGAGAGTCGCGGAGGCACGCGGGATTCCCGATCACGCCCCCACTACTCCCGTTGTACCTGGTAGAGTGGCTTTAAGTATTAATAAAATCTGTTAAAGTATGGAACCATAACTAGAACCTAGGGCATTGCATGAATCCTAGGAATGAGAAATATATGGAATGATAGCTCCTAGGTGTTGCATGAATCCTAGGGCCGGAAAACTAGATTGTATGATAGATCCTAGGATATGGCATGAATCCTAGGGTGGAAAAACTAGTGGAATGTATATTACTGCAGTCTTGGAAAATTGGAAAGGAATATATAAAGCTACCTGTAAAATTAATTAACAGCTGCCTGTTACGAATAAAGAAACATGTTTGAGATCATGGATTTTGAGAATGTGAATCTGGAAAGTGAAACATATGATGTTCTGAGATAAAGAGCTGGAACCCTACGGGGAATTAGGAGTGGAACTCCTGAAAAGAAAAAGGAATGGAACTGAGATATAGTTTGTACTGTCTCTTGGGTACGCAGTACCAAGGGAAGTACCTGTACCTGTTTAGTGCAGAGTGGGGCCAGCCGCCCCAGGGACCCGGGGTTAGGATTGGCCGCTCTGTACCGACTTGTTGGCCCTCGTGTACGTAGTACCGAGGAGAGCTAGTAGTGTTAGGAGAGTACTAGCTACCCCACGGGCCCCGGGGTTCTGCTAGCCTCCTTCACCGACTTGTTAGGCCCACTAGGGCAAACCAGGGTAGTCAGGCGAGGGTGCGCGGACTGTGGAGGGGCAAGGCCCCGGTTTGGTTACTGTAAAGGGGTTGGACCCCTGTTACTGAGAGGGCTCTGCCCTGGTTCCGTGCTGTGCTTTGGGCGCACCCGTTAACGGAAACGACTGACCGCGTGCCAGTGCGGGCTAGCTACCTGTGCGTTTATCGCGCGTGCCGTAGTCACCGTTACGTCTGTCAGTGACCTTAGGGTGGTTGACTGAGGGTAGGATCACCACGGGGGACTCTCCCGGCCAGGAGAGCACCACGTGCTACTTCTACTTTTGGAAAGGACTGCAATCAAGATCGTTCCCACGAGGACATTCGAGATCAAGTAAAGGATCTGAGAAATAAATGAAATAGTAAGAAAAATTGAAAGATGTGAATAAAGGAAGTAATAGAACATAACAGCTACTGTACACTCTACTGTTGCCTTTAGTTAGTTTGCCACTCTACTCAGCGTTTTGCTGACGTGTTACACTCGTTACCTTTTTCAGGACCAGGTGTTGAGCAGCCAGGGTCGGCGGCTGCAGAGGACGCTGGGCCGAGTAGGGTCCAGTAGAGTTACCACAGCTTTTGTACCCCTTTTGTTTCTGTTCTAGTGAGTAGTTTTTGTTTCCGCTGTACCTTCTTTACCTGCAGTTTTTGTTATATGATAAATGTTGTTTTACTGTTGTGGTGGTACCTACTGTAGTAGTTTCTTTCCTTACTGCTGTACTTTCTTACTGTTAGTTATATTCATGCTGAATGTGGTTTATTTTACTGTCTTTTGGTTACTTCCTCGTTGGACGACTGGGTCTTGGGATTAGTCGAGTCGGTCCGGTTCTCGTGTCTCGTAGGGACTCGGGATCCGGGTCGTTACAAGAATAACATAAGAAAATTGAAAATCGACAATGATGAATTGAATAGTAGTGTTTCATTGAACAACGTTATTATTAAAGATCTAAAGGATGAGAAGAAAGATTTTCGTCGTAAGATATGTGAAGTGCTTGACTTCTATCATGACCATAGCTCTGGTTTGCAATGCTAAAGTAGACATGTTTACTACAACCATGTTTCTCCGGTGGGTATTTGTGTTTTGTCCTATGCCAATTAGTATGATTTTATGTGTGCCATGCAATCTCTCATCTATCTTACTTCGTTTCATAGTTAGGTCATTTTGTTGCATATGGGTATGCTATGTTATTTCCTTGCAGGTGGATGTACCATTTAGGATAAGAATCTCTATAGAACATGTAATGATGGACATCTATCTCTATTATTGGTCATATTATATTCAATCTTAAATATCTCTTATCTTTTGCATGTGTAATTCTTGTCATGTGAGTTTAAGACATGTAATGAATTCTGTAATGTTGTTGAATTCGTTTGCAAATTGAGGTTATTAAAACAATTTCGAGATTCAAAGGAAGTGGTTGTGAATTTTGTAAATTTCCAGTTACCTTTAATATTAGTTGAGCCTTGCTTTGAGATGTCATTGATTATTGCTATGGCATCCTCAAAATCAACATCTGCTATTAGTTACTAGAACAAATTAGGAATAGTAACTAGAAAAGAAATATAAATGAAGAGTGTGTGACATGAGCAGGAACCTTCCAATTTAGATGGTGGACCTCCTGTTCTTTGTTGAAACATTTTTCCCTCTTGCTCAAATGTGATGTTTAGATTGCAATCCATTTATATCTTGTTAATCTTCGATAGACACTGCACCATATTTGGAAGACATCGATATTTTGGAGGTGAGTGAAATATGAAGCATCACATATGGGAGTAGGAGAGATGAAGAACATGTTAAGTAAAGAACAACAAAGACTGTGAGACTCGTGGTGTCATACAAGTACATGGCAAGTAGATCCCAAACCCAAAACCCTAGAGCCTAAAGCACAAGTCGTAGCACAATCATTAGTACATGGCACAAGTCGCAGCACAATGATTTTGAGCAACGATTAGGTAATGAACAACTAAAGGAGTGGGATTTTGCATATGGTTGAACTCTGCACTTAGAAGTAAGCACACGATTCAACACAGCACGGGTCGCAGCACAACATGAGATTGGAGCTTTTCGATTGGAGCACAACGATTAGATGATGACAACTAAAGGAATGAGATTTTGCATATGGTTGAACTCTATGCTTATATGTAAGCACACCATACAGCACATGCACGGATCGAAACACACGCGATCAAATAAGAACCGATCTCTACAAAACTACACACGTAACCAAAGCAACACTGTTCGAATTTCAAATAAATATAAAAAATGTTCTATAAGTTAAAACAAAGAAGCAAAGCTGCATCTCACATCACGTGATGTCAATAATACAATGTATATGTACGTGACCTTTTCTTTTCTCTTATTCAAATTTCTTTGTCCAACACCTATTCCGTCCTCCCCCGACCCTGTAGATCCGTACGCTCACCCCACCTACGCCTTTGGTCCACGTGGCGGATGACCAGGATCCTTGGTGGCCCCACTCTCCTTCCCAAGCTATAAATACCTCGTCGTCGTCCACGTCACCCCCCTCCCCTTCTTCCCATTCGGAGCCGTTGGGTCGTTTGCTTCTCCTCCAAGTCGCCGCTGCGCTTCCCCCTAGGGTTTCGCCTCTTGATCTCTTCTTTAGCCGCACGCAGAGGTAGATCCGACCTCCGATCGTCCCCCCCACATCAACTATCCCTACGTTCTCTCGATTCGCGCTTCCACTTCTAGATCTCGTTGTGCGTTTCCTTTTCGCTTGATTTCGACGTGATTCGGGAGGTTCTACGGCTTGACGGTTCGGAGATCTTATGGATCTCGGTGTGTGTGGGTGTCTGTGTTGTGGATCCGAAGTTTGCGAGGGTTTTTCTTGTTAGATCGTGCTAAACGGTTCCCGATCCGGTTGCGAACTCTACAGTTTTGCGTGAAATCCCTCTTCGGACGACTTATTTCTGTTTTGGGCATATTTTTCGATCTTCAGGAACGTGATTTGTATGGAAATTTTCTTTTTTGGAAGCTTGCAGGTTGACGTTTGTAGAAATCATGGGGATTTTTGGAATTAGAGTTTAACTAATCCATAGACGGGCATTTCTGGCAAAAAGTTGTCCATTCTTTTAAGAGAAATAGTATCTAATTTGAGAGTTAACACTAGCGAGATGGTATCGGCTTAAAGTTGACATTTTGTTCCAACGTGTTAATGTGTTCTGTCAAAGTCACATCAAGAATCTAAGACATAAGCTATGAGAAGATGTTGGATCTACCTGATAACATGGTTTCGAGAATCGCTTCCACAAGATTCCACAAGATACCATAATTATCGCATTGGAGTACGGGGACCGATTTGTTTGTAGTATTAGTGTAACTTGCTGACGATGGATGCACATTATGGGTTCTGTGGAGCAGGATTTTGTGGTTTCTGTTTCAGCCTTTCGGTGAACTGTCCTGAAGATCTTGGTTTTAGTCATTTCTCTTACAAACTCGCTGTTCTGGCTTTCTACGTTTATAACTTTTACTGGTGTGAAAAATATTATGTAAATCCTTGGTTTTGGCTTGGTAAATTGTGTTAACTTTAACTCGTGTTCTGGGATTAGTTTCCTTTTATTTGCTGCCTGGTGGTAGTGATTTATTTGCAATATCCATTTTCTAACATCATTGGATTTGTACTGCATCTTGGCAGGTCGTTGACTTTGCTTGTGGTTGATTTTGATTAATTTATGAGAACTTTGTATTAGATGAAATTACGCAGGTTGCTTTTGGCACTATATAAATTATCTGAGGGCATTGATATATGAATGTTTTATAGATGGCGGAAACAGAGTATCGGTGCTTTATTGGGGGCCTTTCCTGGTCGACAACTGACAAAGGTCTTCAAAATGCATTTGAGAAGTTTGGCCACCTAACTGAGGCAAAGGTACCTTGTTGTGCTTTATATTTTAGAATCAATTTCTCTGGTTGCGTTATGCAGATGTTTCTGCAAAGAAATAATGCTTACTAGCCTTCAACGATAACCAAGTGTCAGACAGAAAATGTTAGAAAGCATTTTTTATCTATAGTTAAATGTTTTTGTTGCTTTTTTTTGAAGCCTCAAGACATTTTTACTAATAAATTTTGTTGCCGATTCCTTGTGTGGTATTCCAGTTTTATGCTTAAAATATGCACACTTTCGGTTATTTAGGTTGCTATGGATAGATATTCTGGTCGTTCTCGAGGTTTTGGGTTTGTGACATTTGAGGACAAAGAAGCTATGGAAGATGCTATTGAAGGTATGAATGGAATGGATCTGGATGGACGGACTATAACCGTTGAGAAGGGCCAGCCTCAACGACCTGGTGGCAGGGACCGAGTAGATCGTGGCTATGATCGTGATCGTGGTAGGGATTATGGTGGAGGTCGGGGATTTGGTGGTGGTGGTGGTGGTGGGGGTGGCGAATGTTTCAAGTGTGGTAAGCCTGGGCACTTTGCTAGGGAATGCCCATCTGGTGATGGAGGTAGGGGAGATAGGTATGGTGGCCGGGACGATAGATATGGTGGTGGTGGTTCAGGCCGTTATGGACCAGATCGTGGTGATCGCTATGGTGGAGGGGGACGCAACCGTGAAGGTGGACGTGGTGGTACAGGTGGAGATCGATACAGTCGTGATCGTTCAGGTCCATATGATCGCTATGCTTCTGGTGGCTATCGTCAGTGACAGGTTGGTCGTTTTCAACTTGATTATCTGAGGTATGGATTGAGTGAAATTACTCCTTGCTTGTTTTTTTCATTTCTTTTTGTATTTGTATTATATGAAGTACTTTAGGTAGTATCTTAGAATTTTCACGTTAATGCAGTGCAATCCGAAGTACCCCGGTCTTCGAGCTAAAACCCATGCCCTTGGCAGCACGTGCCCTTAGCAGCTATCGGTGAACTGGTCTTCGCTTAAGACATGGTGGATCTAATGTTCTATTGCATCGTATCATTAGTGATGGGCGGATTTCAGTACAACTATTGTCCATGTTGGACCCTCTGTTTGATGTTGATGTTTTGATCGGTCGTTACTGTTCTTGCTTTATAATGCCTCCAGTGCTTTTGGTTTCTGCATCTCTTGCTGCTGTTCTTACTGCTGCATTGGTTATTGGTATCATGCTCATACTGTTCATCTGGCTATTTGAGGAGATTTTGGGAATCGTATATTCATGAATGTTTTGCCAAGAGGGAGAGAAGGGCACAGAGGGCATGGGATTGGGTTCTTGAATCTCTTATTGAACTCGGGTGCATATCTATCATAAAAGGTGACATGAGAGAACCTTGTGCACACTGATTATAAACTAAGAGAGTTCTGGTTGGCTGCCAAATTGTCTCCTCTGCATGTTCATCATATCATTGGGGTCGATTCCTCACTGGTTTTATGAGGCATGTTCTTTTTGAAAGACCATTTCATCTAGCTGGATCCTGTGGTTCTTTTCTGGACAAATTTTGTTCTCTGGGATTACTGGGTTTCAAAATGAACTGCTGAAGCTTTTCTTGGAACCAGCAACAGTTTACTTTGAACCTGGATGTGCGTTCAGGTCCAATACTTGCCTCGTCCTTGGCAGCGATATCCTATGGTTTGAGGATGTGCTCTCTTTCATATGGTTCTTTTTATGTGATACTTGATGGCCTTACTCTCCCCAGATTGGGATCATTTGCCAGCCCGTTCTAGTTTATGCGGCTAGTATCGGTTCTACAGTTGAGGAAGTTTGTTCTCTGCTGTTCACTGAGGGCTTTAGTGTCTCTGACAGGCAGCTCTAGTTATCAAAGTACTATTTATACCATAACGTTCCAATTTTAATATCCTTTTCAAATTGTATTTCTAAGAAACCTTAAGACCGTAAAAGTTTTTGTTGAGGATGTTAGTCTGCTTTCCAATTTTGATATGCTTTTCATATTGTATTTCTTAGTAGTTTTAAAACCAAAATGCCTTTTATTGAGGATCTTAGTCTGGCGAAGAATCAAAACTTGCATATAGCATTCTTGTTTTATCTTGATCATTTACTCTTTTAACGATGTTATTGGGGTTTATTTCTGGATTGATAGACTTGTTTGGTCTAACTCCTGTTGAATGCTTGCTTGCTTATCTTAAAGGGTATGGAGCCAAAATGAGTTATTGTAATAAAATGAGATAAAATTCCTTTAGATTGCTATTGTGATGGACCATGTTATTGTTTGTAGTCAGACAGCATGTGGTTTTCCTTTTGCCTTTCCGTGAGCTTTTTACTTATGAAAATAGTGATGATTGGATTTCTTGTCATGTTAGTTTTCATGCGGTTTGTATTTAAAATGATTCTAAGAATTGATCGTAGATATGTGTGAAGCAGAAAGAATCGCAGTCCCCATTTGCTAAATAAGTGGACTTTCGATCAGTGGTGATAATTTTCCCCGGGTTGTGATCAAACGTTTTATAGAAATGACTTGATGATTTTCCCAAGGTGCGCGTTTTTAGCATCCGAATTAATTTTAAAATCTCTGCGTCGAAGAGAACGTTTTAATTGGTTTTTCTGAGATCTCTCTATGCACGTGACTATGAGTTCGGAAATGGTTAAAAAAAGTTGCATGGTATGGATGTTGATTCGTATCGCAGAATCGTGAGTGCGGGTCCCGCCATTTCGATTATATCGTGAATTCTCACTTTGCCATATGAAATAATTAAGCATCGCTCTTGAGGTAGCATGTGTCCTGCAGCAGGGTGGCTAGGTGGAGTTGGGAAGAACAAGGGTCCGTTTTTCTGGTTTAGACGGCCCTGGAGGAGGTGTGTGCTAGATCGTACTGTTGTTAAAGTGTGCTCTTTTACCCTAAGTAGTATTGAAGCATGTAATGGTTATGAATACTCATTTTGAGAACCGAATGCTTTAGGTGAACGTTATTTGTCCTCTCATCTGGCCTGTAGACTCGTTATTAGCACATTACGCTTCTTGTCGTGAGCTACGTATGCTTAGTTATGAGTTAATTTCAAGAATCGTTTGGGAATGTATTTGATCTTTCAATGGGATGGGTGGTAAGTTACATGTGATGCATAAATAGGTGCATTGTTAATCCGGTGCATTATGTTTGATGTTGGATTGTTTCCGATATGTATATTTAACTGGGGATATATAGATATAGGTAAGAGTGTGATAGGTGAATTAATGTAATCTAAGGTGATATGAAAAAAACATTTTTCATAAAATATTTATTTCCAATCACATTTTGTAATGCATTAGAAATGTCGAATACCACTAAATCCCTTAACGCGTTAACACTGTAGCAAGAAATTCACTTGAGGCTGGAAAATGTACCATTCGAGAGATAATTCAGCTTCTAACTCACTACCAGACCCAAGGAAAGATGTATGCTTAAATTGACCGGTTAACTTTTGAAATAGTTTTATCGGGAATTAAAATGGAAATTTAGGTTGGTCGGTTAAAAAGGCTGATACATAAATGAAAACCAGTAGGAATGATGGGAAGTGATTTCACCGCTTGTGAGTTGTGACTATAGTTTTAACGGGGACTCGTGACTAAAGTGGTAGGAAAAGGATATCATATGCTAATGTAATGGGAATGTGGAATCAGTTTCGATGAATGGGTGTTGGATTAGCGTACGGTATTAAGATGCTCATATAGGGTGACCTTCCTCTATGTTTTACTTTGAGCATTTTCACAATGAGTAGAGATATTAAGTAGGTACAAATTTTAGCTAAACCATACATAACTCACCTCTAAGTAAATTGGGTATTTCCTTCTCTAAGTATTTTCGTGCTTGTGGATAATATGTGAACAATTATTATCCATTTGCATCCCTTGATAATGATATATCCTACTCATGAAGTAAACTAGTCGAGAACTGGGATCCCTTATGCACAGGTGAAGCAATTAGATGCATTTGCAGCATAATTAACCGTAATCCTTGCAAAAATAGACCTACAAAGCTCGTCTCTTTTCCTCCCCAGTATCCTCTTTTAATCTCCCTAAATCAACATTCATGAAAATTGATTTCATCAGAAAATATTTCCTCAAAAATGATACCACATGCAAATGTCACTAGCATTTGGCAAATTAGGATGCGCTTTTCAGGCCGAACAAAACAATGGCAGCAGTGTACTCAACCTAGAGCTCTTCTTTAATGTTGCCTCTCTTTAATACCCTATAAAAACTCTATCTCCAATCAAACGATTCATGGTATGCTATCATCTGCATCAAGTACTATTTAGGCTCTCTAACTTTTGGTTCTTATGAAGCCCTCTCCTATGCCTCTCTCGTCTGGTAAAGTATACCTCAAATCAAATATTTACTCATCTCCTTACGTTTTTCCCCATCGGAAATGGAGAAGACCTCCTTTCTTTGGCACATACAAGAAACTATTTCAAGGAACTTTTACCTGCCTAAATCTTTTATCCCTCACTGAAAATGAAAATGTAACATTTGCCAAAGGAAAAAGGGTGGCCACATTGGAAACTTAGGTGGTGTTTGGTATTGAGGAATAAATTTGTGAAATAAATAGATAAATATGGATTGAGTGGAATAAAATGATGGAATAAGTAGGTTAACCTATTTGAAGTATTTGACTAATTAAAGTTATTGCACCAAAGAGGTAAAATAACTTAAGCTCGAGTTAAATCTCCGTTAACTCAACGCAAATGGTAGGTGCACCTCCATACCAAACACATCCTAGAAAAATATGCAACAAAGGTAGGTTTTAGACAATTTGAGGACAACTAGTGAGAGCATTCCTGGACGCAAGCATCCGTAACCTTTACCCTTTCCAAACCTCTCTTAAAAATAACACGACCATCAATTTAAATAATTAACTAATAAAGTATTAGGAATCCTCCTCGAGTTAAATATCCTGCACGACTTCACCTCTTTTCCTCTCTTATCAAATATCAAAATATTCTTATCGCACCACAAGCCAAAGTCAAACAGCTACCCTCCCTAAGCTTCTTACCATTTTCTCACTAACCGCAAAATTCTCCTGGAATAAGCCAACCTTATTATAAGGGTGAATTCTATCATTGAAATTTGCCTTTTCTTTTAATTTCTTGCTCAAAACAAATCACCAACACCTGATGATCTTGAAAAATGGGGTCGACATCGATTGCATCTAATTTATTTATGCTCCTTATGTTGAAATGGCTCTGCTGTAGATGGACTTGTCCAACTAGTGTAGCCTCCTTTCTTAAACTTTTTGATTTATGGGATTTTCTTTGATTTGAGCGTCAATATGTTGATATACGTTAGAATTTTAAAGCATGTCTCACTCTTCATTTTTATCTTTACCTATTACACCAGGTTTTACCCCTTTAGGGCTCAATGGTCAAAATCCCAGCTTGATCAACTTAGAAAGAATGCTTATTATGGTGATGTTTGGTAAGAGAAATTTGTAAAATAAGTAGAGAAATATATATTAAATAAGTGAAATAGAATGATAGAATAAATAGATTCATCTATTTACAAGATTTGATAAATTAAAATTATTCTAGAAAAGAAGTAAAATAATTTTATCACAAATTAAAATTTTTTAAACCTAAAGTAAATATTAATTAGATCAAGTGAAGCAAGTAAAGGTTAAATTCACTTGACACTCGCCTACCAAACACCCCCCCCCCGTAAGCATAAGCTAACACATGTAATCACACGCTGTCAAAATGGAGGATCAACCAACCTCCCCTTCCCGCCCACTATGATCCACCGCTTCCACCCACACCTCACCGGTTCCAACCGCACCTCCACACGCTTCCTTATACGCGGCCTCACCAACTCCATCACCCGTCATTACGTTCGCCCCCGCGAGGGGAACCCCGAGAACCTCCACGTATGGCTGATCAAGTCCGGACACGAGCGGGACCGGTTCCTCGCCAACGCTCTCGTAGATTGCTATGCAAGATTGGGTGAATTTGGACACGCACTCAAGGTGTTCGACGAAATGCCCGACAAGAACACCGTCACCTGGACGTGCTTGATCTCGAGGTACGGCCAACATGGCTTTCCGACCCAGGCCTGCGGACTCTTCGGCTGCATGGTTTCCTCGGGTTTCGTTCCCACCCAGTACACTTTCGGCAGCGTGTTGCAAGCTTGCCGTGACTCGGGTCGTGGCCTCTTTGACGTCGGCGTTCAGGTTCATTGCAGGGCACTTAAAATGGGCTATGACTTTGACGAAGTCGTGTGCAATTCTCTGATTACCATGTATGGAAGTTGCTCTTATGACCCCGTAAACGACGCGTTCAGTGTGTTCCGCGATGCACCCAAGGAGAGTGTGGTGTCTTGGAACTCCATTATCTCCGCGTGCTCCAAGCACGGCGATGTCATGTTGGTTCTTGAGTTATTCTCCTCAATGCAAAGGGGCAGATTGAGTCTCAGTTTAAGACCCAACGAGTATACCTTCGGTAGCGTGATAACCACGACGAATTTTTGTTCGTCGCCTTCTCATGTTCTTGTTCAAGTACTTGCAGGAGTTGTTAAGGATGGTTTCTCGAGTAATTTATACGTGGGCAGCGCATTGGTGAGTGCCTTTGCTAGAGCTGGGCTGGTGGATAAGGCGAAAGATGTCTTCCTAGGAATGCTGAATAGGAATGCAGCATCCATGAATGGATTAATGGTGGGCTTGGTGAGGCAGAAGCATGGCGAAGAGGCAGTAGGGATTTTCAAGGAAGCGAGTTGCTCGGTAGAGATAAATGATGACTGTTATGTGGTTCTGCTTAGTGCATGTGCGGAGTTTGAATCTCCCAAAGAGGGGAGGAGGAAAGGGAAGGAGATCCATGGGCTTGCAATCAGGATTGGCCTGGATTATTCTAGTGTAGCCATCGGAAATGGGTTGGTTAACATGTATGCGAAATGTGGATCCATCGATGATGCGTATTCGGTCTTTAGGCTCATGGGTGTCAAGGACCAGGTGTCTTGGAGTTCGATAATCACTGGACTTGATCAGAATGGATGTTGCAAAGAAGCATTATTAATCATCTGTGATATGCGAAGAAATGGTGTGCTGCCTTCGAATTTTGGGATTATAGGTTCATTAAGTTCTTGTGCAGACTTGGGGCTTCTAAAAGTGGGTTTACAACTGCATTCTGACGTTGTTAAGTTAGGTCTTGATTTAGATGCCCCTGTTTGCAATTCACTTCTGACAATGTATGCGGAATGTGGTGGCATTTCTGACTGCTGGAAAGTTTTCAACTATATGCCTCAGCACGACTTGGTCTCATGGAATTGCATGATTGGGGCACTTGCAGGTATAGGGGCATCAATTTCAGAAGTTGTTGGTGTTCTGATGAATATGATGCGAAGGGGATGGCATCCAAACCAAATTACTTTTATAAATGTTCTTTCAGCACTCTCGCAAGTATCAGCTCTTGAGCTGGGATGTCAACTTCATGCTCTGATAGTGAAGTATGGCTATGCAGACGACAGGCCATTGGAAAATGCTTTAATTTCATGCTATGCGAACTGTGGTGAGATGCGTGCTTGTGAAAGAATCTTTTGCCGCATGTCCGAGAGAAGGGATAATGTATCATGGAACTCAATGCTTTCTGGATATATCCAAAATGAGCATTTTGCCAAAGCCATGGATTGCATACAGTTAATGATGCACAGAGGACCAAAGATTGATTGCTTTACTATATCTACAGTTCTAAGTGCATGCGCTTCTATAGCATTATTGGAGCATGGAAAGGAAATACATGCTTTTGGTGTAAGGTCACTTCTAGGAGCCGACGTTGTGGTGGATAGTTCTCTGGTGGACATGTATTCGAAATGTGGAAGAGTAGACTATGCATATTATATTTTCAGGTCCATGCCCTTCAAAAATGAATTTTCCTGGAATTCTATGATTTCGGGTTATGCTCGACATGGGCATGCAAGGAAAGCACTGGATCTATTTAAAGAGATGCAAAAGGAGGAAATCCAGCCAGATCACATCACTTATGTTGGGATCCTATCTGCTTGTAGTCATGTGGGCTTGGTCAAGGAGGGCCTAGATTATTTTGAATCCATGAGGACAAAACATGGGCTAGTTCCTCGAATGGAACACTATTCTTGTGTGGTGGATCTCTTAGGTCGTGCAGGTAAACTTAATGAGATGGAGAATTTCATAAGATTGATGCCTATAAATCCTAATACTCTTATATGGAGGACTGTTCTCGGTGCTTGTTGTCGAGTTAAAAGCAGTTACAGCATTGACTTGGGTAGGCAAGCAGCTAAGATGCTTTTGGAACTGGAGCCCGGTAATCCTGTGAACTATGTCCTCCTTTGTCACTTGTATGCTTCAAAAGGAAGGTGGGAAGATGTAGCCAAAACACAAGCTTCTATGCGCTGGATGCCTAACAAAAAGGAAGCTGGCCGCAGCTGGGTCACTTTGAAGGATGGGCTTCATGTTTTTGTTTCTGGGGATAAATCACACCCAGAGACAGAAGCCATCTATGCGAAGCTACATGAACTCAATAAGAAAATACGGGATGCTGGGTATATTCCCAGGACAGATTTTTCAGTATATGATCTGGAAGAAGAAAACAAGGAAGAACTACTAAGTTATCACAGCGAGAAGCTCGCAGTTGCCCTTGTTCTCACTCGACCATCGGAACTTCCTATACATATCATGAAGAACCTTGGGGTCTGTGGAGATTGCCACTCAGCATTTACATACATATCTAAGGTCATTGGAAGGCAAATTACTTTGCGTGATTCAAACAGGTTTCATCATTTTGATGAGGGGGAGTGTTCGTGCGGAGGTTATTGGTGAAAAGAAACAGTGCTCTTTCATACTCTCAGTTTCTTGAAATTGCTGGAGATGCTGTGTTTCAGTCCCTTGGCCACCCTGTTTGCTTGATGAGAGCTGCTAGATGTTATGGAGAGCACAGGGGTTAACCTACTCAGGCAAGCTTCAACTGGATTTAAGTGAAACAATGAGGCCAACTGAGATGAACTAAAGGATAAGTAAAACTAGCAAAACTGTTCATATGGAGGTATTTTCTAGAGCTTTAATTATTATTTTCCTATTTGAAGATTTCCTTGGTATTGCCTCCATTTCTTTTTTATCTTTTGAAAAAGCTAATGAATTATTGCACCTTAGACCCAACTGAGGAAACATCCGCTCATCACAAGTAGTCAAGCCCAACCCCAAGAGCATGGGAAAAACAAAATAGCTACCTGAGGAGTACATAATGCATCTGGCAAGTGCAACATTGTTAGAGTCTTCTCAGCCATATAGTTATGCATTCCTCTCCTTGCAAATGACACTCAATTTCTTTACAAACAAGAGTCCCTCAATCCCACCCTTGATTGGATCATTGGAGACGTCAACAGTTCTTATGACGACTTGGCCTCTAGCAAAGAAAGGTACATATCCTCTTCTAAGTCAAAGGCCACCACAGGAATTTGTGCTCTAATTCTCTCTCCCAAGCCTCAACTTCCGCTGGAAAAAAAATAGAACAATGGAAAAATATGATGTTAGGATTTTCTTTCCTCCTAAGATTCATATTTATGCTTTTCATTTCTTGTTCTTGTTTCTCCTGTAAGTGCCCAATGAAGCTTTTGAAGTCTCTATGGACAGTCTATTAGGAGTGTACAGTAAAATAACATCTTGAATATTATTAGAAGCAACTTTTAATTTTTACGTATTATATTAAATATCAAAGAATGCTTAAATCTTGTTAATGTTTTGTTACCTCAACTTGCCTGTTTTTCTCATGCATGTTCCCATATTCAAAATCCTGTAGGAATCTGTCAAGTGAAAACTAATGTCTTGATTTTCCTTCTTATTTGTTTCTATTTTCTTGTGAAAGGGACAAAGGAGCAGGTGGAGAAGGGTGATAGGGTTTTGGGAGGAGGGGAAGTGGAACTGGAGTCATTTGCACGAGTAGAGTAGTAAAGGGAAGATCAAAGAGGTGAACGGGAGGTGGAGACAAGAAAGGATTGGGTCAATGGAGGATGTGTGGAGGGATGGGTGAGGGGAGGAGTTGAAAACTGGCGGAGTTCCAAGAGGGATGGGGCCACTCAGGGTTGTTTGGGAGGTAGTAGAAAAGGAGATAGGGTGCTTGTGGAGTTTTTGTGAGTAGGAGTTGGAAAGGGAGGTGTTGTAGGAGGTGGAAAGGGGCAGCTAATGGGGCTGATATTACTTTTCTTTTTAAAAGTATTGATGGAATGTCAGCCCTTGAATGGTCTTAAAGCTCAAACCAACCCAACCCATTTTAAGTTATTTGCAGCTTCAACTTCAAACTAAGAGAGGGGTGCATGTGCCTAACTAACAAAGTTTGTAAGGATATTGTATGTAATTATGATATATGCAGATGTATACTTGTAACTTCAATTTTTTTTTGTACTAGTCCGTTTTCTTATCTATATGAATTTCTGCAGTTAGGCTTTTATATAGCAAGATGTTGACTCTGCATTTGCACTGTTAACAGGTAAGAGAAGAGGACTTGGTTTCCTTCTTCCAACTGAACAGCCACAATGATTATGGTTATGGAACAGGGTTCTCTAATTCAAATCTTGATATAACAATTTCCAAGTGCTCGTTTTCTTAAAGAAGGAGAAATTAAATGGCAAGGATCTATTTATCACTAAGTCGAGCACCAGCTAGTGCAGCCAAAAACAAAATGCAAAGGTCAGTTTCTTTAAAACTTTACCCCTGACAGAAATGCTAATTTTGAGCTGCTCTTGTCATCCTTCATGGGACAGTTCTTAGATTTGGCATGCTTGTAAGACCATTAAAAGAGAAAGAAAAAATATATTAGTTTTGAGGAGGCATGATAACAGTTCTTCCTGGACATTGGTAAATCCAGTAATCTGATTCATGTAAAAAAGGTTGTTAAGCAAGAAAATTCAAACCAATCAATTTGTGAAAGCTTGTTGGAGAATGATATGGAGTTATTGCCACTCTTCCATCAGGCAATTTTGAATAATATGCAGTTATTTTAATCATCAGTGTCATGAACTTTTCATCTACCTTAACTGTGATGCATGCGTTCTGAAAACCTACTTTTTTTATCTCAATATCTTAACAGCAAAGCTATGGCAATAATGCCATTAATGTTTGATGCAGCTTTCATGATAATTTGGTACATTATGTTGCATCAACTATTGTTATGGCTTGTTAAAATTCTACTTAAGTAACTAACCTTGTAATATGCAAGTTGTCCATCATGTCCTATTGAAAGCTAAAAATGACTTCGTTCCATGTTCACACAACTATTTTAGTTTCCTCAAAAGATAATGGTTAACCTACTCTTTCTTACCTACCCAACCCCACCCCCACCCCCAATCCTGTCATTGGATTGGGAAAAACACAACGAAAGTGGGGGGTGGATCCCACACCTTGCACCATGCCAGGTAGGGGGAGAGGGTGTGCTTGGGTGTAGGAAATGGAGTATAAAAATAAAGTTTTCTTTCTAAAAATAGATCATGTTAAAAAAAAAAGAAAAAGGTATATTTGCTCAATAATTTCTAAGAATGAAGCTTTTCCTTTGCTCTTTTTCTAGGGTAGAGCTAACTACAAATGTATCAATGCAGGATTGATATCTCAGGGTGCTGTTTTATAAAACAAATGTTTGCTGGGGGAATATGATTTACCCCAATGAGCACTCTTTTGACGGGTCCTATCTTAAAAGTTGGCGAAAGCTGAAGCTACATAGAGGATGACATGCCGTTGATTTGGCATGATTTCATTCTCCATCTCTTGACATGCACATGCAAACATGTCATGGGCATAGGAGAGACTTTCTGCTGAAGATAGAGGTGCAATAGCATAAGATTGACCTTGAAAATTAACTAATCTAGGCTTCTATCAATAATTCAATATTACAAGCACAAGTTAAGAGTGATGCTTCATTCCTCGCGCAATGTGATTTTTGACATGGTAGTACCCATTATTCCCTAGATGATGGAAATTGTATGACCCACAAAGCTTAGGGCCTCAGGTATGCATGCGATTATCCCTTATAATATATATGGTTGAAACTTAGCAGGAAAAAGCTTAGAATAGGTCAACAAAAACATGGAATTTTAAACATGAAAATTCGATGTCGCTGTACTGGGAACATCTTCCACTATTTGCGGTTTCCTCCCACATAACTAGGATGTTTGAAGAATGCATTTCCAAGAATTCTCTGCCTTGTGTGTTGTCATCTTTCTTCCTGTTCCAACAACCATTTTAGTTCCCATGGCCAATTCACTAATTACTTGTGCCTGGTGTAAGGATCAATCTTCCACAAGAGCTAACAAATTACAACTCACAAAGCAAATTTTTTTCGATTGACCTTGGGAAGGAAATCTTTCATTGTGTCATGTCAAAAGACTACTAGCTGGTTCATTATTTAGAGTACATATATCTAATCTTTATCTTTATATTTTTTATGTCACTCTTGAACTTTCTGAGAAATTTCTCAATGATAATTATATCCTAGCAATCGCTTCCCTCATTGTTTGTTACCATTTGCTTTCAGACATATAAGTTGAGTAAGCCCTTTGATCATGGTATTTTGTGAGCAACAAATTTCTTGTGCTCTCTTCATGCATTTTGTTTTTGGTTCTTTGGTATACAAGCAACTTGGTACACAATTCATCTAGCAAAAAGACATCTCCCATGACACCACATGCATTAGTGTTTGCTCTCTGAGTGCTTAGCCTTTGAAACAATTGGATTAGTGACTTTGGAGGCATATTGCATAATATCAACGTGTCACTAAAAATTGGTGGGAATTCTTATTTAAATAGTTTAATAAATTAGATCCTTTTCTTTTTTTCAGAAAGAAAAAGGTGACCTTAGATTTATTAAGAGAAGGGCACAAAAAACGATACAACACTTCAAGGACATTACCCCAATGTTACCAATAGCACACATACAAATTGTCCACATAAGGTCCTCGACCTTAGAACATGAAAGCTTGATGCCTAGCGTAGCATGATGTTGGGAGGCATGGGACTCTACCCTAGCATGGGGAAGGAGAGGGCTAAATGGATTAGAGATCAAGTGTGAAGAAGCAGAACGATGCTCATCTCTATTTCCTATTAATACTAGGTTTCGACTTTTTTTTGGTGGAATAGGAAAAGTCAAGGCCTCTCTTCTTTTTCCTTCCTTTCTATTTCGGAGCAAGCAAAAAGTGCGATGCATGAAGAAGTTGAATCTTATCTAGAACTGGAAATGAAAGCAAGATTTTTCATTAGACCTATTTTTGTAGTGAGGACCCTTTCACTCCTTTCCTCCAACCCCCTCCCCCCGAAAAAAGAACCTATCAAGTTTGATTTCTCAATAATATCACTTTTTTTTTCTTTTGAAGTGGAGGCTATTAATGATGAATTGATCATTTTCTTACCCTTTTGAGAGAACAAAATGGGGGAAAAAAAAAGTAATGAGACATTCGAACAGAAGCTTCCAAGGATTACCATCGATTTTGCTCTTTTTCATATTATAAATGAAAGTGACCTCTCATTGTTGGTTATCCTTTTTAACCACTTATGCAACGATTTTGAGGTTTTGCTTGGATCCTTTTGGTTGATTATCTATCAAGAGGATCATGAATCCTATCTTTTAGAGATCGAGCAACTTGATGCAACCACCTTAGAGGTATGGACCTCTTGGTGTCCAATGGTTGATAGGGATGAGGTTTCAGTTTACTAGGTCATTTTGTTAAGTCATGTCATGGTAACCGTAGAGGTGATTGTTAGGTGTTCCTAATGGCCGCAACAGGTTCCTCCTCTGCTTCCTCCTCTGGCTTCTGCCTCGGCACAATCTTGGGGCAAGGAGGCTCTATAGAAATTCCACATTGGTGCACAGTGATTCTCCATAGCAGCTCAGCTGTTCTAATAGTCTCAAGCATGGCAGCTTTGTTGATTGTGGTAGTTCCAACGGTTCTAACTATTCTACATGAGGTACTTCTATGGAAAGTCTGTTATGGACTCTAATAAGGTGGTTCTCTGTTGATGAGACTAATCAGGGTTCCCCTTCATTGCTCTTGTTTCAAATCATTGTTTTCCATGGTGGCTCCAATGATGTCTACACAGCAACCCCTAACAATGGCTCTGTGTGGCTATGATCCTTCTTACAAGAGGTCTTTGCCTTCTCTACTCCGATACAACATCCAATGACAACCAAGACAAAGTGGTTGTAACTGCCAATTGGAACACTATGGTTGCTACATTTTAATTCAAGGGTAACTACAACATCATCAAGGCAGTGGATGTAACAACTCAGTTACATTCCATAAGTGGCTGGCTCATCGGTGCCTGGTTGTGATTCTTCTACCGCACGGGTAAATGGTAGAGTAATGAACACAAATATTTTGATATGCATGGTCCAAAATTCCCCTTCCCATTGAAGGACTGAGTTTGATTGAATTCTAAAATATGTGTCTGTAGCTATGAGAGAACCTCCTCAAAGCGGACCAAGTTAAAGAAGCCTATAATTTTCACCTTCCATCTGGCCTATTATGTAGTACCTTTCCTGAAGAAAGGATAGGTACCCTTTTTTAAATGAAGCTAGGCAGCAGAGGTGGAAAACCAACGAGTAAGCAAGTTAACTACTTTTCCTTCCAAAGATGTATTGGAATGCGTTGTTTTGCTAAGCATGTTTAGCTGTGTTAGTGAGGTTCAATAGTTTCAGTATTCTACTATAGTTTGATGTAGCCTCATATTACTACTGGGTCACATGACTCTTTTGTGTTTACACAAGAAGGGAGAATGCTTACATTAGTATGCAAGGGCCCAAATGAGATTTTTTTATGTTGTCTTATTTTATTGTGTGTGTGTGTGTGTGTGTGTGTGTGGGGTGTGAAGTATGGCGGGTAGGGGTTGTCCAACAAGGCAAAGCCTTAAACTTGGGTGTTTGATACATGAAATTACCATTAATTTCGACTCTAATTCTGTGTTTGGTACCTGTAATTCTGGAATTACACCATTCCAAAATTGAAGGTGTAATTCCAAATTTTGACAAATCTTCTACCCAATTGAAATTATCTAATTCCACCTGTTAATTTCTCTTACTCATTTTTTTCAACTAATTTTCTTCTTATTCCACTAATTTATTTCACCAAACACCACAAGTGAACTAAAACTCCCTAATTCCTTTAACAAGACAACAAATCAAACCAAACACTTAGGCAAAATAAAATCCCTTAATTCCTCTATTCTTCCTATTTCTAATTTTTATTCCTTCTAATAATTCCCCTCACCAAACAGCGACCAATTGCTTCCCATGTGAGAATCAACTTGCACCAAGACTCATACAGCCCAAAAGAAAAGGAGTTTGATGGTAGAGGTCTTGGCAGCCCAAAAGAGTACCAGGTAGATACAAAAATCCCAGGGGTTCCTTTGCTCCAAGAGCATGTTGTAAGAATTGAATGCATTCTGTGGAAGTGCACTATTCATAGACTACAGAGGAAAGCCAATTAGGAATAAAAGCACATAAAAAATAGATACACAAGAAAGGGAACAGAAGAGGAAATGGATAAAGGAAACAAATAACCATAAAACTTAACATCATAATTACAGAAGTCTGCCAGTGAAAAAAAATATCCCAAATGAGAGGTATAACCACATATCTATTAGAGCAATATCAAGCACATTCTTGTGCCAACAAACCAGAGGTAAACTTGGATGCCATCCTTTTTGAGCCTGTATGTGTATGATATACACAAGAAACTAAATTTGCTTAAGATGGTACTGGATCATCCTTAATAAGGTTGAGCATCCTTAATAATTAGTCTGAAAATTAACTGCAGTCTGATATAATTGCTGTCCATCAGATGTGTACTTTAAGCACATCAAAAATGAAGAGGCCATATCCTCTCCACGACCATTATAAATACTTCACAACTGTAGACTCGATCAAATACTATAGCTTTGACTTTCCCAGGTATTTTACAACTAAACAAGGCTACAAAGAGTGATGTATGAAAGAGTTCAGTCCCTTAAGTGTCACATCACTCCATCTTTCTTGCAGCAAGGCCTGATACCACAGCATGTCTTTCCTTCCAATGCAAAGTGAACAATGTCTCCGGCTAAATGCTTCCGAGAAGTAATTCCAGTCCTAGAGGACCATGAAGTGTACAGCACCTCTATGTCTTCTTGGGAGAAACCATTCCTGCTTAAGTCTAGTAGTGTCAGCAGCTTTGCTGATAAAATTGCCACAGATAGCTCTTGAACTGCGGGACATGTTGCAAGTGGTTTCGGATTCTGTTGGCTAGCACTTACGCAGCTTCTGTTTGTGCCAACAGCAGCTGCTTCATCTTTCATGAGCTCATCTTCACTGTCTGCAACTTCCATGTTGCTGTTGTTGGAGGTTGCTTCGCATGCTTTATTTTGGTTTGAAGATTTTGGTATTTCCTGCACTGCATGCTCATGTTGTTGAGTCACTTCCTGGGCTACATCGGCATTATCTGCAACATGGAGCTCCTCAAGAGAAATATTTTCTGTGAAGGGAAATTGGTCAAGACATGAACTTATGAAAAGAAAGAGATAACATGCAGGTCATAGCCATTCAGACCTTCAAGTGCTTGGATTAATCGGACAATTGCAGCTAGTCCAAGCTGGCACTTATTGAGGATGAGAATTTTGAGGGGGCATTGTGAATACAGAAGCGATTCCAGTACATTACAGACCTGAAAGAAATATGTGTAGAGATTTCTGATGTAATGAAGGGGAGCACACGATGGTATGGTATATCATACTTTAAGAAGAATGCATATGAAGAGAAGCCTGAGTCGTGACACAGGGCATGATCTTTTTGAAATTCCAGAGAGGTGTACGTTGCAAGAAATAAGTGATCCATGGGGGGATTGTCATGTCATTTCTGAAGTACTCAAGATACCTTGCACTGCATTATTTTATTTTATTTTATTTTTTAGAAGGTAGATGGCCTGAAAAAGAATGTTGATACAGTCCATGTATGCACTAATTAAGTAGAGCATGTACAGGATAAGTAAAATAGTGGTAGTGATTATGATGCCCTTGTAAGGACTAGAGACCAACCTCTATACCAAGTGTATTTCCCTCCAGGTTGAGTTCATAAAGGCCTCCAATAAGAGTGGCATTTGCACATAGTTTTGCAAAGTCCTTGGCAACAATCCCACAAGACGATATGTCCAACTTCACCAACTCTTGAGATGCAGTGGTTAATGCTTCAGTAATACTGACTGCCCCAGTCTAAAGGGAGGAAAAAAAGCAAGTTATGATAATGTAAAATGCACTGAAGAAATGACTGCATTTTCAGAGTAAAAAGCTGCAAACAAGAGAGTGAATAGACAACATACCGATCCAACACCAGTGCTTCCAAGCATCAAACTTGATAAATTAGCATTCCTGACAAGCTCACAAATGTTGCCAACCATATTTTTGTTTAACTTGATTCCAGTCAAACTCAAATCAGAAAATCTACAAATGAAGAATAGGAATACTAGCATAGTCAATAAAATACCAACTTTTTTCATTATAATTGTTTTATAATTGTTTTAGTAAACGCAAACAGAAGCCGACAAACCCTTTCAATTTAGCAAGTTTTGTAATGAGACTGATCAAAGAACTACTGGAGATGGGCTTGTTCCCTCCTGGAAAAAGACATTTCAAATATAGTCACAGAATTAATGAGAGAACAAAAGAAAGTTGTCACCAACAACTTTCAGAAATTAATACCTATACTAAGTTGTGAGAGCATGTGACTGTCATCCAATACATCAGCAATTTTTTGAATTGTTCTGGATGTAATAGAGCATTGCTCTATGCTCAAGCTATAAAGTGCTACAAAATTCCAATGAATGAGAAAGGTTAGCAAATCTACATAACCAGAAAATAGACATAATTTATTCACATAAAGCCTGTACAGAAGGGATAGAGCTTTGACCAACAAACTGTTTCTGTTTTCTAAATTAGAACAAAAGGAGGGACACATAGATAAATTACAAACCTTTGCAGTTTGACAATATAGTAGATAAGTAAGAACAGCAAGCATCTGTCAAACGGTTTCCTGATAGATTAAGCACCTCTAATCGAGCTAAAAGAACAGGACATTCACAAATCTGCCAATTAAAGGAGAAAGAAAAAGAAATTAATTCTTTTATATCTTCATATTGACACAAAAAAATAGGAACACCAGCTTTTAGGATCAATTTGAAACACCATCTGCTGTTTCACGTGGTGCAAAACAAAATGCAAAAGGTCCTCGTTTCAAGAGAAATAACAACAAACTGAAGAAT
The DNA here is from genome assembly GCA_037157565.1 of Thalassia testudinum. NCBI lineage: Eukaryota > Viridiplantae > Streptophyta > Magnoliopsida > Alismatales > Hydrocharitaceae > Thalassia > Thalassia testudinum. The sequence goes on along the minus strand of JAZHRO010000076.1, from coordinate 8,032,869 downwards.
TGAGATCTTGGTACCTGGAATAGCGAAGTTGGACCAAAGTGATTGCAATGCAAATCTAGGCTCAAACTACCATATGTTTGGCTTGATAAAGTAAACATCTTTTGCAATCTTTCCATCGTCTCATTTCCTAAATAATAACTCCTTTATTAGGAAACATATTATATTCATAAAAAATAGGAGGGTTTCTTGATTGACATGTTAGAAAGTATTACATATAAACTAACGAGGGAAGCAAACAGTTTTACCCAGCAAATTGTGTGAAATATCCAATGAAGCAATGGCCTTGTGTTCATGCAAGGCATCTATGAGTGGAGATATGGATACATCCTGCAATCCACAGTTCGATATGATAATTTCATCCTCCGATACCTGAGATTGACAAAAGAAGCATCAGCACAAAAGATTAAGTTCAAGGTTATGGTGTTACAAGTTATTCTGATTCCCAGAACAAAAACACAAAAGAAATTGCAGACTTTACCTCTAGGCTATACAATTTCTTCAACAAATCAAAATTTGGTTCTTCGGAGTTCTTCTCGCAACAGTCAACGTACAACTTCATCACACGTTTCAGGACCCATGCTTGCATAGCAATATAAATAATGAGGAAAGCAATTCATGCATAAAAAATGTGAGAAAAGTAAAAATTTCACAATAACTAAATCATATCCAACTGCTTTGCAATGAAACAAAATATAAATATTGCTGAGTAATGTATGACCCACATAAATGGATCTTGGGCATGGGACTATTTATTCCATGAGTCTATAAATGTATGCAAAATCCTCAATTTGTTGTCTCAGTGAAGAGAACCCTGGCTGGCAATGAATTCTAAGGCTCCTTGCTACAGTGTTTTTTCAGTTGCATTGCAAAGGGTTTTCAACAATTTATGTTTTCCATTGCATTTGCTTCATTCCACATGGCATAAGAGCATCAGGTCAATTTTCAGGCTTGATATGACACCCCCTCCCAATTGGCACTAGCAGTGTCAGTGGATCCCTTTGAACCCAATCTGAGTGCAACAGTGGCGATAAGACTTGGGTAAATGGCTCTTGGGTGAGAGTTCATTTATTCCATGACTCTATAAATGTATTTACACTCAGTTTTTTGTCCTAGTAAAGCAAATCTTAGCTTTCAGTGGACACCAGAGCTCTATGCTACAGTGATTTTTCCTTTGCACTGCAGACAGTTTTGCCCATGGCGTGTGTTTCGTTACCCAAGTAAATGGATCTTGGATGTGGATCCATTTATTCCACAAGTCTATAAATGTAATTGCTCTCAATTCTTTGTCTTAATGAAGAAAACCCTAGCTGCCAGTAGTCACTAGGGCTCTGTACTGCAAAGGAATTTCCATATAATTCGTGCATTCTATTGTGCTTGCTTCATTTCACATGGTATTAGAGCATTGGGTTGATTCACAAGCTTGATGGGACCCCTCCAGGCGGCGGTAGCAGTGTAAATGGATCCCCTTAACCCAATGTAAGTGTGGTGGTGGTAACCCGATATATTTACACCGGTTGCCAAGATGAACTCAATCAAAGTTATTATTTAGGTCATAACAATACAATACTCTTGCAAGCTTCATCAACTAGATGTGAAGAATCTTTTGCGAAAGGTTAACTAGATGTGAAGAATGCCTCAAATGGTGACTTGCAAGGAAAAGTGTATATGTAAATGCCACCTGGATATGAACATGGCAAGTGTTGTAAGTTGAAGAAGGCATTGTATGGGCTTATGCAATCACCTCATGCATGGCTTGAGAGGCTTGTCGTTGTCACAAAAAACATAGGGTATCAACCAAGCAATGTAGATCATACCCTATTTATGAGGAGGTTTGAGCTACCGTTATGTTAGGCTTATGTAGAAGACATGATTGTACTGGGCAATGATGAGAATGAAATCAACAAACTCAAGCACAGACTGCAAATGAATGCAAAGATCTGGGCTTATATTGTTTCTTAGGCATAGAGATAACAAGATCCAAGATGGGCTTATATTGTCTCAATAAAATATATGGTTGACTTGGTAAAGGAAGCCAATAGGCTTGGATGCAAACCCCATTACTACCCCCATAGAGGCAAGCCACAAATTCAGTCCAAAGGATGAAAATGCCTAGGATGAAGTTCAAAAGAACAGGTACCAATAGTTGGAAAGCTCATCTATCTCACTCTACCTAGACCAAATATATCATTGCAGTAATTATCATAAGTCAATTTATGCATATGCCTACCAATGCTCATCTCAAAGTAATATAGAGAATATTGTCATATCTAAAGAAAAATCCAGGAAAGGAATTCTCAATAACAAAGGAGATGCAAGCAATATACAGAAATGCTGATTAGGCTGCTCTTATGATGATAGACGGCCTATGTTTGGATATTGTGTGTACTTGGAAGGAAACCTTGACGTCTAAAGAAGTAAACAGTAATCACAAGGTCAAGTGCAGAAGCAAACTATAGGCCCATTGCCCTTGGTTTCATTAAGATGCTATGGTTGAAGATTTTTATATCAATCATTGGTTTGCAACCAAAGATTCTGATGATGCCCTATTGTGACAATAACTAAACCATCAATCTTGCAAACAATCTTACTTTTCATGATTGTACTACAAACCATATGGAGCTGAAGAGACACTTTATTCATGAGAAAATTGAATCTGGAATTTTTTTATCCACCATATATCAAGTGATCGAGTTACTGACTTTTTCGCTAAGGAACATGTTATATATCAGTTTAAAAAGATTGTTAGCAAGTTGGGCTTGTTTACTGCCTATGCTCAACTCTGGGAGGAGTGTTGAGCTGTGTATTACAAGGAAAAAGAATCTTGGGTGTAGATCCATTAACTCCATGAGCCTATAAATGTACTTGCACCCTTCTTTGATTTTTATCTTAGCAAAGAAAACCCTTACCATCAGTTAATGCTCGGGCATGATGCTACAGTGATTTTTCCCTTCCACTGTGGAGGATTTTCCATGTAATTCGCGTGTTACATTGTATTTGCTTAATTCCACACGTAGTATAGGTTAGCCTATCCTTGATTAAGTAAATGCTCAGCAATCCTACATGCATAAATACATCAAATACATATCAGATATGGTCATAATAACCTCATATGGTAAGAAGAGGAGTATCTGTGGGCATAAAGAATATGTAAGAATGTAGTCGAAAATTGGAACATGCCATCCTGGATATGGGATCTTGTGTAGATAATGTTAGACTTAAATGTCCACAAAATCAGAAATCATGTCATCATAGTTTAACATATCAAGGTTCTCACTTAGAAATGTTTGCCAAGAACAAGCCAACTGGAGTGGATTTTGACACTAATGCTGAAAAATACTGCATAAATAGTGTTAGATCGAACTGTTATTGGCGATGGAACTGTTGATGGCATTATTCATAAAATGATTGTCAGACATTTGTACCTACCATTGCAATCATATGATAAAGTGCTATATGTTCCTATCATGAATTCTTGTCTCTTTGTGATTTCTTATTTCCCAATTGACAGTGGATATTGTACTTTACCTGAATCATATTTGTTATGAATTATGCGTGGAAAACAGCCCAAGAAGGGCTGTCCACATGGTGAACAGGGAGAGAGAGGGAGCAGCTGGTGCTGCTATGGAGGCCAGTTGCCTTGGGTGGCCGACTTAGGTGGCTGGTGGCCTTGAGTGATCGGCTGCCTTGGTGGTGGCCAGCATTGGTGATGTTGGAAGAAGAGAGAGGGGAGAGAAGCTTTAGAATTGGAAATATTATTATTTCTCAAAGAAATTACAAGAAGTGGCTTGGGTGGCTACCACGTGGCACTGCCACATGACCCATCCTTATTCCTAACACTCCCCCTCAAGTCAAAGGCCGAGAGGCTGACGACTTAGTCTTCAACTTGTTAGGCTAGATTGCCCCACCATTTATCTTCCTCGAGAGTCACGCTCTCGATCTTCTCCTTGGACGAGTCAACAATGTAGCTTCTCGCAACCTTTAGAGTCGTTGCATCTGTGGCAACCTGAATAGTTGTTGCGACGACCGCAGTTGACTTATCTTCACAAAGCAAAGCCCGTAGCTTCTCGAGATTTTCAGGAGTTAGGGAATCCACACGCAATGTGCTAATAGCCCCACGTTGAGGTCTGTCAAACTTATCTCAACATTTGTCTTGTTGATGGTTGATACGTTCACAATGTTGACACTTTGGGTAGATATGCCCTGGGCCTCGGCCTCATCCTCTTCCACGTCCCACACTTGCTTCTGTGCTAGCAAGTGTGGAGTTCTCACTCTTTGCGTGACATCTTCTTCAGGCACCTCCATCTTCAGGAGACAGCAGAAGATGGTCTCGAGGTCCATCTTCCCGTTGGAGGTGAGGACCTAATCACGAGCGACTCAATATAAGAGATGCAACCCCAATAAAAACTTGGCAAATTGCCAAACCGCCCGTGTCTCCCCCTGCTTGTCGCAACGTAACGGCTTTAATATTTCCAACCTCTCAAACAAAGCCTCCATCTTTTTGTAGCATTTGGTCAAGCAAAGATCTCCCTGACTCGTCCAGATACGTGTGTACAAAGCTGTGATACACACGTTACTGGATGTTTGGCCGTACGTTTTCTCAAGGGCCATCCAAATATCGTACACGCTCTTCTTATAGAACATGTTCGAGGCGATAGAGGGGTCCATCGAACTCATGAGGCGATAGAGCAAAGATCTCCCTGACTGTGTAGTTCTCAAACTTTTTCTTCTTGTTGTCCTTTTGCTTTAGTGGCTCCTCGAGGAAAACACTAAGTTTCTCCTATCCTCCAACAAATATCTTGAAGGCACGAGCCCACAATACATAGTTGGATGCCCCATGTAGCTTGATGATTGTCCTGGAAACAACCACCTTGCTTTCTCCCAATCCCAACGTGGCATCTCCTACTGCCGTGGAAGCTTCCACCATCTTCTATAGCTTTCCTTCTCCGCATAAGGTGCCAAATTTGTTAAGGAAGACTTTCTATGGAGGCATGGACCACCAACGTGCAGTCAATCAACCCACACGCATAAGAGAGCCTAGATCGAAAGTTTTGATACCATGTCAAGAATCACGTAAGGTGGAGCGTGGAGGCTCCCTTGTGTGTGGAAAACAACCCAAGGAGGGCTGTTCATGAGAGAGAGGGAGCAACCGGTGGCTGCTGTGGAGGTCGGCTGCCTTGGGTGGTCGACTGAGGTAGCCGATGGTGGTCGGTGTAGGTGGCCGATTGCCTTAGTGGTGGCCAATAGTGGTGATGTTGGAAGAAAAGAGAGGAAAGGAGCCTTAGAATAGGAAATATTATTATTGCACAAAGAAATTACAAGGGAACTCTTTTATAGAGAGAACATATCCCAATAAAATAGGAAACAAATCATATCTCTAAAAGAGAAAGAATAAATCCTCAAAACTAATTCCTAAAACAACTTTTCCTAAATACTATGTTGGTAAGACACTTATTAGAGTTATTGGAGTCATTTGTCATATTTCTTGTCCTGTTGGTCTCATGATGTAATTTTCCCAACACATCTTATATAAAGAGGTGTAGGATTTCACTTGAGAATAAGACAAGTCATTTTTTCCGACTTGGTATCAGAGCGACGATCCTAAATTGGCGGTCTGGTATCCCACCCCTCATGAACCTCCGTACGCCTCCACCAAAACCCGAATTCTCATTTCACACCAGCAGGAGCCACCGTCGACCAGCCTTCAACCGTCGTCGGCCCTAGGAGGCTATTGCAGCGGTCGCAACAGCTGCTGGTGCCCGTCGCAAGTGCTATTGCTCCTCGAGTGCCCTAGCAAGGCCTGCTACTCGTCCTCGAGCTATGAATCACCTTCCTCGAGCGCTAACGTCGCCAGCAGGCCTAGCAGACCTACCTCGAGCACTACAAGGTACCGCCGCACCTCCGTGAGTTCTACAGCGCCGCCTCGAGGCCCTGCGTCGCCTCTCCTCGTGCTAAGGTCCTACCGGCGTCGCTGTTCCTCGCACTAAGGCCTTGTCTGGAGGTCGCGGCGCCACCCTGAGGTCATAATGCCACCCAGAGGTTGGTCCAGCACCTCGAAGCATCGCCCCGACGCCTCCCCTGACCTTGGGACAACACCTCCCATCGCCGGAGCACCGCCTCTGACAGCGGCAACGTTGCCACCTCCGCCGCTCATCACCTGCAAGTCGCGCTGGTGGCTCTTAGGATCGATTGAGCCTGCCCAAGTGCTGTTGGGACACGTCCTAACGCCCTAACATACGCTAAAACCTGATCTACAAGATCTCTTTAATTCTTGAGATGTTTTCTAGGGTTTCTTTGCCTTAGATCTCATGTTCAAGAGATTACTTCTTTCTGATTATGAAGTCGTCATATCTGAATATTGATTTCATATCGCACTTGTGACATCTTGTGGCAGTCCTAAGACACGATGGCCTCCTCAGACTCTTCGGAAGTGTCATCGGTTACCGTTATGGACAATGAAGGTTATAAATCTTCTTACTTTGTTCATATCGCCAAGTTGAATGACGCCAATTATGTTAGATGGTCTCAGACGTTCCTTATGACCGTTGAGTGACATAATAAGGAACATCTACTGTTGGAGATGGAACCACAAGATAAAATAGGGAAGAATGCCACGTAGAAGCAAGCTAATTCCATGGTTTGTGCATGGATCATGAATTCCGTTGAACCTCAGATCGGTAATGGGATCATGTACTACAAGATCACCAAGGAGATGTGGGATTCTCTACGCGATACATATTCTCATAAAAAGAATTCCAGCAAAGTATTTGAGATTCACCATGCCCTTGGTCGTCTCAAACAAGAGAGTCAGTCTTTGCCGCAATACTATGCCACCCTAAAGGGGCTTCTTGAGAAATATAATGTCTATCGACCTGTTTGCACATGTGCTACTCAGAGGGCACATAGGAAGGAGTATGTTATCCTTCAGTTTCTTGACGAACTTGGACCTAGCTATGAGGCTGCTAGGTCCCAGATCCTTACTATAACTGAGCTTCCATCTCTGGAGGAGGCTAATAGCTGCATGAGCAGAGTGGTTGTTAGGCAACCCATGTCAGAAAGTGGACAAACCCTTGTACTTGTTGCTACCACACGAGGAGGACGTGGTGCTTCATCCACCAGGGGGAGAAGGCGTGGTGGTCGAGGTACGAGTGGCAGACCTCGCACCATTTGCTCGCATTGTAGAAAGATCAACCATACAGAGGCCTCTTGCTGGACAAAACGTGGTCGTCCTCCCATGGCCAACCAGGTTGTCACTTTGGAGGGAAGCGACATGGTGTCTCGTGCATACTATGATGCTGTGATCCAGTGTCTCTACCAGTTGATCCAGGAGACTACTACTACTGCAGACACTGCTACCTTAGCCACTTCAGGTATGACTTCCACTTTTAAGTCTGGTAACACTGACAGTACATTGTGGTTGATGGATTCTGACGCATCTCAACATCTCAGTGGAGATGAAATGTGTTTTGGACAGGTTCAAATGTTCCCTCAAGGAGATCTATGCATGTAGCAGATGGCAGGCAGTGTAGGATTCATGGCAGAGAAGATGTTACAGTGCCTCCTACTCTGACATTGCCTAATGCTTTTTATATTTCAGAATTTTCCATTAGTCTTTTGTCTGTCAGTAGAATTACAAAAGACTTGCATTGTCATGCAATATTTGATGAGGTAGGCTATATTTTTCAGGACAAACTCACAGGGAGGATAATTGGTGGCGGACATGAGGAAAGGGTGTGTATCGTCTGATCCAGAATCCAATTGCCATTATGTATCAGGGCGAGATTGCATTTAGTGCTGATACAGCTCTTCAGTGGCATCAACGTCTTCGACACTCATCATTGGACAGGCTTCGACGTGTCATTCCTCGTATTTCTCCGGCTACAGAAATTTTGTGTGATGCATGCTAGCTGGGAAAGCATCACAGGACCAATTTTCCTCCTAGTTCATCTTACAGTTCTAATGCTATTTTTGATTTACTGCATATGAATATATGGGAACCGAGTCGTATCCTGGATAGACTGAGTCAGATTTTATCTATTTATTGTAGATGATTTTTCCAGGATGTCATGGTTATTTCTTTTGAAAAATAAATATGATGTTGAATCAGTGGTCGAAACATTTAACTTATAAGAAAAGACTTAGTTTTCTACTGTTGTGAAGATTGTGCGATCTGATAATGTTTTAGAATTAGGTACATCTAAGTTGGCAGGCTTTTATAGATCTCTTAGGATTGTTCATCGACATCCTATCCACATACGTCACAACAGAATGATGTAGTAGAAAGAAAGCACCGTTACGTGCTTGATGTGGCTAGAACATTATAGATCCAGCACAATGTGCCACAAGTGTATTGGGGAGATGCAGTGTTGACTGCATGTTATTTGATCAATAGATTGCCCAACTCAACCATACAAGAACAAGTTCCATGGCTGGTTCTTTATCATGAGATTCCACCTCACATGTTTGGCTGTGTTGCCTTTCTTCACATTCTTGGACCTAGCAGAGAAGTTGGCTCCAAGAGCAGTGAAGTGTGTTTCTGGGATACAGTAGCATCCAGAAAGGATACAGATGCTATGACTCACGTGGTAAACAACATTATGTGACTGCATATGTCACATTTCATGAGCTCATTCCTTATTTCTCTACAGATGGTCATCAGGTGACGTTTGAGAGGAATTTAGCTCCTATGCCTGTTCCACCAGTTCCCTTGGAGCAAATCCCTATTACACATCATGAGGATATACATACCACAGAGATTTCTATGAGGCAGAGAGCAAAAAATACTCAAGTATATAGGTTACCTGTGACATACAGACAGCATACATGGCGACAAAAACAAACCTCCATTACACCTCAGCCACCTGTCTCCTCCCTTAGTCAGGTATGTATTAATACTGACGTGAGTTTTCCTAGTGGTACTTGTGTAGGTTTCTCTGATGAGTTTCATACTCCGATTACTGAGCATAGTGAGGAGGATCTTGATCTCCCAATTGCTATTCGGAAAGCTCCATGCAACTATGCCCAGTATCAAAATGTACAGACAGTCTCCACTGCCAACCTCGGTAGTTCCTTTGCTGCTTTCGCAGCGGCACTATCTAGAACATATGCTCCTACCTCCCATCAGCAAGCCATGCTGGATCCAAACTGACGTCAGGCCATGGAGGATGAAATGGCTGCTTTACAGTCTAGAGGGACGTAGGACTTGACTACCTTACCTCCTCATGCCAAAATAGTTGGGTACCGTTGGGTCTTTGCCGTTAAATACAACCCAGACGGCACAATCTCTTGCTACAAGGTAAGATTGATGGCAAAGGGATACCTTCTCTCCGGTTGCTCGACTGGCTATTGTTTAGATTTTGATGTCTATAGCAACTCATTGTGACTGACCTCTTCATTAGTTGGATGTCAAGAACACGTTCTTGCATGGAGATCTTCAGGAGGAGGTCTATATACAACAACCGCCTGGGTTTGAGGCTAAGGGGGAGTGTATATGCAGATTGAAGAAAGCAATCTATGGCTTAAAGCAGAGTCTAAGAGCATGATTCCAGAGACTCTTGAAGGAGGTACATGTAATGGGACTTGTAAAGTCCTCTGCTGATCACTCTTTATTTATTAGGAAGAGTAAAAGGGAAGTGGTTGTACTTTTTGTTTATGTGGATGACTTAATCCTCTCTAGAGATGATGTTGCTGGGATAACTAAGATAAAAAAGAAGTTGGTTGATGCCTTTGTGATGAAGGATCTGAGCGAGCTTAAATATTTTCTTAGGATTAAAGTGGCACGTAGCAAAAAGGGCATTGTTCTTAATCAACGGAAGTATGCTCTTGATATCTTACAGAAAACAGGAATGATGAAGCTCAAACCTACCAATATACCTATGGATCCTAAAGGACATCTCTATGATACTAAGTCTCTGCTTATAGATAGCAAATCATATAGGCAGTTGGTCGGTAAATTACTGTATCTTACTATTACACGTCCAGATCTTTCCCTTGCAATAGGAAAGCTCAGCCAATTCATGGACAAACCGACCAAGCAGCATTGGGATGCTGCTATACAGGTGCTTTGGTATGTGAAGAAAACACCTAGCAGGGGTGTTTTATTTCAGAGGGACACATCAATGAGTGTTGTTGGCTACTCTGATGCCGACTATGCAGGGTGCATGATAGACAAGAAGTTAACAACTGGATTCTATACTTATGTGGCAGGCAACTTAGTGACATGGAGAAGCAAGCAGCAGGTGATATCTAGGTCTAGCGTAGAATCAGAGTACAGAGCTATGCCTCAGACAGCTGCAAAGATGGTTTGGGTCAAATCTATTCTACATGATCTCTATATTTAGGAAGAGGGACCAATGGAGATGAGATGTGATAATCGTGCTGCTACTTATATTGCCAGCAACTCAATGTTTCATGAGCGGATAAAACATGTTGAGGTTGATTGCCACTACACTAGAGACTTGATACAGCGTGAAATTATCTACACTTCATCTATATCATCTGAAGATCAGATTGCAGACATATTCACAAAGCCACTTGCCAGATCTACTTTTGATAAATGTTGTTCCAAGTTGAGCATCATTGATATATATGTTCCAACTTGAGGGAGAGTATTGGTAAAACACTTATTAGAGTTATTGCAGTAATTTGTCATATTTCTTGTCCTGTTGGACTCATGATATAATTTTCCCAACACCTCTCCCTATATAAAGAGATGTAGGATTTCAGTTGAAAATAAGACAAGTCATTTTCTCCGACATACTAAAAATAACAAACTTAACATTAAAGTAAAAACCCAAAACTTAGTCCCTTAGACCTCTTGACCGTCTGCCTTGAGGGCCTTTTATTGCCTGCCATGTGGCATTGCCACGTCGCCTAGGTGGTTGCCATGTGGCACTGCCACATGGCCCATCCTTATTCCTAACACTATTTTTCTTAAAGGAGATGAGTACTAATAAAACATCGATTGCAAGTTATAAAAAAAGAAATAGGAATCTGTTGCATGATAGAGATTTCTCTTATGCTGCAAAAGTTGATAAAATTTCTTCCTATGGTGCTCATCCTTCTTTCTCCTAATTTGGATTTTGTTTGTGCAGTTTTGAAGATGGCACCGCCATCTTGGCTATCAAATTTTTAAGAGGGCTGATAAACATAAGAGTACATTATCAACCAGTTGTCCTAGCATTAAATGGAGTTCACCATAGGCATGACTATCGGAAGTACTCTATGCTCCTTTTTGATTTGTCCATTAGTAAGCTGAATCAGCTTTTATGTAATTTTGTTGGATTTTTCTTGATATACTTGGATATAATTTCTTAAGGAGAAATATGAAGTCTTTCACGTATCAAACAGTTTGGAGCTTCTGATGGGAAATTTTATAGTCAAAAATCAATTGCCTTGGGTGCTGGCCTGTGGTGGTGCACACATTTCTAATGTTTTGACTTTCCTCAGTGACAATACAATTATGTCAACTCAGTTCTCCACACACAATTGAGCAGAACAGAGAGGAGCATTGGCATATTAGTAAGAGTATTTAAGAATGGTGCAGAATGCAAATTATGCAATGTTTATGGAGGCTTTCTGCTCTTCCAATTATTCCATATACAGAATTCTCTCATGAAGCTCGCACTGGAGAACAACAGCATTTGAGAAGTTGTGCACTTAAAATATATTGTGGACTTCTGGGCATTCTCATTAGTTGATAAGTCATGAACCGTACCCAGAGATGGTAGAGTTTGTATGTACCACCAGTTCCTCACGATCACATGATGGATAGGCATAATACTCACTGAAGGAATAACCAGAAGAAATTGTGGAAATTAACTCTTACATGTTTCTGATGTGTTCCGCAAGATTATATTTATGTCCATATCTATATTAACCATGACAAAATGATGTGTTATAGCAATTTAAACAAATAAAAAATGAAGTGATCCAAGACATATTGACGCTATGTTGCAGTACAAAGAGAGAAACATATTATTCCCCGATTAGAACATTTAGGAAATCTTTTCAGAATAGCCATTGCACAAAAATCCCATCTTCTAAATTCTCTAAGGAAGAAATAAAGCAGACTAGTGAAATACAACGTATAAGATGATAATATTGCAATTCCTTGCAGAAAAAGAATCGCATGTTTTAAACTCCAGAGAGGAGATAAAAAAGGAGAGCGGTGAAAGCTGTAAGATGATAATATTGCAATTCCTTGCAGAAAAGATGCAGAGATATCTCACTTTTTAATAGAAAAAGGGATTCCCCCTCCCCCTTCCCCCCTCAAAATTTTCCACATAATAAAGAAGAAAAGGATACCATTTCACTTTCAATTTATCAGTTCTAAACGGAAATTGATGCAGAGCCATATTGGGGATTAAAAAGTATCAAAAGAAGTGAAACACTTGTACTGCATTACCTTGCCAAATAAGACAGGTAGCCCACCTTCCAACGATCAAAAGCACTTTCTGTTAATCTATTTACTTTATAATATGTCTTGATGATGCCAATTCTCCCAAATCCTAGGGGAACCCCATAAAGGACATATTCGGATCTAGCAAAGAGAATCCGATAATAGCATCTAGGATCCAACTTCTTAAAAATCAAAATGAGAGCCCAAATCCAAACATCAAACCAAAGGATCTTATGCCTCTGGTAGACTCCAAGTCAGATGTCCGTTTGATCTTAAGATCACCCAATCAGAAGAGCTGGGAAGATCATTTCTAATTGCAAAACTGACTCTAGAATTACCTGATTGCATAGATTGGAAGACCATCCCATCTCATCTAAGTACAATAACCAACTCCTCAAGTCAAAAGCCTTTCTAGATGTGTAAGCTGAGGAAGTTCCAATCCTTACCATTTGGCCAAGCCCAACAGTCAGTTTCAAGTTTGCCTTGGATAGCTAAAGTACAAGAGCATGCATCTCCTAGTATGATCAACTGGGAAATAATTGCTCTGCGATACCAAGGATTGGTTGCCAAGCCATCCCTCCACCCTCAAGGATGCTAACAAGGAATGGTTCGCAAGTCTTCTACCTAGCTTATTTAACCCTGTCAAGTAGCTTGAAAAATGCTTCCTCAACTAGTTTGCAACATGCAAGTGAAGGATGATCCTACAATCCTCGCCACCCTTTTCCAGAGAGAGAATCTATGTAGTTATTTGCATAGATTTAGGACCCCCTTGTTGAATGACAATCCCAACAAGGAGCCAACAATGAAGATTACTATATGCTATGATGATTCTTATAAGCCCAGCTGATGTGAGCAAAAAACCACATAGGAAGTCATTTTATCACTTGAGTCTTGGGGGCTCAAATCCAACTCCACCTGGCAATACAACACAAGGGCAACAAACTAAAGTCCAACCCTAAGAGCAAGTTTACCACGCAGGAACAAGTAGGTTATGGAATCTTCATTCCTTATTCTTTCTCAATTTCTTTACCATGTTTGGTAGGAAAAACACAGATGTTGGGAAGAAGAAATACAACCTTTCCAAGGATTTGACACCCTTCATGTCCCATGACCAAAATTATTGGTGGGAAATATTGAATGTCAAAGATCATAGTTTCAAGAAGACGTACTACTACACATGGTAATGATATTCTTAAAGCTCAACGTGCAACAAACACAAGATGACATTTCTAGTTCTTACCATCAATAACAACCTCAATATAACTTCTTCCAGTATAAGAATCATGGAATTTTCCAAGTGGTTCCCATGATCCCAGTTGCCTCCCAAGAAACTTCAGATTTTGAAAGATGGGTAGTAAACCTGAATAAAAATGAAATTAGTAAAAAGAGGAAACATAAAATGTACGTAATACATGCATATCTCCCATCCTGTATTCATCTATAGATGCTATAGACAGCATGATATGCAGCCAAAGTGCTAAGATATTTTAAACTACCAATTTCAGGCTAAATTTATTCACTGAAGCAGGTACAAGTATGGTAGAGGAACAGGACAAGAGAAGCACATGAAGCCACAGGTGGTATCAAAGATCTTTTTAGAAAAGAAAATTGGCAGCGGCAATGATTTTCCGACCAGCTTTGCTGCATACAGCTTGGTGGAACAGCCTATGCTGAACAGCAGCAAAAATGAAAGAATTTTCATATAGGGATGATTTCATCTTCTATTTATTTGTCTCAGAAAAGCCAAAGTTCAGGATACCCATTCTTGGATTTTCATGAACATAAAACCCCATCTTCTGTTTATTTGTATGGAAAAGCCAACATTCAGGATACCCATTCTTGGACTTCCCATGAATTCATGATGATAGATCTAGGAGAAGCAAATTCCTTTAACCAAAATAGTGCCTCGGTAGCAGAGAAAATGAAGATATATTCATCTTCAATATATTCCCTACCCAAAAGCTGTTAATCCAAGGATTGCATAGCAGGACGATTCACCTGACTAAGAATTATTAATCACTGATTGTTAATCATTGAGGAAAAACAAAAAAATAATAGCTCTATTTATGGAGAATCTTTAAATCATAGTTGCATACCCTTGGACTGCTTGTCCTTGGATAACCGCAAATAGTAAACGCAAGCAACTTCAGCCTTCAAGAGTTCACAATTGACCTTGTCACCATCCAAGCAAGTGCGTACATCCATATTAATCAAGTGATCTGCAACTCTGACAGTGGCATTGCACTGAAAACCATACAATGTAGATGCACATTAAGAATAAAGAAAATTATGTAGATAGAGTAACTTTGAATGAGGAAACAACTCTAAGTCACTTTGATGGTATTGAATATTCACAGAATGCTGAATGACAGTTCCATAGCCATATAGAGGCTTTTCTTTTGAAACAAAAAATAACCACATTATTTCCCAAAGATAGGTAATAAAAGATGCCAAAGCGGCAGGTCATTTAACATGACACGAGTAGTAATGCAGGCAAAACATTATGGGGTGGGTGGGATGCTTCCCAACAACTTTTGCAAAAATATTGCAGCAGTTATACATGTTTGTATCAGGAGATTACATATAGGTTAGAGAATATATCTTGTAATCTTTCAAATATTCATCGGCAGTCAATAGACTCAATACTCAAGTATGTGGTTTTGTAAGAATAATACTAACCTAGCAACTCACGTATCAAATCAGAACATGTGTCATGCAATGGTTTGTCGACCCAATTGCTGTGTTGTGCTAAACAGGATCTCAAATTACCAGATGCATTTGTTCAAATCTGAGCAGGAAAATGTTGGAAAGCTTAAACTATGTTTACACTTTTTTTATTCATCTTTCTGAAGATCAGACAAGTAACTGCATCTGATTGAATTGCAGCTCCCACACTAATGTATAATTGCTAATTATCTCAACATAATTAAATGAGTACACTTTGATGAACTTAAACCTATTTCCACATTTGAGCAATTTTATCACTACACAAAAACAGCAGAGCTCCTAATTGTTAAACTATCACTTTAAGCACGCTTGAATTTCAAAGATAGATAGTGATAATAGGCACATGTTTCACCAAAAACTTATCTATTATGATCATTAGTGACAACCAAGTCCAACCGCTACTCAGCTAGAATAACATCAAGAATCAAAAGGTGCTGTCTAGTTTCTTGTCACTTACATCAAAATCAGATTCTATGTCAAGGATATTCAGACCAGTACTTTGGCCAAAGTGCGGACTTCCAGATGCCTCCTGGCATTCTGTCTTAGACTCGCTGGCCATTGACTTCGGAGCATTTGCATCTTCCATGTCAATTAGAGATCCATACTGTATATCATTCTGAGATAATAGATACTTTAGTCTCAAACAACAAAAGTTTTCAAGATTAAGAGGCATGCAGATTGCTAGGTACATCTCTTACAGGTCCAGACTTGGCAAGATTCTGCAAAAGCAAAACATTCAAGGATTGAGATTGATAAAACCTCACTGATCTATCCATTTCCATTTTCCAGAAGCTAGAGAATGTAAGGAAAAAGAAAAGGGAAAAAAAGAGTGAAGATCTTCATTAGAGATTATTATCATATTTCAGCAGTTATTTCCCTGTGCAATCGCCCCATCTCATCAGCCTATCCTCCATTTTTCTCTTGAGAGGGAATCCTAATAATTGTTTTTATGGGGCTTGTATATAAACCCGGAAAGTTTTGCAATTACATACACGCCCCTGCAAACTTCACTATTACATGAGTGTCATTACAAAGTTGGAATTGTATATACACATGCCCCTCCATTATCTTAAAGTTAAAAGTTAGGATAATCCTAACTATGGAAGGGGGGACTTCGGGGATTAACACTTTCCTTGGGGAAGGCTAAGGTCAGACCTTCCAACATTTCAACTTTGTCTATTGCATTGCAAAGAGAAATCAAGATCTCTAACCTTCCAAGAGAAAAACGGATGTAAAAAACAAAGGATAAAAGTGTTTCATTGCAATATGTGGAGCTGGACCAATGAAACAAAATGGAGCTACATCATGCAAGTCACATGTAAAGGAGACGAGCCTCTTTCCGCTATCAAAAGCTTCAAAGCTATTATTCTCTTGCACCACTTTGATGGCCTACCAAGCACTTGCCTTCTAAGGTTAACAGATGATACCAGATCTGGGCTAGTAGTGGCCTATGATCTTATTTCCTGCTATCTCGTGTACATAAGAAAGAGCATATCCAGAGAACTCAATCAGAAAGACATTGAGAAAGGGAAACTGGCCAGTAGGACATTAAGGTGCAACTTGATTAGTCTTTGAGTCCAATCCTGAGATGAAGATGATCCCCTATATGCTTGAACCTAAGCAATAACCTCTTCAGGTAAGAGCTTGTGCTTTGAAAGACGATTCCATGCAAGCCTACAAGTCATGGGAGGCCAAGATGTTTATATATTAGTCCTAGTTCCTCTCTTTTTCACTTCATAGGACATGAGCCAACCTGCAGAGCTAAAACCATTATGCATTATCAGTCCCTTGTATTGTATGATCTATCTAACAAAAAGACTACTAAATATCCACACTTCAACATGAAGAGCCTCCATTCTTAGTTTTAATAGACAAGTGTTGCTTCCCTTTATCATAGATAGATTTGGTAAAGTCTCATGCTCCTTTGAGGCATCGATGAGTAATAAAACAAAATGGAGGGAAGGTATAAAGCTCCTTCCAGTCTCGCACCCGTAATCATATAGGAATTGATCTATACCTTCTCATTAGTGATACATTGAATGGAAAGATGGAAATGGAAGAGACAAAGCCTTTCAATCCCATTATAGCTATTACTATGATTTTGTTTTCCAACAGGAGTGGTCTAATAGACCTAAAGCAAACCTCACAAGGACCATAATAGCTAAAACAATAGGAATTTTCCCACCATCCATCACGAAATCAGTTACTTTCTTCCTTCTTTGTCACTTGTTTCAACCTCTTTCCTTGTTTTTATGAGTTACTACTTTATGAAAAGCTGGACAGGGTGCAGCAAATATGCTGTAGGTAGTAGCTAAGGCTAGGAAATAGGTGTAAATGATTCCGCACTCCTCTTCCACCCTTAATCAACCCACAGGCAGCCTACAGATGAAAGCCCTTTGTTGATTTTGGCAGTTACTCAGGAATGAAGACTAGACTTGTATTACAAGCAAGCACTAAGCAAACTAAGTCAGCATTAAGACCACTTCCATCCAGGTAGGAGTCAATATAAGAGCTATCCATCTAAAGTGCATAGTTCCTTTATCTACCATTCAATAACTCATGCATAAAAGAAGCTAAAAATCAAATTGTGACATCAGCTCTACTCTATTCATTTGCTAAGTTAAAAAAGCAACAAGAAAGAGCTCCCTTTCTCTCCTAGCCTTGCCGTACTTGCATAGGTCAATAGGTCCACTTGCTTAGGTTCCTCAAACTAACAAGAAAATTCGATAGTCGATTATTTGCAGCAATCAAGGGTTGGGAAAGCACCCTAAGCTCACTCTGCAACTGACTCTCCACTCATCCTTGCCAACTACACAATCTTCTAAAAGACACTCTCACCTCTACAGCTAACTCCTCTCCCAATACTCAAGCCTTTAATCCCTGCTTCATTGGTTCGTAGGATTGTTTTGAGTTGAAATGCAAGAACAAAGGGTTAACCAAGGGTGTATGCGGGAAAGACCAAATGCCAGCTCTCAGGCTAAATTAGAAAGAAGTTTTGTGACCGATCCCTATGTTGAGTAAAAGCGTCCACACATGGTGCTTTTATCAATTCCTTGAGTACTTATCTCTTTTTTTTTTTTAAGTAAAAGGATAATTTCACAAGGCAGGTGACTATCCTTAAGAATTAGATTATGCTTGCCCAAAGCTCTAAGAAAATAGAAGCAACATGCACTAAACCATCAACACAGGAATGCTCCCATCTAAAGACAACCATTATGATGTAGCCACAAGGCCCACAAAGTAGCAAAACCCTTTTCCCTCTCCTTGTAGTAGTTTTAGCCAGTGATATATGTGCCACCAGCATATCACCGATACGACACTTTTTTGGAAGAAGGCATATCGACATGAAAACAATTTAAATATGCAGGTGTATTGCTGGTATGCTGGCAAAATTGTCGGCATGCCGACAATATGGTCGGCATACAGCCGGTAAGACCTGTTGTGTTGTTGTTGCTGTTGCTGGCGCACACTCCTGTTGTTGCTGTTGCTAGCGCACACTCCTGTTGTTGCTGCTACTAGCGTACTTTGCTACTATTGCTACTACTGCTACCAGCCAACCTAGTGGATTAGATCTCCAACATGGAAAATACTGATACGGATAATTTAGGGTCATCTATAACCTCAATAACCTAACATCGATACATGGGCGTTTCCACGACATGCCCATGATACGCACACTTGAAAATTTATCGGCGCAACATCAATATCGACACTTCGAACCTTGGTTTTAGCCATGCAACCCCCATACAATATCTAGTTAATATATGTATAGATATAAAAGCGGAGGGAAGATGAAAGAGCCATCTTCTACTTTCACTTGCTCAAAATATTTTGGTCACACAAGGTCTGCCAATCCCTCATTAGCATCATTTATGGTTGAGGCCAAGACATAAACTTGAGCCCACTATTGTTCTTGATCAAAGAAAACATTCTTGTCCTTAGCAAATGCTTTCGCAACCATTCATCTCCAAGTAAGAATTTCATCATTGACTAAAAGACTAGCCAACTGAGGTTGAATGCTGATTTCTCTGGTACGACTCAAATTTTGATTAAACGTAAAGGAAATTTGTTAAAAAAAAAACAGAATCACTCGCCCTTACACCCCCATCAACCAAGTACTTCCTCCACCCCACCTTTGGTTACTATTCTAGATTCCTCTTCCATGTACTCTCCACTCCACATCCCTTGTCCATCCTTGCCCCTTTCTTTCAACCCTTCCTTATCCCTTTCTCTTCTTGTCTCCTCCCACATCCAAGAACTTTACACTAACGTTGAAGTAGCATTGTGAACACACCATTAATGCATGTGACACCATCTCCAACTTCATATACAGGCTGAATGAACAAAGGCTCAAGCCTAATTAGATTCTCCATGTACAATCCTAGTATTGCATTTTTTGCATACACTGCATTAACCTTATTTGCGAGCCCATAAATGATCTTCCTCAATGCATCTTGACCCATCCTCAACTATGTCTTGCTCGTCGCTTGTCCTAAGATCACTTTCATCATCACATTGAAGGGCAGGACAAAAATGATGCTCATCCAATCAAGGTTCAATGGGAGAGGGAGTTGCTCAAGGGGCTTCGTGTCCTCCAACTACTCCATGTCACCAAGCTGGCCTCTTTCTTCCTCTAGTGCCTTCCAATCATGGCTCTCCTCAGGTTCTCACTATGAATCGCGATGGTACTGGCAATCACTATCACAACCTCGAGTGCATGATGGTTCTTGTGGCAGTGATCGTTATCAGAGTTGTACCTGTTGTTCCTCCTATGATTGCTATGATTAGATCACCTAATGGGTCTTCGACTCTTTCTTTTCTCATCCTTATTTTCATTAAAGGTGTTATTTTTCTCTTGTATCCAATTGTTCACTTTTTTGGAAGATGAAGGTTTCTTTGAAGATTAAGATTTTTCTATGGCTACTTCAAACAGGCAAAATTGGTAACGAAGGGCAGACAGAGTAGGTGGTCCAACAAATAGGACCTCCAATGCATTCTTTGCGGGTTAGAGGATAAGGATTGAAGTCATCTTTTGATGGGATGTGGATTTACAAAGGACTTGATGATGAGGCTGGGTATTCCTACTGTTAATGATGACTCCAGAGAAATTTTGGAGGAATTTTAGACATGGGATGTGGGCAGATCTATCTACACGTTGCAAGTTGCCAACCATTCTTTGGAGCATTTGGATCCAGAGGAACAACACCATTTTCAGGTGGTCAAGGATTTAGGCGGAAAATGTTGTGAGGGATGCCTATTCTCTCTTTGAATTTTGGACCCATTAATCGTAATGCCTTTTTTACCTAATGGAATGAAAATTGAGTTAGATGACTGCTAACCTCCAGTAGCCTTTCTTTTTCCTTTTCAAAAAATATTTTTCTCTTGCATTGTCAGAGTACCTGTGATTGTGAGAGACATTGACATTGATAAGAGAGGAAGGGGAGAAGGGGTACAAGAAGGGGAGAAAGGGGAGGGGAAGGTGACATGGGAGCAAGGTATGTATTAAAGGCTGAAAGGGATATGGTGCATCTTCTTTAAAATTACTTGCCAATTAGGTAGGGATGTAAATGCAATCATCTAATGTTCTCCATTTAAAATCAATGATTGTTGTCTTAGATCCTTAAGCAAAACCCATTCTGATTGACCCCAGGATTTTGCAAGGGCACTCATGTAATTACAAAGTTTCCAAGGACAAACATGTAATTGCAAAAGTTTGCATAGACATCTATCCCTTGTAAAATTAGAAAATCTTTTCTAAATCCAACAAAAGAAGCAGTGACTATAGTTACCTGAGCTAGTTTGACACAGCTATTTCGACTTCCACTTTGAATATCTAACAAAAACAACAAGCTCAGTCATTGTTGTCATGAGTGAAGCAAGTGAAAGTTGATCTCAATGCATTAAAAGAGAAGAAAATATATAACCTCCATTAGAAGTAGAAACATCCTCCATAGAGTTTCTGTGAACTGCTTGCTTCATTGCAATTTGATCATCAGATTCATCATCTTCATCATCGGAGATTACTACTCGAACTCGCTTACGACAAGTGTTCTCCCCATATAATGATTTGCTTGATTTAGACAACTCATCTTTGACACACGAACTTCCTCTCACCTTGCCAAAAATTTTTGAATTGGACTTTCTTTTCTTTGCCTTAATTAGTGAAGCAATGGGGGCACTGATATCCAGTGATTCTGCATAATGAGGATCCTCAGCTTTGTCAGCATCTATTTTGCCTTTGGAAAGAGAGCTACACTCTCTCGATGCACCATCTGAAAGCTCGCACCATTCTGTCTCTGATTCAGAACATCTTTCATTTTCCATGTTCTTCGCTTCATTTTCATCTCTTAGCAACTGCTTTAGTTTCTGGATCTCACGCTGCAGTTTTCTAAACCGAGAATTATATTATGAGAAGTTATTTTAAAACATGCTCACGTTAATGGAGAACCACATTTTACCTGGCTTCCTCAATGTTATCAAATCGGATCATGTGGCTATAGTGCATATTTTCCAGTGCAGATAATTGTGTAAAATGCAGTTTGCCTTCAACTGCAAATCTGAAAAGCATATGAATTATGCTTATTGTTACATGAAAGGAACAAGTTACAGAACCTACAGCAACCCTGGAAACAAAGTTATGCATGCTTGTAGAAAACATACCATACCCATATGTTATGACAGAGAGAGAGAGAGAGAGAGAGAGAGAGAGAGAGAAGCACTAAAAATAAAGGATAATGCCTGAGCAAGAAGAGAATTGCCTGTAACCCTCCTCAAAGGCTGCTAGTGCACTAGCCCAGTCACCAGAAGAATCTAATACCTCCCCAATATTTATCTTTGCCAAAGCTTGACCCTGTAATTTTCATGCCAGAGAAAAGAAAATTCCAACCTATAGATTACTCTTTTAAGAATGCCAAAGAAGAGCTTTTTTTTACTGAAGGAACAAGAAAATATAAATCTAACCTCCACTAAATGGAGCTAAGAAAATGAAGCATGAGCAAGTAACAATGATGAAATTAAAACCAGCTCTGCAGGGGAATGTCAGACCAAATAATTGGAAGACATGCTGATGGACATCAGGGGATCTGCCATCAAGAATCCTAAAGACCAGCAGAAATTGTATGATATGGGAAGCATGGAAATGAAATTGTTGAGTAGGCATCCGAACATGTCATTCAACCAATAACAATTAACAGCACAAGTTTGTTATGAGGTGTTCTTTTGAGTGAGGCACTAAACCCCTATCTTTTTAAGGGACCAACACCTAGAACAGCTCCAACAGTGTGATTGATGTATGCGGACCTGCATTCAGGGATGTCAATAGGGTTGGTTTGGATCGAGTTTTGGTAATACCAAACTCATCCACGTTCATAACCTCATTCCCATACCTGCCCCATTTACTTAGCAAGGAAAACCCACACCATACCCATTTACCTATTGGGGATCCGTTTACCTAATGGTACCCATTAACATGTTGTCTCATATGCCCATTCATAGATAGTTAAGAGGTCTTAGACAAAGTTTATATAAGAGTTGTCAATACATATTGTGGAAGAATAATGAGCAACTCTTGTTATTGATGAAAAGAAATCAACCCCTCTTTATATAGACAAAGGGGATAACAATAGTAATTCTAATCCTAACTAATTTGGAAATAAAATAGAATCAAATCAAATCCTAGTGATAATATAACAAAATAATAAATCCTACCTCTCAGGAAACCAATTTTCAATTATTCCTATTTCTAATTTTATCTCTAACATATATCAACAAGCAACTAACAAAAGGCATACTTCCATGTTATAAAAGAGACCTATTTCATAAATTATGCAAATGCGTCATCATGTAAGAGATAATTTAGAGAGTGGATAGGAATTACTTTTGAAAGAAAAATATGCAATGGCACAAAATCAATCAAAACAAAAGTGCTACACCTAATCAAGTGTATGAGTTTGGGGATACCAAAACCCAAATCCAATTGGAGATGGTTTAGTGAACCCAAACCCACTCATTTATGAAACAAAGCAGGAAAAGCCCACTCCAATCAAGTTAGGTTGGGTCAGATCCCCAATGAGGAATACCATATTCACATCCCTACCTCAATGAAAGAGGATGTGTGGGAAAGGTGAAGAAGGGAGAGTGGAGAGGAAGAACTCATGAGAGAGGAGTGAACTCATGAGAGAAAGGATGATCAAAATGTCCACCATCTCATTAAAGATGTGATGCTTACGATTAAGAAATCAGTCCATAATATGGGCTAGTCACAGATGAATGGTTCCAATGGCTATCCAAGTGTTTGCTTCTAGCAATATCAAGTATCTTCTCCTATTGGGCACATTCTAGATGGCATAGGCCAAGGCCTTTTTACCTCATTATTTGCACTCACTCTCCTAATCGGCCTAACAGAAGGTCAGTTAGGAGTGTACCATTCATTGCTGCACATATCATCGATTTTGTCTTCACTAATTGCACCAGAGTTGAAGTGGTCAAAGGGGAAAGCAATTGAGAGAGTTGACAAGGTCAACTGAAATGATTGAAAGAGTCAACTGCCAATTAATAGGTAACTTGGGCCATAGATTGGTTGAATAGTTAAAGGACAAATGGATCCAATTGGCAAGAGGCCTAGCAAGTTGATCAAGATTAAGAGGAATCGACTAGGGACAAGGTAATGTCAATAGAGGTAACTATCTAGGTGCACATTTTCTTTTGAAAGGAACTAACTAGCTGACCAAAGAATCCATGCACAAAAGGAAATGTGGCAAAGAACCATGTATCTTAAAATTTCATACTTTAGCTTTAAGTGGAAAGTATCTAGTCTTCCCAAATTATAGAAGGTAAGTAATTCCAGCTTGTTGATCCAGGGAATAGATTTCTTGATTGTTATTTCATACTTTAAAAGAAGAAAAAGGATTGTCTAGCTTTTAAGAAAGTTGCTCATCATCCCTCTAGATAAGAGGGTTATTTCTTGAATCTTGACCCTTTAATGAGGTAGAAGGCATGTCCCAACCCTTCAATTAAATAAAAAAATGTGCTAGCCATGGCATTTCTTAATTCTTGGGTTAGGCAAACTAAATTTTCCTCAATAAAGAGTAACCTAGAAATCTTGACCTTTTGGTCAGGTATGACATTTTGCCTAGTGTAGATTCTAGAAGAGGTATCAGTATGTCAAGTGACTTGACATTTCCCCCACTATAAGGTAAGTACTCCGTATAGGTCAATTTTGATGATTCTCCACCATGGAGGAGCTACGCAGTGATTTTAATCGGTGGTTGATACTTCTCATTGTAGAAGGTTTACTAAGTGAAATTGAGTCATTTAATTGGGTATTGCAACTTTTCCATCATTAAAAAGGTTACTTAGCTGGGTGACTTTCCCTTTAGACAAGGTACACAAAAAGCTAAGCACTTTAAGATTTAGCATCTCCGTTGTTGCAATAAAGTACTTGGTAGGAAGATCAAGCAACAAGTATGATAGCAAACCTCAATGGTCAATCTTTAGAAGGCATAGGACTGGTGACCCCCAAGACGTGGCCCAAGGAGGCCCCTGCTAAGCTTAACTCAAGTATGTCAAATCCAAGGATTTACTTTTGGATCTTAGCCTTTATCTCACAAAATTAAACCAACTCATCAATCTAAGTGACATTGTCATGGAATTTGTTGGCTTTGCTAAATATGCTTTCTGAGATATCGTGTCTGATGCCATCCTTGCCCCTACTTGGGTCCTTTAAATAAAGAGCAAGGAGTGTTAAAATATTCATTCTCATCAAACCAACAAGATGACATCAAATGTTGCTAAACAATGGCCAATGATGTCAATGTCAATGCTAGTGAAAAAATAAAAACAAGGATGCATTACCGTCACCAATTGACTGCTGTAATTAATATCAATGATGTCTAATCAATGAGATAAGACATGATTCTGAAAGACTTTTAATTTCACTTTTGAATTTGACAATCTTTGAGTGCATTTCTTGATACAGGAAGCCTTTACACACATTCTAGGGATCACACTACTAGCCTAACATGTATTCCATGGCTAACAACAAGCAATCTGCAACCCCCTTACAAATGCACCTTGTTGCAGTTCTACCAATTTGCGCAAACTGTATGGTAGAGATTCAAAGTTTCTCATTTTTCGTATGGGAACTATGAATTTTGGTGCGTAAGGATTTTGCACAATTCAATGAATCCAATTCACTCGGAAAAATCAAAACTAAGGAAGAAAATAGAAGTTTAAGATAAGCAAATTGTTGATACTCATATTTATCTAGTATTTTATTATTTGTTATTTCTTTATGGATATATACTATTATTTACTCATACCTCTCTCTCTATAAAGAGGTATTGGGTTCTTTTCAATGAAATGGGATGATTTACTCTCTTCTACTTGATACCAGAGCGATAATTCTAGATCGACGTTCCAATATCCCACCCACACAGCCTCCTCACACCTCCACCAAAAACCCTAATCTCCGGGGCATCAACTATAGGTCGCCGCCACTCCGACGATCAGCCGCCAACACGGCACGCCACCCTCATCAGGTAGGCAGGCTCCCAACGTCGCCGCTAGTGCCGCCACTATTGGTCATCCCCTCATCGGGTAGGGCCATTGTCGCTGGTCTCCCCTCTTCCTATCGCTGCTGCAGACCAGTACCTTCCTGTAGGGCAGACCCGCCACCACCTCCCAGACCTACCGTCGCCGGCGACCTTCCTTCAAGTCACCGGTGCTGCCTCTAGCAGGGAGGGTCTGTCAAGGGCAGATCTTCCATCCATAAGGGGCAATACCCCTTAAAAGCACTGTTAGGGTCCTTGCCCGCACCCTAACATGCGCTAGATCTTGATATAAGGGGTACTTATGATCCTTGGGATGACCTCTAAGGTCTCTTGAATCTAGAATTCATGCTTTGAAGTTATTTGGCTCAGAGATGGCAAGTTTTAGCCCGTGGTGAATCCCTTGGTCCATGCCTAGCACAATGCCAATCCTAGGAGGAGCAGAGATGGCATTGGATTCCGCTACCATGACAAGGATGGAGTGTGCAGGCGTGATGCTGCAGGAGCATGACAGGAGTCACTGTGGTGCAGGATGGCTGGTCAATTATGGTGCTTCACAACATCTTTGTGGAGATCAAGCCTATTTCAAGTCACTCAATTCCGTTGTACTAAGAAGAATGGAAAAGGTTGCTGATGGCAGGCGCGCTCCAGTTGTTGGTCAGGGGAAAGTTTCTGTGACCCCTACATTGCAGCTGTCGGGAACACTACACGTACCGGAGTTTTCCATGGGACTGTTTTCTATGAGCAGGTTCACGAAGGATCTTCATTGCAGGGTTATTTTCGATGAGATGGGATGCATTGTCCAAGATAAGTTTATTGAGAAAACCATTGCCAGAGGTACACAGGAGAATGGCCTTTTATCACCTTGACCAGAAGCCTTTCGCTGGAGCCAGCAGATATGGTGGTGGGAGTACCTTATAGTGGCACACTCGTCTAGGTCATCTGCCTCTGGATCGCCTTAGGAAGGTGATTCCACATATTTCGCCTACCATGATTTTTCGATGTGATGTGTGCCAATTAGGTAAGCATCATCGATCCTCCTTTCCTGCCAATACTTCTCCTGGATCAGCAGCTGCTTTTAAGCTACTCCATATGGATGTCTAAGGGCCAAGTAGAGTTCCAGACAGGATGGAACATTGGTATTATCTTGTAGTAGTTGATTTCACCAAAGCATCTTGAGTGTTCCTTCTGAAAACCAAGATAGATGTTGGACATACCATAGAGACTCTTCTCTTGGAGATCAAGACACAGTATTCTGTCATGGTGAAGATTGCACGGAAGAAAATGCCCTCGAGTTTTCCACTGCTAGACTTAATGAGTTTTACAAGACTCATGGGATTATTTATTAGACCACTTGTCCCCATACTTCACAACAGAATGGGGTAGCAGAGAGAAAACATAGACACTTGGTAGAGGTTGCACGCACTCACTTATCCACCACAGTGTTCCACAAAGATACTGGAGGGATGTTGTTTTAACAGCGTGCTACCTCATTAACAGGATGCTGAGTTCAGTCCGTCACGAGCAGATACCGACTCTTCTGTTACATCCAAATGGAGAGTTTTTCACGTGTTCCCCAGGACCTTTGGATGTGTTGCTTTTATTCATGTGCCAACACCAGGCCATGACAAGCTTGCTCCTTGCGTTGTTAAGTGTGTATTCTTAGGGTACTCCAGGAGTTAGAAGAGGTACCGATGTTATGATCCCATCCACCACAGGCATTATATCAGTGCTAATGTGACTTTTCATGAGACGACACCATACTTTTCTGTTGCTGGACAGACGAGTGTTCATGATGATACTGCTCCTATGCCTATTCCCTCCAGTTCCACTTGAGGCGATTCCAATCTCCACACCTCTGCCAACTTCTTCAGGGTCTACTACCCTTTTGAATGACTACCAGAGATTGCATGATCCACTGCAAACATATAATAGACCTCATGCGACACTATAGAGGCCTCTACCCACACCAGTGACTGATCCACAGGCAATTGAGATGGACTTTGATGACAGATATCATCTTGTTAGACCTGATCCCCTTGACAATGTAGATCACCTGAGTAGTGAGGTACCCTCTACAGAGACTCAATCAAAGATACCGGATGAATCCGATCTTCCTATTGCTATTAGGAAAGCACCTTGCATGTGTGAGTATAGATATCGGGTTGCAAGAAGTTGGCTACAGATGGTCTTGGTTCTCACTTTAGCAACTTCTGCCAGGCACTTACAGCTTCACCCATTCCGTCTACCTACCAGCAGGCCATATTTGATCCAAAGTGACGTCAAGGCATGGAAGACGAGATGACAACACTTCAAAGCAAACAGACTTAGGATCTCACCTTCCTACAGGCATGCGACTGGTTGACTCCAAATGGGTCTTTGCCTTGAAATACAATCCTGATGAGTCTATTTCAAGGTATAAGACTAGGTTGGTGGCAAAGGGATTCACCTAGACATATGGGGTGGACTTCTTTGATACTTTCTCTCCCATTGCGCGGCTTACCACTGTTCGGGTACTCATCTCTATTGATGCCCACAGAGATTGGCGGTTACACCAACTTATTGTGAAGAACGCTTTTCTCTACGACAATCTTCAAAAGGAGGTTTACATGTAACAACTCCCAGGTTTTGAGATTAAGGGCAAGTGCGTGGGCAGACTCAGGAAGGTCATTTATGGCCTAAACCAGTGCCCAAAAGCTTGGTTTCAGAAGCTCTGAGATATGTTGTAGAGGATGGGGATGCAGATATCCTCTTTAGATCATTTTTTGTTTGTCAGGAGAACAAAGAATGGCATTGTAACACTACTGATTTATGTAGATGACATGATTATCATCGACAATGATAAGGCTGGGATAAGACAGGTCAAGGAGTCTCTTGCACAGCAGTTTGTTATGAAAGATCTAGGCCAGCTTAGATACTTTCTGGGGATCGAGGTTGCTAGGAGCAAAGATGGGATTGTTCTTTCTCAACGCAAGTATACGTTGGACGTCCTTCAGGAGATAAGAATGCTGGGGTCCAAGCCAGCCAATATTCCTATGGAACCCAAGGCACATCTACATGAGGCAGAGGCAGTTGATAGCAGAGCATACAGACAGCTTGTGGGCAAGCTGTTGTACCTGACCATTACCAGATCAGATATTACCTTGGAAATAGACAAACTCACCAATTTATGAAGAGGCCAACGAAACTGCACTGGCAAGCAGTTATATAGGTGTTAAGATACTTGAAGAAAGCACCAGGTCGTGGTATTCTCTTCCAGAGAGGCTCTCCTATGACAGTGGTAGGTTATTTTGATGCAAATTATGTAGGATGTGAGCTTGACAGGAAATCCACCACTGATTTTTGTACCTTCATGGCTGATAATCTGGTTACTTAGAAGAGCAAGAACAAGGGGCAGTTTCTCACTCTAATGGTGAGTCAAAGTATAGGGCAATGGCCAAGACTGCTGTAGAGATGATCTGGATACGATCTCTCTTGCATGATTTGCATGTCCAGATTAAGGAGCCCATAGAGATGCAATGTGACAATTGGGCAACTACCTACATAGCTAACAACCCGATGTTCCACGAGCGCACCAAACACATTGAGATGGACTGCCACTACTTATGTCACATCTGAGGATCAGACAACCGATATGTTCACGAAGCCTCTACCTCGCTTGGCATTTGATTCATGTTGTTCCAAGTTGAACATGATTGACATCTATGCTCCAACTTGAGGGGGTGTTGATACTCCTATTTATCTAGTATTTTATTATTTGTTATTTCTTTATGGATATGTATTGTTATTTACCCATACCTCTCTCTCTATAAAGAGGTATTGGGTTCTTTTCAATGAAATGGGACAATTCATTCTCTTCTACTCAAATAAAATCAAATAATAGGCTCTATTTAAACATCCATATCAAATCACTAGAAAGACCAATCTTCTAGTGAGATGGGATATGATTGTACAAAAGAATCCTTTCTTTTATATATGAACATGATTGATATAATTCCATTTCACCAATAAATAATTATTTGAGCATCATATCATTGTTGGAATCATTTTCAAGTTTGTATTCATCATATCATGAGATAAGAGACATAAAATTATTATTGGAATCGCCAACTATAATGATAATTTCCACCAAATAAAGACAGGGATAAATGACTTGTCTTTTTTGTTAGAAGCATCACATAACACTGGAGAACTCATCTAGAAGTTCCTTTCACACAAGCTAAGGTAAAGGGGTCAAATTCAAGAGGATAGTAATTGAATGGTAGGTGGGTCCTTGATGCTGACAGAACCAAAAACTGGTGTCTGCACAAACGAAGTTGAAGAATATGGTAATTAAATGTCGCCAAGCGAAAAATATTTTCTGGCCTCATAGAACCACACTCTAGGCCAAGACCTAAGAAGAATTTAGCCAAAAAAACTTTATCCAAAAAGCCCATGCTTGATGACTAAGGTGAATTAACAGCTCCATCTCAACAATTTCAGTCAGTCATAGGTAGTCAAAAACAACTAAGTCGGCAGGGGTGAGGCACTCTGAAGAGTAGTGACTAGACCTTGAGAAGAGTCAAGTACCTTACCAAGGGGGCGGCCAAGGATGCAAAATGTGGTTGAGGGGATGGTCAAGCATAGAATGGAAGGGAGCGTTAAGTAGCTAAGATAACAATGAATGAATGGCGCTGAGGGTAATCAAGATTGATCCACATGTAATCTCTCCTTGGCCATACATCCTCTTTATATAATGAGATAGGTGGTTACAATTGATCAAAACAATCCATATTGAGGGATAGCCATGGATGGATGTTCCTAATGGTGATTCAGCATCTTGCTTCTAGCTAATAGCATGTGTCTTCTTCTTTGGCCCATTCTAGAGTTGACGTGGTTGAAGCCATTTTAACCCCCATCACACGTATGTCATTATAAAAGCATGGGCACATAGTCATATGCAGAGCAAATCAACTTGAGCTCCTTTCGTATGCAAAAATTCTGCTTGAGTAATCACATCAAAGCTAAGTTTTTCGTAGCCAGAACTTTAGGCATTGACAATGACTCAAAATTCAGAAAATAGTAGGCATGCATCTTTATCATAATAAATCTTATCACCTCTGCAACGTATCATTGTTGAACTGCGAAGATAAGCAAGATTAAACCAGATAAATAAATGATCCAAGTAAAAATACGTAAAATCAGCCAAGCTACTAGTGGCAGTCTACATATATAAAAATACTTAAAAGCTAACTTGAACTGAAAAAGCAATTATTATTACTCATTATGTTAAGCTTACCTCCAAATTTCCAAGGGATCTGTATGTATTCCAACT
Source organism: Thalassia testudinum (assembly GCA_037157565.1). Lineage (NCBI taxonomy): Eukaryota > Viridiplantae > Streptophyta > Magnoliopsida > Alismatales > Hydrocharitaceae > Thalassia > Thalassia testudinum. The sequence goes on along the minus strand of JAZHRO010000076.1, from coordinate 8,001,884 downwards.
TTTCATATACCATTTGCGGGCTTTGCTAGAGTTTCTGAGTTTTTGGTAGGACTCTCCAACAACCAGATATGAATCACTAAGCTTTTCCTTGTCACAGAGCTCCTTTGCCACTCTCTTCTTCATTTTAGCATATTCTTGATGCTGAAAAAATCAACAGTCTAAACTTCATCAACAATTTAACCGATTAAATGCTTGAACATTTGAATACAGGAAGCAACCTAATGATTATCACCACCAATAATTAAATGAAAAGGCAATCACTGATTATTTAAGAGTTAGAATATAATCCCTTTTTGCACTATTTTTATTTTACCGACGGACATTGGTATTTTTTTTCCTGAAGAATCCCCTATTTAAAGGTGTTCCTGTCATGTTAATTAATTATTCACTCATTGCATGTGCCATGAGGTATCGGATATAACCAAATCTAAAGATCACCACTCTACTCAATGCTCTAATATATGACAGGTGTCAATGGAGCCTGTCTTACCGCCGCTCACTTCATTTTCACCTCTACTACGTTCACCCTTCTCTAACCAGGGGCATCCTCCACAGTTGACAATTCACTTGCAAACACAGAAGAAAAAGATGAAAATATTATTAGAGTATGAAAATTCTATTCACATGATGCAGAATAAACCATCTAGCTTCAACATAATAAAGGTCAAAAAATTTTAGCATCTGTTGGACATCATCCTTTTAGGTATGAATAAATAGAAGTACTCATATAAAGAACTTGGGTTAGACATCTATACTAAGTCTATGACACATCCTCTGCTACCTGGTTAATCTGGCAGGCCATGAATTCTGTACTGTTGGGATGGGGGGGGTCCCTCAGACCAGGGTTGCGAGGAGTTTCAGTGATTGATTTAGGAGCTGGAAGGTTGGGCACCAGAGGAGGGTCTGGATGCTTTCTCCTGGGAGGAAGGAGACTTCTCGGTGGTGAAGGTTTTTCATAGGTTGGGAAGTGGCACGGTGAGCTCAAACATCAATTTCTTGCGGGACTGCAGATTGCTCTGGACGACAAAGTGCCCTTTGAAGGTAAAGATCTTTGCTTGGTTGGTGAGAAGGGAGAGAATCATGATGAAGCGATGGAGAGCGAGATGGATTCAGATGGATGACTTGTCTTGTCCTCTTTGTGGAGGAGCCGATGAAGACATCCAGCACCTCTTTTTCCAGTGTCCGTTTGTTGTACAGGTTTGGCAAAGGATGGGGATCACTTGGATCTCCTATCGGGATGCGGTTACTTTCTAATCTTCATTCCGCAGAGGAAATGCCTGTGAAGGAGGGATCACCTTTAGATCCAAAAAGGATAGGGCCAAGGTTTTGGCAGTCTTGTAAAGTGTTTGGCTAGGGAGGAATGGGGTGCTTTTCAAGGAGGAGAGACTCTATGTCGAGAACTTTGTTTCTTCGATTTCCTCCTAGGTGGTATTCTGGGGAAATATTTTGTAATCTATGATGTAAATCAATTTTTTGGAATGGAATGATTCAGGATGGTTATCATTCGGATAACCGCCCTTTGGCTTTTCAAAAAAATAAAGGTGTACCAATTAAAGCCTTAATGCAGGCCAGTTAGTTCTTTTGAATAATTAACTTCTAGGAATTTTCAATTGGATTGGTAGTAAATTTTACAAAAAGTTTAGACTGTAAACAGGTCAATTTGCTGCATTTCTAGTGTAAGATGATAATTATCTAGTGTTCCAAATGGTTTTAAGAAAAAAAACAAACATTTATAAATGCTACAAAGATTACTTATTCACTTTTATTCACTCACTCACCAAGGCAAGGCCTCAATTCCACCTCGAGTGCCTCGAGTGCCTCAACCTCTCCAAGGCACACACCTTGTTGAAGCCAAATTGAGGTGATCACCTTGAGGCAAAAATGGCTAGCATTGCCTCAAGGCATAAGCCTCAAGCACCTCAAGGAGCATTTTTTTAAGCCATTTAAGAAACAAATCACAAGATTCCCTACTTCTAACAATAACTATGAAGGAGATTTACATCATCTTGGCCGGTCAACATTACTTGAAAACCATATAACAAGCATCAGAGGATCCAACTTGGACATTTTCAAAGAAAAAAAAAGATCCAACTTGGCATCATAATGCTCACAAGATGGATGCATTATTTATCAGAGGAATAGCTAGTATACAAATATACATAGACATTTTAAGGTATGGATGAGTTTATTATATGGATGTGCGAACAAATGAAGGCCACACTTGTTGTCAAGGGGGACAATAAAGACATGATGTAATCCCCACCCCACCTGCAACACAAGAAAATGTAAAACCGAAGGCAAAGCTTTTCTTGCACAAAAGGTGTTTCAGTTACATGGGTTCTTCAGATTGCTTTCTTCCATCAGACCAATCCTAGATCATGTCCAGACCTGATCAAGATTACAAGATCTTGCTTGGTGGTTTTCTTCCAATCAAGGGTGCAAACAAATATAGGTATATCCACACTATGACATCCATCTTAAGCATATATGAAACTATTGTTTGCATAAAGCAGACACAGGCATGGAAATGTATATTCATTTCCGTTCTTTGCAAATATGGATAGAAATAATACATAATTTAGCAATTATGGAGGAACATATATGCCCTTGTACTCCAGTACTTACACAGCTATACATGTTAATACACGTATTCAGTTATTGAGGGATAGATGACTGTATTTTTGGCAACTTTGGATATAGATAAGGGTATTTCTTATTAGGTATCTAATCTTATACATATGTTCACAAACGAATGAATAACATATATGTGAGAGCATATCTATCTCAAACCAATTGTTTTCAATCAAAAGAACCACCAATCAAAATGATTTTTACATATAAACCCTATAAATTATTTGCTTTACATGTATGTCCTAAGTTTACAGTACTTGCACAGATACCCTTTTAAAGTTTGATTTCACAGTCATGCCCTTGCATCAGTAAAAGCTTAGAAAATAAGCATTTATGTTCTCTTTCCAAAAAAAGGCATGTATAAGCTAATTTGTGCTGAGACTTCAGTTAATTAAGGTCTTAGTTCCCATCCAAAGGTTTAGATCCAAAGATCTAATCAAAATATTAAAAAACTAATAGAAATGAGAATTTGTCACCTAGATCTAGCCATTGCAAGAGCTTGAAACTATTATAATTAGATGAAATGAGATGAATCTATCATTGAGCCTTACCTCTTTTTATATAATGAAAAGGTGGAAAAGTTGCGGTACAACACCAACAAGAAATAAAGAATAACAAAAAACCCCTCATACAAAATGTGTATACACTAACATTCTCCCTCAAGCTGGAGTATAGATATCAATCATGCTCAGCTTGGATACACATAAATCAAGCAAGGACCTAGCTCAGGACTTGGTAAAAATATCTGCAATCTACTCCTCAGACATGACTGGTATTGTATATAACAGCCCCTTCTGAATAATATCTCTAGTATAATGGCAATCAACCTCTACATGCTTCGTCCTCTCATGAAAAGCTGGGTTGTTAGGAATGAAGGTGGCTACTTTGTTATCACACCACATCTCCATCGGATTAGAAAATTGTACCTCCAAATCAGTGACTAGGGACCTGATCCACATCAACTCTGCAATCGTCTAAGCCATGGCCCTATGCTTAGACTCGACGCTCAACCTAGCAACTATGCCTTGTTTCTTGCTCCTCCATATGATCAGATTCCCTACCAAAAAGGTGCAGAACCCCGTAGTGGATTTTCGATCTACATGACATCCAGTATAGTCTACATCAGAGTAGCCAGCCAAAGTCATAGACGATCCCTTGCAGAAGAGAAGACCTTCCAGGAGCCTTCTTGATGTACTGGAACACCATCAATGCTGCATCCCAATGCTATCATGTTAGCTTGGCCATGAACTGACTTAATCTCCCCATCGCAAAGGAGATATCGAGCCTTATGATAGTCAAATATAGCAGCCTACCCACAACCTGCATGTACTGCATACTGTCCACCAACTGTGCATCCTCATCATAAAGTGGCATCTCGGGGTCCATAAAAATGTTGGCTGCCTTAGCCCCAAGCATGCCCACCTCCTGTAAAATATCCAACACATGCCTTCGCTGGGACAGGACTACGCCATTCTTGCTCCGGGCAACCTCAATATTAAGGAAGTATCATAGAGCCCCCAAATCTTTCATAACAAACTGCTCCTCCAGAATGTGCTTAATCTCAGTGACACCCTGCACATCATCCCTGTGACAATGAAGTCATCAATATACACAAGAAGCACCATAGTACCTCATCCAATCCTCCTGACAAAGAGAGAAATCAGTCCTCAATCTCCTGAATCCAACTACCTCTACAACCTAAGACAACCTCTGGAAGCATGCTCTGAGACTCTACTTAAGGCTGTAGATGGCCTTTCGTAGTTGGCATACACGCACCCCCTAAGCCACGAATCTAGGTAGCTGTTGTATATAGACTTCCTCTTGGAGATCACCGTAGAGAAATGCATTCTTCACGTCGAGCTGATGCAACGACCAATCTAACTGGACTGCCACTGTTACCAACACCTGTACTGTAAGGAAGTCTAGCAACTGGTGAGAAGGTATCAAAGAAGTCCACCTCATAAGTTTGGATAAACCCCTTTGCCACGAGACATGCTTTATAACTGGTGATACCTCCAGGTAGGTTGAATTTTACTGTAAAAATCCATCAACAACCGACAATCGTAGCCCCGTCTAGAAGTAGAGTGAGCTCCCAAGTCCCACGACCCTTTAGAGTAGCCATCTCGTCCTCCATGGTTGTCCGCCATCTCGGATCAAGCATGGCCTCACGATGAGTCGCTGGGATCTAAGTAACAGCCAACGCCTATGTGAAGCCTGTAAACCCAAGGCCTAGACTGTCAGTAGCAAGTATCCCAGTTGTCAGGTAAGTAGCAAAAGTCCGTGGCCTCTTCCGAACAACTATTGGAAGATCCAAATCATCACTTGTCACATCACTTATCTTGTCCCTGTGATCAACATGTGGCAAACTAGTGTCAGTGTCTAAAGAACTCACCTAAGAATTAGATGGTGGAGGCAAGGGAGGGGGCCCCAAAAGGTAGTGTGAGGACAAGTGTATGCCTGAAGCAACTCAATCAGATGTGGAAAGGGTAGCGTAGCAGATGGTGGTGGTGCTGGTATAATGAGGACAGGAATCTCAGGACAACTCCTAAAGAGAATAGGTGTAAATGACATGGGTGCCATATCACCCTCAAAAGGTAGATCAACAGCAAATATGGAAAAGAATGGTATTGCCTCATGAAAGGTATCATCTGCTGAAACGAAATGCTGAGAAGTAATCGGATCAAAACACTGATACCCCTTCTGAGTCTAAGTGTACCCAAGAAAAACGCACTTAACTGCTCTCGGTGCTAATTTATCCCTGCCTGATTTCAACAAGTAGACAAAAACAACACAACCAAAGGTTCGGGGGGTGACACGAAATAAAGGTCTATCGAAATACATAACCTGCAAAGGAATCCCCTTGTGTAAAGCAACGTTAGGTATCCGATTAATTAGAAAACAAGCCATCAAAACAGTGTCACCCCAATAAAAAGAGGGGACCAAGTGCTGGATCAACATGGTACGAACAACATCAAGCAGGTGACGATACTTCCTCTCAGTAACACCATTCTACTGAGAGGTGTGAAGGCAAATGGTTACATGAATAATTCCACAACTAGAAAAGAAGGCACGCAACCAAGTGGTACAAAATTCTTAAACATTATCAAACCAAAAACACTTTACAAAATATGAATGCTGAGTTTTTATTTCTTTGAGAAAATTTTCAACAATATGTCCAACAGTGGACTTATTTTTCAAAAGATACAGTCAAGAAAGACGGGAAAAATCATCCACTAACACCAAATAATATTTGTTCCCAAGTCAATCAGGAATACAACTGGAACTCCAAACAACCATGTGAACCAGATCAAACATAACAATAGTGGAAACAGAAATAGATGTGTAAAAACTAGCCCTGTAACGCTTACCCAGCTGACAAGCATCACAGGTGAGAGCAATAATGAAAGGAATGTGCAACAGAACACGTCTGAGGTGATCCATAGGCAAGCGACCAAGGCGGTGGTGCCACTGGAGAGGGGATCTAGTAGAACCAAAGCCCTAGGTGGCAGAAGCAACAACAACAATACAGCTCAAATGACATAGCCTCAGTTCCTCGTGCCCTCCATCAATCGTCTTCCCAGTGAGTTTGTCCTATAAGATACAAAAAGATGCATCAAATATAGCTCGCCAATTCAAATCTCTGGTAATACTGCTAACAGACAACAAGCTCAATGTAAAATCAGGAATGTAGAAAGCATCTGTTAGTCAGAAGGTTGGAGATAGAGATATATCTCCCTTGCCAACAAGTGGTGAGTGTCTCCCATCTACCACCTATATAGTCCTGGTCGATGTAACAGATGCTAACTGAGAGAAAAATCTCCTATTGCCACATAGGTGTTTAGACGCACCAGAGTTAATCAACCAATCACCAAGAGATAAAAGAGACGACATATCAATCGCAGGAGCCTCAGAAGACAAGGCAATGGCTGCAGTGTCTAGAGGCTGAGAGGAGGATGCCTGGGCTAGCTGAGCATTCAGCTGCAGCAGAGTCCCAATCTCTGTACTAAGATAACTAGCATCAAAACCTGAGGAGACTCCATCAGTGACCTCAGCTGCTTGATTGGCCACATATAGCCTACCATGCTTCTGTAGCCGCATGTAGCCTCAGAGTAAGTACACAAAGCCAGAGTACGTGTACCAGAAGAGCGTCTACGTCCACGACCATGTGCAGGGAAGGGGGTACCCCTGCCACGTCTAGGGATCACAACTGGTGCGAACATCTAAGCACTAGAGTCAATAGCAGAACTACGAACTGTCACTCTCCTGAGTCTACCATAGGCTTCCTCCAGAGTAAGAAGCTCAGGAGTGATGAGGATCTAATCTCTGGCTATCGTGTACTCAGGTCTAAGGCCTGCCAAGAAAAGGGAGACTACCAGTTGTCTCCGAAAACTCCTCCAGGACTCATAGGCATACCCAACAAATAGAAGTGATGCCTCTCCAGCATTCCCTTCATGAAGGAATAGTACTGCAGCAGCGTACGTCCCTCCTAACGCAAGTAAAAGAGGTCGTAAAAAACCTAAAAGACACATGTGGAGTTCTTGACATGTGAGTACATCTCACGCCAAGACTCCCACATCTCCTTTGCCATCGAATAGTACATTATCTCATCCCCTACTCAGGGAATAATAATTTGCATTAGCCATGCACAAACCATGGCATTGTCTCGGTCCTAGTTGGCATTTGTGACAATCTTGTTTGCAAGCTCTGGATCCGTAAGAATGACTTTTCCCATGACCTCTAACGGTCATAAGAAAGGCCTAGGACCACCACAGGTAGTTAGTCTCATCTAGTTTGATATGGGACTGAAGAACGGGTTTTTAAGTATCCCAACATTCAAAAGAGAGCCCGATGTCACCTCGAACTGATCATCTGAAGCCATCTTCATAATCTGGAAGCCTCCATCTTTTACCACAAATAGATTACTTCATAGACAAATCAAATCTGAATCAAAACTTTCATATCTGCATGATGAACAAAAAGCCCCCATGGACAGACGTAGGCCTAGCAAGGGTGCGAGGGAAGGCACCCAAGAAGGCTCCAAGGGAACCTAGGTCTTTCTAGCTACGGCTACAGGAGGTGCAACCATAGATCAAGGCCACCAACACCCCTGCAACCTCAGACCATCGCCGGTCCTACAGATCGCTAGCCCTTTAGAAGCACCGCCAAGCCTGAAGATTGCCACTGCGCCGCCTCAGAAGCTGCTGCGTCGCTAATTGGTTCTGCAGCACCGTCACATTGCCTCAAATGTGCCGCTGATGGTAACACCATCATAGGCCCTAACTAGCTACAATTAGTCAAGTTCAGATGGTAAATGCTCCTACTTAATCATCTGAAGGCCACAACTCCACAATGTTCTGATTTGAGAAGAAAATAAGGAAACGCGGTTAATTCTGCCATTTTAACAGCACATCACAAATGCAGATTAACTACGGGGTTACTCAAGGGTTAATTAAAGGTCAATTGAGCATATAAGACTAAAAGTGGGTCCACACTAACTGAAACAATACTAAAAACCTTAATTATCAACTCTACTTAAATTGGAAAGATTTTGATTAGGATAAAATTAATCTAAACCTCCTAAAATTTATAGAAAAATATTCTAAGAGATTTGGTATCTTTAGTTTGACCATCTGAACTCACTTTGACCTAAATAGAATTTTAGGCAAGAATTTTCCCTGATTTGGGCTTCTGTGCAATTTGCCCAGTCAAACGTGGTCAAAACTCAAATCCAAATTAGGTTAAGACAAAAATTTGGACACAATCAAAGTCCATCTTGACCTAGTTTACATTTTAACCCTTGAAAACTCTATTTCTTTCACTTAAAACCCTAAGTTTCAAGTTTATTACAAATGACCCCCTAATTTTCTCATCATCTTTGCAAATGGGCCCCTACTACCATTGAAGGTGTGAACAGCACCTCAGATCAAACCCATGATCATTCAATCACGGATTTCTCTTTGGATTCTTTATCAAATCCCTCCAAACTTGGAGGGATTGATTTAGAGAAGTTGCTTAATCCATTGAATCACCTCAAGAATCCCAAATCAAATCCTAAAGCTCAGGTGAGCTCAAGGAATTTGAGGTAATTTTCTTTCCAAAACCACAGACCAATCAAACTTGTTCCTTAATTTAGAGCTTAAATTTGAGCTCTATGTAAAGGCCCCAAGATTCCAGCGTGCCTTTTAGCCAAGAAACGATCGGATTTCCTCTTCCTCTTTCTTCTCCGACCACCCCGTCTTGAGCTCCAACGAGCCCTCTCCGACATCGTCTTCCGACCAACCAACAGTCAAATTGACCGACCCATCTTCTTCCTCTCTTCTTCACGATCGAGACCAGCCAAAGTCCAACCACTCCCAACCTCTCCTTCCTCACCGTCGTCTTGCCGTACTCCATCATCTTCTCTGCATCTGGTCGCACCAACATCGGATGCCTCCGCTCTCCTATCACTCCCTAAGTCCCTCTAAACCCTCTCTCTTCTCCACTAGAACACTTCTAGCCCCCTAGCTTCTAGGATTGACCACTATACCACCCTCTCCCCCATCTTCTCCACGACCGACACAAGCTCATGCCGATGCCACAGACCACCAAATCACTTGCCACCACCCCTACGAGCTTCGCCTCACTCCACCTTCAAAAGCCCTCCAATTTCGCAAAGTAACCACTCCACGACTCCACCGAACACACGCCCTCGACCACCTTCTCTGACTTCACCACACCACCACACATAGGCTCGCACCAAATTTCCACACTCAGCACTCACCGTAGTCCGACGAAGCCTTTTGAGTTGTTCTAATTGGGCCGTAAGGCCGTATTGTGGTTCTTAGGTATCCATCGAAGCGTCGCCGTAGCCTCCGTCTTCCTCGACGCCAACCACCTCTCTCCGACTGCCATCCACTCGGCTACTGTCACAACCCGATCCCCAAATCCCTACACGATCTGAGATCGGCTCGCTTCGGTTTATCCCAAGATCCAGTCATCCAACAAGAAATAACCAAGTAACATTCAACAAACCACAATCACACAAATACAGTAACTAAGCAAAAAGAAATTTACAACAGGGGGAAAAGGAACAGTAATATTACAGCCATCACATCATACAAGTACATGTAACAGAAGGCAAAGCTATAAAAACTCGCTATCAAGTAGTAAAACTAAGGTTATGCTCGACTAGGTCCAGTGTCCTCAGCAACCGATGGCTCGAGCTACTCAAATCCCTGACCTGTACAAAATTTATTTAACTGGAGTCAGCTAACGCTGAGTAGAGTGGTGGCTAAGAAGTAACATGCATTTAACATAAAATTTTCCATTTTCCAATTGTATTATACATGTGGACGCGTAGAGATCTCTAATTAGGATTTGTTAATTAATCTTCTGATTCCCTATAGGAACGATTTTGCTTGCAGCTTCCCGTAATATAGGATGCCCACGTGGTACTCTCCTAGCCAGGGGAGTCCCACCGTGGTAGTCTTATACTCGGTCTACCACCCCGAGGTCACGGTTGTAACGTAACAGTGACTACAGCACACGTGATAAACTCACGAGTAGCTACCCCGCACTAGCATGCGGTCAATCGTTTCCGCTAGCAGGTACGTCTCAACATACAGTGCGAAACAGTATAGGACCTTACCCTCTCAAAACAGAACAGAGGTCTTGCCCTTCAGGGGTCTTGCCCCTCCTCAGTCTGCATACCCTCGTCTGACGACCTCGGTTTGCCCAATGGGCTGATGAGAGTCGGTGTAGGGTGGCCATACCTAGCCTCGAGCCCCCTGAGGTGGATAGCTCCCCCTACACTAAGTAGCTCACCTCGGTACCACGTACACGAAGACCAGTAAGAGTCGTCGTAAAGTGGCCAAACCCACCCCAGATCCCAACCCAAGGGCAGTAAGCTCCCTTCTACACTACAAGGGATAGTTGCTCTCTTCGGTACCACGTACACGAAGGTCAGCTTACCTCCCTTAACAGCTGCCCATAGGTAGCAAATTCCCAGAACCATCCGGTTCTCCGTAGTACGGTGTTCTTATTTACATTTCCCATGAGGTTCGTACAGAAGTTTCTTTTTCACATCCGAGTTGGAATGTTCGGAACAAGCAGTTCAATTTCCATTTTATTACAGTAGGGGTCCATTTTAGATAAAAAAACAGGCAGCTTTTGATTACTCAAATCATTCACATGCAGTTTCTTCTAACCCTAGTGTTCATGCCAAAACCTGGGGTTCAAGAATTTATTCTCGAATATACGTTTATTCCTTCCTAGGGTTCATGTCAAGTCCTAAGATTACTTACTCGCATGTATTAAATTAAAGATTTAAGGTTGTATCCACTCTACCTGAGTAACTGGGTGAAATAGGGGCTCGTACAGTGGCTCCCGACGTTTCCACAGGTCCCGTACACCCGACGGACTGGAGACCTAAAACATAGGTTGATTGGCCAAAAGGTTCAGAAGGATATAAACAAGGTATCATTATACAGAGAAACTCGTACGGAAAACAGAGACGGTTCGTTTGCGGAAAAGCGATAATAATAGGACCTTACACAACCCAAAACACGTTGTTAGACGAAAATTAGACATCTGGGAAAGGTCCCAGACATCTTAAAACAGTTCTCAGGGATACCTCTCTCGGTGTTTCGCTATCAGACATCTGGAACTCAATGTCGACGTCCAAGGACTCTGTCAAACGTCTGGGGGTGCTCCCGGACGTCTGAAACTGCCTAGGCTACGCTCCCGCCCTCTAACACATACACGCACGCTGTCAGGACTTATCTGAGAGAAAAAATACAGAAATTGGATCTCTACTAGACGTCTTGCTCTACCTTCGGACGTCCGGTAAGACGTCTGCGTCTCTCCGACCATCTGATTCCACGAAAAAATGACTTCCGCGGAACTGCTCTGGCTCCCCTTACCTGCAGGTGCTGCAGCAGAATGGCTCTGCACCCTCCACTCTCGCGTTTCCTCTCGCTCGGGCTCTCCGCTCTTCACTTGCACTCGCCCTCGCTCTGCTCTCGCTATGGAGTGGGCAACGAAGAGGAGGGGGAAAGGTTTATAAAAGGAGGTGAGGGGGGTGGAAAGGCGAGGCATGGCACGGAGTGGCGTCGCAAGAGGAGGCGCGATGAGGCGCGGTGAGGGAGGAAGTATGGCGTACGTACGTTCCACGCTAAAAAGCATTTTCAGACATCTAGTGAACATCCCAAACGTCCAGACAGACGTCTGGTGAACATCCCAAACGTCTTAAATGACCAAAAGGGTGGTGCGTCGTTTTAGCTACCTCGTCCAACAGTTACAAACTCAACTGCGGAAGCCTTCCAGGCCCTCAATCGAAGTAATCAACAGCAGCAACTTCCTCAATTCGACGAATATCTGACCTACTGCAACACGCGGGAAGAGCTCTGACATTAGTCCCACATCGTGGACTTCAGAATCCGCAACAACATATAATACGCATAGTGTGCCTCAGTTGTTCGCCTCGACACGGGGGTGAGATACTCATCTCACGTGCCTCACTTACCCGCTACAACAAACCGACGAGTCTAATCCCTGGTCCGCTTACCCGAATCCAATTACCCATTACCATACACCCATATACCCGAATCTAAGAGAAGGAAATCTGAGGAAGAAGGGGGGTTTTTTGCACTATACACCTTGGGGTGCATGCCAGCGTACTCTATCTTAGCGAAATTCTGAGGTTCTCAAGCTTTGAAAGGATAAGGCGTCTGATATACGACCGACATTTAACCTTGGTTTTGGGCACTATGGAGTTATTGCATGCTTGGTCTGACGTGGATATTCCTAATTAGTGGTTGAAAACCACTGTTGACTCTGAATACTGTTGGGATTAGTGCTTAATTCTAGGGTTAAATTGGTGGTTTCAACCATCATTTTTAGCTCTTTTTACATTTTTATCCCTACATTTGAGATACATTATTGCTTCATTGAATATCATTTTTTATTCAATTGCATTATTATTCTTGATTACTGTGATTAGTGAATTGATTTGCTACAATTACTCCATGTGAACGATTTCAAAACTTACAATTTTTCAAGCATATAAATTTAAATGTCACATTGATTTTCGTTACTATACTACAACGTAATATTTTTACGACGATTTTCGATGCAAAGTCGCTGCTTCACTCTGATCAACCGCTACTCTGCCTCTACAATGAGATGAGCAGTAGCAGAGGGAGGCCGCACCTCAGGTGTGTTGCTCGCTTTGCTCAGATGCACCGCTGCTCCGCCTCTATGGCATGAATAGCGCCGCCGCTCAGGAGAACGAGAGAAAGATAGGGTTTCGATGGCTTTTCAGGTGGGATATTGAGAGCTCCGATCCAGGATCATCCCTCTGATACCAAATTGGACAAAATAAGATGAATCTATTATTGAGTCCTACCTCTTCTTATATAATGAAGATGTGGAAAAGTTGCGATACAATACTAACAAGAAATAAAGAATAACAAAGAACCTCTCATTCAAAATGTGTATATGCTAACAATTATAGGTTCATGATTGGTGTAATGAAAGGAAAAATTATAATTAGTTTTAAGTATTAAGATACGAAGGAGGGGAGAAGCTAATTATTTTTTGACATTTTCCATCAAAAATAGAAAGGTTCTTTTTGGAGATTAATTCATTGAACTAACTTTCATATATTCATTGAAAGGACTATAGGCATATTGTATTGATACTTGTTCAATTCATATACTTGTGTTGTTGTGCAGAAGTGTTTGCATTGTCAGAGGCTCAGAGCAACTTTTTTCACTGGGTGATAAGATAAATTGCTCTTTGGAAGCTATCCCAAAGAGGGTTTGTAATTAGGTTAAGCTACCCAATTTAAACAGCTTGCTTTTGGTGGAGTACCACCAGGGAAAACGTGGTTGGGAAGTTTTAGGTACTATTGGAGCAAGTGAACTTGTATGGATCACGTGTCTTTGTTGTTTGCGTATATATGTGTTTATCAGTTTACTAATTTTTATAATTACTCACCCCATAGTGCACTTTCATAAACAACCCTGAAAAAAGGAATAAATTCAATAGTGCAAACAAGCTTGCTTGGGTCAAACATCATCTCACAATTGGATGAAATTAGTCAATACTTGTGAATTCCTTGGTTTCTACAGCTAAAAACTAACAGGTCCTTACTTGTGAGTTACACTTGACAACTATCACAGGTTTCATCAAGGGGAGGAGGCAAGAGGGATTAGCTCGAACTTACATAAATGTGACTCCCCAGTTCCAAGTTAAAGTTGGCATGTATTATTAGGTTGGCCATGAGCTTGAGCATCATCACAGAAGAAACCTTGGACCAGTGCACTATCCCACAATATCCCATATATTTTGACATCATGAAATCACAAATAACAAGGCCCCATAACTTGATAACCACAGGTGTGAGAATGGGGAAAAAATTGTTTGGTTAGGTGATAAGTGGTGGATAGGATGTGATAAGTGACTTGATGTTGTTGTGAGTAGGAAACTCAGAGTTACGATTGTTTGTTCCTATCAGACGTTGAGTTGCCATTTACTATCTGCTTGGGTGGCAGGATAAGTGGTGAACTAAATGTGATAGTGAGTTATTTTTTTTGTTTTTGAAAGATGGAGACATAAGAATTGTATAGCTTTAATTCGATGTCAGGCTGTTTTTTTCACTCAGAGTTGTCGTACATTGGAAACAATGATGACCCACTAACAGTCTTTGTTATCCCACATGAACTGTAGCAAGTAACCTGCCTATGCAGACTAATTGGCAAGGGTCCTAAAGGTGATCATGGAAAAGGATTAGGAAAATCAGTAACATATAAAGCGATATTGACTGAAATCAAGGGAACAACAAAAGCACCAACCATCACCCAGATAGGATATGCTGGCACCAAAAGTGTTCTTTGCCAGCCAGCAAGAAATATACCAAATTCTGACACAAAAAGGATTCGATCTAGGATGAAAGGCTGTTGGTGCTGAACATTCTTTGCATTATAGTAGAGGAGAAAAATATAGCCCACCAACATCTAAGTTGAAAGATCAAATCCCAGCTCTGCCTTACGTGTTGTCAGACTCATGGGTTTCACCCAAATTCACCCAGTCGGTTGTGTGTTTGTGTGTGTATGCATGCACATGTGCGTGTGTGAGAGAGAACAGTCAAAGGATGCTGTATCTTTTTCATGGGTTATGATTCTGTGGTGGAGTACCAAACAAATGCTTTGGGATTGTCATTTTGAGCATAGGATGCCTTTGGAACTTGAACCCTTCTGCTCTTCACCATCAAGCAGAAAGCATAAGCAGCAATTGCATCCAGTACAAAAATAAATAAAAAGTAAAGGAAACAAGTGATTGGCATCACAAAATCCTAAATGAGTAAATTTCAGGACTTGGTATTTGGAAGGATCAACTGAACCACTATTAAAAACCAAGATGATTAAAAACATTTTCATGCAGGATAAACATAAGATCTCACCTTCTTCCAGTGAAAAATCATTCTAGATTTATCAATGAGAGAGTCCAAGGATGCAATTTGTTCCAGCAAATACTCTCTTTCTTGAGATGTTCCCTTGGCATTGCAACTAACCCTTGTAAGCTTTCTATATTTCTGCTCTTCCTTTTTTAGGTCTTCTAAAACTTGCATTGCTTCTGCTATAATTTTTAAATTCTCTGTAATTTGCTCAACTAATGCATCCTCATCTTCCATGCTTTTTGCAATTTCAAGAGCCTTTTGGTAGCACTTAGTTGCCTCATCATATTTCTGTAAATGATAGTGCAATTCACCAAGATTTATGAAGCCCTTTGATTCTCCTTCTTTGTGTTCAATGCTTTTGCAAATTAATATGTCCCTTTCAATGCATTCCCTAGCTTTATTCCATTCACGAAGGTTCATATACACACTACCAAGATTATTGTGCAGCCTGCTTCGACCAGCATCATTTTCATGAACTTCTTCCTCATCACAAATGTCTAAGCCTTTCAGAAGTATCTCTTCAGCTTCATCTAAGTTGTCAAGATCTATTTCAAGCATGCCAATGTTGTTGTGTGCATCAATGAATTCCTTGAGAAACTGAGAAGATTGACAGTCTGAAGGATTCTCCCTAAGCTTCCGAGCAAGTTTCATAGCTGATTTGAAGTACTTCTTGGCATTTCTTATGGCATGATGATCATCTTCAGATTTTAGGAGTATTTCATGATAAGTTCTACCAAGTTGTGTGCATGCTCTTTGCTGCTCAACGGTGTCATTGGATTCCTTTGCAAGTTCTAAATGCTTTTTCTGCATAATGACAAAGCAGCAGGATGAAAGCTAGTTAGTGCCAAGGTAGAAAATATTGAAATCATTAATCCATTCAGTATTAAGTACCAGGCAATAGAAATATTGAACTAGGACAAGTTATAGGATGAGATGCATGATGCATGTTTGGAGAGTCATTCTCCTCTATATCATACATGGAAATCTAGTGAACTTCAATTGAAAACATGGGCAAGTTCTAACCACTCATGATCAGATCTGCAAATGGAAGGGAGGTGAGTTCTATAAGGAACCAAAAACACTGGTCGCTGAGATGGAAAGCAAGAGCATCCTACAAGAAACATCACACCTTTCACGACCCAAATGAGCAAACTATGCCATTATGGATGCTAAAGTGTAACACTTTGGTAATAGTACTGTTGGAATGTGGAATAAAAGCCACGTGGATTGTCCACGAGACAGTTAGCAGGCCACATGGATAGTCCACGTGGCAGCCTCTATGGAGCCCAATAGGGCCATCGTCATGGGTTTCGTCATGGGTTCTAGAACCCAAGTTGGAGACTTTTGCCTAAGAGTCAAGTTTTCTATTTTTAGTAAATGTGTTTTAGAAAAAACATTTGTGATTTGATTTAATTAGAGAGATAAGATCTTTCCTTATGAGATAAGATCTTTGGTTTCCAAGAATAGGGATATGTACTTTGTATAAAAGAGAGCATTCCTCTTTGTAATCTCTTGAATCATAATAATATTTCCTATTCTAAAAAACCCCTCTTCCTCTCTCTTCTTCCACCATCATAGCCAGCCACCATCAACAAGGTAGCCGGGCTCCTGCACCAGCCACATAGGGCTGCTAACCACCAGGCTCCTCCTGATTTGCATGCACATAGCCCTCACGTGCGACTATTTTCCCACACCTAGGAGCCTCCACACTCCATGTATTGCGCGAATCTTGACATGGTATCAAAACCTTCGATCTAGGCTCCTGTGCGCAAGGTTCGAAATGCCAATTTCGACGCCCTACAGATGAAATTGTAAGTATACATTTCGCCGGCATGCCGAGGGCACGTCTTGAAAATGTTCATTTTTATGATTATGTCCGTCGGTGACGTAATCATTTCATTCATTACATTTTATTCTTTATTGAATTTTTATAACTGTCGGTGCGCGAACAAATTCGTCGATTATTATTTTATGAATTTTTTATGATTATGCCTGTTGGTGACGACATGACATACTGTGCGAATGTACAAGTACAACTTTTTGTATATTGTACAACTCAATTATTGTTTAATGATGCATTGAATGATTAAAGGATATTTTTGGGGATTAAAAATGCTGTGATTTGATCTTACAGGGATACAAAATGACATTTTTGTCCAAAAAGTTATTGTTCTTAGTTTGGTGTAAAAAGATAAAGTGCACATTAGTTATAGAGGACCAGATGAACATGTTTCAAACTTTAGGATAACATGAAAGTTTAGTGTAAATTTGAAAGGAAAATAGGACTAGTGCTACAATGCAGCAACAGCAGGCCCAAGCAGAGCAGCATCGACATCGGCATTGACATGCCGTCAGCATTCCTACTTCTCGATAGCTATTCCACGTCGACAAGGCCATTCCCACAAAAATGCCATTTCGATGACATGCCGACAGCATTCAAAACCCTACCTGTGCGTATGAGATATTTGACTAAACATTGGTAATATCCGCATCCAGAAAATCATCGACAAATCCAACGCCTTACAAAGAGAAGGAAGACTAGAGAAGATGGCGGAGTTAACCACGATAGTCGAAGATGCCACGCTTGGTCTGGGAGAAAACAAGGTGGTCGTCTCCGAGATCTTAGCATTCCCTCTAAGAACTTTTTCTTAGTGGCGTGTCCAACTATGTCTTGTGGGCTCATGCCCACAAGATATTTGTTGGAGGCTAGGAGAAACTTAACATTCTCCTTAAGGACCCACCAAATTGAAGGACGACAAGAAGAAGAAAAAGTTCGAGAAGGAGAATTATGTTATCATGAACGGACTCATGAACTCGATAGATCCGTCCATCACCTCAAATATGCTCTACAAAAGGAACGCATATTCGATTGGATGGCTCTCGAGAAAAGGTACGCCCAAACCTCAAGCAATGCACGTATTACTGACCTCTATACTAGCATTTAGGAAGCTAGTCAAGGCAATCTCTCCTTGACAAAATGTTATGAGAAGATGGAGCCATTATTTGAGGAATTGGAGATCTACAAATCACTGTGTTGTGACAAGCGGGGGGAGACTGAGGGGGTTTGGAAATTCGCAAAGTTTTTATCGAGGTTACATCCTCGTTATCGAGCCGCTCGAGATCAAATCCTGGCTTCTGACGGGAGGATGGATCTTGAGACCAGTTTCGATCATTTTATCAAGATGGAGATCATTAAGGATGAAGACTCGACAAAAAGTGGGAACTCCGCACTTGCTATCCCTGAAGCAAGTGTAGGGCATGGACGAAGATGTGGATCTTACTGTGTCTACCTGAAGTGCCAACATTGCGGACGCAACAACCATTCGCAAGACAAGTGTTGGGAGAAGTTCGAATGATCATCACATGAGGTTACTAGCACCTCACAAGTGAACTCCCTAACTCATAAAGACCTCGAGAAGCTACGAGTTTTGCTTCGAGAAAACAAGACGACAGCTACCATATCGACAACTACTCAAGTTGCCACAGAGGCAACGACTTCGAAGGTCACAAAAGACTTCATCATCAACCTGTCAAAGGAGAAGATCGAGAGCATGGCTCTCGAAAAAGAAGAGTGATGGGATATCTAACCTCACAAGTTGAAGACCAAGTTGTCAACCTCCCGACCTTCTACTTGAGGGGGAGTGTTGGAACGTGAAATAAAAGCCACGTGGATTGTCCACGTGACAGTCAGTAGGCCACGTAGACAATCCACGTGGTAGCCTCTGTGGAGCCCAATAGGGTCATCGGTCATGGGTTCTAGAACCCAAGTTAGAGTTTTTTTGCTTAAGAGTAAAGTTTTCCATTTTTAATAAATGTATTTTAGAAAAAGTATTTGTGATTTGATTTAATTAAAAAGATAAGATCTTTCCTTGTGGGATAAGATTTTTTGTTTCCAAGAATAAAGATATGTACTTTCTATAAAAGAGAATATTCCCTTTTTGTAACCTCAATTAATAATAATCTTTCATATTTTAAGAAACTCCCTTCTCTCTCTTCTTCCACCATCATAACCAGCCACCATCAGCAAGGAGTTGGGCTCCTACCTAACCACATAGGACTGCCGACCACTAGGCTCCTCCTGATTTGCATGCGCATAGCCCTCACATGGGACTATTTTCCCATGCCTAGGAGCCTCCACGCTCCACGTATTGCGTGAATCTTGACAAGTACCACATTGAAAACTCACAAAAAGTGAGATGTCATTGTAAGGGTTAAAAGTTGCTAGTACTTCATAATTTGCATTGAAGCAATTCAAGTGATTGCCTCAGGTCCTTTAAACCTAAATTCTAATAATATTTTAGAGTTTACTTTTCTCAAGTTGGGTTGTAGACTCCAGCATCTACATCTTCATGCTTTACTCCTACTTCCGTTGTTTAAGCGCTCAACAAGAAGGGACATATGCTTGATATCAAAAAAAAAAGAACCTTGACAACTCCACTCAAAATGTTGCTTTAAACTTCTTTTTTTAAGAAGGTAAATGTGGTGGGCATATGATTTGATTCCATGACCTCTTGGATGCCAATGGAATACTCCACCACTGAGCCAACCCGTTGGCAGTGCTTTAAACTAAATTCCTATTAAACTTGTACATGCTTATTGTCCATGTTCTCCACCTGGACAAGATGTGCATATGTTCAATTACTGAACTAGAGGAGCCAAAAGAGAAATGATTCCCTTATTTTCCTGTTACAGGAAGGGTGAAAAACAATGCTGAAGTTGTAGTAGCTCTTACAGGAGAAGGCTACAGCTTAATCAGAAAAAAAAGTCACTTTAAACTAAAACTGTCAGGTTAGCATATTTCCACTTACCAATATTAAGTCATTGCTCCTGCCAAGCATTTATTTTGATGCAAATGCCTAAAGGGATAGAACATATGGACTCACTCCCAACATAATGGAAAAGGCGAGGCATATAAATAGATCAACTCGACAAGTTCCTATTTAAATAGAATCTACACAAGGAAAAGCGTTTTTCATTCATTGGTTACTAGGATCACCCAAGAAACACCCAGGTCGAGATATAGCTTTCAAATTAAGTTCCAAATTCATAGATGCTGCCAAAGTGCACAATGTTGCTATATGCAATAAGAAAGAGACTGAGAAAGTAGCAGAGGCAAATAGAGCCTACCATCAAAGGAAGTTATCAACCACTACATCAAAAGGCACATGGCATTCAACCTTCTTATTTCACAATGATGGGACTTTGATGTCATGGAAGGAGTAAATTATGTCACTTCACATTCCTATATCCACTCTACCAATAACTGAATAGGACTCAACAGCATTACTAGAGCGACCATGTCGGTATAGGGTTTAACCATTTCAACCATAGGCATTATCGGGATTCCGATCCTAAAGGAAAACTTGTGCGTTTACCTGTTCGTGCAGTTCATTTGCATTACTAGAGCTACAATGCCATTGGTGTAGGATATTCCATTTTAACCATGTTTCCTTCACTCCGGAGTCCGGAGTGACACCGGATATTGGGATCGTGATCCGAAAGGAACTTCCACATTCTACATTTATTACTGTCTATATGCACACAAAAAAATAGTAAACTCACGCCCTCCCCCACTGCTGAACCCATGCCCTCCCCCTTACAAAAAAAACAAGGATACATATGCCCTCGTTATAGCCGCTAGAGATGTGAGAATAGGCATGGGATGGGACGTGGATTGAGGTGTGAGTCGCATGTTCCTCTATGCATGTAACTAGGGATACACACGGTGTCTAGTTGAGTCAGGTTAAGACATGAACCAAATCCAAACCCAAACCACAATTTTCAAGTTAGAAACTTTTTTGAACTCAACTCATAAAATCAACTCAAGTTAAACAAGTTGTTAACCGGTTAAAATTTAAGTTAATTTCCTGCATGTATTCTATTTGTCTTTCTTATTTAATAATAAAAAATTTAAAATTCATAAATAACTTATATCTTATAATAAAGGGAATAAAATAAGTTAAAAAAAATTCAAAGAAAAAAATAAAGATACATTCTAAAATTAATGTTAAGCAAAGCGGAGTTGCCGGGGGCTGTTGTGAAAGGGGAGGCAAAATATCAGGGTGAGGGGCAGAACGAGGTAACAAGGACTCAAAGAAAGGGTGGTGGGAGTTTAATGTTGGGGAGGAGGGGGTTGGCGAGGTGTTGACGAAGGGGAGAAGTATCTTGCACGGAGAGGCGATCGGAGTTGACGAGTAGCGCCAACAAAGAGCAAACTAGACATGATGACGGGAGCGGAGGAGAGTAAAATATTCAATCCGACCTGCTCTCATTTTTCACCATAACTACATTACTTTCTAAAACAAATAAGTATTAATATATATACTATAAATATATATTATCGGGTTACAGGTATAGTCCGGTTGATTGAACCTCAAACCAACACATTTTATATCGGATTTACAAGATTCCAACTCAACCCAATAGGGTTGGGTCTAGTCGGCTTGTGGGTTGGACCCGACCCGTGTGCAACCCCACGCGCGACACATTCGCATACGGAATCAAGCTAAAGTCTTATCGAGATACCGAAAGCTCAGAATCCCGCGGGACCGGTTTCGCGGAGTGGGCACGGGTCTCGCAACTGACGGGAGATCTGCGGGATCGATCGGAACCCACCTGATAGATGAGGGCTTCCTTGTGCTGCTTGAGGCGGAAGTAGACGTCGCCGATGGACTGGCAGGTGGGGAGCAGCTGCTTCTCGGGTAGGCACTTCGACGAGACCTCGTAGTCGATGCGGAGCCACCGGAGGGCCTCCACGTACTCCCCCCTCCTCTTCAGGAGGTCGCCGATCACGTTCGCCCACCGCGCCTCCTCCTCGCGGTTCCCCTCCGCCTCCGCCGACCGGTAGCCCCTCTTCGCCGCCCGCAGCATCGCGTCGTCGTCCTTCCCCATCGGCGCCCCTTCGCCTCCCGCAGATGTCCTCCGGCACCGGTGTTGCGAGGGTTTGAGATTTTGTGTCTGCAGCGTGGGTCTGTGTGTGTGGGGTGTGGGAAATGAGGGGTTTGGGGATTTCGGGGAGGCGGTGGTGCGTTTTTTGTGTGGAGATTTTTGGTTCCCGCCAAAATGCAAAGGCGGGGAGGTTCTAATCGGATCGGGGGATTCTGTTTGGCAGATCCGATTGGATTGGACGGAAGACCGACCGACAACGCACGTCGAAATGAAGAACCGTAGGTTTCATTTGAGCGGGTATTAGTGAGTACGCTTAGATAAAAGTTTAGAAGAGACAAGTAGTAAAGGTTGTGATGGAAGTTATGGATCTCTTAGTGTAAATGTGATGGATTAATTAATATATTATAAAGTTGTATATTGATATAATTTAAATATAGAAAATTAATTTTAGTTTAATTTTTTATATTAAATATTGGATTCTTTTTTATTAGGATTTTTATTAGAAAATGAAGTAAGTATGGTTAGATGTGATGAGTAAATTAATATCTTATAGGTAGAGATTTAAATTGATATTTCTCGTAAATCATACCTATATTATATTACTATTCAGATATTATTTATTTATCGTTATCATATTACCTATCCTACGAAGTTATTCAAGTGAAACCGTAAAAAGTAAAAGATTATCATTATTATGCAGAGGATCACTTTGCAACGAGATGATCTAGTATAGGTTTCTTTTATGCACGTCAATGCTTTAAATTATACTATTTTGAAAATTACCTGTGAGTTAACTTAAGTGATCCATATACATCTAAAATTATGCTACGAGCATCAACAAGTGTAGTAAGACCTAGAATGATATTTAAGGTTGAAACTAATGAAAAAGTGAAAGTAATCATTCCCTCTTGATTTTATAATCTTTTTAATAATTTTACATCATGATTTTTAATTTTTAATTATTTATATTCCATGACCCTTTTCACTTCCCTCATTAAGTTCCATTAATACTATAATAATATAACCTCTCTTAATTTTACTTTTTTTTCTTTGAAATTAAATTCGTAGCACTACCTTTAATATAATACACTCGAATATGAATCTCTGGTAAATTAAGATATATTTTGAGTCTTACGATACAAAATTATTTTTAAATAATTTGGAATTCTTATACTTAAAAAAAAAAAAGAAAAAATGATATTTTTTAAGTATTATTCCTTTAAAATAATAAATTAATGAATAGATAAAGTTATTTTGATTTAAAATTAAAATTTATTTCCAAATTTGATGATAACCTATACTTATCTTTTGCATAATATAATATTATAATGCTAATATTTTTTTTCATTCACTCAATTAAAATTTCTAATCCTCTCTCTTTTAATGAGTAGACTTCCTCTTGGATGCGAGCATGGAGAGAATGTTAAGTCCTTGTTTCAACTCAATATACAAAAATGTCATCTCCATTATCACTTCCTGAAAACCTATTTTTGTATGGAAAAAAAATTACTAACCTTCTCAACATACGCAAGTTTCTATTCCCTTGTCATCAAGTGTTTGTCTTTTCCCATGAACAAATTATTGCGACGACTCGTCGTTGTTTGCAAAGGAAGGCTGATGTGGGTTCGAGTTTAGGCCTTTAGTTGTATGTGGTTGAGGGTTTTTACTGTTGATGTGGTCATTTTGGTCCTGTTCTTTTTTTTTTAGTTTCGTTTTGTCTGTTTGTGAATCATGTGTGACCTCGGATTTATACAGTTGAATTTCCAATTGTTTTCGACCTTTTGGTCGATATATACAATTAATTCATTAGCGCATTCTTTGAGATTAATCTAGTTATCACCTTACCATACTTACGAGCGTGCGGTTATCCTCCTTTAGGAGATCATCTGGTTTCCATTCTTGTTAGCGAATTTTTTTTTTCTTTTTTCTTTATTTCTTATCTTTTTTTGTGTTTTGCATTCCCTCATTTTTAATTGATGTATTTTCCCATTCGTGATTAAAGATTTTTTATCTTCTTTTATATCCGCTTGTATCTTATTTTTCCCCTTTTATGAAAATATTTTAAAAAAAAAAAATTGCTACATGTCCATTCCTATGTAAAATGACATGTACAGTACCACCACTATTTTATATCAATATATATAGTAATAACCAATCCATCATGTGTTTTTTTTTTTTTTTTTTCCCTTGGGACAACTATCCCAAAAAGCAACGAGGTCTTGAAAGGCTCCGATCGTTTTTGCACCCACCTACTACATACAAATTTAGAGATTTTTTACTTTATTCAGAGCTATATGGTTGTCTTCTTTGGTCTCACAAGGTCTTCTCTTCTCTGATCTCGCAAGTTTCTTCTCATACCTGAACAATATATTTTTTCTTAGCATTGATGGGTTATTTTTTCTATACAACAACATTACGTTAAACCCCTTATTTTCCAAATCCATACAAATCCAAAAATAACGTGAAGATTAATATCCAAGAATTGAGAAACTTCGTACCGTAGGGTTGAATCACCTTACCTAAATGCCCTTCCCCTTTTTTTGCACCTAGTTTTTCTTTTCCTTTATTTGCTCAAGTCGTCGGGGATGGAAGAGGATGGAAG
Organism: Thalassia testudinum; assembly: GCA_037157565.1. Lineage (NCBI taxonomy): Eukaryota > Viridiplantae > Streptophyta > Magnoliopsida > Alismatales > Hydrocharitaceae > Thalassia > Thalassia testudinum. The sequence continues at coordinate 7,977,324 of JAZHRO010000076.1, read as the reverse complement.
AGTCAATGCCACTTACATCAACGGGAGACAGAGAAAGGCGGCAAACATGCTGAAAAGATCACTCCCTATCATCCCATGAAGCCCCTCATGGCCACCCTTAACCTCTCCCCGAATGAAGTACCCACTTAGTTTGTGACTAAATCTTCATATCTTTTAGGAGTATCATCATCAATCCAGCAGTTGACTTCTCCAAGTGAAAGCATGATCAATGATCTCCTCTCTATTCGTTTGCCATGACACATTGATGTGCAGAGAACTCAATAAATACTGGCTTCAACAGATATGTAGTAGAAAATGGGAAACTTATTATACATTGGATTCCAAATATCTCAAACTCTAAACCCAGAATTCTTTCTTGGCAATGAGAATACCGATATCAAGTCAACCCGTCTGTTTCTCTTTCTATTGTTATAGGCCTCTCTAGTCTTCTTTTCTCCTATCTGTATATTGAATGTTATTTGTATCGTATTTATTCAGCAAATGCATATGGTTGACGGTGACCAAATAAGCAATATAAAGTCTCCAGACTTACAACATAACCTAGCTGCAATTTTTTTTTCCCATTTGAGTAAATTAGGGAAGAATTGACCATCAATCACACACCAATCCTCCAAGCAATATAGAGGTGGGGACTCAAACTTGGATTTTTATTCCTGAAATCAAGAATCCCTGCCATTCAACCATATCCTGGTGGGCAGCTGCAACTTTCACCTGAACAGTAATCGCATGTATCCCCTGCTGCAGCAATAACCTCTGTGACAACCATTTGTATAACTGATGCTATCATTCAGCTATAAATTCCATCCTCCTCAAACGGCATTAGCCACCATCCAATTGTGACCTGAATAGCATATCTAATAAGTCATTAATGCTGAACTCAACTGCATATTCACTGAAAACCAGTTTGCCATCGATGTTCCAAATTGACATGAATAAGATGGTTCGCCATGCTACAATGGCATTCTGCAATCTATTTCTTCATCTTTAGATGAACTATAACCTATTCCATTAACTGCCACCCAACTGACCCACATCCGATGGGATGAAATAAGCCTTCTATCCCCTAGTCCGCACCTTCTAATTCTTTCTTTGTTTCTTTTGCCCAAACCTAGTGATGCCATAAGTGATCGTGTGCCACCATGTTAGTATACTCATGTTATTACTTTGTTACCAAAAATTGTATCAAACATGTTCTTTCTTAGAATTGATTGTGGATGGATGAATGTGATCTCGATTCACATAGCAGCATGAAACTAACAGCAAAACCACCAAATCATCCCTTAATGTAGTTATATTGTTCCTTAAGAGAGGCTAGATCTGTCCTTTTTTTTTCCCAATAATCGCCATTAGCAATTAAGATATTTCTTCTGATGTGCCATCCAAATAAATTTGATAGGAATCTGATGTAAAATTCAGATGTCAAGAAGAGAATAGGAAGATGAATTAGAAGATATGCGATGGGCAGAGTGGAGAATAACAGGAAGAATAGGAACTATTCTCATTCATATATGAACTAGGAACTATGATGAGGTATTTATAGAGGTGGCCTATAGTCTAGGCTCATCCTCAACTAACTATAACAGATGCAACAGTTGCAACTAACATTTACAATTGCATGTAGATCCCCATCAATTCCATCCCCCTAAAAACAAACCTTCTCCTCAAGGTCTGATTTACAATGGATAGACTGCCTATCACAGAACTTGACCTCAAACATGTAGACCAAACTAGAAGCTTTATGGTACATGTAAAATGAACAACTGAAGTAAAATGGTGGAGGCTCAGGTGGGATGTCAAGTACAAAGTCTTCATGCAAGAGGACTTTAGCATGATTCCATGTGAAAGTCATCTCTAAGCTTAAGTTTAACAAGAAACGAATGATTTGTTGCACATGGTAGCTGATAGAAGTAGTTGGACCTTGTATGATGCTAGTTAATAGACAAATGCCAATTGTATCATCAATCTTTGGGGATTTTAAAGAGATTCGTTCTTAATAATATTTAGGACTGCAAATGTGTCTAATGAGCCATGAAAAGCAAGTAGAAACAAATCTAGTTGCATAGGATTGATGCAATTTACCAATTGATGCAAATTTTCCACTAAAGTTGATGCGGTGGAAAAAGCGCATTTTGAATGTGTAATGCTGTCTTTTGGGGAATCAAGCATTGACTTAACCAATGAATTAGCTTCCAAATTGCTCAAGTTGCTCGCTATGACATTTTCACTAAAATCATAGCCTGAATTAGAATCCAAACAGGATTTCAATGGAGCTGAATCCACAAAAATTGGTTGTTCGTGACTTGCAAGAGGCCCTTTCAAAATCAATGGGTCCTAAGACGGGAGGCATTAAATACTGCTACCTAAACTAGACATGGAATAGTGCCACCTGAATCAGATGAGAAATGAGATTCCATTCTGATCAACAAATTTTCCCAAGTTTCCAAAACCAATCTTTGGCATCACCCTCTAGGTAGAAGGCAATTAAAGTAACCTTTATGCTTCCAGGAACATTGTAAAAATCAATATATTCTTCCACCTTTTGACGCCAACTCTTGAAATCAAAGCTGCCATCAAAAGAAGGGAACTGAATCCACTTACAATCAGATTTGTTGGGCTTTTAAGGATCTGATGCCAATTTCTTGATGATTTCCAAATTTTCCTGCAACATTACATTACTCAAAGTGGCACAAATGTTGTTTTGCTGCAACCAATAGGAAAGTTGGAAAGGTGAAGCACTCTGGCAAAGAAGGTGAAGGTGCCGGAGGGGGGCTCAGACACCAACCGATAGGGACCTGATGTAAGTTTCAAATGCCAAGAAGAGGATAAGAAGAATTTGAAGAGATGAGAAAGGAAGAGTGGAGAATTACAGGAAGACGAGGAACTATTCTCATTCACATATGAATTAGGAACTGCAATAAAGTATTTATAGAGGTGGCCTACAGCCTAGGCTCTCCCTCAACGAACTCTAACATCTTGACAGTTGCAACAACTGCAACTAACATATGACCCTTTGCTCATTATAATTGCATACGTGTCCCTTTAAAAATCGAAATCAAAGAGAGAAAAAAGATACGATATCTAGACATAGATTGGACACAAAATATTTAAGCAATAGTGCTCAGCCTAATATGGGAGACTGGATCACTCCAAGAATAGTAAATTGCAACCTTACACCTTCAACTTAAATTTGGAACTCAAACATGTAAGGAGACAAGCGAATCCATTGCCTATCCCCAAACCAATGGAAAGATGGAATTGTGTAATGACCTAAACAGATGCTTCTGGTCATCTAGGATCATAATTCATTCACCTGAATGCTGTATATCTCCAGGAACTAAGCCCCAGTTTGACCCTTGAACAGATATCCTTATATTTATATTCCATGGAAGTCTCTGCCTATTGCAGCGGGTATCAACCTTAGGAGACAGCCCTCCTTCACCAATAGCAGCAAAGCAACAACTGCAACACAACCTGAGCAGGTCTCCATTGAGAAAGCTTGAGCCAAAGTTCCCTGTTAACACTCCATGGCTTCCAAGAGGAATGAACTATGGTGTGTTAAATACAATGGTGGGTTAGACAGCAGCCATATGGGTGACATTGAAAGACAGAAGAAGAAAGAAATACATGTATACAATTGAAATTTCAGCTTTCCACCCCACTGCAGTTTCTCATCCTTGGCGCTAATGTTTATGTACAACAAACTACAGAGATAACTGCAACCCCGCAAGGGCAGAACACAAAATGGGGAAGGCAATGGCAGGAAATACTGTACTAGAGGGATTTACGCGGATATATATATCGAGAAAAGGTGCACCTTCTATGTTTCTATCAAGGTCCAAAGCACCCATTCTTTTCTGAAAAATGGTAAAAATGTAGCCTCCTAAAAAAATTTTAGGCCCCTGTTGTTGAGGCTAATGAAGCTTGGGGAGGTGGCCGGAGCCCTTCTTCTGATCTACGTGAAGATTGACCGCCAGAAGCTGAAGATGCCTTGTCAGATTGACGAATGTTATACCTCTCATAAACCCTCTCACGATTTGTTGTCCACCACACTTCTGCTTGATGTTCTTCAAATCTCCTCCGGCTGCAAATATCCAATCAACATTTAGAGTTCAAAGTGTCTTCTTGCTGATATTGACCAAGAACAATATTTAGGCTGCATTCCTTGACAACCACAATGAGCACAATATATGACTACATTGTTTCGTAAACCAACAAGCAGAGCGAGTTACATTTTTGGGCCTGAATATAAAAAGGTCACTGCAACCAGCTATTTTGAAGTATTGATTCTAGTTTTTTTTCCTTTTTCTTTCCCCTCTCCAATGATGCTCATGGAGAGTGATGAGCTCCACTAAGATGGAAAGACACGTCTGAGGAAATGGAAAAATAAGAACTTTCATAGGAGCCAAGAGATGAGCATTAAATATTGGGGCCACGACCATTGGAGGTTATTATATATTGTGCCTGTTTCTGACACCTTCTGCGTTGAAAACAGAATATTTCAGGGCCGAAGGCCCATTTTTTGGTCCATACCCATTATTCGTATTGAGAGCTCGTAACTGGACTCAGTGTCAAATAAATTAACACAAACAAAAGAAAAGGGGAATAGCCTACATATAAATACCTTTTCGTCCTTCCAAATTGTGTGCATTGACTGAAGGACAACTTTTCCCCTGAAATTTATTGAGTTATTATATTTAACCTAGTTATCGAATGAGTGATGGTCAAATGGCTCTTACTCGGAAAACCTTCATTGGTGACTTTCTTAAAGCATCGTGGATATATAAACATGTTTGTTTTATTGATTAAATTCTTTCAAGAAAAATTTATGTGTCAATTTTCTGTATACGGAATAGAGGCCTATTAAGTAACTGAGCCAAATACTTAAAGCATACAATCATTTAGGCACGAGAGTTTGAAATATGCATCTGCAGAATGCCATATGATAATAGCAAATCTCTAATTACCTGAATCGAACCCGCTTCAAATCTCTTGTCCCATCTGAGAGGGCCACGAGTGTGATATAGACTCCAGGCTCATACTGCTCTATTCTTTCTTCTGCAGCTTGGTAATTACTAGATGGGGCAGAACTCTGGAAATTGGACTCAGGCATCTGTTCATCAATGGTTGTTGTTCTACTAAAAGATGTCAAAGCACCTCCATTACTGGTCCGAGGATTTATATGTACATTTGTTTCTCCCTCATGGGAATCAGTTCTTTGACTTTGTGTGTGTGAAGCCAGTTGACTAGATTCTCTCAAGTCCTCAAATGACTTGACTTCGTAGGTATACCCATTTGCAAGAGAGTTAGGAGAAGGGACATGCAAACCACCATTTGCACTCTTTGACAGTGTTTCACCATTTGAATCGGTACCGTGGACAAGCACTTCTGTTCCATTTGGCAGATATACTGGCCTTAAGACCTCACCATAAGCTTCGCTGGGAAGCTTTTCAGCCATATCTTTCAGCTAAAGAATAATAGAAAAAAAGGTTAATTGATAAAATAATTAAAAGAGAAAGTTAATAATAAAATTTAGCAGACAAAATGATGTATGATTGAAGTGTAAAATCGCACTCTCTCCCTCCAGCACCACCCACCCCCCCCCCCCCCCCCCCCCACTCTCGATCGAAAAACATTTCTATTTAAGCATTTGAAATCTCCCTCCCCCGCTTCCGCCCTCCCTCCCTTAAATCTCAAACTTTAAACCATTCAAAGCTGACAAGACTAATGAAACATCCAGCGGTAAGGCATCAGGCTCTAGTCCTCCACGCAAGTTGATGTCTACTCTTGTTGGTTTACGCGATGATTTCAAACTTTTTGAACCAAGCCAGCAATTAATCATTGTAAAGACTTTAGGCAAAATTTGTTGTTCTTACTTAAAAATCTAGATTGAAGGCCCCTTGTGAAGTTGCATCCTCAAGCAATAATAATGGTACTTCTGAAGTCCTGTATGGCAATTCCCAAGTTACAACATGGACTTGGGTGGAAGCAGGGAAGAATACTGTAGCATGCACTATCAAAAGCAGAACTCCACCACAGAATATGATTCCAAATCAATCTCTAGGTTACCAGCAAGATTCAGCATGCTGATTTCGACGTTGTTTCAACGGTTTAAAGGTGCACATTTTGAAGGCATGCTGAAGAAATGGACGCAAACCGATGCTGCTATTTTGTTGATTTCAATGATAGAAAATGAATGCATACTGGAGACATGCCGAAGAAACTCCAGGAGCTAGTTTACTTCCCAGGTTAACCCCCCTAAAAAGGGCTTAACCCGTGTTTACTTCTCAGCTTAATCCTTATTTACAAAACCTGAGTTTAGGGTTTGAAAACCAGTGTTTTGCCAACAGCAGTTTGCACCAGTGTCAAGTAAACACGGGTTAACACCATGTTCCGTCTCCACATCTCTTACATCACACACTCCTACCTGCAGTTGCCCCTCCATGCCCTTGACATCCAAATCGACCTTCACCCTCACCCAAATCACCCTTGCCATGGACGACAACATGCATGATGCCCCATCCTGACACAAATACTCTCCATCCTCGCAACCTTTCCCTTCATCCCTGTGCCTAATCTCTCAATAGATTTAAATTTCACAGAACTAAAATCACAGTTGAAATTTCAAATATCACCAACGATATTTGGTTCAAAATTAAAATATCGGTAAAATTTAGTTCAAAACTAAAATATCACATGTTCATACCTAAATATTACCAGTGCAATTTAATTTAAGGGGGTAAAAGGGTCATTTTCATATTCCTAACACCACCAACTAAATACCACAACTTAACACCAATTCAAATAAACAAAAGACGGCGTTAACAACATTGTGCAAGTAAACAAAAATGAGGGTTAACACCATTTTCACATTTCCTAGCACTAGTTTCCTAATCCCCTAAGTAAACTAGCCCCAGAAAAATAAGAAATTTGTTCATAAAAGAGAACTTGATATGTTTGTGATTACAACTCACAAGGAAAATGACAAACACTTGATTAATATTTCATAATGACAATAAAAAAGGTTCATTTTTTCAAATTTTCTTACATAATACAAAAAATACATCACCACTACTCCAAACCAAGAATTTACCATTTACTAATTAATATCAGTCTAGTTAGTGGTCACCAATTTAGTATAATACTAACTATTTACTTAATTAGTAATTCCATTTTTAGTAGTACTTAGTGCTTGGTAATGGTTAGTACTTGTACAATAGGCTAGTAATTGATAATTAAAATTATGAAGTATGGACAATAATTGAAATGTTTATGTTTATTTGAAAACAATTGAAATGTTTATGTTTTTTTTTTGAAAAGTTGAACTGTTTATGTTAATAAACAATCACAATTTACAATGTTGCTACTTTGTTCCCACCACTGAATCATTTGTATTTGCCAGCTAAATTAATCACAGAAGGAAGAGATCTGACGTCAGATACCTTTGTTTTAGTCAAATAAGACTTCCCAACCTTTCCCAAGCATCCTTTGCTCTTTTTCCATGTGATATCAATGAGAACCTCCAGCTCTTTTATAAGCCAAAAACTAAGGAAAATATCCACAACATAATGTACATTAGCAAAATTTCATCAGTGTGCCTCAATTTCAATGGTTCTATCATCATATCAGCAAAATTTTGCCAACATGCAGCTGATTTCTTGTAATTTCGATATGACCCCTATTTACTGGTATATAACTTAGTTGAAATTGCAAATAGTGGAGGGAATACCACCGGCATGATATATCATAGGTGGAACAAGTGCATACAAGTTGAAGAATTGAGGCACTGCAATGTGAGCGATCTAGAGGTTTCTCATCCTTTACACTTGGTGATGATTTGCCTCAACAGAAATAATAGGCAGTCTTCAGCCAAGCTTTACCAGTATCTTGCAACAAATGAAGGATGTGTTTCCTCTAACACATGAGGGAGACTCATCTCTGGATCCAGCAATCTTAATACCAAGAACATACTTGGATCTTCAAGATGCTTGACTCCAAACTTCCTAACTAATTTTCCATTGAGATTACTAATTTATCATTTATCATATTCTATAATGATCATGTCATCGATGTATAACAACAATATCATCTTATCTTTATTCTATTTTATAAGTAGCATGTGATCACCGTAAAATTGCAAGTATCACTAATCTTTAACAGCATTCATAGTCTCTCAATCCAGCCTCGAGGAGCTTGTTTCCAACCATAAGAAGAGTATTTGCCATCTTGCTCATACCCTGGTGACATATACATATAGATCTTTTCCTTAAGTTACCAATTTAAAAAAATATTGTTCACATCCAATTGATGTAGTTTCCAAGAAAACTAACAAGTGCCAAAATTATTCTCACCAAGTTCATATTTGATAGGAGAAAACACCTCTTCAGGTTGAGCCCCTTGGCAACTAACTTTGTCTCGTGTATGTCAATCTACCCATCAACTTTATATTTTCTGCATTTGGTTCTCTTTAAGTAGAAATCAAAATGCACTTGATTTATTTGAGTTCACGTAATAATATTTCCACATTCAAGAACTCATCTCCTCTCTCCTACTCTTCATGCCTCTCTCTCTCTCTCTCTCTCTCTCTCTCTCTCTCCACATGCCAAATACTTGAAGACGAAGGGCTCCTCCACGCATCTCAATTCTTCACAGATTCCATAGTTCCAACAATACCTAAAACCTCCCGGATTTTAGGGTTATGAAAAGGGGGCACTAGTTCATAGTGTGGCGATTCTGGAAGTAGACACATTGAAGGCTCGAAGTTTTCAAGGCAATTTATGATCCACTTTGTTAATCTGCTCCCATATCAAAGATTTACAGTGGAGACTCATGGTTAAGTTCTTGAAAGGTTTATGACATCTGGTGTCTAAATTATGTTCACTTCTTGAAATGTAACACTATCATTGCTGAAAAGATTTAAAGAGCAAGTACGAGGGTTTAGAGTTGTCACCTGTCAAAAATAAAGGACTGGTTATTACCGTACAGTAGGTTTAATTCAAGAATATTCAATCTCTGAAATGACCCTTCCCAAGGGTCGTTTAGCCTTTTTCTGGAATTTGGGAGGTTGTTTGTAAATTTCTGTGCACCCATATGAAGTTTTTGACTTCTGGAGGGGGTGTTTATCACAATTTGTAACCCCCTCAGAACTTGCCTTGTGGGCTCTGCAGGAAAAGGAGACTTTTGCAGGGCCAATTTTGTAAAATGTCATGACCCCACACCTCATCCACGCAACCTTAACCCTAACCCTACCCTACCCTACCCTACCCTACCTATATAACCCCCCTACAACCTCAAAATCCATGCCCCTCCCACTCTCCCCATTCCTCGAACGGTGCACCCACACACACACCTCCCCTCCTTCCTTCCTCGTGTTCTCCCTACCCGCTTGGGGAGTGAGCTCGAGAGAGAAGGCAAGTGCAGAGAGGAGGAGGAGCTGCAGGAGGAGTCGACAAGGGCTTAGGCAGCTGGAGGAGCTCGAGAGGGAGAAACCAACCAGGAGGAAGGGCTGCAAGACGAGGGTGACGCTGCTACGGTTGCCGCAACTTGAGCTCGAGAGGAGGAACTTCGCGAAGGGTCCTGCAGAGTCATTTTTCTGCAGTATCAGACGTTCGCAACACTCTCCAGACGTTTGAAGGAGTTGTCGTACGTCCGGAGGTGACATCGAATGTCTAATAGCGGGCAAAATACTAAGGTAGCCTACTGTCCCAACCCTATGTCGTTTGTACGAACCTGGCAACATCGCTTTCTTACTACGCGTGTCTGCGCAGCTGCAAGGCCGTTGGGAAGGCACTTTGGTGCGGTGCCTGAGGCACTTTAGGATGTCCAGAGGCATCTTTAGATGTCTAACCTCCCTCCCAGACGACCAGGAGCAGTACCAGACGTCTGGCAGCACCCTCAGACAGCTGTGAAGGGTTTCAGACGTCTGAGAAAGACGCAGAAAGCAAGGTGAGGATTCTGCTCACTTTTAAGGCGTCTAGGACTCACTCCAAACATCTGATATTAGTCTGATTTCCCCATTTCAGGCATCATGCGGCCGGTCCACCTGCTTGGTTCGGTTCAAGTGAATTGGGAAGGATGTTTGGGCTGGTTCAAAGTCCAAACGAAGTCGATTTTTCGCAAACGAAGTACCGTTGGCCTTCTGTCGGATTTTCCTATGTGTTGAGATCATTTACCTGCTGTTTTGAGCTAGTTTTGACTTGATGAAACATTAGTCAAAATATTAATATCTGGTTTGACCAACCGTTTTGCATAGGGCATCCATCCATGGTGCGCATGAGACCTGTGGAGGCTATGAGGTCCACCGTTCGTGTCCCCACATCTCCCGTTTACCCTGATAGAGTGGCCCTTTCTACTCCTGTGGTTTAAATTTCTTAAAATGCATGTTAACTTAGAATCGTCTGCTTGAAACCTAGGGCATGAGATGAATCCTTAGACATAGAATGCGAATGTTAATATTTGTTGCATAAACCTAGCCTGCTATAAATTGAGAATGCATGTGGTTAAAGCCCTACTGTGAGAAATTGAATGTTTAATTGCTGTAATGAATTCTTATTCTGTTGAATCACGATATGTCTGTTATGTAATTAGGAAATCAAATTGTGAGTAGAGATACATACCGTATAATGAAATGAGACGAATGTTATGCACGAACCCTATAGGAAACCAAGAAAGGAATCAAAATACTGTGATACATAAATCTGATGTGTGATGGAACATGTTGCCTATGGGCTGGTTGGTTGGTTGTACAGACTTGAATATGGAAAGTGAGCTGACCTTCGTGTACGTGATATCGAGGAGAGCTACTGTCACTTTTGTATAGGGAGAGAACTAGCTGCCCCTTGGGTTGGGATCAGGGATTAGGATTGGCCTCCCTACATCGACTCTGGTAAGACCCGCTAGGCAAACCGAGATAGTTGAGCAAGGGTATGCAGATTCTTGAGGGACGAGACCCATGTTCTGTTTTGTGCTGTACATTATGGGTGTTCCTGTTAGCGGAAAGGACTAACCGCGTGCCAGTATGTGGTAGCTACATGTGTGTTTATCGCGCATGCCGTAGTTACGGCTATGTCGCGACTGTGACCCCGGGATGGTAAATCGGGTGTAAGGCTATCACGGGATGCTCTCCTAGCCAGGAGAGTGCCACGTGGGTGTTCTACGTTGCGGGAAAATTGCAACAAGATCGTTCCCTTAGGGAATATGTGGATTAAGAGATGCTGCTGACCCTTACTAGAATAACTGAAGCAGATATACTTAGTTGTTAAACAGAAACTGTTGTTATTGAATAATTTGAAAAATGCATGAATAGTTTACTACTTTCTTTTCTTGCTTAAATGTATTAAATGTTCTAATGTACCACTCTACTCAGTGTTAGCTAACCACAGACATATGTAACCATGTATAGGTCAGGGAGTTGAGCAGCCAGCGCCACTGGCTGTAGAGGGTGCTGGGCCCAGTTGAACCCAGCCATAGTTGTACTTGCACCTTTCCGTTTCTGAGACTTTTTATTGTTAGTAAGTAATTCTATCTTATGTTGAAACATGTTGTTACGCCTTTTGCCTTGATTGTGATGGCTAACCAGTGAACTGTACCTTTATTTCTCACTTGTGATGTGTTGCTTCTGTTGAGGTCTATTCCATTTTTCCGTTGCCGACTTTTAATTAATTTGCTTAGCTACTTGCATGCGTAGTTTGTGGTATGTTTCGTGCGTTTGGGTTGATTTCTTGTTGAACGACTAGGTCTTAGAATTAATCAAGGTAAGTCATTTCCAAGTTCCAAGAGGGATAGGGTTCGAGTCGTAACAATCTCTATTTCAAGGCACTAATGTCTTGATTAATGCTTTCCTGAAGCATATTTATAGAGCAATGGCACATTAAGTTAGAGTTTCCTTTTCAAGCAAAATTTAAGGGTTTTCTGGTGTCCAAAGTGACGAAGTACTGATGAAGAGAATTATGCAACCATCCATGGTATTGAATTGACATGCAATTACACAAGATAAGCCTCAAGGGCCCCTTCTCTGGTCCAGCAGCCTTCAACTTTTCCTTGGACATAGGCCATTGACACAACCATACAAACCATCACACTGTTTGTTTACTCTATAACACAGCAAAATCTGTGCAATGTTTAAGCAGTGTGCCCAACCATGCCAAGTTACCTGGGAACTATGTCGATGCAACTTGACAAGAGGTTCTTACAAATCTCAGCTTCTACTATTATTTAACATGGAAATGAATATACATATTACTTTTTTACTATCAACTAATATATTTCAAGGAAGTTGTTCAAGTTTCTAATGATCAAATAAGGTTTGTGCCATTACTACTTCCATGCTGATGTGGTGCATTTGCCTGAGATGAGCAACAACATTGGTGCACTTTTTGTACTTCAAAATAGATATAATAGAAAGGCATTTAGACATGCAAACTACAAAAGGGGTAGGGGTGGTCTAAAAAAATGTAGTTATCTGGAAGGAACCTGACAACCTTACCTGTGCAGTCAATGACTTAATAACTTCTTTTGCAGCCCTGGATTTTGCAGATTCTTCTGCAGCAAGAGCCAATGCTTCTTGGGTTTGCTTTGTTGCCCTCTGCATCTCAAATTGTTGATGTTCACAGCGACGTCTAAGGATTTCAACCTAAAAAACACAAAAAAGGGGGAAAAATCAGGGAGGGACTGCATAACCAATAGATGGATAAATTAAGACTTGAGAAAGGCATGCATACTTGAGATTGCAACTTTTGGATTTCTTGGGTCAAAAGATCATTAGTTTTTTTCAACCCATCCCCAAAACTCTTTGACATTGAAATGACAGTGGAGGTTGGGATAGGCGTTGCAGAACGTGGAGGGCTGGGCCTTCTTGAGAAAGGCGAAACAGCTCTGGAATTGTTGACAGAAGGGGTTGCCGATAAAAAACCTGCAAGTGGAACAGTTATTTGAAATCAGTTGAAACTAGAGAATCAATTCATTTAGAATTGCCAATTTCCAGCAAACCATCAGAAATAAACCTTGGGAAGTACGAACTAAAGGGAATTGCTCTGTCTTTTTTCCTTGTTTTGCTGCCTTACTGTCCAAGTGCTTGATCATGTCCAGGTTACTGCGAACAGCATTCTTTGTTGATTTTGCATCCACCTTCTCAAGCCTGTCTCTGCTCTCTCCAGCTAGGCGAGGCAAATTAGGCTTCTTGTTATTGATACCATTAGATTCCTGGGCTTTCACTAGTTTCGCATGACATGAATCACACACTCGATAAGGTTTAGAAGGATGAGGAGCCAATGCAGCTCGCAGTGCTTTCCTAGAACTGCAAGAATGGCAATGGACGAGTCCACAGTTATAGCAATTGTGCCTCTTTCTTGTAAATCCAAACGACTGTCTACATGAAGAGCATTGAGATTGTTCAGCGCCTGAAACCCATTTGTGATTGCATATCGCAGCGGAAAAGTTAGAGCCACAAGAGATGTGTTTAACATATTTGTCTTTCAGAGTTTCAACAATGGTGGGAGTTTTACGGTCTTCAACATCACCATGTCCTAGTCTCCCATTGGCTCCCTTTCCCCATGTATAAACCTCATTCTTGGCTGTCAGCACAGCAACATGATAAGAACCACAAGAAACCTCCATGACGGACTCATTGGTCAACTTCTCTTCCACCAGAGTTGGCAATTTCCCATCAGAATTTGGATTACCAAGCTGACCATACACAGTGCTACCCATTGTGAAAACTTCTCCAGAAGTTGTCAAGCCAACAGTAAGACTATGACCACATGCCAATGTGTGGAAATTGTGGTCGATAAGGGAAGCAACACAGGTTGGTTTTAGCCGTGGCTCCTTGTCACCATGACCAAGGCGATATTTGTCGCCATCACCCCAAGTGAACAATTTACCAGATGACACACTGGAACTTGATTGGGTAACAATCACTTCCACCACTGCAGCTGTATGCCATACTCCACATGCAACAGCTATTGTCTTCAGCCCCATTAGAGATTCTACTTCTTTTGGATAAACAACAAATTCTCTGTCACCATGGCCCAACACACCAAAAGTTCCATCACCAAAGGTAAAGAGCTGCCCAGTTGAAGTTATCAAGGCAGTGTGCCAAGTTCCACAAGCAACATAAGTAACTTGAAGACTATCAAGAGGTCCCGAAACCCTCTTCGGTACCCAGTGACTAGTGTTGGTACTGTGACCTAGAAGACCCGCATTATATGTGCCATCACCCCATGTATATAACTCACCAGCTGTAGTGACAGCACAGGTATGAAAATCCCCACATGCAACCAACTCAATAGTATTGGTAGCTAAAGATTCAACAAGACAAGGTTGAATGACATCTGTCCCAACACCATGGCCAAGGCGCCCTCCAGATTCTTCACCCCACGTAAGAACTTCCCCATGTCTAGTGACAAGTGCAGCATGCTTCACACCACATGCCACAAGTTGAACATCCAGAACTGTATTGGATTCAAGTGGTCTAGGGAAGAGGATATCAGCTCTCCTGCTCAAGGAGGTGGCATATTTCTCAGAACCTGCCTTAACTGCATTGTCACACACAACCTCACCCCACACATAAACATCCCCTAAAGAATCAGAATCATCCTGAGCAGACCCATGACTGGATGTGCTGGGAGCACTAGAGACACTAGCTCTAAACGCATCTGAGGAAGCCCCTTTCACCTGCATATCTGTTGCATCTGACCTTTCTATGGATAGGGCCTTTTCAAAAGAATAGCTTTTTGAAAAACTACTTGAATGCAGACTGCTGCCAGGAGAGCTAAGTGTAGTACTGATGGAACTGCCACTTATCCTGTTGGAAGCCAATTCTCTATTATCCTGCAGAAATTTGAAATATCGACAACGCTAAACACCAGTATAATAAAAATGGAGATATTCATATATCAATTAAACTGCAGTACCTCAACATATACAACGTCGGCTATAACACATGCCAAAAACTCGAGTCTCCGTTAGATTAATAAAGGCTATACAGTAGAAATAACATTTTGGATAAAAGAACTGATATGATTAACACTTCACTTTCTCAGTCATCAACGAACACTTACAAATATCTTAACAAAACATTCCAGGCAGCAGCTTACATGGTTTCAAGCAACAATCATATCACACTTGCTCTATCTAGGCACCTAATTGGTCCTTCATGTGCCTCGGAGGTTTCGCCAACTCAAAGTATGTGTGGGCAATCAGTTACAGAGCATTTTTTACATTTCTTCCATGACTTCCTTAGATATCACAATTTCTTTTAGATATCAGGCCACAGATTAAAAACATGCCTTGATTTGTGTTGCTATATTGCTCAATAGAAGTGTTTATGGTCGCCCTATTATATGCAATTACTGTTATGTCGTCGCTTCTATTCATTGCAAAACTAGTCTGATATATGAACTTCAAAAACATACACCATGCAATTTAGTTTTACATGAAATGTATGCATATTTACAAACAGATCTGCAGAATTTAACAAATGTTTTATTCTTCAACTACCTACCGTCAGATAGCTATGTAGGCATTTGCTATTTTGCTTCGCAATTTAACCCTCGGATGCCCACTTACTTTCTAGAGCGTTTCAAAACAGAGTAGATATAAGTACTTACATCAAAATAAATCCCTCCATCATTCCAGCCATCAATTTTTGAGCGTCCACACTGGCCAGAAGCAATTAGTGCTCTAAGACCAGCAAACCATACCTCTGCCTCAACTTTGTCCTTGCAAATCTGGTGGGATCATCAAAAATAAATGGTCAATGTTCATATAATAGTGACAAGTCAAGCACAGGAACCTAGACATTCAAACAAAAGCAACTGCTATTCACCCACCAGATCAAGAGACCTTTTCCCATTGTCATATATGAGTGAAAAGGACAAGTAATCCTTCTCTGGACGTAAGAACCTCTGAAACACAGCCTAGAAAGAAGTATTAAGAAAATAAATAATTATAAATGCCAACCGATATACAAACACTCCAAACTGTAATTCTTTGTGGTTCAGGGACATAATAGTCCTTATTTTGTAAAGCACTTTGAAGTATATGCTTTAAATGAACAAGCATGCTCACAGTTCTTTGTCCAGAAATAATTCTTGAGACAGAGGCCAATTTTAGTGACTTCGCCTTGCCTTCCGAAAACCAGATTAATGATGATTCATCCTGGATCACATAAAAGTGTTTTGTTTAGCACTTTATAGCAAGGAAGTAGATCAAGTAAATAAATGAAACCTGTGACACAAAAACAATTGTGAGTAGAAAACAT
The DNA here is from genome assembly GCA_037157565.1 of Thalassia testudinum. Lineage (NCBI taxonomy): Eukaryota > Viridiplantae > Streptophyta > Magnoliopsida > Alismatales > Hydrocharitaceae > Thalassia > Thalassia testudinum. Next base: position 7,961,069 of record JAZHRO010000076.1, on the reverse strand, counting down.
GATGAAAGAAGCTTTTTGAGTTCTAATGACAGATACTTTGTAATCAATAATTTCAGCACGACAAACATAGCAAAATTTCTTATTTTAGAAAAATTAAAGTTGACCTTTCAATACTCAAAAAAGAGAGTATAGGCTCAGAAAGACAGAGCGTACATCAGAAGAAAGGAGCTACATGGGAAGACAGAAAAACAGGCAAAATATATCAAGCTCTCAAATCCAGAGCACTTTGAATGTAGGTCGTAATACCCTCTTGCTATAGGGAGAGCAGCAACCAAATTGGAAGTCAACAATCTCACCACCATGGGCACATGCATCTCCAACCCATTCACAGTAATCATCCTGCAACATCCAAAACCAGGCGGTTTCAAGGAGTCACCCTCAACTGCTTCATCCGTGTTGAACAAGGAGCCCTCCAATTGAGAGAGGGCATTAGTTAACACCACCATTTGCAAGGGTATGTGTGTGATATCCACTTGTAAAGGCATGAGAAGCACCACTTCACCGATACCTTAGTTTGTGAAGACATAAGTGGCACCATAGCATCACCACCGCTTGCAGGGGTACAAGGGCGTCACTTCCCATACAGAAGCACCGAAGGGACTATCCTTTCCTCCTCAACAACATTCGCAGCATCTTAACAAACCCAAGAGAGGATCCTTGTAGAGAAACGTCCACCTAGAGAAGGAATCACCCCAAAGGAGAAACCAACCTAGAGAGAGGAACTGCTTCTCAGATGAGGCATACAAAAATTTTTCGTAAACTGCAAATGCAGTCGGATGTCATAAAGGTGACAGCATAATCATTAATGACATCAAGACTAGACCTCCCAACTTAAAAAAGCCAAGATTCAGATCTAAATTAATAAGCCAATGTGCCTAGAAATAAAGACATCATTTCACCAGAACAATTTTCACAATCCCACATCTCTTTGCCAAAGTGGTAACTGTAATTTGCCTACTCGGAGGGGGTGAGATCGGCGTGACGTAAAAAATACGAAAATAAAATATAAACAATCTCACAAAATAAGCAATCACACAAAGTACACAAAGATTTTTAGGTAGAAACCCAAATCGGGTAAAAACCACCACCTAACCCTCTCGAGTTAGGATTTTCCGATCAACCAAGTTAATCAAAATCCACTAAACGAATCACTTTAAACGAGGGTGATTCAACTTCAATTACAACCACGCTACAAGTGTGAGGGTAGCGTTCCTCAACCCCTTCTCTCCACGAGAAGGATTTTGTCCCACGAAGGAAATGGGAATTCGCAAAGCGAATACCCAACCAAATAACAAAGATTAAAATAACAATAATCCTATAGAGCCAACAAAGTAATATTAAACCTAGGCTTCTATAAGAAATAGGATGCTTCCCTTTGAAAGGAGTGCGTCAGCGACGCGAATGCGTGAACAACACGACGGCGTTACGTCGCTCTCGTGAACTACAGCGGTAGAGCGGGTGCGCAAAGCTTGATGCTCTCAAGATGTAGAACTTGAGCTTTGAGAGCAAGAGAGACACAAAATGGTAGAAAGTATGTTGCTTGGGTGTGCCTTGTGTTTCTAGGTGTGCAAGAGGTTCCCCTCTATTTATAGAGGCCTTAAGAAGGCTTTGGAAGGCTTAGGAAAGCTTCCATAGCCGTTGGGTGCAAAGCCCAAGAGAATCAGGCCGAAATCAGGGACAATGATTGCACTGACAGGGTAATCAGACGTCTAATTCTGGCATCAAACGTCTGGAAGACCACTTTAAGACGTCTGATTTCAAGGTCAGACGTCTGATTTCGTGCGGGTTCCTTCCTGACTTGAAACAAATCTAAACAGGGTTCTTGTGCAAGTCCATCAGACGACATACAGGACGTCTGGCACTATGCCTGGACGTCTGGAAACCTACTTTTTCATGGGAATGGATTTGCAATGGCTAAAAAATCTTTGAGAAGAGATTTTCGGGTCAATCGAGGCAAAACGGTCAATTATCAGACGTCTGGAAGGGCTTAAGGACGTCTGATAAGACTCTAACGGTCATATCCTTGAATGTATGCTAAGAGAGCCAACGGTCCACTAATTGAACGTCTGGCAAAGTCATCAGACGTCTCCTAAGACATCTAGTCTAATGTCTGGACGTCTGATTTCATCAGACATAACTAACTATGTCCATCCTAAATGTTATCAGACATCTGAATCAACAGTCAGACGTCTTAAAATACATTATTAGATGTCTGATTTGGGAATTAGACATCTGGAAATGCTGTTTGAACCCTATATTGATTTTCTAAGTTCTCTATAGAAAACCTAAGTATCCTAGGATTGTGTCGGTGTTCCTAAGACTACTGTTAGGGTACTTTGAGGCTCTTTAACATAATTTTCTAAGGAAATAAAGAGCAAGAAAATAAAGACAAAAGGACATGAAAGGAATAAATAGAATTCTATCATATTCTTCTTGTCCTTCCATCTTCAATCTATCGCTCCTCGCGAATCTCCTCTATTCTCCATCAAGCTCCTCCAATCCGTCCTGGATGCGAGCTCGAATTCCGTCTAATCACGTCTACATTTGCAATTGACCTGAAATCTAAGACTCCAAGTGCAAATGTTAAATAACACGTGTTTTGTTATCATCAAAATAAATGATCGTGGTGCTCTAGCACCTACAGTAACTTCCTAAAGATGCCCAAATTTATAGCATCAGTAAGCTATGAGTTCTAGCTAAATCCATAGTAGCACCAAATGACTGCTAATCCAGCTCAATAGTGGATTAGATGCACTCCTCTGAGGATAGTGTTAGGACTGAAATACATTAGTTTATTTCAGAGAGCCCATGGTGTCTTTATATAGAGAAGCACCAAAGAATAAATTATAAAAATACCCTTTCACAATAAAATAAAATAAAAGATCACATACAATACTAAAAAACATAACTCAACATTCCCCCTCAAATTGAAACATAAGCATCAAATATGCTCAGCTTGAAACTAATGTGATGCAGTCGTTTCTTGAGAAGTGCTTTAGTAAAGATGTCTACAAGTTGATCTTCAGTACATATATAAGGTGTAGAAATCTTCTTTGCTGCAATGACCTTTCTGATGAAGTAACAATCAACTTCAATATGTTTGGTTCTTTCAAGGAAGACAAGATTATTTGCAATAAACGTGGCAGCTTTATTGTCACAAGGCATAGGAATAGGGACTTGTATTCCAAATTCCTCTAGGATAGATTGGACCTAAAGTAGCTCACTAGTAGTCTGAGCCATGGCCCTGTATTCAGATTTGGCACTTAAACTAGAGACAACCGTTTGCTTCTACTTCTCCATGTAATTAGATTACCTCCAACAAACATACAGTATCTTGTAATGGATCTCTGGTCCTCACGTGCTCCAGCATAATCTGCATCTGAATAATCACATACATCCAAGTATCCATTATTTTTAAAATAAAGTCCTTTCCCAGATGTACTTTTCAAGTACCTGAGAACCTAACAAAGTCCATCCTAATGGACTTCCCTTGGTGACTGTATGAATTGGCTTAACCTCCCAATTGCAAAGACAATGTCAAGTCGAGTAACTATCAACTACAATAACTTACCATCATTGCACGATATCTAGTCACGTCCTGCAGTAAGGGACTATCATCATCTGCAAGAGGCAAAGGTGCATCCATACGCACATACGTTGGCTTGCACCCTAGCATACCAATGGCTCTCAACATGTCAAGAACATACTTGCGTTGACATAGCACAAGTCCTCCTTCAGTGTGCTACACCTCAATGCCAAGGAAATAGTTGGTAAGGCCTAGATCATTGGTCACAAATTGTGACTGTAGCAGCTCCTTTGTTTCTTTTATGCATTTCACAGTAAGTAGTATATCATCAACATACACAATAAGAATGATTAAACCTATCTTCCTATGCAATGTAAAACCAGAGTGATCAACAAATAATCTAGTAAAGTCATACTCTTGAACTACCCTACTGAACCTTTCAAACCAAGCTCTAATGCTTTATTTTGATTCATAGATAGCTTTTTTCAACTTGCATACCTTCTAACACTCCCCCTAAGTAAGAAAATCGGGTGGCTACTACATATACACTTCCTCCTCCAAGTCTCCATAGAGAAACACATTTTTAATATCTAACTGATGAACAACCCAACTCCTTTTGACAGCAAAAGAGAGCAACATCCTGATAGAGTTGAGACGAGCCACTAGGGAGAATGTCTCAAAGTAGTCAACTCTGAAGGTCTGTGTATAACATTTAACTACCAAGCATGCCTTGTATCTTTCCATAGTGCCATCTGGACGACATTTGAGGGTAAAGACCCACCTACACCTCACAACAGTGACTGAGGGTAGATCAATTACATACTACGTGATACAAGACTGCAAAGTTGCCATCTCCTCCATAGCAAGGTCCAAGACGGATCTTGGAAAGCCTCGAGACGGTTCCGTGGTATCTGTAAACTGTCAATAGTCAGAGAAAACTGTTATCCAACTGCACGCAAACTGTCAAGTGACATAAACTGAGATACAAAATATTTAGCACAAGACCGTAGAGCCTTTGTGCAATAGGAAGGTCCAGAGTAGTATCCTCAATGGCAGTAGGTACCTGATCCTCAGACAAGTCATCAGCAATTGGTGGAGACTGAGCAAAAATAGTAGACAATGGTTCCTCCACCTGAGGAACATACAAAGCCCTACGTTGAAAGTACTTAGGAAAAGTGTTTGTATCAAAGATCTCAGGATGACACGGGAAAGGACCAGTATCGGACTGAATGGCCCACAATATAAGTGGCTCAATGGGTTGTGGTGGTTGAGACAGCTGTGGTGGTTCAGATATCATAGGAAGACGAACATCACTAGTATGGGAAGAAATGGATTGCTCCTCTTGTTTTTGGTAGTAGGGAATCTCCTCCAAGAAGATAACATTAGCAAAAACATAAAACTTTCGTAACACAGAATCATAGCATCTGTATCCTTTCTGAGTCCTAGAATAACCCAGAAAAATACCCTTCACAGAACGAAGAGAAATCTTATCCACATTATGTAAGTGGACAAAGCACACAGCCAAAAACAACCGGAGTGATAGAAAACATTTCCTTGCAAGGGAAGAGAAGGGAATATAGAGTTTGAAATACGATTCACCAAGTATCTGACCGTAAGAGTAGCATTAGCCCAAAAAGATGAAGGAACATTCATATGCAACATTATAACACATGCCACATCTAACAAATGACGAAACTTACTTTCAACTACCCTATTTTATTAGGAAGTATGAACGTAAGAAGTCTGGTGAATAATACTCAAAGACTGGAAAAAATTGGTAGCCTTGGCATTTACAAATTCCAAACAATTATCACTCCAGAAAACTTTTACAAAAGTGGAAAACTAAGTCTTTATTTCTTGAACAAAATTTTTCACAAGACCAAAAACTTCGAACTTCTCTTTCATCATAAATACCCAGGATATCCTAATATGATCATCAACAAGAACAAAAAAGTATCGAAAACCTCTAATACTCTTGACCCTACACGAGCCCCAAAAATCAGCATGAATTAATTCATATATAGACTCAGTCCATTTTTTTGAGATGGAAAGGAAGACCTATGATGTTTGCCCAACTAACAGGCATCACACCTAAAAAGCTCAGGAAAAGACATCTCTGGAAATTGATGACAAAGGACAAGCAAGCTGGGAAGACAAGGCAAAGATGCCACTGGAGAGTAGTAGTGGCATAAACATCAGCACTGCATGAAGTAAAACATGGAGATAGTAGAGATCATTCTGCTCAAGTCCACCAATCTGCCTCATTGTCTGGAGGTCCTATAAGAAGAAATATTGGTCATGAAATACTACCCTGCACTATAAATCTTTCGTAATCTGACTAATTGACATCGATTTAAGAGCAAACTTAGGAGCATGCATAACATTCGAAAGAGGTAAAGTAGAAGAGATATAGATGTTCCCAAGATCAGAAACTGGTGACAGACCCCCATATGCTACCTTAACCTGGAAAGGTTTAGCAAGATCTCATAGAGAAGAAAACAAGGTGATATCACCAATTATGTGAGAGGAGCACCTAAATACGCAAGCCAAGCAAGGGCTTGAGATCTAATTGACATTGCTGAAGTACCTGCAAATCTCTGAACTAAAACAGAAGTAGATGCCTGAGAAACCATAAAGCACTCATAGTCTGCTCAAGAAACTGAAATCTAGCTATCATCCTCCTGCACGTAAGTATCCTCTGCAGACACCTGATGGGCACGTGGATTCAAACCCTGTGGATATCTATGCTTTACTTAGCATCGTTCCGAACTATGTCCATTTCTATGACAATACTCACAGAAGGAGCTTCGACCTTGACCTCAACCTCAATCACGTCCACGTGCACCACCACGAGCTCGACCACCTCTGCCCCCTGAATTTCCCTTACTACGACCAACAACAGCCATAGCAAAAACATCAGAAGTAGGCATGGGATCAAAGGTGTCAAGCCTCAAGAAATGAGCATAAGTTTGAACTAGTGTAGGAATCTCATCCATAGTCATGAATTGATCTTTCACAGCCTTGTACTCAGAGCCAAGCCCAGACAGAAGCTGGATAGAGCGAGTAGCCTCTCTCTACTTGGCTATAACAGCGACGTCTGTAGAAACAAGCTGGTACACATCCTGCTCGTCCCACAAGTTCTTCATGGTGCCATAGTATTCGGATAAGGCTATGGTGTCTTTTCGAAGAGTGTGAATGCCCTCCACAACATCGTACAACCTGGTGATATTACTCATGTAAGAGTGAATCTCATGCAACACCTCTCACATCTTCACTAATGCATATGCCATGACCTGCTTGGCAATGGTCTGAGTCATGCTGTTAAGGAAACATGTAGCCACCCAATCATTATCTGCTCCAAATCTGCAGATATCACAACAAGCACATCATCGGTCAAGATGTACTTCCAATGGGATCCGACAAACCGAGAAAAGAGGTGGACCAGAACAAAAAGTTGGATCCATCCAACTTGATAGATGTCCCCTGCATGTCAGAGGGAGTGCTTGTGGTAGATGTCTTCCCCACTAAGTCACATATTCCTTCTGGTCCGCAATGATGTCCAAAGTCAAGACCTACGAAAAACACTAATTTTAAGGTCTAGAAATCGGATCATAAGGTCTAAACACTCTGATTTCATACTGAAGGAAGTCTCCAAAACGCACATATGGGCCACAATAACTCTATCTTCAAATCATGTACCTTGTAGATACCAAAAGATGATATCTTTGCACATGCTAGGCCATAGAATAGGCCCTAGTGATGCCTTCCAACATGCATAGACTCCTTTAAAAGGGATTGTGGAGATAGATGTGAATCGGTAACTCCGATTCTAGCAGTAACAATCAATCCTCATAATCCCAACGATGGAGATTAGGAACTAAAGGGTCCCCAAGGCCCCAATCTAGGCCGACACAATCTCTAGAGGTGAGTCTAGAGGTCCCATAGGCCCAAACCAAGGAGGTGTGGCATTGGGGAAGGCCCCTACACCACCAGGCGATGTCCCAGCCAGTGGCATAGGGGGCGATGGTGGCCCAACAGCAGCTATGGAGAGGTCTGACGACCTCTGCGCCGGTGCTACTGGCCTCCTACAGTGGCTGGTGGTGCTAGTGAGAGGCGATGCTAGCCCCTGTTGGCGCTGCTGGCCCTATTGGTGGCCGGTGGCACTAGAGAAGAGAGAGAGAGGAAAGGTATGTGGTGGTGGGTTGGTGGGATATCAAAACCCTGGTCTAGGACTGCTACTCTAATACCATGTTAGAACTGAAATGCATTAGTTTATTCCAGAGAGACCTTGATGCCTTTACATAGAGAAGCACCAGAGAGGAAATTACAAGGATACCCTTTCACAATAAAATGAAATAAAAGAGCACATACAAGACTCAAAAGCATAACTCAACATATAGCTTGAACCTTGAAGCCAAGCTGGTATCAAGTTTCAGGAGTAGGCATAGGAATTTAGTTGTGTATGACCTGGATGTAAGTAACATCCTTAAACAACACATCTCTCGTATGGACAAGAATATCCACTGAGCAGGCATGAGATATCCTCTCTAGTCTCCAGAACCACCCCACTACCAATACCAATGCAAAATCCACCGATACACAAATATGATTTTTTTTTTTTTTTGAGAAGTTCAATATGGTGAGCATGGGATTTGATCCCATAACCTCTTGGATGCCAGTGGGTGCTCTGCCACTGAGCAAACCCTTGGTAGCAACATGATATTTATATATAAGATATCAAGAACATATATTACTAAAAAGTAGCATCCTGTTTAAAGATGTAAGATAGCGGCATATATGTTAAACCCAGGTAAACATATCAACACTAGAACCCCTCAACACCCCCCTAACAACAATCTAATCTATTATCATGATTAGCTTTTTCTAGGGTTAGCTCCTTAATAAAATCATGCATTTAGATTGTAAATATTGCATTTAAAGCATGTATGCATATTCTGTGCATTATGTTTAGTTTAGACCTAATTATCTAATTTTAGTCTTTTGTGAATAATATAGGTTAAGGACTTGGAATAAGCTAGAGCATTGAGCTGAATAGGAAAAGAAGCTGCAGCAGAATTAAGAGCTGGTTGAAGACCAAGATTTGATTAAGAAAGAAATGAAGATCCAAGAAAAGAAGAAGAGAGAGAGAGACTAGGATAACCTAACCCTACCCTTAGAACCCTAGGATACTCTTATCCCAACTCCTACCCTTAGGTCAGCTCAAACTGAATAAATGAGCTCAAAAGCCAAAATCATGGATAACACTATCCATGACCTTGACCCTTTATCCACAGAGTTGTCCTACCATCCAGGAACCTATCCAACCCACCCTAAATCCAATCCTTAACCCAAGAACCTATTTAAGTCCATAAGCTCACTTAATTAACTTAGTATAAGTCAATTGGGTTCATAGAACCTATTTGGACCCAACCCACTAGACTTAGGGTCAATCTAACCCAATTAAGAACATATTCTCACAACCTATGTCTATCCCTAACCCTACCTACATAAGACCCACGAAAATCCTAGCCTAATCCTCTTAAATTAGTGGCAACTTAAGAAGATTTTATCCCTTAATGGTTGACCAAGAGGTAAGATCTTATCTCTTAGCAAGATTTTATCCCTTGGTAGCAACTCACCTAGGTTGCTTATTTTTAAGAAACTCCCATCCTATCCTAATCCTACAACTTAGATCCTAAGGTCCTTATTCAACCAATCATAAGCATCACTTTTGATTAAATTTAAACCATCCAAATTAGTAATCCTAGGCACTCTAAATCAACCAATAGGAAGCCACCTACTTTTCTATTAAAGGACCTAGCTTCTACCATTTGGATCAGAACTTAGATGCCTAGAGATAGAAAAAAAATAGACCACCATACTGCACACCCTCCTCTCTCTGCAGCCTCTCTCTTTGGTCTTCTTCCCGACACCCTGGATCTAAAGTGTTGTCGCACTTCGCACAAGCATCCCACAAGTGACTCCATCGTCTCCACCACATTTTCTTCTTTTCTTCATCCATAGTTTATTCCTTTGTTTCATGTATTACATTAGATTTGTGAGACATTCTCTTCATCAATAAAATGTTTAGTTGATCTCGTGAATTCTTGTCTATATATACATATATACATATCTATAAATATTTGCTTAGAAAGTCTTTCCAAAAAGCTTTCGTATAAGAATCTTGTTTTGCCTCCCTGCGAACGACTCAGACTTACCAAATTTCCAATCTATAAATTTATTTAATTTGACATATTTTGTAACTACAACGATAACGTAGAAATCTATTTACGCAATTCACAACGAACACACCCCCTCTCCCCCCCCCCCCCCCCCCCCCCACACACACACACACAAACAAAAAAAGAAAAAAGAAAACCCTCAAAAATTAATTAAAAATAGGCCCACCCAAGTATTCTTTCACATAGCAAGGTAAATAGAAGGTTAAAAATGATACTATGTAAGCAAATTCAGATTAAGATTTAAAGCATACGAAATCTCAACATAAGCATAGATGTCCTATCAGCATTAACAATAAAAATATGTCAAAGCTTCCAAGTACAAGGAAGGCACATATTGATATTCTCTGTAAACACTGTGATGATACTTCTGCATAGGCATTTTCATGCATAGCCAAGAGCATACACATACCTGCAAAGATACTTAAACCAAAAACAAAATTATGCACATCAAACCATGTGTGAAGACTTATAAAAAGTTTTCCATTTGTCGAACAGCAACCCAAAGTGCTTTCTGTAGTTCCCATCATGAGTGGAAAAAACAAATGTTCTTATACTCTTCCATTGGTTATGTTTGTCTAGCTCTACTCCCCCACCATCACTAGATCCTTCTATATCACAATAGAATCTAATAGAAATCTCTCCCATTCAGTTCAGCCAAGCAGCTTCTTTTCTTCTGGTCGTGCGTCCTCCATTTTTTTTTAAGGTGCATATGCTTCAATGTTGCATGTCCGAATTCCTTCATTACACAATAAAAAAACAGCTATTATGTATCCATCCACATGTACAGAATTAACCACCTTAATCTTTTGTATCCCAAATATTACTCCACAAGCCTGCTCTTCAATAAATTCCAACAACTAGGGATACTACTTGAAAAACAGTCTCGAGAAAGATAAAATTCACCCTTCCAAAATTTGCAAACAGGCAACAGCTGAATTGAACCAACAACAGGCAATTGGAAATATACTGAACCTACCCAACTACTAGCCAGGTCTTATTAGGTATATTCCGGCTGTTTAATGGTGTGAAGATTTACAAGAAAGTGCCACGTGGCACTGACACGTGACGTGAATCTGGCAGCCTGCTGTGTGCCCATGTGTGGGCGTGAATGTGTGTGCGTGTGCGTATGCGTGTGTTTGGCTTTCAAGCCAAGTTTATTTTGTGCCACATGTGAGAAGTTATTTTGATTAGTTATTAGAGTCCAAATTAAGAGTGGATTTAATTTAGGATTAGTTAGTGATTTGATTGAGTTTATTTGGGAAAGAGAATTGGGATTATTATAATCCAAATCCAGAGTTTGTAGAGATTGTAATTAGGATTGGATATCTTTAAGTAGAGACCAAATCCTCTTGTTTTTTCTTTTAAGTCCAATAATAGAATTCTTCATATCCACCAAGACTCCTCTCTTCTTCTTCCTCTCCATACCACCATCAACTCCACGCCAATCACCTTCTCTCTTCCACACATGGATCTCCTCTCCTCTCAAGTGTGCACTGTTGCACGTGGCATATTCCAAGGGCCCAAAATTCTTCACAAATGGAAATCCAGAAAACAGCAGACGTTATAATTGCACCTCCCTCCTATTTGGTTGAGGAAAATGATGCCCATTTGGTATGAGGCACCTATAAATTGTAGGCTTTTTTTTTTCTTTTTCATCTTAAGTATACAATGGGTTTTTTAAACAGTAGGAATGGGTTATTCCCATGTTTTTTTTATTGAATTTACAAATGGAAATTATTTTTTCATAAGAAAAAGGATGATCACATGAGGTTAGTGATCATCCACTTCATCACAAAACAAAGCAGGTAAAAGCACAAGAGTCTATTACATGGAGGCTCAAAAACCCTTGAGACTTTCCACATCCATAGAGACATTCCCAAGAAACACTATTTTCCTTCCAAAAATAACACCATCTCATTGCAAATCAATGTGCCGAAAGGACAGCAAAAGGCTCCATCCACTCTGTTTTTGTCCTAAAAGGACCCTCCATGGACACCTTCAGACATTCTTCCCTGAGATAAAATTCACCCAGCTAGCCTATGACCTGATTCAAATATCAAACCTCCTCAGAAAACTGCAAGAGAAGAATAGATGCTTGCAATCCCTTTAGGCCTTTCCACAAAAGACGCAATCACTTTAGGCCCTTTTCCATGAATGTGGTGTTTGAGAGCGATGCAATCTTCAGCCAATGAAGCTTCGTCATCAACCTCTCCCTGTGAACCATCCATCCAAAGATCCCTTTTTTTCCCTGATAGAGGTCCACCCAAAGATCTTGATCTTCAAAGTCATCATGCCTTCCAAATCATCCTACAGTCCCTTAATAGGTTCTCACCCCCTTCCCGTAAAGGTGGCAAGAGATGCATGTACACTTATCTGACGGTGAAAGAACCATCCTCCTGCAACCAGCAATCAAAAGCACCAGGCCTCCGTGGCGCAGTTGACAGCTCCTCCTGGAGAAGCAGAAAGTCATCCAACCTCTTATCTGAAAGATGACCAATCAATAGCAGCACCCCGGTCAACAAGATAAACATATTTCCACGTTTTACACAATCAAACCATCGACCAGATTCCCCTAATTACCCAGTTGACAATATTCGAACAAACTCCCATGATTAGTCTTTCTTATAAGGAAGCACCTCCAACCACCACCGCCACATAGCAGCAAAGTTACATGCCTCCAGAGTTGCCCATCATCCAATATTTCAACCACCTTCATGGCTATAACTCATCTCTCTCGTCCCTCTTACAGTGACTTCGTCATACCTACATTCTGATTAAGCATCACTACCAGACTATAATTTTCCATGCAATTACCTAGATGTTTTTGACCTTGAGTTGTCAACCCTTTTCAGAATCTTGTCAAGTGTTCTAGGATCTAAATCTCATAAATGCTATGATTGCAGGTCAGTCCTCCAGCCACATACTTGTTTACTTGAACTCATTATTGCTCTACTATCTGCAAATAAACACTTGGGACAATACACATCATTCTCAATAAGCCAATTAAAGAGGATCATCTCCTATATTTCCTCGATTAGCAACATTCCTACATGATATCACCATAGGCGATGCATGAGATTCGTAAAATGCCGACTATGGAAGTACAATTCAACTCCACCAATCAACCAGAAAAGCTAAAAAAAAGCCTAACCTCCTAGATACAAACCTTAGCACCAAATGCGACAACTATTGACACACCACTCAGCGTTCACTTACTCACCACTGTGGCAAGCAAAACTAACAAAATGGCATGCCCCGTAACGTACTTGCGCGAACGAAGACCCCCCAAGAAGTCAATATCTGTCACAGTACACAATGCCCGCAACACATTTCACTTCCCAATGCGACACATCTGGCACGCCCTCCAAAGGATGCCAGTGCACGTAAATCCTCTCCTGCAAGTATCACTCGTCCCGACCCCAAAAGTTCCCAACTTTATCCTAACAATCTCAAAAACCAACACCACCCACTAGAAAACAACAGCAGCAGGATCACTCCACCCCCAAAGATCTCAACTATTTTCGATCCCAGCAACAACCCAACTCCACCGACGGTCGAACTTACACTCGAGAGCCGGAAAGAGCAGAACTTGGGCTTCCCCTTCCTCCCGTACTTGAGCAGCTGCGCGCCCTTCTTCAAAGCCACGAGCGCCTGCAAACACCACAAACAAACAGACAACGCCACATCATTACCACCACACACACACACCCCAAGACACCTCCTTTCCAAGCCACACGAGCAACTCCATCCCACCAACAACAACCGCCACCACCTCACCTTGTCGGCGCCCCTGTCGGAGCTCCCGGAAGCAAAGGGATCCGCCATTCCATGTGCGACGCCGCTGCCTCCTCCTCGCGCATCGATCCCCGCGTCGTCATAGATGGCAGATCTCCCACGGGGCTCTCATCAAACTCCCCCCTCCCCCTCGAAACCCTAGAGGTAAGGAGGGCAGGGAGGGGTGAGGGCACCGCCGGGGGTGGTGGTTGGAGCTGCGGAGAGAGCTGCGGGGGTTTGACCGGGGAGACGGGGCGGTGCCCAGACCGCAGGAAGGAGGGGGCGGTGAGGGAACCGCCGGGGTAAGGGAGGCGGAGGGCGGTGTGGGGAAGCGCCGCTAGCGGAGGAGCGAACTTCGAGTTGGGGCGGTGTGGTGCTCCGGAGGGGAGTGGAAGGAGGGTGGGCGGAAGAAGAGTAGTCAAAGGGAGAGGTCGGGGGGGGTCGGGAGGACGGAGGCGGACGGTAGTCTCCCTGGAGGGAGGAGAGAGAGGAGTAGTTTTTTTCTCTCTCTGTCTCTCTACCTGTTCTTTTTTTTGCTTACGAAAAAGGGGTCAAGGAATTAAAAAGAAAAAGAACAAAAAGGAGGTGAGGTGGGGGCAAGTTAAAAATATTTTTTGGGGTTTTGATTTAGTCCCCGAGCTTCGAAAACTTACCGAGAGGATCCACGGGTGTGGATGCAGCTAGAGATTCAAGGTTTGATAAATTTAAGGTGATCTTCACTCAATCTAATTTAAAAAGAATCAGTAATAAAATCTTTTATCTAAAAAAATTTAACTGTATTAAAATCTGAATATGGATGTGGGTGCACATTAATAAAATTCACATTTATCCAGAAAATATAGATCTACCTTAAATCTCTTCATTCTCCCAACCTTAAGAAACTCCTCCAACTCTAGTCTCACTAGCAAAGCTACTACCACCAGTCAACCTCGTGCTCCCCTTTGAATGCTCCCCTCCGATCTTTCTTGCCGCTCCCCACCAACCTTACTTGATGTTCCTAAGTTCTCATAGCAACGTTAGTTCTAAATATATGTAATGTTCATTTTATTTGCTATTTATCCAAATTTTTTTAAAGAGACTTATGTAAATAGGTTAAATTATTCCACTCTCCGTGTTTTATGTTACACATTGACATTTTTCTTGATTTGAACGTTGAAATGTTATATTAACTAAATTTATATATCTATGCATTAGTATATGGCTTATAAAATCCTCCAAATCTATTTAACGGAGGATAATTTTTTAATTTCTTACGTTGCTTTTTTTTTTAAAGATAATTTATTACCCTGTGGAGGTGACAAGAGCAACATATGATTGAGGGAGTCAAGTTTTGTCTTTTATTCATTTCGATTGCTTCACACTGTATTCCCTTTTATGTTAGATTTTTGTGGAGATCTTTTATTTTTTTCTCCATTAAAAAGAATTACAAAAAAGAGAATGTGTCCTAAGTATTTACATTCTAATTAAGGTTAGCTAACATAGATTTTGTTTAAATGTTAAAATTGCATGTTCGTCTTTGATAAATGTTTAATCTGTAATTTTAGTTATAAGATTAATTTATAAATAACTATTCCATAGTTAAATAAGCATCCGATTGATAAATAGATATGCGTATAAATTTAAATTTTCATATTCAGTGAGTAGATATAAGTATATATTTTATAAATAAATATGAGTATAATTTAATCAAACTCAACGCATCTGCAACCCTTCGATGAGATATGGAAATGTACTTTTTTAGTGTTTTGTGTTTCTGTTGCGCGTGTATTGTGTTTTCGAGAGGGGTACAATCTTCGGAGGTCTCGTTTCTTTTATGAGCCATGTCCCTTTTAGATCGATAAGTGCGTATTTTTTTGATTTGGCTGATGTATGTGAAATACCTATTATGTTGTGAATACTTCTTGAGTTTGAATGTTTAAACTGTGCCATTTTGAAATTTACCCTTTCATTCTTTGAAATTTTCTAGTTATTTCTTTTGCCCCCGCCTACTCTCGTGGAACTTTTTGGACTCTCTCTTGCCTCCTCACTTTGATAGACCAAGTCTTACTTCCCAATTGCTAAATTTTGAATGCTCTTCTTCCCCCCAACCTTCTTATTTCAATGGAAGATCCCAAATCCAACCCATTTCCTTGATCTTCATGCTTCTTCACGTAATGACATCATTGTTTTCAAGTGATTCAATTAATTTGACCAAGGTATCCATTCTCGTAACATAATTTTATGTCAACCACATGGGTGACTTTTTCTTGAACGATTGGAAAAATAAATCAAGACATAAAAGAGAAAAATACAAGCAAAGTGTTTGAAGACCTTCGAAGATGACTCCAACAGGGAACCCGTAAAAAGGATGCTCTTTGATGACCGATCATAAAAGATAGATGGATGTTCAATTTGATACCGTTTAGAAGTTATGATATTGATTCTGCATGTTTCAAATTTTGGGGGGCTATATTGAAATTGAGGTAAAAAATTTATGACCCTATCTGAAGCATTCTTTAATATATTGATGTGACATGGCGTGGCCCAAGAGTGGGCGAACATTTATTGATGGTTGTTTAAGTGTGATTGGTATTTTAAGTGAGAAATTAGGAAATCCTTCCTGTAGGGGAAATTCTAAGTCAAGAACAGATTTTAAAATGTGTTAATTACATGCCTACCACCTAGATTACAAAACTAGGTTTTCTCAGGATACAAACATTCGCAATTTAATCGGAAGTAAGCTTGACTTTAGAAATTGAAACTATAGTATTTTTACACTCAAAAAAGGGCCGTTTCTAATTTAGGGAAAGCACAAGATGCTTGTGGGGGATTGCCAACTTAAGATGGGAATGGTTCTTCCCCACGTTTCTTCTAAAAATTGAATAGGAAAAAAAGATTCCCCTGATATTTTTTTTGTATCATGTATGTTCCTTATCACATGCACGTGGCAGAAATATCATTAAATTTCAAAATTCTCATGTAAAATATCTTAACGTGGATTGAAAGTTTGAAACTATTTGAAAATCGTGCGATTATTCCTTGGTGGTACGATGAAGCGCACTGTAATTTGAGTAATACGGTATAGGAATGGACCCAAGTACTGATATGGGGCTATGGTTCTTTCTCAACTTTTGTATATCTTTTCCAATGTATTGGTTATTTTATATATTAACCTTTTCTTTGGTATATATTTGTTTACACATTAAAAAAAATTGAAAATATTTAATTTAGTTTATAAAAATATATCTTTACTATGAGAGAAATATGAAAAAGATAAATATCCTCAATATATTTTTGTATGATAAATACTAATATCTTTTTATTAATAAATGCACATGCATGAAATATAACTAAGGTCTTCTTTTTAATGTGACAATAAATTATTAAGATGTTCCACACGATACTTCTAGATTCTTGTGTAATATTTTTCCTATTAATAAATTATCTTTATGAATGTTATTACCCTATAAGTGATTTTGAAAGTTTTCGTTGTCTCCAAAAATCTACTTATATGATCATAAGATAATATCTTTCAAACAAAATGACATATAAAATTCAAATAATTATTTCTTTATAAGAAATCTAATTGCTCCTCTTTAGTAAAATAATTTTTCTATTTACTTTAATTGTTAAAGGTAGCATGTGGGTATCTAGTTGATTTTGTCAATTAAATAATAAAATACCTTTTTTGTAAATAATTTGAATGATGATTTTTTATTTACATAAAGGTTAAGAGGTCATTTTTTATTTTAAAAAATAAATATAAGTTATTTTATCTCTTATTTACTTACTTTATAAAAGATATTATGTTATTGATTCCCCTTGATGATTTTTCTAATTCTACCCCTTACTATATATCAAAAAGCTATGATGAATATCTAATGCCAAATTGTCGGCCTCTATCACAGCATTGATATTTTAATCGGCTAGTCCACAATTAATTTTTTATTTTTATATTTTACTATTCTCTTCCTTTTATATTTTCCTCCTTGACAAAAAGCATCGTGAGTCAATTGTATCACTAACTAATATCCGATGAATTCAAGTAATTAATTTTGAAACAAAACATATTGTTTCTTGAGCTTCAAATTATTTGGACCACTAGGTTTAGAATTGAGATACAGTAGCAACCGACTTTGGAAATTTCAAACGCTGACTTTGAGTTAAATGGTTGGGAATTTAGAGTTTGGGTGATTTTAGGGTCTTCACAGTTTTTGGTGCTCGGGCCATTGGATTGAAATGGAGCTGCAATCTATGCCATCACGTAAAAGATCAAAATTTCCTCGTCATGTAAAAGAAAATTGGGATTTTTGCATTAATGCCTTAATTATATGATCAATAATATGTTTATCTCTATTTGCTAATTATATATATATATATAAACATACATTATTTGATAGATGTATCATTCCATCAGTTTTCTAAAGTGACTATAGTTACATCTTAACCATACATCATATATGTACTTTTAAAAAGGAAATTTTTATAGGCATGTGCCTAGAACAATGACAAATTAGATTAGAGGATGAGTTGGTTGGAGGAGGAGGGAGAGGAGCTTGAGGGTGGTAGCGATGGTGGGGAGAAGGTATTGTTAGTGGTGTAATTGAGAAAGGAGATGACGATGTCGACGAGGGCATGATGAGGTTGGGAGAAGGGGAGGATGAAGTAATGTCAGCTAGGGAGGTAGATCAGTGGAGGTGGTGGATGTCGTTGCAAAGGATGTTGAGGAGGTTGAGAGACTTAAGGGAGTAATTGAGGAGGTTGGGAGTGAGGTGAGAGTTGCTGTGGAGGAGGAGGATGGGGTGGAGGTGGTCATCGAGGAGGAGGCTGTGGTGGGGGTGGTAGGGCCTACAGGGGCGGAGATAGAGGTGAGAGAGGGAGGTGTGGAGGTTGGTGGTGGTAGGGAGGAGCAAGAGAAGGTCGATGGTGGTGGGGAGGGGGAGGAGGAGGAGGAGGTGGAGGGATTAGTGAAGAGGGGGAGGTGAGGTGGATGAGGAGGGCAAGCAAGAGGATAGGAGGTAAGGCTTGTTGGCAAAAAAAAAGAAAGAACCTATGTATGAAATCTCCTTATTATATAGTCTTAATAAGTAGGGATTTATATGTATTTTTTCTAAAGTTGATAGGGATATATATAGAAATCTTAAAACAAAGAAGAAAAAGGGTGTTGATGTAATTTTCTAAAGTAATGTTATTGGACTTAACGAAATATTCTTTGACACTTATTGGCAACTTAACTTAGGAATACGATCATGTAAAGGTTAATAACTTTATAAGGATATATACATGTAATTGATGAATATATGAAAATATGATATATTTAACCATATAATTAGACATATCAATGTAAAAATACCTAAAATATTTTACCCAGTGTATGCCTTACAGAGGGATTTAACCTCTGCCTGTTGACCAAATCCATAACATATAAATACTCTTTTAATCTCACCCTCACTTGGAGATGCAAAGCAAAAGAATATCTTGAATATAGGAATCAAAGAAGAGGGAATAAAATTAAGTGCTAGTTTACGGCGCAAGGTTAGTTAACCTAAATTAGCTAAGTTATAATAGGAGTTAATCTTTATTTCTATTTATTTATAAATGGGATTTGACTCCTATTTGTGTTTAATGAACGTGGTTAGGAATAAAGGTTATTTTGCAATGTGAAAGAAAAATGTTTACTTGGGAATGGAGGTTAGAATATGAGATAAAGTATCAAAAGATATATTTATCCTTAAATGGTAATTAAATTGGGATTATTTTTTAAGTTTAAATTAGTTTAATATGAGAGATATTATGTAAAAATAAAGTATAGGAATCTCATTATTTTCATTTGTTATATTTAATAATGTGTTTAGTAGGCATAATGATAATGTCATTTACAATTAATTTATATTTTTTAAATAATCTAACAATTAGACTAAGTTAGCAAAGAAAATATGTGAACGTATTTAGTAGTAAAATATTTAAATGAAGATGATCCATGGCACCATATGTGCACATACAAAAGTAAGAATTGCAATTAATCAAACAGAGAAAACTATGTAAAAGTTATAATGATAATGAGGTATGAATAAAAATAAGAAGATAATGGCAAATGTATATATGTCTCCATGCATAATTTATTTTATAAGTTTAAGTTAATAAAGTTTAAATAAAATAAATAATCCAAAATTTATATGATGCAAGTTTTAAATCAAAAATAAATAAAAAGAAGAAGAAATGGTGATGCTTGGTGAAAGAATAAGAAAAAAAAGTTTGAAATGAGGTTTAAAATTGTGGTGCCATCAAAGGAAGGAAGCAGGGAAGAGAGGAACCATTGGAAAATTAGATCATGGGAGGGACAAGCATAAGGAGAGAGAAAATTAGGGTTAGGAAGCATGTTAAACCAACTGTTCTTCCATCCGACATTAAGACAACCTAGGATAAGAATCCTAAGAGAGGTTGAGTTAGCCCTTATAGTGAACAGTGATTAACCTCTGAAAAGAAAGATTAACTTCTATCGTAAACTACCCCTCAATGTTGCAGGTGAAGATGATGAATGTATATTTACCGAGGCGATGTTGAGATCAACCAGTAACTTAAATAATCTACCCATTGCTGTTGGATTTTGTCGAGAGCTATAACTTGAATAATAATCTAATTATTTGACATTGTCATTTGCATGCATTCCACATGAACTCTCAAATTCATGATACTAGACATCACATTAATGTTGTAGATTTTTTCAGTTAGAATCACACCCATTGTGTGTTTGGTGGCCCATTCATTAATTGGATGGGTGCCATTAGGCATCGTTTGGCAACCACGATGGAAGTTAAAATCTCACTCTTTCATATAAAAAGAGTGACATGAAATCTCTATTAAAACGAGACATGTATCCTCCATCTCCTATTTATATAAAAATAGCTACCCAAAAATATTGAAAGTCGCAATTCCTTATTACGTTTCTGCATCAGGGTATGAGGCACGGCGAGAGCAAGAGATGGAGTAACTAAGTCCTGACACTTTCTGCATCTAAGATGCTAAATTGCTAAGTAACTCCTAATATATCAATTAGTATCAAATCATAAGATAAAAACCATAAGAAAGGAGTCGGGCAAATTTTACCTATAAAATTGCAAAATAAATTGAAGTCCTGGAAGGCGTTCACACTATCGCAGGCTGGTCGGACCGTGCTGGTTAAATCAATTGTTACTGCCATTCCTACTTATAACATCTAATGTCATCAGGACTTTTACCTAAAAAAATCCCAAGACATGATTGACAAAATCACTATTCCCATTCGATTGGCCCGACTAAATAAGATGGGGATGATATATGATGAAAGGACGTGGGTTAAAAAATATAAAAGTTAATTTATATTATTATGAATGTGATTTTTATCTGGTATATATTTTTTTATGTAAAAAAATACTACTCATACATGATGAAATCACTGTTGAAATCATTAACAAATCACTTTTGTATGGGTGTAAATTACTCAAATCACCTTCAGAATCACTTCATAACAATGTAAAGTAGTTCGAAGTAAGATTACCCTGATGTAAAATTAAATTCCAAGTATTTATTCACATATGATAAAGTGATTTTACAGTTGAAAGATGATTTTTCACCTTAAGGTTTAAGGTTTAGTCTTTAGTGGTTATGATTAATTAGCTACATTAAATCCTAAATCAAAAATCCTAAACCTTAAGGTAAAAAATTACATTTCAAGTGAAAAATCACTTCTCATAGATGAAACCATTTTCCATAAACCTAATCCTTAAATCCTAAATCATAAGTCCTAAACCCATAGGTCAAAATCACTTTACACGAGTAAAACCACCATTGAAATAATTTTGCACCGATACAAAATGAGATTACACCGATGCAAAGATACCTTAGAATAATTTATTGCACCTATGCAAAATCACCTAGAATAATTTATCACCACTGCAAAGTAGTTTATATCATCGGTGCAAAGTTATTTATCACATGTGCATTTTAGGTTGAAGTGGTGTGGTAATTTTTTTGAATGTGGTGGGATCCACCACATAACAATCCTTACATTCTTTTATTTTTTTACATTAAATATTAATTATTAAGTGGACTCACGTTCACAACACTGTGTGAAGCATGAGAACAGGACCTACAAATTCCCCTTCGTCACTATTTGTGTTTCCCTACTTTTTGGGTGTTATGAAATTATCTTGGAGATTTGCCAATAAAAACATCTCTTATATATCCATACACTATTCTTAGAAATTTGTACGCGAATTCCTTCTGGTCTACTCATCAAATTTCATCGCGTACCCATTTTTGGAAAGATATAATGGCTACAAGACATTTAATTTTGGATGTGTGTAAAGCAATTCACATTGCAACATACTTTGCAACATTTATTTTCGCTCAACAAAATATATTGATATATTTTGATATTCAACCGATGTGTTTTCATTTTTCACCAGTTGAAAATGAAAATATATTGGTGTATTTTGATTTTTAACTGATTTTCATCTATGGAAAGTGATTTTACTCATGAAAAGTGATTTTTCAGTTTTAGGTTTAGGATTGAGGGAACCTTTGGTTTTACTTTTTAAGTGAATACCCATTTTTCACTTTTCATTTTCAACTAGTGTTTTTTATTTCCAACGGGTGTGTTTCGGTGAAAAATCAAAGCATACCAGTTGAAAATCAAAATACACCTGTGTGTTTTAGTGAGCGAGGGACACACATTGCAAAATACATTTCTTTACCTTTTGACTTTAATTTTCAGAGGCTCTTATCACAAGATTGGCGATGGATCGCACATCAATATTTAGAGAGACAACTAGATCCCAAGCTACACTACACCTCTTATACGTACCTTAAATACAATTAATCTTCCTACCACATGGTATATGAACTTACCAACCACGATGAACAAACTTGGAAGCAGGCATACATTGATTCCATTTTCCCATAAGAACTTGCCTCCTATCAAGAGCATTTATATCTCCCGAAGGTATGTGTGGAGGATTCTCTCATCTGGGTGCCAAACAAACAAGGTTTATTCTCAGTAAGATCGACCTACCACTTCCTAGTTTTTGATATTGTACCAAACTATACCCCTGATATCATAGGCAATATTAATTTCCTCCTTAATTAAGCTGAAGCCTCCCCCTTGTATTCTCCTTTCCTCATGGAAAGTTATACCTAATGCTTTGCCTATCGCTGGCAACTTATCTGCTTTCATCCCAAATCTGGAGAAAGTATGCTGCCAGCTTTTGCATGGAATCTTTGGAGGATCTTCCTCATTTATTCATCCAATGTTCTTACTCGTGTGAGGTTTGGAGGCAACCTGGTTTTCCTTCTGATCATATGAATGAATCCTTGTTGGACTTTATTGGGTTTATTAAAAAATAATTACATTAATTTGAAAAAACTCGTCTTCTACTTTCTCTCTGGAAGTTTAGATCTTTACTGGAATTTAAGCGGAGACGGCTCACCTATACTCAGATGTTGTCTTAAGTCAACTCCAATGTCCAGATTCCTCTTGAGACCTCTCTCTAAATCATAACTTTAATGTCTCTCATATGGCTTTTTTGATATATATGATACATTTGTGACGTTTACATCAACAGTTTTCATATGTAATTTATGTTGATGCAGCTTACTCATCTGATCAATTCAAGGGGAAAGCAGCCTTTTGTTGGAAGTGGGAGCGAAGGGATATGTCGGGTCCTCATTCAAAGAGTTCTATGTTGCTAGAAAACTAATGGATTGGTGGTTGGATCATGCATGGTCTTTCTGGGACTTGGGTTTTTTGATTGATTCCGTTGGTGAAGGAGTGTTTTGTAATTTTAAAAACATTAGGTGGTGGTCTCGGGCTATCATTAGTGGAAGTCATTAATTTCACCGCAGAAGGAAAAATGTGATCTTGGATGCAACAGATACATTCTTTTACGATGTTATGAGCAAATTTACTTGGTTATTATTTTATTGTGTAATTTATTTCTTAATATGTGAATTTTTATTATTAAAATATATCAATTAAAAATAAAAATATATCAATTGAAATTAATATATATTAATTGAAAATGAAAATACATCAGTTGAAAATTAAAATACATCGATTGAAAATGAAAATACAACGGTTGATAATGAAAATGTACAGGGGGAAAATGTTTCTTCACTTGGGAGAAGGATTTTCTACTAGATGAAAATCAAAATACACTGATTGAAAATTAAAATACACCTATTGAAACTTGAAACACACTCGTGGAAAATAATTTTTCACTTGGAGCATAACATTTCACCTGTAGAAAGTGATTTTCATCGGTGAAAAAGCAAAACACACCGGTTGAAACCACCGCTCTATCACTCCACTCGTTGCAAACCATGTTGTGGTGTGCTTTTCTTTACTTTTTTCTGTACCATGAATCAAAATAAATTGAACAATATCTACATAGAATCTTCATGTTCTATTGCATCTTAAGATTTAATCCTATTATCAATGCGTCAACATTTGTAGGAATCGTACATACATGATGTTTGGTAGGTTACTCAAGCGAGTTAATCTATATTTGTTTACCACTTAACCCTCTTCCCACTTAAGTTGGGTTAAGAGGAGTTAACCTGTTATGACCCTGGCATCAAACGTCGTTTAAGACGTCTGGGAATTGGTCCAGACGTTTGATTAGACATCTGGGAATTGGTCCAGACGTCTGATTAGACGTCTGGAAGCCTTCCCAGACGTCTAGAATTTAAGTTTTTCGGCGTACGAGTTCGTGTCTGCGCACATGCACGCGCAGACTGAACCGCCGCCCTCCTTCTCTTTCCTTCCTCCCTGCAGGCGCAGCCACCTTTTTCTCTCCCTCTCTCCCCACGGCAGCCTTCAAATACCCCCCTCTCCTCTCCCTCACCCTCACTCCACCGCCCTCTTCTTCTTCCTCCTGTCAGCGAGAGAGTGGCGGGTGAGGGCAGCAGCAGCTGCTGCTGTTAGTGCATGAGGAGGGGCTGCTGCGAGAGGGAGAGAGCTAGATCGCGAGGGTGCAAGCTCGCCGGAGCAGCCAGGGTCGACCGGCGGGTGCGCAGCGGAAGCGTGGTGTTGGGAAGGAGCTGCTGCAGCTCAGGCAGCAGGCGAGCGCGGCGCGGGACGGCCGTGTGTTGTAGGCGGAGGGTGAGGAGATCCTGATTCTTGGAAAATTTTCCAGAATCAGACGTCTGGACATACGTCCAGACGACGCAGGAGACATATGGAGGAAGGTCCAGACGTCTGAAAGGTACGATATTTTTCCATCCATTCTATTTTCGTGTGTACAGCCATGCAGCCGTCCCGCCAAGGAGTTCTGCCTCATTTCGTGTTGAGGACAATCGCGTGTGCGTGCAGCTCTCGTTCGGGAAGGTGCAAGGGCATGCCCTCCTACACAGATCGGACGTCTGGGCACAGCAACAAACGATGGAGTGGGTCTCCAGACGTCCGGAGTGACAGTCGGACGTCTGAAAACTAAGTCCAGACGGTTCAACGGGATTCTGGACATCTGAAGGACAGCGCAGGATCAAGGTATGACCTGAGCCATCGTTTAAGACGTTTGGAAGATGTTCCAGAAGTCTAATTTTGGGCAGACTTGTCATTTTTGACCCGTTTAGGGTCCGTTTGAAGTACGTTTTCTGCATTTCAAGTTTCGTTCTTCTCAGATTTAGTTCCTCTACCTGTTTACAGTATTTGTATCCTGTTCTGAGTAGCTCCTTGTAATTGATCCTTGTGTTAGGACCCCATTCCGTTGCGGCTTTGGGGGTTGCGGAGGCACGCGGGCTTGCCGATCATGCCCCCAGTACTCCCGATTTTGCGGGTAGAGTGGCCCCTTTAATTATTTATCAAAAAATTATGTACTTGTGAAATAATTAATAGAATCTAGGGTATTGCATGAATCCTAGGACTGAAAAACTTGATTGAATGATAGATCCTAGGGTATTGCATGAATCGTAGGACTGGAAAACTATATTGAATGATAGATCCTAGGATATGGCATGAATCCTAAGACTGGAAAACTAGATTGAATATATATATATTGCAATCCTGGAAAAGTAGAAAGGAAGACGATAACTGCCTGTAATTGGTTAACAGTTGCCTGTTTATGAATGGATAATTACTGTTGAGAACATGGGTTATATGAAAATTAAAGCTGAAATGATGAAACCTAAATTGGCTGAGTTAAAGAAAAATGAGCATGAACCCTACGGGGAATTAGGAGTAGAGCTCCTGAGAAGTGAATGAAATAGAATTGGGGAAGTGAGCTGGCCCTTGAGTACGGAGTACCAAGGAGAGCGACTATCCCCAGGTTTAGTGCAGAGCGGAGGTAGTCGCCCCACGGACCCGGGGTTAGGTTTGGCCACTTTGTACAGACTTTTGGCTCTCGTGTACACAGTACCGAGGAGAGCTACTAGTGTAGGGAGAGCACTAGCTACCTTACGGGCTCCGGGGTTCTGCTAGCCCTCCTACACCGATTTATTAGGCCCACTGGAAAAACCAGGGTAGTCAGGGGAGGGTGCGCGGACTGTGGAGGGGCAAAACCCTTGTTTGGTTACTGTGGAGGGGCTGGACCCCTTTTACTGAGAGGGCTCTGCCCTATACTGGTTCCGTGCTGTGCTTTGAGGCGCACCCGTTAACGGAAACGACTGACCGCGTGCTAGTGCGGGGTAGCTACTCGTGCGTTTATCATGCGTACCGTAGTCACCGTTACGTCTGTCAGTGACCTTGGGGTGGTTGACTGAGGGTAGGACCACCACGGGGGACTCTCCCAGCCAGGAGAGCACCACGTGTTACTTCTACTTTTCGGAAAAGACTGCAATCAAGATCCTTCCCACGAGGAACATTCAAGATCAAGGGAAAGATCTGAGGAATAACTCAATAACGAGTAAACGGAAAATAAAGAAAGAGATTAAAAATATAACAGTTACTGTCCACCTTACTGTTTTCTTAGCTTTTGGTTGCCACTCTACTCAGCGTTTCGCTGACGTGTCACCTTTGTCACCTTTTCAAGACCAGGTGTTGAGCAGCCAGAGCAGGCGGCTGCAGAGGGTGCTGAGCCTAGTAGAGCCCCGTAGTTTTTACTTGTGTAGTACCCACTGTACCTTTCTTTCTGTTGTAGTGAGTATTTTCTGTTACCTCTGTACTCTTTTATTGTAAGCATCATGTTTATGTACCTGTTTATTTCTTTACTGTTGTGGTGGTGCATACTGTAGTAGTTCTTTTCTTTACTGCTGTATTTTGTTACTGCTAGTTATATACATGGTGAATGTGGTTTATTTTACTGCTCTTTTGGTTACTTTGTCGTTGGACGACTGGGTCTTGGGATCAATCGAGTCGGTTCGATTCTCGTGTCCCGTAGGGATTCGAGAATCGGGTCGTAACCAGATGGTATCAGAGCAAGGTCGTCCCGAGAAGTGAACCAACTGACTGGAAAATAACAAATTCACGTGTCTGTAACTAGAGTAGCTACCACAACGTTTCTTTTGACATATGTTCTTAGACTTCTCTGTTAGATATCGTTACGTATTGACGTGTTTCCGTTCTATATTTGCGTCTCCTTGTAGGAGATGCCTCGACGCAGGACTAGCGAGGCGGGCCACGGGCGCAGCCGGGGACGGGGTCGGAGGGGTGGGCGCGTTGAGGTCGACGTTTCAGTGGACCAGCCATTGCTCCCGGGCATTCAGGCCCAGGACCTCGCCCAGCTGATACGGGACATTGTGCGAGAGGAGCTCCACCCGCCGCCATGAGCGCCTCTCCCTGGGGCTACGGAGGGGGAGTCCTCTGTGGGACCACGCGACGGATATGGCGCTGGACGTAGAGGAGGGGATGGACCGCCACCGCCCCCACCTTCCTCCGACACTTCTGCGCACGAGGCTTCTTTACCTGGAGGTGCACCAGCATCTCCACTGCAGCGCCACTTCGAGCTTTTCGGACAGTTTCGGAAGCTGAAGCCCCCCTCCTTCAAGGGGGATGAGGACCCGACCGAGGCGGAGGACTGGCTCGAGCAGATTGAGAAGGTTTTTGACACCCTTCGCCCCTCGGTGGAGTGCCGCGTGGCCTTTGCCACGCACCAGCTGGAGAGCGCGGCACATAGGTGGTGGAGGGCGGTCAGGGGATAGGAGAGGGAGGAGCCAACCTGGGACCAGTTCGTCACCCTCTTCTGCGAGCAGTACTTTCTCTAAACGTGGCAGGACCAGAGGAGGCGGGAGTTCCACACTCTCCTCCAGGGGACGATGACCGTGAGCGCGTACCGCACGCGTTTATTGGAGCTGTCTCGCTTCGCAGCGACAGCAGTGGCCACTGAGGAGGAGCGCCTTTGGAGGTTCACCGAGGGGCTCCGGCCTGCGATTCGTGGGTATGCCAAACCCTTGAAGCTGCCAACGTTCTCGAGGGTGGTGGAGGCAGCTATGACATAAGAAGAGACCAACTCTTCTGCGCGAGATACTGACAGCGGGTGGAAGAGGCCCTATCAGCCAGACTTCTCAAAGGGCCGACGAGAGAGGAGACACGTGGCGCCCGCAGGAGAGCCGTCACGTTTTGCAGGGCCATCAGTGGCCTTTGGGGGCCCTCAACAGGGGCCAGCTGCTAGCACTGGACCCCTACCCAGCCGACATCAGGGACCCACTGAGGGCGGGAGTCGGGTTCTGTAACGACCCGGTTCCCGAGTCCCTACGAGACACGAGAACCGGACCGACTCGACTAATCCCAAGACCTAGTCGTCCAACGAGGAAGTAACCAAAAGACAGTAAAATAAACCACATTCAGCATGAATATAACTAACAGTAAGAAAGTACAGCAGTAAGGAAAGAAACTACTACAGTAGGTACCACCACAACAGTAGAACAACATTTATCATATAACACGAACTGCAGGTAAAGAAAGTACAGCAGAAACAAAACTACTCACTATAACAGAAACAAAAGAGGTGTAAAAGACTGTGGTAAACTCTACTGGACCATACTCGGCCAGGCGTCCTCTGCAGCCGCTGACCCTGGCTGCTCAACACCTGGTCCTCAAAAAGGTAACGAGTGTAACACGTCAGCAAAACACTGAGTAGAGTGACAACTAAAACTAAAGACAACAGTAGAGTGTACAGTAGCTGTTATGTTCTATTACTTTCTTTATTTACATCTTTCAATTGTCTTACTATTTCATTTATTTCTCAGATCTTTTACTTGATCTCTAATGTTCCTCGTGGGAACTATCTTGATTGCAGTCTTTTCCAAAAAGTAGAAGTAGCACGTGGTGCTCTCTTGGCCGGGAGAGTCCCCCGTGGTGATCCTACCCTCAGTCAACCACCCTAAGGTCACTGACAGACGTAACGGTGACTACGGCACGCGCGATAAATGCACAGGTAGCTAACCCGTACTGGCATGCGGTCAGTCGTTTCCGTTAACGAGTGCGCCCAAAGCACAGCACGGAACCAGTACAGGGCAGAGCCCTCTCAGTAACAGGGGTCCAACCCCTCCACAGTAACCAAACCGGGGCCTTGCCCCTCCACAGTCCGCGCACCCTCGCCTGACTACCCTGGTTTGCCCTAGTGGGCCTAACAAGTCGGTGAAGGAGGCTAGCAGAACCCCGGGGCCCGTGGGGTAGCTAGTACTCTCCTAACACTAGTAACTCTCCTCGGTACTACGTACACGAGGGCCAGCAAGTCAGTACAGAGCGGCCAATCCTAACCCCGGGTCCCTGGGGTGGCTGGCCCCACTCTGCACTAAACAGGTACAGGTACTTCCCTTGGTACTGCGTACCCAAGAGACAGTACGAACAACATCTCAGTTCAATTCCTTTTTCTTTCCAGGAGTTCCACTCCTAATTCCCCGTAGGGTTCCATCCTTTTAACTCAAACATCCAGGTTTCACTTTCCAGTTTCACATTCTTACAATCCATGTTCTCACCCACGTTTCTTTATTCATAACAGGCAGCTGTTAATTCAATTTACAGGCAACTTTATATTCCTTTTCATTTTTCCAAGACGGCAGTATTATACATTCCGCTAGTTTTCCATCCTAGGATTCATGCCATATCCTAGGATCTATCATACAATCTAATTTTCCAGCCCTAGGATTCATGCAACACCTAGGAGCTATCATTCCATACATTTCTCATTCCTAGGATTCATGCAATGTCCTAGATTCTATTTATGGTTTCATACTTTAACAGATTTTAATAATAACTTAAGCCACTCTACCAGGTACAACGGGAGTAATGGGGGCGTGATTGGGAATCCCGCGTGCCTCCGCGACTCCCAAGACTGCAACTGAACAAGGTCCTATCATAAGGATCAAACACAAGGAGTGCCTCAAAACAGTGTATAGCTACTGTAGACGGGTAGAGGAATTAATTCTGAAAAGAATGCAACTCGAATCGCGGAAAACGGAGCCCGAACGGGCCCTAAACGGGTCGAAAAAAACGATACTGTGCAAAATCAGATGTCTAGAACTTCTTCCAGACGTCTTAAAAAGTGGATCAGAGAATTACCTGTTCAGCGTGGTTTCCCAGAAGTCCAGAAGTCTGCGGGGACGTCTGGCCTAGCTCCCAGACGTCCGATGGTCACCCCGGACGTCTTGAAGTCACTCCCGCCGTCTGGTACAACTTCCAGACGTCTGATTCGCAAAGGATGGCGAATCAGCGAGCCTGCGCACAGCCAACTCCCTCCCTCAGTACGGTCAGTCGACAGGAAGGAAGAAGAAAGCGGAATACTCACCTTTCAGACGTCTGTATGAGCTTGCAGACGTCTCCCTCGCCGTCTGACTATCAACCTAGACGTCTGATTCTGGAAATTTTTCCAGAATCAGGCCGCTACTTGGCCTCCGCTCGCGACGCCGCCTGCGTCGTACCTCGCGCGTCTGCTGCTCAGACCGCAGCAGGTCCCTCTCCGCGTCGCTACGCGCCCCCTGCGCCCTCCGCCGGCCGGCCAAGCCGCTTCGGCGAGCTCGCCCTCACGGCAGAGCTCCGCTCTCGCACGCCGCACCTCCTCTGCGCTCACTGCGGCCGCCGCTGCTGCCCTCGCGCTCACGCTCACGCTCACTGGCTGAAGGAGAAGAAGGAGGAGACGGTGGATACGGGAGGGGAGGCGTGGCCTTTTAAGGCCGCGCGAGGAGGAGGGAGAGAGAGCGCGGCAGGTCTGCAGCCGCAGAGAGAGAGGGAAAAAGAGAGAGAGGGGAATCGCGGGTCTGCGCGCACAGGCGCGCAGACGAATCTTTCGTGCGAAAAAAAAACTGTCTTACAGATGTCTGGAAACGATCCCAGACGTTTGGTCAGACGTCTGGATTTGATCCCAGACGTCTGTACATCTGGGGCACGCGTTCGTAACAATATAACAAACTCAAAGGAAGTTTCATCCCCGAAACTTGCGCCAACTAGGGTGCGGGAAAAAGACGACCGAATAACCATAACAAACTCAAAGAGGACCGAAGCCGGTCCGAAAGGACGTACCCGCGAAAAGCTCCGGGTACCGCTCCCGCATTGCCGCCTCAGGCTCCCAGGTAGCCTCCTCGTACCGCTGGCTCCTCCACAAAACCATTACCAGGGGTACTTGCTTTCGTCTCAACCGGCGGACGGCTCGGTCTAGGATCTGCACTGGCCGCTCGGGGTAGGTCAAGTCGTCGCTCACCTCGACGCTCTCGTGGCTCAGTACGTGACTGGAATCGGCTACGTACTTCCTGAGGTTGGACACGTGGAACACGTCGTGCACACCAGAAAGCTGCGGGTGTAGGGCAAGTCTGCAAGCAACGGGTCCAACCCGCTCCTGGACCTCAAAGGGCCCCACGAACCTCGGCGCGAGCTTCCCTCTCACCCCAAACCGCTGTAAGCCCTTCATGGGCGAAACACGAAGGAAGACGTGGTCCCCAACCTCGAACTGCACCTCTCTGCGTCTGCGATCCGCGTAGCTCTTCTGTCTGCTCCTGACAGTGCGGAGTCATCTGTGGATCTGCTCAACTACCTCCTGACTCTGCCGGATCAACCTGGGGCCAACCTCCCACTTGGTCCCCACCTCAACCCAACTCAAGGGTACCGTATACTTCCGCCCGTACAGAGCCTCGTAGGGAGCCAAGCCGATGCTCGAGTGATAACTGTTGTTGTATGCAAACTCCGCCAGGGGCAGGTGCTCATCCCAAGAGCCCCTCCAGTCTAGTACACAGGCACGCAAAAGGTCCTCAAGTGTCTGTATCGTGCGCTCAGACTGTCCGTCCGTCTGGGGGTGGTAAGCCGTGCTAAACATCAACCTCGTCCCCAAGGCCTGCTGAAACTCAGCCCAAAACTGGGACGTAAAGCGGGTATCCCGGTCCGATACGATCTCCCGCGGAACTCCGTGTAGTCGCACCACATCACGGATATACCTTTCTGCCAACTGTGCTGGTCCCAAAGTGACTCGGATCGGCAAGAATCGCGCCGTCTTCGTCAATCTATCCACTATTACCCAGACTGCGTCGTGTCCCCGCTGGGTAACAGGTAAGCCCACCACCAAGTCCATGGTGATGCTCTCCCACTTCCATTCTGGCACTGGAAGCGGCTGAAGCGGCCCTGCAGGCCTCTGATGCTCGGCTTTCACCTGCTGGCACACTAGGCACTGCTGCACGAACTCACCCACATCCCGCTTCATCCCTCTCCACCAAAACTCGCATCTCAAGTCATGGTACATTTTCGTGTTTCCGGGATGTATGGTGAATCTGGATCCGTGTGCCTCAGTCAGGAGCTCTCTCAACAGCTCCTCGTCTCTGGGAACGCACAACCGTCCCCTCAAGCGTAACACCTGGTCTGTGAAAGAGAAGTCCCCTCGGTCCCCTGATAGTACTCTGTCGCGCAAAGACTGTAAGTACGGATCGGCCATCTGTCCCGTGATGATGCGGTCTATCAGCTCTGGCCTGGTCTGCCGTGTCACCGTCACTGCCCCACAGTATCCTCGTAACTCTAGAGGTCGCCAACTGCCCACCTCCTCCAAAAGGCTCCAACTCTGTAACTGTAGACTGGCCAAGCGTGCGGGCGCCTTACGGCTCAAGGCGTCAGCCACCACATTGGCCTTTCCCGGGTGGTAGGAGATGCTGCAATCGTAGTCCTTCAGGAGCTCCAACCAACGTCTCTGTCTCATGTTGAGCTCCTTCTGGTCAAAAAGATATCTGAGGCTCTTGTGATCTGTAAAAATCTCGAAGGTCTCACCGTACAAGTAGTGCCTCCAGGTCTTCAGTGCGAAGACAACAGCTGCCAACTCTAGGTCGTGGGTAGGGTAGGTATGCTTATGGGGCTTCAGTTGCCGTGAAGCGTAAGCGACAACATGACCCCTCTGCATGAGCACACCTCCTAACCCCTGCAAGGAAGCGTCCGTGTACACAACGAACCCGCCACTACTGTCAGGGATGGTGAGCACAGGAGCCGAGGTCAACCTCTCCTTCAGCTCCAGAAAACACGCCTCACAGGCGTCTGTCCAAGCGAAAGGCACGTCCTTCCAGGTCAACTGTGTCATAGGACGCGCAATCTGTGAAAATCCTCTGATGAACCGTCTGTAGTAACCTGCCAGTCCCAGGAAACTGCGAATCTCAGTGACTGAACGCGGTCTCTCCCACCTGAGCACTGCCTCGACCTTGGCGGGGTCCACCGCCAGGCCGTCACCAGAGATCACATGACCCAAGAAGGTCACCTCCCTCAACCAGAACTCGCACTTGCTGTATTTGGCGTACAGCCTGCGTCGTCTCAGAGTGTCCAGAACCATCCGCAAGTGCTGTCCGTGCTGCGTCTGATCTCTAGAATAGATGAGTACATCATCTATGAAAACCACCACGAACTGATCCAAGTACGGTCTAAACACCCTGTTCATCAGGTCCATGAAAGCAGCGGGGGCATTGGTGAGCCCAAACGGCATGACCAAAAACTCGTAGTGTCCGTACCGGGTGCGGAAAGCTGTCTTGGAGACGTCGGTCTCCCTGATCCTCAACTGGTGGTATCCAGACCTCAAGTCTATCTTGGAAAACACCGTGGCACCCCGCAACTGGTCAAACAAATAGTCAATCCTCGGCAGCGGATATCTGTTCCTGATGGTGGCCCTATTCAGCTGTCGGTAGTCCACACAAAGGCGTAGGGTCCCATCCTTCTTCTTCACAAACAGTACCGGGGCTCCCCAGGGAGACGCACTGGACCGCACGAAACCTTTCTCCAAAAGGTCCTGCAACTGGGACTTGAGCTCTCGCAGCTCAAGCGGTGCCATTCTGTATGGCGCGGTGGAGATGGGGCTGGTCCCTGGTACTAGTGAGATCTCAAACTCGATCTCACGCTCGGGCGGTAGTCCTGGTAACTCGTCTGGAAACACGTCGGGGTATTCTCTGACCACCGGGATGCTCTGGAAGTCTGCCACAGGGCTGGGCTCTGCCACCACACAGGCTAGGAAGCCCTCACACCCCTGGCTCAAAAGTCTCGCCGCCCGAAGTGCCGAAATGCACCTGAAACCTCCGTCCACTGGCTGTCCGTGAAACTCGAAAGAAGGCAACTCCGGAATGGAGAAGACAATCTTCCTCTCAAAACAGTCTACCAAGGCGTGGTAAGCGGACAGCCAATCCATCCCCAGAATCACACTAAAGTCCTCCATCTGGATCATAATCAGGTCAGCTGGCAGGCTATGTCCTCCAACGCTGACCTCGCAATCCGTGTACACCTCCTCAGCTACAAACAGCTGACCACTCGGACCTCTGATTACGAACGGATTTTCTAACAGTGTATAATGCTGGTCCAAACTAACTGCGAAACTGGCTGCGACAAACGAGTGCATAGCGCCGGAATCGAAAAGCGTGTAAACGAGTCTGCCGGAAACTGAAACCATACCTGCTACCACTGATCCCGAAGCTCTGGCGTCCCTGTGTGTTAGGGCATTGATACGCCCCTCAGCTCTAGGTGCGGACGAAGCAGCCACACTCTGCGTCGGACGGGTAGGTGCTGGCCGGTACCCTCCTCGCGACTGCTCTCCTCCTCCTCGTGCCTGGGAACGGGGGCCTCCTGCGCGCCCTCCAGTGCTCTGCACGGGAAGTATCTGCTGACCTCCTGCCCTAGATGAGCAGTCCCTCCTGACGTGGCCTGGCTGGCCACACTGGTAGCAGAGGGGAACCCGACTCCCGCCCTCAGTGAGTCCCTGTTGTCGGCTAGGCGGGGGTCCGGTGCTGGCGACTAGCCCCTGTCGAGGGCCCCGAAAGGCCACTGATGGCCCTGCACAACGTGACGGCTCTCCTGCGGACGCCACGCGTCTCCGTTCTCGCCGGCCCTGTGAGAAGTTTGGCTGAAAGGGCCTCTTCCGCCCGCCGTCGGTCTCTCGCGCGGACGGGTTGGTCTCCTACTAAGTCATAGCTGCCTCTACCACCCTCGAAAACGTAGGCAGCTTCAGGGGTTTGACATACCCCCGGATCGCAGGCCGGAGCCCCTCGGTGAACCTCCAAAGGTGCTCCTCCTCAGTGGCTACCGCTGTCGCTGCAAACTGGGACAGCTCCAAGAAACGCGTGCGGTACGCGCTCACAGTCATCGTCCCTTGGCGGAGAGTGTGGAACTCCCGCCTCCTCTGGTCCTGCCACGTCTGGGGAAAGTACTGCTCGCAGAAGAGGGTGACGAACTGGTCCCACGTCGGCTCGTCCCTCTCCTGTCCCCGGACCACCCTCCACCACCGGTGTGCCGCACTCTCCAGCTGGTACGTGGCAAAGGCCACGCGGCACTCCACCGGGGGGCGAAGGGTGTCGAAGATCTTCTCCAGCTGCTCAAGCCAGTCCTCTGTCTCGGTCGGGTCCTCATCCCCCTTGAAGGAGGGGGGCTTCAGCTTCCGGAACTGTCCGAAAAGCTCGAAGTGGCGCTGTAGGGGAGGTGCTGGTGCACCTCCAGGCGAAGGTGCCTCGTGTACAGAAGTGTCGGAGGAAGGTGGGGGCGGCAGGGGCCCATCCCCTCCCTCGTGTCCAGCGTCGTGTCCGTCGCGTGGTCCCACAGAGGACTCCCCCTCTGCAATCCCAGGAGGAGGTGCTCGGGGCGGTGGGTGGAGCTCCTCTCGTACAATATCTCGAATCAGTCTGGCGAGGTCCTGGGCCTGGATGCCAGGGAGTGGTGGCTGGTCCACCGAGACGTCAACGACAGCACGTCCACCTCGCCGACCTCGTCCTCGGCCGCGCCCGCGGCCAGTCTCGCCAGTCCGGCGACGAGGCATCTCCTGCAAGGAGACGCGAAACAACACGGAAACGTCAAAACAGACGGTACCTAACAAAACTTCTAAGAGCTCATGTCAAGAGATATGTTGTGGTGGCTACTCTAGCTATAAACATGTGAATTGGTTATTTTCCAGTCAGTTGATTCACTTCTCGGGACCTTGCTCTGATACCATCTTATAACGACCCGGTTCCCGAGTCCCAACGAGACATGAGAACCGGACCGACTCGACTAATCCCAAGACCTAGTCGTCCAACGAGGAAGTAACCAAAAGACAGTCAAATAAACCACATTCAGCATGAATATAAATAACAGTAAGAAAGTACAGCAGTAAGGAAAGAAACTACTACAGTAGGTACCACCACAACAGTAGAACAACATTTATCATATAACACGAACTGCAGGTCAAGAAAGTACAGCGGAAACAAAACTACTCACTATAACAGAAACAAAAGAGGTACAAAAGACTGTGGTAAACTCTACTCGACCCTACTCGGCCCAGCGTCCTCTGCAGCCGCTGACCCTGGCTGCTCAACACCTGGTCCTGAAAAAGGTAACGAATGTAACACGTCAGCAAAACGCTGAGTAGAGTGGCAAACTAACTAAAGACAACAGTAGAGTGTACAGTAGCTGTTATGTTCTATTACTTCCTTTATTCACATCTTTCAATTTTCTCACTATTTCATTTATTTCTCAGATCCTTTACTTGATCTTGAATGTCCTCGTGGGAACGATCTTGATTGCAGTATTTTACAAAAGTAGAAGTAGCACGTGGTGTTCTCCTGGCCGGGAGAGTCCCCCGTGGTGATCCTACCCTCAGCCAACCACCCCAAGGTCACTGACAGACGTAACGGTGACTACGGCACGCGCGATAAACGCACAGGTAGCTAGCCCGCACTGGCACGCGGTCAGTCGTTTCCGTTAACGGGTGCGCCCAAAGCACAGCACGGAACCAGTACAGGACAGAGCCCTCTCAGTAACAGGGGTCCAACCCCTCCACAGTAACCAAACCGGGGCCTTGCCCCTCCACAGTCCGCGCACCCTTGCCTGACTACCCTGGTTTGCCCTAGTGGGCCTAACAAGTCGGTGAAGGAGGCTAGCAGAACCCCGGGGCCCATGGGGTAGCTAGTACTCTCCTAACACTAGTAGCTCTCCTCGGTACTACGTACACGAGGGCCAGCAAGTCGGTACAGAGCGGCCAATCCTAACCCCGGGTCCCTGGGGTGGCTGGCCCCACTCTGCACTAAACAGGCACAGGTACTTCCCTTGGTACTTCGTACCCAAGTGACAGTACGAACAACATCTCAGTTCCATTCCTTTTTCTTTCCAGGAGTTCCACTCAGTACGAACCTGCGCACAGCCAACTGCCTCCCTCAGTACGGTCAGTCGACAGGAAGGAAGAAGGCGGAATACTCACCTTTCAGACGTCTGTATGAGCTTCCAGATGTCTCCCTCGCCGTCTGACTATCAACCCAGACGTCTGATTCTGGAAAATTTTCCAGAATCAGGCCGCTACTCGGCCTCAGCTCGCGACGCCGCCCGCGTCGTACCTCGCGCGTCTGCTGCTCAGACCGCAGCAGGTCCCTCTCCGTGTCGCTCCGCGCCCCCTGCGCCCTCCGTCGGCCGGCGAAGCCGCTCCGACGAGCTCACCCTCACGGCAGAGCTCCGCTCTCGCACGCCGCACCTCCTTCGCGCTCACTGCGGCCGCCGCTGCTGCCCTCGCGCTCACGCTCACGCTCACTGGCTGAAGGAGAAGAAGGAGGAGACGGTGGAGACGGGAGGGGAGGCGTGGCCTTTTAAGGCCGCGCGAGGAGGAGGGAGAGAGAGCGCGGCAGGTCTGCAGCCGCAGAGAGAGAGGGAAAAAGAGAGAGAGAGGGGAATCGCGGGTCTGCGCGCACAGGCGCGCAGATGAATCTTTCGTGCGAAAAAAAAACTGTTTTACAGACGTTTGGAAACGATCCCAGACGTCTGGTCCGACGTTTGGGTCACCTCCCAGACGTCTTAAAATACGTCTGGGGCACGCGTTCGTAACCGGTTCCCCTTTGCTACCAGTGTTGCCAGCCGGGCCACATCAGGAGGGACTGCCCGTCTAGGGTAGGAGGTCAGCAGATGCTTCCCGTGCCGAGCACTGGAGGGCGAGCAGAAGGCCGCGATTTCCTAGCGCGAGGAGGAGGACAGCAGTCACGGGGAGGGTACCGGCTAGTAGCTACCCGTTCGACGCAGAGTGTGGCTGCTTCGTCCGCACCTAGGGCTGAGGGGCGTATCATCGCCCTGACACACAGGGATGCCAGAGCTTCGGGATCAGTGGTGGCAGGTATGGTTTCAGTTTCCGGTAGCCTCGTTTACACGCTTTTCGATTCCGGTGCTACGCATTCGTTTGTCGCTGCCAGTTTCGCGGTTAGTTTGAGGCTGGACTGTATGCTGTTAGAGGATCTGTTCGTGATCAGAGGTCCGAGTGGTCAGTTGTTTGTAGCTGAGGAGGTATACAGAGGTTGCTAGGTCAGTGTTGGGGGATACAGCCGTCCCACTGACCTGATTATGATACAGATGTAGGATTTTGGTGTAATTCTAGGGATGGACTGGCTGTCCGCTTACCACGCCTTAGTGGACTGCTTTGAGAGAAAGATCGTCTTCTTCATACCGGAGTTGCCTTTTTTCGAGTTCCATGGGCAGCCAGTGGACGGAGGCTTCAGGTGCATTTCTGCACTTCGGGCGGTGAGACTTTTGAGCCAGGGGTGTGAGGGTTTCCTAGCTTGTGTGGTGGCAGAGCCCAGCCCTGTGGCAGGCTTCCAGAGTATCCCGGTGGTCAGAGAGTACCCCGACGTGTTTCCAGACGAGTTGCCAGACTACCCCCCGAGCATGAGATCGAGTTTGAGATCTCACTGATACCGGGGACCAGCCCCATCTCCACAGCACCATACAGGATGGCACCACTTGAGCTGCGAGAGCTCAAGTCTCAGTTGCAGGACGTAACGACCCGATTCCTGAGTCCCTACGAGACACGAGAACCGGACCGACTCGATTGATCCCAAAATACAGCAGTAAGAAAAGGAACTACTACAGTAAGTACCACCACAACAGTAGAACAACAATTATAACATAACATGAAACTACAAGTAAAGAAAAGTATAGAGAGTAACAAGAACTACTCACTACATTAGAACAAAAGGGGTATAAAAAGAACTGCGATAACGCTACTGGACCCTACTCGGCCTAGCGTCCTCTGCAGCCGCTGACCCTGGCTGCTCAACACCTGGTCCTAAAAAGTAACGAGTGTAACACGTCAGCGAAACGCTGAGTAGAGTGGCAACTAAAACTAAAGAAGCAATAGAGTGTATAGTAGCTGTTATATTTTGTTACTTTCTTTATTTACGTCTTTCTATTATTTCACGATTTATTTATTTCTCAGATCCTTCACTTGATCTTGAATGTTACTCGTGGAAACGATCTTGATTGCAATCTTTTCCGAAAAGTAGAAGTAACACGTGGTGCTCTCCTGGCCAGGAGAGTCCCCCGTCGTGATCCTTCTCTTAGTCAACCACCCCAAGGTCGCTGACAGACGTAACGGTGACTACGGCACGCGCGATAAACACGCAGGTAGCTACCCCGCACTGGCACACGGTTAGTCGTTTCCGTTAACGGGTGCGCCCAAGCACAGCACGGAACCAGTATAGGGCAGATCCCTCTCAGTAACAGGGGTCCAACCCCTCCACAGTAACCAAACAGGGGCCTTGCCTCTCCACAATCCGCGCACCCTCGCATGAATACCTTGATTTGCCCAATGGGATTAACAAGTCGGTGTAGGAGGGCCAGCAGAACCCCGGGGCCCATGGGGTAGCTAGTCCTCTCCCTACACTAGTAGCTCTCCTCGGTACTGTGTACACGAGGGCCAAAAGTCGGTACAAAGTGGCCAGACCTAACCCCGGGTCCCTGGGGCGGCTAGCTCTGCTCTGCACTAAGAGGAAATGTGTGCTTTCTTTGATACCACGTACCCAAGAGACAACACACTTCCACGTCTTTCTTTCTCAGTTCCATCCATTCTCTTTCCAGGAGTTCTACTCCTAATTCCCCGTAGGGTTCCGGCTCTTTTAACTCAGCACATTTAGGTTTCACCGTTCCAGTTTTATGTTCATACAACCCATATTCTCAAACATATTTATTCCCTTATAACAGGAAGCGGTTAAATCAATTTACAGGCAGCTATTATTTCCTTTCCACCTTTCCAAGACTGTAATATTATATACATATCACTAGTTTTCCAGTCCTAGGATTCATGTCGTACCCTAGGATCTATCATTCAAACTAGTTTCCAGTCCTAGGTTTCATGTAATACCCTAGGATCTCTCATTCAATCTAGTTTCTCAGTCTTAGGGTTCATGTAGTGCCCTAGACTCTATTAATTATTCGACAATTGTAACAAATTTGATTAAGTAAATTAAAAGCCACTCTACCAGCTACAATGGGAGTACTGGGGGCGTGGTCGGAAATCCCGCACGCCTCTGCAATCCCCAAGACTGAAATGGAACGGGATCCTAACACAAGGATCAAACACAAGGAGTTTCTCAGAACAGTATATAATTACTGTAAACAGGTAGAGGATTTTATTCTGGAAAGAACGCAACTCAAAACGCGGAAAACGGACTCTGATCGGGCCCTAAACGGGTCGAAAACGACGAAACTGCCCAAAATCAAACGTCTGGAACCTCTTCCAGACGTCTTAAAAGGTGGTTCAGATGATACCTTCGCTCTGTGTAGTCCTTCAGACGTCCAGAAGCCTGCGGGGGCATCTGGCTTAATTCCCAGACGTCCGATGGTCAACCTGGACATCTGGAAATCCTCTCCGTCGTCTGGCACTGCGGCCAGACGTCCGATTCGAGTTGGATTGCGAGTCTCGCACCCTCCCGAGAAGAACCTGCACGCACCCATACCCGTTCTCAGTACGACTGGTCGCTGACGAAGGCGCGGCGGACGGCTGCATGGCCGTACGCGTGAAAAAAGGAAGAAGACGAAATATCTTACCTGTCAGACGTCTGGACAATCCTCCAGACATCTTCACCGTCGTCTGGTCGTAAGCCCAGACGTCTGATTCTGGAAAAAATTCCAGAATCAAAGCTCCTCTCGCTCTCCGCCCGCGACGCACGACCGCACCGCGCCCCGTCCGCCTGCTGCTCGAGCTGCAGTAGCCCCTCCGCGACACTCCACGCCCGCTGCTCCCCCGTCGGCCGGCTCTAGCTGCCCCAGTAAGCTCGAGCCCTCACGGTCGAGCGTCTCCTCCCTCGCGCAACACCTCCTCCCGCACAGTTGCCGCGGCCGCTGCTGCCGCCACCCGCTCGCTTTCGCACCGGCTGGGAGAAGAAGAAGAGGGACACGAAGGGGATGAGGGTGAGGGAGAGGGCGAGGGCCTTTTAAGGTCGCGCGGGGGGGGGGGGGGGGGGGGGGGGGGGGGGGAGAGAGAGAGAGAGAGAGAGCACTGCGACCTGCAGGAGGAGAGAGGGAAAAAGAGGAAAGATTGTGGCGGTTGCAGGTCTGCGGGCGCATGCGCGCAGACGCAACCCCGTACGCCGCAGAAATTTAAACCCAGACGTCTAGAAAGGGTTCCAGACGTCTGGACCACCTCCCAGACGTCTAGAAAGGGTTCCAGACGTCTGGTCAGACGTCTGGACCACCTCCCAGACGTCTTAAAAACCGTCTTGAAGCCGCGTTCGTAACACAGGATCTTTTGGAGAAGGGCTTTGTAAGACCCAGCGCGTCTCCCTGGGGAGCCCTGGTACTATTTGTAAAAAAGAAGGATGGTGCCCTACGCCTTTGTGTGGACTACCGACAACTGAATAAGGTCACCATCAAGAACAGGTATCCGCTGCCGAGGATTGATGACTCGTTTGACCAGCTGCGAGGTGCCACCGTATTCTCCAAGATCGACTTGAGGTCTGGATACCACCAGTTGAGGATCAAGGAGGTAGACGTCTCAAAGACAGCTTTCCGCACCCGGTACGGACACTACGAGTTTTTGGTCATGCCGTTTGGGCTGACCAATGCTCCCGCTGCCTTCATGGACTTGATGAACCGGGTGTTTAGACCGTACTTGGACCAGTTTGTGGTGGTATTCATTGATGATGTGCTCATCTATTCCCGAGATCAGACACAGCACGAATAGCACTTGCGGATGGTTTTGGACACACTGAGATGACGTAGGCTGTACGCCAAATACAGCAAGTGCGAGTTCTGGTTGAGGGAGGTGACCTTCTTAGGTCATGTGATCTCTGGGGATGGCTTGGCTGTGGACCCAGCCAAGGTCGAGGCAGTGCTCAGGTGGAAAAGACCGCGTACGGTCACTGAGATTCGCAGTTTCTTTGGGCTGGCAGGCTACTACTGGCGATTTATTAGGAGCTTTTCACAGATTGCACGTCCTATGACACAGCTGACCCGGAAGGACGTGCCCTTTACTTGGACAGACGCCTGTGAGGCGTGTTTTCAGGAGCTGAAGGAGAGGTTGACTTCGGCTCCCGTACTCACCATCCCAGACAGTAGTGGCGGATTCGTTGTGTACACAGACGCCTCTTTGCAGGGGTTAGGGGTTGTACCATGCAGAGGGGTTACGTTGTCGCTTACGCTTCGCGGCAACTGAGGCCCCATGAGCATAGCTACCCTACCCACGACCTGGAGCTGGCAGCTGTCGTTTTCGCGCTGAAGACCTGGAGGCACTACTTGTACGGTGAGACCTTCGAGATTTTCACATATCACAAAAGGCTCAGATACTTGTTTGATCAGAAGGAGCTCAACATGAGACAGAGACGTTGGTTGGAGCTCCTGAAGGACCATGACTGCAGCATTTCCTACCACCGGGGAAAGGCCAACGTGGTGGCTGACACCTTGAGCCGGAAGGCGCCCGCACACTTGGCCAGTTTATAGGTGCAAAGATGGAGCCTCTTGGAGGAGATGGGCAGTTGGCGATCCCTAGAGTTTCGGGGACACTGTGAGGTAGTGACTGTGATGCGACAGACGAGGCCAGAGATGATAGATCGCATCATCACAGGACAGATGGCCGACCCGTACTTGCAGTCCTTGCGTGACAGAGTACTGTCAAGAGACCTTGGGGACTTCTCTTTTACCGACCAGGTGCTGCGCATGAGGGGACGTTTGTGCGTTCCCAGAGATGAGGAGCTGTTGAGAGAGCTCCTGACTGAGGCACACGGTTCCAGATTCACCATACATCCTGGAAACACGAAGATGTACCATGACTTGAGACACGACTTTTGGTGGAGGGGGATGAAGTAGGATGTGGGTGAATTCGTGCAGCAGTGCTTAGTGTGCCAGCAAGTAAAAGCTGAGCATCAGAGTCCTATAGGGCTGCTACAGCCACTTCTAGTGCCAGAGTGGAAGTGGGAGAGCATCACCATGGACTTGGTGGTGGGCTTACCTGTTACCCAGTGAGGACACGACGCATCTGGGTAGTCGTTGACAGATTGACGAACACGGCGCGTTTCTTGCCGATCCGAGTCACCTTGGGACCGGCACAGTTGGCAGAGAGGTATATCCGCGACGTGATACGTCTACATGGAGTTCTGCGGGAAATCGTATCCGATCGGGATACCCGCTTTACGTCCCAGTTTTGGGCTGAGTTTCAGCAGGCCCTAGGGATGCGGTTGAGGTTCAGAACAGCTTACCACCCCAAGACGGACGGACAGTTTGAGCGCACGATACAGACACTTGAGGACCTTTTGCGTGCTTGTGTACTGGACTGGAGGGGCTTTTGGGAGGAGCACTTGCCCCTGGCGAAGTTTGCATATAATAACAATTATCACTCGAGCATCGGCATGGCACCCTACGAGGCTCTGTATGGACGGAGGTGTACGGCACCCTTGAGTTGGGTTGAGGTGGGGGCCAAGTGGGAGGTTGGCCCCAGGTTGATCCGGCAAAGTCAGGAGGTAGTCGAGCAGATTCACAGGCGACTCCGTACTGTCAGGAGCAGACAGAAGAGCTATGTAGATCGGAAACGCATAGAGGTGCGGTTTGAGGTTGGGGACCACGTCTACTTTCGCATTTCGCCCATGAAGGGCCTGCAGCGGTTTGGGGTGAGAGGGAAGCTCACACCGAGGTTCGTGGGACCCTTTGAGGTCCTGGAGTGGGTTGGACCCGTTGCTTACAGGCTTGTCCTTCCTCCCCAGCTTTCTGGTGTGCACGACATGTTCCACGTGTCTAACCTCAGGAAGTACGTCGCCAATCCCAGTCACGTCCTGAGTCACGAGAGCGCTGAGGTGGGCGACGACCTGACCTACCCAGGGCGGCTAGTGTAGATTGTCGACAGGGCCGTCTGCAGTCTTAGACGGAAGCAAGTACCCTTGGTGAAGGTTTTGTGGAGGAGCCAGCGGTATGAGGAGGCTACCTGGGAGCCTGAGGCGGCTATGCGGGAGCGGTACCTGGAGCTTTTTACGGGTACCTCTTTTCAGACCGGCTTCAGTCCTCTTTGAGTTTGTTATGCATATATCGTTCTTTTCCGCACCCTAGTTAGCGTAACTTTCGGGGACGAAACTTCCTTTGAGTTTGTTATGTTGTTATGACCCTGGCATCAAACGTCGTTTAAGACGTCTGGAAGCCTTCCTAGACGTTTGGAATTTAATTTTTTCGGCGTACGGATTCGCATTTGCGCGCATTCGCGCGCAGACTAAACTGCCGCCCTCCTTCTCTTTCCTTCTTCCCTGCAGGTGCAGCCACCTTTTTCTCTCTCTCTCTCCCCACGACAACCTTCAAATACCCCCCTCTCCTCTCTCACCCTCACTCCACCGCCCTCTTCTTCTTCCTGTCAGCGAGAGAGTGAGCAGGTGAGGGCAGCAGCAGCTGCTGCTGTGAGTGCGTTGGGAGGAGGGGCTGCTGCGAGAGGGAGAGAGCTAGATCGCGAGGGTGCGAGCTAACCGGAGCAGCCAGGGTCGACCAGCGGGTGCGCAGCGGAAGTGTGGTGTTGGGAAGGAGCTGCTGCAGCTCACGCAGTAGGCGAGTGCGACGCGGCATGGCCGTGCGCTGTAGGCGGAGGGTGAGGAGGTCCTGATTGTTGGAAAATTTTCCAAAATCAGACGTATGGACATACGTCCAGATGACGCAGGGGATGTATGGAGGAAGGTCCAAACGTTTGAAAGGTACGATATTTTTCCATCCTTTCTGTTTTCGCGTGTACGGCCATGCAGCCGTCCCGCCAAGGAGTTCTGCCTCATTTCGTGTTGAGGACGATCGCGTGTGCGTGCAGGTCTCGTTCGGGAAA
The DNA here is from genome assembly GCA_037157565.1 of Thalassia testudinum. Classification (NCBI taxonomy): domain Eukaryota; kingdom Viridiplantae; phylum Streptophyta; class Magnoliopsida; order Alismatales; family Hydrocharitaceae; genus Thalassia; species Thalassia testudinum. The sequence continues at coordinate 7,916,136 of JAZHRO010000076.1, read as the reverse complement.
GCGCAAGGGTACGCCCTCCCACACAGATCAGACGTTTGGGCACAGCACCAGATGACGGAGAGGGTCTCCAGACGTCCGGAGTGATAGTCGGACATTTGGAAACTAAGTCCAGACGGTTTAGCGGGATTCTGGACGTCTGAAGGACAGCGCAGGATCAAGGTATGACCTGACCCATCGTTTAAGACGTCTGGAAGATGTTCCAGACATCTGATTTTGGGCAGACTTGTCGTTTTTTACCTGTTTAGGGTCCCCTCGAAGTCTGTTTTCCGCGTTTCAAGTTTCGTTCTTCTCAGATTTAGTTCCTCTACCTGTTTATAGCATTTGTATCCTGTTCTGAGTAGCTCCTTGTAATTGATCCTTGTGTTAGGATCCCGTTCCGTTGTAGCTCTAAGGGTTGCGGAGGCACGTAGGCTTGCCGATCACGCCCCCAATACTCCCGATTTTGCGGGTAGAGTGGCCCCTTTAATTATTTATCAAAAAATTATGTACTTGTGAAATAATTAATAGAATCTAGGATATTGCAGGAATCATAGGATTGAAAAACTAGATTGAATAATAGATCCTAGGGTATTGCATGAATCCTAGGACTAGAAAACTAGATTGAATGATAGATCCTAGGATACGGCATGAATCCTAGGACTGGAAAACTAGATTGAATATATATATTGCAGTCTTGGAAAAGTAGAAAGGAAGCTGATAACTGCCTGTAATTGGTTAACAGTTGTCTGTTTATGAATGGATAATTACTGTTGAGAACATGGGTTATATGAAAATTAAAGCTGAAATGATGAAACCTAGATTGGCTGAGTTAAAGAAAAATAAGCATGAACCATACAGGGAATTAGGAGTAGAGCTCCTGAGAAGTGAATGGAATAGAATTGGGGAAGTGAGCTGGCCCTTGAGTACGGAGTACCAAGGAGAGCGACTGTCCCTCGGTTTAGTGCAGAGCGGAGCTAACTGCCCCAGGGTCCCGGGGTTAGGTCTGGCCACTTTATACCGACTTTTGGCCCTCGTGTACATAGTACCGAGGAGAGCTACTAGTGTAGGGAGAGCACTAGCTACCCTACGGGCCTCGTGGTTCGGCTAGCCCTCCTACACCAACTTGTTAGTCCCACTGGACAAACCAGGGTAGTCAGGCGAGGGTGCACGGACTGTGGAGGGGCAAGACCCCTGTTGGGTTACTGTGGAGGGGCTGGACCCCTGTTACTGAGAGGGCTCTGCCCTATACTGGTTTCGTGCTGTGCTTTGAGGCACACCCGTTAACGAAAACGACTGACCGCGTACCAGTGCGGGGTAGCTACCCGTGCGTTTATCATGCGTACCGTAGTCACCGTTACGTCTGTCAGTGACCTTGGGGTGGTTGACTGAGGGTAGGACCACCACGGGGGACTCTCCCAGCCAGGAGAGCACCACGTGTTACTTCTACTTTTCGGAAAAGACTGCAATCAAGATCGTTCCCACGAAGAACATTCGAGATCAATAGAAAGATCTGAGGAATAACTCAATAACGAGTAAACGGAAAAAAAAAAGAGATTAAAAATATAACAGTTACTGTCCACCTTACTGTTTTCTTAGCTTTTGGTTGCCACTATACTCAGTGTTTCGTTGACGTGTCACCTTTGTCACCTTTTCAGGACCAGGTGTTGAGCAGCCAGAGCCGCTGGCTGCAGAAGGTGCTGGGCCTAGTAGAGCCCAGTAGTTTTTACTTGTATAGTACCCACTGTACCTTTCCTTCTGTTGTAGTGAGTAGTTTCCGTTACCTCTGTACTCTTTTATTGTAAGTATCATGTTTATGTACCTGTTTATTTCTTTACTGTTGTGGTGGTGCATACTGTAGTAGTTATTTTCTTTACTGATGTATTTTGTTACTGTTTGTTATATACATTGTGAATATGATTTATTTTATTGTTCTTTTGTTTACTTTTTTGTTGGACGACTGAATTTTGGAATCAGTTGAGTCGATCCGATTCTCGTATTTCGTAGCATAACATAATCCAAAGTTATTTCACCCACTCTAAAAAGTAAGTTTAACCTATCTAAACACTTAAACAACTAAATCCACTTATTCTATCATTTTTTTTTCCCTATTATTCTAGTCAATCTATAAATATATTTCCTTTGCAAAACACCCACTATAAAAATATATATATTAAATAGAATCCTACATTTTCCATCTTGGCATGAAATTCTACTCCAAGGAACTTGTGTGTGCCCGCAAATGATTGGGTCTTCCAGGGACGCGAAAGTATATAAAATAAATTAATGACCAGCTACTGCTTTGGAATATTTAATAGCAAATTTAGAACGTGAGTTTTTGATGGAGCAAAGTATCCCCACACAAGATTTTTATAAGAAGATAAAAGGTTCAGAGCATCGTATAACCACGTCTAGAATATTCAAACCTTTGGCCGCCAGGATATTCAAACTTTTGGATTAGAAAAACATCAGTCAAAATTCAAGAATATTCAATTTGGAACTTAGAGTTATGATCTATTCCTTCATGAAGCCTCGCATGAGGTTGGGCATCCACTCGAATTTGAATTTGACTTCCAATTTAATTGGGTTAGGTTTGGGTCAAAAATCAGGACACTGAAGAATGGGGTAAATCCAGCCTGATGATAAATGGGTTTGAACTTAGGGTTTGGCCTTTGATATTGAAGTTGGATTTGGTCTCACTTGTTTACGTATAAGCTACTTATTTTATTAATTGATAGATGTGTGTAAGACAGTATGAAAGCACCGGGTTGCATGATAGCAAACTTGGTACACGAATTTGGATAATTGAGATATGTAATTTGAAGGATCATTTTAATCTCCCATAAATTGCATGGGGTTGTGGTGTACACTTTAGGTGACTAGGCAATCCCTTAATGTAATTGATTGGTTAGATTCTATAGATGGGTGGGACAAATAGCTTGTGGGTAAGATGAGCAAGCTCAAGTATCTGATCTAAGACTAGTTTGCTAACAAGTGAGCTAAGGTCAATGTGATTGTAAATGAGTCCTATCAGCTTTGAACTTTAAAATTTAAGGAACCAAATGTGCTTTACCAGGTAACCAAATGTGCAAGTCGGTACAGAGCGGCCAATCCTAACCTCGGGTCCCTGGGGTGGCTGGCCCCACTCTGCACTAAACAGGTACAGGTACTTCCCTTGGTACTTCGTACCCAAGAGACAGTACGAACAACATCTCAGTTCAATTCCTTTTTCTTTCCAGGAGTTCCACTCCTAATTCCCCGTAGGGTTCCATCCTTTTAACTCAAACATCCAGGTTTCACTTTCCAGTTTCACATTCTTACAATCCATGTTCTCACCCACGTTTCTTTATTCATAACAGGTAGCTGTTAATTCAATTTACAGGCAACTTTATATTCCTTTTCATTTTTCCAAGACGGCAGTATTATACATTCCGCTAGTTTTCCATCCTAGGATTCATGCCATATCCTAGGATCTATCATACAATCTAATTTTCCAGCCCTAGGATTCATGCAACACCTAGGAGCTATCATTCCATACATTTCTCATTCCTATGATTCATGCAATGTCCTAGATTCTAGTTATGGTTCCATACTTTAACAGATTTTCATAATAACTTAAGCCACTCTACCAGGTACAACGGGAGTAATGGGGGCGTGATTGGGAATCCCGCGTGCCTCCGCGACTCCCAAGACTGCAACTGAACAAGGTCCTATCATAAGGATCAAACACAAGGAGTGCCTCAAAACAGTGTATAGCTACTGTAGACGGGTAGAGGAATTAATTCTGAAAAGAATGCAACTCGAATCGCGGAAAACGGAGCCCGAACGGGCCCTAAACGGGTCGAAAAAGACGATACTGTGCAAAATCAGACGTCTAGAACTTCTTCCAGACGTCTTAAAAAGTGGATCAGAGAATTACCTGTTCAGCGTGGTTTCCCAGAAGTCCAGAAGTCTACGGGGACGTCTGGCCTAGCTCCGAGACGTCCGATGGTCACCCCGGACGTCTTGAAGTCACTCCCGCTGTCTGGTACAACTTCCAGACGTCTGATTCGCAAAGGATGGCGAATCAGCGAGCCTGCGCACAGCCAACTCCCTCCCTCAGTACGGTCAGTCGACAGGAAGGAAGAAGAAAGCGGAATACTCACCTTTCAGACGTCTGTATAAGCTTCCAGACGTCTCCCTCGCCATCTGGCTATCAACCCAGACGTCTGATTCTGGAAATTTTTCCAGAATCACGGCGCCACTCGGCCTCCGCTCGCGACGCCGCCCGCGTCTCACCTCGCGCATCTGCTGCTCAGGCCGCAGCAGGTCCCTCTCCGCGTCGTTCTGCGACCCCTGCGCCCTCCGCCGGCTGGCCAAGCCGCTCCGGCGAGCTCGCCCTCACGGCAGAGCTCCGCCCTCGCACGCCGCACCTCCTCCGCGCTCACTGCGGCCGCCGCATCCGCCCTCGCGCTCGCTCGCTCTCGCGCATAGGAAGGAGAAGAGGAAGGGGACGGTGGAGATGACGGGAGGGGAGGTGTGGCCTTTTAAGGCCGCGCGAGGAGGAGGGAGAGAGTGCGTGGCAGGTCTGCAGCCGCAGAGAGAGAGGGAAAAAGAGAGAGAGGAATCGCGGGTCTGCACGCACAGGCGCGCAGACGAATCTCTCGTGCGAAAAATAACTGTTTTCCAGACGTCTGGAAAAGATCCCAGACGTCTTGTCAGACGTCTGGATGTGATCCTAGACGTCTGGTCCGATGTCTGGGCCACCTCCCAGACCTCTTAAAAGACGTCTAGGGCACGCGTTCGTAACAATATAACAAACTCGAAGGAAGTTTCGTCCCCGAAACTTGCGCCAACTAGGGTGCGGGGAAAAGATGTCCAAATAACCAAAACAAACTCAAAGAAGACCGAAGCCGGTCCGAAAATACGTACCCACGAAAAGCTCCGGGTACCGCTCCCGCATTGCCGCCTCAGGCTCCCAGGTAGCCTCCTCGTACCGCTGGCTCCTCCACAAAACCTTTACCAGGGGTACTTGCTTTCGTCTCAAACTGCGGACGGCTCGATCTAGGATCTGCATTGGCCGCTCGGGGTAGGTCAGGTCGTCGCTCACCTCGACGCTCTCGTGACTCAGTACGTGACTGGAATCGGCTACGTACTTCCTGAGGTTGGACACGTGGAACACGTCGTGCACACCAGAAAGCTGCGGGGGAAGGGCAAGTCTGTAAGCAACGGGTCGAACCCGCTTCAGGACCTCAAAGGGCCCTACGAACCTCGGCGCGAGCTTCCCTCTCACCCCAAACCGCTGTAGGCCCTTCATGGGCGAAACACGAAGGAAGACGTGGTCCCCAACCTCAAACTGCACCTCTCTGCGTCTCCGATCTGCGTAGCTCTTCTGTCTGCTCCTGACAGTGCGAAGTCGTCTGTGGATCTGCTCAACTACCTCCTGACTCTGCCGGATCAACCTGGGGCCAACCTCCCACTTGGTCCCCACCTCAACCCAACTCAAGGGTGCCGTACACTTCCGTCTGTACAGAGCCTCGTAGGGAGCCATGCCGATGCTCGAGTGATAACTGTTGTTGTATGCAAACTCCACCAGGGGTAGGTGTTCCTCCCAAGAGCCCCTCCAGTCCAATACACAGGCACGCAAAAGGCCCTCAAGTGTCTGTATCGTGCGCTCAGACTGTCCGTCCGTCTGGGGGTGGTAAGCCGTGCTAAACCTCAACCTCGTCCCCAAAGCTTGCTGAAACTCAGCCCAAAACTGGGACGTAAAGCGGGCATCCCGGTCGGACACGATCTCCCGCGGAACTCCGTGTAGTCGTACCACATCACAGATATACCTCTCTGTTAACTGTGCTGGTCCCAAAGTGACTCGGATCGGCAAGAATCGCGCCGTCTTCGTCAATCTATCTACTATTACCCAGACTGCGTCATGTCCCCGCTGGGTAACAGGTAAGCCCACCACCAAGTCCATGGTGATGCTCTCCCAGTTCCACTCTGGCACTGGAAGCGGCTGAAGCGGCCCTGCAGGCCTCAGATGCTCGGCTTTCACCTGCTGGCACACTAAGCACTGCTGCACGAACTCACCCACATCCCGCTTCATCCCTCTCCACCAAAACTCGCGTCTCAAGTCGTGGTACATTTTCGTGTTTCCGGGACGTATGGTGAATCTGGAACCGTGTGCCTCAGTCAGGAGCTCTCTCAACAGCTCCTCGTCTCTGGGAACGCACAACCGTCCCCTCAAGCGTAGCACCTGGTCTGTGAAAGATAAGTCCTCTGGGTCTCCTGATAGTACTCTGTCGCGCAAAGACGGCAAGTACGGATCAGCCATCTGTCCTGTGATGATGCGGTCTATCAGCTCTGGCCTGGTCTGCCGTGTCACCGTCACTGCCCCACAGTATCCTCGTAACTCTAGAGGTCGCCAACTGCCCACCTCCTCCAAAAGGCTCCAACTCTGTAACTGTAGACTGGCCAAGCGTGCGGGCGCCTTACGGCTCAAGGCGTCAGCCACCACATTGGCCTTTCCCGGGTGGTAGGAGATGCTGCAATCGTAGTCCTTCAGGAGCTCCACCCAACGTCTGGGTCTCATGTTGAGCTCCTTCTGGTCAAAAAGATATCTGAAGCTTTTGTGATCTGTAAAAATCTCGAAGGTCTCACCGTACAAGTAGTGCCTCCATGTCTTCTGCGCGAAGACAACAGCTGCCAACTCTAGGTCGTGGGTAGGGTAGGTATGCTCATGGGGCTTCAGTTGCTGCGAAGCGTAAGCGACCACGTGACCCCTCTGCATGAGCACACCTCCTAACCCCTCCAAGGAAGCGTCCGTGTACACAACGAACCCGCCACTACTGTCAGGGATGGTAAGTACGGGAGCCGAGGTCAACCTCTCCTTCAGCTCCAGAAAACACGACTCACAGGCGTCTGTCCAAGCGAAAGGCACGCCCTTCCGGGTCAACTGTGTCATAGGACGCGCAATCTGTGAAAATCCTCTGATGAACCGTCTGTAGTAACCTGCCAGTCCCAGGAAACTGCGAATCTCAGTGACTGAACGCGGTCTCTCCCACCTGAGCACTGCCTCGACCTTGGCGGGGTCCACCGCCAGGCCGTCACCAGAGATCACATGACCCAAGAAGGTCACCTCCCTCAACCAGAACTCGCACTTGCTATATTTGGCGTACAGCCTGCGTCATCTTAGAGTGTCCAGAACCATCCGCAAGTGCTGTCCGTGCTGCGTCCGATCTCTAGAATAGATGAGTACATCATCTATGAAAACCACCACAAACTGGTCCAAGTACGATCTAAACTCTCGGTTCATCAGGTCCATGAAAGCAGCGGGGGCATTGGTCAGCCCAAACGGCATGACCAAAAACTCGTAGTGTCCGTACCGGGTGCGGAAAGCTGTCTTGGAGACGTCGGTCTCCCTGATCCTCAACTGGTGGTATCCAGACCTCATGTCTATCTTGGAAAACACCGTGGCACCCCGCAACTGATCAAACAAATCGTCGATCCTCGGCAGCGGATATCTGTTCTTGATGGTGACCCTATTCAGCTGTCGGTAGTCCACACAAAGGCGTAGGGTCCCATCCTTCTTCTTCACAAACAGTACCGAGGCTCCCCTGGGAGTCGCACTGGGCCTCACGAAACCTTTCTCCAAAAGGTCCTGCAACTGGGACTTGAGCTCTCGCAGCTCAAGCGGTGCCATTTTGTATGGCGCGGTGGAGATGGGGCTGGTCCCTGGTACTAGTGAGATCTCAAACTCGATCTCGCGCTCGGGCGGTAGTCCTGGTAACTCGTCTAGAAACACGTCGGGGTATTCTCTGACCGCCGGGATGCTCTGGAAGTCTGCCACGGGACTGGGTTCTGCCACCACACAAGCTAGGAAGCCCTCACATCCCTGGCTCAAAAGTCTCACCACCCGAAGTGCCGATATGCACCTGAAACCTCCGTCCACTGGCTGTCCGTGAAACTTGAAAGAAGGTATCTCCGGAATGGAGAAGACGATCTTCCTCTCAAAACAGTCCACAAGGCGTAGTAAGCGGACAGCCAATCCATCCCCAGAATCACACCAAAGTCCTCCATCTAGATCATAATCAGGTCATCTGGCAGGCTATGTCCCCCGACGCTGACCTCACAATCCGTGTACACCTCCTCAGCTACAAACAGCTGACCACTCGGACCTCTGATTACGAACGGATTCTCTAACAGTGTATAATCCTGGTCCAAACTAACTGCGAAACTGGCTGCGACAAACGAGTGCGTAGCGCCGGAATCAAAAAGGGTGTAAATGTGTCTGCCAGAAACTGAAACCATACCTGCTACCACGGATCCCGAAGCTCTGGCGTCCCTGTGTGTTAGGGCGTTGATACGCCCCTCAGCTCTAGGTGCGGACGAAGCAGCCACACTCTGCGTCGGACGGGTAGGTGCTGGCCGGTACCCTCCTCGCGACTGCTTTCCTCCTCCTCGTGCCTGGGAACCGCGGCCTCCTGCGCGCCCTCGAGTGCTCTGCACGGGAAGTATCTGCTGACCTCCTGCCCTAGATGGGCAGTCCCTCCTGACGTGGCCCGGCTGGCCACACTGGTAGCAAAGGGGAACCCGACTCCCGCCCTCAGTGAGTCCCTGCTGTCGACTAGGCGGGGGTCCGGTGCTGGCGACTGGCCCCTGTCGAGGGCCCCCAAAGGCCACTGATGGCCCTGCACAACGTGACGGTCTCTCGCGCGGACGGGTTGGTCTCCTCGTAAGTCATAGCTGCCTCTACCACCCTCGAAAACGTAGGGAGCTTCAGGGGTTTGACATACCCCTGGATCGCAGGGCGGAGCCCCTCGGTGAACCTCCAAAGGCGCTCCTCCTCAGTATCTACCGCTGTCCCTGCAAAGCGGGACAGTTCAAAGAAACGCGTGCGGTACGCGCTCACAGTCATCGTCCCTTGGCGGAGGGTGTGGAACTCTCGCCTCCTCTAGTCCTGCCACGTCTGGGGAAAGTACTGCTCGCAGAAGAGGGTGATGAACTGATCCCACGTCGGCTCGTCCCTCTCCTATCCCCGGACCGCCCTCCACCACCGGTGTGCTGCACTCTCCAGCTGGTACGTGGCAAAGGCCACGCGGCACTCCACCGGTGGGCGAAGGGTGTCGAAGATCTTCTCCAGCTGCTCAAGCCAGTCCTGTGCGACGAGGCATCTCCTGCAAGGAGACGCGAAACAAAACGGAAATGTCAAAACAGATGGTACCTAACAAAACGTCTAAGAGCTCAAGTTAGGAGATATGTTGTGGTGGCTACTCTAGCTATAAACATGCGAATTGATTATTTTCCAGTCAATTGATTCACTTCTCGGGACGACCTTGCTCTGATACCATCTTGTAACGACCCGACTCCCGAGTCCCTACGAGACACGAGAACCGGACCGACTCGACTAATCCCAAGACCTAGTCGTCCAACGAGGAAGTAACTAAAAGAGCAGTAAAATAAATCACATTTAGCATGAATATAACTAACAGTAAGAAAGTACAGCAGTAAGGAAAAAAACTACTACAGTAGATACCACCACAACAGTAGAACAACATTTATCATATAACATGAACTGCAGGTAAAGAAAGTACAGCGGAAACAAGAACTACTCACTATAACAGAAACAAAAGCGGTACAAAAGACTGTGGTAAACTCTACTGGACCCTACTCGGCCCAGCGTCCTCTGCAACCACTGACCCTGGCTGCTCAACACCAGGTCCTGAAAAAGGTAACGAGTGTAACACGTCAGCAAAACGCTGAGTAGAGTGGCAACTAAAACTAAAGACAACAGTAGAGTGTACAGTAGCTGTTATGTTCTATTACTTTCTTTAAATTGTTACGAACGCGTGCCCCAGACGTCTTTTAAGACGTCTGGGAGGTGGCCCAGACGTCTGGGATCACATCCAGACGTCTGACAAGACGTCTGGGATCGTTTCCAGACGTCTGGAAAATAGTTATTTTTCGCACGAGAGATTCGTCTGCGCGCCTGTGCGCGCAGACCCGCGATTCCTCTCTCTCTCTCTTTTTCCTCTCTCTCTGCGGCTGCAGACCTGCCGTGCACTCTCTCCCTCCTCGCGCGGCCTTAAAAGGCCACGCCTCCCCTCCCGTCGTCTCCACTGTCCCCTTCCTCTTCTCCTTCCTGTGCGCGAGAGCGAGCAAGCGCGAGGCTGCGGCGGCCGCAGTGAGCGCGGAGGAGGTGCGGCGTGCGAGGGCGGAGCTCTGCCGTGAGGGAGAGCTCGCCGGAGCGGCTTGGCCGGCCGGCGGAGGGCGCAGGGGGCGCGGAACGACACGGAGAGGGACCTGCTGCGGTCTGAGCAGCAGACGCGCGAGGTGCGACGCGGGCGGCGTCGCGAGCGAAGGCCGAGTGGCGCCATGATTCTGGAAAAATTTCCAGAATCTGACGTCTGGGTTGATAGCCAGACGGCGAGGGAGACGTCTGGAAGCTCATACAGACGTCTGAAAGGTGAGTATTCCGCTTTCTTCTTCCTTCCTGTCGACTGACCGTACTAAGGGAGGGAGTTGGCTGTGCGCAGGCTCGCTGATTCGCCATCCTTTGCGAATCAGACGTCTGGAAGTTGTACCAGACGGCGGGAGTGACTTCAAGACGTCCGGGGTGACCATCGGACGTCTGGGAGCTAGGCCAGACGTCCTTGCAGACTTCTGGACGTCTGAGAAACCACGCTGAACAGGTAATTCTCTGATCCACTTTTTAAGACGTCTGGAAGAAGTTCCAGATGTCTGATTTTGCACAGTATCGTCTTTTTTGACCCGTTTAGGGCCCGTTCGGGCTCCGTTTTCCGCGATTCGAGTTGCGTTTTTTTCAGAATTAATTTCTCTACCCGTCTACAGTAGCTATACACTGTTTTGAGACACTCCTTGTGTTTGATCCTTGTGATAGGACCTCGTTCAGTTGCAGTCTTGGGAGTCGCGGAGGCACGCGGGATTCCCAATCACGCCTCCATTACTCCCGTTGTACCTGGTAGAGTGGCTTAAGTTATTATTAAAATCTGTTAAAGTATGGAACCATAAATAGAATCTAGGACATTGCATGAATCCTAGGAATGAGAAATGTATGGAATGATAGCTCCTAGGTGTTGCATGAATCCTAGGGCTGGAAAATTAGATTGTATGATAGATCCTAGGATATGGCATGAATCCTAGGATGGAAAACTAGCGGAATGTATAATACTGCCGTCTTGGAAAAATGAAAAGGAATATAAAGTTGCCTGTAAATTGAATTAACAGCTGCCTGTTATGAATAAAGAAACGTGGGTGAGAACATGGATTGTAAGAATGTGAAACTGGAAAGTGAAACCTGGATGTTTGAGTTAAAAGGATGGAACCCTACGGGGAATTAGGAGTGGAACTCCTGGAAAGAAAAAGGAATGGAACTTAGATGTTGTTCGTACTGTCTCTTGGGTACGAAGTACCAAGGGAAGTACCTGTACCTGTTTAGTGCAGAGTGGGGCCAGCCACCCCAGGGACCCGGGGTTAGGATTGGCCGCTCTGTACCGACTTGCTGGCCCTCGTGTACGTAGTACTGAGGAGAGCTACTAGTGTTAGGAGAGTACTAGCTACCCCACGGGCCCCGGGGTTCTGCTAGCCTCCTTCACCGACTTGTTAGGCCCACTAGGGCAAACCAGGGTAGTCAGGCGAGGGTGCGCGGACTGTGGAGGGGCAAGGCCCCGGTTTGGTTACTGTGGAGGGGTTGGACCCCTGTTACTGAGAGGGCTCTGCCCTGTACTGGTTCTGTGCTGTGCTTTGGGCGCACCCGTTAACGGAAACGACTGACCGCGTGCCAGTACGGGTTAGCTACCTGTGCGTTTATCGCGCGTGCCGTAGTCACCGTTACGTCTGTCAGTGACCTTGGGGTGGTTGACTGAGGGTAGGATCACCACGGGGGACTCTCCCGGCCAGGAGAGCACCACGTGCTACTTCTACTTTTTGGAAAAGACTGCAATAAAGATCGTTCCCACGAGGAACATTCGAGATCAAGTAAGAGATCTGAGAAATAAATGAAATAGTGAGACAATTGAAAGATGTAAATAAAGAAAGTAATAGAACATAACAGCTACTGTACACTCTACTGTTGTCTTTAGTTTTAGTTGTCACTATACTCAGTGTTTTGCTGACGTGTTACACTCGTTACCTTTTTCAGGACCTGGTGTTGAGCAGCCAGGGTCAGCGGTTGCAGAGGATGCTGGGCCGAGTAGGGTCCAGTAGAGTTTACCACAGTCTTTTCTACCTCTTTTGTTTCTGTTATAGTGAGTAGTTCTTGTTTCCGCTGTACTTTCTTTACCTGCAGTTCATGTTATATGATAAATGTTGTTCTACTGTTGTGGTGGTATCTACTGTAGTAGTTTTTTTCCTTACTGCTGTACTTTCTTACTGTTAGTTATATTAATGCTGAATGTGATTTATTTTACTGCTCTTTTGGTTACTTTCTCGTTGGACGACTATGTCTTGAAATTAGTCGTGTCGGTTCGATTTTCATGTCTCGTAGGGACTCGAAAGTTAGATCGTTACAGAAGTCTCATCTCCCAAGATATGCTTGCAATTTTCATTCTTACATGTATCATTTCATTTTTCCGTGATAAGCAAATCATGTTGTCAAGTCCTACAATCTACCTCATTAATGATTCCAAATTCATCATATGCTAATCTATATCACTCGGAAGGTTCATGGTTAAATTTTCATGTTAACCATATATTAGATGAGTATGGATATAATAACAATATACTCGATGCACATGTGATTGTGTTTTACATAAATGTAAATTCATGGATTTGGGTCCTCTCTAATTTGCACCAAATACAAGTATTCTTGTTCTTTTTTAATTTAGTTTTTAACCCTAATTAACAATGGGAAATAGTGATTTCAAAGTCACCAAGGAGTTGGCTTGGTAGTAAAATACTCTACTAACATCAAGAGGTTAAAGGATCAAGTTTGATACCCAACACATTTACCTTCTTAAGAAAAAAACAACAATCTCAAAAGGAAGAGATTCCAAATCCCGTGATGCTTATCTCGCACCCCCACACGAGAAGCATATGATATAATGCACTTCATCACCCATGTTTCGATGCCCCCACCTTAAATCATATGATTCTCATGTTTTGTACACTATACACAACCATGCTATTGCCCATCTCCAATCACCCTTTGCCGCTGCACGAACTTCTTTTTAGCGTATGAAATGGGTCCACGCTCATGTCACCTCTAAAGTTAAAAATACTGTGTCATGAAGAGGCATATGATACCCAATGTTCTTAGTGGTTGACTTTGAGGCTTATATAATAATATTCCCGACCTTTATTTTTAATATTTAATAAATATCCTCTGTATACTTTATTTATATTTTTAATATTAAATAAATATCAACTAACATCACATGATAGACCGATTGTGTTATCTCTCACTTATTTCACCACTAAAATAAATATTCCTCAATACTTATTTTATGCTAACGTATCCCTGAATTAATATTTTAAAAGTGAGGACCATTTCTAAAAAGTCGACCGCCCATGATTTTCAATAACCAACACTTCCACGTGTCTTGCAAGAAGACGTCAATGTTCAACAAATCTAATTAAAAGTAAAGGGCCTGTTTTATTAAGGGAAAACGAGATAAAAAAATCGCCGAATAAAATTTGATAGGGGAATTCCAGTCGTGCTCTCAGAAATTTCCGCAATTTCATACTGCTGTCGAAGTTTCACAAACAAGTAATTGCTTCTTGATTTTATTTCTGTGCCACCCTTTTCTCTCTTCCTTTCTGATTACATTTACTTTTAAGAGGTACTCCACAATTGTTGGAGAACTACGAATGGGGACAAAAAGAAGCCATAAAGTTGAACATTATATGTAAAACTGTAAAGATTATTTCTTGATTTTCTTGCTGATAATCCCAATTTAAATTAATCATCATATATGTATATATATATATATATATATATATATATATATATATATATATATATATATAGAGGTAAAATGTGATCACCCTCGACACTTTTAATTTTATTCATGGATCATATATTTCAATAAAACTTTGGCTGTTGAAGTTAAAAATAGCATTAGTCACATTTTATATTTTGACATAAAATTTTAAGAATCTCACCATCATAATATATCTAAAAATTATATAAAATTTAAATTTAATCAGACAATCTCATCTCATCCATGACAACGTCAAATTTTTAGTGGTCAAAATAATATAAAAATTAGCATTCGATTGAAATAAAATTGAAAACATATCTTTATTACATTAATTAAGTTTAATCTCAAAAATTTCGTGGCAACGTAGGATGTATAAAGGAAGATAAAAGCATAGGAGTAGTCAATTCGCTCCTCCATGGAGACAATAGTAAAATTTTTTTACATTCACATTTATATCTTTATTTATTAATGATATTTTAATATGAAATTTTAGATATTTAAATTATCTTAAATAAATATATCATATATCAAATTGTAAGGTAATTCGACACTTTTAGGCCTTTCATTAAAAGAATCATTTTCAACTAATTTGAATAATCAAAAAATTACCAAAGTTTGATCATTTGATGAGAGGATTAGAGGTATTTATTTTGATTGAATTTGAAATACATATCATTTTTTCTAAATAACTTCCATGATAAGAACGTAAACAAAGATGTGAATGTGATCAATGTAGGAAAATTTTTCTAAGACTTTAGTATCAATTTTAATATATATATATATATCATTTGAAACGTGGAATAATAGGTCATTATTCAACGATTACAAATGAAATCATCTCATGTCGATGTGTTGGTACTAAAATGCTGTTGAATATCATAAGTTACTAAATAAACAAACGTCTTAATTAATCGGTAGCTAAGTTTTCATTAAAAATTTGAGAAAGTGATCGCGTCAGGCAGAAAAAGATACCTTTCATGATAAGAACATACTTTTAAAGTTACATTAACGAGCCTACGCATTACGAGGGACTTAGAGACAGTTTAGGAATATAATTAAATTATTAGTAAGATTTTGTTAAAATAAATTAAAGAAGTTAAATAAATAATGAAATAATTAAGTTAAGATATTTAGTTATTTTGATGGGTTAAAGTTATTTCACATAAAAGATGAAATAACTTTACTTTGGATTAAGTCAATTTAACCTAACGTAAAAATAAAACGAGTTAAGTAATGAATTAAATACTTAACTCGTTATTCAAATAATTCTTAAATTAAATTTCAATTTGTTTTACAAATAATGTATATTGCAAAATATAATCTTACTTGTAATACCACTCATATGTCTTGTATTATAATTTTGAATTTGTTTTAATTACAGTATCAAAATATAGGAGTTGTTTGAATTTGCAATGCAGATAGTTACAAAATTTGAAAAAAAGGATTTATTAATAAAATATACTTGTAAATGCATAGCTTACTTCAACTACAAGTGTCATTTTTGTATTACACTTAATTTCATGATCTTCTATTTGTCATGTATAATCTTTTTCTTCTTCTTCTTCTTTTTACTCGTGATACAAATGTTAGGTTCGATTGGCTTTATAAATAAAAGTTAGATCCGAATATATATTTGACTTGCAATGCAAAAAGGTTCCCTTCAATGGAATGCTTGCAAAGTAGATTGAAATTGAGGGTAACCTATGAATTGAAATTCATAATAGGTTATATTTGATGTATTAATTGCAATGAATGGATTGGTGTATAGTTTACAATAGATTGTGATTTTAAATGCAAAGGGGTATTTATCAGCATGAAATATAATCTAATGGTGCTTTTTTTTTTAATCTTTTGAACATAATGTTAAAAAAACATATTTTCTCTCTCTATATGTGTATATATGTATGTACACACATAAAAGATTAAGAAACTACACTCAAGTGTAGGAAATTTCTTTTATATCCATGTTCATATCTTTGTTTATGTTTTATATCTTGAAATGAAACTTTATGGGAGTAAGTTATTTACTAATAATAATATGTATTTCAAACTTCACTCAAAAAGGATACTCCTAACCCCTTCATCAAGTGGATTAGATTTTGATAATAAATTTTTAATGGAAGGGCTAAAAGTATCCAATTACCTTATAATTTGATAAATTGTGTGTATATTTAAGATGATTTAAGTCTTTAAAGTTTCATTTCAAAATATCATCGATAGACAAAAATATGAACATGGATATAGAAATTTTTTTTTACACTTAAACACATGCTCCATTTTTTCATATATATATATATATATATAGCCAAAATCTTCAGGAATCATGTGTCATGACTATTAAAAAATAAAGATTGTTTCCGTTAAGCCATTGTAAATAGTAAAAGAAAAGTTATTCAAAGAGTATAAAGGTGAAGGAATCATCGTACTCTTAATATTTAATCATGCAATTGGGTGTAAAATTGCATCTCGTTGGTGAGTTTAATTTATGTAAAAGACAAAAAAAGGAAAAGGCTCAAAAGAAAGGTGAAGTTCATGGCCCCAAATAAAAAAGATCAATGATCGGTTGTGTCAAGGGTACAAATATTCCTAAGCGTAGGGACAAGAAAGGCCCACGACGTTGTAGATAAATCAGATATATCAATCAAGAAGGCACATCACAAGCTGCGTTAAATGAAGTTAAAACATCCCATTTAAAATTAAGTTGGCAAATTGACAGGGAGGATGGTGACAAAATAGAGGAAGAAGACGAAAGTAACAAAAACAAAAAGGAAAAAAAAAAAACTTGCGGATGCGACAAAGGCGTAAGATCAGCAGTTAATATATAAATAAAGGAACTACAAGATGACAAAGGACGTAACATGGAAGTACGGGAGAAGGGCTACACGAGAGGGTGGGCCTCGTGCAATTTGCCAAGACAGGCCCCACACTGGTGTAATGCTCATTTATCCACCAACAATTCCTGTGGAGAGAAAGGTCCACTTATTAGGACAATAACGACCATCAAATGGGCAGCAAAAATTCAACGACGTGCTCAAGCAGTGGAAAGTTATGGTGTGTGTACGTTGAAAAAGATGTCGACCATAACCACTGCCATTACTTACATGATAAATCATGTGGATGCATAAATAAGATGCTAAAAAAAAGGAAAATATAGAGTGTAATGTAAAAGGTGACACATATATTAGTTTTGTATTTTACATAATGTTAGTTTACTTTATAATTGATATTTAATGTAAAGAAATAAAAGAATCTAGGACTTGTTATATTGCAGTTTCCATCATATTTAAAAAATTTACCACACCAATTTAACCTAAAAAATGCGTAGGTGATAAAAAATTTTACACTGTTGATAAATTATTCAAATGGTAGACACCACTTTAACATAAAAAATGCATGGGTGATAAAAAATTTTGCACTGTTGATAAATTATTCAAATGGTAGTTTCACCTATCTAAAGTGATTTTGCACCTCCCTAAAGTGATTTTGACCTATAAGTTTAGGATTTAGGATTTAGATTTTAATTTATGGAAACTGATTTCACATATGAGAAGTGACTTTCACCTGAAATGTGATTTTTTACCTTAGGATTTAGTCTTTAGTGTGAAAGATCACTTTTCATATGTGAAGAAACACTTGGAATTAATTTTACACCTGTGCAAAAATATATTACACTGGTGCAAAAAATATATTGCAGATCAAAGTAAGATCGCACCGGTGCAATCTTGCTCTGCACCCATACAAAATTTCAGTGAAGGTACAAAGTGATTTTGCAAACCACTTACCCCTACGAAAGTGACTTGTTGATTTCAATAATGGTGAATCCCATCACGTGTCAGCACTTTTTTTGTATAAAAAAGAGAGGAATCACATTTATAGCTATGCATCAACTTTTATATTTTTCAACTCACGTCCAAATAAGATTTCTAGAATCAACGAAGGACCAAACTTATTCAAGATTGAAGCTTGTTCCCCTGGGACCATGTCAACGTGAATATTATTTGATACTATAAAGATATAATGATGCAAGTTGGATATGTCAAATAAAAGATGTCAAAAATAATGGCAGTATGTTTTTATCATTAAATAGGATGTGATGTAATTTGCTAGAGGTTGGTAAAACATATCATTTTGGTTTGATCTATGTTTGAAGTTGAGTTGTGTGCCTTGGATAGAGATTTGAATGGCTAAGGAGGCTTTTTCTTTTAAGATTTGCATAGTTGGTGTGCTAATTCTTGTAATTCTTTTGTATGGTGATAGCATCGCAACAATGGTAAAAATAAAGAGTAGAAAGTATAACCAAATGACTAGGAGATGCATTCAACTTAAACCTAAGTCTATAAGACATCCATTATCTCAAGGAATATTGTTCCATTCAATGATAACATGTTTGACCTACCTACAAAAGGACTTGATAGATTTGTAGCCTTCAACTTTAGGCTTGGGATGAGATTGAAATTCATTTTGAGTTCATACAAGTCATAACCTAACTTAACTGAGTCAAAATCGCATAATTTAGGTTCAACGTGGTGACCAAATTATGCAAAATTGGTTAGCACTCAAATATGGATGTTTAAGATTTGAGTCCAACTCTTGAAAATGAATGAGTGCTTAAAAACTACAAGTTCACGACGAGCTTTTTTTTTTTGGCTCTTAATGAATTCAAGTTTTTAAAGCAAGATGCCAGTAATGCATTCTCAAAGGAAGCTACTTTTGTGTCACTTTGGACCACATATGAGGATTAGGGTTTATATATCAAATATACTCATGAAATAACATAGGGTGCATGACCATCAAAAATACCAAAACTGCAAAATCACCACCAAAGGAGTTCACTTTATTGTTAGCATTATCTAACTCACAACAAGATGTAAAGTTTAGTATTAATTTCACTTTAACCCTATGGTGGTGAAACCGTATAATTCCATCGGAGGTTCAAATTAAAAGGTACAATATCAAAAGCAGAGCATGAAGGCTAAGTTGCACTTTTGAGTTTCGACGGTAAATTCATGGAAAAATGTTGATTTTGGAGCATAATATTGACGGCACCAATTAGTACCGTTGGGAATCCAAAGTGGGAGCCTGACCTTCCAACTTAAATTGGGGAAACTTTTTATTTCTAAATGGCTAGTCTAGCAAACTTTATACCATGTCCCCATGACCGGCACGCTAGGGTGCATTGATGTTCCTCAAAAGGGGCTCTTTGACCATATTGCCATTTCCAACTTATTCTTTTATTTTATATGCGTCACATTTGTTTGATCATGAATTTTTTAAAATTTCCTCATTGCGTCGTCGTTCCTAATGTAACGGATGTATTGGCTTGGTTACATGAATATATATTTTAACTATTGCGTCTATTATTGTCTCCATGTTCGTGTATGTACCATTTATTTCGACATAAATACGTCATACCAATTCGCAACCATACAAAACCATTTCACGCAACTGATTGGATGTGAATTTCGTATCATGTGCGGTTCAATAGATTTCAAGATCCGTGAGAGCATGCATACACCATGCAGACACCTCGTTTCAAGCAATTAAGGACAAGGCTTTGTGATGACTTTTTGACAAGAGGATTGGAAAAGTCATCATCTTTCAGAGAGCACCAAACCATCATGGGAGATTTGTATAAAACCTACTTTGCAATTTCAACAAATGAAAAAATAGAATGCTAGAAAAACCCCACTTCCAATATTGCCACGTACTAAATGGAGCTCGAGTAGACAACGGGAAGGTGCGTTTACAAGGGAATAATCGGATTTAGATATGATTTATGACTATCATGCACAACCAAGCCGATTCTTTATGCAAAACTGGAACTGAGCAATCAAGACGTGGATCTTTATTTTATCTTCCAAATGGACTATTTATTCCCTAGCAGGTCAATCCATAGTTCATTCAATCTAGCACCAGTACAACTACGCGAGAACCATCTTCTTCAATTTGAACAATTATATCATAAGTATCTACATTCATGATAATCGTGTGATGTTTCCCTGTAAGATCAAAATTGATACACCACCACCACTGGCAGAACAGAAAAAACAGTTTGCTTGATTGGTTCTCCATCATCCTCTGCACGGCATAACTTGCAGAAGGGAAGAAAGAAAAGCGGGAAAACCTAAAGTATGAATGCAGGAATGCACGTCATATTTCTCCTCTCTCCCCCTTGACTCTCTTTGAAGCTTTTCGATGTGCTTGCTGATCCACCGCCACAGCTGCCTGCGTCAAAATTTAATACAAATTTTGGTGCTTTTCAATGTGGCAACGTTCTTCTATGAAAACTCAAATAAGTCCGTGGTGTTTTTCACCCCTTAAAATAAACACAACTTATCTCTGTCTCTGGCTCCGAAACTAAAAGAAGCAAACATGGAAAATGCATATGGCAGGCCAGGTCAGAAGCTTACCCACCCCGTTTAAATACGTAATTCTCAACAATATTCATCAGAAATATCCCTCTGACGGAACACATGAAACAGAAGTACCAAATATTCCATAGCGGCTATCCTTTCAGGGCTACGCGGGAAGGTACCTCTAACAAACAATTAACTTGCATGGTACATTCTAAATCGCCTTCTCTTATGACTGCTGAGGGGATCGACTTAATTGAAGTTGGACAGCTTCGTATAGACTTGAATGTTTGAATCACAGTTGCA
Organism: Thalassia testudinum; assembly: GCA_037157565.1. Taxonomy (NCBI): domain Eukaryota; kingdom Viridiplantae; phylum Streptophyta; class Magnoliopsida; order Alismatales; family Hydrocharitaceae; genus Thalassia; species Thalassia testudinum. Next base: position 7,895,588 of record JAZHRO010000076.1, on the reverse strand, counting down.
AGCAAACGATCAGATTGGTCTTCTTTGGAAAAAGGAACAAATCTGTGAATGAGCACCCCAGGCTTATGACCTGGGTTCACTGCCCATACGAACATTGGTATTATTAGTACTACCACCCATGTACTAGTGCCACGGATCAGAAACCTAAAGCTATACATCTAACCTATATTGGCAGGAGTCAAACAGGATCCAGAACTTCGAAAACCAATAGGGTCCTAAAGTATTGTACCTGCTTAAAGGAGAGGTCTCCATGCCCATGTTTGTGTGCCCAAAATACCCTGCTTCTTTCCGTCTAACCTTAAAAACTCAAACCATAACTCAATCTCAAGCTCCCCCTCTCTCCACGTGCATTCAATGCCCCATCCCCAAACTCAATTGTTACTACGTCACCATTTGAAAATCATATGGTAAGACACTGTGAAGGCCATTAACCATCGGTGCCCATTGTTTTGACAAAAACAACTATCATGTCATTCTTCCCATTGCTGCTTCTAAAATAATATATACTTTCCTTTTTTCCCTTAAGAGATGATTGCATGTTGGTTTTTGAATTTAGTACAACAGAAAGGGTCTGCTTAGTTACAGGAATAAGCAGAGTTATTCCTTGTTGGAGTACGGAAATTCCGAAAGTAAATAAAATGTTTTTGAGAGGAAAAAGGGTGATGATCTTTTAGATACCACACAGGAATTTATTAATCAAAATGTGAAGACAAAATTACATCACAAAGTGGTGCTCCACCCCAAAATAAAAGACATCGCAGCCCCAACAAAATTCTTCATATAAGGGCACTGCCCCCTAAAAACCATAGCATTCCTCCCTAGCCAAATAACCCACAAGACCGCCAAAGGTCTGGCCTATTCCCTCCTCGACTGAACCACCTGACGCTCCCCGTTGGTTCCATCACATTTGAACGACTGCCAGAAATCCGCATGAGAACTGAGAGCCCACCACCGATCCCCTATTTGCTCCCAAGTTTGTGTCGCCACTGGGCATGCAAAGAAAAGATGGTCAAAATCCTCCTCTGCTTGACTACAAAGTGGACAAAATCTGTCCACGTCTGATACCCAACGGGCTCTCCACTTCCTGGTCATCAGTCTCCCTCTCCTAAGGAGCCAAGTGAAAATTCTAACCTTCAACGGGCAGGAGGCCTCCCAGAGCTGCTGCAATCCCTACAGGTCAACATCCCCAAGCGAGTTCGAGCTATCAAGTCTTCTATACGCATCATGTACGAGAAATCCCCTTCCTCCCATCCAAACTGGTCCGTACCATCTTTAGGCTGCCACTCCTAGGGTTCCTGCATGAGCTCCTGCACCTCTCTAGCTCTTTGATCTGACAGATTGCCCACGAAGGTTGGGCACCACATGCTGCTCCAAACATCCGCCACCGAGGCTCTCTTGTTAGCCGCCAACGTTGAAAGTCTAGGAAATCGCTCCGCCAACACACCAGAACCTGTCCAGTCATTCGTCCAAAACTTGAAAGCCTCGCCCAATCCTAGTATCGGGGTGAAGAAAGGTTGGACCTTCGGTGCCACCAGAGACAAACTCCTCAAGAAGTGGGAGGCTCCTCTACGAGGTGAGGCGAGGAGCTCCCAACCCACCGGTCCACCAAAGCAAGAATGCAAGACACTTCCCACCAGGGAGACTTCTCCCCCAAGCAACCTGTTAATCCACTTTGTCAGGAGGCTATCATTCATTCTCCCCACTTCCATGACTCCCAGACCCCCCTCCCTAAACGGCAAGCACACCTCACTCCAAGCGACCAACTTCATCCCCCTCCCTCCTGCTCCATAATTAGTCCAGAAGAAATTTCTTAAACGGCTGATAATTTTGTCTTCACTTTTCCTTAGCATTTTCACCACCGAAGATAAATAAGCTAGTATCGCCGAGAGAACCACCTTAAGCAAGACTAACCGCCCACCTTTAGACAACAGCTTGGACGCTCATCCTGACAGCCAACCATCAATTAGAATTGGACCACTTATTCCGGAATAAAACAATTCCACCTTAGAGGTGCAATTGTTTAATTCCTCCTCTTTACCTCTGCCAATTCTATGATGTGACCTTTTTTCCCAAACACCTATTTTACTTCCGGCTTTCCACCCAAGGACAAAAAGCATCAAATTCCTCCATTGCGCAATTCCTCCACTATTCAAAAAGCACCTATTTTATGATGTGATCTCCTTGTTCAATTCCTTTTTTTTTACTTCACCCTACCAAAGGAACTCTACATTCCATAGCTTGGAATTGAGAGTGTTTGCATTATATAAATAAGCTAGGGACATTTTGGCTACAAAATGTGGACTAGCAGAGCCCATGAAAACCAGTAATCATATAGGTACAATATTTGGGAATCTTATTTGTGCATTTTGAAAGTTTAGGGCTTTATTTGAACCCTGCAAATATAATGGGAAATTAACTCTTAACAATCATTCATCAAAAGTCTAAGCACTTAAATATTCACGACAATGATGAAGTAAAAAATACCAGTGAAACCTGATTGAAAATCTCTTCTAGCTCCAAGGTTATCTCCATGAAAGAGGGGCGTCTGGCTGGGACTGCTTCCCAGCATCTATGCATCAAAGCCAATAGCCTAGGATGTGCATTCTTGGGATGTTCTGGTCGCCTGCCCTGTCATATAAAACATGAGATATTCTGGAGAATTGCCAAGGATTTTTTTTTTCCTTTCCTTTTCTTTTTCCTTTTTTTCTAAGGACTATAGCTGCAAAAAAATTTTAATAGCAAACATGTACAAGCAAATGTGTCCCGAGTCCTGCTAATGATATCCAATAAAGGCTGATCAAAAGATGTTATTTTCATATATAACCTTTGACCGTTCAACTATTTTCCAGCTCAAAAATTTCTATATAGTAGTTCCACTTTGTCAACAATATCTCTACATAGCTCAAGTTGAATGCCCTTTCTAGCAACGAATTCATTTATAAATACTAAGACACTACAAGAACAGATGAAAAGACGCATCTGATTGTTTTGCCAAGTACTTCTTTGCTTCATTTGCTGACATTCATTTGAGACAAGAAAATCTGATTTACCAAATAATAGGAGAGAAACAGCTATTATCGAAATGGTGTTTGCTTCAATAGTCCCAATAATGTGCCACCAGACCAGTTAAAAGAAAAAGATCGGGTCATGAGAATGGCACCAAACACTCTCATTAAAGCACCACTAGATTTGCAAACACTAAGGTCGATTTACATCATCATACAGAAATTAGGTTGATCATGGTGATAGTTTGAAATGCCATGGCTGGAGCAGCTTGGTAGAGGGTAAACTATCTCAAGAAATGACATCCCCATGATTCCAAGTACTTGCAATTTTCGGAAGGACAATGACACTGAACTTAACAATAACAAGCATAATGTCCCATACAAGACCATGGCCTCCGAGACAAAAAGGCAAACCTATAAATCAAGATTCCTAAACATGAAATTTTATGACTATAGTACTTATCAGGTGCAATGCAGATGATTCCTTCTTAATTATTTCATATGTAATACTTCAATAAAGGCCACATCAAATAAACAATTAAAAAAAACTGCATATATTTACAAGTAACTACAGACCTCCCTTACACCTAATGCAGCTTGCATGGGTGTCATGCCTTCATAGGGAAGCTGCAGAACAAGCCAATGCAAAGTCACTTGTCAATATTGGAATCAGAAACAACAATAATCCTATCCGCCAACATGGCTGACCAATCAAATTGTAAAATGTACCCTGGAAGTTGCCAGCTCCCATAGGACGATAGAGAAACTGAAAACGTCTGCTTTTTGATTGTATGGCTGGTGGTTTATAATCTTAAGAGAAGTTAAAAAACAAATAGTCAGCAACGTAACATCGATATTTCTTTGTAAAATATAATGCTGTATTATAATGATGAACTACATGATGATAGAAAAGAGACGGAAATGCAAATAGATAAGCTTTAACAGATGCACCTCAACAGAATAACTCAAGGGATCCACAATGATACTGAATATAATACGAGCTAGTAAATAACATTCTACAGAAAGAAATTGCTTGGCTATCAGATCAGAACGAAAGATTATTAACCAACAAATTCCACGTTTAACTTTTGCACCTCTAAGTGGGTCCTTTTTAGAGGGAAGCATCTGTGGGTGGAGAGTATTGTTAGAGAGACCATACTACTCTCAGAGTTTTAGACACCTCTTGTAATTTACTGTTTAGGATGGAATAAAGTGGATGACTATTGGCCCTCTAGTAGTCATCCTTTAACCTTAACAAAAAAGAAGAAAAGAAAAAAAGAAGCTTTCGCATGCAACATAAACGACAAGGTCCAACTTCTCCAGTTCTCCCCTCCCATCCCCAAAGGCTTGCTTCAACAATCTGTCAATCTTGCCTCCTTGACCCAAGCCAATGCATACAACCTCAAGAATGCAGCACGAAGAGGGCCCAGTGTGCTTCAACCAACAATTCTGAATGAGTAGCTGCCTGTTCTCAATCACTGGAGACAAAAACTAAGGTACGCAAGGAAATACCTTCACAAGGCCCCTCTGGAACAGGGACTCTCCAACTTGAGAAAGGCCTCTCTCTTCCCAGCTCAAGGTTCTATCACACATGTCGCACAACAGAGTAATATGAAGCCCTAAGTCACCTTCCATCACCACTGCATACCACTTCATGTTGCTCATTCTTCTAATCCCAAGGCATCCTTACATAGAGTGACAGATCCTCCTCTACCCTCCCTCTACTCCCTTCCCAAAGATCTCTTAGGCCTAGTTTGGTTATTGGGATAACCTAGAAAAGCATGGGTTATCCTTGTTTGGTTTATGGACTGCTTAACCTAGGTAAGAGGGATTTAACTCAGGATAAGTCATCCTAGGGGAGAGGTGGGGCAGGCTTAGCCTGCAGGTTAAGTCATTTCTCCCTATCTCACACAATACAGGATAACCCATCAAGTTATTCCTTTGCATACCAAACCCAACAGGATAACCCTTCTGCATTTCAAATTGAAATGCAAAGTTATCCTATAGAATCTATCCTTGTCACAAAACTAGGCTCTACATATTGCTTCAATCTTTTATTTTTTTGAGAAACATATTGCTTCAATCTTACTGACGATGTCCTAAGATGGCTAAAACATTGCCATAAAAAAACATAGGAACAGCTACCAAAAGCACCTTTAGTATCGTTAAAAGCCCCTGATGAGTTTTGCCCGCAAGCCATCAAGCTTTCTTACCAGTTTTTGAAGCAAAGGGGTGAAAATATCTCATAGGGACAAAGTTGAGACTGTTCAAGGTAGGACCAAGTACATGATCGGTTAAGTGCCTCTTGGATAAGACAGCATGGCCATAACAAAACTTTCCCCCTCGTCCAACCCAAAGGTGATGCAAAATGACTTATTAAAATTAATAGATAGCCCAATATATCACCAAAAATGCTGAGTAATGCTGCCACATTCTTAGCTTCATCCACTGACCCTTCAACAGAGAAGAGTATCGACAAACTGAAAAAGGATCATAATACTGGATTGCTCTGCTGCAAAAAAAAAAAGAAAAACCTGAGAAAAGTCAACTTGAAGAAGCCGGGAAAGCATTGTTCACCAAAGTGTCCATAGCCAAGACAAAGAGGAGAGGTAAGAGTGAACACCCATGATGTAACCCTCTTCTCAGCCAAATCCACTTCCCTAACAGGTTGCCACCATTAACACTGCAAAGGTTGTGGTGGTACATCCAGAGCTCTGGAAATCCCCACCTAACAAAGATGTTCATAGAAAACTCCAAGAGATGAGTTGTATGCCTGAGAAAAGTCCCCTTTCTACATGAATGCCTTTGTTCTCTACCTTTCTTGCAGATATAATCTCTGATGTTGTAACAAAACAATCTAGGAGGCATCCACCCTTCACGAATGCTGCTTGAATAGGCAAATCCAACACCACCCTCAACCAATTGACAAGCACCTTGGTCATGATTGAGTACACTGCATTGGATAATGCTGTAGGCCTCAAGTCATGGACAGCCATTGCTGAGGCTCACTTAGTGTTGTAAAAGTTGGTGGTTGGTATTCAATCGGCCAAGTAATTGACTAAGGAGTATATGGTACACAGAAGAGTAGTCGAGGAGTACTCCATCAGGTATGTATGTATATGTATATATATATAGGAAGTATTTATTTTCACAATTCAAGAATTCAATAAGTAAAATATACCATCACATGAATATCAATCATTTTGAAGCTCAAGGTAACATAAGTTCAAAGGAAATAAATGATATTGAGGCCAAAGTTTTTAATTATTGTAACTTGTAACTAAGTTGGGTTGGGACCTGGTAATGAACCCACATGTAGAAATTGGCCTAATAGTTAGCAGACTAGGCTGACAATCTGCCCAAGTATGGGTACTCGGATTGGTGGGGGCCTGACTAGGACTACTAGGCCAAGTAGTCAACTTAGTCAGCCAATTTTTAGAACACCGGTCTCTCTTGGGCAAGAGGTAGAGGTAGAATTTATTGAATTGCCAAAAACCCTTATTAGCTATTATGTATTCGCAAATCATTGCCAACTCATTGTTGCCAACAATGGACCACATCTCCTTAAAAAGAAGACCAGAAACTCATTCAAGAAAACTGAGCCATCTGCATTCAACCATTTTAGTGCATTCAGCACCTCATACTGTGACAAGTTGGTAATAAGCCCCACTTTCTGCTCCTCGGTTAGGCTCCCCCATTATGGCTTGATGTCATGCTCTGTCAACCACCACCTCAGCTAGGAGAGGTAAGTATCCTACATTGTCTAACCTTGATACCTTGTTAGGTGAGACTTGCTTTCTCTTCTCCCTTCCTCCCTTTACCTTTTCTTTATAGTCTTCTGACCATTTCTCTCAAGGCCGCTAATCTGCATGCTAATGCTCTAGTTGTTGAGTTTGCTTCTGGGACCTTCTTCCATTGCTCTTCCACAAGCATGTGAGACCCAAGCTTTGACAACCAAGGTTATGTCAAATTTGAGATTGCACACTCCACCGCCTAAGTTGACCACCAGCATGATGGAGTGTGATCTAGAAATGGCCTCTCTAATGAAATGTTTGACAATGGGAATAGCTCCACAAATTCTACAACACAATGACCAACTGCAAACAAGCATCCTTAGAAGCTATACTCTGCCAAGTAAATCTGTAATTAGTAATTGGAAAATCAACAATTTTGTAGCAGGGCCAACAAAATTAGCCATAAAGGAACTAGAAATAGCAATGGAAGAGCTAATTGAGATGCCATATTAACTGAGCTTCTAAACATGCCTATCATATCTACAGATATGATACTAGTTTCAGCAACGGTATTGGATGCAGTAATAGCCTTGTGAACAATAGCTGGTTTCATGTCCTTTGTCCAGCAAGTGTCCTCAAGATGGCATGCACTAAGGAAGCCTAGAACGAATTTCCACAACTGCATCCACATCCACACATGGAAGAAACATGACCAGTCTGAGAAGAGGTTACCATCATTATGATCTCCTTAAATGAAATTGAGCTAGGGAGCATGACAGCCAATTACTAATCCACTTGCATTCTTCATCAAGAGTAGGTATCTTAGTTAAGATAAACATCATGATATAACGCATCATAGACAATATTCAAGTCTGTCATGAAGTGAAATGAAGTGACAAACCATGGTCTGCGAGCGATAAGATGTAGCATAGGACCAAACATGAACATAGGCATTCAGCCATTTAAAGGAAGATTTGAGAGCTAAATCTGTGAGAAGGATCTGTCATCTATTTCCAAATAAGCAATCTCATGGTAAAACAATTCCTGTCATGTATATCTCACAAAAATTGCCCCATGCCTCTACAATCTTGTATGTTCAATTGCCATCCTCTGAATTACATTATTCACATTCTTTGCTTGAACCATGGTATTGTCGTTCTTTCTAGTTACATATTTCCCAACCATTCTATAAGCTCTATCTTGGTAGGCGCATGCTCCTTGTCCTGTCCCTGTACAATAGTATTTGTAACCAGAAGACATAGTATAATCCATCTTAATCATCAGACCAGAGAAGGGGTTCTTGAACTCCCTTGTAACAACATCCAAGTGGGGTGTACCATTCATGTCAAAAGGTAGGACGAGGCCATTTCCCAAACTTGATAAGCAGCCTACAATTGATAGATGGATCCAAAGCTGAAAGGATGACTAATGTATCAAGTTGGAGCCTGGCACAATGCAAAGATGCAAACACATCCAACAGATGAGGCAATGTACTGACAGCATCTGCAGGCACACAGTAGTGAGGTGCATTAACAACAGTTGCAGGCATGCAAAAGCAGGACAGGAAAACGAGGCTCAGAAACAAGGAATGGAAGCAACATACTACTAAACCATTGATCAGTTGTGCACTGTCAAGAGCAGCTGATCACCATCATGGGCACAAAACTTAGAGCAAGCAATAAAGAGCTCCTCTTCAGGTAGTGGGATCATTGCCAGGGTGCGGTAAAGGTGAGAATTGTTGTCATCTCTATAAAGGAGTGACAACACGGGAAAACACTCGGAGTAGTATCACCAGTGCTACAACCAAGAGGAGTGCTTCCAATTGTCAAGAGGAGAATTGTTGGTTGCCTAAGGGAGCACCCATTGATGTCATAACACCCAGGCAACAAACACCTGGGGTTAGTACTGCAGCACAGCACACAATCTGAACTTCCCTCTCTACCAATGTCCTTGTGCTATACTGATCCAAAGTGGGAAAGAGTTTTCTTTTTTAGTTTTTTCTTTGGTGGGGGGTGGGGGTGACGGTATGAGTATCCCACAGTTGGATATAGATGTTAATTTGATGGAAAATACAAAGTCGTAGTTTAGGAAGTTATAGGCTCTATTCTAAAACTACTACTTCAATACTGTGAAGGAAAAAAAGCCACGTTGATTGCCACATGGAACAGTGGCCACATGGATAGTCCATGTGGCATGGTTCACGCGACCAATAAGGCCACTGGCCTTGATATTTTGTGGGTTTTTTAAGGAAGTTTTGCCAACTTGTGGCACTTATTTGGTAGAATAATAGGAGTTGTTAGGATAATTAGTGGTTGCTATTTTTTGTTATTTAGGAATAAAATTTTCTACATCAACAACTCCTCTCCAACTTTCTCCCTCTCTCGCCAAAGTCTCTCTCTCTCTCTCTCAGTTTCACATGTAGAACTCAACGCCCAAGGAGCCTCCACCATGCTACCAATTCTCCACATTGTATTAGAGCTCTCGATCTACGCTCTATTTTCACGTGGATCGAGAAAAGTAAGAAGGAGAGTTCACACACAAAGAGAACTCTCTCTTGTGCATGATACTTCACACCAACACCTAGGCCACGTGATTTATGGCTTATTCATCCAGCGTAGTTCTCTCAAAGAACTCCTTGGAAGACCTTGGCGTCTTATGCATAGCTCAAGGAGTCAAGTACGGGAAGGAGTCAAGTACGGGATTCCCCGTGAATCCTCTCTCTATCGCATCTAGTGCCTTATGCGGAGCACCAAAATAGGGGGAGATTCGTTGTTCGAAGAAGAAGATGGCGGAGAATAAGGCTCAAGTGTTGACTAGAGAAGGCAAAGTAATCGTCCATGGTACAAAGATCAAGCTGCAAGGAGCATCTAATTACATCCTATAGGCGAGGGCATTCAAGATTTTCGTGGGCGGACAAGAGAAGCTACACCTCCTACTTGAAGCACCCAAGAACAAGGACGCATCCAAGAAGAAAGAGTTAGAGAAAGACAATTATCTTGTGATGACAAGATTCGAGCAATGCTCCAAGAAGATAAGAAGACCATGACAATTGTCGTGACGACTATTGAGGTTGCTCACAAGGCAACGACTATGGAGGTCGCAAAAAGGACTTTGTGGCTTCCAAAGGACTAGAAAAGGCAAGCTTAGGCATGGAAGACAATGAAGAGTAGCGGGGACTCTCATTTCAACACAAATCTAGTAAGTTATCAACCAACTCCAGCCTTGATTGGAAGGGGAGTGTGACGGAAAAAAAGCCACATGGATCACCACATGGGACGATGGCCACATGGACAGTCCATGTGGCATGGTTCACACGCCCAATAAGGCCACCAACCTTGATATTTTGTGGGATTTCTTATTTAGAAAGTTTTGCCAACTTGTGGCATTTATTTCATAGAATAATTGGAGTTGTTGTTAGGATAATTAGTGATTGCTATTTTACATTAATGAGGATTCTGTTTTGCTATTTTTCCTTATTTAGAAGCAGGATTACCTCTCTATAAAAAGAGAGGACCCTAACAATTAGCATTTGAGTTGCAATAATAAAGTTTCTACATCAACAACTCTCCAACTTTCTCCTTCTCTCTCACCGAGTCTCTCTCTCTCTCTCTCTCTCTCTCTCTCTCTCTCTCGGTTTCACGCGTGTAACTCAATGCCCAAGGAGCCTCCACCATTCTGGCAATTCTCCACAAATACCATATAGAGAGATTGATTGCAGTTCCATCAATTCAAGAAAACCTAGGTCTCATTATATGGAGACGTTAGTGGGGAAGCTACAAGAACACCCTTATTGAAAGGACAAAAGAAAAAGTACATAGTGACAAAAATGGAAGCACTACTCTCAACAATGTGCACACATACAGAAATTAAAGCACTAATACCAACATTCTCTAATTGTGTTCTTTATGCACAATTTTATCTATGGGCAAGTACCATTAACTTAACGAAAGGGAATGTAAAGAAAGCAACCTCAGGAGCCATCCATCTGTATGTACCAGTTTCAGTGGTCATTACTCCCTCTGGATCTTGAATGCGAGCTACACCAAAATCGGATATTTTGACAACCTAAAAAGGGTTGAAGCTGAGATAGTCAGCTGCGCATTGAATACCTGGTCAAACTCTGCTGAAAATGACTAACAAGTTAACCTAAGAATGAAAAATGCCCCCAGTTAAAAAGAAAAAATCATCCCATATGCCTAGTTTGAATTGTAATACTTCCATACTATTTTATAATACTAGGGATTTTAAACATGAGAACTAGTGAAATTGAATTGAGAAAGCACCATAGTATTTCCTGAGAAATTGTGAAAACCTTCACAATATCTAGGTAAAGGACACAGCTAGAAGGCACCATATAACGTTAAGGCCAGATGGCCATACATACTCCGTTTCTATCCAGCAGCAGATTTGCAGTCTTCAGGTCTCTATGCATGATGTTGTTTTGATGCAAGTAGTCCATTCCCTTGCAAACATCTATTGCAAACTTTAGCAACAAAGGTAGTCCCAAGAGAGTAGGCTGTTTTCGCAGGAAATTGTACATGTTTCCGCCAGGCATATACTCTGCAAAGAAAAGTTCCAGAAGTTGTATTATATATAGATTATAGAAATGGACTCCAAAAAAAAAAAGAGAGAGTTTCATATTGACATCCAACTGGCATTTACAATTAACAATACTTCTAAACAGGAACATTCTACTTAATATCAAAAGTCAAACATGGAACAGACAACTCTATCCGTTTCAGTTCCTGTTGGTGCAGTTTGAGGGTCAAACCTAAAACCTCAGCAGAACCATTGGTTGAGGGAAAACAAACTAAACCGCGGATTCCATCAAATCCACCTATTGGGCTGCGGAGAAATGCGGTGGTGTTTAGAGGGCAGAGGCCTTATGTGGAGAATTTTGTTGAGTTTATTGGCTCCATGATCCGCTTTTGGAATTATGATTTGTAACTTGGCCTTGGGCCTCTTTTTTTATTAATACATTTAGGGGGGGTTATCACAAGGATAACCACCCTTCCCCTTCTCAAAAATAAAAACTATGAATATGAGGGCCTAGAGGTAACATTTCCTCATATGCCTTCTTCCTCTGATTCAAACTGGACAGCAAAGGGTAGAGATTTGCAGAGAGTTTCCACTATCACACGTCCACCAACTTCTTTAGTAATGAGACAAACCCCTTCCACACCCTTCACAACTAAGACCAACTCCCTTGCCTCTTCTATCACACTTCCCTCTCATTTAGCAACAAAGAATACCTACACCCTTTGTCAGCAACCTGAATGAAATACTTCTCATAACAATGATGACAAAGTCTCACAATGTAGGATCAAAGGGCCTTTTCAAACAAAAAAAAACATAGGAAAGGAAACAGGCTCCAATCAAGAATAACAGTAATATCAAGGTCCAGCAACAGTGTTTGGGATCCAAGGTCTTGTCCATGTCAAAACTATTGCCAACTTGTTCTCCCGGTGCCTGTATCCAACTTCAAGAGCAGCCACTAACTTGAGATGGCATCTATAACTGTCACCTACATTCCACGTATGCCTGTTGTTCAGAGATCTACATTAAGGCATTAATTCTTTAGATCTCATACATGCATCAATTTCCATGGAAATTGGTATTCTTTTGCCTTAATGTTAATCGAGTGAAGGCAATGGTGCATCAAAATCCTGCATCAGAGAGAACCGAGACCATATCCAGGTAAGAGGTCAGAGCCATGGTTATGAAACAAAGACAAGGCTGTCTATGGAGAGGGGTAAGGTTGGACTATCTATCATTGAAACAGAGGGAGGTAGAACAATAAGTAGAAAATTTTAAGATCATAAATATGAAAAGATGGAGAGTGGAGAGGAAATTGTTGGTCTATCAGTGTAGTAGGAGAGTGTCATGACAGAGTACAACCACTTGCCTGGGCGGCTGACGACCTTGCTGCACTAGCTGCTCATGTAAAAAGATGACGATTGTGCTGCACCAGCAACTCATCATAGGAGATGGCTGTAATGTGTGTACGCATTATAGAGGCAGGTGGGTGGAGTTCATTCTACTAATCTTCACCCCATATTTACATTTGTAGCTGAAACAGTGGATTTGATGAAATTGATGGTGTTGGAGACCATTTGCCCTCTACCGACTAGTTGGGGAGGTTTTCAAATTTTTCTCCCCGAAAAAAAAGGATGGCTTCTGGAAATAGGTAGATATCCACAAATATATCAATCAAATCACTACATGATGCAATGATTTTGATAGATACATTATATTGAGCACATCATTTTTGCAAATGACCTTTTTCTCCCTGGAAAACTAACCTATTCCTTTGTTTCCACACAAGCCACAACACCATGAGTCTTGTTAACCAATCTGGCCATGTCTCCCCCAGATAATGGATTCACAGAATCACACAAGCCCTTAGCTGTAGAAACATCGAAAGGAAGGAGATCAATCTACAACCCCTAACTCCTGTCCAAAAAGCACAACCAGAAACCTGATGTTCAATCTTTCCATCCACCAGTACCAAAGACAAGTGACCTCAATGGCCAACATCAACCTTCTTTTAAGCTTCCTCATTACAACCACATCCTCTAAGCAACAGTACAAAGTCTTTAGCCTTTTTTGGAAGAGCAGTCTTTCAACTTTTGCTGAACTCTAAGAGATCCAACCATCATATAACCCTCCCAGAGATTGTATTAACCCTTTATTTTGCATGTTTCTCCCTTTCGTTGGAATAGAATGCTGAAAAGAATAGGAACACTATTAATGGGAGACTCTATCTTACATGATGGGATAAACAAAGAAGAGAACTGTTGTTCACATCAATGCAAAAATTATTTTCATAGCAGAAAAAACTCAAAGGAAAGAGTGATCCGAAGTAGATTTTGGTAATTAGTCTGTACACGAATAGGATAATGTTTCTAGCATCCTAGTCCTTATATAGAGGATTGGTTTAAATCATTGCAATCACATCCTACTTGCTCACAAGTAAATGAGAAAAATATAAAGAATTCCTCACAAACTAATATATGTAACACCCTTCTTTATAGATACCTTTATAGCTAGATGGATAGATGTATGTACACAAACCCCCCCCCCCCCCCCCAAACAATCACATTGGAGTAGAGTAGATATGAAAGAAGCCTAGCTTGTCGCACAAAACAGTAAAATGATAACAACATGTCAACAACCTACTTTCGTGACAGCAAGTTGTTTTCTAGAGGAGACATGAGTAGCAATCTCTGCCTCTTATGTTGTTTGGTCTTTCATGAAAGAAGTGGTTGCTTCCAATGAACCCAGCAACTTTATTGTCACAAAACATGTTCATAGGCAGAGAGATGTGAATCTCAAATTGGCCACCAGTGATGTATCCACAACAATCCATGTTCATCTTCTGCACTTGATCTAGACACTACCGATTGCATCTGATTCCTCCAAGGTCACAAAGTTCAAACCTTGGAATCTGCAATGACCAATAATAGTCTTTTTATCCTCTGATGGGTGATCAGCATAAGAGTAAAATCACACATCTAGATATCCAAGCTTCTTAAAGAGAGGCCCCTTTACTAAACATTTGAGATACCTCCGAAGAAGACAAACTACTTGCCAATCATTATAATTTGCCTGATCATAATTAACTCACTCTTCTAACTGTATAACTAATATTTGGTTTGGTCAAACTACAGTAAGAGATAGAACCTTTTGAAACAGAGTTCTAATAATCTCTTTGGATTACAATAGCTCTGTTCAATTTATTGTCCATATCTTGCTTCCCTCAGGGTGAGCTATGGATACGTCCACTTCTAGGTGACCATGCAAAAATGTATTTTGACCAACTGGCATTAGGTTGAATATTTGTTGATAGCAATAGTGTAGATGAAACTAAATCCCCCTGATAAGGAGATTGACTCTGTCAATGTCCTCTGGGATGCTCTCAAAAGTAGCATGCCAGCTGAATTGCTCTCTTGGGAAATGCTTCGTGGGCTTCTAGTCACTTCAGCTCGAGAGAAAACAGCACTGTTTGCAGGGGATTTCAAGATATTTTGATAATGTTGAAAGGGAAGCCTTGTCGTTGTTTAGTCTGTGGTCAGAGAATTTATAAATTTCTATTATTTTGAAGACAATGAAGTGGATGGCAACTGACCTCCGATACCCATTCTTTCCCTTTATGGGGGAGGGGGGCAAGGACTTAGCCAATGGGCTATAGGATAAAAGGTCCCCAAATAATCAACACAATAAATTTGCATGAAGCCCTTTGAAACCAAGCATGACTTCGGTCATTCAACAAATTCATCAGTTAAATGTTTAGCAGTGATTATCCCATGACAATCAGCAACAGAAAAACCAACTAGCAGAGAAACAAGTTCCCTGGTACCTCATGATAATAGTGTTAGCATACCTACGACCACTATGCATTCTGTGTTGCCTTGATATGGGAGGTCTAAAGAGATCCATGCAAAACTGCTTGATGTTGGGACAATTTATCAAGTAAAAGGAGATATAGGATGGGCAATGCAGCTCTCGATGACCTCCATTATGTACAGATTCTTCTTGTCAAAGTATGGAGTCAAGGTCCCCTAGATTGTCAAAAATAGTAGTAGGAAATTACACCAGAGAGGGCATGCATTTCCTTAGTCAGTACACCTCTAAAGGTGTATCACAAACATCAAAACAAAAGAATTAGACTCTCATAAAAATAAGACGTCCTCTAAAAGAAATTAACATTGGCAATAGCACCAGTTGCAATTATCAAAATCATCACCTATACCCCTTTCTGGACCAAGAATGACCAAGAAAGTTACACTTCAAAACTCTTGGAGAAACTTATCAAGCACACCAGAGAAGTGGACAAGCACATGCATCCAAAAACCTGAGGAAACGATTCCTGATAGGGCTTAAGGACCCTAAGAGGTATCTCCCTCTATAGGTTGTCAACATGGTGTTACGCAAAAGTATCTAGTCCTTAGCAAGTAAAACAGTTCTAGATATATCAGGAATATGCTTGTTGAATCTCCTCTCAGCAACCCTACCTTACCAAGAGGTATGAAAGTACCACATTCAAATAAGAAGGCATTTAACTCACGAGACAGTGCATTGTCTGTCTGATCCCTCTTTCCCTCCCTCTCTCTACACAGCATATTGGTCTTTAGTTTTGGTTCATGGTCCCTACCAGATTAAGTCACCCATGTCATTCCTTCTTAGGGTTCCTATTCTCTTTAGTCTGTTCATGTATCTTGTCGCATTCCTTTTCTTAGTACCATACAGCTTGGTATGCCTTTCCCCCCCTTGAATCTGCTCCTGTTCTAGCATAAAATATGTATGGCTATACTTTCTTTTCCCTCCAGCAAAGGAAAAGGGAGCAAAATCAACTCACATTTATTTTCTACCTTTCTATTTCTCCTGAGATTTAATCTGCTCCATAACACATTCGTCGCCCGCAACAGCTCATTTCTCATCCCTTACTCTTGTATTGTTTGTGGCTGCTTGCATCCCTTGGGCACTGCCCCTAACAACACACACATTAGCTCCCACAGAAAACCAGTTTCTTTTCTTTGGAAGGTGGTCAATAGTCATTAGCAACCAGTTTCTCATCCAGTTTCTTTTAGCAACCAGTTTCTTTGTGGCTCCAACATGTTTCTCATCCAATGCATGCAAAAGGGATGGTATTTTGCAATCATCTGCACGAGGCATTCACAGTGGTCATGTAAGCATCAAGCACCATAAGAAAACTGTTGCCTTAAAACAATAGAACTGAAACTTTCAATTTCCTGACCCATCCCTAACAGGAAGTTGCTATACCTGTGACAATGCACAGCTGGGGATGCTTTGTGCAGGCTCCAATGAAACGTATGATATTCCCATGTTGGAGTTGCCTAGGGAAAAGAAGAGTATCACCAAATGGAAGATATAATGAACAAGAACACAATCAAATATTATTTCATGATAATAGCATCAACCCTTAACCATAGCAGGGAAGCCTCAGATCCCTGACCGACAACCACATACTGTAGCAATATTATAATCCGATTTTTAAAATTAACCAACATGCCCATAAGGAATACTAATGTTCATGGTTGTGCAACCTATTTACTAGGCAAGAAATAAGCGGTGTCCAAAAGGCTTGAAGTTAAATGGCCATGCTTTGGCTTGCATGCTATTGCACTAGATAACCTACTTAGCTCAGGAGCTGAAGAGCAGGTTTTAGTCCACTTAGAAAATATATGTTATTAATAAACATGACTGTGTTTGTAATACAACTGTGTTTGTAATACGCTCCAGAAAATAGTAATGCCACGCTTTTAATCTAGCTTCTCCAGGCCGAAGGTTAAGTCTTTGTCCCTAATCAAGATCCTCTGATAGAACAAAACTTCAAATGACAGACAAAAACCTAATATGCTATTACAAAAATTTTCAGAAGAGAACAAATACACAAGAATATCAACACTTTAAATCAATCATCACCTCAGAATTTGAACTTCTTGAAAAAACTCTACTTCTGTTTTTTCATTTAAATGCTCGGGTCTAAGAACCTTGATGGCAACCTCGTGTTCCTGATATAGTCCCTGATACCTACACAAAAGAATGTTATATGTATTTAGAGAAGATCAACCTAACTATATTTTTAAAACAAAAGTGAAAAGACACTTTATTAGCACTCACAAATCCCCACAAGAGCCAGCTCCTATCCTCTCTCCAAATCTTAACATGTCAACATCAATCTCTTCATCATCGATTATTCCACAGACTTCCTGTGCTCTTCTTGAAGCAGATTGAGATGACCCATACCAAGACCTCTATTGAAAAATGCAGCATAAAGAAATGTCAGGAATTATGCAACATGTATGAAACTTGCTACATTAATCACACGTTGATAACATTCAAAGCAGGCCTAATAAGTATCTAAGTATCCAAAGCCAGTATACCGACTTCATTCTCAATTTTAATTACAAGAAAGAGGATCAAGTGAATGAATGGCGATCACCAAAGCAATAGTGTCTTTTTTTCTTAACATGGTACCGAAGCAATAGTGAAGCTGCCAATTGAAAACACAAAAAAGGGAGAAATGTTTTAGAAGAAGCTAAGTTTTTCTGAGAAGGATGGAAGAGGCTAAGTTATCTGCCTACTTTAGGCATTATTCTGAATGACAAAAAACTTTTTTACAGAATCCACAGAGGAGGAAATATCAGTATAATCAAAATTTACCTCACTTCTTCTTATTGCAGATTCCAATGCCTTATGCAGTCCATCTGTTTCCTGAGCATTTCATTGACTAATAAGCGATATCTATGTTCCCGAAACTAATTGACTCTTCAAGTCAGACTAATAATTAACATATACTTTTCTTCACTACTGGGCATTGAAATACACAAATATATGAAAATCCATAAGAATGCAGCCAATAGTGAACACAAGGACCCTAAATGAACAGGTTGGTGAAAAGCACAATTGTGTCTTAGTTCCACTAACCGCTAGATGCATTACTAAATCATATGAAATGCATGAGAGACATGTTAGTACAAGAAGAGGAAATCAAAGGGATATTAGATTGGACAGAAATTATTACAATATTCTTATCTACTTTTATGTAAGCATTTACAAGACAAATGTCACATCAGTTGACTTAAGAAAAAGAAAAGTTGATATAGCCAATATCCTGATAGTGACTTTGGTTCAATCTTAAAGTAAAGTCCAACCATCTAAATCTACATCATATAGTAATCACGAAGAACTTGATAGATAACACTCTGGTTACACATTGCATTTAAGGTCTGAGTGTCCAGTGCAAGGCAAGTGCTGCCATGATTCCTACATTTCTTCACATATCAGAAGTGGGACATTTTCTGCCAAAAGTAAATTTCTGGACTGTCAAACTGTATCTGAAAGAAGTTCCCAATATCTCAGAGGCAGTACTAGCTTGGCAAATACTTCTTCCTAGCATTGATTTGCTTGCTCTATTTCTTTTTTTGGGTTCTCCATGATGCTCTTCTTCAGTTTTGTACTGATTGTTCACTCTTCAGGCAAGCAGCTTATCGAGTGGGGATGATAGCAAGCAGGGAGAAAGAGGTAGAGGACTTCCCAAAGGACATGCAGCTTGATTATTTTATTATTAAACCATAATGGACATACATGATGGATGGCTATGTAGCTTGATTTATTTTATTTTAAAAGAGCTTGATTATTTTATTATTAAAGCATAATGGACATACATGATGGATTTAAGCCATAGGGAGAAAGGGTAAAGAGAAATAAGGGAAAAGCAAAGTTGCTCCAGCACCAGAATTGCCACCTTTTTCTTCCCAAGGAAGGTCTCCCTGATCTCTACCACTGAACTAGCTATGCTAGAACAGTAGTGGGTTGAGGTGACATTCATGCCATATAGGAAGAAGGCGAATGGAAAGAGAACAAAAAAGTTATGGCTGAGTGATCAATCTCTATTGTACAAATCATAGGACTGAACAAAGTGAGAGGGCTGACTGTTAACAAGAGGTCCGATGTCTGCAAATGAACTAGCAAGGCATGTGATACCATGACTTCTAAATTTGTTCACGTATAGGCAATGAGATATTTTTCTGGAGGGCTAATTTACTTGGGGGGTTAACCCTTGTTTATCCTTCATAATTGCTCTGCGAAGCTGCTTGCTATCCCATATGTGATGGGCCTTCTCGATGTCTTTGAATCTATTGTTCACATGATGATCTTTATTCTTCTTCCTCTCTTGTTCATTAGGACTTGTAAGTATGGTTTTTTCTTTCATTTTTCTTCCCTCAAATTGGTTCCTTTGTATGCATTTCGCCGGTTCCTAATCATTCTATTTTTGTCCTCTGTGTAAACCTCTTGCATTTAGCAGATTGAATCATTTTCCAAGCATACAAAGGTATGTTCTTTCACTCTGTAATTTTTTTTCCTTAAATATAATGTTTCTTTCACTCGGCTTTATGCTTACATCTTGATATTGGTTTTAGATATGCCAATGCAAATATAATTTTTTTTGTATACAAATCAACATAACAAAAAGGCAATCCATATGTCTTCATCTGGCATTTGAAATTTTGAACTACTACTTCTTTGGACTCTGAAGAGAGAAAGGAGGTTCTATTGGCTTCTTAAAAGAGGAAGGGTTGCTGCATTGTTGCTTTTCATCATCTAGTGTCTCAAAAGGGCCTTCTGGTGAGGGTAAAGTTAACCCACTTCCAATAAGTTGCTTGTATAGAGTTAGAGCTTGAGCAATTGCTTGTTGTACTAAGGAGCAAGAATGACGTTCCCGGTAAGGATAGAAGACAGAAAATAAAGATTAGCCTTGCATTGCATAAATAGTGAGAAAGAAGCATAAAATTGCTCACCTCTTTGGCAATGTTGCCAAAAGCTTGATGTACTACTTTGCAATTCTCAGGCTTGCAGCTTGCAATAAATTCAAGTTATACTTGGCAAACTATGTGATATTTTAAAGAAAGATTAGTTATTGTAATGAACTTTACAACAATTACATTCTAGTTTGCAATAATAAATAGAGTAGAGAACTGGTAAGCTTTTCTTTTTTATGGGGATAGCAATGACCTAACAAGAATCAAGTTTGCGAATAAGTATACAGCAATCTTCATGCAAGTAAGGACTACATTTGTGGTGTTACTATTATAGATAAGATCCAAGGAAGGTAAATCTACTAATGTTACTGTCAGTACCTATACACAGTTATCATGAGCCAACAACTTTTTCATGTGGATAATAAGTAAATTAAGGTCACCACTTCTCATCAAAAAACTAAAAAATGAAGGCTATATTACGAGGGAAAAAAAGAAAAGGACAAAAAAAGTGAATAATTTTTTTTCCTAGAAGCAGGTCAAATAAACAAGTGTGGATGTCAAAGAAGGTAGATTTGTGAACCCACTCAACCTAAGTGAGCAAATGTTATCGACTAAAGAAAAATGATACTGTCTTAGCTTTGATGGCAATGGGTAAATTAGATGCATGCATGGATAGAATGTTTTTGCTTTACCCTTTTTAAAATGCACCTTAAAGTAAGGCAAGACCATTTAGCCTCAAGATGGTCGCCTTAAGTAAAGCATAAGCCTCACTTTGTTGAGGTGGTGAGGAGGCACCTAAGGTGGTGATTTAGGTGCCACCTCGCAACCCACTAAATGGGTAATTTGACTCACAAGAGTCCTTTACCTCGCTAAAAAAATCCAACACATTCAAAAAGAGAGAAATTCAATTAGGTAGTGCAGGTTTCTTACATTTTAGTAGATTCACCGTATTGTTTAGTTTTTAAGTTTCTAAATTTCCATCTTCATGTGCATAGATATACCAATATATAAGACAAACATAAAGCCAGACATATGGATAAATAGGTCGCACTGCATTCTTACTTGATATGTTATATATGTGTCTTTGTAAGTAATTTAGGTGCTCAAATGTCAATACTTATGTGTAGCGGTTATACTTCAGCTCATTTTAGTGGCTAATTGTTGTACAATTATACAATGTTTATAATTACATTCAATTGTGAATACAGTAACTCATTTGTATAGCTTATGTATTGTCAGTATCAAACTTTTGGATATTAATTCCGTTTAATGGTGATATTTATTTGGTTGATGAGCTTATATATTATTTCTTCGAGATTTCTTGACTTCTTTTGCTTTTATGGCACCAAGTTACAGACCGATTCTTATTTCTTGTTAATAATATTGTCAAGTACGATGGAGTAAAATGGCATGAGCTAACAAGGGAACTTAACCCCTATTGCATTAAAAAAATCTAAGCATTACAAAGGGAATCAAAATGATAGAGAACTCCACCTATGTGTACTTGCTTTCCCCTAAAGATTAACATTATGCTTTAAGCCAGATTTTAACCAGATTGATCAATGATCAGTCACCCAAGAATTGGATGGATGTTTTGATTGTTGTACGAGCCTTCTACAGCAAGCATTCCCATGTAGTTGAAATTCTGAGATAAAACATAGAATCATGCTCTATATATTTTCAATAACAATCAGAAGTTAGTAATGATTGTCTACGAATTTGTGAAGGCTTGTCAAAATTGTAACAAAGGTTGTTCGGATGTTTTTTCTTGATAATGCATACCAGCAGTAACATAGCATTATCCTTACAATTGTACACACACATATCTATCTCTTGGATCTACAATCTTGGTTGTTTGTTTTGCCAATAATGCATTCAGATTTTTTGATGAGAAGCGGTGGCCTTTATTTACCTATTATCCACATGAACAAGCTATTGTTGGCTCATGGTAATTGTGTATAGGTATTAACAATAACAATAATACTAGATATACTTGGAACTTTTCTACAACAGTAACACCACAAATGCAGCCCTTATTTGCATGGAGACTGATGGACACTTGTTCACAAACTTGATTCCCGTTAGGCCATTGTTGTCCTCATAAAAAACAAAAAAAGAAAAGCTTGCTCGATTCAATTATTGTAAACTAGAATGTAATTTCCATATAGTTTGTTACAATAGATAATTTTTCTTTAAAATATCAAATAATTTGCCAAGTCTAACTTGAATTTACTGCAAGCTGCAAGCTTGAGAATTATAGAGCAGTACATCAAGGCCTTTGGCAACATTGCCAAAGAGGTGAACAATTTTGAAATTCTTCCTCACTATTTATGCAATGCAAGTCTAATCTTGATTTTTTGTCTTCTCACTTCTTACAGGGAACAACATTGTTGCTCCCTAGCACATCAAGCAATCCCTCCACGAGGATTGCTCAGGCTCTAACTTTATACAAGTAACTTATTGAAAGTGGGTTAACTCTACCCTCACCAGATGGCTCTTCTACGGCGCTAGAAGATGAAAAGCAACAAAGCAACAAGCCTTCCTCTTTTGAGAAGCTAATAGAACCTCCCTTCTCAATTTAAAGACCAAAGAAGCGGTGGTTAAAAATTTTAAATGTTAGATTAAGACATATGGATTGCTTTTCTATTATGTTGGTTTGCATACAAAAGAAGAGTTGTACTTGCATTGACATATCAAGATGTGAAAGTTATAAAACAAAACCAATTTCCAAAACCAATATCAAGATATAGGCATAAAGCCGAGTGAAAGAAACATCACATTCAAGGAAAAAAAATTATTGAGTGAAAGAACATACTTCCGTATGCTTCGAAAACAATTCGATCTATTAACTACAAAGGTTTACATAGACAGCAAAAATAGCATGATTAGAAACCGGTGAAAAACATATAAAGGAACCAATTTAAGGGAAGAAAAATGAAAGAAAAAACCATGCTTAGAAGCCCTAGAACTAATTGCAACCACACACACAAGGCAACAACCTAAGGAACAATCACGTATATATAGAGCTCGATAGAGGAAGAAGAATAAAAGAATAGATGATTCAACCGCACATAATAAAGATCATCACATGAATAACAAATTCACAAGCATCGAGAGGGCACATCACATATGGGATAGCGAGTAGCTTCGCAGAGGAGTTATGGAGGATAAATAACCTTTGTAGAGTAGTGGAAGATAAAGAGAAAATCTGTAGAGGACAGTTGTTGTCACGATGGGTGCAAATGGGCACGAGAAAGAGAGGAACAAGGGCATGAGACAAAGGGAGGAAGGGCATCGCGAGGAAGTGATCAATTGGGCACGAGAGTGGGTTGTTAGATGAGGCAAGGGTGCAAGAGGGGGATTGCGAAGAGGGCATAATGAGGAAGTGGCCAATTGGGCACACGAGTGGCAAGGGAGTGAGAGGGGCATTGCGAGGAAGTGGGTGATTGGGTGCGAGAGTAGGGTGTCAGACGTGTTTAGGATACGGAGAAAACACAAGTTTAGCTAACACAAGAGGGAACTGTTGTTAGCAAAATCGGTGTTAGAGATGCCCAAACACAAGTTTGGGTGTTGGGGGTTAACCTATCAAGTAAACAAGGGTTAACCCTCCCACTCCCAAGTAAACTAGCCCTAAGGGAACTCATGTGTCAATCAAACAAATTATGTTGGAGTTATAAGCAACAAACAGCATAACCAAAATAATAGGCTGCTCAAAGTATATTCATATGAAGTAAAATCTAGCAACAAGAAAAAAAGAAGACCAAATATCCACCAGGACACAAACCTAGGTAGCCTCAAGAATAATGATAATTTCCATATACACCCAATGCTTCTTCCAACACCAAATGCAATTCTCTTTTCAAAACAAAAAACAAAAAACACAATTCCTAGATCTAAGTGGCAGATACTTTCTAAAGCTCTTGATGAAGATCTCCAATGACATTAATCTATAAAGCAAAAATTGGCACATCATACATGGTGCTAGACTAAGTTGTAGACAACTCCATGAATTCAGCAGTTGCAGTTACATAAAATGTGAAACCTACCTTGGCAGCCCATCCATCCACAACAAACACATGTAAAGAGTATCCATCAGTTGTAGAGAAAACGTGTGCTTCTCGGATGTTTAGCCCTAGATCTGAGAGAAGAGCTGACATCTAACAGAATACACCAAAGTCAGATGCATCAACTTTACAGTTAATCATTCGTAAGTAAACAGCAACTTTTGCTGAAATACAAGTACATGTCCCTTCTTAATGAGTTACGGTATAATGTTTAAGCTCTCCTACTGCACCACAACAATTAAAGAATAAACATACTTAATAGTTTCTTGCTTCTTGGCTGCATGATGTGATGAGAAGTGTGGTGACATACATAGCAACCATGACTTTGACATCTAAATGTGTGGCATAATAAGGGAAGTCAGGAAGCACAAGTAGTTTCAAGTGGCCAATTTCAAAGAGGCCAACCGTAACAACAAAACAGTAAATAAGAAACAACTACAATCAAAATGCAGAACATGCTGGCAATGCTTTTTGACCACATTACAGTCCCTAAAGAAAGAAAAAAGAAAAAGAAAACATACACTTAATAGTACATGGCCCTTCACAAGCATGCACTTTTTTTTGAAAAGGAAAAGGATGGTTACCGAAGATCAGTAACCACCAAAAAATCTTACAGATTGCTCGTCAGGAAATCAGACCAGAACAGAACATGCCTTATAACATTCTCGACCAAGGTGTGTTCCCTTCAAAAAACAGTAGCATTATGCTGAATCCACAGCATCAATAAAGCAGCAGCAGCTTTGATACAATTATCTGCATTTGTTTGCACGCCATTCCTCATTTACCTCAGACCGCTTCGGCTGAAGAAATGTTGACACCAGGGTGATTCAAATTCTGCCACATCCAAGAAGCAAAACTGCACCCCCCAAAACAAATGTTGGCCATCTCATCCTCAATTTCACAGAGGCTACAGTTTTTTCTCAGCCTCAGGAGACCAAATACTTTTGCATACTTTGGTGACAAGTCTCTCCCGACGCAAAAGACCCAGAAAAAGCTTGGCTTTCAATAGAAAACAAATGGCAATCTAGCACCGAGCCATCATCCGACCCCGCATCATCAACACACAAAAGCCTGTAAACCTTCTTAACAGAGAATGGACTGTTGGTCCACTCTAAAGAATCTGCCAAATTTTCCCTCAGGTGGAAATCCTGCAAAATCGCAAGCAAGAGCTGCAGGTCTTGAACCCTCGCCTCAGAAAGCCCTGCAACAAAGATGGGTAACCATGAAGTAGAGGCTTCATCCCAGAAATTCACCGCAGGACAGAACTTATCAACCACCAAAGCATAGAGTCTGGGCATTAGAACAGCAAAGCCCGCTTCTAAATCCAATCATCTTCCCAGAACTGAAAAGTCCTCCCGTTTCCTAAAGCCAGGACAAGGAAGGGTGCAAGTCTAGGCATGACAGAGACCAAGCTCCACCAAAATGTGGAGGCAACTCAAACCACCATGCTCCAATCTCCCAGATTTGGGGAAACACCAAATAAGTCTTTCAAAAGCCCGCACCATAAATCATCGCCATTATGAAAGAGCTTAACTAACCACTTGTATAGAAGCGCATTATTGAAGTTCGAGAGATCAATAACTCCGAAGCCTCCCTTCTTCTTGGTTTTAAAAACCTCAGCCCAAGAAATGAGCTACAAAAACCTACCTACATGATCCAACCCCTTCCAAAAGAACTTCTTCCTCATGACTTCCAGTTTGTGTACAATCTTCTTCAGAGGTTCAAACATGGACACATAGAAAACCAGAACGGCCGAGAGCACCACCTTTAGCAAGACCAATCTTCCTTCTTGAGAAAGAAGTCTCCCCCTGTCAGCTTCTTCCCCTTAAAAGGAAGACCCAAATAGGCAAGCGGCATATGACTCACTTTTGTGTTGAGGTGTTGAGAGCAAGACTGTATCTCTAGATCACTCATGCCAAAAGTTACAAATACAAACTTTGCACGATTAACCAACAAACCATAAATTTTGCCAACGATATTCACCAAAGCCATTGCATTCTGAGCCTCAGTAGGAAATCCGACAAAGAAAAAGGTGTTGTCTGCGTGCTATAAAATTGGGGTCAACAAAGTACCACTTCCATGTAAAGAGAAACTCAAGAACAAATTCTGCATGCATGCCTTGAAGGACAAGGCTACAAACATATCTACAACAATTACGCACAGCCGGGGGACTAACCGGCAACCCTGCCACTAACTCCCCACTGCTGTTGTGTCCATGAACTAGAAGACCACCCATTAATCAAGGCTAAAAATGATGTAGTCGTGATGCTTCTCTTCATCCACAAAATTCCAAGTGCCTAGAAAACCCCTATGAGGTAATACCTGCCAAAGGTAGGACCAAGAGAGTGACTCATATGCCTTGGAGAAGTCTACCTTCCACATGAAGCCCTTCACACCAAATCTTCTCCAGGATGCAACCATCCCCTCCACCAAAATAAACGATTCTTGCAAGGAGCAACCCCTAAATGAAAGCAGATTGCACTAGACTAATAAGAGTACAGAGAATGGGATGCAACCTATTAACGAGGACCTTCACAGTGCAATCGGCCGATAATTATCAATGGACTCAACCCCAGGCTTCTTAGGCAACAGGAAAAAGTAGAACCTGCTTAGCAGATCAAAACCGTTATTCTCAGTCAAGAATTCTCAAAGCATATCCATGAAATCCCCTTTGATGACATCCTAGAATTCCCGATAGAAAAGCACCTGAAACCCATCCAGGCCTGGGGACCGTTCACCTTGATACACTTGATTCAACACAGAACCTCCTCCTTTGTCACATCACCAACCAACCCCGTCCTCATATTATCCTCTAAAACAAGCAGGTCGAAAGCAGCTAGCCTCCACAATCAGGGAGGACATCTCCTCGTGAACTCCTGGAAGTGTCTTCACACAGCATTTGAAATGCCATCCCTATCCGTTAAAACCTCCTCCCCCACCTTAAGGGATGCAATCAAGTTTGACCTCCACCTTGCATTAGATAATAGATGGAAAAAGTAGGCATTGGCGTCACCTTCCTTTAGCCAGATTTGGCGAGACTTCTACCTCCAGTCAATCTCACATTTCAGATCCCCCCGCCAGACTATGGCTTACAGCCAGTGCCTCTCACTGTGCTAATCAATAGTAAAAGGTCTACCATCCTCAGCTCTAAGTCAACAATTCCTTGCAAACCTTCCAGTCAAGATCTATCTCTACTCTCCTTAACCAACTTCTTATAAGCGGTAAAGGTTGCCCTTAAGTAATGCAACTTAAGAGCAAAGGTATGGGTGGCTATAGCGGAGAAAGTAACCTTTCCCCATCTCTCTTTGGTTATATCACTGAACCGTGGTTCCAACTAGGATTTTTGATATTTAAAAACCTCAAGAAAGGGGTTCCTTCGTTTGAGCTCCACACTAGAGGGGTGTGATAAAAAAAGGCCTATGCCAGGTACTATCTGTCATCTGGAACTGTTCTATAAAGCTGATGAGCACAAAAACCTATCAATCTTCTATCTCAAATCTACTATGGTCCTTTAGGTAAACATTGCTCCAAAAATTGGAACATCATACAACTCCATGACATCCACTAAGGCAACAGTTGTAAGTTGACCTATCCTACCTCCCAACAGAATGATCATCAATTGAAAGAGTAGCATTAGAATCGTCGCCAACTACGCACGACCTCCAGTCAACAAATCAGCTACCTGTCTCAACTGCTCTCACATCTCAATACGACCAGCAACATCACAAGGCCCATAGACAGTAGTGATTGCAAAAAAACAGCCATCCAACTTTCTTTAAAAGCCACTAATGAGGGTCCACCTACCTTGTCTATGATCAACCATGGAAAAGTTTTGTTGTTCCACGCAAGGATGATACCACCTGATCTGCCAACAGAATCCACCATCATCCAGCACCTCCAACAAGAGCAAAGTCAACCTTCCACTCGCCTAAGTACTGTAGCAAAAAGGATCTTTGATTGTAGTCCTAAAGGCTATAGATGTTCCAAGTAAGGATCTTAAACATTGGGAGAGGTCTACAACCCTGAAGGCTGCACCAATTGGGCCCTCATTGCCCTAATAGCCTTTGCAACTCAACGTTGAAAATTAAAAGACTCCTTCCTACTTATTTGTTATTGCTTCCCCTGAATCGCACACTTAGCCCCCTTTCCAATATACTAGGAGTTATAGTGCAACTTTGGCCTTGGCACCTGAGCGGGTTGCCACGGCAAGGTAGGAAAGCCCAACACAAAAGGTGTAGCCCACCTACTACTTGAGGATAATCTAGACCCACATCTACAACCTCTGCCTGAGCCTAAGCCTACCAAGGAGGAACCAACAACACCATCATCATCGAGGAGGACCTCCTCATGATTGCATTGAAGCTCGAGGTCTACCCTCTTCGAAGAAGCAGCAACCACGAGCACCCTTCCTTTGGGATCACCTTCCCTGAGCACCGCCTACACTATCATCTTGCCATCTACCATCAACGTTGCCATTGTAAGCACTTCACCACGATATGGGCCACCATTCAAACAAACATCCGATTGCAAGACCTGACCCGAGGTACGCACTTCATCCTGCATGGGAAACCCAACAAGCAGAGGAGAGGAAGTAGAGAAGGGTCCAATAGGGCGGTATTCACCAGGTCCACAAATGTGGGGACAAAAAGGGACGATGAAAAGGGATCGTATCGGATCTAGATCTCATTTCCAAGTTCCACCTGTACTAGTGATGCCATATACAGCCTGAATTCCTTGCACCACACGTCATCCGAAAGAGAATCGCCAAATTGCCACCTTACCCGACGCACAATTAAGGAAAGGGGGTGTACGTTTAGGAACCAAATCCCCACCTTAATCAAATGAGAGTCAGAAGTGTTCATTGGACTTCCCGAAACAATCGTATCATTCTTGCAACTCCTTGAAACTTGCGACTAACACTTCAAGACCTAAATGTGCCACCACCTCACTACTTTCCTGACCCTTGCCACCACTGGAGTAGCACTAATCGACAAAGGAGATGAAACTACCACCGTAATGCTTCTCTTGGCCAAAACTACCTCGACAATCACCACCCATGATGAGCCACTGAGTCAAAGAAGCTTTGGGAGTATGCCAGACTCCAAGGATTGCCTGCACTTCTATCATCATCGTGATGAACCTTAGATCGCCAGGTCCCAAACCCACCTCCTAACATAGCTTCAACCACGAGAAGCCCGAAAAAAGGCCTCCACCACTTCACGTGATCAAGGTGAAGAGGGATGCCATGCAAACGAACCTCGACCTCCCCCGGTGGTTGAGGCCTCCCGTCAACTACTTCATCAAAGGTGCAAGGGTCACATCATCTAACCTCCCTATTGCCGATGACAAGTGATTGAAAATAAAGCAAGTCCATATACTTCAATGCACATCCATGGAGGACCTTTCAATCATTTAGACGTACCACCTAGGAATTAGATGAGTCCATGTAGAAATTTCCCAGGGCCTCTACAACCATGGCAAGGATGGGTTACCCCCACCACGTCACCCATTAAAGGCGCAATGAGTATAAATGACTTGCAGTGAAGGCAACCACAAGGAAAGAATGACTTGCTAGGCTAAAATAAAACTAGCCTCCCTCAACATCACTAATGTCTTCTCCAATCTTCTACATGGACATGACCACTAGTGATGCCCCACCCTATGGCAACAGACATAAACCACGGGATCCTGATACACTTGCGAAATGGCTAAAACATCGACATCGAAAGTAGCAAACCTCGCGTTGCCTACCCAATCGACCCTCCTCCATCGACCAACCATTAAGGACCAACCGTTACTATCACCGTCACTCTTCTCCTTGGAGCCCTCACTCAACTCTTGCCTATAGCCCAATGCCCCTCTACACAATTATGCATATTATTATCCCCACAATAATTGGGCTAAGAGCATAAACTAGAATGCTTTTAGCTATTGCATTCATTAGTAAAAGCAAAAAAAAAATGCCATAAAAGGGATGGCTCAGTGGTAGAGCCTTCCATTGGCATCTAATAGGTCATTGGATCAAATCCCTAACCCTCCATATTTACCTTCTCAAAAATAAAAGAGCAAAGATTTAATTCACTACCAAGGTCATTATAATTGAGATTAAAAATATTAAAACATTTTTTTGATAAGTATACAAAAATAATTTAATTAGATTAGTTTAGCAAAAATGCCATTAAGTAAATTGTTTAAGGAAAATAAATGAATTGCTTATTCTCAAAAACCCTAGCCTCTTTATATAGAGAGAAGCAAAATGGAAAATTACATAGTGTTCCAAATAGGAATAGAAAACCTGGCAAAACAGAAATAGAAATAAATTAGGAGATAAATAAAAAAACACATATTCCAACACTCCCCCTCAAGCTGTAGCATAGATATTGATCATGCCTAGCTTGTTGTATAGATAGGCGTCACACTTTTGTGGAAAAGCCTTCGTAAAAATATCTGCCATCCACTACTCAAAGGACATGATAGGAGTGCAAATTTTCCCTTCTATCACCATATTCCTAATAAAATAAAGGTCAACCTCAATGTGTTTGGTATGCTCATGAAACACTCGATAGCAAGCAATGGTAGCAAATCAATTATCACGAAACATAGGAACCAATAACTTTCAACCACAAATCAACCAAGAAATTAACCATCCACATAATATCACATGTTGTATGAGCCATGGCTTTGTATTTCACCTCAACACTAAAGTAAGCCACCATAGTCTGTTTCTTACTCCTCCAAGTGACCAGATTGCCTCCAAGAAAGGTAGCATATCTAGTTGTAGATTTTTTATTATCAACAAACCTGGCATACTCTACATCAAAATAAGCACATAGATCCAAGTGACCATTATTTTTCCTTCAAGTATTTTACATTCAAGCAAACTGCATGCCAGTGACCATAGCAAGGATTCTCCATGAACCGATTTACCCAACTTACCGTACTAAATAAATCTATAGAAATTTGCCTCAAAGCAATAGATAGGTCATCAGTAGTATAAGGTGACATGAGATGAAAAGTGCAGCTTCTTACAGCCTTTCATAGAGTAATAGATAGGTCATCAGACTACTGAGCTGGTGGAACATCTAGACCGAATAGTGGGGTTGCGAATCAGATAGGTTGTCTCCAAGAATGTCAACCAACATGCATTGAAGAGGGACTAACATCAATCCTTAGGGTGACACTAGTAGGTACGTAGAGATGGTGATGCAACCTAAATGACTAATGGATTATATCAAATATATGAAACAATACGAAACACATTAATTATTTCGAAACACAACTCTAACACCATTGGTGTAAAGAAAGTTCCAACCCCAATACGACAAATTGCCCTAAACGTCAAAGGCTAAACGAAGTTGATTTTATAAAGTGGACAACAAGTCTGTACTCTACTGTTTTAGAATAGAAACAGGAAGCTAATAAAACCCATGACAAGTTTGTTAACAACAAAATAAAGCGAAATAATGGTAGGAAAGGGTTCGCACATCAAAGGAATACCCCGAAGTAAGTGGTATGACTTCGGTCTTGCGGAGTTTGGCTAGTGTGGAAAGCAGGGAAGGTTGGTTGAGTGAAATAGGAATGGCGAGTGCTTCAAACCAACCTAAGAGGGGTGATAGGGAATGTGCTCTGACAACGAAGGTTGCAGGTGCTCGAAGCAGGAGTGTTAACTATGGTCTACGTCGTAGGTCACGTCAATTCCCGCGATGGCGGAGGCGTGCACGGTCGGGTGGGGATGAAGTGGAAGGAACAACGACGATAGTCATTATCAATCGATCCGATGGCACGGCGAGGAAGTGCGGGCAAATATGAGGTGTTTGGTGAGGAGATGGTGGCGGCGAGGAGTCAATGCATCTGGTAAGGGTGGTTGCCCTGCGACTGTGAGTAGGAGAGGTGGAGTAGGAGGGACCAGGTGGTGGAGGAGGAGATGAGAGGTGATGGGGAAGAGGTTACATGAGGGGAAAGAGTGGAGGTAAGGGTGAGTTCAGTGGTGGGGTTTCAATGGGATTGGGGAAGGCAGGGTGAAGGATGAGAAAGTGGGGTCATGAGTGGGATGAGAAGTTGCATGGGGGTGAAAGGGAAATGGGGATGAGAAAGAGAGAGAAGATGTCAGAGGGAGAAATGACAATTGTAACTTTCACAGAGAAGAGACTCAACTTTCGTACCTACTTCCAAAATCCAACCATGATTCCCCTCTTTATAAAGGTTACAAACTAAGTAATGCATCTTTTGGACCACATTAATGAACTAAGGCATGCCTTGGTTGAAAAAAAAAAGGAAAAATCATAAAATATAATTGAATAATTAAAAAAATGGAGAAATTGTAAATATTCACTTGAACTATTTGTAGCCCTATATTAGGTTGCATCAAATGGGACATCCCATTCAAGAGTCACACTCATTAGAAAAGCACAATACCCTTTCAAAGAGAGAGACATCAGGAGTAACACAACATATCTTCTCAATAGGATTACAGCAGCGATATCCCTTTTGAGAGCAGGATTATCCAAGAAAAACACATTTTACAGACCTAAGAAAAAGTTTATCAGTGACCCAAAGAGGTGAACAAAACAGGTACAACCAAAAATCTGTAGTGGTAAGCTAAAGGTATTACTCCTTTAAGGGAACCCTGTTTATCAATTATGTGGCAGAAAGGAGGGCATCCCTCCAGAAATGTTTAGGCACTCTCATAGTAATGGAAAGAGTCCGACCAACATCGAATGTGGCCAAGCTTTCTCTCAAAAAAAGGTGTAAGCGGATGATGTTTGGTGGATGGTACCATTACTAGCAAGAAAATTCTAAATACCACGTTGCATGAACTTGAGAATTATCACTGCGAGAAATTTTGATAGTGGTAAAATAAAAATTCTTTACAATACTGATTTCTAACCGATCATCAAAACTACCTGGACAAACGACTACAATCATCAACAAAAACAACAAAATAATGAAAGCTAAGCTGACACTTATACGACATGAACCCTAGACATCACAATGAACTAGATGAAATGGAAGACAGATTAATCTCTCTAGATGGAAAAGAAACCCTATGGTGTTTCCCCAACTGACATATCTCATAGTCAAAGGAAACCGAAGTAGAAGAGACTGAAAACATCTGATGGAGCCTAACATAAGGGTGACCAAGACAATAATGTCAAATCATTGGATCGACAAAGATAGGTGCAGCACTGGTAAAAATCGTAGGAATGTTGAGGTTCCCCCTACCAATCATTTGTCTCATTCGAATGCCCTAAAAGAAAATATAGTATGCATTAAATATCATACGACATTTCAAATCCTTGCATAATTTACTAATGGATAACAAGTTCAGTGGAAACTCAAGAGCACAGTAAACATCCAATATCCAAAGAGTAGATGCAAAACTAATATCGCTAGTAGCAATAATGGGGCAATATGAGCCATTAGCTAATCTGATCAAAGTAATACTAGTATATCTACATAGAGGGGTAAGATCATCTTTCTTACTAGTAACGTGGTTGGATGCACCAGAATTAACCTCCCAGGAAGTAGAGGATGTTGTGGCCATATTAGCACTAGTACTTGTAGCTTCAACATAGGAGGTAGAAATACTCTAGAGCTCTATGGACACAGTTGTCTTTTGAAGGAGTTGCATCCGACATAGTCCTTTGTGGATAGCAACATCTAAGAAGGAACAATATCAGAAGTCTCTTGGATAACACCAGAATTAGCCTAACTGAGCTTCTCAAACTTCTCCTAACATCACTCAGAGGGAAGGTTAGTATGATTGTAATGAATGCATGGCTCGTCCTCTTCAACGACTACATCCATGGCCTCCTCTACCTTGATACCCATTGGAAGCAAAAAAGCAAATGCCTCTATAGTAGGAGCAACAAACTGAGATGCGAGCTACACAACAGTAGTCGTATCAATAGCAATATTTTGGAGTCTCCCATGGACAGTCTCCAAATCAGGAATATTCTCCAATGCAAGAATCCAATCTCTAGCAGAGGGGTATTTAAGGCTCAAGCCATCTAGAAACCTATAGACCTACCATATATGGCATTGACCTACCTGAGTATCACAACAAGAGACTAAATTCGAGGATAAATATCAACCAGGTAGGCATGATTAGACTTCTATGAAAATTTCTTGGCCAAACTGTCCCAAATCTACTCGGTTGTCTTCTTGTATAGAAGGTTTGTAGCAATATGAGATTCTATACAATTCATCATTTAGTTTATGACAAGATAATTACCTTGTTCCCACTTCCCATACTTTAGGACTTTGGAATCGAGAGCAAACTTCAGTAAGCTATGTAACTTCTTTTAACCTCCCACAAAGATCTTAAATACCTGGGACCAGAGAAGGTACTTATGGACACCATTGAACTTTATAGAGTTGCCCTAAATCACCACAACAGTCAACGAAGCCATAGACTTGGCTTCAACAGCAGTAGAAGGTCACAAAGTAGGAGTAAAAGCAGTCACAAAGTCAGTTTGTTTGTGAAATTGAACTTAACACATTGAGAGATCTGTCAAACAACGCAAAAACCATATAAGAATCAAGGTAGTAGGAAGGCTCGTGCTACAAGAGAAGACCTAGCAGCCCATCGACAACCATAGGCTCCTTGCAGGTGGCGCTAGGTGGCTCTAGCAACACTAGCGACGTTGCTGGGGGCCCTAGGTAGCGTTGGTGACACTACTGGAGGCCCTAGGCGACGCTAATAATGATGCTCATGGCCCAAGGCAACATTGGCGGCACTGCTGGGGGCCCTATGCAGCCAACATTGCCGGTGGTCCTAACTGCGAGAGAAGGCCCAACACCATCCCTAAAAACCCTATCCATGGCCTAGCAACGTTGGATCCAAGAGATCAAGACGCGACAACACTGGCTAGGTTTCGACGAGGGCTGGTGATGCAAGTGAACTAGCCTAAGGCAAGGTTGGCAGTGGTTCGATGGGGGTTCTCTAATGAAAATAACACCCAATCAAGAGAGGAGAAAAGAAAGAAGAAGAGAGAAGGGATTTTTTCTTTTTTTTTCTGGTAGAAGATACTAGAGAACAAAGAGTGATATCATGTTAGAGGAAACTAAATGAATTATTTATTCTCAGAATCCCTAGCCTCTTTATATAGAGAGGTAAAAGGACAAATTACATATTAGTCCAAACAAGAATTGGAAAACCTTATAAAACAAAAATAGGAATAAACTAACTAAGAAATAAATAAAAAAACATATACCCAATATGCATGATAATAGTAGACACATGTGCTTTGGAACCTTCAACTAAATATAGTAAACATTAAAAGGTTAACATTTAACTTAACATAGTGAACGTTAAAAGGTTAAGTCCTCACTGAGCAAGTAAGAATTGTCAAGGGCCTTCACATAGTCATTTAAGAGTTATTTGCTACTAAGCCTCCATGGTATGATTTTAGGAGCAAAAGACCCTTTATGGTACTTATTTGGACCATTGAATCCTGCATCCTTTTTAATGAAGGGTAGATAGCCCCCTATTATGACAAATGTGGCAACATGGCATTTTACATCCTTAAAATTGCCACTTGGACCTACTTGAATAACCTCAACCTCCTCCACTTTTTTACCCCTGCAACTCCACTCTGCTTCCCCTCCCCCCTTTCTTTCCTAGCCCAATATCAATCCTGAAGGGCAACCCCTTACACCTTCCTATCCTTAGCCAAGGTCTACCTCCATCCATCCCTTCTTTACCAAGACCACCATTAACCATGGCCTCTAGTATCTTCCTCCATGACATGGCTTCACCGGCTTGAGGATGTATATTAAGATGTCAAAGAGCAACCTTGTAATGTCCAATCATTTGGAGCAAAACAACTCTCCTCTCTTTTTGGTCTATTAGCAACAGTGTATAGCAATCAACTAAACTTCAAAACCTATATATAATCAACTACAACTTTGGACAATTGTGGTCCGCTTTGCATGGAGAAGTTTCAATTATGGTATCTACAACTTAGTGGCTTGGGATGCCTCCCCCCTGCCCCCCGCCGCCCCCCCCCCCCCGAAGAAAAAAAAAAGCCTTAGTGGCTTGGGTTAGGTCTCTTTTGGAAAGTTTCCCTTCTTTTTTTCGAATAAGGCCTCATTCAGCAAGTAAGGTTATGCATTCAAGAGCTAAAGGGAGGGGCCTTTCACGAAATAGAGCTTAGGTGATGGCTCAATAAGGGCCAAAGCTCGATAGGGACAGGTATGCATCCATGCATGTGTCTATCAATAGCAGATCATAGCCTAAGTAGCCCAATAGTTCGATGTGTCTACCATCACTCATGAGATATAATTTTTGAGACAAATAGCCTTGTTAATGTGCCTTATAAGAGTAAGTTTAAAATGTATAAAATCATTAACCTAGAAATACTTAGTATATAATTTTAGTTGAACTTTATCTACATCTAAAAGGAACTACATTTGGAGGTGTCAAAAAAATTTTGGCTCGATAGCTAATTTGGGCTTAGGCTTGAGTTTGATGAGGCTCATGAAACCAACATGATAGCTCAACAAGCCAAGATGACACCCAAATTTCAGGGTTGATTACTTAATGACCCAAGCTTGAGCTAGGTTAGGTTGCGATCGTTGGACTCGATGTATAGCCCTACATGGGTCCCACTTCTAAATTTAAGCTGGAACTATGCTGGTTGGCTTTCAATTGGTTTTCAGTTCACTTGGTATGATCCTTGAGAGGACCCAACCTAAATAGTGAGCTAGTGTGACATTCAAAATCCAAATTTATGTATGTGACGAAACCAATAAATAATCTTGTCTGGCCTAGTAAATGACTGAAATGTGTAAGCACAAGTTGATAAATAGTCAATTTTTAGTTAATTATTCGGCACAAGATATCTCAATTCCTAGATGTCTCCAAAGCCTAAGAAACTTTATCTCACTAAGAATGGAAGTAGCATCAGATATGCTTTCAAAGGAGCGTGAATTATTTTATTGCCACCTTTCCCTATCAATGTGTTGATTGCAAAGCAAACTTGATGGCTACATCCCCTGAGACTTCCTGAATTTTGCATCCATTGGAATCTTTGTATTCCAGCATTATAGAACCTTCTGTACTCAAATATTCTAGGCTTTCCAGCATTACAATTCTATATCAGAATATCATAGGAGATTAGTGGACAAATACTACTCGTCTCAACAACTGTATAAAGAATCACAACAATTGCAGAGATCGTCCAAAATCAACAAATTAATGTCAAATGTAAAAATGAAAATTCACACATGTTTAAGCCTATAAAGATTTGAAAAAGAAAGGGCTGCGACAACAGCAGCTGAAATCCAATAAAAAGAATGAATAGATGACAAGCAAATTCATGAACCTTTGTACTACAAAAAGTGCTACCCTAGTTCCCTAATACATGTAGCCAACAAACTCCACTGGGTCATAAGCTTTCACCAAGATCTTAGATTTTATCAAGAAGTATAGCCTTCAAAATTTTCAATCTTTGCTTTGAGCTCTTAATTTTATCTTTTAATGGTAACAATGATTCAAACCTCTGCCATTATTTCCCCCTTCCATGTCCCTTATCTTTTTCCCATCAGAAGGGGAGATGAGGATGCAATGCAATCCAAGATCAGTTGGGGTGGACAAGGAGTATCTTGGATGCTATAGCAATGTCAATCACAACAAGGGTCGACCCAGGTGGACATTTGTATCTTGATGTGGGTGCATGGTGAAGTTCATTGGGCTTTGACGAGTAAGGACAGGCAAAGGTTGAAGAGGTTTCAATGGGGGTGACAGTTGGGGGAGCAGGTTATACAGGGGAGCAGAGGATGTAGCAGGAACAGGTTTGTGTCAGTGGCCTTTTTCTTTAAAGAAAAAAGGAGGATTTCCAAGGAATGCTAACCCTCGCTTCATTAATGAGGGGACTAGTTACACCAGCATGTACAAGAAAGTTAAAATGATGGAGTACTCCCTCAATAGAAAACATCTCCTTATGGAAAATCACCCCGCTGCGTTCCATCCAAATACACCAAAGCATAATGAAAGCCTTCCTTAAGGTGCTGTTGTTGACGAGTGCTCCATGCATGCTTGGACCAATAGCCCTCTGTAGAGTTGAAATCTAAAGGTCAATCCATAGCAGCACCCCAGCAGCCTTGGGTGGTTCATGTCTTCATCCCCACAGCCACAATGAACATATCGTGTCATCTTGTGGTGCCCAACGCCTCTTATATTCCCAAGTGATAAATCATCCTCCTCAAAAGCCATAAAAAGAATCTAACCTTCAGCAAGATTCTGGATCTCTAAATCTTCCTACAATCAGCAACAAGACTAGGCTGCATAACACCCTCGACATCCCCCAGAAGTGACAAATAAGCACTCTCGACCAAGAACCTCCCATGGCGCAATGGAATATATTAGGGAAAGTCATGTGTGATGAAAAATGCAAGCATGGTATGGGGAGGGGTTTCTTTCTTGCAATAAAGAAAGGTGACCTACTCCATCCGATTAGTTCCGAATTCAAGACACAAGCAACTTGAAAGTGGTAAACAACAACCAAGCCTTCTCCTACACTAAGTGGGATTGACTATATGGATTTTTTGTCTCCACTCAGATACATTTTGAACTATTGCTAGACTTAAATTGAAGCAATTAAGGTCATATTTAATAGTTTCCTTCCAACGCTTCTTTAGTTGTTCTCACCCCCTCTTAGCGGGTTTCAACCCCCAACTCCTTGCATCACCTGATTAGGACATTTAGTGGCCTTCTCTGCAAATGTCCAAACCACCGTAGAAGCAACTCTCTCATTTTATCCTCTATCGATACCACCCAACCTTTTCTCAAATAACCTCATTTGAAATATGATCCTTCCTTGTATAACCACACATCTATTTTAACATCTTCATTTTTGCCACAGACATCTTTTGAGCATGCCAATAGTTGATGGCTCAATATTTAAAACCATGCAACATGACAAGTCTCACAGTTGCTCAATAGTACTTTCGCTTAACTTTCAAAGGAACCCTCTTATCACATAGGACACTAGATGCTCCCATCTATTTCAACCACCCTGCATTAATTATGTGTAACATCTCCATCAATTTCACCATCTTACAGGACCCCAAGTATTTAAAAACATCTATCATTTGGAATGCACTCTTCTCCACTTTTTATATTTCCATTTTCATTGGCTTTAATGATTTTTGTTCCAATGAACTACTTCCCTTGTTACTGGTTCACATTGACATGTAGACCAAGGCTGTCAAAGGAGAGAGGAGTCGAAAATGCCTAAGGCACTAGGCCTTTGCCTATGCGCTCACTCAAAAAAATGAGGCGCTAATATATATATATATATATATATATATATAGTAACCAAAATATGGTATGTTATAATTGCATATATATAATATACAAGATATATAAGTGATTAGACAAACAAGTGCAATGCACATACATATGCACATTAATACATATCATAAGTGTGTATATAATTTCGTACATTTATATATACACATATGTAAATATACACATTATATTTATATGCTATACTTATGTACACGTGTGTATGTACATATATATTTGTATGCATAAGTTGACATGTACATACATACATACACAAACATACAAAATATATGTGTGTGTATGTATATATCTATGCATATGTGCATATACATACACATAGGTGTGTGTTTAACTAAGAGAGAGTACTCAATAATTAGGTGAAAAGAAATTAAAGCCATTAAAAGTATTTTAAAAAATGAAAAATTAGCAAACTTGGTTCAGGCGCTTGCTTAGGCAGCGCCTTAGGAAAATCAAGTGAGGTGAGCCTTGTCAAGGCACTAGGGCCTTGTCGAGGCACTAAGGCCTCATCTTGCCTCAACCTGGCACCTAGGCGTGCCTAGGCAAGCACCTTGACAGCACTGATATAGGCTATGCTACATTGTGAAGTCGAACAACAAAGGAAATGAAGCAAAGAGAAACAAGGCTCGTCTTCTAAACATCTGACTTGCATTGTCTTCGACCTCCACGTCCCACGACTTGCACCATAAAGCAGAGTGAAATGGAGTGGAACAAATGAGCTCACGGTTACAGCTCGCTTGAGTTCATCTTGCATTTGTTACAAGAGGATATTTTCCCTTCTCTCAAATGCATGAGAGGTTGTTTCCTCAAATTACTTTAATAGGAGGTTCTTTGCACATATGATCATACCGTGGGGGTTTCCAATAAAATAGCTATAAATTTAACAAAAGAACCTTTTTTGTGAATTATTGCATATATTCTTATCTGAACAGAAAAAATTACAGGCTAGACACTTAAGTGGCAACCTCTAGATGAGCCATATTAGCATAAAAATATTTGGTTTTTGATCCATTAAAACTTCCATGTCAATTTGATGTAAAATAAGGCCAGTTTTGAATTTTCAAGGGTCCCAACTTGGCAATTTAAGCTCATTAGCCACCCCAATGCAATAACTCTTCTATGAGACATGAACAGAAAACAAGGGCAGTAAATGTTTGCAAGTCGAATGAATCAACATTTTGGAATACCTGACAAAGGAGCTTGGCTTTATCAACAGTGGAGAATATAATCTCATGCACCAACGAATGCAAAGCAGAGCTCCTGCACCAGGGCACAAAGTGTTTATCAATTCAACCAATAGACGTAAGACTTCCATGTCAGCAGAAAAACCAAGGTTTGGCATTAATGTGACCAGAAAATCAAGGAGAGCAAATAAGCAAATAACTAAAAAAAATGCATTAAAACATACCCCTCGGTGGAGCCCTCAATAAGAGACCCTTCTCCAATGCTGTCAGCATCCTCTCGCTCATCCGAATGCAAGTCTTTGAGCTTTCAGCAAGGTTCAAAGTCAATCCCCATTTTCTACTCAAAAAACCAAGTTGACAAATTTTATGGCACATCAAGATAGTGAACTGACAGTATGCATTACATACAGATGTTTTTTCAAGTTTTGTCAGTACT
This sequence comes from Thalassia testudinum, assembly GCA_037157565.1. Lineage (NCBI taxonomy): Eukaryota > Viridiplantae > Streptophyta > Magnoliopsida > Alismatales > Hydrocharitaceae > Thalassia > Thalassia testudinum. The sequence continues at coordinate 7,854,569 of JAZHRO010000076.1, read as the reverse complement.
ACAGACATTAAAGCAAAAAAATAAACACAATCAAGTAAAAGTAGTTGCTCAAACACGGATAAGATTTTGAAGAAAAAAAAAGGTTCCATTTATCCGTGTTGTACCAGTTAGTATCCTTGAAGCAGGGGAAAAAAAAAGAATATTACAGGATGCCATCCTATATGTAACTAGTTTAAGTGATTCAAAAAATTGTACAATCCCTAGAGGGGGAAAAACTGAAACTGGCAAAAGATCATTCTAATAATTGATAAGGGGTTGCAAGTTCACTGGTTTCTGCAGAAATTTTTTTTTAGAAAAGAATTTCCAGAGAAATATGTGCTGGCAGCATCAACTGAAATTCCTTTGAGATAGTTAACTGAGCTATTTTGATATACCTGGTTTGTTCACTTATTGCAGAATATTAACTTGGCATGTGCAGTTCATATCTAATGCTGTAGTGTTTTTATTTTATTATTGGTAGTGGATAAATAGTTGAGAACAGGTTATTTGAGTTGATGTATTTGTAAATAGTGAAGTAGAGTCTGTATTTTATTTGTTTTATGGTTGATATGGGTTGGAATTTTATGAAGTTCCCGCCATTGGAAACCTCATCTAGGGCTTAAACCCCCATTTTAACCCACACACATGCACAAGTTAGAAATCCTCCTGAAATGGGCTTACCCAATCATTATGAAATCTCCTCCCTCCAAAAATAGCATGGTTTCTTTCTAACCACAGACACCAAAGGAGGATGAAGGCTCTTCTAGACTGCTCATTGAGTAAACCTTTGGTCATTCTCTAAAACCATCCCAAAAAATATCCTATGAATCAAAGTCAATCAACCAATTGTCAGCTTATCGCCAACGACTCTACGAAAAAGAAAAGTGAAGAAAAGATGCTCTGTGTCCTGTGCAGCAAAATGGCAGAAGACACGAGAAGCCCCAGCCTCCAGCACCCACCTATTAAAATCTCATGTCACAAGCCTCTGTCTCTGCAGCAGCCAAACAAAAAAATCGAACCTTAAGGTGATGTGGACCTTCCAAATCCTTCAGCAATCAGCACACAAGTTGTCAACCTGCTGATGGGTACTCACAAATAACAGATAAGCTTTCCTAACTAACAAATTGCCATATTTCAATCACCATCCATCTCTTGCAATACAGATCCATGCCTCTCAAAGAGCCTCTGAGGCATAAAGCAGTTCCTCTCTTTTTGAAAAGGGTATAAAGTAGTTCCTCTATTCCAACATCAGAGAGTGCCAATGGCAAACCCAACGACCAAGCACCATCAAGATAGCAGTCAGAGACGGTAACTAGCAGCTGAGTAGCCAAAGCAGATTACCGAGGGAAGACCTCTGCAATAATACCGAGAGGACCCTAGGAATGAGGCCAGAAGTGCAACCTGTCACCACTGCTAAGATCACTTGAACAGTAGGGATGAACCTTTCTCAACATCTTTACCAAGTCTCTGCAAAAGAAGGAAGAATTCCTAATAATATTCCTCCTCTCCTCCCAATCAATAGAGTTACCACAGAAATCTCAAAAAAAAACCTTTCCACAGGTAAATGCAGCTCTATGGGACTCAATGAGTAAAACATCATTCATCTCCCTCAAGGTGAGAGTGCCCAGCCCTCCTTCCTCCATAGGCCTACAAACCTTCCCCTAAGCCATAGAGGGCAAAAACCATCTCCAAAGCTGTCAACTAATGGAATCAATACTGTCTAGAACACCGCAAGGAACGTGGAAGATAAATAGTATCAAGGCTGATAAAACAACACCATAGAGCATACTTCCACCTCTCAAAAGTAGATGAGCAACCCACCCTTGTAGTCTGCAGATGATTTTCAATCCATTCCATAATCAATGTCCATTACTTAGAGGTGATGATCCAAAAAGTTAGTGGGAAGCCAAGATAAGTGAGAGTTAGAGCACCCTTACCCTCATCCATGCCAAAATGAAGAAAGGCTGATTTCTGAAAATTAACTTGGAGACCTAAAGCCTCTCCAAATATTAATAGCCACAAAAATTGACTAGCCAAACTGGCCTCCCAATAAGACCCCTCAATAAATAAGATGTCACCAGCATACTAGGGAAATGGTACCATGGTCAAAAGCATGCTACCATCCAAACTTTTTTTAAAAGAGACAGACTCAAAATTTAAATTAAAAAAAGAGTCCACAACTGACCCCCACACCCACAAACATGATAATAAATGACTGTTTTCCCCAATACAAACCCAAAATTCTAGTACCCCGGCGCCTCCTCTACGAGATTGAAGTTGTTGAGTACTTTGGCATCATATGGACTAAAGCAAGCATCTAGCAGAAATTCCAATACTGGAACAAATATCATAGGAGCAAATGGCCCATCTAGCCCAACCCCCTCCTAGGTTGAAGCCATCCTCCTCCAAGACGACCATTGATAAGAATTCATCGAAAAATCCACTAAGACAAAAATCCATGAAGATTGAGATAAGACTGAAGGAAATTTCAGTCAAATTGTCCTGGGCCTTTGAAAAGTCAATCTTCCGGCAAAATCCCATCCTACCTCATCTCCTCCAAGCTACCAAAGAGTTATCGTAATATAATTCTCCATTATGAATCTACCCTCATAAAAGCACATAGGGCCACTAAAATCATCCAACGCCACCACTAGCCACAATGCCAGTGCCTTTGCAATCAGCAAACAAGTAGAGTTTTAGTGGGCAATTGGGCAAAAGTCTTCAATCAAGGAGGTGGAATCCTTCTTAAGCAAGAAAAACAAAAAGAAGTGGTCAAGCCTATACTGACAATTCATCAAGAATAGCCATGATATCATCCTTGAGAAGATACCAAAACTATTTCCGAAAGGAAATAAAAAAACCATCAAGATCCAGCAATCCTTTCCTTCCTACCTTAAGGAACTTAAGGAACCTATCACCTCGTCCTCTTTGAAAGGATGTGTTAAAGAACCTATCTGATCCATGCTATGTCAAGTGGAGTGTTATCCCCCCAAATGCCAAAGCTTGCAATTCCTATTGCATAGTAGATGCCAATAAAGATCAACAAAAACCTTACCCACCTCTTACCTCCCGTTCTTAACCTCCTAACAAACCTGAATAGAATCAATTCAGTAAAAAGGCTTTCTCCCATTGGCATATACATGAAAGAATCTAGTCTATGTGTCGCCTTCCTTAAGCAAGAGCTGTTAGCACTATCTCCAAGCAATATCCTCGTTGGTGTCTTGTAGAATAATCCTGTCCCTCATCTGCATCTTAAAATGACACTCCTCTACTTTAAGCTCACGAACATCCTTAAGCAGGTCCAGCATAGAAATTTCCCTAAGAGACTCATCCGAAACTCTGTTGCAAGCAATTGTGATCTCTCTTCAAAATTCTGCAACTTGTCTCTGAGGAAAATGATTTTCTTCTGGGAAACCAAGGAAGTAGGCCTATTTGAAGAGTAACCAAGCAGCAAATCCTCTATCTTCTCCATAAAAACGTGCTCAAGTAACCAAGCCCACTCAAACGTGAAATTAGTGCCAAATTTTACCCACTTACCCAACCCCTACAAGTGGTGTCATTGGAGAATGGCCTTAGGAGGGCAAACACCATAACAAAAGGAAACCGCTTGCAAACAGGGATGGAACCAGATACCCTTTCAAGTTTATGTCTGGAACCCCCCATCCAAAGTCCTCCAAGAGACAACAACTTGAACTTCGAGTTCAACGGCCCCAAAAGTGAAAATCAACAAATGCCTCTGCACGTCTGTCATGACCCCTGCATCATAGGGTTGCGTTAAAGCACCACTATTCTAGCCCACCAAGAAATCTCTAGATCTCCCCACTAAATTAAGCACTCCAAATCGATCCATTTGGGAGATGGCAAGCTGACCCCACAAACCTCCAGCTTTGTTTCCTATAACAAGATAAGATCCACAATCCACTCCCACATACACCTTCCCAAGACTTATCCCTGTACCTCATCTATCAACCACCTGACATTCCAAGTGGCAATCTTCCTCTTCTACGTACTTTCCCAACTCTTACCACATATCGATTTGTACGATGAGCAACACTTTTCTCTATTGGGCCCAAACCCATGAAGGTATATACCAACCCCACATAATCATCTAGAACCACCTCAAAGCCTCCCAAGCTGGAACTCGTCGGCAAAAAGAGGCCAATTGGGTGACAGAGGCATAATGTACTTACGCACCTACATCTCCCCGTTGCTAACACTAGGCATGAGGATGTGGTCAAAGGAGAGACTTTCCTTTGTGGTACACAAACATCGAAGATCTCTCATAGTTTTATGAAGTGGAAACAAGAGGCAGCATTGAGCTTGAAATGGGATCACTGACCTGAAGATCAACTTACGACACACTGTCCTCCAATGTTGCAACCGGCGAATGCTGTAGCATTCCAGATTAAGCAGCTAGAAATTATGTGATCCCAGATGGTGGAGAGTGGGGCCAGCAAGGATGACTTACCGACTATGATGACACTCCACGATAGTGGAGGTGTATTCTAATGTTGGGACATGTGATATGAACAGTACGCAATGGCTCAAGACAAGAGCCCAATCTTGAGGTTACAAGGGTGTCCTCAAACTCAATACAAAATATGGCTAAGGTCAAAATCATCTAGATCCAAGAACAGATCCAGAGCTGACAATAGAGTACCAGTCAATGTGGCCTCACTATTGGCTAACCAGATTTAGGTTCAGATGGGATGTTTTTGGTGGTAATGCTTCTCCAGTGACCATCACTAACCACCAACCCGAGCCACACCTTCCCAAATCAAAACCACCTCAGCAAACTTCAAAGTCTATTTCAACGAAGCAATCTCCACTATCACCTATACGTCTTAGACACTTTTTAAGTAGTCACTGAAATGCCTACCTACACAAAACGCCCAAAAGAAGAAACGATGGCCCCAATAACCCTGAAATTTTGAAGACATAATGGAATCAAAGTTACAAGCAGGCAACAACTCCATCATCCTTCTTATACCTTATCTACCAAACATGGACACTGATCACAAGTTCAAGTCCCCAACAGGTAGCACCAAGGTATCTTGCCAAACAACATCGACGTTAAGCAACGTTACCGACTACTAATCTAAAAGAGACCAAATCCAAGCGAAACCAAACTTATAACTTCTACAAACCTACTTCAGCAAGGCAAACTTCATCAAATCCAACAAGCTCAGTTGGATAGATAAAACTCCACAAGACACCGCAAGATTAGTTCATTGAGTATGCAAACACCTTAAGCACTTCCAATGCCTCTTCACAAGAAATACCTTGAGCAACATATTTCACCAATGGCTAATCCACAATAATTCTCTTCGAGTAGCATGATTCCCCTTGACGACCAACATCCTAACATGCCAAGCACTCCGAAAGGTATTCGCAAATTTCCCTTGCAAAATTGCCTAAACTATGACACTAATGCTAACAAATCATTGAATGAAAAGTCTCCTTCTCCACCATGTAGGACCTACTTGCCCCATAGGCCCCTTTGATCTCTCATGTCCATCGTCATTCATTTCGCACTACCAACCTTTAGCATTCACCTTACTATTTCTCCCTCACAATGTTATTTGGATGTACTAATCAAGTTCTTAAGATTGGTAACCACCACTAATTATACCTTCTCAATATTTTTTTAACAGGTATCCCTTCTCAACATTTTCCCGGTCTTGCTAGTTCTAAATCAGAGTGATGATTTTTTTGAAAGGGTGAATTAGAGTAATATTCCCTCAAAGGTGGCACTCTCCACAACATTTCATTACACAACCGAATTCTAATGAACCACCTTGTTGCATCTCTTAAAATGAACAATCAACTAGGAAATATCATACCCCATTAAAACTAGGTCAAGCTTAAATTTGGTTGTAATATGGTTTAGCATGATTAAGCAATTAAGCTCGATAAAAGTAAATCAACACTAATTTGGTGGGGTTTGGCTTGATTGAGTAAGTTGGTTCAACCTACAATATCCATACAACTAGGAAGCCCAACCTCACTTTGGGACACAAGAAATTTTGATTCATAAAGGGAAAAATCTCATTCCTTTTTTAAAGAAACTCCTAGTGCTCCTCGTCAAGGTTCTAAATGTCGATTTCGACGTCGTTTCAATAAATTTTTAAGTGCACATTTCGAAAGCACGCCAAAGGCAAGCAATGGAAATGCCTGTATTTCAATGATAGATTTTGACAAATTCCATGCTTAAAAAATAACCCATTTTAGAGGCATGTCGAGGAAATGCCGAAAGCATACCGACAAAAATGACAAAAGTAAAAATGATTAGAATTTTAAGAAAAGCACAAGCTTAAGCTATTTTATATAAGAATACCAGTGTTATATGATAATATTCATATGCAATATGTAGTCTACTATACCATGTTCAAGAATCAACTATCAAATAATTACCATCCAAATTAAATTAAGGTATACAAAAATAAGAGATTCAAATATCCAATTTGCGGTAAACTAAAGTAAAAAATATTTAAAGTTGAAATTTGAATATTTAAGCAATTGATGCATAGGACATCGGAAGAATCCTTTAAGAGCAACAGTGCAACACTACAGCATGCCTCAAAATAGTCATGCCGACCAACGTACCATCAAAACGATCGACATGATCAAAATTGCCAACATACCGTTGGCACCCTTGTATTTCGATACCCATTCCGCCGAAAACCCCTTTTTCGCAGGCATGCTGAATCATCTTGATCACTACTCATCATTTGGCAGAGGATTTTCCACATCTTTATGGGTTGGCTCATGCTCCTACTGCTTCGCAGATTGTTGGTCCAGTCCATTGGATGGTGGTGGTGGAGGCCAGACACCAACTTTTTGGGGTGGTTTGTCTAATGCACAAGAGACTAAGCTTATACTGTTGTTGGAGGCAATTCACACCACTTTTTTAAGGTTTAAGGATGGATTGGAGTCAAATGATTGGGGAGTTCACATTCTGCAGATATATGATGTGCTGCATAATCATTTGGAGGTTTGGGTTGAGGACTTCCTTTGTGATTGCAGGCTTCTATGGGTAGCAAAGGCATCATTGAAAATCCGTTTCTTTCCTTGGGAGTTGCACAGGAGGATGCTTGTTACAATTACAAAGGCTAGTAGGTGGCGGCGGTCACCAAATTCGCCTACCTTTTGTGATACATCACTCATTCAGTTATTCTTTTCTTGTCCTTTCTCAAGGAAGGTTTAGGAGGAGTTTCAGTTTGAGTGGGTCTCTTCCCATTCCTTTCATGATTTTTGGCTCTCCTTTCTTCATGGTCAATGGACAGCAGGCATGATGCAGTTAGAAAAAGTTGGAAAGGACCAGCCCTTTGGCTGTCCGTTGGCCAATTTAGCAGGAGAAAAATAAGAGTTCTTGATGGGATTCATCCCAACTTGTTTGATGTTGGTCTTGTATTCACTTTCACTTTTGTAATATTGATGATATGGAGGGCTAATGCTCTTGAGTAGCTTTCCTTTTACTGAGAGAGAGAGAAATCCCATTCCTTTTTTTCACTGAATGCAAAAACAATTGCAACGTATGCTGTAATTGCAGCCCAAGACTGCAGGCACAAAGTATCATATACCAATAAATGCTTTTTTTTTGCAAAAAAAAGAAATGTTACTGTTTATTTTTTTGAGAAAACAAGATATTACTGTTGCTATTCTGGTAACTTGCAATTCATTATTTGCACTTAATCTGGAATGACTATCAATCAATTCTAATTAATCTTAGTCAAGTCCATTAAAGTAGAGTCTTATCTCATTTAGGTATTTGTGTCTTTTTCTTTTTGAAAAGATTTAGGCATTTGGTCATGTATGCAATAATACGTGACAGTTTTTATGAGAACAATTACATTGAATCATTATAGGCATTGTTTTCAACAGTTGAAGAATTATGAACTGAGAGGCCAAGTTGACTGCTCGATTCCTTCCATGTTCTTCCATATATGAGGATTACAACTGAGAGGTTATTATGCATAGCCCATTTCATGGAACATGTACAGCCCATGTTCTCTCTCCCAAAGATCGTGCTTATCTTTTTTTTTCTGAAAAGTGCTTTGTCCTTTTTTTGGGAAAAAAAGTCGTACTTATCCCACCAGAATCATATACAATTATAACTTGGCATGTGCTTTGACTACTTTTCCTTGTATCCTCTCTCATCCCTTCAGACATCATCATCTGTCAGGCCAACATAATTACAAAAAAAATGCATTTCTCCGAAATAATTACAAAAAACACAAATAATGGCCAACCTGTCATATTTCCAAATACAGTTGATAAGATGTGATTGGATGACCTGTGCAATGCCATTTCGTAAAAGGTTACAACCCACTAAGGAACTTCAACAAAGTTTATAAATATTCCACAACAAAGTACAAACCACTAGACTATAAAATGAACCTTATTGAATTGAGGACAGTTGAGCTTGAATTTTCAGATGATTAGGGAACAAGCCTAAGTTCTGGGCTCAAGCTCCACTCGGTAACACAATTGATAAGCCCAAGTTTTTTGGACAACCTTAGCCATCTAGCACTTAAGCTCTATGAAACCTCTGCATGCCTGCTTATTATACACCTTAAAACCTTATGTATTACCATGAGCCATACTTAAGATTCAAGTAGCATGTCGAATGGACTTCAAGTTCCCTGTATAATCCTTGATACCTCAGGATTACATGGCCTGAATTTTAATGCTTGTCTCCATGTCAATCCATATGGACAAACATAATTCAATTCTTGTCAATAGCTTGGGCTCAACATCTCTATGCAAAAGCAGTACACTTTAACACAGGCAAACCACTCATCTGTGTATGTTAATCATGCGCATCAATCCAATTGTACCAAAACTTCACACGCGCAGAATTGCTTGCTTTTGGAATCTTGAATTTTCACTGAAGAGAGCATCTGTGATCCATCTTATAGATAGCAATGACTTGCACTATTATCACTTAGTCAAGGGTGCCAAGTCTTTATGTTCAAAATTTGAACATACCAAAACATAGATATCATCCTCATCAGGATCAAGTCACACAATAACATAGATGCCATCCCCTCCCCATTACGCAGAAGTGCAATAAGTTTGCCATACCATACATGTTTATAATTACATTATTACAAACATACTTAGCAGGGCATGAATGCATATCACATAGGCTAGCTTTGAGCGCATACAATTTCGAATTGAGCAGAAAAGTAGGACAAAAATGCACGTAATTCATTGTATCCAACATGGTTAAATGCACCTTTCCAGCCCTTAATTGCTCCCATACTACTCACATATTCACTAGGATAGACATCATAGCAGAAGCACTCTCAAAGATAAATCTGGCATCCCCTCATCAAATACAGCACACCTCACAAGACAAATCAAAGAACAACTGCCATCATAGATCTCTCCTCCATTGTGTTCTTTGCAGCTCTATATATGATTACCCCGATAAACCTTTATCAGTTTTTTTTCCATAAAGCAATAGGCAAAGTTCATAAATGCCCCCAAACAAAGAACGTCAGCTCACCATTCATACTGTATAAAACTATCTTTGCACTTGAGAAGAAGCCATTGCCTCCTGGCAACAGCATGAACACCAAACTTGACAAAGACCCCCTGCGTATATGTCCATATATGCAATTTCAACAGTCCCATGCTCAATAGCAACGTCAACATAGTTTTATGCAACCTTTCAAGAGAAAATACAGTCTTAAGAATATGGTGGCCATTGTGCCATCTCCCTCCTTCCAACCAACTGCACATGCAACATCCACTCTAACTGGTCCCCTAGGTGCCCTTCCTCACTTCTATTGTGTGTTGATCTTCCAGATTAAATTTCAGTATTGGCCTCTCTATTGTGTGTCCTTGACTTGCATGCAATTGCTAGGCGGAACTGGGAAGGGATCCTTAAAGGCAGTATGGCAGATGAAAGCTATCCAGCCTCAACTTCACGCCACCATAATTCTCTCCTTCAGTGGAAAAAACACCATAATCCTCGTATCATCACTTAATAATTGCAGATATCGCACATATATTCGTTCTAAACACTCTCTTGCCAATAATTAGATAACAGCACCCTTCCAGTATTCAGCATCCACAAGTAGATGAGACAAACAAACAAGAAACTCACATTCAAAAAAGGAAAATCAAAAGCACGACATTGCATGCAATTCCACACATAAAATGTAATACTCACCTTCATGAAACGAGCGCGAAAAACAGGGCGTTTCGCGGGATCCTTGGCCTCGGCGAGTATATCTCTGTGCAGCAGAGCATCCTCCGCTTTATCGACATTCATATCCAACGCGTAGCTGCAGACAGACGCATCGATGCACGATCAAAACATCCCCAAAAATATCGCCACACTCGAATAGCCAACGCGGATACGAGTACGTAACAGCGGCAATCAATAACTACATGATCACTGGTGATCCGCAAAAATAAATGAGAGAAAGCGGGAAAACAACAAGCAAGCACGACCAGAAGGAAATAAACAATTGCGGGATCGTTTAAAAAAATCCCAAGACGATAAAATTAACACCTAGCGGAAAGGAGAGGGAACGGCGAGTCGCGCGATTCCAACCGCCCCCTCCTCCTCCAACAAAGGCCGAACCAAATCCCGAAGGCACCTAAAAAGGGGACGCGAAACGAGAACAGCAGAACACCACCGCCAAATCCATCCGAGGCGAAGGCCTCGAGGCGATCGGAGGAGACCTCGGGGGAAGGCGAGCGAAGTGGGCGGCGACGGCGGCGCGGAAGGCGTGGGGGTTGGAGAGGGCCTCGGGGTGGCCGATCTCGAGGAGGCGCCGGTGGATGGCATCGGCGATCTGGTGGACGCCGGCGGCGCGCGGCGGCGAGGAGCTCTCCCCGACGCCCTCCTCCTCCTCGCCGGGATCCATCGCCGGGGAGCTAAGGGAGACCCATGGCTTTGCTTCTAGGGTTTCGAGATCGGAGAGCGAGAAGGGGATCTCTGGGGATGGCGGGGGCGGGAAATAGGTGGATGCTGCGGGGGCAGGATGGTCTTTTTCGGCGGGGAGAGGGTGGGGAGAACTAGGAGGAGACGATGGCAGTCTTGGGGTTTTGGAATATTCGTAGATTGGGAACGTAATAAAAAAAAAATAGAAAAGATCTGAATCTGGATTCGCGCCCGTCTTTCGTTTGGATCCGAATATTCGTATGGCTGCACGTCCAACGATGGGTCAGATTCGGATCTGATTGTGATATGCATGACATCCATACTCGTATCCAATACAATGAGTAACAGTATGTATATGTCCTTATGTCATTTCGCATGCACCATCCGTGCATAAGTGTTTTGTATCTTGACACGTGCGTATGTCTATTTTTTTCTTTGATAGAAAAATGAAAAATACAAGTTTAATACAATATATTTTTCAAATTTTCCTTTAAATAAAAAAAAGATACGTATCTTTGGACAGTACATGTATTGTCGAAAAGAACATGTGTTGTGGGAATGAATAGTTAGGATGAAAGGTTTGAAAAAAGTCTTGAATTTAGATTTAGATTACCCATTACTCCTTTTGATAAGAGAGAACATAAGTTTTAATGTTATATATGACCCTCGATTACCTTTTTTTTTCAATACAATTATCTTCACTCCCATGGTGTTATCCCTTAGCCATTCTTTCTCCCACGTATCTATCAAGATTTCGTTATACTGAAATGTGTTTAGGTATTGTTCTCATTGATTGATAAATAAGAAGCTAGATGTCAAATAGCTTGTTGCAAAATACATATGGATTCGGGCACATGAGTATTTATTTACGAGAAATGGAGCTTTTGAGCATTACGATATCTAGCTCCGATGGTCTCTTAAAAGGTTTTTTTAATTTTATTATGATTAATGTTCTAATATGTGTAGGTTCTTATAATTTCAATAAGGTTGTCACGATACAAAAGTAAAAATTATTTGGTCATGATTTTTTATTTCTTATTTAGCAAAAACTAATTGAGCTCCACTTCGAATTTAGACATTGTAACAAGAGGATTTAACAGCCTCAGAAATCCTATTTCCAGATGAACTTAATTTTGTATTTTGAATCCTCATCCAATATCTAGCCTTAAATCCATTTGAAGTTATTACTTGTAAGGTGTTAGCCATATATTTGCATTGGCTTAGGGCACATCCCTTTGAGATTTTAAGGTGGTTGCTATCACACCCAAAAAATCCAAGCCCCAGCGAGGGTCGGAGTTCTATGGAATGGCAATAAAAGAGGTGATAGTTTATCTATTTAGGTTCTATTAAACTAAGTCGAGATATCAAAGAATTCCATTTAATAAGAAAATGAAAGAAAATATTAACAGAATGACACATAAATAAAAATGTACAGTACAAACTAAATATGCACTAAATTGGCATATAAAATAGAAATCCATTGTAAAACTAAAACCTAAAAGTTACCTGCCAAAAATCCTGGTAAAAACTCACACAACCACAAATCTCATGCATTAATGTCATACAACAACAATATCTTGAAATTAAGCCACAAAGAAGGGATGAGTCAATTAACTTAGTAGGAAACAAACATCTACTGTATCACAATAAAAAACATAGGATAGTGAACAGTTTCACTAACCCGTTAGATTCCTAGCCCAACTCAACAGCCCAAGTTTCGACTCTTAAACCTGGTCAAAGCATACCAACCACCGTGGTCTAAACTTATTAATTGTGTTGCTCCTTTTTCCTGTTATTTAATATTACGAAAATTTATTTCCTCACTCGCCTCAATGAACATATTTTAGGAATCATCCATCTCTACCAGAAGAGATTTAGATGCATCATTTCCTTAGTTTTCTAGCTAATAGTCTCGCCCTAGCGAGGGGAGAGGCTAGCAAGTTTGTTGATCCTCAAAAAGACGTGCACACTCTCGACGTATCGAGAATGTTGCTGACCTCAATCAGAAGAGTCGAGCCTCTGGGGGCTACCCAGGTCTACACCTTGCAATCACGAAGAGTAAGCCTGGTTCGTGTCCAACAAGGACCAGTCACAGATCAAACCAAATCATCATTGTAGGATTAGCAAGAATTATCGAGCCACACCAATTCTCCCACTAGGAGTAGCTCCTCGTAGGAGCACAATCCTTAAGTGTGCCCCCTCAATTCGCCGTCAAACGAGATCTCAACCAATCCATCATGGTACTTAGGAGAATTCCATACATACAAGCGCCAAGTGTGCCTCTAGCTATGAGTACCAAGTACCTCGACGTCCCCCACTACACATGCGGGTGCCTAACGAGCCTAGAGCAATGAGTACCTCCGCATCAAGTCAGATTCGGGTATATCCAAGTACCATATACCGATGGCAGCCCAAGGTTGTCACCGTACCCAAGAACCCCTCAAGTTCCAAGGTAAAACTTCCTTGGTAACCTCCAGCTACCGCAACAGCTCGAGTCCTCTACCTGAGCAATGAAACCATGGTTCACCAAGTCCAAGTGTGCAGCCTTACGAGCTCACATAGTCAACCTACTATCATTTTATTTCATTGGATTTCGTGTCTGGAACGAAGTCCTCAAAACCTAATGGATCACTTGGGGTCTTACTTAAGACCTTAGGATCCAGGCATTCCATTTATTAGACTCTGGATGAGTCACAAATATTATCGTGTGAGGTTCAAGTCATTACTTAGCCAATTCAAATGGTTTAAAACCCATTTAGAGAGCTTCAAGCTCAAATTAAACACAAACACACATTTTCTATCTAGGGTTTAACTACAGTTTCACCATTTCACCTGCCTATTGGGGCACTACTAGAACCCTAATTAGGTTTCATCATTCCTTGGGATTCCTAGTGTCAGAAACCCACATTTAAGACTAATTAGTAACTCCAACAAACTGCCTAACGTTAGAGACCTGTTACCTAACGTTAGGAAACCCTCCAGTATCGTTAGGTAAACCTAACCTGATGTTAAGTTAGGCTGCAAGCCAAGCTCAGAACTGTACAACCCGCCTTTCGTGCCCGAAACCCAAGTTTTGTGCCTCTAAACCACTTGCAAACTTGACTACCAATATACACCCATACCAGGTATATTTTGAACCCAAGAGACCCTTGATACCAATATATTGGATTCAATCATTTATTTAACCAGATTCAATTAACTTTTAATGCTCTTTTTAGGGTTCAAGAAGGGTGGAATAAGTACACCAATATCGGTTTTAATCCTAAGTATCGGTGTTGGGTACCCACTGTCCCAACTAGGCCATAATGTGCCAGTACCGGTATTGAGTCCAAGTACCAATACTGGACACCCACAACATAATGCCACAATACCAACCAATAACGGTACTAGGCACCATTCATACCTTTCCAAGTAATCCAGTCGATACCGATACTAGACACCAGTATCGATACTAAGCACTTACCGCCATAGCTACTGAACTTATTCAGTACCGGTACCAGTACAAGGTGCCCTCAGTACTAGACTTAAATCCCTTTATAACTCATGTTGAGCCAACTAGTACCAATACTAGTCACCAATACCAATACTAGGTGTCTTCAACACCCAGTTCCCAACTTTAAATCTTCTATTTGATTACCCACGTTTATCGCTTAACATCACTTATTTAGGACATGTTATGACCCGATCCCAGATCCCTTCAGGACCCGAGACCGGCCTGCCTCGACTAATCCCAAGACCTAGTCGTCCAACGAGAAATAACCAAAAGCAAATAATATTCCACAATCACACATGCAATGTAACTAAGTAGAAAATAATAAGAGACAATAAAGGAAATAGAATGAACAGTCTCACAATATTACAGCCATCACAACTACAACTGCGTAAAGTACAGCAGAAAGAAAATAACTGGAACATTAATACATATAACAGAATACTCACTACTACAAAAGAAGCGTACTAGAACATAAAACGTCAACAGCTAAGGCTGGGCTCGACTGGGCCCAGCTCCCTCTACAGACAGTGGTGATGGCTGCTCAACTCCCTAACCTGAACAAGATTATAAAATTCTGTAGTCAGTTAATATTACGACCTGGTTCCCGAATCCCTACAGGACCCGAGACCGACTCGACTCGACTAATCCCAAGACTCAGTCATCCAACAAGAAATAATCGAAAAGCAGGAAAGTAAACCACATTCACTATGCAATGTAACTAACAGTAAAAGCGTACAAGCAATAAAGGAAGTAAAAGCTGCTAGTCAACACATACCACCACAACAACAGGAAAGTAGAACAAAAGTGCAGTAACAAGAACAGTAAACAAAAATCTGAACTCACTAGCATAAAAGAAAGTACAACAGTACAAAAAACTACTCCTGGGCTGGATTGGGCCCAGCACCCTCTGCAGCCGGTAACTCGGGCTGCAAACTCCTGGACCTGTAAAGGGTTATGTAAAAATGGAGTCAGCGAATGCTGACTAGAGTAGTAACCAGACTATCTAAAGTAGTAAAAGCTAGCAGGTAAATTTATCTCTTCCAATTATTTATTTTAGAAGTAGTTTCCTTTCACCCCATTGGTTTACTTTCAGATTTCTTTCTTGATCTTGCATGTTCCTCGTGGGAACGATCTTGATTGCAGTCTTTTCCGAAGAGTAGAAGTCACACGTGGTGCTCTCCTGGCTTGGAGAGTCCCCCGTGGTAGTCCTACACCCAATCAACCGCCCCGAGGACACTGTCTAGACGTAGTGGTGACTGCGGCACGCATGATAAGCGCACGGGTAGCTACCCTACACTAACACGCGATCAGTCATTTCCGCTAGCGGGTACGCCCAAAGTACAGCACGGAACAGTATAGGGCCTGGCCCTCTCAAAAACAAGGGTCTAGTCCCTCAGAACCAAATAGGGGTCTCGCTCCTCTATAATCCGCGCCCCCTTGTCTTACTACCTCGGTTTGCCTAGAGGGCCAAAAAAGTCGATGTAGGTTGGCTAGCTTAACCCTCGGCTCTGTGGGGCAGCTAGCTCCTTCCCTACACTAGGAGCTCACCTCGGTACTGCGTACGCAAGAGCCGATAGGAGGCGGTGTAGAGTGGTCAATACTAACCCCGGGTCACAACCCAAGGGAGGCTAGCTTCGCTCTACACTAAAAGGGGACAATTCCTCTCCTTGGTACCACGTACACAAGGACCAGCACACTTCCCATTTACCATTCCAGGTTTCCAACCAACCACGGGAGTTCTACTCTTAATTCCCCATAGGGTTCATTCTCATATTCACCATATTATTCCATACCATGTTTCATCATTCACAATTCCGTTCTTGTATTTTACACATGCAGCTCGTATTTACATAATTTAACATATGCAACAAGCGATATCACAGGTAACTGTTTAGTTATCTCAGGCATTTCATATTCTAATAGGCAGCTCGTATTCATTAACAAGTAGTTGCTAACAATTTAGTTCATTTATTCATAAATACAGTTTCAATCACGCAAGCAAGCGGTTCAACCATTTCTCGTCCTAGGGTTCATGCAATATCCTTGGTTTCTAGTTATCTAATTTTCATAGATGCATTCATATTTTGTAAGTAAAACAGAGGGAAACCACTCTACCAGATAATCCGGGAGTGCTGGGGGCTTGAACTGCAGGCCCACGTGCCTCTACAAGCCCTAGACACGCAACAGATCGAAGTCATATACCAAGAAATATATCACAGTGGAACATTCAGAACAGTATACAAAGGTTTCTAACATGTAGAGGAACTCACAAGGAGACCACAGATATTTCATTTGCGAAAAACGGATCTCGATTGGACTTTAAACGAGTAAAAAACGTGTCTGCAGACCCAAATCAGACGTCTGGAAACAAGTCCAGATGTCTTAAAAGTCATCAGAGACTCACCTTAGGTTCCTGTGATGATCTCAGACATCTAGGACTCATCCGCAACCGTCTGGACTCAGTTCTAAACGTTCGACCAGTTCTCCAGTCGTCTGGGAACGTCTCCGGTCATCTGGTCAGCTGTCCAGACGTCCGAAAAGCATGGGAGAGCGTGTCGTGTGCCTTCCCAAAGCTGCTCATGCACACGACAGAGCATCTCGCCACTTTTAGCCAAGCAGATCGCCTCTGTGGTGCGGCCTGCATGGCCGTAACCGCAAGGAAGACGTACCTTTGCGATACACCCGCTTTCAGACGTCTGGTGTCGTCGCCAGATGTCTAGCCCGTTGTTCGGAAAGCACTTCGGACGTCTGATACTATAAAAACTCTACTACCATACCACGCTCCTGCTTCTCTTGCCGCGCTCCGCCGTAGCTCTTCCCACTCCGTTGCAGCTCCGATTGCTGTCGAAGGTCAGGGACGACGCCCCGACATTCTCCTCCTTCCGCACGCTAAGCGGTGGCAGTGCAAACCTCCGGCGAGCTTCCACGAAGCTCACGAGCTCGGCCTTCTCCTTCTCTTCACTCCCGCTCCTCCTCCTTGCTCTCGCTCTCGCTCTCTCGCACGTCTCTGCTCGCGGCAGTGTAGTGGGGAAGTGTGGTGGAGTGGAGAGGAGAGGCAAGGGGGGCCTCTCTTATAGGCGAGGGTTTAGGGTTTGGCGGAGGAAAAAAGGCGAAGGGAGGAGAGAGGCGTAAGGTCTGCGCGTAGAAAGCAAAAGCTCGTACAGATTTTTCAATTTCCAGATGTTCGGGAAGGGATCCAGACGTCTTAAAAGGCTCAAAACAGAATGAGTCTTTACAGTTAATGCTGAGTAGAGTGGTAATTAAGCCATTTACATGCAATTAAAACAAGCAACTAATTAATTTTCATTCTCATTTAGCTCAACTAAATAGTTTTAAATTGTTTGTTCTTTTATTCATCTGGTCATTTCTTGATCTTATCTGTTCCTCAAGGAAACGATCTTGATTGCAGTTTTTCCCGTGATGTAGGATATACACATGGTGCTCTCCTAGCCGGGAGAATCCCCCATGGTAGTCCTACACCAAGTCAACCACCCCGAGGTCACGGTCGCGACGTAGCGATGACTACGACACGCGCGATAAGCGCTGGAGTAGCTACCCCGCAATAGCACGCGATCAGTCGTTTCCGCTAGCGGGTATGCCTAAAGGTACAACACGGAACAGCACAGGGCCTTGCCCTCTCAGAATAGGGGTCTCGCCCCTCAGAACAGAATAGGGGTCTCGACCCTTCACAGTCGGCGTACCCTCATCCGACTATCCCAGTTTACCTAGTGGGCCTAACAAGAGTTGGTGTAAGGCGGCTAATCCTAACCCTGAGCCTCGTGGGGCGGCTAGCTCCTTCCCTACATTAAGTAGCTCGCCTCGGTACCATGTACACGAGGGCTAAACAGAAGTCAGTGTAGAGTAACTAGACCTAACCCTGGGTCTTAACCCAATGGGGCGGTTAGTGTTACGAACGCGTGCCCAAGACGTCTGGGAGGTGGCCCAGACGTCGGACCAGATGTCTGGGATCACATCCAGCCGTCTGACCAGACGTCTGGGATCATTTCCAGACGTCTGGAAAATAGTTATTTTTCGCATGAGAGATTCGTCTACGCGCTTGTGCGCGCAGACCCGCGATTCCTCTCTCTCTCTCTTTTTCCCTCTCTCTCTGCGGCTGCAGACCTGCCGCGCACTCTCTCCCTCCTCGTGCGGCCTTAAAAGGCCACGCCTCCCCTCCCGTCGTCTCCACCGTCCCCTTCCTCTTCTCCTTCCTGTGCGCCAGAGCGAGCGAGCGCGAGGGCGGCAGCGGCGGCCGCAGTGAGCGCGGAGGAGGTGCGGCGTGCGAGGGCGGAGCTCTGTCGTGAGGGCGAGCTCGCCGGAGCGGCTTGGCCGGCCGGCGGAGGGCGCAGGGGGCGCGGAACGACGCGGAGAGGGACCTGTTGCGGTCTGAGCAGCAGACGCGCGAGGTACGACGCGGGCGGCGTCGCGAGCGGAGGCCGAGTGGCGCCCTGATTCTAGAAAAAATTTCCAGAATCAGACGTCTGGGTTGATAGCCAGACGGCGAGGGAGACGTCTGTAAGCTCATACAGACGTCTGAAAGGTGAGTATTCCGCTTTCTTCTTCCTTCCTGTCGACTGACCGTACTGAGGGAGGGAGTTGGCTGTGCGCAGGCTCGCTGATTCGCCATCCTTTGCGAATCAGACGTCTGGAAGTTGTACCAGACGGCGGGAGTGACCTCCAGACGTCCGGGGTGACCATCGGACGTCTGGGAGCTAGGCCAGACGTCCCCGCAGACTTCTGGACGTCTGGGAAATCACGCTGAATAGGTAATTCTCTGATCCACTTTTTAAGACGTCTGGAAGAAGTTCCAGACGTCTGATTTTGCACAGTATCGTCTTTTTCGACCTGTTTAGGGCCCGTTCGGGCTCCTTTTTCCGCGATTCGAGTTGCATTCTTTTCAGAATTAATTCCTCTACCCGTCTACAGTAGCTATACACTGTTTTGAGACACTCCTTGTGTTTGATCCTTGTGATAGGACCTCGTTCAGTTGCAGTTTTGGGAGTCGCAGAGGCATGCGGGATTCCCGATCACGCCCCCATTACTCCCGTTGTACCTGGTAGAGTGGCTTAAGTTTATTATTAAGATCTGTTAAAGTATGGAACCGTAACTAGAATCTAGGACATTGCATGAATCCTAGGAATGAGAAATGTATGGAATGATAGCTCCTAGGTGTTGCATGAATCCTAGGGCTGGAAAACTAGTTGTATGCTAGATCCTAGGATGTGGCATGAATCCTAGGATGGAAAAACTAGTGGAATGTATAATACTGCAGTCTTGGAAAAAATGGAAAGGAATATAAAGCTGCCTGTAAATTAAATTAACAGCTGCCTGTTACGAATAAAGAAACATGAATGAGATCATGGGTCGTAAGAACGTGAAACTGGAAAGTGACACCTGGATGTTTGAGTTATAAGGATGGAACCCTATGGGGAATTAGGAGTGGAACTCCTGGAAAGGGAAAGGAATGGAACTGAGATATAGTTTGTACTGTCTCTTGGGTACGCAGTACCAAGGGAAGTACCTGTACCTGTTTAGTGCAGAGTGGGGCCAGCCACCCCAGGGACCCGGGGTTAGGATTGGCCGCTCTGTACCGACTTGCTGGCCCTCGTGTACGTAGTACCGAGGAGAGCTACTAGTGTTAGGAGAGTACTAGCTACCCCACGGGCCCCGGGGTTCTGCTAGCCTCCTTCACCGACTTGTTAGGCCCACTAGGGCAAACCAGGGTAGTCAGGCAAGGGTGCGGGGACTGTGGAGGGGCAAGGCCCCGGTTTGGTTACTGTGGAGGGGTTGGACCCCTGTTACTGAGAGGACTCTGCCCTGTACTGGTTCCGTGCTGTGCTTTGGGCGCACCCGTTAACGGAAACGACTGACCGCGTGCCAGTACGGGTTAGCTACCTGTGCGTTTATCGCGCGTGCCGTAGTCACCGTTACGTCTGTCAGTGACCTTGGGGTGGTTGACTGAGGGTAGGATCACCACGGGGGACTCTCCCGGTCAGGAGAGCACCACGTGCTACTTCTACTTTTTGGAAAAGACTGCAATCAAGATCGTTCCCACGAGGAACATTCGAGATCAAGTAAAAGATCTGAGAAATAAATGAAATAGTGAGACAATTGAAAGATGTAAATAAAGAAAGTAATAGAACATAACAGCTACTGTACACTCTACTGTTGTCTTTAGTTTTAGTTGCCACTCTACTCAGCGTTTTGCTGACGTGTTACACTCGTTACCTTTTTCAGGACCAGGTGTTGAGCAGCCAAGGTCAGCGGTTGCAGAGGACGCTGGGCCGAGTAGGGTCCAGTAGAGTTTACCACAGTCTTTTGTACCTCTTTTGTTTCTGTTATAGTGAGTAGTTCTTGTTTCCGCTGTACTTTCTTTACCTGCAGTTCATGTTATATGATAAATGTTGTTCTACTGTTGTGGTGGTATCTACTGTAGTAGTTTCTTTCCTTACTGCTGTACTTTCTTACTGTTAGTTATATTCATGCTGAATGTGGTTTATTTTACTGCTCTTTTGGTTACTTCCTCGTTGGACGACTAGGTCTTGGGATTAGTCAAGTCGGTCCGGTTCTCGTGTCTCGTAGGGACTCGGGAGTCGGGTCGTTACAGTTAGCTCTCTTCTACACTAAAGGGACAGTTACTCTCCTTAGTACTAGGTACACAAGGGCCAGCTCACTTACCATCTACTTATTAAGTTCTTTCCATGTACAGGAGTTCTTCCCTTAATTCCCCGTAGGATTCATGCTCGTATTTCTTTCATTCCCCCTTTCCAACATTTAGATCTCACTATTCACATTACGGGTTTCATTTATATAACAGGCAGCTCGTGTTTTACTAACTGAGAAAACATCACATCAATAAACAAATACATTTGTTAGCAAATTGGCTTAACATGCATCTCAAGGAAAACAGTGTAGCTCAAGCAATATTCGTTCGTTTCTGCCCTAAGGTTCATTTCACGTCCTAGGGTTCAATTAAGTTATTCTAAACATGCATTTTGTTTGATTAAACCTTGATATTAAAGCAAACCACTCTACGGGGAAACATGGGAGGAATGGGGGCTAGAATCGCAAGTCCTGTCGCCTTCAAGGGCCCCGCGTACTCAACTGGCTGGAGACCTATACAATTAACCAATCATGTCAAACAAGTCCAAAACTGTATACAAGTGACACTAACTCGTAGAGAAACTCAAGCGGAAAATAACGGTACTTTCCTAAACGAGCCAAAAACACGCATACTATCTAAAATCAAACGTCTAGAACTAGACCCAGATGTCTTAAACGAGCTCAGAACCTCACCTTTCTTTCCTACGGCTTCCTCAGACATCCGAACCCCTCTGCAATCGTATGAGGGAATTCCCAGACGTCAGACTCTCCTTTCGGTCATCTGGGAGTACAGTCAAATGTTTGGCAATGTGCTTAGATGTCCAAAAGTACCTCGAAGGGCGCACCGTGTGCTTGCGTACAATCGCATAGACCCAAAAACGGCTAAGTGTCCCGTCTGCATGGCCGGAACCCATGCAGAAACACGTACCTCTGCACTAAACGTGCTTTTAGATGTCCGGCTTCAGCTCCGAACGTCCTGCTGCCGCTCCAAATGTCTGGTAGATGCTCTATACGTCTGATACTGGAAAAGATCCAGTATGCAGAACTCCTCGCGACGCTGTCTCCTCCGCGAGTTCGCTCGTAGGGGCTGCAATAGCGCCTCCAGCAGCTGCAGGAGGTCGAGGTTTCTGCCCGCGAGCTCCTCCTCCTCACACATGTTCTCGACTCCTCTCGCACGAGCTCCTCTGAGCTCTGCGGCTCCCTCTTGACCTCCTCCCCCCAAGCTCCTCCTCCTCGAGCTCCACCGAGCTCGTGCTGCCGCACCTGCAGCAAGGCACTCCTCGCGCACGACTTCCTGCGAGATCTCTCCCTCTTTCTCACGCCCTCACTCACGCTCTCTCCCTCTCTCCTTCACGCCCTCGCTCACACTCTCTCCCTCTCTCCTTCACGCCCTCGCTCGCTCGCGGCAGAGGGGCGGTGTCGAAGTTGGTCGCCGGCAGGGGGAAGAAGATGGAGGTGGCGGTGGCTGGTGGGGATGGAGAGGGTGGTGTGGGTGTGTGGGGGTTTAAATAGTTGGTGATTAGGGTTTTGGTGAGGGGGCAGGCGGGGGAAAAACGCGTGAGAGTTGCATGTGCGCGAAAAACAAAAAAACGTACTGTTCTCCTTACTTTCAGACACCCTGTCATCAATCTAAACGTCTGGATAGATGTCTAGTGAACACCCTAGACGTCTTATCCAACCAAAGAGCGGCGGGTCATTTCAGGACACCATTCTAAGTATTTACAAGCATGGAAAGAACATAAGTAGAGAAATCAAGGGAAACCCTTCCATTTGTTTACTCACATTCACCATCAAATTACACAAATAACAGAGAAGTGAGTACCCCCCACTAATTTACAATATAACTGCACAAGTATAAAGGTAATGATCTACATAAAAACCCATAATAGCTAGCAACCAATTGATTGATCTAATTCTCTTCCCTCTTTTTATTTAAAACCTTTATTCCCAAAAACACCCTCAAAATCCAAAAGATCACCATGTGAAAAGGGATTTGCTCACATATAACCCAACACCACACACACATAAACCGATCCCACATCCTCTAATTTCTCGATGCCTACAAGGCTATAAATTGCTCCATAGCATGAGACGGGAGGAATAGGAAGATGATTGAACGACAATGTGCAAGATATACATGGACAAGGAGATTATCATTACAAATACCACCTAAGGTGACACTAATCATTCTACTATAATATCATATTTGTATGCTACTTAATTTCTATACCAATAGATAGTTTAACAAATAACAGAATAAAGATTCAGTATAGAGAATAGTATGTGAAAGAAAAGAAATGATACCAAAATACTCAAGCTAGACTCAGTCCACATTAGCAATTGAATTGGCTAAAGTAAGGAGTCACAATAAAACCAACAGAAGCTAAAAAGTGCCTCTTACTTATGCTCCACCCACTTGTGTAGTACTTTGCATGTTTCTGACTGATTATTGAATCGAGTCAAAATATATAGGATAAGAAGAATTTGCATTTAGTCTTTTTTGTGAAGGTTATATTTACTTTAATCCATACACTTACAAACATTTAATAGAAAATCTTCCTGATAATTTTATGAAAAGAAAGTAATAATACCAGCATCTAAAAATTATGAAACCTTAATCAAAAGTTTCCATGCACATAAGAACCATATTAAACCCAAGAAAATCATCACCAAATATTAGGGTGTCCCTTAAGTAAAAAAAGCACATTACCACAATTTTAACCAACCAAGGCATAAAACATAACATTCTATCATCAAATCTCCATATGCAAATACTGATTTTAATCCCAAAATATACTCTTAATCATAGGAAAATAAGAGGAGGTATCAAGAAGGGAATATCTATACCTCATATTTGAGCTCCTTCTTTCTTTCTTTTTTCTTCTCATGAAGTAGCAGCCACAACAGCTACAATGGCAGCAGTAGCATCATCAGCTATGGCAGCTCCTCTGGCAACAGAGGCGGAGGCTAGCGAGGGTGGTGGCTGGTCGACGGTAGAGAGTGGAGGGGGAGGTGCTCTTCTCCTTCTCTTCTCATGTTGGGACATAAGAGGGGGAGGTGTGGCTTGGAGGGGAAGAAAGAAAGTGGCTTAGAGAGGAAGAAGGAGGAGGAGTCATTCGCAAGCCAAAACAAGAATGAGGCTT
The DNA here is from genome assembly GCA_037157565.1 of Thalassia testudinum. Taxonomy (NCBI): domain Eukaryota; kingdom Viridiplantae; phylum Streptophyta; class Magnoliopsida; order Alismatales; family Hydrocharitaceae; genus Thalassia; species Thalassia testudinum. The sequence goes on along the minus strand of JAZHRO010000076.1, from coordinate 7,830,448 downwards.
CCTTCAGAAGCCAAAACAAAATGATGCTTCTTTTGAAAGCCATCCACCTTTAAAACATGAAAATAAAATATTACACTCAAGTCCCCTCAACTTTTATTACATGAACATTTACTTAATGATTTAAAGGTTTACTTATCTTTTAAGATTACTCATGTCAAACTAAGATCCCAAACATCATTAATCCATCATTAAGTAACCAATCAAGATTTTAATTAACCTATCAAATACACTAAAAAATCTAAACACCTTTCCTTTATATTGTTTCTTCTTTTTTGCTTGTTAAACCAAGTGTAAGGCAGCCTTGAGAAGCCAAGACTAAGCAACCCAACTTTGAGATAAAAGTTTAAAGATGCGTAAATTCTCTACTTGGTACACAGGAACCGCCTAACTTGCCTTTGATTTCAATTATCGCATTAACGTCGTCAATATACAAACAAGATTATCAGCATAATTCTTAGGCAACGTGCTCATTCTATGCCAAAAATGTCCTTATTTTATCTTTCTTCGGTATGCCATATATACAAATAATTGGCAACTGCCATGTTTTTTTTAATGAATTTGTGATAAGTTGCAGAGCTGCTATGCATAAATAACATTAAGACAAACATCCTTAGATAAAAGGCACAAGTCATAGTGTTGGAATTAATTTCTCAAATCTTTAGAGATTTAACTGAAATTAATCTATCTCTGACTTAAGATGGACCTGTACAACATCTTATCTCAATTGGACCTCATACTAAGTGGGTATCGATATTGGTAGATTAGTACCAGTATCCATGACATACAATTATAGGTTCTGTATTCAATGGGTATCGATACTGATGCCAAGTATCGGTACCTATAAGTTACTGTTTAGAATCCATATCCAGATGAGTACTCGTCCAGTACTTGCTGTATACCGATACTTATGATGAGTACCGGTATTCAGTGAGTACTGGTATCACTCCAGGAAACAACTGGTCTCAACGAATACGAATACTCATGATGAGTATCAATACTTGTTGAGTACTTGTAATTTTGCATGTAGCTAACGAATACCGGTACTTGTAAGCTACAGGTTCTGATGACCTGAAATCCAGAACCTGACCTGGGACACATGTGTATCGGTACTCATGATGAGTACGGATACATGTGAGTCTCAGTTACGGACTTAGGACGTCTTGGAGTCAATCTAGAGCTAGCAGTACCGATACTCATAAAGAGTACCGGTACAAGCTAGCTACAATTCACTTTATAGTTTGTAAATAGTATGCCAAAGGTACCAGTACTGATCTTTGAGTACCGGTACTCACGACGGTTACAGGTTGGGTTTTGAGTTTTCTAGGAATACATAAAGTTAGATCTAAACATGGATGTGATCTAATTATTTTATGACGGAATAACAACTGTATAAACATATACATGTGTAAGCATAATTCACATGAACGAAATATAAACACGCATCTCTAATCTGTTCAGAATCTATTCACATCCATCGAGTACGAAGACATACATGGATTCATGGTGTTTACAGAGCAAAAGATCATGAATTAGGATCTTCCAAGGGTGTTCTCACCTTCGTCAAATCAAGAGTAATCAGAAGATAATTTCTTCTGGAACTAGCAGCTGTCCAGCCACTACTTGTCTCTATCCCTCTTAGCACACGATGTGAAGATGTAGAGAATGAAGATGGAAACCCTTGGGGACCTAACCTCTCTATTTTATCAATTAGGCAAAAACTAATTACTAATAGCAAATTACAAATCCATCCATCGAGGAGTTGCAATTGCGAAACCAATCTCTGCACATATAAACATAACCACACCATTTCCTTGCATTTTATGACCATACCCTTAACAAAATTTGATTTGATCACTTTAGTAATGAGCATTATATGACAGTCCTTTATACGTTGATTGATTATATGATTAACTAACGTATATATAAGCCCATACATTGAATTAAATCGAACGCCTAGTTCCTCCCATTGCATCAATTGAAGAACATGAGTAAATAGGAAAACACTTCATAAGTCTGTCTACACGTCCTCATTTGATGTGAGCCTTCGAAATTAAAAAAAAAAGAAGGTCTGATTGCTCGAAGGAGGTTCTGAAGATGAAGAATTGCAGGGTCACTCTCAATCCCCTACAATTCCAAGCTAAGCAACTCATTGCAATTGCGACATCTACAACAGAGCAGCTGTTGCTTCCATATCCGTAGAGGATACGTCTTCACCAATCAATTTGAGTGTTTTCCTGATCGAAGAATCTTCATGTTGTTCAAAACTCTCACCCCACTGACATTTATTACTTCAGCTCAAGGTCTGATCCCTTAGCTTACTTTTCCACGACTCCTTGGCCCTCTCGATAGAGAATTATTTTTTTTGGCTTGATGATATTAATCGTGCTCGGGAATGGATATGGTTGGGTGTTCATAGGTGAGCGATCAGGGGGAGGTTCGGTGGAGGTGTTAGCCGCATGAGTTGATTGGAGTGAAATGAGTAGAGGACGTGGGAGATAATTGGGCTAATGGGTTACGAAGGTTTGGGGTGAAAATTTTTCATGTGGAGGGGTAGGGTATTTGGTTCAGTTGATGTGTTGGGGGTGTTCGGTGTGAGATGATGATTATTTGCCATTATGGGATTGGCAATAATTGGGTATTGGTTTGGACGATATTTAGTAGGTGTGGATAAGGTAAATTGGCTAAAAAGTGGAAGGGAAGGTGGGGGGTGGTGTTAGGGTGGTCAACTCATTAACGTTTTTAGCATTATTGAGGTATCGGTTGTGGCATGTTATGGTTGTACAGCCTGTCATTTTTCTTTGTGTTTTTTCTTTCTTTCAATCACAAGAAACTCATTGGCATCTTGTTAAATTTCAAGATTCTACACTGATCTCACAACATAACTCCCAAATTAACTCACCATGTTGATATCTCAAACAAACTTCATTTCACACTTCAACATATAAACGTCAACCATTCCACCATCCACAGAGGATACAAACCACCATTTTCGTTGCTATTTTCCTTCCAAAGGGACCCATCCATCCAAAGAAGGTGCGATGGTTACTCCAACATTTCCTCAAAGATTTTTGTTTGCAGCCATCTCTGACCCTTGTCGTCAGGTCCAACCAGCGTTGGAGACCATACAATATCGCATCTCAGCATAATCTTGCGGCGTGATAGGGTTGTTGTGACACTCTTCCATCAACTCAAGTGTTTCTTTTTTTTTTTTTTTTTTATTTGTATTTCCTCAAGTTGACCCCACGAAAAGGCCCCCGCTTGGGTAGATATGAGAGTTATCCATCGATGAGAATAATAATAAAAAATGTCAAAATTAAATTTAAATAAAAAAATATAATTTATCTTATTCCATCCACAAATATCAAATTATCTCATTTCCTTCCCTCAATACTAATATTCATTAAAATATATCATTTAAAATACATTCACTATATTATATTATTTCACCTACACCAATATGACATTAAAAAATCATATACAAATTTCACATGTCTATATCAATTATCTTCTTTCATCACTCTAACAATCATCCTATTCTACTTATCCGTATAAATTTTTTTTTTGAATAACTCTTATCACGTGAATATTTTTTTTATAAATCAATCTCCTGTGAATGGATATAAGCTGTTTCACCTTTTACTTTTAATTTTTCATTTGCAAAAAATTCAAAGGAAAATGAATATGATAAAGGAAACAAACCCAAATTACGCATTTATCCCTCCACATGCATCATTACCTTTTTTTTTTTTTGCCTGTGCTAACGCCAAGCTGATATTAATCACACTTTGTGTATAGACGTAATAACACTGTACCGCGCAGCAACAATGCTATAAACATTGCTATATGAGCATCAATGTCATCGTTCCAACATTGCTACGATGGTAGAGGTGCGCTTATGTATACTTATTGTTAAGCATCCTATATCATAACGTTATATCGTCAACGATGTAGCGATGGTGATGGATTGTTGTGCATAGTTTTTTTTTTTTTTAAACATTTTATTTAATGGGAAAAACCTAATATGAAAGGATATCACCAAACAAAGAAGAGGAGGGAAGGAGAAATTCTAATGTCCTCAAGAAAAAGGGAAGGTTGCGCCATGATGGGGGGGGGGGATTCCATCGAAATGGAGCGAAACAAACAACAAAAAAGTAACATAAGAAATAAAATATAAGAAAAGACAATGAATACGTCTTGAGTAGAGGCTCTGGTCACGCTCCCCCAAGATTAGAAGAAACAGTAACTCCAGGTTCGTAGCAACACAACACCACCAAGAAGGAATCTCGACGATCGTCTCGATCCACGCTAATGAGAAGTTGATAGTGATCGACACCCAACAAGATCAGGAAATCTCGATCGTAGTTAGGCATAGGGTCACATGTGGTCTCGAAGTAAAAAGGCCGCCACCTCCTACGATGATCTATGTTCAAGCGTCATCGATCTTAGAAACACGCATCACCACCACCACCCCCTACCACAGTGATCCACTGCATCAGGCGATAGCAGCCCACAACAAATGCCCATCCACGAGGAAACGCCTCACCGGCGAGCAACATGATGGAGCATGCAACATCGACCACAACTTAGTGATCTTAGGACTCGCGAGGGTCGATGGCGAGCAAGAGCGAGTATGCCAATCACGATGAGGTAGCGAGCAAGATCAGGGAGAGAGGAGGAAGCCGGAAGGAGGGGGGAACCGGTGAGGGGGAGCTTGGTCAGCACCCTTGTAGTGCTAGGTCCTCGAGGTTGCTTGCGGAAGGAGCAGGAGTGGAGTCTTACGGGAGAGGAGGTCAAGTTTTGTGCATAGTTGTTGTAGCCATTTTGTCTTCTTCCTTCCATACCTTTTCATCTCCCTCCCACAGTCACCACCTCAGTCTCCTCCTTTGCCTCCTCTCTCTTCAAAACCCTTCACCTCTTTTGTGCATTCCAATGGATTCACAATTGAATCAAGACTTAAATTTAAAATTTAATCGTAATGGTCAAACTAGATTTGTGCACAAAAATAACCTCATCAAACCAGATGATGACATTATCTCAATCCTTAAAATCGGATTAAATCGATCAAGTGAAATAATGTTGGGTCAAATTAGTTTGAACTATATATACTATTTGTGTATGAGTATATATGTCTGTTGTACACATAAATGCAAGAACATTACCTCAATTGTATATGTTGTCGGATATAGATAAAAGAATTATAATAATGTATAATTAAAATTACTATTATGTACATACTTTGCTATGATTCTTATTATATTTTTGCCAAAAAGTAGGTAAACACACATAGTGATGCAAAAAGCGATGCGGGGGAATTTGTAGGTCCCACTCTCCCTATCTCACGACCGATTGTTGTGTGTGGTCCCCACACAACTCTCCATGTATAGCTTCATCTCCTCTTATCCTCCTTTTACGAATTCACTTTCTTTGCGACTCCATCTTTGTTTGGTGCTGCTCTCCTCTTCCTTGTTTGGTGCCATCGTTCGTTGACCCGACCAAGGTTTTCTCTACTATTTGCTTTAAGTTTCTATACATTTAGGCTTTCTATTTGATTTTACTTTTTATTTTTGATGGTGTTATTGTTATGAATCTAAATATTGCATGTGATTTAGATTCCTTTGATGAAGACGGTTATAAAGCTCTCTTTGATTCTTCTTCCTCTCGTCTAAACGATCAGCACAACTCTACTAATGATAGAGATGAAGGTGCGTATGTTATTTTTGATTTTCTACCTATTTTTGCAATAATTTGCATCGATGCAATTCTCTATTTTTGTATGTAATATATTATTTTGCATCGGTGTAATTATATTTTACATCAGTGTATTTTTATTTTGTATTATTTTGCACCAATGTAATTGCACTTTGCACTGATGATAACACATCTTTGCTTTGGCATATGCTTTTAGGTATTGTTCGTGAACAAAATATTGAGGTTATGATGGAATTTGATTCTTTTGAAGTTGCTATTTTTTTTTGTAATGACCATAATAATGAGTTTTGCAATTCAACTATGATGAAGTATCTTTGATCAAAGAAGAAAATACCATTGGGAAGAAAATGTCAGATTGTGTTAAATGGTCAAGCAATCATTAGTTTATCAAAGTTAGTTACTTCCTTTGTTATTGAGAATAAAGGATTTGAGAACTTGACATTTACCACTTAAGATGTGAGGAATGCAATATGTAAAACAAGGAATTTGAGACTTGGTGTCGGTGATACAAAGGCTATTCAAAATTATTTCGTTATTATGCAATCAAAGAACAATAACTTCTTTTATTCTATAGATTTTGATGATGATGGTTGCATCCGTAACATTTTGTTATCTAATTTTAATAGTTGGTTGACTTACAAGTTTTTGGTGATGTAGTTTAACTCGACACAACATATTTAACTAATCGATATGATATGTTTTTTGCTCCTTTTGTTGGAATAAATAATCATGGTCATATTGTTTTGTTTAGTTGTGCTATACTAGGAGATGCGATGACAGGAAATTTTATGTGGTTAGTTCGGATATTTTTCTCTTGTATGTGGGGTATACATCCCAAAGGTATCATTACATATCAGTGTCAAGCTATTATTAATGTTGTATCAACTGTGTTTTATGATATTCGTCATCGGCTTTGTATTTGGCACATTAAAGATAAGCTTCCTCAAAAGTTTCCTCGAGATGATGATTCTAGAGAAGCTTTTAATCAAGTTGTTCATAATTCAAGATCAAAATTAAATTTTGAAGAGAAGTGGGCTGCAATGGTTAGAGGTAGACATTTGGAAGGAAATAAATGGTTTCATGATTTGTATGAGATTCAACATATGTGGATCTCTTATCTTTTTAACGACATGTTTTGGGTTGACATGTCTGGTACTCAAAGAAGTTAGGAGATCAATGCATTTTTGATGGATATGTGTTAAGACCCGTGACATCAAAACACTTTAAGACGTCTGGGAGTTGGTCCAGACGTCTGGAAACTAATTTTTGAGTGCGTACGATCGCGAGTCTCCGCGCGTGCCGCGCGCAGAGTGAAACCCTGCCGCCCTCTTCTCTTTCTCTCCCCTCGCCGACCTGCAGACGCCTTTCCCCCATGCCTACAAATACTCCTCTCCCCTCTCCCTCGTTCACCACCCTACCCGTCTTCTCCTTCCTCCAGCGCGAGAGCGAGAGTGAGAGCGAGCCGCAGCTGTTGTCGGGTGCAGTGGCGGAGAGGAGAGGTGCAGCGAGAGGGAAGAGGAGAGAGCACGCGAGCCATGAGAGAAGAGAGCTCGCTGGAGCAGCTCGAGGCCAGCCGACGTGCGCGAGGCGGAGTGTTGTGTCGGGGAAGTCCTCCCTGACGCTGCTGCAGCTAGAGCAGCGGGCGGACGAGCGCGGCGAAGTCGTGCATAGTGAGAAGAAGACGAAGGAGCTTCTGATTCTGGGATTTTCCCTAGAATCAGACGTCTGGAAGAAGATCCAGACGGCTGATAGGTACGTACTGTGCCTATACCCTCCTTTTTGCGGATACAGCCATGCAGGCCATTCCGCTGAAGCTCTATCGCGTGCCTTGCTGAGGGATTTTTAGCATATACGTGCAGGATTCACTTCGGGAAGGCACGGGACACGCCCTCCCATGCGGTCCAGACGTCTGGATGAGTCACCAGATGGCGGGAGTGCCTCTAGACGTCTAAAGAGATAGTCGGACGTTTGGAACTAGGTCCAGATGATTCAGTAGGACCCCTGGACGTCTGAGGAGCAGCGCAAAGTGAGGTATGAACTGGATCCCTTTTTAAGACGTCTGAAAGATGTTCTAGACGTCTAATTTGAGTCAGAGTTGCCGTTTTTGACCCGTTTAGGGTCCGTTCGAGGTTCGAGGTTCGATTTCCGCGTTTAAGATTTCGTTCTTCTCAGAATAAGTTCCTCTACTTGTTTGAAATACATTTATCCTGTTCTGAGTGGTTTCTTGTGGTTGATCCTTTTGTAGGACCTCGTTCTGTTGCGGACTTGGGGGTTGCGGAGGCACGTGGACCTGCCGATCACACCCCCATTACTCCCGATTTTGTGGGTAGAGTGGCTTCCCTTAGTTAATTACAAACATTAATGCATATCAGAAATAAAATGATAGATCCTAGGATATGGCATGAATCCTAGGACCTGAAAACTAGATTGAATGATAGATTCTACGGTATGGTATGAATCCTAGGACTAAAAACTATGGAACGATTGTATTAAATGCCTGAATTGCAGTCTTGGATAAGTAGATAAAATAATAATAATTCCCTGTAATTGGATAACAACTGCCTGTAAAATGTAGAGTACTGTTACATGTAATTCCTGTTGTTTGCAAATAAATTCTAGCTACCTTTATATAAATTGGAAAAGAAAGATTGGATGTTGGAAACGCGTGCTATCTGCGAATAAACCTGAAATGATGAAACATAGTATGGCTTGCCTTGAGAAACATAAGCATGAACCCTACGGGGAATTAGGAGTAGAGCTCCTAGAAATAAAAAGAATGGAACTGAAAATGTGAATGGGGAAGTGAGCTGGCCCTTGAGTACGAAGTACCAAGGAGAGCGAGTGTCCCCCTGTTTAGTGCAGAGCGGAGCTAGTCGCCCTAGGTTTGGGACCCGCGTTTAGGACTGGCTACTTTGTACCGACTCTGTGGCCCTCGCGTACACAGTACCGGGGAGAGCTACTAGTGTAGGGAGAGAGCTAGCCACCCCACGGGGCTCGGGGTTCAGATAGCTGTCTTACACCGACTTGTTAGGCCCACTAGGCAAACCAAGGTAGTCAGGCGAGGGTGCGCGAACTATGGAGGGGCGAGACCCTTGTTTGGTTACTGTGAAGGAGCTAGACCCCTGGTTCCGTGCTGTGCTTTGGGCGCACCCTTTAACGAAAACGACTAACCGCGTGCTAGTCCGGGGTAGCTACCCGTACGTTTATCGCTCGTGCCGTGGTCACCGTTACGCCTGTCAGCGACCTTGGGGTGGCTGGTTGAGGGTAGGACCACCACGGGGGACTCTCCCGATCAGGAGAGCACCACGTGCTACTTCTACTTTTCAGAAAAGACTGCAATCAAGATCGTTCCCACGAGGAACATTCGAGATCAAGAGAAAGACCTGAGAAATAAACCAAGAAAGAGTAAATAGATAAATAAAGAAAGAAATTGAAAACAACAGCTACCTGTCCACCTTTACTGCTTTTCTTAGCTAGCTGGTTGCCACTCTACTCAGCGTTTCGCTGATGTGTCGTACTTACCACCTTTTTCAGGACTAGGTGTTGAGCAGCCAGAGCCCACGGCTGCAGAGGGCCTGGGCCTACTAGAGCCCAGTAGTTTTACTTGTGTTGTACCTGTTTCTGTAGTAGTGAGTATTTTGTTACACTTTTGTACTCTTTTATTGTAAACTTCATATTCTATAGCTGTTTTAATTTCTCTACTGTTGTGGTGGTGTGTACTGTAGTAGTTCTTTTCTTTACTACTGTACTCTTGTTACTATTAGTTGCTTGCATGGTGAATGTGACTTATTTTACTGCTTTTTGGTTACTTTCTCGTTGGACGACTGGGTCTTGGGATCAATCGAGTCAGTTCGATTCTTGTGGCCTGTAAGGATTTGGGAATCAGGTCGTAACACTTTGCATTGGCGATATTTTTTTCCTACAGTTGTTATGTGCATGAGAATCAAATATTGATCACACAAATCATATTGAAATACAAAAAGAATATATTTACCTAATTAGAGGGTAAAATAAAAATCATATTTACACAAAAATAATGCAGTTCATCAAAAATATTTTACAAACTTATATCATATATTCACATGCATTCCTATTAGTTAGTATCATTGCTATGTAATATTCATTGTAGTTGTGAACATCTTCATTCCTTGCAATTTTAATTAGATCTAACCCATAAAGCAAGCACTCCATCCACTTTGTTACAAAGATGCCACAGTCTTTGCTTCTCATTTCTTGTTGTGGTGCATCAAGTTTGAATTTTTCTTGCCATCCGTCTTTGTCAATGGTAAATATTTTGTAAAGCTGTTCTTTCATCACTTCAAACTAAAAGTGAAAATACTTTCATCTAGTTAGTATGTATATTATTACTCTGTTACATATGTAAAAAGCCAAAGTATAGAGAATCGCAAAAGTTGAAATAAACCCCCACACCACTTTGAACTAAAATGCATAGGTGAAATAATTTTTGTTACAACCCGATTCCAGCTCCTTACAGGACCCGAAACCGTTTCGCCTCGACTAGATCCCAAGACCAGTCGTCCAACTAGAAATAACCAAAAGCATAAAATATCCCACAACCACCCATGCAATGTAACTAAGAAGAAATAAACAGGAGAGAGTAAAGGAAAAACACAACGAAAAGTCTTACGGTATTACATGCCATCACAACTACAACAGCAAAAAGTAGAACAGAAAGATAACAGAAACATTATACATGCTAGAGTACTCACTACAACAATAGAAAGCTCGGAAACAAAAAGGGAACAACAGCTAAGGCTAGGCTTGATTGGGCTCAGCATCCTCTATAGCAGGTGGCACTAGCTACTCAACTCCCTGACCTAAACAAGGTTATAAAATCTGTGGTCAGCTAATACTGAGTAAAGTGTTGGTTAAGCCATTTACATACAATTTACATATAAATAGGCAACTAATTAACCATTCATTTCTATTTATCTCAACTAGTGTTTCTGATTTGTTTATTCTACTAAGGATCCATACATTTCTTGATCTCGCCTGTTCCTCAAGGGAACGATATTGATTGCAGTTTTTCCCATAATGTAGGATGTACGTGTGGTGCTCTCCTGGTAGGGAGAGTCCCCCGTGGTAGTCCTTGGTCGTTGGCCGATCAGTTTGATTTGTATTTTATTACTCGAATATTAAAGTTCTCTGAGGTAGAACTCAGGGAGCAAACTTGATTTTAGAAGCATAGAAAATCACAATTTACAATAATACATTGTTTTACAAAAAGATTAGAGAGAGAAGTAGAAATTTGTCTTCTCTTTTCTTTTCTTCTCTCTTTCTTCTTTGTCCTCCTCTCTGTCTTCAGATGCCTGACTCCATGGATCAGACGCCTTAAGTAGCCACTTGCTACAGTGCTCGTGCTCTCCTTCTTCTTTCTTTTTCTCTTCTTTCTCTTCAGCCGCTTGGCCTTCCTCTTTGCGGCAACTTCCTTCTCTTCTTTTCTTCTTTTCCCTTTTGCTCTGTCTCTGCCTTCTTGCTTCCTGCTTGGTCTTCTTGGCTTCTTCTTCTTCTTTCTTGAGTTGTGTCTCCTTCTTCAGTTTGCTTCTCCTCTTCCTCTTCTCCTGCTTCAGCTCCTTGCTACGGCTAAGTCTTCAGCCGCTTCTTCCTCCTTTCTTCTGCTGCTCTTCTTTTCTTCTGCTTCCTCTTCCCTGCACATGTACCCAGTTAAGTAAAACCTAACCCCTACCATCCCCGCATCTTTCTCTCTCTCTCTGTTTCACTCATGGGTTCGCTCTCCTAGAGCCTGCTCGGGTATATGGGTCGGGTAATGCGCCCGGGACCCGGTCCACTGGTGTGCGGTGGTGGGTGAGGTGTGCACAGCTTAGGTAAACGGGTCAGGCCAGGTCTGTGGGGGGTGGTCGCAGACGAGGCTGGGTGAGCGGGTGAGAGGGACCTCACCCCGTGTGACGGAGGTGATAAGCCTTGGTCACTTTTTTAATTTATGTGCTGCGGAGCGCTCCAAAATGCCTGAGGTGGGACTATCTACGCCCCTCCTTTCTCGCGTGCCCACAGCAGGGAGTGTGATGAGAACCTCATCATGAGTCATAACTAGCCCATTTTGACCTAATACAGAGAATAAAAGCTCCTACATAACCTTAGAAAGGCTTGGCTCAGAGAGATTCTGAGTTTGCAAAGAAAACATAAACTGAGGGGTAAAAATGCCATTTCACCAATCCGATCTGAAAATAGGGTAACTAAGGGTCCAAACATAGGTCAAAACAACCTAATAAGAAGAAAAGTGGGATGAGATGACTCAATAAGGGCTACAGCAACTCCAAAGAATGAAATGACAGCCTGTAACCCTAAAAACAAATCTACTTCAATTCACGTGGTTCGAGGTAAGGTAAAAATCAACTAAACCCTCTAAAATTCATATAAAAATAATCTCTAGGGTTTAGGACTTTCAATTTGGCCTTAGGAACCCATTTTGACCTACATTGAAAACCATGCCCAATTAACAACTTAATTTGGGTTTTTGCGTAAATTTACCGGTCAAACAAGGCTTAATCTAGAAATAAAATTTACCATCAGAATCCTTAGGTCCTAATTAGTCATGTATAAAAACTTGGGCCTAAGAAGAAACCTTCTTGACCAACTTTACACTTTGGTCCTCATATATTTACTTTTTGGCCCTCAACTTTTGAAACCTCAGATTTTGACCCCTAACTCTCCTTCGTTCTTTGCGTTTAGGTCCCTGCTGCAAAACCTGCGCAGCACCATGCTCCGGCGACCTTGCGCGGAGCATGGCGCCGCGCAGGGTGAGGGAGGGGCCCTGGCAAGTCAATGGGGGGTACCCTACGTCGTCAGCCACCGCAGAGACACCCCAGGAGTACTGCGACCGCCCGTGCGAACGCACGGACGGTATGGGTCTCCTTCCTCCGGCGTCCTCCGGCGAGGGAGACACGTCGTCTCCCTCCGCCCTCCTCTCTGATTCCGCCCCTATAAATGCCCCCGTCGCTCCGCCATTCTTGGCAGCTCGGATCTGACGGAGGCACCCCCCTCAATTCCTCCCTTCCCACTCCGACAGACGCCCCTTGCTCCGGCGGCCTCTCCTCCTCCTCCTCGTCGCCCTTCCGCACTACCAGCGGCAGGGTTACCTTCCCTCGATCCTTCCGCGTCACGCCGCTCCCAGCTGGCGCCTCTCCGGTCCCTTCCTCGCCGCCGCCCCTTCCTCTGGGCAATTTCTTCTCCGGCGACAGTCGATACGACTGTCTCCTGCGCCAACCCCTCCTCGTCCAGCTTAGCAGGTAGAACTTCTCCTCTTCCTCCCCTCTTTCTTTTCCATACTGAAAACTCTTACTGTCGCCACCTATTTCCCATCGATCACCCTCACCTTCTCCACCTCCGGCCAAACTCCGGCGAACCACTCCCATCGCTCCAACACCCCACACGGCTCGCCGACCTGTGCATAACCTCCGCCTCCTCACCCTGATCCTCTTCCGCCCTTCCACTGCCCACCAAACGCCCTCTGCAGACCCACCGAACACACCCACTTCTTCGCCCGCAGTTTGACCTAGGGCGACCTGTTTGCTCCACCACGCCCCCTGCAGACCCTCTGACCACCTTCACCGTGCCACGGCGAAGGTCCCCCGCCTGTCTGATTAGGCCGAGAGGCCGTTCTTCTGTGACCAGGTGACTCGCCCGCCGTCGCCATTACTGAGCAGGCAGAGCTCCTTCACCTGCAGGTGCAGGCACGCCTTCGCCCAGGTTCGACTCCCAGGTTGCGCGTGGCGTCTCCGCGAAGCGTTCCAGGCTCGCAGTTGGGGCGAAGGCCTCGCGTGAAGCCACGATTGCCCGCTGCTCCCTCCGCTGCGGGCGCTCAATTGGGGTGGGACATTTACTCCCACCTCGGAACTTCTCAGAGGCGCGCGGGCGCATAAAGGCAAAAAGTGCCTTATGCTGTTCGCCTCCTGACCACGGGGTGAGATCCCTCTCACCCGACCCGGCCTCGTCCATGATCACGCTCCGCGGACCTGGCCCGACCCGATTAACCCGACCTGCACTCCTCGCCCACCGCCGCACGCCGGTGGGCCTAGACCCGGGCGCGACTCGTACCCGATTACCCGGTTGTTCTGGGAGAGTTGTCCTAAGAGCGAACTCTGAGAGAGAAAGAGACGCGCGGGGGGGAGGAGGGTAGAGTAGGTTTTGTCCTCTGACTTAAACTTTGAGCGTGCAAGCACAGGTGAGGAAGAAGGATTGCGGAAGAAGAAGAACTGAAGCGACACTGTAGCATCTGCGGGTTAAGTCGTCTGATTGGAAAATCAGACGACGTCCTGAAGAGGAGAGAAGACAAAGAAGAAGAAGAAAAGAAGAGAGGAGCAGCCAAGTGAAGAAACAGAAAGCAGAAGAAGAAGAGCACGGGAGGAAGATCTGAAGCAAGAAAAGAAGAAGAAGAAGAACAGGAAAAACAAAAGCCAAAGAGAAGAGAAGACAAAGAGGAAGAAAGAAGAGAAGAAGAAGCCAAACTTTCATCTCTCTCTCTCTCTTTATTTTTGTAATTTTTGTAATAGAACATGTATATCTCTAGAATACGACTTGCTCCCTGAGTTCGACCTCGGGAGAATTGTATTTTCCGAGTAACAAATATTAGCAAATGATGGCAATAACTATCTGTACTACAACGACTTAAGAAAAGCTAGTTGCTGCCACCGTTTCGCCAGGGTGCCCTTCCAATTGCAGCAAGACACGAGGCTCACGTCTTCGATTGAGGACCTGGGACTGTGCCTGAGGCTCTTCCGCGCAGCCTGGGACTTCAACCAGGGACAAGGGGTACCTAGGGCGAGACTGCATGCAAGCTTGAAGCTTGCTCGTCAATGGCGGATGGGGCGTACACCTAAAATCGGTAAAACGGCCTCTCGGCCACATCAGGATGTTCAAGGAGTATTGCCGGAGCACGACGAACGTGATAGGAGTGGTGGCATGGCGTGACAGTGGTCGTGAGTGCGTGGCTAAGTCAAACTGTGTGCGTGCTGGTAGGTGTGTTCGGGGGATGGTTTCAGTTGGTGGCGCGTTCGGTGAAAAGGCGAGAGGTGATCAGTGGGAGGTGGTGAAGCTCAGGGACCAGATGGCAAGGGGTGGAGCTGTCTGTAGTGGTGAAATGGCCTCGCCAGAGTTGGTGGTTGGAGGTGGAGATGGTAAGGGTGGACAGTGGTGTAGAGGGGTCGAAACAACAAATTGACTGAGGGGAATTAAAGGGAAGAGTAAGAGAAACTTATCTACGAGTCTATAGTGAAGGGGAAGGTGCAGAGGTGGTGAGTGGCCGGTGCATCCGTCGCCGGAGATGAAGGTGCCAGGGGGAGAGAACGGGGATAAGGAAGGGGGCTAGAGGGCACCCGTCGGTACGGCGCGGTGCGACGGAAGAAGGTGGAGTTAACCCTACCACTAGTACGGTGGCAGGGTGACGAGAGAGGAGAGGGAATGTCGCCAAAAGCTCTGGCAGTTGGCCGGAGTTGGTGGGAGACGAATAGGAGGGGAGATCTCAGGCCAAACGAAGCTTGAAGGATGTAGCAGAGGGTGTCGCTCCTTAAATAGGTGAGGGCAGGCCGGCAGGTGCGCGAGAGCGGCGGGAAAAGCCTCGTCGGAGGTATGGCAGTCGGATACCCATACCTCTCGCGCATTCGCACAAGAGGTATGGCAGACGACTGGGCATGGGAGCTGGCCCATGGGGTAAGGGACATCGCAAGGAGTCTCCCTTTCAAATCTGGGGTCGGCTCCCCATGCATGTGTGGCGCCATCCTCCACGCAAAGTCACCGGAGGTATGGCCTGCTGCTACGGGTGGCGGAAGGACCGAATTGAAGAAAATGACGAGAAAGTTGAGCGGGTAGTTGCAAGGTTTCAAAAAGCTAAGGGTCAAAAAGTAATTATTGAAGACCATTTTATAACATGGGTCAAGACGACCTTCCCTTAGGTCCAAATTTTGGTATAAACCTAATTTGGACCTAAGGAATCCAATGGTGAAGTTGGATTTTATGTTTGACTACGTTTGACTGGATATTTTGCATAAAAACCCAAATTAGGTCAAAAATTGGGTATGATTCTCAATATATGACAAAATAGGTTGCAACGGCCAAATTGAAGGTTTTAAACCCTAGGAGATATTTTTTCATGAATTTTAGAGGGTTTAGGTGATTTTTATCTTTTCTTAAACTTCATGAATTAAAGTGGGTTTGTTTTAGGGTTACAGAATGTCATTTAATTCCCAAGTTTTGTCATAACCCTTTTCAGACCAAATCATCTCACTTTTTCTCTTATTAGGTTCACTTGACCTATGTCTAGACCCTTATAAATCCCGTTCATGCACTGCAATGGTAAAATTATAGTTTTACCCCTTGTATAATGTTTTATTCTCTGCTGAACAATTCCCTGATTTAGGCCTTCCCTTAGGTTATGTAGGAGCTTTTGTTTAATTTATTAGGTCAAAATGTGCTAGTTAGGGTTCATGATGAGGTTATCATCATACCCCCATACCTAGCTTTTGTTAGGCCCTTAGCAAAATATTAAGGCTTTAACCTCTATTCTAAACCATGAATTCCATTCGCTGATTTTGATAAGTGCTTTATCTTGTCTCTTTGATTAAGTCAGAATGCCAACCATGGGCCTAAAGGTACTCTAGTATCAACCAAAATACAAATCTGTTTAGCTTTAGCCTCGATCCTTAGCAAAGGTTTTTAAAGCCCGCAGGAACTACACTAAGGTTTATTGGACTCCGCGGTTAAAGCACTCGTGCTTGAGACATTTTTAACCTTGGTTCAGTTTGCAGTGCGTCTTGTAAGAGAGAGACAAAGGGTTTATTTTTTTGAAGAGTTTTCTCTTTCTTTTCTTTTTAATTCTAGCTTAGGATTGGCTTCTCAATACGGTCTGTATCGGATTCCTCATTCCCATCATCAATCCTCAAAGGCTCCTGGCAATCGATGCTTCAAGATAGCACCGCCCATGGTAACGCCCGGAACCCTGGTTTTCGAGATTTCGAGATAATCCCGCCCATGGCGTTCCGTGGCCGAATTCATACCCTAGCAATTAACATTTCGTGATAATGCCATCCATGGTATCTGAACCAGCAGGGTGCTTATATGCCCCCAGTAGGATATGTAATTATCCTAAGAGACAAGCACCGAGGAGACGATATGTTGTTACGCATCTTCGAGGGGAATTTTCCACCTCCCCTCTCGGGAACTCGTCCAAATTAACTTGTGTTGATCGGCCGCTCCTAATCTAGGTAACATTTTCAGAACATTAGAAATGCTTCTGTGTGATTTTGATATTTACGCTCGCTAAACCAGACTGTGTGTAAATTGAGGTGCTTAAGTTACCGAGTCCCGTAAATCGAAGGTAAGTTAATGATAAGAACCTCATCATAAACCCTAAATAGCACAATCTAATCCAAATATGTGTGAAAAAGCTTCTACAAAACCCAAAGAGAGGCTTAACTCAAAGAATTCTGAGTTAAAGAATAAAATAAATCATAAGAGGTAAAACTGCATTTTCACCAATGTAGTATGCGAACAGGGTAATTAAGGGTCCAAACACAGGTCAAACAAGCTTAACAATGAGGGAAGTGGGATGATCTGATCTGAAAAGAGTTATAGCAACTTCTAGGAATTAAATGACATTCTGTAACCCTAAAACAAACCCATTTTAATTCATGAGGTTCGAGGTAGGATAAAAATCAACTAAATCCTCTAAAATTTATATAAAAATATACCCTAGGGTTTAGAACCTTCAATTTGGCCTTTGCAACCTATTTTGACCTAAAATGAGAACGATGCTTAATTAATAACTTAATTTGGGTTTTTGTGTAAATTAACCAGTCAAACATGGTCCAACCTAAAATCAAAGTTCACCATTAAAATTCTTAGGTTCAAATTAGTCTGTTATAAAAACTTGAGCCTAGGAAAAGACCATCTTGACCGACTTTACAATTTGGTCCTCTTTATTTATTTTTTGACCCTTATCTTTTGAAACCCTTACATTTAGGCCCCTAACTTCTCATCATCCTTTGCAGAACGGTCCTCCCTGCCACTTCTGCGCAGCACCATGCCTCTGGCGACCTTGCGTGGAGGATGGCGCCGCGCAGGGCAAGGCGGCCATCCTCTAGAACAAACGGGGGGTCCCCTGCAACGTCCTTTGTCGCAGGGACCCGCCTATGCCCTCTACCATCAACCATGCCTCTCGTGTGAACGCACGAAAGGCATGGGTATCCTCTCCGACCATTCTCTGGCGAGGCTGGCACGTCGCCACCTCGGTTCCCTCTCCGCGCCAAGGCCTTTATAAGGAGCGGCAAGGTCTGCCGACTCGTTCAAGCTTCCTCTGGAGGAGAAATACCTCACACTTCGTCTCTTCCTCCTCCGGTCAGAGCGCCCGAAGCTTCCGGCGATCTCCTCCTCCTCCTCATCGCTCTGCTGCCCTACCTGCAGCAGAGTTTACTCTACCCTGTCGTCCGCGCTAGGCTGTACCAGCTGGTGCTCTCAGACTGTCTCCTCGTCGCCGAAACCTTCCTCCTGGGCATCTTCGTCCCCAGCTCTGGCAAGCACGAGCCAGGCACTGCTCTCTCCCCCTTCGATGAGTAAATATGTACAGAGTTTCCTCTCTCTCTCCCTTGTATTTTCCCCCTTCTAATTTGCCATTTCAACCACCTGACCGCCACTATCCACTCCATCTTCTCCATCTCCGGTCGCCTTCTCCGGCGAGGCCATCCCACTTCCAATGACCTCCTCACCCCTCGCCGACCAGCCCAGAGGCTCCCCCTCACTCCACTCAATCGATCCCCCCTCTCCATTCACTGCCAATCACGCCCCATTCACCCCCCGAACAAACCCATCTTCCTACACACAGTCTGACCTAGGGCACCTCCACACGCACCCTCGTGCCTCGCCGACCCCTGCACTGTCTTCGCCGCACTCCGGCGAAGCTTCCCCTGTTTTCTGATGTGGCCGAGAGGCCACCTTTTTGCTTTCAGGTCAGAGCCCCCTCGCCGCCATTACTGAGCTACTGCAGCTCCTTCGCTTGCAGTTCCAGGCGTTCTCCAGCCCAGGCGCACATCCCATTCAGGGCGGATTACTGCTGCGAATACGCCCAGTCTTGCAAATGGGTCGCAAGCTTTGCTGCTGCCCCAATTGGCAGCAGCTTCCTCAGCCGTGGGTGCGAGATTTGGAGGTGGGACTTTAGTCCCACCTCGTAAGTGTGTGGCCGTGCACCCACACTTATATTGAAAAAGTGTATCGAACTTACTGCCTTTGATGCACAAGGGTCAGGTCCCTCTCACCCGCACGCAGCGCGCCACGTGCTCGCTCGCCCTCGCCCGCGCTCCTCGCCCACCCGCGGGTCTGGACCGGATTCGACTACCCGACCACGCACTCCTCGCCCACCACCGCACGCCGGTGGGCCTGGTCCCGGGCGTGCTACCCGAACCCGATTACCCGGCTCTGGGAGAGCAGTCCTAAGAGAGATTCTGAGAAAGAGAGAGACGCGGGGAAGGGGTAGGGGTCGATTTTGCACTGACCATTGTGTGTATGTGCAGGGAAGAAAGAAAGAAGAAGAAGCAAGCTAAGGAAGAAGAGAGGAGGAGCGGTCGAAGCCTTAGCCGCACTGAGGGCCTGAAGAAGAAAGGAAGGAGAGGAGCTGAAGAAGAAGAGAAGAAGCTGCACTGTAGCAAACCCACAGTTAAGTCGTCTGAGAATCAAGTCAGACGACGGAAGGACAGCGGCCAGAGTGGAAAGAAGAGGAAAAGAAAAGAAGTAGAAGCAGAAGCGGAGAAGAAGAAGAAAGGAGAAAGAAGAAAGAATACACAGCCGCAAGAAAAAGAGAAGAAAAGAAAGAAGGAAGCAGAGAAGAGAAAGAAGAAAAGAACAAGGCAGGAAGACTCTGCAGCTAAAAGAAAGAAGGAAAAAGAGAGAAGAAAGAAGAAGAAGATCACCACAGCTGCAGGCTAAAGAAGAAAGAAGAAGGTAGGAAGAAAAGAAGAAAGAAGAAGAAGAGGAACGACCAAGAAGAAGAAAAGAGAGAAAAAGAAGAGAGAAGAAGAAGAAGCCAACAAAACTCTATCTCTCTCTTATTATTTTTGTAAGAAAATTGTGAATATTTATGCTTCCAGAATTCTAGTTGCTCCCTGAGTTCGACCTCGGGAAAACTTTTTATTCCGAGTAAAAATTTGTAGTAATCTGGTAACAGTTTTGTCATATACTACAACGATTGTAAACCACAAACATAAAGACGAAAACCAGCGAGCTAGCAGTTAACGAGGCCAAATACTCCCTAAGCCTTAGACCTAATACTTTAGCTTTTCATTTTCCTCAACCTCTTTAAGAATATCTAGATCTTAACAGGTACTAAGAGTCTAGCCAAGAAGGCCTAAGATTAGCGTTCTTACTAATCTTTTTGTGTTTCTATAGCACTTTCACTTTACTTTTCTTTAATGTGGTCTAGAACTTTCCAGGTCAAATTCCTACAAAAGCAGGATCCATCTGATGAGCCTGGGTTTTGCGTCCTTTTTGGCCAACAGGTGCTGGATGGCTGAATGGTCGGTGTAGATAGTCACGTGGGATCCCAGCAAGTATGATCGGAATTTTTCCAGTCCAAAGACTACAGCGAGCAACTCTTTTTCTGTGACCGTATAATTACGTTGGGCCTCGTCCAACGTTTTGCTCGCGTAGTAGATCACCACGGGCTTCTTGTCTTGCCTTTGTCCCAGGACAGCGCCTATGGCAAAATCTGATGCGTCACACATAATCTTAAAATCCTAGGACCAGTCTGGGGTTGAAGTACAGGTGCGGTGGAGACTAAGTCCTGGAGGGTATGATAAGCCTGGATGCAATCAGGAGACATGTGGAAAGTGGCGTAGTTGGCTAGAAGGTCGGTCAAGGGTTTGGAAAGTTTGGAAAAGTCTTTGATGAACCTTCGGTAGAAGCCAACATGTCTTAGGAAAGAGCGAATCTGCCGAACCGAACTAGGTGGAGGAAGTTTGGAAATTAAATCAACCTTAGCTTGATCTACCTCGATGCCCCTATGCGAAACGATGTGTCCGAGGACAATTCCTTCTTGAACCATAAAATGTCTCTTTTCCCAACTTAACCCAAGTTAACCTCGATACATCATTTCAGGATTTTCTCCAAGTTGCTCAAACAATGGTCGAATGAATTCCCGAATACAGAGAAATCATCCATAAAGACCTCCAAGTATTCACCCACCATTTCTAAAAAAATGGCTAGCATGCAACCCTGGAAGGTCGCAGGTGCGTTGCATAACCCGAACGGCATTCGACGGAATGCAAACGTGCCATACGGGCAAGTGAATGTGGTCTTTTCCTGATCTTCCGGAGCAATTGCGACTTGGTTATATCCTGAATATCCATCCAAGAAGCAAAAATACTTCTGCCCTGCCAATCTTTCAAGGATTTGGTCAATGAATGGCAAGGGGAAGTGGTCCTTCTTAGTGGCTTCATTAAGCTTCCTATAATCAATACACACCCGCCATGCGGTGGTGGTGCGGGTGGGGATGGATTCGCCATGATCATTAGTGACAACGGTGAGCCCAGCCTTCTTTGGAACCACTTGAGTGGGGCTCACCCAGGGGCTATCAGAGATAGGGTAGATGATGTCGGCGTCGAGCCACTTGATAATTTCTTTTTTAACGACCTCCCGCATGTTAGGGTTTAACCGTCTCTGCATCTGGCGGGAAGGTCGGGCCCCGTCTTCTAGGTAAATCTTGTGGGTGCAATAGGTGGGCTAATTCCTCTTAGATCCGAGATGGTCCAACCAATGGCGGCCCGATGTTCTGAAAGAGTTGCAGTCAATCTTAGTTCCTGATCCTTGGTTAGATGGGAATTAATAATCACTGGGAAGGTCTGGTCAGGTCCCAAGAAGACGTACTTGAGATTCTCGGGCAATGGTTTAAGTTCAGGTGCGGGTGGGACCACAGTCGATGGGAATGGAAAGGGCGGTAGTTGATCAACATCGATCTCTTCAAATGGTGTCATGTGATGATACTCAACCTTACAGAGGTCCACGGGTAATGATGGTGACAGGTCAGAACTACGGGTTTGGTGGTCTGAGACAGAACTGAGGGTAAGGCATTCCTCGATTAAAGTTTCCACGGGATCATGTTCCTCAATGTAATCGCAATCAAAAGACATTGTCGCCCGGAAGATATCCAATTGCATTTTCCTGTCTCCGAAGGCGATTTCCATACATCCCGTGCCGCAGTCGATATTTGCTTTAGCCGTAGCTAAGAAAGGTCTGCCTAAGATTATGGGTGCATTCTGTAATTTTTCAGGGACCTCCATGTCGAGAACCAAAAGGTCGACTGGGAAATAGAAGTCCTTGACCCGTACAATTACGTCCTCGACAACCCCCTTCGGGGTTTTCACTGATCTATTTGCCAGCTCCCCAAAACCAAATTGGTGGTACAGGGTTGTTGGAATTAGATTGATAGAAGCACCTAGGTCCAGGAGCGCTCTATCAAATGTCATGTCCTCGATATTGCAGGAAATCAGGGGCGCTTCTGGGTCAGTTCGTTTGAGTGGAAGGTTGATTGATATCATGGAACTCGCTTGTTCAGAGAGTATAACCTTCCTAGGTGCTTGAGGTCTCGGCTTACGCTTGGGTGTACAGGCATCCTTTAAGAACTTGGCGTAAGCGGGGATGTGTTTGACGGCTTCTAGGAGCGGAATATTAATCTGTACTTGCTTAAAAATCTCCAATAGCTCCTCAGTTTCCACAGCATTCTTCTTTTTCTTAATTGCTTCCAAGGCCTCAGGGTAGGGTGTCTGAATGTGGACTGGTTCCATGTTTGGGTCCATGGTTGGTGCCTCTTCTGAGTCGGGTATTTCAACAGGTAAAGTCTCAGGGAGAGTCGGCCATTTGGGATCCTGGGTTTTGGTGCCGCTTCTCAAGGTCACAGCATTTGCAGAGGCAATGGGGCCATGAGCTGATCCTTGAGAAGACGAGGATGAAGAAGCGCCAAACCCAGGAGATGTTTGTGGGGCTGGCTGGATCATGTGAGCCTGTCCGGGATTGCCTTGGAACCCTTGCGAATTGGGGCCTCTGTTAATTATGTTTCGCGGGTTCGGTTGTGGTTGGGAAGGTAGAGATCCTTGCTGTTTACAGTCCAAGAGTTGGCTTAACTGTCCCTTTACCAAGGCCATTTCTTCCTGATGTTTCTGGTTCATGTTAGCCATCATCTTTATTAAGGTATCCATTTGATTTTGTGGGGGAGGGGCCGCCCTATTCTGGTTATATTGGGGTTTAACTGGTGGTCCTTGCTGATAGGGGGGCAAGTGTGGTAGCTGGTTTGGCCTGGGCTGGTTTTGGAATTGTGGTGGTTTCTGGTTTGTCCAACCAAAGTTGGGGTGATTACACCAGCCGGTGTTGTAAGTGTTGGAGAAAGGGTCAGGTTTCGCATAACCTTGGACGGCGTGCACATCTTCTAAGATAGCCGATGTTGATGAAGAGGGAAGGGAGTAATCAAGGGTCGAGGGAGCAAAGGTCCCTCCCTGGAACGTGGTCGGGGGTTGTTCCAGGTTCAGTTGGGTGAAGGGCTGGACCAGGTCAACATTATGTGCTCCCTTTGCTAGGGAGAAAGTCTGCAAGGGGTTCCTGGTCTGATTCAGTAGCTCATCAATCTTTTTGTCCACCAATTCCACTCGATCCAACTTTTTGGCAATGATGTCCATGTCAACCAGTCCAGAATTTGCTTGCACCTCATAAATCCCGCCACGGGGTTGACTGGACCTGTTAAACTGGTTCATGGAGGCATTGTTGAGAGAATTCTCGCTCATAGACTCAAAGAGCTCAAACGCGCTCTCCTCATCTTTGTTTAGGAAGTTTCCCCCGCACGAGGCATCGACGAAGTTCCGTAGGTTGCTGTACTGACCGTGGTAAAAGATCTGGGCCAATTGCCACCTTGGGACTTCGTGGTGTGGGCATTTCCTCATAAGTTCATTAAATCTTTCCCATGCCTCATGAAATTGTTCCCCACCCTGGAGTGTGAAGGTAGTGATAGCTCTTCTGAGGGCATTGGTCTTTCCTATGGGGAAGAATTTCTTTAAAAATGCATGCCTCAGTTCTTCCCAGGTGGTGATGATTCTACCTAGGGTTCTAAGCCAATGAGAAGCCTTGTCTCTTAATGAGAAAGGGAACATCTTGATTAGAACAATGTCAAGGCTAATGTTCCTAGGTTTCACTATTCGTGCTATGCAGTCGAGATCCTCTAGGTGTTGAAAGGGGTCCTCATTTGAGCTTCCATGAAAGTGGCTCTGGATCAAACTTAAGATGTTCGGTTTCAACTCAAAATCATCTCCCCCCTCGGGGATCCTAAGGTGTGGCTCGACTCTAATAGCAGAGGGATTATAGAAATCACGGAGAGGTCTTGGCTGGTCCTGAAATGGCTGTAAATCAAGTGGTGGTTGTCCTGGTATGTCGTGGAAAGGTGGTGGTTGTTCTTGTGGGTTTTGTAACCGTTGTATGGCTTGCATGATGGTGTGGATTTGTTGTTGCTGAAGCCGATGGTTAGCATTGATTTGAGCCTGGATGATAGCCATAGCATCTGGTGGGGGTTGATCTTCAGCCTCATCTACCCTAGGTTCAGCCATGTTTTCAACAGAATTACATCGCCTAGATTCCTGCCCCAAAACACACAATTCGGGATGCAGTGAGCGCCTCCCGTGCATACACTAGAGAAGAACAGGAGGGGATGCGGAGGGCGACAGATGCGAGAAATGTGCTTCAATCAAGCACTCAAGCCTAATCCTTATGGTGTATTCCTTAAGAGACCTAGAAATCTCACAAAGGGTGATTAAGTCCGTAAGCACTGGACTCCCCTTCCCAAGGCTAATCTGGCCAGGTTGATTACGAGGGGATTGCAGGGAAGGTTCTTCCTTTGACTTGCGCCTCCAGTTCCATAGACCTCGCCTTTTGAGACTTAACTCAGTCCTGCCTAGGGCACGTCTACTCAGTTTTAGAGGGTTAGGATAGTGCTTGTGCTTAAGGTGATGTGATGAGGTGTTGATTGGGGTGGTGCCTCTTAATTTTCCACTTTCAAAGTGTGTGCTTCTAGCAAAACATGGTTTTCAAGCAAGGATTTGTTAAGATGTGGTCTCTTTTAGTGTTTCATCCTTACTTTAGTACATTTTTAGGATTGACGTGTCTTAATGTTTTCAAACAAGTTTTAGTGGGCACGTCAAGTTCTGCACACAACTTGGTGAAAGTAGATTTCCTTTTCTTTTGTAGAGGCTCTAAAACCCTAGTGTACTCATCCTGATAATCATGCAGCTTCTATTAGATGAGTCAGTTTTAGGGTTGAGTGGTGCGGCCCAGGTCAATTCACGCTGGCTTCGCAAACACCACTCAAGAAAAAGAAAAGAACACTACAAGAATTCGTTCAGAATGTTAGAGTGTACATTTTTTTGTGGGGTGATGTGTTATGGATGTGGGTCAAGCAATCATACACCACGCCAATTTTTTTCAGTTTTTACAATTTTTTTAGCTTTTCCACCCAAGCAAACAATGAGAGAGAGATTGCTCACTATCGGTCCTCGAGGTGCCTACTCCCTTGCTACCGTCGTGGAATGCGTCGCTTCGCCGTCCATGCGCCGAATTCCTACAGCCATCAAGTAAAAAGGAGAATAGGGCATTAGACGATGTGAGAGTGAATGTGGAATGGAGGTGATAAAACAAATCCGTTGCCTCCCCGGCAACAGCGCCAAAAACTGACGTGCCGTAGTGCGTGTGTGTTAAGAGGTGTCGTTATAGTCGCACTTGATACGTCTGTTTAAAAGAAGTAAACGGAGGTGAGTCCGAGTGTCGGTCTCAGGGAGGCGTGGAAAACGGATTTTGTTTATCAGTTGTTGTCACGAAAAAGGCGGAGTTTTGCTTGCGAAAGAGACGGTTTTGAAAAGCGAGAGCGAGAGAGAGTTTAGGGTTAAAAAGCTCTTAGTTTTGATCATGCACTTTAAACAGAAATTAAAATGGCGATTGAACAGAAAATAATTTCATTAAACATGCATTCATAGTTCATGGTTTACAACATTAAATACATGCTTCAACAAAAGTAAATGAAAGCTTAAAAGAGAGAGAGAGAGAGGTAGAGAGAGAGTGGAGAGCGACGAGGCAGCCACGGCGGTGGAGGAGGCTCCGTCGGCAGCTCGTCGTCTCCGGCGATTACAAGAGTGCCTAAAACTAGCTAGGAGAGGAGTGGAGTAGTTGCAAGTGGGAGAGTATATCTTGAATGGTGGTAGGAGGGGGTCTAAATAGAGTTAAGGGCTTCCTAAAAGAAGAAGGAGCTTTAGCGACATCCAGAGCGTCGCTAAAACCGCTTCCAAAAGCGTCGGTGTAGCCCTCTCGCCGTCAGTCAGCCGCCCGCCTCGTTCTTCCTCTTCGCGCGATCCGTGGCCGCTGAACGAGAGCCGTCCGATCGAAGATCGGACGGCTGAGAGCCTTCTGCGCCCGTGCTAAGATCGCGCCTTGGGCGCGCGTGTGCGCGCGCGTTTCAGCCCGAAGTGCGCGCGCGCGTGGGAGCTCGAACGCTGCGGTCGTGTCGCGTGGCGAGATCGTGGCTGCCCACTGCTGATCGGGCGGCCCAATTTTTCCGCGCCCTTCACCCGCCTTCAAATCCCGCTCCTCGCGACTCGAATGCGTGTCGCGGCGACCGCGGGCGAGGGCACAGAACTCAGCCGTTCGATCAAAGATCAACGGCCGAGATTCGTCTTTGGCCGGCTTGAGGGTGTGCGAGCGGTGGGGGCGGGGTGACGTGGCGCTCTCTGGGCCGTTGATCTCCAAATCAATGATCAGAATTTCTCGGGCCCATTGTGGGAGCTCCAGATGTCGGATTTGGTCGATCTTGAGTCCGTTGGACTCCGTTCGTCGTTCTGAATCCATCCGTGCGGTCCGATTGCTCATCTGAGGCCTGCTTTGACAAATGCTTTACAAAAATTGCCTTTAATATAGTTTATAAGCAATCTTGGTACTTGATGCATGCAATGCTCCTATTCTACTTATGTTGTGCCTTTTATTCTAAAGATGGGCCATATTCAACCTAATTACTACCCCCTTGTGTGGTGTCATCAGTCAGGTCCCTCACCCATGCATGCAACGCGACACGCGCTCGCACCCGCCCTCGCCCGCGCTCACGCCCCGCGGGCCTGGGCCGAACCTGACTACCTAACCAAGCACTCCTCGCCCACCACCGCACGCCGGTTGGCCTGGTCCCGGGCGCATTACCCGACCCGTATACCCTCGAATGCTCTTGGAGCGAGCCTTTGAGAGAGAAATAGAGAGAGAGAGAGACGTGGGAGGGGTAGGGGTAGGTTTTGCACTGATAGTTGTGTGTGCGCGCAGGGAAGAAGGGAAAAGAAGGAAGAAGCTGGCGAAGGAAGAAGAAAGGAAGGAAAGGAGTTGAAGGAAAAGAAAAGGAGCCGCACTGTAGCAAACGCACAGTTAAGCCGTCTGAGCGCCGAGTCAGACGTCGGAGGGTAAGCGGCCAGAGCAGAAAGAAGAAGGCAGGCCGAAGAAGAAAAAAAAGAAGAAAGAAGACGCAGAGAAGAAGAAAAGAAAGAAGAGAAAGCAAAGAAAAAGAAGAAAGAAGTCGTAGAGAAGAAGAAGAAGAAGACAGGAAGAAGAAAGAAGAAGAAAGAAGAAAGCAAGGAAGAAGAAGAAAAGAAAATCAGAGAGGAAGAAAGGAGAAAGAGAAAGAGGAACCATAGAAGCAGAGAAGAAGAAAAGAAGAAGAAGAAAGAAGAGAGTCGAAGCCAATCACCCCTTCTTTTCTCTCTCTCTTATTTTTTGTAAAACCTTATACATTGTGAACTTATATGCTTCTAGAATTATAGTTTGCTCCCTGAGTTCGACCTCGGGAAACTTGTCATTCCGAGTAATAAATTGTATTAAACTGGTAACTGTTTTGTTATATACCACAACGACTGTAACAACTATATAGACAAAAACAGACGACCAGCAGATACCCATACCTCTCGCGCGTTCGCACGAGAATTATGGCGGACGACAGGGCATGGGAGCCGACCCATGCAGTAGGGGACATTGCAGGGAGTCTCCCTTTCAAATCTGGGGTTGGCTCCCCATGCATGAGTGGCGCCATCCTCAGCGCAAAGTCGCCGGAGGAATGGCCTACTGCTGCGGGTAGCTGAAGGACTGGATTGAAGAAAATGATGGGAAAGTTGAGGGGGTAGTTGCAAGGTTTCAAAAAGTTAAGGGTCAAAAAGTAATTATTGAGGACCATTTTGTAAAATGGGTCAAGACGACCTTCCCTTAGGTCCAAATTTTAGTATAAACCTAATTTAGACCTAAAGAATCCAATGGTGAAGTTGGATTTTAGGTTTGACCATGTTTGATCAAACATTTTACACAAAAACCTAAATTAGGTCAAAAATTATGTATGGTTCTCAATCTATGTCAAAATAGGTTCTAACGATCAAATTGATGGTTTTCAATCCTAGGGGATATTTTTTTATGAATTTTAGAGGGTTTAGTTGATTTTTATCTTGCCTAAAACTTCATGAATTAAAGTGGATTTGTTTTAGGGTTAAAGATTGTCATTTAATTCCCAAGTTTTGTCATAACCCTTTTCAGACCAAATCATCCCACTTTTTCTCTTATTAGGTTCACTTGACCTATGTCTAGACCCCTAGAAATCCCGTTCATGAATTAAAATGGTAAAATTATAGTTTTACCCCTCGTATAATGTTTTATTCTCTGCTCAACAATTCCCTAATTTAGGCCTACCCTTAGGTTGTGTAGGAGCTTTTGTTTAATTTATTAGGTCAAAATGTGCATGTTAGGGTTTATGATGAGGTTCTCATCAGTCCTACACCCGATCTACCACCTCGAGGTCACGGTCGCAACGTAGCAGTGACTACGGCATGCGCGATAAGCGTACGGGTAGCTACCCTGCACTGGCACGCGGTCAGTCGTTTTCGCTAGCGGGTACACCCAAAAGTACAACACGGAACATCATAGGGCCTTGCCATCTTAGAGCAAGGGTCTCGCCCCTTAGAACTGAATAGGGGTCTCATACCTCCACAGTCCGCGTACCCTCATCTGATTATCCCAGATTGCCCAATAGGCCTAACAAGAGTTAGTATAGGGTGGCTAGTTCTAACCCCAAGCCCCGTGGGGCGGCTAGCTCCCTCTCTACACTAAGTAGCTCACCTCGGTACCATATACGTGAGGGCCGAGCAGGAGTCGGTGTAGAGTGACTAGGCACAACCTTGGGTCTTAACCTAAAGGGCGACTAGCTCCCCTATACACTAAAGGGACAGTCGCTTTCCTTAGTACCGTGTACACAAGGGCTAGCTCACTTCCCGTCTACATACGAGATTATTTCTATATACAGGAGTTCTCCTATTTCCCCGTAGGTTTCATGCACTGTATTCATTTCATTTCGTTTCTCAATATTCATATCTCATTGTTCACATCCCGATTTTCATTTATATAACAAGCAGCCTGTGTTTTAATAACTGTAAAAGCATCGCATTAAGTATCTATACACTTGCTAGCAATTAGGGTTTAACATGCATATCAATGTAAACAATGTAGCTAAAGTCACGTTCATACATTTCTGCCCTAGGGTTCATTCCACATCCTAGAGTTCAATCAAATTATTCTAAGCATGCACTTTACTTATTTAAATCTTAGCATTAAAGTAAACCACTCTGCCGAGATACATGGGAGGAATGGGGGCTAGAACTGCAAATCATGTCGTCTCTGTGGGTCCCAAACATGCTACAGGTTGGAGACCTATACCAATGACTAAATCACATCAGATGAGTTCAAAACAATGTACAAGTACCACTACCACGCAGAGAAACTCAAGCGGAAAACAATAGTATTCTGTTTACGTAAATCTGACTCGGTATGGGTCCCGAACTGGCAAAAAACGTGCATACTGACTAAAATCAAATGTCTGGGAGTAGGCCTAGTCATCTTAAACGACGTCAGAAACTCACCTTGTGTTCATGTGTTGTTGACGAACGTATGGAACTCCTTACAGCTGTCATGGGGTTTTTTCAGATGTTTGTGAGTGCGTCCAGACGTCTGATCCAACGTCTGCAGAGTCGTCCATACATCCTAAAGCACCTCAAAGAGCATGCTTACGCGCCTTTCCATGGCCTGTACATGCGCATGTGTTAAGACCCGTGCTGTTTAAGCCCTTTAAGATGTCTAGACCTTTAGGTCAGACGTCTTGTAAGACGTCTGGCCTGAGGGTCAGACATCTGGACTCATTCCCAGATGTCTGAAAATCAAAAATTTTTAGTACGAGCTCGCATCTCCGAGCGTGCTGCACGCAGACAGTACCCTCTCGTTTTCCTCCTTCTTCTCTCTCTTTCCGCCCCCAGCAAAACCCTAAACCCACACCCTTATAAAGCCAGGTCCTCTCTCGTTCCCCCCACTTCTCAAGCCACCTTCCTTCTTCCCTCCAACGAGAGCGGCAGAGCGAGCGAGAGCGCGGGGGTGGCGTGAGGAGGAGAGTGAAAGTTCGTCCCTACCAGGAGGGGTGACGTAATAAAATTGCGGAAATAAAAATATAAAGCAATCTCACAAAAATAAGCAATCGCACAATGTACACAAAGATTTTTAGGTGGAAACCCAAACCGGGTGAAAACCACCACCTAACCCTCTCGAGTTAGGATTTTCCGATCAACCTAGTTGATCAAATCCACTAACCGAATCACTTTGAACGAGGGTGATTCAACCTCAATACAACCACGCTACAAGTACGAGGGTAGCGTTCCTCAACCCCTTCTCTCCACGAGAAGGATTTTGTCCCACGAAGGAGACGGGAATTCGCAAAGCGAATACCCAACCAAAATACAAAGATAAAATAAAACAACAGTCCTATAGAGCCAACAAAATTAAACCTAGCTTCTATAGGAAATAGGAAACTCCCCTTTGCAAGGAGTGCGTCGACGATGACGCGGTGCGTGTGCCACGCGATGGCGCTACGTCGCTCTCGTTATCAACGCCGGGAGAGCGGGTGCGCAACGGGAATGATGCTCTCAAGATGATGGAGCTTGAGCTTAGAGAGCAAGTGCTTCTTGGACACAAGAGAGTGGAAATACTTGATCTTAGTGTATCTTGGTCTCTCTAGGTGTATATCTTGTGTGTCTAAGTGTATCCAAGTGTTTTTCTAAGTGTATATCTTGTGTATATGTGTTACAAAGGTTCCCCTCCATTTATAGAGGCCTTAGGAAGGCTTTGGAAGGCTTGGAAAAGCTTCCATAGCCGTTGGGTGCAAAGCCCAAGAGAATCAGGCCGAAATCAGGACAATGATTGCATTTGACAGGGTTATCATACGTCTAACTCTGGCATCAGACGTCTGGAAGGCCACTTTAAGACGTCTGATTTCAAGGTCAGACGTCTGATTCTATGCGGGTTTCTCCCTGACTTGAATCAGATCTAAACAGGGTTTTTGTGCAAGTCCATCAGACGACATACAGGACGTCTGGTACTATGTCTGGACGTCTGGAAACCTACTTTTACTGTGGGAATTGATTTCCAAACGTTGCAACGGCTAGAAAATCTCTGAGAAGAGATTTTGGGTCAGCCGAGGCAAAACGGTCATTTATCAGACGTCTGGTAAGTCCTATGGACGTCTGATAAGGCTCTAACGGTCATAATCTTGAGTGTTTTATAAGCCAGCCAACGGTCCACTAATTGGACGTCTGGCAAAGTCATCAGACGTCTTCTAAGACGTCTGGTCTAAGGTCTGGACGTCTGAATTCATCAAACAGAACTAACTATGTCCAGCCTAACAGTTATCAGACGTCTGAAACAACAGTCAGACGTCTTAAAATTCTTTATCAGACGTCTGATTTTGGGATTAGACGTCTGGAAGTGCTGTTTGAACCCTATATTGGTTTTCTAAGTATTCTACAGAAAACCTAAGTATCCTAGGGTTGTGCAGGTGTTCCTGGGACTACTTTTGGGGTACTTTGAGGCTCTTTAACATAATGTTCTAAGGAATCAAAAAGAGCAAGAAAATAAACACAAGAGATACATGAAAGGATAAAAAAGAATCTATCCTATTCTTCTTGTCTTCCATCTCCAATCTTTCGCTCCACGCGATCCTCCTGTGTTTTCCGTCAAGCTCCTCCAATCCGTCCTGGATGCGAGCTTGAACTCCGTCTAAACACGTCCACATTTGCAATTGACCTGAAATCTAGGACTCAAATTGCAAATGTTAAATAACACGTGTTTTGTTATCATCAAAACAAATGATCGTGGTGCTCTAGCACCAACAGAGAGGAGCAGCGTGAGGAGAGGAGTTGAGCTTGCGAGCTCGCATGGGAGCTCGCCGGTGAGCGCACGACCGAAGCGGCGCTTGAGCGAGACGGGGGAGTGCGTCGGGGAGGTCCTCCCTGACACTGCTCTAGGAGAGAGGACGCGGCGCGGCCACATGCGGCGCGAGAGGGTGGAAGCAGGTTCTGGTTCTGGGTTTCTCCCAGAATCAGACGTCTGCGGAGACGTCTAAATGACGTAGGCGACGTCTGGAGGAGGTTCCAGACGTCTGAGGAGGAAGTCTCACGAAGGTACGTCTTCTTTGCGAATACTGCCATGCAGGCCGCTCCGTCGAGACCCTGTTGCATGCCTTTTTAAGGAGATTTGGTGGATTTCATGTAGGATTTGCTTCAGGAAGGTGCGGAACATGCCCTCCCACGCATTTCAGACATCTGGACGACATACCAAATGATGGGAAGTGCTTCTAAATGTCCGGAGAGGTAGTCGGACATCTGGAACTGGGTCCAGACGGTTCAGAGGAGTTCCTGGACGTTTGAGGGTTGGCATAGAGGCTTAGGTACGTTACTGGAAGCTTTTAAGACATCTGGAACACCTTCCAGACATCTGATTTGAGTTAGAAACACTGTTTTTAACCCGTTTTAGGTCTGTTTGAGGTCTGTTTCCGCAATTAGGATATCGATGTTTTTCGTATGAATTCCTCTACTTGTTAAAAGACTTTCTATATTGTTTTGAGTGTTCTCTTGTGATTGATCCTTGTGATAGGAATTCGTTCCATCGCGGGTTCGGGGTTTGCTGAGGCACGTGAGCCTACCGTTCAAGCCCCCACTACTCCTGGGTTTACTGGTAGAGTGGCTTACCCTTAATTTCATTAAAACCTAAATGCATGTGTGAGATGAATGATTAGAACCTATGGTGTGACATGAATCCTAGGGCTAAAAATACTGAAATGTCTGTATTGAATGAATGAATTGCAGTCTTGAACGAGTAGATGGAATGATACCAATTGCCTGTAAATGAATAATAGTTTCCTGCGAATTATGTAGTACTTATGCTTGTTAACTATTGTATGTAACTTTCCTATCGCACACGTGAAATGATATAATAAGAGCTGCATGTATATAATTTGGAAATGAAAATGTGAATGTTGGGAACACGAGCTACTTGTAAATAACCTGAATATGGAAATGTGAACTGCAGAATTACAAGTTGCATGGGTATAACTTGAGAATGGAAATAGAAATGATGAGACCTGGTATGGAATGGCATGAGGAATATGAGAATAAACCCTACGGGAAATTAGGAGTAGAGCTCTTGGAAATAAATGGAATGGATCTAGAAATGTGTTGGGAAGTGTGCTGGCCCTTGAGTACGTGGTGCCAAGGGGAGCGCATGTTACCTCTTAGTGTAGAGGGGTGCTTGCCGCCTTCGGGTTGAGACGTGGGGTGGGTTTGGCCACTTTGCACCGACTCGGTGGCCCTCGTGTACACTATACCGAGGAGAGTTACTACTGTAGGGAGAGAGCAAGCCACCCCACGGAGCTCGGGGTTTAGCTAGCTGCCCTACACCAACTTGTAAGGCCCACTGGTCAAATCAAGGTAGTCAGGCTTGGGTGCGCGGATTGTGGAGGGGCGAGACCCCTATTTGGTTACTGAGAGGGGCTAGACCCCTGTTATTGAGAGGGCTAGGCCCTAAACTGGTTCCGTGCTGTGCTTTGGGTGCACCCGCTAACGGAAACGATTGGCTGTGAGCCAGTACGGGATAGCTACCCGTACGCTTATCACGCGTGCCGTAGTCACCGTTACGTCTGTCCGTGACCTTAGGTTGGTTGACTGGGTGTAGGACCACCACGGGGGACTCTCCTGGCCAGGAGAGCCCCACGTGCAACTTCTACTCTTCAGAAAAGACTGCAATCAAGATCGTTCCCATGAGGAACATTTGAGATCAAGAAAGAGACCTGATAAATAAACCAAGTGGTAAAAGAAAGAATAATTAGTTAAAGAAAGAAAGAAATTGAAAAACAACAGCTACCTATCTACCTTTACTACTTTAGTTAGTTGGTTGCCACTCTACTCAGCGTACGCTGACGTTTTGTACTCATAACCCCTTTTTAGGACCAGGTGTTGAGCAGCCAGAGCCTACGACTGCAAAGGGTGCTGGGCCCAGTAGTTATAGCTTCTTGTTGTATTCCTTTTCTGTTGTAGTGAGTAGTTTCTTGCACCTCTGTACTCTTACATTCTGTATTTTATATTCCCGTACCTGGTTACTTTTCTACTATTGTGGTGGTGTGTATTGTAGTAGTTTTAATTCTTTACTGTTGTACTTTTGTTACTGTTAGTTGCTTAGCATAGTGAATGTGGTTTACTTTCCTTCTTTTTGGTTACTTTCTCGTTGGACGACTAGGTCTTGGGATCAGTCGAGTCGGTCCGGTCTCGTGTCCTATAGGAATTCGGAAATCAGGTCGTAATAGCATGTGTTCCCAGGTTTAAAACAACGACAGCGCAACGTTAACGTACTTCATGTACATGCATGTAGAAGTGTACAATACTCATACCTTGACACTCCGTGTGTTTTCAGACGTTCGGCTTTAGCTCCGGACATCCCATTGCTGCTCTAGACGTCTGGTAGGTGCTCCAAGTGTTTTATATTGGAAAATCCAGTACGCAGAACTCCCTCGCGGCGTTTGTCTTCTCACGAGCTTCTCCCGCAGAGCCTGCAGTAGCTGTTGCAGCAGCTACAGGAGGATGCAGATCCTCCTCCTGCGGCCTCCTCTCCTCTCGCATGAGCTCCCTCGACTCCCACGGCAACAACTTCGGCCACGGCTCCTCCCCTCGCACCTCCGAGCTCTTACTGCTGCAAACGCAGCAAGGGCAGCTCCCTTGCTCGAGCTCCCCCAAGCTCTCTCCTCTTTCCCACACTCTCCCCTTCCTCGCTCACACTCTCTCCCTCTCTCCCTCTCCTTTGCTCGCGAGCTCCTCTCCTCCACTCGTGACTGCATGGGAAAGGGAGGAGTGGATGCTAAGGGATGAAGGTGGAGAATGTGGTGATGTAGAGGGAGGGGGCGGGGGGGTTGGGTTTAAATAGAAGTAGGTTTAGGGTTTTGGTGAGGAAGGAGAGGTGTGCGTGCGTGAGTGTGTACGTGGGTATGTGAGTGGGAAGAGAGAGATGGAGGGAAAAATTGTGTGATACCCCCTTGAAATTCCCTCTTTCCCCGTAAACCGCACACACCTAAACCCAAGGGACTTATAATTTCGCTCACGCCCCTAACTTTCCAGAAAAACACCGAACGGTCATTTCAATTTTGCACAGGTGTAAAATCATTTTACACCAGTGATAAATTATTTAGGGTTTACGGTTTCGATTTTAGGTTGATGGAAAGTAGTTTCACGTATGACAAGTGATTTGTCCCTTAAACCCTAAGTTGAAAAATCACTTTTCAAGGAAAAAATTACTTGTCATAGGTGAAGAAACACTTAGAATTCAATTTTGCACCGGTGTAATCTTACTTTACACCTCAACATTTGCTTTTCCCAACTCATGTCCATGTAAAAAATGGTTCTTACCAGTTTGTTGGCTTCCCTATTGGTGCGCTACGGGTAGCATCAAATATAGCTATCATATTTTGTCATCCTTTTCTCCTCAAGGTCGACAACCACAAATGTCCAATGAGTAGCATCCTTAGTTTTAACTGGTACTATTATGTTTCTATAATGACTTAAAGATGCAGTGGCTCTATCAAAGTATCCATCTATTTTATCATTGTTATTGTATCCTATATAAACAAAAAATTTGTGTATAAGGATTCTCGAAAATCCCCATTCTTTTTCTATTTCCTCTTTGATGATTTGTACAACGGCATCTATTATATGCAATTTTGTAACATGTTAGTAAGATAAATTATCACAAGTGTATATAAATCCGATGTGCTTTTAGCTTTCATGGCTTTCAGTGAATCCACACATTTGTAACACTTCTTGCATATGTGTACTCTTTCAACAAAATATCTCCCTTTTCTTCATAAATTTTGATGTTTTGTCTTTCTTTGCTCTGTTAATCTTGTAAGAAATGTTCCTTTTGATTTATTAACACACTTGAAGAGAGATAGATCCAAATTTTTTATTCTCCTGAGTACAACTCTCTTTGTTGGTTTTTTTTACTCTTCTTCCCTTAGATCTTCTTTTTGGTCCTCCTTGTTTCCAAACATTTTCTTCTTTTTGTTTTGGATAAAAAAAAAGGATCCGGTAATAACCTATATTTGCACCGATGATACGTAAATAGAACCTCGATTTACTGGTGTTGTTGCTTCTCTCCATGCCATGTTGCTGCTACTGCCCATCTCCTCTATGTTGCTGTTGCTGCCCGTCTCCACCATCCTACTGTTGCTGTTGTACGATTTCATGTTGCTCCTTGCCCTCGATTGTTTGCTGTTGCTTTTGTTTGTCACATCTCTTCTCTGGGCTCTCAAGCCCCTCCATTCCATCATTTTGCAGCTACTGTTGCTCATCTTTGTGTTCTTTTCTCTCATGCACCTCCATTTCATCATGATGTTGCTGCTACTGCTCATCCTCATGCTTCTCTAATTCTTCCTCCATTACTCTTTTCTCTTTATGTTGCTGCTGCTGCTGATGTTGTTTATGTTGAGTTTTAAAACTTTGACTACTTTGTATTTGACGAATGAAAACAGTCAAATTTTTCTTTAACTCTTTAATTTGATTATTCAAAGTATCATTTTCCTCATTTCTCCTCTTCAATATTTTATTCATTTTTTTATCTTCTTCATTTTCTTTCTTTCTTGTTTCAAGTTGTTCAAGAGGTTTCTCCAACTTCCATCATTTCAGGTTTCTTTTACTCTTCCTTTTCTTCTGATTTTTTTTATCTCATCCTCTTCTCTTTTGTCTTCTTCACCTTTCTCCTCTCCTTCATGTTTTCTCCTTTTATGGGGAGTTTCTTCTTTCTTTTCCATCTCATTTCTCTTTTTTTTGGTTTTTAGGGGATCAACTCCTCCAAATAGATTTTTCCTCAAGTCACATTCTCATTTGCTTCTCTAACGTTTAAACTCATTGCTTTGCATGGTTTGTGAAGGGGTGTTCATAATTGTATCTTTCAGCAATTGTTTCTACCTCATTATTAATGGGCTCCAAGATATTAAACATTTCAACTGCTCACAAGTGCAATGCAATAATACAACCTTTAATGCATGTTTGTTTCTCCTTCTCCTTCTTTTCCTTCAGACCCTCATGGATGTAATCACACACTAATTCAGCCCAATTGTATTTGTTTAGATATTCTAAATCTTCTACTGTATCAAATAATAAAGTTACAATTGCTTGGTCTATATATGGTAGAAGAAATGACCCTGGCGTTAGCAGAACTAACATCTTTGTTTCTTTTTCTACTTGGTTTCTCCTTTCTTGAGTCTCAGACTTCTTGTGCCTTGTCTTTTTTTCCTTTACTTTCTTCTCGCTTTTTTCATTGTATTCTGGAATCTTGTCAACTATCTTCCTAACTTTAGGCATTATCGATGTGAAGTTCTCGCTCCAAATTGCATGTCTCTCACTTACATTTTTCTTTTCATCACTGGTGATGATTTTCTCTCCGTCATTCTTTAATCCAAGTACTCCCTCATATAATTTGGAGTGAGAGTCAATTTTATGTTTTCTTGTTGAAACTCCCTTGTTTTTAGCTTGTATGCATCCACCAATTCAAAAAGTAAGTCTTTGTCTTTGTGGCTTGGATACATTTTTACACTACTGACTAGGATACCAAAGGGAGTTTTTTGAAACTCCTCTTTTACATCTTTTTTAACCATTTTCTAAGCTTTTCTGATAGTGTAGATCGTGCATCTCGATTCGATCTCATGTTTGGGAAAAAAATACAGCAAGCGTTCAACATTGCACAGGTGCAAAAACATATTGCACCGGTCCAAACACATTTTGCGCTAGTGCAATGTAATTTAGTTTCTACAAGAATGGTAAGTAAAAAACATTGGTGGAAAATGGCTTATCACCAATGTAAAATAAAATTAAAAAAGTGGGAATGCCATTTTGCACCAGTGCAAAATGACTTATCATCGTTGCAAAACAAAATTAACAAAATGAAAATACCATTTTGCACTGGTACAAAATGACTTATCGTTGATGTAAAATATAATTTTGTAGTAATATTTTTGTATATAATAATAGTTCGTAAATTGAAAATTAATAATATTTCCTTTTCAAATAATTATAAAGCACATGTGCAAAATGAAAAATTACAAGTACTTTTTATCATTTTTAAATCAGATATCACTCATCTTAAAGAGAGATATCATTGGAGATTTAGAGATGTTACCGAATATTACGAGATATCACCATAGTCATGCGAAATATCTCCTATTATAAACTCATGCTTTACTTCAGAGATTTTAGAGGTATACCTCTTTGCTCCACTTCCTTTGCTTATCTTGCTGCCTTTTTCCATTGCGAATGTTTCTTGATGTTGAAAGAGCTTCTTCGAGTGAAAGGAGCTTCTCC
Source organism: Thalassia testudinum (assembly GCA_037157565.1). Lineage (NCBI taxonomy): Eukaryota > Viridiplantae > Streptophyta > Magnoliopsida > Alismatales > Hydrocharitaceae > Thalassia > Thalassia testudinum. The sequence continues at coordinate 7,791,965 of JAZHRO010000076.1, read as the reverse complement.
GATCAGGCCACACAATGTCCAATGTCTAAAGAAGCAAGAATGACGTGGCAAAGGAGTGCATTTAGGTTTGTTGAAGTGGAAGAGATGTGGAGGTAGTTTTGGGAGATATTTGTGTGAGCATTAGTTGAATTTAATAAAAGTTTCGCATCCAAAGGTTGCACGTCACTTTTTAGATCATGTTTTGCGTTTGTAAACCCGCATCCTATATTTTTATGAGCAACAAAATATGAGAATCATGCCAAAAGAGGCAACTACCATGAGTTGTGAGGAGACAAAAGGACTAAACTATGTTAACTCACTTTCGAAAAAGAAGAAAAGAAAAGAATTTTTTCTTTGTTAATATAAGGTCCAATGGTATCCGTTCAACTTTGATCTAACTAATTGATCTCATGGCCAGATCGAAAAATACATCAATTAGATGAACTACTTTAAATCGGATGACTAGACCGACTATCATGGGTTAACTGTTGCGATCGAGTAGATCTTCTACTTCAATCAAGTTGAGAAAACACCGATCCATTCTATTCACTATATAAATGTGCTTTTCTAAGAGGTGTCCTCGTCAGGTTGTCCTTATACTTTGTTCCTCTTCTTTTTTGGAACTTCTTACTTTATGTATCAAAACTTACCTCAATACATAAAGAGATAATGATACATGGACACAAATTTAGATACAGAATCTCATACTCACTCAGAGAAAATATGACATCGTTTGAACACACATGACATCATCTGGATACATGATCCCTCTTTTTAATAAGGAGATGTGTCATGTGTGTCAGATTCCGTGTATATATGAAGCATTTTCCAAATAGGAAAGAAGAGAATTCTAGAAAAAAAGTGAAAATTTTTACTTTATCTTCCCTAATTATTCACTTCCTTCATATAGCTAATAAAATTGCAAGATATTTTCTTTTTCGAGCGTGGCTTATTAACTCACTTTACCACGCAAAAACTTACTCACGCATTCAACCCACTAAAATCACATGGAGTAGAGCTTACCACAAATTAAACCTTATGAACATGATTTTAATTTAGTTGCACATCAAGATATCACCAGGGACATTCAAATATTACTAATAATATTTGGCTTAGATTATATTTGATTTGGAATCAATCAGGTGCATGCATTGGTGATGGAGGGACTGCACGTGACTTTTTACATTAATTTACATTTGTGCAATTTTTTCAAGGAAAGTTCTCGATAATTAGAATAGCACAGGTAATCCAGGGTTATTCTCATTCATTTCGTTAGTAATTTGTACACAATAAATAGTGTCTAACCTCGGCAAACACAGTGGCTATGGTTGACGTAAATCTCTTTATAGAGAATAGCATCAAAGGAACTAAAATTTAAAGAGAATTATCAAATATCAATCTAGTTCGGTGATTATGGCAGTTTATCATAACAAAGCACACTTAATGTTGGAAAACCTAAACAAAATTAGATAATGTCATATCAAAAATAGGTTCCTTGGGGCAATCAAGAGCCATTTACAAATGGGGCTAGGTAGCTACCTGAAAACATACAGTAAGGTAAAACATTTTAAAATTTGATTAAGTAGGTGTTGATTTAATTTTTTAGTGATTCAATTTACGATTTGCATCAATTGAATCAACGATGATGTCAACATGTAAAAAAATTGAATCGTAATACTTTTAGTTTATTTTATATTAATTTAATCATATCCAACCGGGTGAATCCATGTTCAATAAAAAAATAAATAAAGGTATATAGTAAAAAAAGTTAATTTGTAACTCTAATTATACTAAAATTGACATATTTTTAATAAATACCGAACAAGAATAAAAGGTGTAATCGAAATTAAAAATTTAATTTTATGAAAGTTTTATTTTTTAATCTCTTTTAAGATTAAAAAATAATAAAAGTTATAAAATATAAAATATACAATTCTAATTACACCAAAATTGACATGTATTTTTCTTCATGTGCATTTTTATTTATTTTTTATAAATATTTTGAACTCTCAAGAAAATGATCAAACCATATGATTGATTTAATTGAATTGACTAATCTATTTACATCGATTTTAATTTTTATTATCTAAATCGATCAATTCTCCACTAATTTTCAATTCATCCAATTTAACCGACTACTTTAGTCCGATTTTAAAAATATTGGTGTCGCATGAAAATCCTTGAAATTCCTAAATAAGGTGAAATCTGCAAATAGGCGGCGTCGACGGCGCATCCTCTTTTTAATGAAAAGAGGCGTTCCCTTTATTACCGGAGTTAGTGGTGCCTCACGGCTTTCCTAACCTAAGAAAGTGAGTCACGTGTGTTAATTCCCAAAACAAACCCATCTTTGTGTTGGGATCACACGTTGTTGCCTTATCCTTCTTTTCATTGCTTTGCAATAACCGCCGTGCATCTCTTGAAGCAAGATGGAAGACAGATGTCCTTCTGGCCCAAGTGAGTAGCAAAAGAAGATCGTGGATTTCCACTCTGATTTGCTTCTCGCCAAAGCTGTGAACAGAATTTGATCCTCTCATTTTCTATTTTTTTCTTTTTTCCCGTTGCCTAAAAAGTAGTTTCATTGACATCACAAGCTCTTTTTGCTTTTCCAAGAAGCACCCCAATCGGAAAATGGAAGCCTTTTTCCCTGTCCACTCGTTTCCAATTTCCATGGCTTGAGGTTCTTGGATTTGAAATATCAAAATTCGTGTTTTGGTTTTACTCGCTAAAGCACAGTTTACCAAAGCACCTTGCAATGTTTGCTAATATTCTAACACACCGAAGAACTCTATTTAAACCATTGTCCCCCCGAACGAGTATGGTTGTGTCTGAATGGCAAACTTTATATCTACCAAAGCACCATCGGTCGGGATCACGTTAGAGGTTGCTGTTCACACGATCGAGATATTGTCTCTCAACTCTTGTTGGCGTTGATTGAGTTGATTGTTGAAGTCTCGTTTTCAACGATGTCATTGTCATCTTACGGTATAGAGCTTTCTCTTTAACTTGTTATGTTCCGATTATGAGGGCATTTCTTTGTCGGACACGAATACAAAAGCATCGAATGTAATCGTAAGAAGATGTGGACGTGGTTCACATTTGATGTGTCTCCATTTTATGTTAAAAAAATATTGAAATGTGGTGAGATCTGCCACTATTCAACATCAACAATGAAATCATTTTACACCGGTTCAAATCATTGAAATTACTTAACATCGGTGCTTGCATCGATATAAGAGATATTTTGCACCCGTGTAAAACCACTATATCACTTTCGGAATTACTCTATACCGGTGTAAAATCATTTTTCACCTATGCAAAACCATCAGACCACCTTAAAAATCACTTCGCACATTCATAACAATTTTACATCGGTACAAAATCACACAAAAATAGTTTTACATCAGTACAAAATCACCAAAAATAATTTAACACCGATGTAAAATAATCTATCACATGTACGTTTTATTTCAAAGTGATATAATTATATTTTCAATGTATTAAAATACATCATATAATAAACTTTACTTTTTTTTATTTATATTAAATATAAATTGTCAAGTGAATATCATATTAACAATACCTTATGTTGCATAACACGTCACCTCCCGTATTTCTCAACATTTTAGCTTCTTCGTTTTTTTTTTTATTTTATGGTGTTATTTTATTTTTTTTTGACCTTTTCAGAGGAGGTGTTTTGTTCTCCTTCATCTTTTGAGGATGATACGCTCAGTTTTCTTCTTTCTTCACCCCTCGGACGTTAGCGTCCCCTTTATCTATACATTTCTGTAGATGGAGAATCCACACACACACACACACACACACACACGACTCCAATGTCTATGACATGGATTTAAAAATTGTAGGGTAGAAGAAAGGTGCTGAAAAGGGCCAAATCCTTTGAACTCTTCAAGGGAGACGGGTCGCGGAATGCTTCCAACTACCGCTATAGAGATTAGGTTAAAATTAATTTGGTCAATGATAACGAAATCAAAGAGTGATCCATATTTGGATGCGTGTGCATACATCAAACGCTGGATCTATTTGAAAAAAAAAAACAAAGAAAGACAAACCGATCACACCAAGCTGACACATGCGTGCACACCAATTAAGAAGACCAAATCGGCCACCCAAACCTACATTGAAGTCTCCATCAGCATGCAAAGGGGTCCATCGCAACACCACCTTCACCTTCGCCTACACCTTAGTACGCCGTTAAGAAATGGAAATCACCGATATGTTCGTAGTGAATGATGCACATGGATTTCTCAAGTAAATGATGCCCCGTCCCTTTCTACACACAGAGGTGTTAGGGACGATAATGGCAGGTGATTCGGGTGACGCCTATTATTCTGTTAATCTAAGTTTCAAGTTGGAGGTTTGGGCATTTTATAGTATTTCTTCACGAAAGTTGTGCATCCACCGGAGGAAGCGTACGGCTAAATATATACGGTAAGAAATCAGAAACTTACAGTTCCTTTGGTCTAATTATTTGACAGGGTAGCGTTCATGGGAGGCGCCTTCCGTTTATAATTAGTTTTTAATTTGCGCGGAAGTGTGACAGTAAGTCCTATAAAAGTTTAATATAATTTTTAATTGATATATTTTATTTTTTATTGATGAAAAAAAATAAATCATATGTTAAAAAATATATTATCTGATATATATTATTTTTTAATTAATGAAAATAAAAAGTATCGTTTAAAAATTAAAATACATCATATATTATAAAATATATTATTCGATATATTTTTATTTTTAATCGATATCTTATGTATATTATATGATTTTGTATATATATTATTTCATATTTTTGTAGAAACATACTTATTATTAATCTATGATAAAAAAGTAAAAGACAAAAAGGTTGATAATAGAGATAAAATTTGAAACCAATATATACCCTAAATAGTATTTAAGAAAAATGAAATAAAATGAAAAAAAAGAAAATGAAATGAGAGAGAGAGAGGGAGGGACATTGTAGCATCAAAGAAGAGGAAAGAAAAAAGTGAGCCAATCACGTGAAAAAAAGAAAATATCACTACAATGTCACGAATTGTTGTATCATCACGCCACAGTTATGTTAAGGATGGACCCACCCCTCCTCTCAATGTTGAAATGTACAAAAAATACATAATGTGACAGGTTTTCTAATGCGTAAATGTGTGAATGTGGTCTCCACTTTATAATTGATATTTAATATAAAGAAATAAAAAAAACGTAAGTTTTGTTATATGGTAGGCCCTACCTCACTTAAAAAATTTACCACCACTTTGAATCAAAATATACTGATGTAAAATAATTTTGTATCAATGTAATTTTAGTTTTCATAAGTGTAAAATAGTTATGAAAGTTATCATTACTTTCAACTATAATGTATTGGTGTAACCTCATTTTATATCAGCACAAAATAATTCTAAAGTGATTTTACATCGATGAAAAAAAATTTTGAAGGCAATTTTTGGTGGTTTGCATTGATACAAAATGATTTCATTGTTCATTTAGAAGTGGTGATACCATTTTTGAGTGATGGTAAACTCTATCACTTGACAATACCTTACCTTACTCTTTTTTGCATGAAATAAAAACACCGGACGTAATCCCTTATACCAACTTTTATATTTTTACACGTGCATCCTTCTCAATATTAAAAAGGGGGCGTGTCCCAGTCCACCCAAAGTTTCCCTTATTAATAGCCCATCCATCAGGCGTGGAATTTGAAGGAAATCAAAAGGGGAAGAGAGCATATTGACTGATTCAGCAATTTCCATAAGATGCGCTCTTTCCTTTAATATTAGGATTCTTTTGTTACGTGCCCCTAGAATGATTTGCAATCACATGTAAATTTCACTATTTCTTGCACGCTTGTCATTGCTTGCTTTATTCTTTGGTTGAAATATACTGAGATCCCTTTTCTAAGATTCACTTGCCTTTTAACACTTCTATTCTTTTTAAAGGAATGAGATAAATGTTTGGGTAGAGCTTCGTTGAGAATGGATAAGGAATCACAATGCAACCTAAGTAGGCTAAGGTGAAAGAATAACACCATGAAAATGTGAAGATTGTGAGATGGGGGTAGCTTCTGCATGCTCTTGAAACTATGGAGGTTGGTATGTGGATGACCAGAGTCAAAAATACGCTCACCTCTATATTGTAGTAGGGGGTCAAAATGGACATGACGAAGCATCTTACTAAGAAATGTTCATTTTATTAAGAGAGGAGAAGACAGAGGGAGAGATGGAAGGGCAAATGGAGGTAGGGGTAAGGTTATCTATCGAGTCCAATGAGCTAAGTTCAACTTGGCATAGACTTACCCTATTAAGCTATCAAGCTTGAGTTCAAAACTCAAGGTTAACTCATTAAGCTATCTAGCTACACTTGTGAGCCCTAATCAAGCTTAAACCAATGTATAAAGGCTAGATCTTTTTTGACACCTTGATGTAAAGTTTCCATGATAATTAGGCTAAGTCTAACTATTATTATATAAAATTTTTTTGTAGGTTGGTCATTTCATATCTTAAGATGCATTTGTTACAAATTTTGATAATAAAAAATCATGAGATCTTATATAGTGATACTATTATTGCGATTGAGAGAGCAATGATCAAAACAGGAGAGATTTGACAATGCCCACAAAATGATCACATCGCGAGAATCAATACCTACATTGAATGAAACCCTATTGTGTAAAATTAGGTTGCGACGATTTTAATGGTGAGGAATTATAGAAATAATGATAACAAATCCAATGTGAGAAAAATAGATGAATAATTATATTCTACCTAACCCTAGAATAATGATCAAACTTGAAAACAGTCAAGGGGGTATGATGCAATTTACCCAAACAACAAAAATCGACTTCCTCTTGAAAAAGACCTATAGGTAAAATAAATAAATAAATAAATAAAAGCAACAAAAAGGGAAAAGAAAAAATAAAATCCCAATCTGGACAGGTTGGACGAGAACTTTTGCATAACCACACCCATTTTCAACATCTAATCGCAATTGAATTAGACAGAGAACCATCATAGTCAACAACTCCACCCCTCTCTCTCTCACTCTCCCGTCTAGAAAAAGCTCGGTTGCGTCTTTCGCTCCACCATTTCTGAGCATCGAGTAGAGGAGATGTGGGGAGAGAGAGGAAGAGTAGTCGCTGCTCACAAGTAGAGAAGAAGTGGAAAAAGTCGCGAGCTTTGGCGAGAGCAGAGGGGATCTGAAGTGGAGGGCCACTGGTGGTGGTGGTGGGAAGCGATCTGGCGCCGCCGATCCGAGCTCCGACCTCGTCTCTGCAGGGATTCCTTCCTTCCACTTCGCCGAGGTGAGGGCAAAGGCGTCTCCTTTCGCCCACTTGCATGATACCCACCTCGTGTTTCTTCTGGATTGGCGCGTGGTTTTGGGAAATTTCGTGCCTTTGAGGGGCTTTGGGTGTGGGAATTGCTACCCAAAAGCTCGCTAGTTCTTTTGTCGGTTTTCGCATGCGGTTGGGAGGAAGTGGGAAAGTTGTGATCTTGGTGCGTTTTTTGTTTGGATTACGGTGGTGCCTGTGATGGGTAGTTCGTGATTTTGTCGAATTTTGGTAAAAAAATGTTTCCTTTTCTCAATTTTGGTGTCTGAGGATCTTGTTGGTGTTTGTGATGGGGACCTCATGAACTGGAGGTTGTGAAATTTTGGTAAAATTACCGCTTTAAGTTCGAGGATTTGTGCTACTTTAATGTTTCCCCTTTCATGGTTCGATAGCTGAAGTTGTAATTCCTCATTTCATGGTTTCTGATTTTTTTTGCCGTATTCTTTTAGGTTTGACTTTTTTTCCTCTTTTTTCTTTGTGGGGGAAGTGGGGCGTAATTAGATTTGTGCACGCCCGTCTTCAGGTAGACTAATTTGTTCGTCTTTTTCTGGCGATTTGTGGCGATAATCGAGAGAATTGCTTGTTGTTTTTGTGCAAATTGTCAGTTTTATCTACTGTCGTAGAAGTTGGCTTTTCGTTAGTGTGCCGATTTATTTGCAACTGGACTCTATTTGGAAGCATCACCGCTATCTATGTTCTTGTGAAGTGCTTAAAAAATTGAGGCAGTTAGTTCTTGTTTCCATTATCTGTCTCGTTGTTTTCTCCACTTGAATCTTTCAAGTTGGGAAGCCAGACTCAGTGCAATGTTACTGTACGTTTCTGACGTGTTCACTTGAAAGTGAGGGAGACTTCACGATTTATATTTTCTGTTCTTAAATTTGGTTGTTTTAGGAAGATCATGGGAACGCATTTCTTCTTGGTTGCTTAACACTATTAATTTTCCTCCTCAAGATTTCTCTTATTTTTTTATATACAGGCAAGAAAATGAGTGCCCACATATACTGCAATTTATGAGTTGTCTCCTTTCAAAGAAGTTCCACGAAGAACTGTGTGAAAATTTTCTAACAGACAGATCTCATCAAATTGTTTATTTTCTATTGCTTCACAGTACAATCGATGAGTAATATTATTCCTTTTCAGCATCAAGGAAATTAGTTTTGAAAATCTTCCATTCATTAAGATACCAAGATATGCTAAAGAGAGATTCTAAGTGCCTGATGTTCTATTCTGTGCAATTTTGATGCCATTTGTTGCTTGGAATGTAATAAGCATACCACAAAGAATAGACCCTTTGAAAGCGTTTATCTGTAGCGATGCACATTTCAGTAGGGCTCAGGTTGTCTCGAGCATATCTTGATGGTTATGTGGGTAACTCTATTTGCGGATTCACTGAAAATTTGTTTCAAATAGGTAATTCTTTTCAAAAGGTTTTTACGGATTCTTTTCAAATATGTGAAAATTTGTTCTCAATGATCCAGAGGGAAGTTATTTAGTTGCTTGCTATATGTATATGTGAATCTGGAGTTTCTCTCCCTTTTTTGGCTTAGTGAAAGTTTTCTGTATATGCTCATCAACTTTGCTTGGCAACTTTCAGCCTAGATGTCTTTCCGTGGTATTGTTCAAGATGTAAGAGATGGCTTTGGAAATTTATCTAGGCGAGTCTACAGCTGGAGAAGATTGCAGGGTTCTATTCACCGATTGGACAGTGAAAACTTGGAAACCCAAAATAACTACTGGGCTAGTCTTCCCCCGGAATTGCTTCGGGAAATTATCAAGAGGATAGAAGCAAGTGCGAGTACATGGCCAGAGCTCAGGAGTGTGGTCTTCTGTGCCGGTGTTTGCAGGTCATGGCGAGAGATGTGCAGTGAAATTATTAAGCCTCCAGAACTCTCTGGAAAGATCACTCTTCCCATATCTTTGAAGCAGGTAGCATTCCTCGCTAACCTGGATTGATCACATCGTATGATATTTTGTCTACCATATGACTTACTGAAATAATCTCTATGCATAGAAAAATGCTTTTTCGATGGACATCTGGTGCCTCTAAATAGGTTTGCTTTTTGTTAGTCTAAATGCATTTCGCTTGAACCCGTGAAACATACCTGATTTTTCCTGTTACAGCCAGGACCACGGGAAGGGCATGTGCAATGCTTCATTAGGAGGGATGAAGCAAATTCAACTTATTACCTATATCTTTGTCTTAGCCCTAGTGAGTAACATCCACTTTCCTCTACAATTAGTTTGTTAATAGTGAGAAAAAAAAATATTTCAGCAAGTTGCATTTCTTTTCTTTTCTTTTCTTTTGTCAGTCCCTCTTTTATTGCCGCAAAGTGTTTAAATGCATTTTACTTTTAGATCTCAAAAGAGCAAATTAGGTAAAGGTCCCTCGACTACGGTGCATGAAGGTCCATAAACTGCGGAGCTACAGCCAACTTGATCTCAAGTTTCCAAATTTTGTAATCAGTCTCCAGCTTTTGCACGCAACATCCACTGTACTCATGATAAGCCTGATGGACTGTAATCCACTGCTCGAGAACTAACCGGGAAAAGAATCCTGTAGAAATGATCACATATGGTAGAAAGAAACACATAAATGTTGCAAACAAGTATTTACACTGAAAATCCTTGGTAGTGTGAGGGAAATCCATGGGAGCACATGCTAAAGCATCCACTAGAAATTAGGGTTATCTTCACTTAGATAAGAATAAACAGTGATGGTATGAGTATGCCATAATCACACAGGACAGATGGATCTATGCTCAATATCCATTTACATGAGTATATATAATTCAGCACCCCTCCTTAAGTTGGGCATAGAGGTCAAACATGCTCAACTTGCAATACATTTCTCTTGTATAAATGCCAACCCCTTGGTATAGATGTCTATAACATGACCATCTGACTTCACATGAGCCGTATAGGGTTCACCTTCTGGCTTCACTCAAGGCAAATGGAGTTCACCCAAGTCTATCTTCTCATAAATGAAATTCTAATCCAACTTAATGTGCTTCATTCAATCATAGAGAACATGGTTATTTGCAACATTGTTTGCAAATTTGTTGCAAAAATGGAGTACCATTGGAATTTTATGTTGCAGGGTTATGTAATACAAAATAATCTTAACCGACAATATCTCTTTAACTTCAATGCTATTGCTCTATTTGTCTTTTGACCCAATTGATTGTTGCCCATCCTCACCTATCTTGCCAATGGTAGCTATGAGAGGTTGACCTCTTTTTCAGGGACCTAGGAGCAACCGGGCCTATAGCTGTTGCATATCGACTGCATATTCTCACAAGAAAGACCTCATCCCCCAGTTGTTAGCTGACTCCTCAAGGTCCTCTTCTCTAGGGTCTTCTCGCTGTGGATGAGGATAGCACCCATCTTTTTCTTTCTTGCATCTTTGCAAAGGATATCTGGGAATGCTTATTCATCTCAGGTGTTCAAGCTAATTATCTGGGGAAATTGTGGATGGCTTTTAGAAGTGGTAGTTAGTTCTGATTTCTTGATTAAGGCCTCTGTTGGTTGGTGGTCAATTTGGTCACAAAGAAACAAGGTGATTTTTAGAGGAGAAAGGTCTTGGATCGAGAATATTGTAAGGGAAACTACACATTTGTTTGATTTTTTATCTCAAAATATTTGAACTGCTTGAAGGAAGTAATGGAATGGATGACTGCAAGGTTTATAGAGTAACAGGATTGGCTAGTCTCCCACATCGATTGTTGAAAAGTCTCCTGTCCATTGAAGAGCTTTGTATATGGCACTAAAAAAGGGTTACACATTTCCAATTTGCAGAGGAACATCAGTTGGGAAGTTGGGTCCCAGGACAAGGTTGACCAGTGGGGTCTCAAGGCTAATTTTGACCATGTTTCTCAATCGGCATTAGCCACGGAAGGAAGGGACTAAACTTACTTTTGAAATGCTAGGCACATCATTAGGTCCAACCTCATGTTTGTGAATCTTGTTCTGAAATCTCAAATTCAAATAGTTCTTCTTTGATTAACTTTGAGATTGTTGGGCCTATATTACCCATAAGGGCATTTTTGTAATTTCTTGAACCTCAAAGGTATTGCCACAATTTAGCCGTTACCAGTTCCTAGTCATTTGGGATTTTGAAGGCATGTCACAGGCACAGCTGTTAAGTGCACCTCATGCTCCGACAATATTTTCCCAGTAGCTTTGAAGCAAGAGAAAACGAGAGATAAGAAGAGAATTATTTATTTGGGGGAGTTATTGGAATCTGATTTTGATGATTTGGAAGGTATTTTTACCAGGTTACTCCTTCCCAGATGTTTGTGGAGTACAATTCAACATGCAGGAGAAACTGTGGTTGTTTTTTCTGGATTATCCAATCTTATTGGCACTATTTGGGATTTTTCCCTATTTTTAGTTTGCATGTGAGTAGGAAAGCATTGTGTGTGCATGCGTCTGTGTGCATGTTTTCTTCCTCATTGCAGATTTCATTCTGGTTGCCTATGGGTTTACCCTTTATTTGTCAGGGGTTTTCGACGTTAATTGCCATGCTATTGTGGATTCTATGGTTGATCTCTATTTTTGTTCATGCCATTGATTGTTCGAGTGGATTGATACCTAACAAGTCATATCAAAGCCATTTTTTTTTTCTTTGGTGCTTTCTTATGGCCCCATGATAAATAGGATGATGTTTGAGATCAGGAAAGTCCTGATGTTACTGTGCTTGTCAGACAGATTTCTTCAATATCTTTAGATGCACTGTAACCTTGCAAATAAGTGCACTTGAGGACATATCAGAAGACTTTATGGCCAGTTTCAAGTTTTTGCACATAGCGAGGTGCAAGGAATGTCAGCGAATAGCTGACATGGTTTCCTTTTGAGTAGTTAGGACAAACAACCCCACCATGAGATGGAGTGGGTTATTTGTTGAACCTGTATTCAATCTAGCCTTGCAATATCTAGGTCCTCGAAGGGCATTGCCAGTATTTGCTCAATTTAACCTTGATTCCTTTTGAATGTCGAGGGCATCTTAAGGCTATTAAGCCCCTTTAAAAAATCTTCAGGCTATTAAGGACACATCAGTTTCCAAATTGCCCACTGCTTTCTCAAAACCTTACAATTTGATAAACCAATGAAGTGTGAAAGATGTGGCTAGTCCCCCATCTCATTTTCAAGCCATGACACTCTAGCCTTCCTTTATTAGTCTGACTAGTTCACATGTCCCTTCTGGTTCATGGCACTCCCAGTTATAGATTGCTTCTCAACCTTGGTCATAAGTTGTGGAACTATCTACCTCTCAAAAGGAAAACCTGTGGGAATTATTTTGGTTGTTCTTTTTGATTGAGGTTGTATTTCTTCATTCTTGGGTCTAATTTTGTTTTTGGATTGCTTAGGGGCTAGATGGTTGGCATCAACCCTTCATCAGTGAAATTGGATACTTACACAATCTCCTCGGAGGCTACTAGCTATTTATGATAGTGTCAAAAGCAACTCATCAGATGTGCATTCATGCAAATTGAACCCACAATCAAAAGGCCTGGTATTCATATCTCCAATGTGCATGGCACCAATCTCACTACTGGGAGCATAATATTTCCTTTTTCCCAAGACATGAATAGTTCTTTCTTCCAAAAGCCCATCCTCAATACAGATTGCAGGCTAGAATTTGCTTGCATGAAGCATGAATCACTAGTAATAGTTGAAACCCTTGCAGGTAATTCAAACCATATTTTCCCCACCCAATCCTCCTTCCCTACCTTCTTGGGTTTGGAGAAGCAGCTGATTCTGTTTCCGCATTCAGAAATCTTCTTTCCTCGGTCCATCCCTGAATATCTGCAAAAGCATCCAAGTATGTCAGCCATTGACCTAATTACTGCTAGGTGAGAAATGGAGTCAACTAATAGTGCTTACCTTCTTTAGATCACTTCTCTTCCAATCTAAAAGCTTTTGGAAGTCTTATCTTGGGAGACCTTGAGTTTCTTTGAGCTGAAGAATTGATGTGGGAATGGGAATGGTGCCTCTATACAGGTGTTGGTTCTGCCTTGTACCTCTCTCGTTGAGCAGCTCAAAAAGGTGAGAGTGCTGTGACATGATGCAAGAAAAGGAAAGAAGGATTATCGATTAAGGGGAGGTTTCAACATCTGGATTTGATGATTCGAGAGATGCGGCCTCTCCCTTGCTGCTTCCTGTGGTTTAGAAATTGCCTACATGAAAGAAAATATGAGACAAAATGGCAAGAAAAAGATATTGTATATAGATAGAGGAAAGGAAGATGTGGAAAACAAGATTGTGAATCTCTACAATGACATTGTCAAATATCTATGGATGTAGTGTATCTTGGTAGGACATTTGGTTTGGGTAAAATCTTTCACGGTACCTTTCCTTTCATCCTTGTCCCCCTGGCACGAGGGGCAGGGAAAAGGGATCAATTGAGATTGATGAAAATGGGATAGGAAAGGACTTGGTAGGACAAAAAGGATCTTTTTCCTTAAGAAAGTGCTCTTCGTTCAGTTTGGTAGAACATGGGTCTCCAAAACCTGATGTCAGGTTCAAATCCTAGAGAGTGATTCTGTTATCGTGTGACCCAAAAATAACTTGCAAGGCAACCCTCTGACTCTACTTACCAGTCTGCACCACATTTAAACTTACTACATGTTTGTGGAATTTGATTCGCCATTCTCTTAGTAATTGTTCCAAAGCATTTACTTAGTTCGATAAAAAGCAGTATTTTTTCATACATTATACTCTCTTTTTTCTTTTTTGAAAAGAAAAGGATGGCTATCTGCTTGGTAACCATCCGGATTATATTCTTTTATTTTTCTCATAGTCAATTTTCTTTTTGTTGCTTATGATTTTTACCCTTTATTTGGAGGATTCTTTACGTTCATTGTGGTAGTCTTGTTGTTTCAGTGATGCTTTATCCTTGTTCATCAAATTGATTGTTCAAGAATTGGGCATGTAGATTCCTACTTGGGAATGGTAGGTACATGTGTTTTGATAGAAAGTCATAATGCCTAAAATGGTATCGTTGTTAGAATATTTTTTTAAGGCTGCTTTTATATGAAGACTTAAAGTAGAATGCTTTCTTTAGATATCTTCTTGAACCAGAATTGAGCTCAAAAGTAAGGGATCTTTCATTCTTGCGTTTGAAGAGCACCCTTGAATGACTTTCTTTGATGCTAGAAATTTGTCGATGCTCAGAGATGTCAATGCACTAATAATAGGAGATTGTTGCTGGAGGAGGAAACTGGAAATGGAGGACGAGAGGGGAATGAGAGAATATATTTAGTGGGACCTTAAATGCAAAAAACCTTACTTTCAAGGACATCCAATGCAAAACACTCTTAATTTTGAGTCCAACTTCATCAACATCGAGAAAGGAAGGATATAGGTTTAATATGTTTATTAAGGGCATCTAAGAAGCTGGGAATATTGCACTCCACCATCCCCCTTCCCCTCCCACCACCCACCCCACACACACACACACACACACACACACACACACACACACACACGAGAAAAAGAAGAAAAATCCTCCTGTAATCAGAATTAAATTCATCTTTAAAATGCAATACCATTCCACGTGCTTGCAATGTTTAGAAGAAAGCTCAAATGGTTTCACAAGAATTGGATGGGAAAATGTTACCCAAATAATGGAGTTAAAACAACATTTTATCTGAATGTATGCAGAGCTAGATTCCTCATTTCTTCCACATATGCGATCCCTTTCTTCCTAAGATTCTCTTGGATGAGGATGAGATTTGTCTGAATGCCAGGTGGATCGTCATGGAGACCATTTTCTCCCTTCAAAAAGTGTTGTGTTGTGTTGTACTCCTTGATACTTACTAGGTCGTAGCTCAACTTGCTTGTGGCAAAACTTTGGAGCTACAGCCTGGATAGCAAAGAATCTAACCTGTTCGTAATGCCTAAACTGGTCCCAATTAAGGTAAAATGGTTTTTTTTTTTTTTTACCTTCAATTAATCGTCATAAACTACCAGTGCGCTTCACCATCTCAATAAGCATGTGATGTCTGCTTTCCCTCAGTTGCCTCCTCCCAACTACCGTTCGTCGCGGCTTGTTTATTTTGTTCATGCGTTTACCTGTGATCTTGGACAACCTTCTTATCTGTCGTTCTTAATCAGCTTTGCTCGTCGAAAATGGCAAGTTCCTTCTCTCGGCGAAGAGAATCCGCCGGACTACCTGTACAGAGTACATCATCTCCATGCAATCGAGAAATATATCTAAAAGCAACCAAAGCTACATCGGGAAGCTGAGGTAAGCAAATCAGATGCATGGGCCCCCTTAAACGAAACCGCGAAGCTTCTCGTATCCACGCCATGACACGGCGGCTTCGGTTGTTCCTGTTCGCAGATCGAATTTCCTCGCTACCAAATTCTTAATCTACGACACGCAGCCCCCTTATAACGGTGGCGTTCGCTCTCCGCCCTCCGGTCGCTCTAGCTGGAGGTTCTACTCCAAGAAAGTCTCTCCCAAGCCTCCCTCTGGCAACTTCAGCATCGCCCAGGTAACCTACGAGCCGAACGCTCTCGGCAGCAGAGGTCCGCGGCGGATGAACTGCACCATGTACTCGATTCCCACCTCGTCTCTGGAAGCCGGCGGCACCGTCCCCGGCCAGCCCGAGGGGCTTCTCCTCCAGCGCTCCCTCGAGGACTCTTTCCGCGGCAACTCCTTCTCCAATTCGTTACTGGAACACTCCGCCGAATTCAGCAGCTCTCGTTTCTCCGACATCCTCGGGGAGTACGTGAAGGACGACGAGGAAGCCGAGGGCAAGGACGCACCCTTGGTTCTTCAGAACAAGACGCCTAGGTGGCACGAGCAGCTGCAGTGCTGGTGCCTCAACTTTCGCGGCCGCGTCACGGTCGCCTCCGTGAAGAATTTCCAGCTCATCGCCGCCGCGCAACCGGCCAGCAGGACGCCGTCGCAATCCGGGCCCACGGAACACGAGAAGATCATACTTCAGTTCGGTAAGGTCGGGAGGGACATGTTCACCATGGATTACCGGTACCCCTTGTCGGCTTTCCAAGCGTTTGCCATCTGCTTGAGCAGCTTCCACACCAAGTTAGCCTGTGAATAGATACGACGAGAGCGACGGGAAACCCGTCCGGCCTTCGCTTCTCGATCGGCCGATGCGTGTTCGAGGCATTCGTCGGTCACCCAAAATCCTAGTGTTTGTATTCGTTTAAGCTCTCAATTCTTCCTCCGTGCCTCCCCTCCTCATATGTGACTGCTCTGCTTGGCACTCCCAGGGGGTTGGAGCTTGAGGACGTGCTTGGAAATCATCGTGGTAAATTTGGAACTTGTTTAGATTCCAACTCTTGGGATTTTCCTTTTCACGTGATTTAGAAACTCTCGGTAGAATGTGATTATCATAATAACATAGTGATATTTTGGAAGTGATTTTATCTCTAATTTTATGGTATATTTGAGGAGAGGTATCCTTTTTCACGGGATGATTGTAGTAGGCTGAGCAACGTTTGATTGGGGTTCGTTGGTGTCATCGTAGATGAAAAAGATGGTCCACTTCCTCGGTCCCTTTGGAGGAGGGATCACATAATCCTGAAATTTGACCAGGAGAAAATACTTTGTTAATCGAACATTATTTCCCCAAAATCAAGACTTTAAGTAAGCAAAATAAGCCCTTTTCTTTAATGCTACGTAGGTGGTTATTCATCGAAAGCGGAAGAAGGGTGATGTTGGAGGGTTAAAGAGAGATGAAGAAATGAAAATAAAGGTAATTTAAAATTTCTTTTGACCAACCTTTTTTGTGTTTTACAAAGGGAAATAGGAGGAACTGATTTTCCTTTTGTTTTTATGGGAATGTGAGGAAAAATGTACAGGCTATTAGAAATTTGTGGAAAGTTTTTAGTAAAATGGGGGGAAATGGCTTCCTCTCAATTCCTTTCTCATTCTTGAGTGGTGCCCACTAAGGGGAGCAGAAGCCGCTGCTTGGTAAGGGAGGGTGCCAAAGGCACAAATCATAATTTAAAGATCACACCCGTTTTTTTTTCCTGGAAAGTTACAACTTAACAAAGATACAATGCTTTTAAAACATAAAAACGGAAAACTGAATAACAACAACTTGAATTTGTTGATGGTGTGTGCTGGAAAGGGTAATTTTAGCAATCGAAAATTCAGATTTACTTGTTAGGGTATGATAGAACTACGGAGGCTTTTGACTTTAACGGAAGCGATGTAAGTTTAAGTCTCCTTTCCTGCATCATTTAGGGGATCGGTGTGTGAGGGATGATTAATTTCTTCTCAAATTACTCAAATGGGATTTTGGGTCATCAAGATGAAAGGGGGATCTGGTGCTTTGCTAAACATAGCTTATCATGTCCTTATGTTTGTGTTTATTAAGGTTCTATTTGGTTGGTGAAATAAATGTTAATTCCGTGCTTGATCCATGTTTGTCGTCTCTAATTCTGGAATTACGTGATTCCACAATTAGGAGTGTAATTCTGAAATTAAGCAATTTCACCACCTCCGATGAAATTATCTAATTTTGCCTTTTAATTCTGCCTGCTTTTTCTTTTTAACTAATTTTCTCCTTATTCCACTAACTTATTCCACCAAATAAATACTCGAAGCAAGAATAAAACTCTCTAATTCCTTTAACAAGATAACAAACCCAACCAAACACTCGAGTGGAATAAAATCACTTAATTCCTCCATTCCTCTTACTTCTAATTTTTATTTCTCCTAATAATTGTCATTACCAAACAGCACCTAAGGCGTAGTTTACTTGGGGGGTTAACCCCTCAAAAGGGAGGTTAACATCTATTTACTTGACTATTTAACTTCCAATTGGTTAACCTGGGTTTATCCATTTTAATTCGTGTTAAAATTATACACCACTCGTATCTCTGACATCTTTCATATTTTATATACTTAACACCACTATCAAATAAACATCACAAAGGTTAACACTACAACTTAACACCAATTCAAGTAAACATAAACTGGTGTTAACACCACTCTATAAGTAAATATAATTACAAGTTAACACTACTTTTACATTTCTTAACATCATTTTCCTAATATTCTAAGTAAACTAATCTTAAAGAAGGATAACTTGTGGGATTATTATATGAACAGGAGGTGTTTACTTGCAAAGGTGAGTTGGAGGATGTGATAAGTATTAAACTGATTTGAATGCCTTGGAAATGATAATTACGTTGGTTATTTTGGGAAAGGGTCTCTGGGTAAAGAAAAGATCTTTAAGGTAGAGACGGAAGGAGAAGGAAAATACCAAAGGGGATATCCTGTAAAAAGATAGATTTTATTTAAATAATTTAACAGGCACGAGGCTAAGTTACAAAGAGCAGAAGGGATCTCGACTGTTTGAAATGGCGCACGGGACCCTTCCCACGGCCACCTCCTTGTTCAGCGCAACCGATGGGACATCTCTGTTGGCTACCTGAGGACTGCTGGATTCCGCCATACATTCCCCATGCTGTAGCCTCCGTGAGCCTCCAGCCAACGTACTGGCGCTGTAATGACGTCCGAAGAACAGATGCAAGGTGGGTATCCTTGTAATCACCTGGGAAGTAAAATTAATATTTGATAATTTAGATTTTAAGTATTTTGAACGATAGTTTGAATTTAGTAAAAAATTAAATAAATATGTATTGCAGTATATTTTGTAACATATAAAATAAAGGTGGTGATTTCAATCAATTTATTTTATTTTTTAATCAGTAAAAATTAATTTTTTAAGGTAAAAAATCACTTTTAAATAAAAAAAAAGTTTAATAGGTGAAAGATCACGTTATAAACGAAAAATTATTTGATATTAATAAAAATTTAAATAAAATCGATATATTTTAATTTTCAATCGATATATTTTAATTTTTAATTAATTGAAAATTATTTTTAATTGATATATTTTGATGTACTAGATTTTATTGATTTTAATTTTCAACTAATTTATTCTAAGTGTATCTTGTAATGTATTTTTGTATTCATATATTTAAATTTATGAGACCTATATCCAATAAATTATCAAAATTTAAGGGTAGACTTAGCATCCCTTGGGCTCCCAGCCGGTCTCTTGTAACGAGTCTTCCTCCGAAACCCAAGATCGCGCAAGCTGCCCAATCGAGGACGTGGTTCCTACCCCAAATGAGCCCCGCTTTACCAACTGGCCATTTCCACTGTGGTGCACCATCATCCTAAGCGTTAAGATGGGTGAACGGGTCGTACTCGGACTGTGCTATCTTTGTCCAAATTTATATATGTTTAAAAATTCATTACTTATGTTCTACACATTTACCTATTGATCTATAAATCTAAATCAATACTCGTATTTATTTATCCATAAAAATATCCATTTACTTATGGAATACCTATTTATGTGATTCATCAAAATTTGGAAGTAATTTACAAAAAAAATTAAATGACTTTTACGTGGAAATACCTAGAATTCTAATAATATTTGACATAAAATTAAAAAATTAAAAAGTAGAGACACGTAGTTTCCGGTGTAAAAAGTGATATGAGATATTTTTTTATTTTATACACCGTTGTGAACATTAGCTCACTTGATAATTGATCTTTAATGTAAAGAAATAAAAGAACGTAAGGTTTGGTACGTGTTAATTCCCACAACATTCAAAAAAATCACCATACCACTTTAACCTAAAACGCATAAATGATAAAAAAATTTTCACCGATGATAAATTATTGTAAGGTGTCTTTGCATCGATGCAATCCCATTTTACATCGTTGCAAAATTATTCCAAAGGTAGATTCACCAGTCAAAAGTAATTTTGCACCCGTGCAAAGTGATTTTGACCTGTGAGTTTCAAGTTTAAGGTTTAGTTTTATGAAAAGTGATTTCACGTAGGAGAAGTGTTACGACACAATCCTAGCTCCCTACAGGACCCGAGATCTGTTCGCCTCGATTAGATCCCATGACTCAATCGTCCAACGAGAAATAACCAAAAGCAGAAAATATCCTACAACTACACATGCAATGTAACTAAACAGAATTAAATAAGAGATAGTAATAGAAATCAAAACGAGAATTCTCAAAAATATTATGTCTCAAGCAGAAGAAAACTATAACATACATACCCATCACAACTACAACATAGGGAAATATAACATGAACATAGTATGAACAATTACTACATACTAAAGGTATCCACTACTATAAAAAGAACTCTGAAAAAGGAAAGTAACAAGTATGGCTGGGTTCGGCTGGGCCCAGCATCCTCTACAACCGGTGGCACTAGCTGCTCAACTCCCTGACCTAAACATATTTATATAATCCGTGATCAGCTATCGCTGAGTAGAGTGGTGATTAAGCCATTTACATGCAATTTAACATAAAGAAATAAGCAAATAACTAATCATTCGTTTCCATTTATCTCAACTGGATGTTTCTGATTCGGTTATTCTAATATAGGTCCACAACATTTCTTAATCCTCTTG
Organism: Thalassia testudinum; assembly: GCA_037157565.1. Taxonomy (NCBI): domain Eukaryota; kingdom Viridiplantae; phylum Streptophyta; class Magnoliopsida; order Alismatales; family Hydrocharitaceae; genus Thalassia; species Thalassia testudinum. Next base: position 7,771,215 of record JAZHRO010000076.1, on the reverse strand, counting down.
TTCCCTAAGGGAACGATCTTGATTGTAGTTTATTCCGTGATATATGATATACACGTGGCACTCTCTTGACTGGGAGAGTCATCGTGGTAGTCCTATACCTGCTCTACCAACCTGAGGTCATGGTCGCGACGTAGCGGTGATTACGACACACGCAATAAGCGCATGGGTAGCCACTCCATACTTGCACGCAGTCAGTTGTTTTCGCCAACGGGTACGCCTAAACATACAGCATAGAACAGAACAGGGCCTCGACCCTCAGAACAGGGGTCTCACCCTCAACAGTCAACGTACTTTCGCTTGACTATCCCAGTTTGCCCAACAAGTCTAATAAGAGTCAGTGTAGGGTGACCAATCCTAACCACGGGTTCCATGGGGCGGTTGGCTCCCGCCCCATGCACTAGAGTAATAGGAGTTGGTGTAGGGTGGCCATTCATAACCCCGGGTCTCAACCCAAGGGTGGCTAGCTCCCCCCTACACTAAAGTAGAAGGAGTGAGTGTAGGGTGGCCATTCCTAACCCCGAGTCTCAACCCAAGGGCGACTAGCTCCCCCCTGCGCTAAAGTAACAGGAGCTTTCCTCGGTACCGCGTATACGAGGGCCAGCTCACTTTTTATGCAAAAGGGATAGTTGCTCTCCACGGTATCATGTACTCGAGGGCCAACTCACTTCTCTCCTACATACGATATTCGTTTCGTATACGTGAGTTTCTCTTCTAGTTCCCCGTAGGGTTAATGCATTATATTCATTTCATTTCGTTTCACGACATGCATATCTCGTTGTTCACATCTCGATTCTTAACCATATAACAGCCAGCTTGTGATTCAATAACAAAAAGAAACATCACATCATTTAACTATTCATTTGCTAGCATTAAGGGTTTTAACATGCATTTCAGAATAGACAATGTGGCTCAAGCAATGCACATTCACTCAATTTTGCCCTTGAGTTCATTTCATATCCTAGGTTTCAATCAATTCATTCTAAGATAGCATGCATTTTGTTTAATTAAGTGATAATATTAAGAAAAACCACTATACCGGGATACACGGGTGAAATGGGGCCTCGAATCGCAGATCCTGTCGTCTTCGTGAGCCCCATATACGCTACTGGTTGGAGACATATACAATTGACCAAATCACTTCAAACGAGTTCAAAACAATATATGCGTGACACAAATACGTAGAGGACTTCGAATTGAAACCAACGATACTTCATTTGTCCAAAATCGACTTCGTTCAGGTCCCGAACGAGCTCAAAACGTGCACTCTGACTAAAACCAAATGTCTATGACTAAACCCAAACGTCTTAAATGACCACATAGGCTCACCTTCCTTTCCTGCACTGATTTCAGACGTCTGGAACCCCTCACGGTCGTCCAGGGGTCCTTCCAGACGTCTGGCAGTGCACTCGAACGTCTAGGATGGGTATCAGTCATCTGAAGAGACTTCTAGACGTCCTAAAGTGTTTAGGGAGCCGCGCCTGTGCCTCTTCCCAATGGCCCTGCATGCGTACAGTGTCGTATAGTCTCTCACGGACAACACGTACGAAATATACAGGTGGTCAGGACCTTACCGTTTGAATATGCTTTATTGGACGTTTGGTACTACCTCCGGATGTCCAGTCAGACGTCTGCTGAGAGATATAGACGTCTGATCTGCGGAGAAAAATCTCTCCCAGAGCCCTTCGCGAGCCTTACTCTCCTTGCGGAAGGTGCCCAGGCCCTGTGCAGCACACAAAAACTAAGGCGCTTAGACTTACGCCTTCCGTGTAGGGGAGAAAACATCGAAAATTGCACACAAGTCTCGAGCAGGGCGTTACCTCAGATTTTGCGTGGTATCAGACGTTCGGTGAATGCTGTATACGTCCGACCAGACGTCTGTTGGACTCCCTAGACGTCTAGCTCTTCAGAAAAGTGACTTTGCATAGTCGTTCGAGAGTCTTTTCTCCTAGCGAAATCACCCCCTCCCCCCCTGCCCCCAGCCCTAGGAGCAGCAGCAGCAATGGCAATTCCTCAGCTTCGCACGTACGCCCTCCCTCCAAACTCCATTGTTAGCTCGCCCTAAGCTCCTCTGGTCGACTCTCCTCTTCCATGCTCTCGCTCTCCCTCTCCTCCATCTTGAGCTCCCCTCCTCCCCCACTTGTGGTTGCAAGGGGAACGTGAAAGGAGGTGGTTGCCGGCAGGTGGTGGTGGAGCGAAGGTGGAGGTGGTGGTGGTGGTGTGGAAATGGAGAGGGTGGAGGGGTATTAAATAGGGAGAGTGTTAGAGTTTTTTGAGGGGAGGTGTGTGCGAGGGTGTGTTGTGGGGGAAGAGTGAGAAGAAAAAATTGTGAGATTTTCCCTGCAAGGTTTCCTCTTTTCTGCAAAGTCCACAAACTTAGACCAAGGGGGTTTAAAATTACATTTTCACCCTTACCCTTCTAGGAAGACCTCGAACGACTCTTGGGAAGGGCCATTTTAAGAAGTGATTTTTCACTTGAAATATGATTTTTCACCTTAAGGTTTAGGGTTTAGGATTTAAGGTTTAGCGAACACTAAGATTCAACTCTGAACCCTAAGGTGAAAACTCACCTTTCAAGTATAAAATCATTTATCATACATGAAGAAATACTTGAAGTTTAATTTTACACCCGTGCAAAATAATATTGCATCGGTGTAAAGTAGTTCAAAGTAAGATTTTACCGGTGTAATACTGCTTTACACCCGTGTAAAATTATTTGAAGTTGTAGAGTGATTTTGTAAAGGTGTAAAATAAGATTACACCCGTGTAAAGTATTTTTGTATCAGTGCGAAGTAGTTCCGAATGTGATTTGAGTGGTTTGTACCCATATGAAGGTAATTTATTATTGATTTCAACAGTGGTGGATCCCATCACATATCAGCACTTTTTTTGTATAAAAAGAAGGAATACGAATTGATGCTACATTTATAACTATGCATCACTTTTTACGTCTATTTTCGCATTTTTCAACCTACGTCTAAACAAAAAATATAAGTTAAAATAAATTAAATAAAATATTACAAATATTTTATCCCAAAATAAACATGTTAAATAGTACACAGTACTTTGAAAAAACATTGCTGCAAACACACACACGTATGCATACTTGTACTTATCGGATAAACAAGGTGGGTAAATGGATGCTTTTTCAAACCTAGATCCGCACCCATTTGAATTTTAAAATTAAAACCCATGTCCACCCAATTACTAATGAGTCAGACTTTATCCTTATATTTAGATCGGATCAAGTGGAGTACAGGTCAGGTGAGCTCACATTTACATCCCTACTTCAGCATCTCCAGTCACGTCCTATGTGCCCCCCACCCCGTCGTGATGGGGTTGGTGTGTAGGATGGAGGGAATCCAATACTTTTGACTAGATGAGGGTTTCGTCAGAACCGATTGGAATACATACCGAAGAAACCAGAATCATGACACACAAAATTACTCTCCTCGTATAGGCATATTTTCACGCATTTATTTAATACTACTAGTTGGAGATTACAGATCATATATAACGTCTACGTGGGTAATCAGAGAATCAGAAAATTTTGGAAGAAGAAATAAATCTCTCTGGATTCTCATTAAAATGAGTTTAGAGAGAGAGAAAGGTCATGTTTATATTAAGCAAATCAAATTTGAACTCTATATTCCATTTATGGGTGCAAGATAGGGTCCTCGGCAAGTAGACGAACTGAATCCATTACAGAGAAGGTCCTACTTTCCTCTCTCTCTCTCTCTCTCTCTCTCTCTCTCTCTCTTATGGTCCCTTCCCAACTGCAGGGTCACATCACTGTTAAATGATCATCCGATGTTCCAAGTCGAGAGAAAATTCAACACGGATCAACTTCTGTCAAAATGTCAAGTTAGGTGTAACAAAATCTCTCTCTTTGTTGTTCTACGTACGGTAGTTACTTACTTCCAGATGATTGACTGATTCTTGATTGATAGGATATTTTCTTTTTTTTTTTCCTGTTGACTTTTCCTTACTTTTACGAGACTTAACTTCGTCCTATTTGAGTGTTTTAAACTTTTTCATCTTTTTTTTTTTTCCTTTTAAAACACATGGGTATTTTTATTTTAATAAAAGTTTACTCTTTCCAGGGAAAAAAAAAAAAAAACTTCCATCACAACTTCATATTTGGTGTAACAAAATGTCTTGGTGTTACTTTCTAACTTAATTTTATTAGAAACCATGGTTGAGGGCTACAGTTCTGACGAGGCATAGAATATTTTTGTCTACTTAAGGCAATCACCCTTCCAAAGGCATGGTGGTTAACCCTCTGACAATATACCGTCATGAAATTACACGTAATTCTCGGAATGAAAATAAAAAGGTATTTCTTAAAGAGTCATATGGATAACTTCGTCTCCAAGATAGTTCAGGGCAACATAACTCATGATCTATATAAAAAAATAAAGATAACTCAATAAAAAAGTATATATTCCAAATCTATCCAACATGCCCTTGGTTTCCCGGTCATACCCCCAATAACATGTCACCCACGTGACATGGACGCCAGAGTTGTCAGTCGCCACCCTCTAAAATATTGTGCAGATCCATTTATTTCAACTTTAAATATTCCTCATGCTGACATGGCACCGTTGCATTTTAGGAAATTCACATTCTTATAAAATATAACTTCGAGGTTTGACACTGTGAAATTAGGGACGGACGTAAGAGGATGGAAAATGAACGATAGCTGCACGTATTATTGTATATAGAATTGTATATTTATTTATAGAAAATGTGATAGCGGTTGATTAAATGATTTTTTTTTTAAAATAAGAGATAGGTATTATGGGTGTATGTTTGTGGGTATATTTATAAATATATATGAATTATTCTTTTAAATGGATTGGATTCGATATGGATTTGATTAAATTTATATTTATATTTATTTAAAAAATTTATACATATATCTTCCCTATTTATCCATTTGATATAAAAATACAAACTTATATTCGTACTTACTTAACTATCAGATACCCATTTAGCTATCGGATGTCTTTTTATTAATAAATCTTACAATTAAATTATATCCAAATTAGAGTCAAATAAAAATAATATATGATATGATTCATTAATTATTTCTTTTGAACAAGCTTGAAATATGTTGGTTTGAGTTACTATAATTTTATTAATTTCTACTGAAATTACTATAAAAAGAATTCTTCAAGAAGAATATATCAAAAATAAAAAATAACAAATTCAAAGAAATATAAAATACAAATACATTTGAAATAAAAAAATCATAATATCTAAAATAAATATTCAATGGAAGCTTCAGAAATATTATTAACTTTCAAAATCATGGAGGGAATCATGAAAGAAATTAAGGTTGAGAGAATGAACTCAAGGAGAGACATATATGGGTAAGTGAGGATTTTATTTGAATATTTAGGTCGGATAATCAAGTGTAAATTGATACTTATATCCATTCACAGTTAGGTTTTTTGGATAAAACCCATACCTAAATCCGGTCAAGTTTCGGTTGGGTTTGACCCATTCTTTTCAGGTTAGGTCGAGTCAAGTTCGGGTCAAATTTACAAAAACTTACAACCCTATTGCCAACGTCATTAGTTGCATGTGTAACCCTCCTACCCTACGTGTAGGGTTCACCAAATTTACATTTAAAATTGGTTATAAAAGGGCATCTCATCCAACACTACCCACCCACATCCACCACCACCCTCAACCTACATATAGCTTACTGGCAACTGGCCTCGACCCAGGTCGAGCTCCTCATTCGATCTTGAGCTTCTTCAAGGCTCCGAGCCCTTCATTTAACGTTGACTGCCTTTGACCATGAGCACCCCGAGTTCTGTCAAGTTCCTCCCCTAAGCCTTGAGCTCCTATACAACTATGGTGAGATCTTAGGCAGGATCCTCCACGGCAACTATGGGAAGCTCTTTGATGAGCTCCTCCATAACGGCCATGGCGATTATGGTGAGCTTCTCCACAGTCTCCATTTAGAGCTCCTCGACTATAACGACCAGAGCAAACTTCACACGTGGGCATGGTAAGCTCCATGGTGAACTCCTTAACCATTGTGAGCTCAATGGCTCCTCAATGATGAAAGGGAAAGGGAAGATGATGGGGAAAGAGGAGAAAAAGAAGTGGAAAGGTGGACAAGGACTGCCATTAGTTTTTTTTTGCAACTTTCATCATTTATTCTTCATCCTAATCGATTTGGAGACGTAATGACATTCTACTATCACTTGGCACCAAAACTAATTGCACTTTAGGTAGATAGAAATGTTGAACGAAGATGTACTACTATCATCTTTTTTTTTCTCCACTTGGCTGACCTTTTATTCACTCTTGATGTGCCATTGGTATCCCTTTTTTTTCTTGCTAATAATGGGATTTTTTTGAGATAAAGCATCAATACTAGTGGTTTCTTTTTATAGAGGCTTCTCCTTCTTGATCATCTTTATTCTCAGGATATTGCTATTGCTTTTGCTTCTCTTCTCCTCCATGCCATTGACCAACATGTGTTTATTGCTTTTGTGGTAGAGAAGGTGAAGCATATCTTCATCACTAGAACGAGGAGGAGAAGAGGCCCCGTGATCGGTGGAGGGAAGGCCTCAACATCGATCTCCACCATGAGCTTCCAGTCATCCATCGTCTTCTGGTGCCCACAACAGATTGAAGAAGCTGTAAGATGGCCTTGTGAAATGACCCTTCCTAAGGGTCGTTCGAGAATTTTGTGGAAGGGTAGGGGTGTGAGTGCAATTGTAAAGCCCCTTGGTTTTAGTTAGGGGACCTGCAAGGAAGAAGGGAGCCTTACAAGGGCACGCACCCACCTAAACCCTAAAACCCTCCCTTTATAACACCCCCTCACCCCTCCACCCTCTCCACACCACCAACACCACGTCCACCTTCACTCCACGACCTTCCAGCCGGCGGCCTCCCCTCCTCTTCCCCGTCCCCCTTGCAGTTGCGGGTGGGGGAGAAGGAGGAGGGAAGCAAAAGGAGCGTGGGTGAGGGAAGGAGCAAGAGGAGCGAGGAGAGGAGAGGAACTCGGAGGAGCTCGAGAGAGGGGCGATGCTCGTGAGGAGAGGAGCTCGAGAGGGAGAAGTCGCATAGGGGGAAACCTGCACGAGGAGGGCACACATTGCTGCAGTTGCAATAACTGGAGCTCATGAGGAGAAGCTCCGCGAGGCATTCTACAGAGTCATTTTTTCCACAGTATCAGACGTCTGTGATGCTCTCCAGATGTTTGAAGGAGCCGCAAGATGTCTGGAGTTGACACCGGACGTCTGACAGCATGTAGGGTGCCGAGGTATGTACCCTGCACAAATATGCATGCAGGTACATCAATTGTTATGTGTCGCATTTATAACCTGCATGTGCATGTGCAGGTACGAAGCTTTGGAAAGGCACGTGGTGTGCCCTTCGAAGCACTTTAGAACATCTGGAGACCATGTCAGACGTCTGACTGCTCTTCTAGATGATTGGGAGCGATGTCAGACCTCTAGAAGCTCCTTTAGACGGCTGCGAAGGGGTTTAGAAGTCAGAAACATACTCAGGAAAAGCAAGGTGAGCTTTTACGATCATTTAAGACGTCTGGGACTTGCTCCAAACATCTGATTTTGGTCAGAGTGCATGTTTTTGGCCGGTACAGGGCCCAAACGGAGTAGGTTTGACTCAAACGAAGTATCAATGGTTTCCGTTCGGAATTCTTTACGTGTCAGTGTTGCACTTATGCTATTTTGAACTCGTTTGACACGATTAGTCAATGGTATAAGTCCCCAGTCCATTGTGTATATGGGACCCGCGGAGACGACGAGATCTACCATACGAGCTCCCATTTCCACCTGAATATCCCTATAGAGTGATCTTCTTTAATACTATGATTTAAATGATGAAAGTGCATGCTATATTAGAATGATCTGATTGAACTCTAGGATATGAAATGAACCCTAAGGCTGAAAAGAATGAATATACATTACTTGAACCATGCTGTTATACTTTGTAATGCATGTTAAAGTCTTTACTGTTAACAATTGAATAGTTAAGTGATGCGATGCTTGCTTCATTTATTAATTACGAGCTACCTATTATACAATTAAGAACCGGAATGTGAATAGTGATATATGCTGTATATGAAATGAGATGAGTACGATGCATGAATCCTATAGGAAACTAGTAAAGGAACTCAAGTATATGGAAACAAATATTGCACGTATGATGGAACATGTTGCCTACGGGCTGGTTGGTTGTATAGACTTGGATATGAAAAGTGAGCTAGCCCTCGTGTATGCGATACTGAGGAGAGCTACTGTCACCTTAGTGTATGAGGGAGCTAGCTGCCCCTTAAGTTGAGACCGAAGGTTAGGATTGGCCCCCTACACCGACTCGTGTTAGGCCCACTGAACAAACCAAGATAGCCAGGCGAGGGTACGCAAACTGTTGAGGGGTGTGGCCCTTGTTCTGTTCTGTGCTATACGTTTGGCGTACTCGTTAGCGGAAACAACTGACCACGTGCCAGTATGGGGTAGCTATTCATGCGCTTATCGTATGTGCCGTAATCACCGCTACGTTGCGGCCATGACCTCGAGGTACTCTCCTGATCAGGAGAGTGCCACATGTACATCTTGCATCGTAGAAAAATTGCATCAAGATCATTCCCGTAGGGAACAAGTGGATTTGAGAAATGTTGATGACCCTTATTAGAAATTGAATCAGAAACACATAAATGTTCAAACGAAAACAAATAATAATACATAACTGGAAATTGGATGGTTAGTTAGCTACTTGTTTCCTTTATGTTAATTGCATGTACATGACTTAACCACCACTCTACTCAGCGTTAGCTGACCACAGATTTATATAACCATGTTTAGGTTAGGGAGTTAAGCAGCTAGCGTCACCTGCTGCAGAGGGCGCTAGGCCCAGTCGAGCGCAGCCGTGGTCCTTTCTCTTTTTTCGTTGCAGAGCTTTTTGCTAGTAGTGAGTACTTTTAGCATCTGATACCTGTTTCTATCTATGTTTTTCTCTGTTTTTTGTGATGGCTATGTCAGTGAACATTTTTATTCCGCTTGTAGCATGTAATATCTTTGAGATATTCTAATTTATTTGCATTGATGTCTATTATCTTTTGTCTACTTAATTACATTGCATTTGTTGATGTGGAATGTTTTCTACATTTGGTTATTTTTCGTTGGAAGATTAGATCTTAAAATTTAGTCGAGGCGAGTCGATCTCGAGTTCTGTAGGAAGTCAGGATCGGGTCATAACACCTTGTTGCCCTCCTTGCGATGGCTAATGGGGTGCTGATGCTTATTGCAAGGCTGTGGTGGGAGAAGAGGAAGGTCAAGCAAGATAGGGTGAGGTAGGTGAGGTATTTTGAAATTCAAATCTTGTGGGATCCACTAAGTGCAGGGGTGAGGAGATATGGTTGGTGTAATGATTGAGATGGAGACAGTGACGAATATGGTGATGGGCTCCTCTCCGTTTTTTTTTTCCTTAAATTAATCGGAACACATAATTTAGTTAGGAATTGTATATTTTGACCTACTGATTGTCTGGATGGTAAATGTAGTTATGTAATCCCTACTTTTAATTCGTTGCCCATTTTGACGCTAAGATTTGTAAGTTTGCGAAACTCTTTGGTTCTTTGTGGGATGTTTCGATCGCAACGATGATTCAATCTACTTTATTGAGCTCACTCTCTCATTTCACTATTCCATTTCCTCAGTTCGATTCTCCCATTATAATATTTTGTTCAAGAAAAGAAACCAAAAAAAAAAAAGGACAGACATTTAGTAGTTAGAAAAAGAAAAAAGAAAAAAAAAAAAACTCACGAATCCAAAATATTTAGTTGTACTTGTCCAGTTGCATCCTCGATAACGACCCGTGATAAATGTCACCCCCTACCCCTCAACCACTCTTAAACTATTGCCCTGCCGAAGTCAAACTCTGACAGTAACAACTCCTTGATTTGCTGAAATCCATCGACCGTAGGAGTCCAAATCTACGAGTTGCCATCCATTCCAGCAAAGATTTTAAAAATATGCATTATATTTCATGTACACCTAAAATCATACTTATTTTAACATATGTAGAAGAGAAACCAACTCTACAGGCAAAAACATCTCCACCAAAGATGGCCGAGGACTGGTGGAGAGCTGTTGACTCCTCAGAATTAACAGTATGGCAAACTTTAGCTCGAGAAACCATGGAGCGATATCTACATGAATATTCTGCACCAAAAGATACGAAGGAACGTGCGGAAAAAAGCACTATAATAAATTATCCACGATTAATTAATTATTTGAAGTATCTTGCAGATTTGGTGCAGATACCCTGCCTGCCGCTGACGTGGGATCAGAAGGCTCCAAGATTATTTAATGACTTAATTTTTAACTTTGACCTGCCAAGATCATCTAGAAAATGCCATGTCCAGTGGAAGACAACCACAAAACCAAGTTATTTTAATTGTAATATTTCTGTTGCATCTTGGATAAGAGTACGCATCAATACGTCTTCCTCGCAATCTGTTCCTTGTCGGCAGTAATCACCTATTGAAGGTCAAACCCCGACCAAGTCCCAAAATTCCTGAAACCAACTGACCAATTCAACCCTCCGAGCACTTCAAAGATACTGCAATCAACAGAGGAGAGATCAAAATACCAAAAAAAAAAAAAAAAAGAGTACAGAAAACCATCAGCCATGTAGAGATTACACAACAATCTGCTCGATCTGCAATGTTAGCAACCAATAAGCTTAAACATGGAGATCTACAAAACTGTGCACTGCCAACTATAAGTCTTTTCTCATGACATCTTGGAGTTGCAAAGTTCCATTCCTTCCTTAGTCTCATTCCCGTGTCAAGTTGCAGGACGAATCGATTAATCACTTGTCCTTGTGGATCCTACAGGCCTCCACATTGCGAGTCGCACGTGTGAATTTGCCGAGAGAAAGCGAGTTAACTCGTTCTTCCCACGGGGGGGAAAAAAAAACAAGAAGAAGCAGATCCCATAAATGGGCCTTGCATCCACCCACATGAACTTGCGAATCACGCAAACTCCAACCACAATCAAGACCAAAATCCTACCGCCCCACCCCAATCGTCCCCCGTTCCAAACGTGCATTCATTCAATCACTTTGATCGGCGATACGGTAGAGATCATGGCCATTAATGTTGGGTTTACCATAATGCACCAAAATCGGACCATCTACATCCATGACACACCATATATATTTCTCAACTACACGAACAACACACCAAAAACAAAGCCCAGAAGAGGCAAAAATCCCTACTTACATCCCAATCACCACCAACATCATCCTATTCCTCCCAAGATGGTTCCAGTGAATAAAACCATCTCGGGGAAAAATATACATGGTTCTCCATTTATCTTAAAAGGGCTCGGATTCGGCCACAGCAAACTTGTTCGGATACACCAATTAGGACCACCCCACCGCTAGTGTCCTGCCAACTCATCAAGCATCTGCATCCTGCACCTCGTGATCCTGTGGAACACCGCCCTCACCTTTCCCTCCAGCGCGTCCAACCCACCCTTCAGCTCCTCGCACGCCGCGCGAAGTTCCGCGGCCCTCGCGGTCGTCTCGTCCGCCTCCGCGCCCCACTCGATCGCCTCGTCGAGCCGCCTCGCGGCGGCCTCGACCGCGCGCGCCTCCCGCAGCAACCCGCCGCCGCTCCCCTTCCTCCCTCCTCCCCTGGCCTCCTCCACCACCTTCTCGTGGATCGCCGCGACGGCGCCCGCCCACGCGAACCCCCGCGGGACAGCGGGGAGCTGCACGTGGAGGCCGCCGCCGCGGTCCTGGCACGGCACCGCCGCCACGAGGGCCCACATGGCGAGCACGAGGACGCAGTTGGCGGTGTACGCGGCGGCGGCGAGGGGGTCGCTGCGCGGCGGGGGAAAGAGGCCGGTGGCGAGGGCCTGGAGCTGGCGGGCGGCGGACCAGGAACTGGAGACGCTCCAGGTGAGGGAACGGGAGTGGGGACCGCAGCGGGGCGGCGGTGGGGCCGGCCGGGCGAAGGAGCGGTTGCGGTGTGCGGAGGAGGAGGGGTCTTTGGTGGTGTGGTCGAGGAGGGAGATGGTGAGGTCGGCAAGGGCGCGGCGGGTGCGGCGGGGCTGGGAAGGTGGGGAGGAGGAGGCGATGTCGGCGAGGGAGGCGGAGCGGCGGAGGTGGTGGATGCCGTCGCGGAGGGCGTTGAGGAGGTCGAGGGACTTGAGGGAGCGGTCGAGGAGGTCTGGGACGAGGCGGGAGTCGTTGTGGAGGAGGATGAGGGCGTGGAGGTGATCGTGGAGGAGGAGGAAGGCGTCGAGGAGTTGGAGGAGGAAGTGGGAGGAGAGGGCGGATGGGGAGGAGGAGAGCGGGAGGAGGAGGTCGGAGGCGAGGCCGTGGAAGGGGTCGAGGGAGGAGGAGGAGGAGGAGGTGGTGGTGGCGGCGTGGTGGGGCCCGGAGGGGCGGAGGGAGAGGCGGGAGAGGGAGGAGTGGAGGTCGGTCGCGGGCATCGTCACATGTAACGTAATGTTAACTAGAGGAGGGAGGGGGCTTCGAGCCTCTATGAGGTGAGAGGGGAAAAGAGTAAAGTGTTTTGGTGGGTGGTTTGGTGGGGAAGGGGCGGGGTTTTGTATGGGGGAGACGACGTGTGCGACGCGGGGAAGACGCGGGGGTGAATTTGAAGGGGCGTGTGGGGAGTGGGGGTGGGGGTGGGTGGGGCTTGGCGCCGCCAAGCCGTTTGGTCTGCGGTGGTGGGAGTACACTGCTAAAACAAAAAAAAAAAAATCTCAATCAAGAGATGATGACCAGTAGTTGAAATTAAAATTATTATTTGTTAAATCAAGTGATTTCATCTAAAGATCACTAATGTTTAGGTGTCAAAAAAAAAAAAAAAAAAAAAAAAAAAAAATATATATATATATATATATATATATGCTCCGGTTAATAAATAAAATATATCGTAATTGGTGAATCGCATTATACCGTAACACAACGAAACTCTAAAAACAAACATGCCAAGAAGGAAGTATCATAAAATTCATGCATCCGAGATCTTCAAAAAAAAAAAAAAAAAAAAAAAGACGTGGGTTAGTAAAATATAAAAGTTGACTTAACATGATATTCATTTGATGTATTATTTTTTTATATAAAAAAAATATTGATATATGGTGAGATTTATCACTATTAAAATTAACAACAAATCACTTTTATACAAATGTAAATCACACAAATAACTTTTGAAAATTAATTTACACTGGTGAAATTATTTTTTACCTATAAAATAATTTTACATTGTTACAAAGTAAGATTATACCGATGCAATCTTATTTTAAACTAATTTGCATCGGTGTAAAATTAAATTAAAATGTTTCTTCACATATAGCAAGTGATTTTATACTTGAAAGGTGGATTTTCCACCATAAAGTTTAGTAAAAATCACATTTCAAATGAAAAATCACTTCTCATACATGAAATCAATTTTTATAAACATAAACCTATAAGTCAAAATCACTTTACACATGTGAAACCATCATTGGAATAATTTTACACCAATGAAAAATGAGATTTCACCGATATAAAGACAACTTAAAATAATTTATCACCGGTACAAAATCAATTAAAATAATTTATCACTGATATAAAATTATTTATCACCAATACGTTTTAGATTAAAGTAGTGGTGATTTTTTTAATGTAGTGTATCACCATGTAACAAACCTTACATTATTTTGTTTCTTTATATTAAATATCAATTATCAAGTAAATCCACATTTACAATATTGTGTGAATTACGAGAATAATATCCACAAATTTTCTCGTATCATTTTTTTGTCAGGATTTGCATTTCCCTAATTTTTAACAAAAAAAAAAAAAAGGCACCGTAATTACAAAGCTCGTAGAAAACAAGAGAGTATTACAACCAAAGATTTGAAAGAAGCATTGGTTATTTTTACCAATAAGTAAAAATCATTGATTATATTTGATTGAAGTATGAAAATCATCAATGATTTTTGGCATCGGTGGGAACTGATATAATAATTTTTAGTTGCATTACAAATAGAATTACTTGTAACATATATCAGAGAACTTATATTACAGTTATTTCCTTATAACAGAAGTTTAAAAAATTTAAAAATATATAATTAACGTAAAAAGCAACTTGCGTTACTAGTTTTACTTCACTTGCAATACAATATTATTTGTTCAAATAACCAGTAATACATGTTAGAGAATTCGTAATATAGTTTTTGTGTGGTATGCCGACAAAAAAGAATAGAACATGGCCTAAAACAGGAAAGGGAAGTTATGATTTGCTATAAATGATGAAAATAATAGAAAGTTTATGACTAAGGTAACTTTAAAAAATGAATAGTGGCATTCTAAACCACTAAAGCACATGCAAAAGTAGTATTGATCAACATCAAGTATTGATCAACGAATAGGATCTTGTGCTTATTTTATATACCTTTTCTATAGGTATGGGTAAAATATAGTTACTCCCAATACTTATCTTTAAGTATCGAATATATTTCATCATGAAATTTTAAAAATTAAAATTAACTAATACAAGAAAGTTGTATTTTAAATTTTATTTACATCCGGAACCCTTAAATCCCTCATCAAGCTTGGTTGATTTTTCACATTATTTTATTATTTACCATTGTTAATAGAGGCGATAGAATTATTTAATTGAGTTCAAACTCTATTTGATTCTTAATTATACTAAAATAGTGAAATCACTTTAATTTCATGATGAATTTTATATATATATATATATTACACAAGGCTATAGTCGAACGATAGTGTCTTCCAACTTTAACATAAGAGATCTACATTTAAGGCTTCCTTTCGTATATTACCTTAGAAGATTGTTGTGTTGAGGATAGTCGATTGTTCTCCAATTTACCTAATTTGAATTCTCGATCATCACCAAAGAACAAAATAAAGAGGTTCGATGGGAATGTAAAGAAGCCAGATTTGATTTTGAGTTTATGCAAATGTAGTTCTGTAGCTATTTTTGAATCCAATACCAATATCTTGCCTACTCAAATCTATATTTCCATTGGACACCCATGTACCAATTAGATACCCATTCATGTATTTAGAAACTATCATTAGAGATGCTAATTAATGCGTCAAGTTTGCATTGAGTTTTATTACATTTGTATTGATGCCTATTTGCCCATCCTATATTTGTAAGCAGTCTACTTTTAAGAAATGTTAACATCGAGGATAGGATTTACATGTGAAAATGTTCACAATCATGCTTAGCATTAATCCGACGGTATGTTACTTTTAACGTGAAAACTCAAAAATACTGGTAACGGGTGGCCATGTTCTTGTGCCATATTTCCATAATATTTGCATATATATATATATATATATATATTTGATCTTTACATCAAATAAATAAGTAAAGAATCAAATAATTACGCATACTTATTCCTTTTGGATTTCTAAATGAGAACTTGTACCCACTACCCATTTAATAATTGGCCAAGTTTTATCACTATGATCGGTTTACATAAGTCAAATTTGTTGGGTTAAAGAAAACTGACATCTCTGGCTGGTATTCTTGAAATAAATTTTTCTCTTTAGGAATTCTTATTTTTCACTTTAGTTCTTGGGAAATAGGGTTGTTAAAAGGAGATCAAAGCTAAGCTAAAAAGATTGAGGCAAGCTTAAGCCAAGTCAAGCTCGAAAGAGCTATCTCCTCTCAATCTAGAGATAATTTACAAGTCCATTGACTTAGTCCAATCATCCGCAAGTTCATAGTTAATCACGCTCAGGCTTATCATCCACAAGTGCAAGAGGTAATGGTATCAGATGAAATTAGAGAGTTACAATAGTTGTTGTAAGACCAAGAAATATTAGTTTAGTAATATTAAAGGTCATTAGCATAAAACTTGTATTTTACACTTTTGAAAGAGCACACATACGCATACAGTTAAAGCTTAGCTTGGCTAATCGTTTAGATATTGAACTTAGTAAATTAGGCTCACGAGTGATGATCTAATTAACACAACTCGGCCGAAATCTATCGAGTTCAATCTAAACGTATTGAATCCGCATTCTTTTTTACAGTTGGAATCCGACGATTAGTAAAAGGATACGGTATGGAAATTATTGGAATTTAATTCTGGAAGAAGAAACCATTAATGGAGCTTTCCGGCTGAAGCCGAACAAGCCGAACGGGCTCCCCTGCGGCTCGGCTCGAGACCAGACGCTGCTCGCTTACCCCCTCAACCCCTCGCACACGTGCGACGCGGATCCGTGGACCCTTTAGGAGGAGAACGGCATTTTGGGGATCGGAGAAGACTCGTTGGGATAGGTTTGACTGGACGGCGTGGGAATGACCAGTACGGACGATAACGGGGTAATGACGTCTTTGGTGGGGATCGGGCAGATTTCGACCGTCGGATGGGGCTCCCACGGTCGGATTCACGGGACCCGGCCTGGTTGCTGGGGAACCGGGATCTAGAAAGGGGGGATCTATGGGGATAGAAGGACGGGGGCAACGACTGACGTGGGGAATGCCACGTGGACTCAACGTGACGATCACGGGAAATGTTTAATGCTCTATTGAAAAAAGAAATAGTTTAATCCTCCTTTACATTAATTTATCCGAACCCCACCGCACACGCGCACACACACGCCAGAATTCTTTCTTCGCACCATGATTAGAGCATTCTTCTTCTTCGGAGCACGAATCATGATTTTCAATACCTTCAAAGATAATCTTACATTTTAAACTTTCTAAACAAAGCACGAGATATAATACTTAGCAATTTAATTTTAAATATTTTAGCCGATTCCTTGAATTTGTGGAGTCTATTTTTGATAAGTTGTCAAGATTAATTTTTTTAAATTAGACTTGTATTTAAGTTTGAATCATTATAATTGATATAAGAGTCAAATTCTCTTTATTAAGAGAAAAAAGTTACCATCCTTAAAATGACCAAAAATTATGTCAAGAGGTGGAGTTGACACTATTATTGAAAATATCGAACCTTGATAAAAACATCATAATTTCAAGTAAAGAAGGTTACAACACCTCCAAAGATAATCCCATATCTTAAATTTATCATGATAAGTAGTGAAAAATAAGTATTGAATTACTACTTGATAATTTAAATTTAAATATTTTAAGTAATTATTTGAATCCATTGAATCCTAATATCGAAAACAAACTTTCTTCCATAAAAATATATATATATATATCCTTCAGAAAAATCATGCCTATATTCAATAATCAACTCTGAGTCATTGCAGCCGTCAACCCTAATATCTTACCATCGACCGTACGTAGTTGATTTTGACTGTAATTTCGAAAGTGCAGTCTATCCTTTTTCCCTTGGGAAAAAGGTTGGAATTGAATTTTTCTATCTCTACTATTTGGTGGTCAATCCACTGAAGTCGTTTGTTCTCTAGCCCCAAAAACGACCTTCACTCAACGAAGCCAACATGCCCTTATCGCATTACAATTGTTTGGAATTAGTCGATACACTTAAATAGGATCCAAATATGGTTTTCTGGTCATGGATAGGATCAATCCGGTTGTAATTTTAAAAGTCTTGGTGTAAGTCCTAATCGAATTGATTCATAGGCCAATAAACTTGGCCTAAGCTCTAATTCTAAGGGTTGGGTCGAGCCTGGGTTGACTAATGGGTTAAATATAAAAAATTTTAAAATTTTAAACACAAATATGGATAAAGATACAATACAGATGATAAAAAATATAAACATAGCTATTCTAAAAAAATACCATTAGTGAAAGGAACACTAAGAATCGAATCTACTTTAGTTAAAATGTCATAAAAGTCATGAATATTCATCATTCATATAAAAAATAAACTACTGAAGTTTCTGAAGTATTAATTCTCCAAGAAAATACATCTTAGAAAATTTATAAAGCACATGAAATTTAGAAAGAATATATGTAATCATATGTTATTCTGTTATCAGTTCAATCCACAATCCCTATTAACAGCTTTCAATTTATTACTTCGTACTATATTAACTATCAAGTATATTGCCTCATATGTCCCCTTATTGAATGTGCTTATACAGACATGCTAAAGATCCTTCATTCATAATTTAAAAGAAAACAAGATAAAGGACTAAACAGTGGAAGAGTTGGATAGTGGTTCTTGGTCTAATAAATGGTTCTCGTTGTTGGTGCTAGAGCACCACGATCATTTATTTTGATTATAACAAAACACGTGTCATTTAACATTTACACTTTGAGTAATAGATTTCAGGTCAATCACAAATCGATAGATGATTAGATGGAGTTCGAGCTCGCATCCAGGACGGATTGGAGGAGCTTGATGGAAAACAGAGGAGATTCGTGAGGAGCGATAGATTGAAGAATGAAGGAAATGAAGAATAGGATAGATTTCCTTCTTTTATACTTGTTGTATTTTTCGTTTCTTTGGTTGCTCTTTATTTCCTTAGATAATTCATGTTAAAGAGCCTCAAAGTACCCTAGCAGTAGTCCTAGGAACACCTGCACAACCCTAGGATACTTAGGTTTTCTGTAGAACACTTAGAAAACCAATATAGGGTTCAAACAGCACTTCCAGACGTCTAATTCCCAAATCAGACGTCTGATAAAGTATTTTAAGACGTCTGACTGTTGTTTCAGACGTCTGATATCTGTTAGGCTGGACATAGCTAGTTCTGTCTGATGAAATCAGACGTCCAGACCTTAGACCAGACGTCTTAGGAGACGTCTGATGGACTTGCCAGACGTCCAGATAGTGGACCGTTGGCTAGCTTAGCAGGCACTGCAGAGTACGACCGTTAGAGCCTTATTAGACGTCCTTAGGCCTTTCCAGACGTCTGATAAATGACCGTTTTGCCTCGGCTGACCCAAAATCTCTTCTCAGAGATTTTCTAGCCGTTGCAACGTTTGGAAAATCCATTCCCACAGTAAAAGTAGGTTTCCAGACGTCTAGACATAGTACCAAACGTCCTACATGTCGTCTGATGGACTTGCACAAAAACCTTGTTTAGATCTGATCCAAGTCAGGAAGAGACCCACCCAAAATCAGACGTCTGACCTTGAAATCAGACGTCTTAAAGTGAACTTCCAAACGTCTGATGCCAAAATTAGACGTCTGATAAGCCTGTCAGAGCAATGATTGTTCCTGATTTCGGGCTGATTCTCTTGGGCATTGCACCCAACGGCTATAGAACCTTTCCTAAGCCTTCTAAAGCCTTCCTAAGGCCTCTATAAATAGAGGGGAGCCTTTGCAACAAAAAGATACACCTAGATACACAAGACACACTTGGCTACACACTTTCACACTCTCTTGTGTTTTAGCTAGCTCTTGCTCTCCAAGCTCAAGCTCCATTCTCTTGAGAGCATCAAGCTTTGCGCACCCGCTCTCCCGCCGTAGTTCACGAGAGCGAAGTTGCGCCGTCGCGTGGCTCACGCACCGCGTCATCAACTCGATGCACTCCTTGCAAAGGGGAGTTTCCTTATTCCTATAGAAGCTAGGTTCATAATTACTTTGTTGGCTCTATAGGACTTGTTGTTTATTTTATCTTTGCTATTTTGGTTGGGTATTCGCTTTGCGAATTCCCGTCTCCTTCGCGAGACAAAATCCTTCTCGTGGAGAGAAGGGGTTGAGGTACGCTACCCTCGTTTAAGTAGCGTGGTTGTATTGAGGTTGAATCACCCTCGTTTAAAATGATTCGGTTTAGTGGATTTTGATCAACTTGGTTGATCGGAAAATCCTAACTCAAGAGGGTTAGGTGGTGGTTTTCACCCGGTTTGGGTTTTCACCTAAAAATAATTGTGTACTCGTGTGATTGCTTATTTGTGAGATTATTTATATTTCAATTCCGCATTTTTTACGTCACACTGATCTCACCCCCTCCGAGTAAGGAACTTTCACTCGTAACTCAGGTTAAATAAATGGTTCATAATTTTAGATGATGGTTATTGAACATCTTGTATGGTACTTTGAGAGGGGGTGGAGATTTTAGGATAGCGAAACAATGGTCAAATAGATGAAAAATTTAGCATTCAATGAATGATATTGGGGTTGTTGTACTTTCAAGTTAAGACTCTTGAAATTCTTGATTTTAAATAATAATGATTTGACGGGCTAGGTTGGGTCGAGTCAGGTTGAAAATTGGAGAACTAAGCTCGCCTATTTAAAATTAGGCCAGTTAAAGAGTCGAGCTAAGTCAAGTCAAAATAAAAAATCGAAGCTTAAACCCGCCCATTTTGCAGGTCAAGTGGCTCAAATCGATGAGACCCCTAGTCCATAGCTAAGTCTACTCTCGAGTAGGGGTGTTCAAAAAATCCACTAATCTTGGGTACCTAACCTGACCTATCATTTTTTATCCTATTGGATTGGATACCCATTTATCAAATATGGGTTGGGTATCCATTAAATATGAACTATTACTTCTCAAGTCTCCATTTAGTTACCCGTCATATGACCCGTCAATGATCCATCCATATTGCCAATCTCGTGATCCAACTAAGTCAACTTACGACTCCCCTTTCCTCAGTCCTCATTGTGCTCACCACTTAATCCCAACTCATTGGCAATTACAACCCTTATCCCATCAGGAGGATAAGGGGAAGGGGGTTGCTAGCGAGGGGTAGGGGTCAAGAGGTGGAGGAGGTCACGTCGCAATCGACGTTGACGGGGGTGACATCGAGGCTCCCCAGGTTGGCGAATCTAAACTTAATCCAGCTTACAAAGTTGCGGACATGGTCGAGCATGATGGCGAGGAAGCACTTGAGGGCATGGAGCTCGAACCAAGAGTAGGCGAAGATGTGGAAAGTGACATGGCCACCGGAGACGGTCTTACTGCGATGGCTTCAGCGCTTCAATGCTTCCTTCCCTCCCTCGATCTTCCAACGCGACAAACCCCCTCCTCACCGTCCTCGGTTGCATACGCCTTCCCGATAACGCACGACACCCATGCACCATTTCCCATTGCCGCTGGTGCATACATAACCCAGTAGTCATGCACCTTCCCCCCAACCCCATCTTGAAGACTTTGTTACAAGCTTCAATTTTCTATTTTTTTTAAAAAAAGAAAGGACCACAGCTTTTAACAGTAGCGGTCAAGATTTATGGATATAAAATTTATTTTTATTCATTTCTAATTTAATTTAATTTTTTTATTTTTTATTTGTATTTATTTTTTAGTTTTTTAAAATTTTAAATTTACTTCTATTTAATAACATTTTCTTTGTTAAATTTTATTTTATATAAAATTATCTTTTAATAAATATTTTTTAATCTATTTTTAAATATTTATATATATATATATATATATAAGTTTTTTTTATCATTTTAATAAATATTATCATATATATTTTTATTTTTTATAATTTTATTTAAATTATATTTATATCTTTATTTTTTTATATTTTAATTAGATTAATTAATTAATTACCTAACGGACACCTGTGATCTAATTTAACACGGTTAAATAACATATCTGTTAACTTTCAATTCAACGGGTCTGTTCAGATCATATATCACTTCAGATTAGATCGAGTTGAATAAGTTGGAATGAGACGAGTATCGAATTTACGAGCACCCTTGAGAGTAGAAAAACGTCAAAGGCAACCACATATCCATTCACATCTAATGAGGACACCCTCACGTTAACGTCAAGCCACGTTGTCAAGCATACTTTACCTTCCTTCTAGGATGAGGTTGCTTTCCTTTCGTCAATGGATGGAGAAGGCAGCCAATCGGATGCCGAGTGACCCCACAGCTGCGGATAATAGTAAATAGACGTTTTTTGCAACGAGTTTTACGACATATACAATGAAGACAGTGACTTCAATATATGTATTCTAATTTTTACAAGTGAAAATTAATTTTTTTTTTAATAGATAAAAGATTATTTTTTAAAGTAAAAGTTAATTCATAACTAAAGAATTATATTTGAAGGGAAAAATTATTTACCAATGATAGAAAGTTAAAATACATCGATATAATTTTATTTTCAACCGATATGTTTCGATTTTCAACTAAAGTATTTTGATTCTCAGTCGATATATTTCGATCCGTTTGATTTTTAATCGTTGGATTGTCATTTTTATTAGGTTGATTATGACCGCATGTTGCAACACACACTTCTATATTAGGATAAAATACACGAAGTATAAGTGAAGAAGGGTCTTTAATTGAAATATAAGAATAAGTTCTAAGATTAAATGATATTTTTGCAGCGATGTGATTTTAATAGGTAATTATTTAATATTAAAATATGAGTATAATTAGATTGATGTGATATGATAAATATATTTTACCAAATATATCATGTCAGAGTGGATATATTTTAATATATATATTTGTGTGGTGTAATAAGATGATTTAATTAAAAATAAATTTTCACTCCCATCTTTTTACCTCCCCCGCACATACACTCCATCCATCTATGATTAGTATGTTGATTTGATATTAGTAGATAATATTTTAATACAATGACATCCTTAAGCAAACCAAATCATGGGGTGATTTCGGAGCATGGGATGTCCACTCAGTTATTCCTCCAGCAATTTAGGACCTAAGTATCAACTCTAGCTAAAAAAATCATGTAGTGGATCTACCCGAAGAAATAGCTAGATGTTTACAGAAGTCATTTGTGTCTTGTTTGGTTGATGGATTAAGTATTTAATCTCACTTAACTCGTCTCTTATTTACGTCGTGTTAAATCTAAGTTATTACATCATCTCTATAAAATAAGTTTAACGTACTAAAATATCCAAATAAATTAATTTATTTATTTCACTATTTATTTCATTTAATTTATTTTCCTTATCAAACATATTCTTGGTGATTTTTTTTTTTTTCATTTAAGTATGGCAGGATTTAAACCCTCGACTTTTTGATATACGTTTACTTGCTAAAACCACCAGGTCATTTGACGGTGAGATTTTTGAGATAATAATTACTAGTCAGGTTATCACTTTAATAAACTTTATTATTTTATTCCTCAAGTAAAGAATTCAAGTCCTCAACGACCACTGTTTGCCTCGTAATGTTAATTTGACTCCTAAGAGTTTGAGATGTGAATGATGTTTTTCAAATTAAGCATATATTTTTTTCAAAAAAATACGTTATAATGCATTTTTTAAAAGCTTCGCTACGATTGGTGACATATACATGGAAGATTTGGATTCATTCCGTTGATGGGTTTCTAGAAATCCATGACTTGGTCCTGGATTTTGACTTGGAAGAGGCAATTACCTACGAGGCAGTGATATATATATATATATATATTACATGGATCGTTGTATCCAAGATGCAACGGGACAAGTACAATAAGATAGTTTAATCTAACTACCAACAAATGTTTTTTCTCATCAATTGGAAGGCACATGAGATTGTCTGTCCATAACATAAGAATCTCGATTCCCAAAATGCAATAGTTCTATGGCGGCATAAGGTTCGTCTACATTGACGTCTGGTGAAAGGATAACAAAAGTCTACATTGAGAATAAATGGATCTTCGTAACATTTTCGAGGTTGGCATCTAAGATATCCAGATCGATCCGATGACACTGAGGTGTGAGAAGGTAACCAAGGCTTGTTTTTTCAAGGGAATAAGGTAAAGTCTTTGTGTTTTTTTGTTTTTTTTTTGGCAATTAGAGTCTTTGTGTTTTAGAAGAAGACAACACCAGATTAGGTCCACTCATGTCAAATATAAAGTTACTCCTTGTAGCTTTTGGAGTAAATGCATTTGCATCCATCTTTTCCTTTTATTCTTTCTTGAGGTTAAAGTTGGATCCAAATGTCAAAATAATTTTATTCGTCTACTTATTATACATAATATTAATTTTTTATGCAATTTCATTGAATCTTATTTCATAAATCAAATATGTTTTGATGGGTAAATTTTGGTAAATTTTTGAAGCTATTTTTTAAATATATAAACATTTAATTTGTTTCAAAGCTCACTTACTGTAATTATTTGAAGTGATCTTAGGAAATCCAAAACTACGCCTCGACGTGAGATCATGCACAGGTTTTGACTCTTATTTTCGAAAATAATATGTAATTTTGCAAGCTTACGCACTTGAAGGGATATTCAATATGACTTTCGGAAGGTGCATCCCGTGCTTTAAGATGATCTCATACAATTGAAATAAAATATAACTCATTTCTAATTAAAATAAGTACGTTGATATCAATAATATTCGTCATATTATTATTATTAATTAAATAGTTAATTAGTCAAAGCCCTCCAATGGCATGACCACAAGTGTAAAGGATCCCCAATGGCATTAATTTGGGCAAAGCATCCCGACCCTCTTGCTTTGATAGGAAGGCAAACACCCCTAACCTCCACTGCCCTCTTCAAGGGGAAGGTCAATGGTGAGGTGGGTGTCTCTACGGCTGGTATACATTGCATCGTATATTTTACGAGATAAAAATTTACACATAAGAGATATCTTATGTTGGTGTTTACGTGTAATCGAAGATGATTCAATAGAGATGTTTACATGAATAGGAGATAAGATGAGAACAAGCTAAAACACAAGTTCACTTATTCTCCTTCGTAAATGCGGGATGTCCTGCAAAAACATGAGATATCTCACGACGTAAATAGGTCCAACAGAATCTCTAGATGGGATTGGGCGTAGCGACTGGCCTTGATGAGAGGGGTGTCAGCGAGGATCTCGTCGGGAGCGGTATTACAAGGGAGTCACTTAAGGGCCTAGGAGAGGATGCACTCCAAGGAGAAAGGAGTATCAACTGTGGAGGAGGCGTTAAGCGAGCCTCATGGAGGAGCTCTAAGGGGTCTATGAGGGAGCCTATTAGAGATGGACAAGGATGAAACTAGATGTGTCCTATCAACTAATTAATCCAATTAGTGGACGATGATGAAGCCAGAAGATTACAAATCATACCCATAGTTGTTTCTCCAAAGTTTAATATGGATCAGGACTCGAATGTAACTTGAATACACTTTTGTCTTACCACAGCCTAAGGAAACTGGATATCAATTCTGTTCGGATGGAAATTGAATATTGATATAAATTAGTTATTAACATAAGATTTAAGCGATAAGGATAAATATTGTATAAAACTGAGATGATATCAGAAGTTTCAATATATTTAGAAACATGTTTAACGGCCAACGTAGTTTTTTACGTTTAAATATATAACAAATTAGGTAAATCTAAACCAACTCCTATTCAACCCAACCTAAAAGAATAGGTAAAATTTGACCTAAATTCAACCACAAAAGAATGGGTAAAACTTAACATGAACCCGATTGGATTTTGTTATAGATTTTATCAAAAAATATTCAATCAAATTTGGATATGTATATGGATATATGTATAGATCTATACCTCATTACCTAACTCAAGTACTTAAATAAATCATCATTTACCTGTCACCCTAAATCGTTCATTCTATAATTTTAATCTCCCTCATGATGTCCTTCACAATTTTAAGGTTGGAAGTACCTTTAAAATTTCCATTAAATATTTATTTCGAAGATGAGAATCTTTTTGTTTAAAATATACTCATATTTTATCTTTCCATTTTTTTTTTTAAACATTCCCTTCAAAAGACTCTTTTTATAATAATTTAAATGTTGATCGGTAAAATTTGAATAACCCATGCCTCTATCCTTTGGACGATTAAAAATAAATAATTATTTATTTATTTTATAGAATTTTTTTCATCTTTAACTATAATTTTGACATGATTTAATTCTACAATCAATTTATAAATGAGTACAAATAGATAACTAATTGGTAGATAGATATTGATATGAGTTTGAATTTTGATATTCTAGATAAGTTGGTAAAATATGGATTTAAATTTTTATATCCAATAGATGATTGGATAGGATATAAATATAAATTTTGAAAATAAACATAAGTATAAATTTAGTCAAATTTAACCCAAATCCAACCAATTAACATCTCTAAGAGAGGTTGGTCTGCATTGGCTCGATGTAATGTGCAGCAATCACCAATGGAAGAGAAGATGGAAGAGGTGCTGAGGGAAGATGAGAGCATTTTTTAAACGAAAAATATACAAAACACGAGTGGAGGGATGTTTGCCCTCCAATCGGAACCAGATGGGGTACTTTACTCAAATTAATAGCATACCTTGCACTCATGGTCATACCATGGGGTTTTGCCTAATCAGGTCTTTAATTAAATAAACATGTGGTGAATATTATTAATATCAACCTACTTATTTTAATTAACTAAATATTTTATTGTATATTTAGTTTTCAATTGTATGATATCATCTTAAAGCATGAATCGATAGCCAACTAGGTAAATAACTTTAAACGGTCCAGATATGCACTCTGGCTGTGTTTGGCTCGAGGTTATCGGGTGGGATAAGGGATTTCAGGTGGGTTAGGAATAGACTTAAGTGTTGATTATATAAGATATGGGGACCATCAAAAGTTGTGTCCACTATAATTTTGAAGTCCTTTAACACTCTCTCTTCTCACATATAATTCAAAAAATACTCTCTAATAATCATAATTCATCACATCAAAACCAAATAAATATTTTTCTTCTCACACAAAACCACCATACCAATTATTATAAGCCTTCTAATCATTACAAATCAACCAACCAAATATCTTCTTATATTTATTCCACTCTAATTCTATGTCAAAATAATACTATACTCCAACCAAAGGTAGCCTTAAAGATTGAGAGGTCCCACATCTTAGTTGGTTTCATTGGCTTTGCCTCAGATGAATCCATAGCCTTTGTAGTTAATGGGTAGGATGGATTTCGTACATATGTAAACCAACAAGCGTGAGGGTCGAAGTAGGCAAACGCATGCTTGTAATTCAATGCAAGACTAATGACATAGGAACCAAGCGTAACCCAATTTTGAATGAGATGAGTTGAACCTGAACAATAAAATTGACAAGTCAAATGGGTTCCAGCAGGAAGCATTATGGATTGGTCCCTCGAGATCGATGCCCATATGCCTATTCATGCTGACGGAGTTTCTCCTCATTTTACTTTAAAGTTCCATTTGATGAAGAGAACGAAGAAAGTGAAGAATTTTAATTTTTTTTTTAAGTAAATGGATAATCATCCCTAAATTTTATTAATATTTTGGTGTTTTAAGAAATTTTAATGTTTGATTGAATTTATTGTTTTGTCAAAAGAATTAAAAATTTTTATTTCATTAAAAATGTTTGTTTTCTGAAATAAGTTAATAAAATAAAAAGAAAATTAGTTGAAGAAGAGTTCATGCAAAATTAACAAAAAGAATCGGATAATTCCATAAGAAGGGTAAAATTACTAAAATATAAAATCAAGAGTACAATTTAGATTAAGAGGGATTTCAAAATAAAAGTTCTCAAACAAAAAATTAAGAGCGCTATTTTGAATCAAAAAACACTTAAGGGTTAGTTTGGATGAAGTGATAGATTTTGTGAGATAATTTTTTTATAGATGAATTATCTTGTATTTCTGTTTGAAAGTCATAAAAATTATCCTGGTCAATTAACTTGTTATTTGAAACGTAGAGCGATAATTTAAAGGATTCTCCTATGTGTGGACGTTTATTATTTGGAAGTACATAATAACATCTATTGATTTGAAAGTTAATTGTTTGTTAATATTAATTAACTTTCATAAGATAATTATAATTTATTATTTTCAATAAATATTTTATGTGGTGTAAGAAGTTTATTTATTTTAATTGTAATTAAGATCATATTAATTAAAATAAATTGTTGTTATGTATAACTTGATAGATAATATTTTATTAACTACATTTCTAATTAATAATTAATACTTTTCTTTCATACGAGTAAAGAGAACTTAATTATTAATAAAGATATGCACGTGATAGTTTTTTAAATTTAATAAATATGAGTTCAATTTAAATTTTGATAAATAATTTAAGAAGGCATTCTTTGAAGGATGTACATCTTCTGCTTCACTTTCTATTCTTTTTAATTTATGGTGATAATTATTAGTATATGACTTTTAAATTTTTAAGGTGATAGAGTAAAAATAAAATAGTAAATAATTATAAAATTATTGAAATGAGAGATTTAGATTGTACATAAAAGGTTAACTTCATGTGTTTTTCTTTTTGTTTCTTTTCTTTTTTGATTTTTGAAGTAAGTTGTCAAATGGTTGAGAAGTTAGATTCATTTAAAGGTAACTCCAATTAATGGGATGTTAATGAGAGTAAAGATGGTATTTATCTTTAACAACCATAGGTTGGGAATAATGCAGTAGTGATGGGATCTCAAGAGTTAACCCATAAAAATTCATGAGATAATCCTCCAAAATCCTTATCCCAAATGAATCCAAGAATAACTTATCCTGAATTAAATACCTTTAATGTAGGTTAGAATATCTTATCTACCAAACAAGGTTAACCCTTATTTTCATATGTTAACCCCATTACCAAACTAAGCCTAAGAGAATGCACTAACTCCAAACACTACCAACACATAAGCATACTCTTCATCTCTCCCAACTCCCAAGAAACCCCACTTAGATCCACTAGCACACTTTCCTCCGGAACCAACGCTGTCAAAAGCATCTCTATAACATCTAGTTTTGAGGCAAGGTTTGTTTAGAGGAATTATTTTGGGGAATTAAAAGTTAAGGGAATGGAATTGTGCCTCAATCTTGAGATTAAAAGGCTTAGGTGTTTGTTTAGGGAAATGTAGTAACGGAAGGATTGAAAGAAGTAATCTCTTATTTAGAAAAGTTGGAGTACTTACTTGAAGGGATTGAATATGAAAGTAAAATAAAGAAATATAAAACTCACCGGTGGATGGCGTTGATTTTGTAAAGAGCGGGTGATACGTCAACACACTCGGACTTGAAAAAAAAAAAACTAAATGCACCAGTAGATACGAAGAAACGATATAAATGATGTTTTCGAAAACTTAACCATCACCTTACAATGTCCATCAATGAAGTCACTACATTCGAGCAACCTACATACTCTATCGATCCGTGGAGTTAACTTCGTTAAAGCAACCATCCATTCTTAGAGTGAAAGCTTCTCACATAAGAGCAATGGGGGGGAAAAAACAACAAATGCAATAGCAACTAAACGAGGTACGCTTGAGTATAAGATATGGAGAAT
This sequence comes from Thalassia testudinum, assembly GCA_037157565.1. Classification (NCBI taxonomy): domain Eukaryota; kingdom Viridiplantae; phylum Streptophyta; class Magnoliopsida; order Alismatales; family Hydrocharitaceae; genus Thalassia; species Thalassia testudinum. The sequence goes on along the minus strand of JAZHRO010000076.1, from coordinate 7,742,128 downwards.
ACGATGAGTGTTGGTGTTTACGATCTCAGATTATTACATATAAAAATTGTGCTAATACCTTAAAATCCAAAATATTAAACTCTCCAAACGAGGAGAGAGTGTGATCTTTTATGGCAAGCATCTACGATCAAGTTGAGAGAAGCGGAGAGCACCATCTACATAACTCACCGATATATTGTAAAATATTTGGATTGGAAGAAGACCAACAGGAGGAAAGCACAGGTGGATAGGAATAATTCACTGATGTATTGTCATCATGATCCACCGGTGAGTTGTAAAATGAGAGTGTTATCGAATAAATTTACGACGAGATGCATGTAAATTTTAAGAATAATAACACTTGGTATTTTTTAAGATTGAGTTGAATGAATTTATATGGAACCAACGCTCGAACGGATTTGAGGAGACCACTGGTGCATTGATATCATTTGCCGAATGATTGACAACAGCAGAAACGCGCACCGCACTTTCAACATGCACAAACAACTTAATTACGTCTGAATGTTGTTCAGATTCTGATGCCTAAAAATCCAATCAGATCATCTCTGGTTCATGCGATTATGATCTTAATACAAAGAACCAATTTATTTCCCATCACCCTACTAATAAGTTGACTAAAATTTACAAAGTGCCATCGCATCTGTCAAGCACTCAATTGGACGAAATAACGATCACATGTAATAATTTCTTGTCGAATCCACCCCTCCCAACAACACTTTCGTCACAACTGCCGTCTTCTACATGGTAACTACACAAACCAAAATTTAGATACCAACCTGTTAAACGGTGACAAACATTACTAACCCCTCATTGCAAATGAATAGCTTCAGATCTTTTATACTATGCAAATCGCATTCACATTGCAAAATACTGGAAAGGGAAGAGAAACCGCCAGTGAGCCACTTGACTACCCAAAAGCCACTTACTATACAGAACATATTGCTACAAGTAGATACCCCATTTCCAGTCGCTGGAATCGCGGCTGTTTGTCCTCCGATTGCCTGCTGCTGTCACATGCTCTTGCATTGCATGTTGACATCTCGGGTTAGAGAGAGGGATCAGTGCCAGTAAGAGGCCACCGGTGCAGGTAATTGATAACTGAACTAGTTGGTGGGCTATATGAAGAGTTCAGGATATGACCACATTATAAATCTTGCAAATAGATCCGTCTCAAGAAACTCAATATGTGCTGCTCGACCAATGATGGCATTCAAGCTCCTCCCTTGAGAGGACATGTCAAAGTTGACATCGCAGCGCATAATTGTGCGTTGCTCAGATGATGGAGCACGAATCTGATCAAGGCAATTGTTTAGCATCTCCATGAAGACCTGGGCCTTCTTGGAGTTGTCCCATGAAGAGGCTTGACACAGTTCAATTCGCGCTGAATGGTATGGAACATATCCATCCTGAGAGCATAGGGAAGAATTTTTTAGACAACAGGGCATGGGCTGGGAACTGCACGGATGCTCACTATAAAACACTCAAAACCAGTCATACAGCACAACGAAAGGGGATACAAGATGAAACCTATGCATAAACTACAATTCTTTAATACTACATAGCATCATCCCACCCCCAACCACCAGCATAAAAGTTGTATGTGCTTATTAAGGGAAAAAGAAGATCAGACTATAGTTTCAGGAGCAAGATGACAAAGTGTGGGAATAGGCAGACAGTGCCATGAAAAGTGCATTACCTGAGGAGAGGACAACAAGATAATGTTTTGGAAGTTCTCCAATGTTTTTTTCTGCAAAAAAAGAGAACATGTGACCAGAAGTTGGACTGCAAACTACAAAACGGAGAATTAACTCACTAGGATGCCTTCAGTACTAAGCACTCATTGCCAGACTTGAGAAGTTAAAATAATACAGGTCCAAGGTTCCTGGCTGTCCCAGATAGTTTGTGCTATAAGATGAATTTCTTACCTTGCAAAGCTTGTAAAAGAAAGTATTGTAGAGGTCAGGGTCGTCAGTGAAAGTAAGCTGATGTATGCATTGTGATCCCTTGAGTTTCTTCAATAGCCATAACCCAGAATTAAACAAGGAATTTGAGCTGTACCAATATCCCAGATGTGGTCCAGATAACGACATGAACGTATAAAGATGTTGTAAATAAGGTTCCATTATGCTCTCTGCAAAAAGCAAACTTTTATACCATTGACAGATGCTAACACGGATACAAAAAACAGAAAGGGGTTTTACATAAATGACACCGTAAACTTTTGATGTTACATCAATGCAATTAAGCTCCATTACAAGGTTGTTATAAGTTATGATATATTTATGTTGAAAGGTCAAGGTTGTCTCAAACATCCATCCTAATTCTAAAATTGATGCCATTCCTAACTTCACCACCGTCTTCTCCCTCTATCGAATGTCCATCTTGTCTACACCCTCCTCCCTTTATCAACACCATTCTAGTCAACACACCCACCCCCCCACCCCCCCTCATTCCTCACCATTGCCCAATCCTATACCCGCATTAATTTCCATCGCATTACGCAGAAGTTTCTATACAAAATTTAGCACCAAATGATGACCACTCAAGATCAAGTCATTATCCCATACACATCGTTGATTTTGAGATCCTTGACTCCTTAGATGCTCATCCATCAGAGGCAACATTTTCTACAAAAGGCCAGTCTCATCTGAAAGCAACAGCATTATGTTACAACCAAGTTGCCCAAAGAAAGGCCAAAGGAGCTGCAACTTCAAAACCTGATCAGAAAAGACAACCCCAAAATGCCACCTCCAAAGAGCTGTCAATCCATGAAATATCAGCCCCCTCCCGTACCCCCTTTGATGACAGGCAAAAACCGAATAGATGCTGAGCAGATTTCTGAGAATACAACTTGTTTACCATTAATCTTCCTCCCACACAAAATTTCACCTTCAAGGGCCCCATTTCCCAATTTTGTTTGCCTTTGACTCAATTATTCAAACAAACCCCAATTGGCACAACTAAAAATTTTATCAACGGGAAATACAAGAATAAGAAAATCTGTATTGGAACCGATAGAAGAACTCTGACAGGGACCCCTATATCCCGTACGTAGATCATGTTCTCCAATCAGCAAACATAAAACCTACACGACAACAACAGAGAACCCTCCAAATCAACCTATCAAATGTGGGAAAAAGGAACAGCATTTGACAAGAGAAGGGAAAACCATAAAGATCTTTAAGGCAAGCTTGGAGATGAGATTAAAGATGCAGAGTCCCCACTGGGCAAAGTCCACAAGATTGAAGGCAACACTGAAGGGGGAGAGGAGGATCTTGCCAGGGAAGTCTCTGCTGGAATATCAGCCTCTGCACATACTACAACTGCTTCCATTCCCACACCACACCACAGCAGAGGTGGTGGTTGGTGGTGGTTTCCCAAAGCGTTATGGCAGTGCTGCCAGGATCTGCCTTGATCTGCTTGGAGGTGTGTGGAGAAGTGGGGGATGTAAGAAGTGAATGGGATGAGCTTTCTTTTTTTAGTTTGATAAGATTTTCACCATTATAAGGTGCTTGAAGTTGTGGGTTAACCCATGTTGGCTAGAGCTACCTCAAGTCTGGTTAATCTAAGACCTCACACTAACAGAATGGCATATATATGGAGCAACACAATTTTGTAGTGCCATCAATGTAAACATACAAGTTGCAATGGAAATTATGTAATGTCGAATGTCTTTGTAATGAAGAAAGCCAAATAAAATCGGGAGATTACCTGTTAATGCAGTCCTGATAATGATGTTACCAATAGAATGCCCAACAAAACTAAGATTGATATCTTTGTAACCTCCAGATCTGGAAGCTTTGTCAATTTTCTTCCTAAGAAATGAGCTAACTTCTTCAGCTAACCTACTCCCCATTTCCCTGAAATCACCAGAGGTCTTTTCTTCATTTGCTTCTGACATGAGACATTCAATTGCAGGATCAATCAAAAGCCACTGATTTCTGATGAGTCGCAAATCCAGATGATGCCCCTGGCCATGTGTAACAATATACAAAAGCAATTTTTTTACTGATACAAAAGTAAAAAAATGCTGTCATAAGAAAATAACAGGTAAAAGCGAATATGTTGAATATAACATGTTGAAAATGCTGTCATAGAAAATAATCACCATCATCATCGTGCTTTGACTCACAAAACTAAAAAAATGCTGCCATAAGAAAATAAGATGTAAAACCAAATATGTTGATATTATCAGATTGAAAATGCTGTCATAGAAAATGATCAACATTAATATTCATGGTTTCACAGACTCACACCAATTTGAGAAGTCATTTAATTGACAAGTAATGGCATAAATAATTGACAGAGGAAACAGCAGCATAAATCATCTGAATATTAACAGCGGCGTAAGTAACTGGATTCTTTTATCCTACCAGTGCTAGATTACTTTTACCAGTCCAATTTTTTTGCAACATCAACCAAAATGCTCTTTCAGCATTCCTATGAGGCACAATCAACACTACCATGCCTTCTTTTTTAAAGGTAACATGACTAACCTATTACTCATTGTAACAAAACAACCTTGTTTCTGAGATATATCTTGTGGTGGTTCCCCGTGTGGAGAATATGACAGATCCTAATGGTAGATAGGATTTCTGCGATTAACCGCACTTAATGTGGCGAAAAGTTTGGTTTGCCACAAACAAGGGGGTATTATAATAAGACAACAATCCTCTAAACAGGAAAACTCTAGATTCAGATGCATAGGTTAACAAGTCAATGAATTTAGCTTCTTTTCTGAAAAAGTGGGATTCAATTACTTAAAAAAGATTGAACTCCATGATTTGACAGAACATTCAACATGCAAGGCTCAAAAGGCTATTGAGAAACCCTCCCCTGCCATGGTCATGCAGATGAGACCGTCAGAACAGGCTCGTCAAATCTATCAGCATACCATTCTCCGGTCACAGAGCACAAGAACCACTTTTGGATGTAGCTGTTGGTTTCACTACTCAAATTAGTAACAGAAGAAAATAATATTTCAGATGCTAGCATATGCACATTTGGCAGTTCACACCACACTCCTTGTCAAAGTGCTTAACGTCAGGAAATCTGAAATGTTAGTGGAGACAACACAACCACAGCACCAGTCACCAGGAATTAAATTCCTCAGAAAGAAACATTTTGTGAGTTTAACTAAAACAGTAAGGCGGAGTCGAATAATGATGCATTGATGCAGGAAAATCTGAATGCTGGGCATCAACTCACAATTTTCAGTTTCACGAGCCAATTTGAGACCTTTCAAAGTTTATTTTATTTTATTTTATTTTATTTTATTCCTATTAGGTTTCTAAGGTAGAGAGGAACAGTGATGCATGGACGCAGGCTGATTTGAGGGGGTTCAAGTTATAATTTTTAGTTTCATAAGTAAAACTGAGACTTTTAATTAAATTTGAGCCATTTTCAAAACCAGTTTTGATAGGTTCCACTTTAACAGACTCTCTTTCTAGGAAGTTCCACCCATTTGAGGATCCATGCCATCCATCCTTTCCATGTCGACAATGCCTCAGGACGGCAAAAGAGGAATCCTCTATAAGCACACCTGAGAAGACAGTTGACTACTGTGAGCTAGTAAGAATCTGCCGTCTAACCCACTTCTGATCTAAGGGGCAAGCTAGATTCAAAGGAGATTCAAAAAAAAAAAAGGGGGATGTCAACTGGAGGTCAGTAAGCATGCGCTATATTACAAAAAAGAAAGGCGTAACTTAGAGATACGTAGACCAAAAAGAAGAGAGACATAGCTCTCCTTACAATATTGTCAAGCCAAACTCTCTCTCCCCCAAAAACTGACCAGTTTCGCTGCAACCGTAAAGGCCAAAGGGCTGCCGAAATCAATATCCTGACTGTAGGATCCACCAGATCTCCTCGTCACCAAGAAAACTAGAAGTCAAGGAGTCATTCTCAATGACCGGAAGTCCAAGACTTCTGAGAACATCCCTTACAAAATTACAATGAAGAAGGAAATGAGTGACATCTTCCTGTTGCAGTCGACATAACAGACATGTAACAACAGTATCTGGCTGGCAATGGCTAATGGTAATCAATGTGACAAACTTTTTTCTCCACAAAAGCCATAGGAAAATTTATCTTCAACAGGATCTTTATCTTCCAAATGATAGCACAATCATTCCCAAGAAAAGTGCCTTGCCCAACAATTTCTCCTCTTAGCAGTTTATACACATAGTGTTGGTGCTGACAACACTCTCTTCTTTCCTAATCTTTGTTGTTGCTTATTCTGCCCTCCACGCTCATCTCACACAATCCCAACCAAAATCCCTAGCATATTGGGAAAAAAGAAAACACCAATTTGCATTAACCCTGGTACTCTCCGAGTAATGTCTGATTTGCATGGACCCTACATTTGCATGGTATGACCACCATATTTTAGGCATCTAAATGGAAAAATCAGGACCAATTTACTCAGAAACAGAAGTCTCCAACCTTCACATTTTCTTCAACGTATGTAATATCTCTAAAGTACCAACAAAAGCTTGACCTATAGGCAGGAGGAAGCCACTTAGTCCCATTAGTGTATTTTGCTTTCTGTTTAGCAGGCAGATAAAATTTATTTGGATTCTACTTAATTTCTTAAACTAGCATGTTACTTTGGTGGGATTTACTTCAATCATCACATCACTCTAACACAATCTAACAGTAAAGGTGTCAATGCAGAAAAGCAAATTAGCAATACAGGAACAGGAAATGAGTAACTAGAGACAAGAATGCTTCAAGAGAAACATACAGCTTAGAATGTTAGAAATAATCTAACTATACGGTAATTTGAAGAGATGCATGCCTGAAATCCATGCACAAATACAACAACTTTCAGAATTCGGCCATTCTTTAAAGCTGCTAGTCCAAGTGACCTTGGGTTAGTCCTCTCTGAAGGCCCCATGTGCATTCTTTGATCCAAGGAGTCTAGGGAAGACTTGTAACTAGAAGCACGTACTGGAATATTCATGGTATGTTCTTCTATAAGAATAACTGGAACTCGTGAAGGATCACCAAATATATGCATATCTTGAATTGATCGGCTGTTGATCTATGGGAAATGAAATTTTTCACTTTAGATATCTGATCAAATCACCAAAATGGTAACCGTATGAACCAAAGAAACATGCTAATTTCACCTTCATTTGAGCAATGCTTCTTCTGTGTAGCTCAGAACGTGATGTGGCAGTTTGTGCTGGCTGCAACATGCACAAGGGAACCATCACTATAAGCACTAGAAAGATGTGAAGTTATCATTAAGCAACCATTTATGAAAACAGAAATTATTAACCAAATTACAATGGCCAGAACTGAATGTGGCATTTAGGTATAGTTACATCTTCATTTAGTTTTCGAGGAAGAGAAGCTTTTCCAAGAATATTGAGATGTGCAGTTTCATCAGATCCACTTTTCAAATACCGATGAGGAATTTCAGCTTTAGCATGAACCATCCAAATAGACCATTCTGCCTTTCTATCACTAGCCCAGGCATCATGTAGATACTCCAGTATTTTTGACCTGTTAATCCTGGAAATAAAGCAGTAATTTTCAAATATCAATAAACCAGAGGATGATAAAGAATCAAGCATATCATAAAGATTTCATCAAATTCAGAGAACTATGAAATTGTTCTAGGTTTTCCTGCACAGATTTGCAATCTCATGAAAACATATCCCTAAAACTAAAGCAAGACAAGATTAGTACCTATGAAATTTCAGAAATGCATTCCACAAGTAAGAAAGTTGGCTGCCAACATGATGAAACGAATAGAACAGCTCCTCCTTGGACAAAGACTGAAGAAACACATAATTTTCACCATTAGATGAAACTTCGATTTGCTGGAGTACTCCAAAAGCAGATTTTTTAAACATTGGTGCATGTTAACCAAAATGATGTTGCAGCATCAAAAAAGTGGATACGCACCTCTAATCCTTTTATTAGTTGTCCAGTCAGTTGACTGCCCTCAAGTACTACATATTTCCCATTGATTTCAATATTTTTCTTAATACTGAATTTGGACTCTGCATCCAACAGACCATCAATTGTCTTACCAATCGCTTTTCCAAGACTCTGAAGCTCTTCATGTAGAATATCACGTGAAGCTGATAAAGATTTTATCAGATCAATTGGCCTCAAACACGCAAACTCCGCTTCCCCAAGGACCTTGTTATTTAAGGAAAAAATTAAGTCAAATTAAGCACAACCAAGAAAGCAGAAACTCAGTGATCGGAAAGCCACAATCTAGCAGATACAAGTACCTCAGCAAACAAATGCCTCCAGGTGTTCTCTATCAAGCTAAAAAAAACTTCAAACTTGAAGGACCACATAGCCACTAGAAAAAATAGACTAAAAATTGCATTTTTTTGTGATCTTCGGCTTAAAACTAACCTACTTGCACTACATGATTTTTTTTTTCTTTTGAAAAGCAAAAGGGTCGTTATCTAAATGATAACCACCCACGATTATTTCATTCCACCAAAAAAAATTACATCAAAAATTACATAGAGGATCTCCAAAACTCCACCTATGACACAATGAAAGAAAAAAAGTTCTCAACATAAGGTCTCTCCCCTAAAAAGTACCCCATTTCTTCCCAGCCTAACACCCGATAAGACAGCCAAAATCTTAGCTCAATCCTTCTTGGATCTAAAAGAGATCTGCTCCTCTTGGGCATTCCCCCTGCGGAAAGAAGACCAAAAGCTAACCATATCCCAACAGACAATCCAGTCAATCCCCATCTTCTGCCACACCTGCACCACAAAAGGACACTAGAAGAAGAGGTGCTGAATGTCCTCCTCTCCTCCGTCAAGGAGACAACTCACATCATCCATTTGGGCCCACCTCGCTCTCCACTTTTTCGTCATGATCCTCCCCCTCAATAACTACGCGAAAATCTTCACCTTCAATGGACACTCTGCCTCCCAGAGAAGTCTGCAATCTCTCAAGAAATCAATGTCTAAGTTGGCCACGCCTCTAATCAATTTGCGAAAGACCTTCGCCACCGAAAAGTCACCTTCTTCCCAAGAGTATGAGTCACCACCCTCCTTTGGCTCCCATCCTTCCAACTCCTGCAGCAACCTCTGGAAATCCTCACATCTCTAGTCAGAGAGGCCCCCCCGAAAGACAGGACACCAAGCCCCAGTCCAACAGTCACCCACCGAGGCTGACGGGTCGACCACACCCCTAAAGAGACGAGGATATCTGGCACTGAGAGACAGGCCAACCCCTTGCCCAATCATCCAGCCAGAACCAAAAAACATCTCCCTCACCCAACGTCAAAGAAAAGAATGTATGTACCTTTCTTCCCACCGTTGTCAACCTCTTGAGAAAGAAAGAGGCCCCTGAAGGAGGAGACTCCAAAGGCTCCTAATGATGTCACCAAACAACCCCTGTTCACGACCCACAAGTCTAGCAATCCACTTTATAAGGAGGCTAACACTCACCTTGTCCACCTCCTTAACCCCTAGGCCCCCCTCCTGCATCGGCCTACAAACCTCCTCCAGGCCACCAACCTCACCCCTCTTCCTACCGCCCACATATTAGACCAAAAAAAAATCTCGCATTAACCCGAAGATCTTCTTCTCAACCTATCTCGATATCCTAAAAATAGAGAGGAAATATGATGATATGGATGCCAAAACAGCCTTCACCAAAACAAGTGTCCCCCCTTTAGACAACAATCTAGATGACCACCCTGCCAATCTTTTCTCCATTCACTCCAACAAAGGAAGCCAATCTCACAATCTAAGCCTCCTATCTGATAAAGGAAGGCCCAGATATACCAGCGGTAAAGGCCCCACCTCTATCCCAAGTGCACCACCCACCGTCTCCACCTCTTCAGCCACCATGTTCATTGGGACAAACATTGATTTCTGGTAATTAATCTGCAGTCCTGACGCTGTGCCAAAAAGCTCCAGAATGATTCTCATCATCCTAGCCTTCAGACCTACTCCTTTAACCAAAAACAGGGTATCATCAGCATACTACAAGATTATCGTCTGTTCATTCTCTCCAGCCCGGAAACCTCCAATCATTCCCCTATCGCATGCCCTGCGAATTGCCCCTGCCAAGGCATCCATCGCCAACACGAACAACATAAGTGCTAGAGGGGACGCATGTCTCACCCCTCTCCTAGGCTGTACCCAACCTCCTACTGGGTTCCCATTAATTATGACCAAGAAAGATGTCATCTTCACACATCTCTTCATCCAACCGATCCATATCGTGGGAAGGCCTCTCCTCAGTAAGGACGCCCACAAGAAATCACACTGTATTGAAACATACACCTTGCTGAAATCTACCTTTCACAGAAATGCATGTTTCTTCTCCCTCTTCCAAGCAGCCAACGCCTCCATAACGACGACAAACCCATCCAAGATTCCCCTTCCCAGCATGAAGGTCGTCTACCCAAGGGAGATCAAGTCTCCAAGGAGATCTCTAAGCCTGTTTGCTAAGACCTTGGCAACAATAAAGTAGACAGCATTCGAAAGTGCAATCGAACAAAAATCCTGAACCTCTTCTGCACCTTCCTTCTTAGGCAGTAAGAACATATAAAATCTGTTTAGTTTGTCAAACCCCCTATTCCCTGTTGCGAACTCCATCACCTGCATCATGTCCATCCCCACCAAGGACTAGAATTCCCTAAAGAAGAAAACATGGAAACCGTCCGATTCAAGGCATCCCTCCGCATTCAACCCCCAAACCACCTACCTCACCTCATCCTCCAAGAAGCTGGTCGTGAGGCTCTCTGCCTGAGCAGCAATAACACATCGTACATCCTCTCCCCTCCATTGCCAACAAGCTCTACTGCATTTACCTGTGAACTTTATGAAGTAGTCTGCCGCAGCTCTACACACCTACTCCCTACTTGAGAAAGCCTCCCTGTAAATCAGCAGCCTCTGCATCCAGCTCCTCCTCCTGGTGGATGCCATTTGGTGGAAGAACCTGGTATTAGAATCACCATCCTTCAGCCACTTTTGTCTCGATCTCGTCTTCCACTCCACCTCCACTTTCTTGTCCTCCTGCATCACTCGCGTCATCTTCAACCTAACCTCCCTATCGTCAACCGAGATAGGGGCCTGGTCCTCATGTCTATCTATCCTAGTGATCTTCGTCAAAGCCTCTTCCTTTCTGCCCCTCCTAGCTGCTCGGATTTCCTTCTTATACGTCTTCAGGTGGTCCCGCAACATAGACAATTTCCTTGCTAAATGAAGCGTAGTTGATCCCTCCACCACAAAAGAACTCCATCTCTCCATACCCCAGAATTCCTCCTCCAATAGTTAAGATCTGTCAAACTTGAAGTTGGTGCCATAGTGCATTCCCTCATTAGGTCGCCACATCAGAGGTGCATGATCTGAGAACGGTCACTACATAGGGGACACCTCCGCCATGGGGAAGGCCCCTGCCATCTCCACGGTGAGAAATCTATCAATCCTGGACATCTGACAACAGTTGTTCCTCCATGTGCATGCGCAGGATGTCAGGCACAAATCTATAAGGCCATGTGCGGCAACAAACTCTACAAACTCATCAGATCCAGGGTCCTGCCCCACCCCCTCCGATCTGTCCTCCAACTGCAGAGTAATGTTGAAGTCTCCTCCAACCAACCAGGGACTTCCATGGCATTCCGCGACTACCGACGTGAGTTCCTCCCACATCACCCCTCTTGCCTGAGCATCTGACGGTCCGTAGACCCCTGTGATCACCATCCTAGCACCACCTATTTTCCGTATCAGCCTCGCCGAGATGACATGTTCACCCTCAAAGCAATCATCTAAGGAGAAGACATCTTCCCACCACCCCAGTATCTACCCTCCAGAGCAGCCAGCTACTCCAACACAGCGAAAACCCTCCATCCATGAGCCTCTGATCTCCCTCCACATTCTAACATCACAATCAGAAAGCTTCGACTCCTGCAACAGCACCACATCCGCTTTCCATAAGCGAATGCAGTGGCCCAGCGTCACCCTCCTCGATGGGTCATTGAGACCCCGCACGTTCCACGTAACAACACCATGTGGGATAAGTGGATGTCTCCTTCATCGCCATACGAAAGTCACATGCTTTCGCGGTTCGACGAACTTCACCATCATCAAGATTCAGAGTTGCTGTCATCAATGGCTGTGGCGGGTTGCTATGACCGTCTACTATCACCCTTTGTCCCCAACATAATCATCAATACCTACATTTCTATTTATACCGAAAAGCTCCTCCCTGGCCACCATCTACCATGCACGGTCCCCACCTAGACAGGGGGATTGCCGTGCGGTCACCTGCTGCCAAGGATAGGTCCTCGGCCTGCCGTCGCGGCAACCATCAGGACACAACTCCGACGCCACCACTACTACTCCTAAGCCCCCGGTCACCATCTCCGCCAATGGGAGGCCGATGGAGCCTTCACTCTCTTCAGCGCCTAGCGAAGATAGACGCTAAGCTTCTCCGACGTCAATAACCCCCATCTCGTCGGGAAAGATCGACGCAGCATCCTTGAACGGCTCCACTCGCGATGTCGAGGGAGGTCCCAAGGCCCATTTCTTCGAAGCGGTTTTCATCAGAACCAGGTCACGAGTCTCAGCACTGCCTGAAGCGTTTTTCCACCATTCGGATCTGGTGAGGATCCGACCTGCGCACCCGACAGTTCATAAATGGGAACCGCTGCGTCTCCTAGCAGTAGCCCCTCATCGGCGCACAAAGGGCGCCGCCTCCCGCTCCTTCGACCGTTCTGCAATCAACGCCTCCTTGCCTTCCAAATGCAATGTTTCCTTCGAGGCAAACGCAACGGATGGCTGCTGCACCGCGATCAGCAAGACTGACTCCACGTCAGCACTCAGACGATTGGGCTCCTGATCATCGGGCGAAACCCTAGCTTGGGGATGCAGTGGCTCCACCGCCGCGGCGCCTGAGCTCACTGCTCCTCCGACCACCTCCGCATACGAGGCCTTCCTCCCAAAGGCCCTCTTTTGAGTGCAAGAGACCACCCACGAGTGTCTATGGTGAAGGAGCACTTTCTCCATCACCGTCGCCCCCACCCTCAACTCCACCGCCTCAAGTAGCCCAGCCAAGAGACCGGTTCCCCCACACTGACGAAGGCGCGTGAACAGGGACACCACTGCCTCGAGGACCTCCACAATTCATAGCCACCAAGGTACCCCCTCAACCACCAGTCCCACCGGCACCCTCTTCAGCGGGCGTTCTCTCCACGCTCTATCGTGGAGGCAAGCCATCCGCCATGCCACCGTTCCCGACCTCAATCGGGACACCGCGAAACAGAGCTCCTTCATCTTCGCCAGGGAAAGCCCCACCACAAGGACCCCCTATCTCCCGAAGGAAGGACCTTCACACCAGACCCCTTCAAATCATCACTGAGGGCCTCCACCACCTTGGAAATCCGCAGCTAACCCGAAGACAGCTCACCCACAAGACCACCCACCAGGCTACGGAGGGCAACCACATCTACTGACCAAGAAGCCTCCACCTCAGCCAAGGGCACCACCATCGGTGGTAGTGGTAGATGTCCTACATCTGGACCTCACGCATCGCTCCGCCACCCAACTACACAACACTGCGCCCGCCGATGCCCAAGGCCCCGACAGCCCCAACAACTCAAAGATTCCTGGCAGTATCTCGCCCAATGGTCGGCCCCCAAGCATTTGAAGCAATGATTAGCACCAGCCCTCCCCAGATCTGCCGCAATGCGAGCCTCCGCCTTTGTCCTCTGCTCGACCAGCCTCCACACGTTGAGGTCTTCCATTCGACCGCCCCGCAAGTGAGAAGGCCTCGCTCCCCTTACCTCCTCCCTCTCTCTCGTAGTTTCTCCCTCCCTCTCGCTCTCCCCTTCTCCCATTCCATCTCCGAGATTCCAACCCCAGAGCGGAAATCTTGCACTACATGGTATACTATTTCAAACCCAATACATTTCGCCATACTCTGTACCACACTATTGATTTAATATTGATCATTTACTGGAATTTCAGTAGTCAACTTTTGTAATTGTCATCATCCCGATGAAAAAAATGTAATCTGCTTTCAGAAAAACTAAAAACTAATCATAATCAAATATGGAAGTTTAGTTGTTTGTGCATTGTCAATAACAGAACTAATTGGAATGAGTAGAGGTTTTCGTTTTGGCTTCATTTTGGTGATTGTCAACTACGGTTTTTGTCATTTGGAGAAATTGAATAAACAGTTAATATAAATAGCTATATGTGCTTAGAGTTAACTTGATGTTTATACTTGTTTGGAATCTCAAATTACTTTTTTAGTCATTGGTGGTTGGTATTCAACAATTATGATCATAGCAGCATGCAAAGCAAACTTACAATGATATGCAAGCTAGAAGAATTGAATAATGACTCAAGCCATAATTACATGATTTCAGTACATTCCTTCAGTATTTTTGCACTTTTCCAGGATTTCCCTGGCTTATCGATATCTGAAACATTGCATGTATACTTTACAATGTGGCGAAATGCATCAACTTGGAATCTAAAAACTCTCATCTGCTGTTTTTGATAGCCCATGCAAATTGTGAAGGAGGAAAAGATCGCATGGACTACCATGTGGCACAGTGGCGACATGGACAGTGGCCACATGGACAGTCCACGTGACATGGTTCACGCATCCAATAAGGTGACCAGCCTTGATATTTTGTAGGTTTTCTTAGTTAGAAGTTTTGCCAACTTGTAGTATTTATTCAGTAAAACAATTGGAGTTGTTATTAGGATAATGAGTGGTTGCTATTTTTAGTTAATTAAGATTCTGTTTTGCTATTTCTCCTTATTTAGAAGTAGGATAAACTCTATAAAAAGAGAGGACCCTACCAATTATCATTTGCGTTGCAATAATAAAAGTCTCTACATCAACAACTCCTCTCCAACTCTCTCCCTCCCTCTCGGTTCCACGTGTGGAACTCAATGCCCAAGGAGCCTCCACCATGCTACCAATCCTTTACATTGTATCAAAGCCTTCAATCTAGGATCTATCTTCGCATGCTTGGATCGAGAGAAGCAGGGAAGAGAGTTCACTTACAAAGCGAATTCTCTCTTGTGCATGAACACTTCATGCCAACACCTAAGCCACGTGATTCATGACTTCTTCATCCACCATGGGAGTTCTCTCAAAGAACTCCTTGGAAAACCTTAGCGCCTTACATAAGGCCCAAGGAGTTGAGTAGGGGATTCCCGACAAATCCTCTCACTACCGCATCCAGTGCCTTACGTGGAGCATTGCAATAAGGGGAGATTTGTCGTCCGAAGAAAAAGATGGTAGGGAATGAGGCCAAGTGTCAAATAGGGAAGGCAACGTACTCGTCCAGGTTAAGACGATTACGCTGCAGGGAGCGTCCAATTAGGTCCTATGGGTGAGGGAATTCAAGATTTTCATGGGCGAACAATAGAAGCTACACGTCCTACTCGAAGCGCCCGAGAATAAGGACACAACAAAGAAGAAACTTTTGGACAAAGACAATTATCTCGTGATGATAAGATCCGAGCAATGCTCCAAGAAGATAAGAAGACCAAATAGAGTCCTTTTTTGCGACCTCTAAAGTCGTTGCCTCGTGAGCAACCTCAATTGTCGTCGTGACAATCAGGATATAAGGATTAAGAGTTACGACTTGACAACTTAAGCTTAAGCATTTTGGGTGGTTGTTTTGGTTTATGGGCCCATATCCAACAAGTTGATGATAGTTTTTTTCAATTAGACTTGAGTCTAAGCTCAGGTCGTTACAAATGATATCAAAGCCTTCGATCTAGGCTTCATCTTCACACATGTGGACACACAAAGAGACCTCTTATGCGTGAATACTTCACGCCAACACCTAAGTCACATGATTCATGCCTTCATCTGGCATGGGAGTTCTCTCAAGGAACTCCTTGGAAGACCTTGGCGCCTTACACAAGGCCCAAGAAGTCAAGTAGGGGATTCCCGACGAATCCTCTCACTACTGCATCCAGTGCCTTACATGAAGCACAAACGTAGGGGAAGATTCATTGTCCGAAGAAGATGGCAGAGAATGAAGCCTAGGTATCGTCTAGAGAAGGCAAAGTAATCATCCAAGGTACAACAATTAAGCTAGGAGCATCCAATTACATCCTATGGACGAGGGTATTCAAGATTTTCGTGGGTGGACAAGAGAAGCTACACGTCCTACTCAAAGCACATGAGACAATGACACATCAAAGAAGAAAAAGTTGAAGAAAGATAATTATCTCGTGATGATAAGATTCGACGATGCTCCAAGAAGATGAAAAGACCACAACGGTTGTCACGATGACTAGTGAGATTGCCCATGAGATAACGACTTCGGAGGTCATAAAAAGGACTCTCCTTGGCTTCCAAAGGACTAGAGAAGGAAAGCTCGGGCGTGGAAGACAATGAAAAGTGGTGGGGACTCTAGTCTCACCACAAGTATAGCAAGTCATCGACCTACTCCAGCTTCAACTTAAGGAAGAGTGTAAAGGAGTAAAAGGTCAAGTGAACTACCACGTGGACAGTCCACGTGGCATGATTCCCGCATCCAATAAGGCCACCAACCTTGATATTTGGTGGATTTTCTTAGTTAGAAGTTTTGCCAACTTGTGGCATTTATTTGGTAGAATAATTGGAGTTGTTATTAGGATAATTAGTGGTTACTATTCTTAGTTAATTAGGATTCTATTTTACTATTTTTCCTTATTTAGAAGTAGGATTACCTCTCTATAAAAAGAGAGGACCCTACATGTGACTCACTGCCCAAGGAGCCTCCGCCACGTTGCCAATTCTCCACACATATGACAGACAAAAAATAAATTTTCATTCCAGACACGAGGAAAGCTGAAAATCACATGGGAGTGCAATATTTTGCACATGCCTGAGATAATAGCATAATGACTTGAAGGGATCCATAAGGAGTTTGAAACATGCTTTAAAATGCCATGATCAAGTCATTATAATGAACATAAAAACTAATAACCTTGTGAGAAAGGCTTGCAGGGTTTTACTGTTTTATTCCAAGGAAATGAAACCTAAAGTAAGAACTATATCATTGGCAATGCATTCAGCTGGCAGTCTTTTGAGTGCATACAAATGAATTGGAACCACATACGAAAGCAGTAACCATTAGTTAAACCAACAATTATTTTTCCCTGAAAGTAAGGTAAAATCCCCCACCACCACGCCCACCCGCAAACATTGGTAATCAAAAACAGTAGGACAAAAGAAAGCAGAAATGAAAATGAAAGCAAGATTTCCTAATGGACAAGGATAATTTGACAGATTTACCTTTCTAAACAGATTTTATATGTCGAGGAATAAATAGATACTTTCTTTAAAAAGGGAACAAATAGCATTGTCTAAGAAGGCAGTATTTAAAGTGAAAAACCTGATTATACTCATACTTCTCAGCAGCAACGTCTTCTGCCTTTGGTGAATCGCTGATAGTTGATAGCATCATATCATTACTATTTTTGTCATAAATGATGCATTCACATGAAATTAGCATTCTTATTACAAACTGTACTGTCACCAGTAGTCATCCTACCCTTTTTCAAAAAAAAAAAAAAAGCTGTACTGTCACAAACCTGGTTACCTTCTTTGGAGTGTGGGCCCCAGCTCTCAGGAAGACTATATGTATGCTTAGATCAACTAGAACTGCATGAAAAACATCAAAATGGACAGGACAATATGCATGGAGTCCCAGGAGCGCTTCTGGGGGTATCCGGAATTCATGGACAGAAGCAGGAAAAGTCTCAAGAGCAGCCTGCATCTCAGAGCTGTTAAAAAAATGGTTATGCCCTTTAAGCATCGTAATGTATTGACAACACCATCAATATAATCTTCATTCAGAAAAGCAACATTGGAAACACTGATGTTTACCCATTTTCCAGGATGGGAGCATACATAAGCTCAAATTTCAATATTACTGCAGATGTTGCTGGAATCTGAGAAAATTAAATGTGGGAACTGATGTTAGAGATGACATACTCATACCAGCTATTAATTTTATCCCAGATCAGGATCTTGACAATACAAACGTTGAATGCTGCCAGAATCTAGAAACAATAGGCATGCAAGCATTTAAAAGAAAACATCAACATATTTACACAAGGTGGTGATATATACCTCGTCTTTTCCAAGTGGCAGATTGAACGATATCATCACTGATAGCATAACATCCTGTCTCACATATTTGATACGAAAAGGTTGTGTGGAGAAACTGTTGTCAGCATCATCAATCTTCCAAACGCCCATGATATCATCGGATGTTAAACCTGGAGCTGCAAAAACCAAGCATGTAAAACAAATTTTGAAAACAAAAACTTGACAGAGTGAGACAAACATGACTGTAACCAAGGAGCTCAAATCTTGTACTCCACTCTTCTGTTTATTCTTTATGCTAAGGAAATGGAAATGCAAATAGGCTCTCAACTATGCTTTCCAGAAGTATATATGAAGTAAAATAGACACCACAATCATCTGCTTCATTTAAAGAAAAGGGTTACAGCATCAAAACATTATAATGTAAAGAAGTAAGCCTTAAAAAAGGCCACATCTTCACGAACAAGTTTAAATTTTAATACATGAATTCTCCCCTCTAAAATACCACCCTTCCAATGCAGACATCGTGCCCAAATCACTGAAGAAGGGCTTGCCTTTTCACAGTCCGATAGCAATCCTGGATTGTTAAGTGAGTCGGCAGTAAAACTACATTATTCTTTTGAAAGGTAATAAAATTACCTTATTACCTTTTTGGATAAATTATTACCCAGATTTTTTTTTTGAAAAGGATATTACACAGAATTGTTAAGAGAGCTGCTTCTGCATTAGCAATCCTGCATGGCATTTCCTTGATAATTTCTTGTCAATATATCCACATAAAATCATTTCCAAGAAATCTTGCTAAATACAACAACAAATCAGCAATAGTAATAAGGGTATTAACATACACTTTCAAAGGAAACCAATAACAAAAATAGACAACAACTTAATTAGTAGATTTATGAGTTTTGGCATTCCAATTTATACACATATACCTTACTAAAATATTGTAAGCATAATGCCAGAAAAGTTACCCTTAACAAGAATACCCATCACGAATATAATTGATGATAATAAATTGTTAGCAGAGGTTGGGTATGAACTCAGGCAGACTGTTAAAGCATGATCTAGAATGCATTATCCTGCATCTTAAATTGCTATGCTAACAACAAGAGACGAGAGAGAGAGAGAAAAGAAATAAAAGGAATGACAGAAACTTGAAAATTGTGTATCATGGACGAAGGTGCCACTTACAACAGATTATCTTTACAATTACGGATCCAAATGCAATGCATGCAAACTCTATTTATTTTTTGACAGAAATATATAGCTACTTAGATGACTGTATAAGTGTTGGCAAGTTTAAGGATATTTGTTGCAAATGATGAAGTGATGGGGAATCTGCAATTTCGACAAGGTTATATTTGAAATCAGAACGTTTGCAATGCCTGTATGTGTGAGAAAAACAACTTAGATCTAGGCATCATAAAGGTCTTTCCTTCTATGGAGATCATATTGTAGATATTACCATACATTCCGAAATAAATTGCAGGAAAATCTGGATATTTTTCTCTGAAAAGAGAATGAATGCAATCATGGAAATAGATGGAAGAAAAATGAGATTTCATTGTCATTTCTTGCAGATCTCATTAACAAAAATAAGTTCCATCCAGACAAAACGAATACTTGTGCAACAATAATCCATAGACCAAAACTATGGCCCCACTTGGACACAAGATAACCCAGGGGTTATCCCATTGGATGAGGGGCTATTCTCTACAGCTAATGGGTAACGTGGAGAGATAAAGTTGGAATTGCAGTTTCTAATGCAATATTCTCCACCACATCTGGAATATTATGATCAATTCAATTACAATAACCATTGCATTCAACCCTCATAGATCGTGACCACCAACTTATCCCATTGCCAAATACACGTAAAGGTGATAGCAGAGCGATAAAGTTTTTAGATGATTTACATGCATCTATATGAACATACATGCATGTTTACATATGCACACACACACATGCATAGATGCATGCATGCATGTGTACACAAGTTTGTGCATGCGCACATGTCTGTGCACGTGTGTGGTGCATGTGTAAATAAACAATTAGTGAATTTTAATACCAGATACTTTCTACCTCTTTTTTTGGAAAAAGAGACCAACTACTTTGGACTTAAGAAACTAAATAGTTTGGCATAAAATTGGCATCTTGTTAGTAACAGTAGATAAAAGAGTTCATATCTCATTTGCCTATGCCCCAATAATTATATAATCGAGTTGGAGTGAAATCATTCTGCAAGTTGAAGGAAAAAAACACCCTTGAGGTGATTGAAAGGCAGAGATGAATTACACATTGGCAATTTCTTACTGGGAAAACTGAGCCTCTGTCAACTTGTACATTGGATTCCAAAGACAAACAACGTAAATGCAACAGTCACTGGAGATGGAAAAACTAATTTGCATTCCAATTGCTGTCAACCAGATCTTGGCTTCCAAGTAGTGAGAAAGTACCATAGTTCTTAGTGACAGTAAATGCAGCAATGTTCTATCCAGTGTATGCTAAGACAATTTATCTTTTGTCAGCTCATTATAGGCAAACAGTAGTCCAACTCTTCCCTTATTGTTCTAAGTTCTAACTCCAGCAGATCCTATGGCAGCCAATTATCTCCCTCAGTTGTCCAACAACGAGCTCTTCATAAGCTACAATTTTTCTTCTATCCCCTCCAAGACACAAAGGGAAAGGTGAGATCCGATAGGGTTAGGCTCTTCTCAAGCTACCAGCTACCTAATATTTCATTACTATTGATGATACGGTTGAGAGTGCCAGACACTGGCATTGAGAAAGCCAGAACCTATCAAATTGACTCAAAGATTAAAGGACAATACAGTGAAGCTAAGCTATGGTATCTCACCAAGAAGCATAGAAAGAGTACAAAAATCAGCCCTCTGGAGGTTCACCTATGACTTTGCCCTGTTCTCATGGTGGGAAGTAGAAAAGGCGTGATCCCTTAAAAAACAGAAACGGGGAAGATTTTTTTTCCCAGCCCTTGCTCTTGTTAAGCCTTCATTCAATGGAATAGAAAGATGCCTTTGCAGATCAAAAGGTAAAGGGAAGTATGGGCATGCTCATATGAGTACCAGCTTGGGCTAGCAAGGCTAGGAGAAATGATTGCTTGCAGAGTAAAATTAGGCATCATACCATTTCATCATTTCCTTGTAAACAAAAAAGTATATGTTGTTTTCTAAGAGTGCCTATTCTAGTAGATGAAAAATAACACCCTCTGATGGAGGACTCTGACCAGACATTTGGGAACATCTTGAAGGGTGAAAGCCTACAATTGCTTAATAATAGAATACATACACCCCTTCAGGGGATAGAATACATACTGAGAAAAAAATGGTTGGTAAAGACATTTTCTGATTTGGCGACATCTTTCAATTGACAAAGCATCATTTCAATCAGAATCAAACAATGTTTCCATCAATGGACCAAACATCTTGAAACATGGAGCTTTAGACTAGAGCACTCTTCTTCAATTAACAAAAGAAATAATCCCAATGCTATCAGTTTCCAAAAGCACATGTATAGTACTTAAATCATATCTTCCAAAAATTAAGCATACATGTAGGAAATGCCAAAGCCAATGCCACGTAGAAATTCACATGCACGCACCTATCTTGAGCACTGTGAATGAAGTCAGTCGAAAACTTTTTGTATTTGATCCCTCATTAGATGACAAACGGTCAGTCTTGAAAAGCAAGTCAAGAAAAGGTCATATTCATTCAAACTTTCTACGTCACAGTCAATTATGATGAAATTCCTTGATTTTTATTTTGTGAATACATGAAATTCCTTGATTTTCATTCACCCTCCTTGGGGGGTGATGAAATTCCTTGATTTCTTTTGTTCTTTCTTTGTTTTCATCTATGTGGATGATCGGTGCAAAAAAACCCAGTATAGCTACTGTACATTGCACTTAGATCTAAGTGGATTGAGGAGGTTTTCTTGATCCTAGCTCACTCATTGTAGATTTTACGAATTGATTCATCAAGACACGGTACTCATCCAAAAGTATACACTTTAATTGACACCAAGCTAAATCAAGGCCATCAAACAATCATTCAACGCTTGAGCAAGTAAAGGAATCAAAGTCATCATAAACAAGGAATCAACACTGACCAACCAAAGCCATTGACCGATAGCCGTGCTAAACTAAAGGAAGGGCCATTCCCAATGGCTTATGGGGTAGAGCACTCACTCCTCGCACTATACAAGCAGAAATGAAACATCCACCATGAATGGGACAGGCATAGGCTACTAAGGTGGGGACTTCCCTTTTTTGCTCTTCCATGTACAGCACAACAAGAACCATTTTTCTGGAATTACAGTTAAGAAAAAGCTGAGATTGTTATGATGCTGCATGATTTAAGGTGGAGGTATGGACACTTAGATATACCCGACACTTCTAACTTAACAAAAGGATTAGTGATGAAACTAAATGGTAATAATGGATCAAATGGTGCTAATGGAGCACACGCAAGTTAATTACATGTAAATTTGAACCATAACTACAACCTCAGAATCTTACTACCGCAGCACACAAGCTTCCAAAACAGGAAAAACACCCCAAACATCGAAACAATTTCGCAATGAAGCTAAAATCAAATATTACCCAGTTAAATTTTCCATTCTACAGTCGCAAACCATACACACGGTGCATTCACAACCCATCAGCTGCTTCTTCAAGTAAAACCTAAAATATCTCCAACGCCAATGCAATAGTTTGAGAGCTGCATTAATGCAAATAAAGCGTCCGGCTTTAGGGAAAAAAAATTTCTTACCATCATACTGAACAACCCTGGCCGGTGTCGCGTGTATCTCCCTCGCGCTGCCCTCCCATTTCATGCTTATCTTAATCTGATACCATCTGCCACACAAGAAACACAAACACACGCACTTCCCCAACGTCAGCAACACTCTACACGCCAAAGAGGACACCTTTTTCTCTCTCCCGAGCAAAACCCACGCAAAAAACCCAACTTCCCCCATTTCTCCACGAAAACCCACCAAAGATCCCACCTTTCCCGTGGAACTCACCCCTGTTGGAAGAGGTCCAGGTTGTGGAACCTATGGAGGTAGATGGCTACCTCGTGCACGGTCTCCAGCATCGGCGGCGCCACGAACCGGATCGCCCTCCTGCGGGCGGCCCTCGCATCCACCAGACGCCTCGACGACGACGCTCTCCTCCCTCTCCTCGAGCGCAGGCCTATGAGCAGCCTGAGGCGCCGCAACATGTGCGATCACCGGTCACGGTCGGTCTCCTCGATCGCATCTCTCCTCCCCGATCCGAGACCCTCACCCCTGAGGTCCAGATCGATCGACGGTGCGCAGGTTCGGGGTCGGGCGCCGTGGATCCGTGGTGGATTAGGGGGGCGACCAAGGTGGGAACAATAGAGTGGAGACGATCGGGGTTAAGGTTTTGGGCGAGAATGGGGAAGGTGGAGGCGATCGGGGGTAGGGTTTTGGGCGGGAGTAGGGAAGGGGGAGGGGAGGAGGTGGAGGAGGAGGAGGTGGTGGGTGGTGGTTTGTGTTGGGGATTGGAGGTTTTGTTTGCGAGGGAGAGAGACGGGAGGGAGGAAGGAAGGTGTTGTGACGGGTGACGTGGTGGCATCTGGAGCGTTGGGTGGGAGGAATCGGGCTGTGGTGGGGTGGGGATCGTGGGGGGATCCGATGAAGGAAATGGGTTGGGTGGTTTTAAATAGGTTTGTCCTCTCTTGGATCCGCGGGGGAAGGGAACGCTCATGTCTTGGTGGGGCACAGACGTGTCACCTGTGGATTGGCCCGGGGTGCTCAACATGCATTTTCTTGAATTTTGTTTTTCACGCAGTTGACTTATGAGGCCATTTTTTTTATATATTTTGGAATAAAGGGTACTTTACTTGATGTTTGTAGACTTAAAAGTAATTATATTAATAGGTCTTTTTCTCTGGTACCTGGATGATATAATATGATTGATTGTTAAATGGGTTGAACTTTGTTAAATATGATTTTTTTTTTTTCTGCTTATGGGACGTAACCAGTCCCTACAAGGGCAAATTACATAGGTGAGTTTATTTTGACAATCTTAAACTTTTTTATAGATAAAAATAATGTAATATAATATAAATAATGATAGAATGAGATAATATGTTACTGATGTTATACTTAACATTCTTTTGATTCTTAGAATCAACTCTACTATACCACTTCATCTAAATTGACTATATTCATGCTACTTAATACATGTCTAAACAAACTCAAGTTTATCTCAATTTGTAAGATTTATTCTTGATTTTACAATGAACCATTCTCTACACCTATTCATACGAGGCATGAGAAAGATGTAATTATGATAAGGAATGTCCAAAATCTTCCTACTTGCTCCGGTAGAGTAGACAAGCAATAAATGTAATTTGCAATTAACTTTCAACATATTATGTCTAGACAATCTAGCAATTGAAGCAAACACGGCGAACACGCTCATTTAGAAGTACACCCATTACCTCAATATGCCTTGAAACAGAAGATCTCTCCCTCTTCCTTCATAATTCTTACACCCAAATGCCTCTTGCATTCATTAACCATACCCACCCGCTCTTATGTGTTAAAATCAACTCGTATAGGAAATAAATATATAAAAATATATGCATTTACAATATTTTTACATAGATCAAAAATATTAAATCAAGCAAATCCCAATAAGTAATAAAAATAAAATGTTATACAAGTAACATGTTAAAACTCACAAACCCATCTAGGCATAGGCGGGTAGGCAAAGCTCATCCGACTATAACCTTACCTTTGCTTGTGATAGTTAGGCAGATATACTTACTCGGATGAGCTAGTCAGTAGGTATAAGCTAAGCCCACCTGGCAAGCCAAATGGACTCGTAAGCATCCACCCAACAAGTCAAAAATGGACTCCTAAGTGGTACGACCCTAGGTCACCCTAAAGGTTAGATGGGGTGCACTTTCCTTCCTCCTTATTAACAGGCAAGACATTTTCTCGAGTTACTCATCAACAGAGTAACAATTACTAGTACACCCATAATTCCAAGATTTCAGGAATCATGGTTTCGTGACGATTATCCTTAAAATGACCACTCACATGTCCACAACCTCTACTTCCTGAGAGCCTTGCGATAGGCCATGTGCAATGTGAGATGGATAACCCATAAATGTAGGGAACCCTAGAGAAAAAGGGGACACATGCTCATAGAAATTGAAGAGAGAAAGAGACATTGTTGTATTATATTACAATACATACTTAGTGATATTTGAAAGTATTACTACTCTCCTCAGACATGCATGATTTCTGGTGGAAATGGATAATCAACTCTCTTCCTCTTTGTGTGTTGAATTAATTGAATGGACGTACTCTTATTCTAAACCCGAATAGGGTCAATTTTGGTAGGCTTCGATCACCTACAATAATTATTAGAACACGTTCTTAATACAAATAAATAAGAGTGGAGCACTTCTAATTCTATTGAGAATTGTCTTTTCTTTGATGCTTCTTATTGGTTGTAGGTTTACCTAAATATGTAAGTTTCTTAAACTTCTCTAAGATGAAAACTTGACATTTATATTGCTTGCTCCTCATAGCCCTTAAAGATTGTTGCCTCTCTCAATACTCCTCTTTCCTTATTTATCTTTGTTCTTTTCCTTGCATCTTCCATTAATTAAATTTTACGTGTGTATCCTTTGTTGATGAAATGAAACTTGGTCCTAAGTATTTTATTAAATGTAAAATGTTGCTTTTCATTCTCACATATACCTAATCATCACATGAAAAGAAACGAAAATAATTTTCCATTCAAAGTGAATGTAGATCTAAAGGAAAACTTAAAGTGATGGAGTTGAAAATTGCAACGAGGCCATGCAATAATGTGTTGATTATTTGAAATTGGACTTTAAACAAGATATTAGCACATTTTTTAAAGAGAAGGAGGAGGAATGGTGCAAAAGCAATCAAACCTCTTGGTTGAAGGACCACTCTTGGAGCACATGAAAATGTTAGGTTGAATATGAAAGCAATCACTAAAGTTATAATGCTACATGAGATTGTGTTAGTCAAAGTGAGAGAACTTAATATGAGAATAAGCAATTGTTTTAGATCTGTATGTCTCTGGAGGCAAGCAGCCAATTTCACTTCTTTTCATAGGGTGGGTCAAAATAGTAGGAAATGAGAGACTAATGAAACTTATAAACTTCAAAGAGACAATAAAGGCTCTTTAGACCATTATAATTGACAAGGCTTTAAATCATGGTTCAATGTGTCATTCTGTAATATGTGTTGAAATATAATTCATGAAGAAGTCTTCATAGTTATTGCATTCCTTTTGATCAAGGGTGAATTTCTGGCGAAGGTTAATCATAAATTTTTAACTTTTATTCTCAAGTCTAATCGTAATGGAAATGTGGTTGACTTCATATTAATTTCATGTTGTAACATTTTGTAAGAACGGATTACAAAGGTCTTAATCTTGAAATTTGTAAGTTGATAAGAGTGTTATTATGTGCAAAAATAAGATTGTTTACAAAAATTTAAACACTAAAAACAAATAGGAATGGATATAGGGGGAGTCTGAGTCATTATCAATGAATTAAAATTGTCTAAATTACTAATTACTAATATAAATTATTTTCTTTTTATTTTTTTGGGATTTTGATTCTTTTAGAATTTAAGAATAAGAAATAAACATCCACCCTAAATGTAGCATTAATCTTAAACTAACAAAATAAAAATTACATGCAAATCGATGAACTAATTAACAACTACAAACTACAAGATAAGTAGAACTAAGCACTAAACTACAAAGAATAGTAGCAAATAGATAATAAAATTTTATTATCAAAATAATGGCAAAATTACAACTACATATAAAGTAGAGAGTGAAGAGAGCAATGGGAAATTTTCAATACACTTGGGACATGTAGAGAATGACAGTGGACGTCGCTCACAACGGTGGAGAGGCAAATCATGCATGGATAGTCTTGGGTGGGGGAGAAGAAGAGAATGAGAGATGATTGATTAAGGGAGTCTTGGGGGTATTTATAGAGGGTAGAGGCCTTTTTTATTAGGATTAGTGCAAATTTGTTTCCATAAAATTTGGCAAGTTTAGGAGGACAAAAATACCCCTAGTCCTATTATGAGTGGGATAATTTTCTTAATTTCCGTTCCGATGTCAAGGTTGGGCCACTTTCCCTCGTCCGTTCTTTCCTTGGGCCAAAACGAGCCTGCTTGAGCCTAAATGGGCTACTCTCCTATCTCCTCTATTAAACTCGTCTAATCGGGTCCATTAAACTTACGTGTCTTCAACAATTGACCTTGCTTGAGGTCTCTTTTCTTTTTCACGTGTGCCCCTACGTTATTTCATAAGAAGGCACTCACATATTGTTGATGTGATGAGAAAGAAAGGTGTGCCTCTACCATTCATTGTGCACAAGGTGCGCCTCACCCCACCCCCCACCCCAAAAGTATTGATTATCTTTTTTTCTTTACCTTTTTCTTGGCTTTTATCTTGAACTTTTTGCATTGAGACCCTTCTAAAAATTTTCTCTTCCATCTTGAGTCATCATATGTGGATTTCGTGACACCAAGTGCTCTCTTCTTCTCATATTTATCACGGTACCAAAATAAAATTAAAATTTTCGTGATTCCTAATAAATAGCAAAATTATAAAATAAAATCCTGAAATTACTCGAAAAATAAAAATAAATAAGCATAAAACTCCTACAAAATTATGATGCAATCACACCCAGCCCCATGCCTACATTTTGCTAGTCCCCCAGTAAAACAAAATGAAAATAAAGTCAAAACCTAACTCACTTTCACAAGAATCGCGATTGCATTTATTGTAAACAACAGGACTTTAAATCCTAAGATTGCCTTAGTAGAAGAGTTTAGTCTCTTGAGAGTTTTTAGCCGACACACCCATAAAGTAAAAAGCAAAATTGATAACCAAAACATTGAAAAGTCTAAGTTAGGGTTTCTGTTAAGTTAACAAGCTCCATTTACCACCAATCACAACCGTACTTGAGTATTGACCAAAATACAAACCGCCTTGTCTAGTCAAACTCTAATCACCCTTGGATACAGGCCTCAAGTATGGGTTTCCATGGCTCAAAAATCCACTCAAAGGTATAAATAGAGTCAAAAGAATTGAGCATCTATGCATGTAATACACAGTTTGACAAGTGGGCAACTCATTATAGAAAATAGAGTTTTCGTTAGGATATGAGTCTACCTATCACTCCACATACCTCACTTTAGATTTATCTTATTACACACAGGAATCATCATCCCTCATAATTTGTAGCTCATGGAAAGCCCTACACTTCAGCGTCCTAGGACAACATCATAAGAGGCACCTTTTAAGCCAGCTTGCACTTCAAAATCTTGGGATGATGTCATAAAGGGTACTTGACCTAATGAAGGTGTATATTTAGCTATACACACATATATTTTTCTTTTCTTTTAACAAAGATAAGAGACTCCTCCAAATATAGTTCAAGAATATCTCATTAGTGGAAACACATAGAGATCAAGATGCAAGGTTACGATCTAGAATACCCTACATGTAGAGAGCAGATCCAGTGTAATATAACAACCATGCTTGCGAGGGTGACAGAACTATATATGAAATTAAGTCTAATTTTTAAAGATTAGGCCTTAGATCTCACACCCTTTTAAAACCTAGCTTTCTAATAATACCCCATGCATAGGTTAGCTAATATGTTAGTGTAGAGGTGAGATACCCATGCTTTGAAAACATCCAATCGAGAGGGCAAAAGAAAAACAAGTCATATCCGTCATACAACGTCAACTTAATACTTTAACAAATCAAGCTTCTCAAAAATTCAGAAATAAATTCACATCTTAGTAAATACTCAAGTAAATTAAGTTGAAAACGATTAAGATTTTTAACACATTCTTATGACTAGAGACTCTTGAAAACCTAAGTAGCATCATCATTTCTTAACTCAGAACTTGACAAAATTACATCAAAACTTAAGTTAAAACTCGACCAAAATGGTTTCGAAACTTTTTTTTCATGGACAAAAATTCTAGAGATTATATATATATATATATATGTGTGTGTGTGTGTGTGTGTGTGAACTTAACTAAAAAGGCATGTCAACTCCTCGTTTGACCCCAACGTGCTGATTATCTTTTTTTTCAATGTTTTTCTTTTATATTCTTTTCTTTTTCTTGTACTTTTTGCACCTAGACCCTTCTAAATCTTTTCTCTTCTCTCATGGGACATCATGTGTGGGTTTCTTACCTCTAATTGCTTTCCTCCTCTCACCTTCATCACAATAACAAAATAAAATTAGATTTGTCTCAATTCCTAATAAATAGCAAAATCCAAAAAAAAAAATTAAAATAATAAAAAATAGTAATAAATGGGTATAAAATTCCTACAAAATTTTGATGTCATCAACTCCTTGTTTCTTGTATTATTGAAAATTAAATCATATTATTGCAAGAAGAGAATTTTTCTACAGGATAAAAGGTAGATAAAAAATCTCAAACATCTCTCTATGGCATCCAAAAAATAATGGAAATAAGGGGTATGGGCGAGTGTTCAAGGGTGATTACATGGTGGGGGGAATAAACTTATGCTTTCTATAAAGGGCAAGTTGGGATGAGGAGAGTTAATAGGTGAGATGTGAAAGGGAAATCTTGAAAAACTAATTTGTATGGTGGATTCACATTTGAAGAGAGTGCAACAATAGACTAAAGAACAACCTCTTTTATGGAGATTTGCTCAAGTTTGTGAAGGACTCACATGAGGTAAGAGATACATAGGTGTACTTTATATTTTCAAAATAAATCATAATTCAGCTAGATAGATTGGCTATATGAATGTAGGTAACATAATTCTTAGTACTTGTTAGAAATGCTTCAGATGAAGGAGACACAAGGATGTGAATTTGTGATGGTGGAGAGAGAGAGATGGAGTAATGCATCTAGTTTTTCAAGGTTATAATTTCTTGAGTTTTGTTAACCTTTGGTTTAAAACAATAATTCAACTCTTGAATAGCGATCAAAGCTTAAGTGAAAGTTGTGGTTTAATTTTATTCCAAACCATGGAAGTTGGGCCAAGAAAACTTTTAAGAGTCATTTAGATAGGTTTTGGTAGCTCAAAGAGGAAGAGTGGTATCAACAACCCCAGAGAAGATGTGAAGAGTATTGTAAAACTCCTTGATTATCTGCCACCATAAGATTAAGGCAAAAACTAAAAGGGGGTAAGTACTATTTGGGATGATGCCCATCTTTTTGAAGAGAGAGGAGGTAATGTTGGATTGATTGTTTTGTGTGTGTGTGTGTGTGCACAAGGGTTGGAAGCATATAGTAATCTGCACATAAGTTATGTGTAGTTGTGGTAATGTCTCTCACTAAAAGTAATATTTTGAAATGAAAATTTAGAAATTAAGATCACTTTGGATGAGTATGCTATGCATCAAATTTTCAACACTCCTAACACCTACATCGTAGGAAACTCATTTTTTGTGGCCTAAGTATTATGAAATTCAGCCATACTGGATGTAGGTCCTAAGAGTGTCGAATTAGCTTCAAATTTAATGCATAACATGCTCATATGAAATGATCTTAATCATCAAATTTTTAGCTCAAAACATTACTTGTAGTGAGGGATATTACTGCAGTTATACGTAACTTACATGCAGGTTACCTACACACTCCTTTTTCCACACACACATATTATACATTAGGTGTGTGTGTGTGTGTGGGGGGGGGGGGTGGGGGGGGGGGGGGGGGGGGGGGGGGTTTGGTTGTTCTTGCATGGAAGAAGAAAAGAGGAGAGGGGGGCTCCAATGGTGATGGTAGGATCTCCGTGGGAAAGAAGAGAGGAGAAGTGGGTTGTTCAACGATGGTAGTGGGGCTCTTGCAATGAAGAAGAAAGGAGAGGTGGTTGTCCAGTGGTGGTGGTTGGCGGGGAGAGGGTCGTTGGTGGGAGGGGAAGGGGAGTGGTGGTGCTAAGGGAGAGAGGTCTTACAATGAAGAAGATGAGAGGAGAGGTGGGTTACCTAAAAAGCATAGGGTGTCGTCACCACCAAGAGCTTGGAGTTAAGGAGAGAAGAGGGCATCATTTGGAGCAACGGAGGTAGGAGAGATGAGGGGTTAGTGAGACCATGACTTAGGAGGCGAGGACTGCAATTGTGAATTTAGGACGCGGGAGAGATGAGGAGATGGTAGGACAGTGAAGATTGTGAATGGGAATTTGAGAGGGAGAAAGAGATGTCGACAAAATGAGAGTTTTGTTGTAATTTAGCGCGCATCCCTTATTTTATATATATATATATATATATAATATAATATAATAAATAGGGTAAAGGGGCTGTGGAGCTAAGCTGCACGTAGTTATGTGCAGCTAAGGCTCCAGGACCGTTGGGTTAGATGACATTTTGTGGTCCCGCCTCCCTCGCGCAATCAAACAAAGCCTCATCTCGTGTTCCCACCTCCCCCGCACAAGCAAACAAAGCCTCATCCATCGTGCTCCTGCCTCATCGTGACAAAGTCTCATCTATCGTACTCCTCCTGCCTCATCGCATTCCTGCCTCATTGATCGTGCTCCTCCGGATTTGCTCGGCCACCAAGGTGAGCTCCTCCTCGACCCACCCCTCACTCTTCCTATTCCTCTTCTTCATTCCCTACCTAGCCCCTCCCCTACCTCCTCCTCTACAAACAACACCCCTGCCCAGACCCTCCCCCAAGCCAACATTGGCACCTAGCCCTTCCCCACACCGCCGCCCAGCCCTTTCCCAGCTCATCCCTTTCCTCCTCCACCAAGAGACAACACCTTCGACTCTCCCTCTTCCTCATCCTCCACCTCCTCCACAAATAGCCCAACCAGTCCCCTTACTCGTCCTCCACCACCCTGTCCAAACCCTCCCGTTCCTCCTCCTCAAGGAACAGACACCAACCCAGTCCATACCTCTTCCTCTTCCTCCTCCTCCACCAACGGCCCTCCCCTTCCTCCTCCACCCACAATAGCCACCACCACCCTGTCCAGCCCCTCCTCTTCCTCCTACTCCACCTTGCGCATCCTCTTCCTCCATGATTAGCCACCACCACCTTCGCTAGCCCCCCAACCCGCCCCTCTCTCTTCCCCCTCTTCCTCCACCAATGGCGTAGACTATCCCCTTCCTCCTCCTCCTCGTTCATCAAAGACCCAACCCCTCCCCTTCCTCCTCCTCCTCCTCCACCTCCACGAACGGCCAATGTCCTACCCTTCCTCCTCCTCCGACCACAAATTTATGTTTAGTTTATTTTCTGGTAATTGTATATTTCTGTATTAGGCCATAAGTATGTAAATTATTATTTTTTTCTATTCTTCTGATAATGGTGAAATTTAAACATCATTAATTGGACAACATCATATACTTTAAGTTAGGCAACCTCATTATTAAGTTTATTTCTGATAAATTTATTTCCTCTAGGAAAGAATGGACTACTTGGATGATGAAACTTAAGTTAATAACTAAAATGACCCTTCCCAAGGGTTGTGGGGCCATTTTCTGAAATTTAAGGGGGTTACTACAATTTATAACCTACTGGATTTCTTATTTTGGGGGTTTGCGGATAAATGAGACTCTTGCGGGGCATTTTCTTGCAAAATGCCCTGACCTCACCCTCACCCACACACACCCCTAACCCCCCTCTCTATTTAAACTCCCTTTTGCCTCGAATCCCGAGTCACCCACCCTCTCCCAGTTCCTCCTTGCGACACACACCACCACCCTCCTTTCCCCCTTTCTCTCCGTGTCCTCCCTGCCCTCACAAGGAGCTCCAGCTACGGGAGCTTGAGTGCGCGAGGAGCCCAGGCGAGCTAAGGATAGAGCTTGGAGGGAGGGCGTGCGTGGGAAGCTGAGGGAGCGCCATTGCTGCTGCAGCTTCAGGTGTGGGGTGCAGTGTTTTTGCGAGGAGAAGAGGCTCGCGAACAGTTCTAGAGAGTCATTTTTCCGCAGAATCAGATGTCTAGGGAGTCTAACAGACGTTTGGTCGGACGTCCGGAGTTGTCATCGGACGTCTGATACTGCGCAAAATATGAGGTAATGCCCTGTTCAAGACTTGTACGCGATGTTCAACGTATTTTTCTCTACACAGTCTAAGAGCCTTGGTATGTGTGTGCTGCACAGGGTGTGGGTGCCTTCCGCGAGGAGAGGAAGGCTCGCGAAGTGTTCTGGGAGAAATTTTCTCCACAAATTAGACATCTGTATCTCTCAACGAACGTCTTACCGGATGTTCTGAGGTAGCATCAGACGTTCGATAAGGCAGATTCAAGTTGTAAGGTCCTGTCCATCTATTTTTTTCATGCTAATTGTCTGCGAGTGACGGTACATCATTATACGCATGCAAGGTCGTTGGGAAGAGGTGTAGGCATAGCTCCCCAAACACTTTAGGACATCTGGACGTCCCTCCAGACGACTGATACCCGTCCTAGATGTTCAAGTGTGCTGCCAAACGTCTGGAAGGACCCCTGGACGACCGTAAGGGGTTCCAGACGTCCATTTTCAGCGCGGAATGCAAGATAAGCATTCTGGTGTCATTTAAGACGTCTGGAAGCTGTTCTAGACGTATGATTTCAGCCTGGTTGGAATATTCCAAGTATCAAGCGACCGATCCAGCTGGACCAGCCTGCCTTGTCCAATTCAGGTGAATTAAGAGGTGTGTTTGGACTGGTTCAAGGTGCAAACGAAGTCGATTTTTCACAAACAATGTACCATTGACTTCCTGTCAGATTTTCTAATGTGATGGAGTTTGGTTCTAATTGTTTTGAGTACTTTTCTGTCATGTGGGATGTTAGTAATGTGAAGTTTGACCGTTCGTATTAAATAGGTCGTCCGTTTGTGGTGTGCATGGGACCTGCGGAGGCTGCTAGATCCACCGTTTGTGCCCCCACATCTCTCAGTTATCCTAGTAGAGTGGTTTTACTATGCCCTATGAATTACATACTTGAAGTGCATGTTACATTAGGACTATTGATAGAACCCTTAGGATGTGAAATGAACCCTAGGGATGAGATAGAGGAATATGCATTATTTGAATTCTTAATATGCTGTGTTGATTCCTGGATAAGTCATGAGCAAGTCATGAGCAACCTGTTTATAATTATTGAACCTTGACTTTAACTGAAATACATGTTGTATCATGTATAATTGATTGTTGAGATAATTGCCGGATTGTGAAACCATGAGCTACCTGCTATGTGTTTGATTAATCATGACATGAATGGAGATATTTGGATGCTACGGAAATAAGGAAAGCTATGCATGAACCCTACGGGGAATTTGAAAGAAAATTGAAATCGTGATGTGGAAAATCTGTGGAATGATGGAACATGTTACCTACGGCCAGTTGTTCAGACTTGGTTAAGGGAAGTAAGCTGGCCCTCATATATGCAGTACCGAGGAGAGCAACAGTCCCTTAGTGTGGAAGTGAGCTGCCCTCGTGTACGTGGTACCAAGGAGAGCTACTGTTCCTTTTGTGTAGGGGGATCTAGTCGCCCCATGGGGCCCGAGGTTAAGATTAGCCCCCTACACAGACTCTTGTTGAGGCTCACTGGGCAAATCAGGATAGTCGAGCAAGGGTACGTAAACTATTGAGGGGCGAGACTCATGTTCTATTCTGTGCTATACGTTTAGGCGTACCTACTAGCGGAAACGACTGACCGCGTGCTAGTGTACGGTAGTTACCCATGCGCTTATTGCGCATGCCGTAGTCACCACTACGTCGCGACCGTGACCTTAGGGTGGTAGACTAGGTGTAGGACTATCACGGGGTGCTCTTCCGGCTAAGAGAGTGACATGTGTACATCTTGTATCATGGGAAAAACTACAATCAAGATCATTCCCTTAAGGAACAGGAAGATTAAGAGACACTGTGGACCTTTGTTAGAGAAATGGCTCATGAACACTTAGTAGTAAATTAACCGTATGATTGGATAATTGGATAAATGCATGCACAAAACTACTTTTCTTTACTGTTTTTTTTAATGCTATAACTACTTTAAATATACCACTCTACTCAGCGTTAGCTGACCGCGGTCATATATACCAACCGTGTACAGGTCAGGGAGTCGAGCAGGCAGCACCACCACCACAGTCGAGCAGGTCAGGGAGCAGGCTGCATGGCCGTACACGCGCAGAAAGGAGAAGATATGAAATATCTTACCTGTCAGACGTCTGGACAGTCCTCCAGACGTCTTCGACGTCGTCTGGACGTAAGTCCAGACGTTTGATTCTGGAAAATTTTCCAGAACCAGAGCCCGATTCGCTCTCCGCCCGCGACGCATGGCCACGCCACACCCCGTCCGCCTGCTGTCCGAGCTGAAGCAGCCCCTCCGCGACACCCCACGCCTACCGCTCCCCCGCCAGGCAGCTCTAGCTACCCCGGCAAGCTCGCACCTCCGCGGTCGAGCTTCTTCTTCCTCTCGCAACACTCCCTCCCACACGCCTGCTGCAGCCGCTACTGCGCCCTCGCTCGTTCGCTCACAAGGAGAAGGAGAAGGGAAGATGGTGGAGTGGGGTGAGGGAGAGGGGGAGCGTTCTTATAGGGCATCCGCGGGAAGAGAGAGAAGGAAAGCGGCGCCTACAGGGAGAGAACGAAGGCTGCGGGTTCAGTCTGCGCGCGCAGGCGCGCAGGCGCGAACCCGTATGCCGAAAAAATTTATTATCAGACGTCTGGGAAGGGTTCCAGACTTCTGGGACACTTCCTAGATGTCTTAAACTGCTCTTGACACCCATGATCGTAACAATCGAGGTGAGTCATACCCAGGTTCCTAGAGGGGTCGGATTCGGATCTTAACAATAACTACACATTGCTTAATGAAGTTGAGGTTGAAAATCATACAAATGAAGATGAAAATGAATTTCAGAATCGTACATTGGAAGATGAAATTAAAGTGGAAGAGAGAAATGAATTGGATGCAAATAGTAGCCAATATAATGGAGCAAATGTTGAATTGATAAATGTGGAAGGAGAGAAGCTTGCTGTAGGAGTGGAGTTTAAAGCTGAAGATGATGCATGTCATTTTTACAATGCACATGCAAAAGAGAATGGTTTTATCGTTTAGAAGCATTGGGTGCAACGATCTAGAAAATCAAAACTTATTATGGCTCGTACTATTGTATGCTCGAGTGAAGGATATAAAGATTTTAGAAGGAAGGAGGATGAAGGAAGAGCAGTGAAATGGCAAAGGGAAAATCGACAATGTTGTGAAGCACATATGCATATTTGTCAAAATGCAGAGGGGAATTAGGTTGTGAAATGTGTTAATGATGAATATAGTATGTAATGGCAAGTCCATCTAAGGTAACAAAGTTAAGATCACATAAGCAAGTATCTTTTTCTACTACAGAGATGATATCCACATTGCATACTTGTGGCTTGCGCTCATGTCAAATTGCTGCAGTAGTTACTGAAATTGGAGAATAAAGTGTCACAAGTCAATTTTGTAGGGATTTAATAAAAAAAAGGAAGAACAATATTGGACAGGAGTGTAGAGCAGTTGTTAAATGTTTTTTTTTTTGAAACAGATTTCAAAGGGGAGGGAGGGGGGAGACCCCACCCCCCTTGGGCCCCCGAATTTCTCGCTTGCCACGGAGTTCATCCGTGATCTCAGCCACGACCACTCTCCGGCGCCAAGTCGAGGTGGGGACAATATCAGCGATGTGTCCCCCCATGAGGACACTATGCGTGATTGGGCATTCCATAGGGGATTGAACCCACGTACCCCACACAGTGAGCGCCTTATAGGGAGCGGGCGCACCAACTGTGCTACCCCTGACCCCTTGTTAAATGTTTTTTAAATAGATGGCTATTAATCCTACATTCTTTTTTAAACTTGAAATTGATGAAACTGGTCTTGTGAGAAGTATTTTCTGAGCTAATGATAGATGCGAATCTTTTTATCTAAAATTTGGTGATGTGTTAATATTTGACACAATATACAGAATAAATAAAATTTCCATGCCCTTCGCACCATTTATGGGTATCAACCATCATAGGCAATCTACACTCTTTGGTTGTGCATTGCTTTCCGATGAGTCTACAGAAACCTTTAAATGGTTGTTTCTGACATGGCTACATTGCATGTATGGTAAAATGCCGACATCAATTATAATTGATCAAGATCTGGCCATGTGAAAAGCAATTGTAGAAATTTTCCTTCGACATTGCATATATTTTGTATGTGGCATATAAGGAAAAATGCATTAATACACTTGCAGAAATTTCAATGTGTCGAGCAGTTCCAACATTATTATTATCGGTGGATTAATAAATATGAGAGTATAGAAGAGTTTGAGAAGCAGTGGATAAAATTAAATAAAAAAATATGATATAGCGAGTGAAAGTTGGTTGTGTAAGATGTATGAAATTCGCCAATATTGGGTACCTATATACCTTAGAGATATGTTTTGGGTTGGAATGACAAGCCAGAGAGTCGAAAGTATGAATTCTTATTTTGATGGCTACATACATGCTCAAACACCTTTATCTGAGTTTGTTCGACAATATGATTGGGCATTGGATTCTCGTCGGAATAGTGAAGAATTAGAAGATTTCAAAGGCTTAGCAACGTAGCCATTGTTAATCTCAAATCATCCATTTGAATTACAAGCTGCTAGTTTTTATACTCCTGCTAATTTCATGATATTCCAAGAAGAGTTCAAGAAGTTGTTTGATTGTGAATCTAGAAAAATTTCAAGTCACGATAAGAAGAGTAACTTATAGGTCAATTGACCCATCCGTTTATTAATTTCAACTTTAATTAAGTAATTAAAATCTAATTTCATGTGTATAATTCACTAAGTTTAGGTAATTTTTAAATATAATTAAGTAACTAATTATTCAAAATTAACTACATAATTATGTAGCTCTATGTAAAGCCTTTCAAACCATATATTTTGTTATGAGAAAAAACATTATTTAGGCTAGCAATTCGAGGTTCGAATGTGCCTCAGCGAGACAAATTGGTGCCTGTTTAGTGACACATCGGTGGCTCAAGGGTGAAAAGCTTGCATATAAGGATTTTTGTGTATCATGTGGCAAGCTGAAATGAGTAATCCCATACAGGTAC
The DNA here is from genome assembly GCA_037157565.1 of Thalassia testudinum. Lineage (NCBI taxonomy): Eukaryota > Viridiplantae > Streptophyta > Magnoliopsida > Alismatales > Hydrocharitaceae > Thalassia > Thalassia testudinum. The sequence goes on along the minus strand of JAZHRO010000076.1, from coordinate 7,703,964 downwards.
TTTGAGCATTCTCTATTCACGTGTTTAGGCCCGTGCTGTAGGTTTCGTCCCTACCAGGAGGGGTGACGTAATAAAATTGCGGAAATAAAAATATAAAAAGCAATCTCACAAAAATAGGCAATCACAAAATGTACACAAAGATTTTTAGGTGGAAACCCAAACCGGGTGAAAACCACCACCTAACCCTCTCGAGTTAGGATTTTCCGATCAACCTAGTTGATCAAATCCACTAACCGAATCACTTTGAACGAGGGTGATTCAACCTCAATACAACCACGCTACAAGTACGAGGGTAGCGTTCCTCAACCCCTTCTCTCCACGAGAAGGATTTTGTCCCACGAAGGAGACGGGAATTCGCAAAGCGAATACCCAACCAAAAGACAAAGATAAAATAAACAACAAACCTATAGAGCCAACAAAGTAATAAACCTAAGCTTCTATAGGATTTAGGAAACTCCCCTTTGCTAGGAGTGCGTCGACGATGACGCGGTGCGTGAGCCACGCAACGGCGCAATGTCGCTCTCGTAGACAACGGCGGGAGAGCGGGTGCGCGAAGGTTTGATGCTCTCAAGATGTAGAACTTGAGCTTAGAGAGCAAGAGCTTCTTGGACACAAGAGAGTGGAAGTATGTTGCTTAAGTGTGTCTTGTGTTTTTTCTTAGTGTGTCTTGTGTTTTTTTTTTAGTGTGTCTTGTGTTTTTTCTTAGTGTTGCAAAGGCTCCCCTCTATTTATAGAGGCCTTAGGAAGGCTTTGGAAGGCTTGGAAAAGCTTCCATAGCCGTTGGGTGCAAAGCCCAAGAGAATCAGGCCGAAATCAGGACAATGATTACACTTCACAGGGTTATCAGACGTCTAACTCTGGCATCAGACGTCTGGAAGGCCACTTTAAGACGTCTGATTCCAAGGTCAGACGTCTGATTCTATGCGGGTTTCTCCCTGACTTGAATCAGATCTAAACAGGGTTTTTGTACAAGTCCATCAGACGACATAGAGGACGTCTGGCACTAAGTCTGGACGTCTGGAAACCTACTTTTACTGTGGGAATTGATTTCCAAACGTTGCAACGGCTAGAAAATCTCTGAGAAGAGATTTTGGGTCAGCCGAGGCAAAACGGTCATTTATCAGACGTCTGGGAAGACCTATGGACGTCTGATAAGGCTCTAACGGTCATATTCTTGAGTGTCTTCTAAGCCAGCCAACGGTCCACTAACTGGACGTCTGGCAAAGTCATCAGACGTCTCCTAAGACGTCTGGTATAAGGTCTGGACGTCTGAATTCATCAGACAGAAGTAACTATGTCCAGCCTAACAGTTATCAGACGTCTGAAACAACAGTCAGACGTCTTAAAATCCTTTATCAGACGTCTGATTCGTGAATTAGACGTCTGGAAAGTCAGTTTTAACCCTATATTGGTTTTCTAAGTGTTCTACAGAAAACCTACGTATCCTAGGGTTGTGCAGGTGTTCCTAGGACTACTGTTAGGGTTCTTTGAGGCTCTTTAACATAATGTCTAAGGAAAATAAAGAGCAAGAAAATAAATACAAGAGATACATGAAAGGATAAAAAAGAATCTATCCTATTCTTCTTGTCTTCCATCTCCAATCTTTCGCTCCACGCGAACCTCCTCTATTTTCCGTCAAGCTCCTCCAATCCGTCCTGGATGCGAGCTCGAGTTCCGTCTAAACACGTCTTCATTTGCAATTGACCTGAAATCTAGGACTCAAATTGCAAATGTTAAATAACACGTGTTTTGTTATCATCAAAACAAATGATCGTGGTGCTCTAGCACCAACAATCTCCCCCTTTTTGATGATGACAAAACCGTAAATAATAATGCATAAAAAATCCTCCCCCTTTTTGACATTATCAAAAAGGTTTGATTGATTGTATATTTCCTATTACTCCCCCTTAAAACATGCTCTTCTATTTATTTTTAACAAAGGTAATGTCCTCCCTCTTTTTATAACAACAAGATAGCTATTATTTTTCTCCCCCTTACTAAAGGAAATTTAGCTAACTTGTATCTCCCCCTTAAAAATTGACAATAAGCTCATCATTTTTAACTCCCCCTATCTAAATGCTTATAAAAAGGATAGGGTTAAGAATTTTTACCTCACCTACCATGGCCAATAAAATGGCCCGAATGGTGGTGGTGGATGCCACATCGGATGGGGCTCCCATCCGTAGCTTGGAGGCCCGGGCATCGGCGCCGGTCTCCAATCTGGTGGTCGACGTGCGGCGGGTCCGTCGTTTGTTCGCCGTCTCGTCGGTCTTCTTGTTCTCCTCCTTGGTCTACTCCTTGGTTCTCCCAACTTAAGTTGACCAGCCTTGAGCTTGTAGGTCCAGTCCTTTATGTTGTAGTCATCCCTGAACCCTACAAAACACGATTCTAATTCCTTTTTCGGTATCCAAGTGGGCTTGGATCCGGATTTGTTAGAAGGTCTCCTTGATGGAGATCCTTTCTCAATCTTAGGGCTATATAAATCATCTACTTTATTGATTAGTTTGTTAGAGTTTTCCCTAAGACATGCAATTTCTTTTTCTATAGTATTCATCTTAGTCTTTAAATTAGAAATTTCTATTTTTAGACTATCATTTTCCTCAATCAATTTATTATTTTCATTGATGAGGTCTTGATTTTCTAATAATAGGTTATTATCCTTAGGACTAGCTTCTATGTCCTTAAGTTGTTTTTCTAACCTATCATTTTCATTTTTAAGAAAACTAAGGTTCTTCTTAATACTTTTATTTTCTATCCTAAGTGATTTACTAATCTCAAAAAGTTCATTAAAAGCTTCTTGAAGATCGAGATTTACCTCTTCGTCGGAGTCGCTTCCGCTTTCACTGTCGCTATTGGTTCCTCTAGCTATGAAACCAAAGCAAGTGGTTTCTTCTTCTTTTTCTTCTTCTTCTTCCTCCGAGCTGGAATCCTCATGAGTGCCTTCCAACCTCCTCCATATCTCGTGGGCGGTGGTGCACTCTTGGATTTTCTCGAACTCTTCCGGACTCAACGCGCAATACAGGGCATTTATTGCCTTTGCGTTGAGTGAGAGCTCTAGAATCTGCACCTGCGAGTAGCCTCCTTGGGGTCGCTTCGGGATCTCGTATGGGGTTTCGCAACATCCCCATACCTCGAATTCAGTGGCTTGGAGCCACGTCTTCATCCTCAGCTTCCAGTAGCTGTAGTTGTTCCCGTCAAAGTAGGGCGGACGGGTTGTGGACTGCCCCTCGGAAATCCTACTTGTGGAACAGCTTCCCTCCATGTTTAGATCCTCGCCGGTTTGTAACGCCGAAAATGCGAGACCTGCTCTGATACCAATTGTAGGTTTCGTCCCTACCAGGAGGGGTGACGTAATAAAATTGCGGAAATAAAAATATAAAAAGCAATCTCACAAAAATAGGCAATCACAAAATGTACACAAAGATTTTTAGGTGGAAACCCAAACCGGGTGAAAACCACCACCTAACCCTCTCGAGTTAGGATTTTCCGATCAACCTAGTTGATCAAATCCACTAACCGAATCACTTTGAACGAGGGTGATTCAACCTCAATACAACCACGCTACAAGTACGAGGGTAGCGTTCCTCAACCCCTTCTCTCCACGAGAAGGATTTTGTCCCACGAAGGAGACGGGAATTCGCAAAGCGAATACCCAACCAAAAGACAAAGATAAAATAAACAACAAACCTATAGAGCCAACAAAGTAATAAACCTAAGCTTCTATAGGATTTAGGAAACTCCCCTTTGCTAGGAGTGCGTCGACGATGACGCGGTGCGTGAGCCACGCAACGGCGCAATGTCGCTCTCGTAGACAACGGCGGGAGAGCGGGTGCGCGAAGGTTTGATGCTCTCAAGATGTAGAACTTGAGCTTAGAGAGCAAGAGCTTCTTGGACACAAGAGAGTGGAAGTATGTTGCTTAAGTGTGTCTTGTGTTTTTTCTTAGTGTGTCTTGTGTTTTTTTTTTAGTGTGTCTTGTGTTTTTTCTTAGTGTTGCAAAGGCTCCCCTCTATTTATAGAGGCCTTAGGAAGGCTTTGGAAGGCTTGGAAAAGCTTCCATAGCCGTTGGGTGCAAAGCCCAAGAGAATCAGGCCGAAATCAGGACAATGATTACACTTCACAGGGTTATCAGACGTCTAACTCTGGCATCAGACGTCTGGAAGGCCACTTTAAGACGTCTGATTCCAAGGTCAGACGTCTGATTCTATGCGGGTTTCTCCCTGACTTGAATCAGATCTAAACAGGGTTTTTGTACAAGTCCATCAGACGACATAGAGGACGTCTGGCACTAAGTCTGGACGTCTGGAAACCTACTTTTACTGTGGGAATTGATTTCCAAACGTTGCAACGGCTAGAAAATCTCTGAGAAGAGATTTTGGGTCAGCCGAGGCAAAACGGTCATTTATCAGACGTCTGGGAAGACCTATGGACGTCTGATAAGGCTCTAACGGTCATATTCTTGAGTGTCTTCTAAGCCAGCCAACGGTCCACTAACTGGACGTCTGGCAAAGTCATCAGACGTCTCCTAAGACGTCTGGTATAAGGTCTGGACGTCTGAATTCATCAGACAGAAGTAACTATGTCCAGCCTAACAGTTATCAGACGTCTGAAACAACAGTCAGACGTCTTAAAATCCTTTATCAGACGTCTGATTCGTGAATTAGACGTCTGGAAAGTCAGTTTTAACCCTATATTGGTTTTCTAAGTGTTCTACAGAAAACCTACGTATCCTAGGGTTGTGCAGGTGTTCCTAGGACTACTGTTAGGGTTCTTTGAGGCTCTTTAACATAATGTCTAAGGAAAATAAAGAGCAAGAAAATAAATACAAGAGATACATGAAAGGATAAAAAAGAATCTATCCTATTCTTCTTGTCTTCCATCTCCAATCTTTCGCTCCACGCGAACCTCCTCTATTTTCCGTCAAGCTCCTCCAATCCGTCCTGGATGCGAGCTCGAGTTCCGTCTAAACACGTCTTCATTTGCAATTGACCTGAAATCTAGGACTCAAATTGCAAATGTTAAATAACACGTGTTTTGTTATCATCAAAACAAATGATCGTGGTGCTCTAGCACCAACAATCTCCCCCTTTTTGATGATGACAAAACCGTAAATAATAATGCATAAAAAATCCTCCCCCTTTTTGACATTATCAAAAAGGTTTGATTGATTGTATATTTCCTATTACTCCCCCTTAAAACATGCTCTTCTATTTATTTTTAACAAAGGTAATGTCCTCCCTCTTTTTATAACAACAAGATAGCTATTATTTTTCTCCCCCTTACTAAAGGAAATTTAGCTAACTTGTATCTCCCCCTTAAAAATTGACAATAAGCTCATCATTTTTAACTCCCCCTATCTAAATGCTTATAAAAAGGATAGGGTTAAGAATTTTTACCTCACCTACCATGGCCAATAAAATGGCCCGAATGGTGGTGGTGGATGCCACATCGGATGGGGCTCCCATCCGTAGCTTGGAGGCCCGGGCATCGGCGCCGGTCTCCAATCTGGTGGTCGACGTGCGGCGGGTCCGTCGTTTGTTCGCCGTCTCGTCGGTCTTCTTGTTCTCCTCCTTGGTCTACTCCTTGGTTCTCCCAACTTAAGTTGACCAGCCTTGAGCTTGTAGGTCCAGTCCTTTATGTTGTAGTCATCCCTGAACCCTACAAAACACGATTCTAATTCCTTTTTCGGTATCCAAGTGGGCTTGGATCCGGATTTGTTAGAAGGTCTCCTTGATGGAGATCCTTTCTCAATCTTAGGGCTATATAAATCATCTACTTTATTGATTAGTTTGTTAGAGTTTTCCCTAAGACATGCAATTTCTTTTTCTATAGTATTCATCTTAGTCTTTAAATTAGAAATTTCTATTTTTAGACTATCATTTTCCTCAATCAATTTATTATTTTCATTGATGAGGTCTTGATTTTCTAATAATAGGTTATTATCCTTAGGACTAGCTTCTATGTCCTTAAGTTGTTTTTCTAACCTATCATTTTCATTTTTAAGAAAACTAAGGTTCTTCTTAATACTTTTATTTTCTATCCTAAGTGATTTACTAATCTCAAAAAGTTCATTAAAAGCTTCTTGAAGATCGAGATTTACCTCTTCGTCGGAGTCGCTTCCGCTTTCACTGTCGCTATTGGTTCCTCTAGCTATGAAACCAAAGCAAGTGGTTTCTTCTTCTTTTTCTTCTTCTTCTTCCTCCGAGCTGGAATCCTCATGAGTGCCTTCCAACCTCCTCCATATCTCGTGGGCGGTGGTGCACTCTTGGATTTTCTCGAACTCTTCCGGACTCAACGCGCAATACAGGGCATTTATTGCCTTTGCGTTGAGTGAGAGCTCTAGAATCTGCACCTGCGAGTAGCCTCCTTGGGGTCGCTTCGGGATCTCGTATGGGGTTTCGCAACATCCCCATACCTCGAATTCAGTGGCTTGGAGCCACGTCTTCATCCTCAGCTTCCAGTAGCTGTAGTTGTTCCCGTCAAAGTAGGGCGGACGGGTTGTGGACTGCCCCTCGGAAATCCTACTTGTGGAACAGCTTCCCTCCATGTTTAGATCCTCGCCGGTTTGTAACGCCGAAAATGCGAGACCTGCTCTGATACCAATTGTAGGTTTCGTCCCTACCAGGAGGGGTGACGTAATAAAATTGCGGAAATAAAAATATAAAAAGCAATCTCACAAAAATAGGCAATCACAAAATGTACACAAAGATTTTTAGGTGGAAACCCAAACCGGGTGAAAACCACCACCTAACCCTCTCGAGTTAGGATTTTCCGATCAACCTAGTTGATCAAATCCACTAACCGAATCACTTTGAACGAGGGTGATTCAACCTCAATACAACCACGCTACAAGTACGAGGGTAGCGTTCCTCAACCCCTTCTCTCCACGAGAAGGATTTTGTCCCACGAAGGAGACGGGAATTCGCAAAGCGAATACCCAACCAAAAGACAAAGATAAAATAAACAACAAACCTATAGAGCCAACAAAGTAATAAACCTAAGCTTCTATAGGATTTAGGAAACTCCCCTTTGCTAGGAGTGCGTCGACGATGACGCGGTGCGTGAGCCACGCAACGGCGCAATGTCGCTCTCGTAGACAACGGCGGGAGAGCGGGTGCGCGAAGGTTTGATGCTCTCAAGATGTAGAACTTGAGCTTAGAGAGCAAGAGCTTCTTGGACACAAGAGAGTGGAAGTATGTTGCTTAAGTGTGTCTTGTGTTTTTTCTTAGTGTGTCTTGTGTTTTTTTTTTAGTGTGTCTTGTGTTTTTTCTTAGTGTTGCAAAGGCTCCCCTCTATTTATAGAGGCCTTAGGAAGGCTTTGGAAGGCTTGGAAAAGCTTCCATAGCCGTTGGGTGCAAAGCCCAAGAGAATCAGGCCGAAATCAGGACAATGATTACACTTCACAGGGTTATCAGACGTCTAACTCTGGCATCAGACGTCTGGAAGGCCACTTTAAGACGTCTGATTCCAAGGTCAGACGTCTGATTCTATGCGGGTTTCTCCCTGACTTGAATCAGATCTAAACAGGGTTTTTGTACAAGTCCATCAGACGACATAGAGGACGTCTGGCACTAAGTCTGGACGTCTGGAAACCTACTTTTACTGTGGGAATTGATTTCCAAACGTTGCAACGGCTAGAAAATCTCTGAGAAGAGATTTTGGGTCAGCCGAGGCAAAACGGTCATTTATCAGACGTCTGGGAAGACCTATGGACGTCTGATAAGGCTCTAACGGTCATATTCTTGAGTGTCTTCTAAGCCAGCCAACGGTCCACTAACTGGACGTCTGGCAAAGTCATCAGACGTCTCCTAAGACGTCTGGTATAAGGTCTGGACGTCTGAATTCATCAGACAGAAGTAACTATGTCCAGCCTAACAGTTATCAGACGTCTGAAACAACAGTCAGACGTCTTAAAATCCTTTATCAGACGTCTGATTCGTGAATTAGACGTCTGGAAAGTCAGTTTTAACCCTATATTGGTTTTCTAAGTGTTCTACAGAAAACCTACGTATCCTAGGGTTGTGCAGGTGTTCCTAGGACTACTGTTAGGGTTCTTTGAGGCTCTTTAACATAATGTCTAAGGAAAATAAAGAGCAAGAAAATAAATACAAGAGATACATGAAAGGATAAAAAAGAATCTATCCTATTCTTCTTGTCTTCCATCTCCAATCTTTCGCTCCACGCGAACCTCCTCTATTTTCCGTCAAGCTCCTCCAATCCGTCCTGGATGCGAGCTCGAGTTCCGTCTAAACACGTCTTCATTTGCAATTGACCTGAAATCTAGGACTCAAATTGCAAATGTTAAATAACACGTGTTTTGTTATCATCAAAACAAATGATCGTGGTGCTCTAGCACCAACAATCTCCCCCTTTTTGATGATGACAAAACCGTAAATAATAATGCATAAAAAATCCTCCCCCTTTTTGACATTATCAAAAAGGTTTGATTGATTGTATATTTCCTATTACTCCCCCTTAAAACATGCTCTTCTATTTATTTTTAACAAAGGTAATGTCCTCCCTCTTTTTATAACAACAAGATAGCTATTATTTTTCTCCCCCTTACTAAAGGAAATTTAGCTAACTTGTATCTCCCCCTTAAAAATTGACAATAAGCTCATCATTTTTAACTCCCCCTATCTAAATGCTTATAAAAAGGATAGGGTTAAGAATTTTTACCTCACCTACCATGGCCAATAAAATGGCCCGAATGGTGGTGGTGGATGCCACATCGGATGGGGCTCCCATCCGTAGCTTGGAGGCCCGGGCATCGGCGCCGGTCTCCAATCTGGTGGTCGACGTGCGGCGGGTCCGTCGTTTGTTCGCCGTCTCGTCGGTCTTCTTGTTCTCCTCCTTGGTCTACTCCTTGGTTCTCCCAACTTAAGTTGACCAGCCTTGAGCTTGTAGGTCCAGTCCTTTATGTTGTAGTCATCCCTGAACCCTACAAAACACGATTCTAATTCCTTTTTCGGTATCCAAGTGGGCTTGGATCCGGATTTGTTAGAAGGTCTCCTTGATGGAGATCCTTTCTCAATCTTAGGGCTATATAAATCATCTACTTTATTGATTAGTTTGTTAGAGTTTTCCCTAAGACATGCAATTTCTTTTTCTATAGTATTCATCTTAGTCTTTAAATTAGAAATTTCTATTTTTAGACTATCATTTTCCTCAATCAATTTATTATTTTCATTGATGAGGTCTTGATTTTCTAATAATAGGTTATTATCCTTAGGACTAGCTTCTATGTCCTTAAGTTGTTTTTCTAACCTATCATTTTCATTTTTAAGAAAACTAAGGTTCTTCTTAATACTTTTATTTTCTATCCTAAGTGATTTACTAATCTCAAAAAGTTCATTAAAAGCTTCTTGAAGATCGAGATTTACCTCTTCGTCGGAGTCGCTTCCGCTTTCACTGTCGCTATTGGTTCCTCTAGCTATGAAACCAAAGCAAGTGGTTTCTTCTTCTTTTTCTTCTTCTTCTTCCTCCGAGCTGGAATCCTCATGAGTGCCTTCCAACCTCCTCCATATCTCGTGGGCGGTGGTGCACTCTTGGATTTTCTCGAACTCTTCCGGACTCAACGCGCAATACAGGGCATTTATTGCCTTTGCGTTGAGTGAGAGCTCTAGAATCTGCACCTGCGAGTAGCCTCCTTGGGGTCGCTTCGGGATCTCGTATGGGGTTTCGCAACATCCCCATACCTCGAATTCAGTGGCTTGGAGCCACGTCTTCATCCTCAGCTTCCAGTAGCTGTAGTTGTTCCCGTCAAAGTAGGGCGGACGGGTTGTGGACTGCCCCTCGGAAATCCTACTTGTGGAACAGCTTCCCTCCATGTTTAGATCCTCGCCGGTTTGTAACGCCGAAAATGCGAGACCTGCTCTGATACCAATTGTAGGTTTCGTCCCTACCAGGAGGGGTGACGTAATAAAATTGCGGAAATAAAAATATAAAAAGCAATCTCACAAAAATAGGCAATCACAAAATGTACACAAAGATTTTTAGGTGGAAACCCAAACCGGGTGAAAACCACCACCTAACCCTCTCGAGTTAGGATTTTCCGATCAACCTAGTTGATCAAATCCACTAACCGAATCACTTTGAACGAGGGTGATTCAACCTCAATACAACCACGCTACAAGTACGAGGGTAGCGTTCCTCAACCCCTTCTCTCCACGAGAAGGATTTTGTCCCACGAAGGAGACGGGAATTCGCAAAGCGAATACCCAACCAAAAGACAAAGATAAAATAAACAACAAACCTATAGAGCCAACAAAGTAATAAACCTAAGCTTCTATAGGATTTAGGAAACTCCCCTTTGCTAGGAGTGCGTCGACGATGACGCGGTGCGTGAGCCACGCAACGGCGCAATGTCGCTCTCGTAGACAACGGCGGGAGAGCGGGTGCGCGAAGGTTTGATGCTCTCAAGATGTAGAACTTGAGCTTAGAGAGCAAGAGCTTCTTGGACACAAGAGAGTGGAAGTATGTTGCTTAAGTGTGTCTTGTGTTTTTTCTTAGTGTGTCTTGTGTTTTTTTTTTAGTGTGTCTTGTGTTTTTTCTTAGTGTTGCAAAGGCTCCCCTCTATTTATAGAGGCCTTAGGAAGGCTTTGGAAGGCTTGGAAAAGCTTCCATAGCCGTTGGGTGCAAAGCCCAAGAGAATCAGGCCGAAATCAGGACAATGATTACACTTCACAGGGTTATCAGACGTCTAACTCTGGCATCAGACGTCTGGAAGGCCACTTTAAGACGTCTGATTCCAAGGTCAGACGTCTGATTCTATGCGGGTTTCTCCCTGACTTGAATCAGATCTAAACAGGGTTTTTGTACAAGTCCATCAGACGACATAGAGGACGTCTGGCACTAAGTCTGGACGTCTGGAAACCTACTTTTACTGTGGGAATTGATTTCCAAACGTTGCAACGGCTAGAAAATCTCTGAGAAGAGATTTTGGGTCAGCCGAGGCAAAACGGTCATTTATCAGACGTCTGGGAAGACCTATGGACGTCTGATAAGGCTCTAACGGTCATATTCTTGAGTGTCTTCTAAGCCAGCCAACGGTCCACTAACTGGACGTCTGGCAAAGTCATCAGACGTCTCCTAAGACGTCTGGTATAAGGTCTGGACGTCTGAATTCATCAGACAGAAGTAACTATGTCCAGCCTAACAGTTATCAGACGTCTGAAACAACAGTCAGACGTCTTAAAATCCTTTATCAGACGTCTGATTCGTGAATTAGACGTCTGGAAAGTCAGTTTTAACCCTATATTGGTTTTCTAAGTGTTCTACAGAAAACCTACGTATCCTAGGGTTGTGCAGGTGTTCCTAGGACTACTGTTAGGGTTCTTTGAGGCTCTTTAACATAATGTCTAAGGAAAATAAAGAGCAAGAAAATAAATACAAGAGATACATGAAAGGATAAAAAAGAATCTATCCTATTCTTCTTGTCTTCCATCTCCAATCTTTCGCTCCACGCGAACCTCCTCTATTTTCCGTCAAGCTCCTCCAATCCGTCCTGGATGCGAGCTCGAGTTCCGTCTAAACACGTCTTCATTTGCAATTGACCTGAAATCTAGGACTCAAATTGCAAATGTTAAATAACACGTGTTTTGTTATCATCAAAACAAATGATCGTGGTGCTCTAGCACCAACAATCTCCCCCTTTTTGATGATGACAAAACCGTAAATAATAATGCATAAAAAATCCTCCCCCTTTTTGACATTATCAAAAAGGTTTGATTGATTGTATATTTCCTATTACTCCCCCTTAAAACATGCTCTTCTATTTATTTTTAACAAAGGTAATGTCCTCCCTCTTTTTATAACAACAAGATAGCTATTATTTTTCTCCCCCTTACTAAAGGAAATTTAGCTAACTTGTATCTCCCCCTTAAAAATTGACAATAAGCTCATCATTTTTAACTCCCCCTATCTAAATGCTTATAAAAAGGATAGGGTTAAGAATTTTTACCTCACCTACCATGGCCAATAAAATGGCCCGAATGGTGGTGGTGGATGCCACATCGGATGGGGCTCCCATCCGTAGCTTGGAGGCCCGGGCATCGGCGCCGGTCTCCAATCTGGTGGTCGACGTGCGGCGGGTCCGTCGTTTGTTCGCCGTCTCGTCGGTCTTCTTGTTCTCCTCCTTGGTCTACTCCTTGGTTCTCCCAACTTAAGTTGACCAGCCTTGAGCTTGTAGGTCCAGTCCTTTATGTTGTAGTCATCCCTGAACCCTACAAAACACGATTCTAATTCCTTTTTCGGTATCCAAGTGGGCTTGGATCCGGATTTGTTAGAAGGTCTCCTTGATGGAGATCCTTTCTCAATCTTAGGGCTATATAAATCATCTACTTTATTGATTAGTTTGTTAGAGTTTTCCCTAAGACATGCAATTTCTTTTTCTATAGTATTCATCTTAGTCTTTAAATTAGAAATTTCTATTTTTAGACTATCATTTTCCTCAATCAATTTATTATTTTCATTGATGAGGTCTTGATTTTCTAATAATAGGTTATTATCCTTAGGACTAGCTTCTATGTCCTTAAGTTGTTTTTCTAACCTATCATTTTCATTTTTAAGAAAACTAAGGTTCTTCTTAATACTTTTATTTTCTATCCTAAGTGATTTACTAATCTCAAAAAGTTCATTAAAAGCTTCTTGAAGATCGAGATTTACCTCTTCGTCGGAGTCGCTTCCGCTTTCACTGTCGCTATTGGTTCCTCTAGCTATGAAACCAAAGCAAGTGGTTTCTTCTTCTTTTTCTTCTTCTTCTTCCTCCGAGCTGGAATCCTCATGAGTGCCTTCCAACCTCCTCCATATCTCGTGGGCGGTGGTGCACTCTTGGATTTTCTCGAACTCTTCCGGACTCAACGCGCAATACAGGGCATTTATTGCCTTTGCGTTGAGTGAGAGCTCTAGAATCTGCACCTGCGAGTAGCCTCCTTGGGGTCGCTTCGGGATCTCGTATGGGGTTTCGCAACATCCCCATACCTCGAATTCAGTGGCTTGGAGCCACGTCTTCATCCTCAGCTTCCAGTAGCTGTAGTTGTTCCCGTCAAAGTAGGGCGGACGGGTTGTGGACTGCCCCTCGGAAATCCTACTTGTGGAACAGCTTCCCTCCATGTTTAGATCCTCGCCGGTTTGTAACGCCGAAAATGCGAGACCTGCTCTGATACCAATTGTAGGTTTCGTCCCTACCAGGAGGGGTGACGTAATAAAATTGCGGAAATAAAAATATAAAAAGCAATCTCACAAAAATAGGCAATCACAAAATGTACACAAAGATTTTTAGGTGGAAACCCAAACCGGGTGAAAACCACCACCTAACCCTCTCGAGTTAGGATTTTCCGATCAACCTAGTTGATCAAATCCACTAACCGAATCACTTTGAACGAGGGTGATTCAACCTCAATACAACCACGCTACAAGTACGAGGGTAGCGTTCCTCAACCCCTTCTCTCCACGAGAAGGATTTTGTCCCACGAAGGAGACGGGAATTCGCAAAGCGAATACCCAACCAAAAGACAAAGATAAAATAAACAACAAACCTATAGAGCCAACAAAGTAATAAACCTAAGCTTCTATAGGATTTAGGAAACTCCCCTTTGCTAGGAGTGCGTCGACGATGACGCGGTGCGTGAGCCACGCAACGGCGCAATGTCGCTCTCGTAGACAACGGCGGGAGAGCGGGTGCGCGAAGGTTTGATGCTCTCAAGATGTAGAACTTGAGCTTAGAGAGCAAGAGCTTCTTGGACACAAGAGAGTGGAAGTATGTTGCTTAAGTGTGTCTTGTGTTTTTTCTTAGTGTGTCTTGTGTTTTTTTTTTAGTGTGTCTTGTGTTTTTTCTTAGTGTTGCAAAGGCTCCCCTCTATTTATAGAGGCCTTAGGAAGGCTTTGGAAGGCTTGGAAAAGCTTCCATAGCCGTTGGGTGCAAAGCCCAAGAGAATCAGGCCGAAATCAGGACAATGATTACACTTCACAGGGTTATCAGACGTCTAACTCTGGCATCAGACGTCTGGAAGGCCACTTTAAGACGTCTGATTCCAAGGTCAGACGTCTGATTCTATGCGGGTTTCTCCCTGACTTGAATCAGATCTAAACAGGGTTTTTGTACAAGTCCATCAGACGACATAGAGGACGTCTGGCACTAAGTCTGGACGTCTGGAAACCTACTTTTACTGTGGGAATTGATTTCCAAACGTTGCAACGGCTAGAAAATCTCTGAGAAGAGATTTTGGGTCAGCCGAGGCAAAACGGTCATTTATCAGACGTCTGGGAAGACCTATGGACGTCTGATAAGGCTCTAACGGTCATATTCTTGAGTGTCTTCTAAGCCAGCCAACGGTCCACTAACTGGACGTCTGGCAAAGTCATCAGACGTCTCCTAAGACGTCTGGTATAAGGTCTGGACGTCTGAATTCATCAGACAGAAGTAACTATGTCCAGCCTAACAGTTATCAGACGTCTGAAACAACAGTCAGACGTCTTAAAATCCTTTATCAGACGTCTGATTCGTGAATTAGACGTCTGGAAAGTCAGTTTTAACCCTATATTGGTTTTCTAAGTGTTCTACAGAAAACCTACGTATCCTAGGGTTGTGCAGGTGTTCCTAGGACTACTGTTAGGGTTCTTTGAGGCTCTTTAACATAATGTCTAAGGAAAATAAAGAGCAAGAAAATAAATACAAGAGATACATGAAAGGATAAAAAAGAATCTATCCTATTCTTCTTGTCTTCCATCTCCAATCTTTCGCTCCACGCGAACCTCCTCTATTTTCCGTCAAGCTCCTCCAATCCGTCCTGGATGCGACTCGAGTTCCGTCTAAACACGTCTTCATTTGCAATTGACCTGAAATCTAGGACTCAAATTGCAAATGTTAAATAACACGTGTTTTGTTATCATCAAAACAAATGATCGTGGTGCTCTAGCACCAACACGTGCAAGCGTGGGCCTAATGGGCTAAAACAAATGAAAACATATCTAATTAGAAATTAGGGCTTGGATTAGTAATGGTAGATTCGGCCTACTTGGCTATTGATCATGTGAAAATCTAGGCCCGCAAACCTATTAAATCTTTTATTAAAAGTGTACAGTGAAAACACTTACCTTAAAAATGATTAAGTGTATACTTTTGTAAGGTCTTTATTGACGCTTAGATCTGTCATTGTTTATATTGTATACGTTAATATAAGTAATTTATATGTTAGTATAGCCTAATTTAGTATAGTTGTATATACGTTATTTTTGTATCCATCTTTAGGTATTACTAAGCATTTTATTTAATTAACTAATTCTATTTATGGACTATTTTGTTCAAACACCCTATGTGACTTTTCGTTTCTATTAAGTTAAGTTGTGACGATGGAAATTGCTTCTCCTATTGTATTGTCATTTTCCTTGTAGGTAATGTACTCAACCATATAAAGGAATGTTATTGTTGTGGCTAGTTTAAGTTTCGCCCTCTAGTGGAATGCTCGACATTTTTTCCTTTCTTTGAATCTGTGCCACTTCTTTTCTTTTTCCATGTTTGATATGTCAAATCAAATTCATGGAGATAAAATTCATGGAATGCCTGATCAACATTTCCCTATACCAATGATAGTATCACATTATGTTGAAAGTAGATATTCATTTAATGTAGAGCATGGTGACGTCCATATTTTGCACCCTTCTAACCTTAAGAGCCTCTTTTGGTAGTAGATAACACATCCCTTCAATCCTCCAAATAATCACCTCTTGCTACCTCACCAGCTGCCTTTCAAAGAAATCTCATGCAATTGCTTTTATGCTATTAATAATATCTTCAATGGCAGAGTAAGTAAAAAGTAATTACCTAAGAAAGTTATAGGCACAAGGAAAAACTCTGAACACTTATCTAGTGGACATAATGTGCTTCAATGACGTATCTCAACATCTGATATAGTAAATCTGATCCAAGCAGAGGTGGGATTCACTAATCAAGACTCTGTCTAAATTAACAGTAAATGTTCACTGAGTAAACATAGACTCATACATCGAGTGCGACTTGCATAACTACAACTATGACAATAATTGCAACTATGACAAATACAAGTCCAAAGCCTATCACATAGTTCTTAATGGCTTCAATTTTGTTGTCTAGCATATTTCAATAGCTTCAACTCTTTCTACTTGTTGTCACAATTCTTGTAATTCTTTTTCCAATAAATTGATCTTCTGCATTAACTTTTTTTTATGTTCCTGCATTGTATCAATTTAATGCTGACTTTCAGAGTTGCAAACGTAATGGTTATTAACCCATTCGCAAAACTTACGACTTCATTTCCTATAAAAAAAGACAACAAAAATTACAAACTTACAAATATGAACAAAGTATAATAGTATATTTAACACCTTGTAATTGATAATTTAATATGCATTACCTACCATCTTGGATATCGTTAAAATTTTAGTCCTTTACTGGATTCCTTGCGAGACGTGTACAATGCTGCATTTAATCCACAATGGCATTTTTGTAGCAGATGTCTTTGTGACGATGATTCGGTGCTCATTTTCTTAATTTCTTGACAGCCTATAATTAAATTAAAATTACTAGATAAATTCTTAAGCATTTACTTAAGTTGAAATCCACCATTCATGACAAACATTTCCTAGAAATATTTATGCCTCTTTACTATTAGATCCAATTCTACACATTCTTTACAAGTCTTGATTATTGCTATGTCTGAACCACTTTTGAAATCTCATAAAGTTGGGTTGACTTGTTAACTAAGTGAACTTTGGCCCACTAGCCCTTACTTAGCAATGACAAACTTTAATTCCTTTATATGATTTGGGAGATTGAATCCACTAGAGAAATGATTACTTGAAGTTAAAGCCAACTATAAATAAATGATAAAATTTGCCAAAAGAATATTGAATAATTGAAATCATTACATAATAAAGCATGTACTGCCTAAATTACACAATGAAGGATTAAAAAATAAACAAATTAATTGGCCAAGTTAGTGGTGGAGAAGGAAGGGAAGGGGTTGGGCAAGGATGGTGGTTGTCGTTGGTGGAGGAGGGGGAAGGGGAGGGGCTGGGGAAGGTGCTGGGCGAGTCAAGGGGCTGGGGGAAGTGTTGGGTAGGGGGAGGGGCTATGGGAGGGGAGGGCTAGCACAGTGGTGTCCTCTTGGGGGAGGAGCTGGATGGGTTGAGGGTCTGGGGGAGTTGTTGGGCAAGGGTGTTGGCCTGGAGGAGGGGAGGGGCGACGCAGTGGGGTTTTGGCTTGGGGGAGGGGAGGGGCAACGTGGTGGTGGCCCTCACGAGGGGTTGGGGGAGGGGAGGGGCGGCACCGTGGAGGCGTTGGCATGGAGGAGGGGTTAGGCGGTGGTGTTGGCCGCCACGAAGGGCTGGGGGAGGGGAGGGGCGGCACAATGGAGGCATTGGCGTGGGGGAGGTGTTGGGTGGATGTGTTGCTTGTTGTTGGTGGAGGAGCAGGAAGGACAGAGGCTGGGCAAGTTGATGGGATGGGGGCGAGGAGAGGAGGCACGGGGGTGTTAGTAGAGAAGGAAGAGGAAGAAGAGGAAGAGGGAAGGGTGGGTTGAGAAGGAGCGTCACCTTCTACGGCCAAGTGAATTTAGAGGTGAGTGCTGGTCTCTCGGGTGGAGGAGGAGGCGAAGGAACTCTAACAGCTGAGATACAGACGAGATTTCGATTTTGGGGGGGTGGGCAGGTGAAGAGGGGAATGGAAATTGATCGTATGGTTGAAAGAGTTGGAAATGATTGAATAGGTGGAAGGTGCAGTTGCACGTAACTACGTGCAGTTGAGTTACTCGAACTTAGACTCCTAATAAATATATGTATATAGAAAATTATAAATTTGATTATATTAAATTATAAGTTGAATAGAGTTAGTAAAATCTCAAATTTAATCAAACATACATTTTATCCGATGCAACCCATCCTTACTTTCCACCTAAATCAAACCAACCTATCCTAATCGGTTCGGTTCGGGTCGAGTTTAACCCGACCGTTTACACCCATCACCAAAACCACCGAACTCAAAGATCTCCCACAACCTGGGTGGGAAGGACTTCCGTTTTGTTCTCTCGGCGTCTCTCGCTTATCCAATTTACCAAACTCCACTTCCAAGCCCTCCCCAGCTTCTAAATGGCGGCCATCTCTCCAGCCTCGGCCGCCGCCGCCCCCTCGAGCGATATCAGCCGTCGGATCTCCATCAATCCCTCCTCAAGGCTTTTCACCTCGAGGCCATCCCTCTTCTTCTCGCGTGTTTGGGGCGCCGACACGAGTAAACCCCACCGCCTCCACGCTCTTCAGAAGCGTCGGATTCTTCCTCGTGTAATCGTCTCCATCTCTGGGCCTTTGTTGATTCAATGCTTGTTCTTAGGAGATGTTTGCACGTGTAACTGAGCTATTCTTAATTGTCTCTTAGTTCGCTCCGCGGAGATTACGAGCCATCAAATTGTGGAAAGTACCCCTTTTTAGGAGAAATTACAGATAGTAGATTTGGGTTAATTAGCGATCTTAAGATCGCCAGAACATGAAGACATGGTGGGTAGTTTAAGAGAAGTAATGCCTTCTAGCATCAGTAAACCAGTCAGTCACATTGGCATGGTACTGGATTTCGATTCTACATATTTCCTGTATGTCTAGGATGCAACCATGTCTCCAGCATTCGAGGAATTTTTCTCAAATATGCAGTACAGGTTATTCGAAACCTTCCTAGTGCTTTTCTTACGTGCGTCGAATGCAATCTTCCACTACAACCATTTTTTGATGACCCAGAATCCTGTTTGGGTAAACTGGGGGAAATTGGCTGTCCCCCACGCAGCAATCCCCTGCATAATGCGGGAATGAGGGTTCGAACTTGGGTCTCTCCTACCAAAGTCGAGGGTCCAGACATTGTGATCGTGCCCTAGTGAGCCACTTCACCCATTCTTTGAGCAAGGCTTTTGGAGAATAGCATGTTAAGTAGTTATACACATTAACAAGAGTTCCCCTTTGCCCAAGGAGGCTGGAGTTGTGAGCCTTCTTGATGCGGCAAGGGAGTGATGATATATTGACCATTTGGAGGTTATTGACAACACCTTCATATTAAGGGCCCAAATTGTTTCTTCGACCTTCCCACAAGCTCGCTGGAGTTTTCCAGACTTTGGTTGGAGTAATGTACCAGGTTAGGACAAAAGTTTAGACCAAACAGTGGCATTCTCTTTAGCCAAGTCGGGGAGTCGGACGTTCTCACACTGGTCATGTGCTTCTAAGATTGTTGCAATGCAAGTAGAGATGAGGGTGGGAATTAGTACCCTGTGCACTGTGCATGTATCCTTAGCCTAGGCCCATAATAATTAGTTAGGAACTCTTGGCATAAAGCCCTTTCTTCACTGATTAGATTCATGAGCTGTTTCAAGCTGGCTTTATTCCCCTGCATATTCAATAAGAAGGGGTGCCTTAGTGGAGAAGTGTTGGGGGCCTAGTCCTACATTGTATCAGATACTACATACTCCCACCCACAAGGAGGGGGTTTGGATTGTAAGTCAGGAGCTAGCTACACGCTTAAGATGGTCAGATCCACTATTGGAAGGCTAGGGACACTCCAAAGCAACTGGACAGCTCAAAACTTGTGTATTCGAGCTCCTCTTGTTCCTCTTGTCTCCAAATTACCTGGCATGTTCTCTCCTTTTCCACATCAATCACACCTCTGGGAAAGTGACATCTGATTATTGCGACAACCATTACGTATAAGATTTATTCATTTCCCTCATTGCCTCTGCTGGATCAGCTGAATTGATGGGGGCATAGAACAATGTCTAGGTACTTGTGTTGCATTGATGCTCAATTTGGACACAAAGGACGCCACCCTCTTAGCCTTAGGCACAAAAGAGGCATCTAGACCATTGCTTCGTGCCTTGGTTGGTAAGGCACAATCCTACTCAAGTATATAAGGGAGGAGGGCCAACCAACTAGGAGGACCATGAGTTAGTACGGAGAGTGCATGGGGCTTGTAGTCATCCACTCTTCCTTTATACATTTGGATGTTAGACAAGATGAATACATGATTGGGTGGAAGTTGGCTAAAAATACTCATTATCTTTGGTGATTACAGTTCTATTGGTTCTCTTCTTTCCCTTAGCCCTCTGCACTTGGTGACTGAACCATCCAAACCTTGGTCTGATCAAGTAGAATATGTACTTCGTCACCATTTTTCTTTCCAATAAAAGTATTAGGAAGTTGTTAGAGTCTTTAGGATTAGGATTAGAATTGAGTTTGCTATTGGTTTTTAGAGTCCTAGTCATTTTTATATTCTTGTTTGTGAGTGTTATAGTCCTATTGGATTTTTTATGTAATTTTTCTAACCCTACTCTCTATATAAGAGGGCTTAGGGTTTCTGATTTCGATAAGAGGCATTATTTTCTCCAACACTTACAAATTTTCAAGTGCATTCCTTTGGAGAAAGATGTCAAGCCTTTTGATTCAAAGACTAGCCCAACTGAAGAGTAATATTATCAGCATTAGCAGCTGCATTGCTTTTGACAATGGTACTCTCTTTCTGATCCAAACATGTGGATGTTCCTTCTTTAGATGGCATTTATTCCTCATAACATGGTTGTCACATGGTCATTAGCTGCTTAATCAGACATAATGCCTTGAAGATCTTGAGGAATGTCTTTGGACTCCAAAAGTTGCCTCTAAATTGGTTTTTACGTCTCATTTGATATGTTCTTTCTTAATTACATCTTTTTGGATGGAAAGGTGCTTTCTCAGTTTCTTTTTCAAATCTTGTTTATGGGATTCTAGAACAGTCTGCAAATTTTATGATAAGGAAAGATAGTAAATGTGTCTACTCGGTGTTTCTTTTGAGAACCATACCTTTTATTTAGCTCACAAAAATATATGCGTTAATATTCTATTTTAGTATTTGTTGGAGCTATGTCAAAATTTGTTTCTGAATCTCCATGTTTAATGCTGGTGGTCACCTAAAAAATGCAACTCCTTTCCATTATCCTCCTTTATCCTAGCTTGTAACCAGCTGTGGAGAAAGGTCTTACCTTAATATTACTAGAAACAGCAGTCTTTTTTTGGGCTTCTACTTTAAGACTGTTCAATTTATTTGATTCATTCTTTGTTGTCATATACTTAGTGCTACTTTATATATATATATATATATATATATATATATATATATATATATATCCTTCTTCATTTCAATCAATTAAAGTTGTGACTTAGAAATATTCGATCTATCTATCAACTTTATCACCCATCTTTAAAAAGATATTGTTGTAGCATATAGCTGATTGCCCCTATCATGTATCTTTTATCTGAAGATTGTACATGCAAAGCACATGCTTTTATATGGAGACTATAAGTGAAAGCCACATACTTTTGACAGAACATGGAATCTCCGGTAGTTTATTTACATTAACACTTGTATATTCAAAATGCTTTTGGATTATAATATTTGATAGAAGATGATACTCAACAGAGTATTCACCTGTCTGGGCCAGTATATCTGTTTAATTAGATTCAGTTGTCCAGGCATTGGATTCAGCTAGACCATGAGGATATTTATGGAGCATTTATTTGTTTCGGTTTATAAATTGCCATTTTTTGTTCAACTGCATTTATCTCTTATTAAAAATTTCTTGTCTAGGCTTATGCAATACTTTTGCAATTCAATAGATGCATGGCAGAAGGCAGAAAAATAGTAAAATGGGAAAGGCTGAGAAAAGACTAATTCTTGGCTCTTGTGCAGAGTAGCAGGAGATTAAACTATGCCATTTTCTGCTAGCTGTAGAGAAACAATGCTAGTAGACAACTTGGGAAGTTGGGAACAAATAAGGTGGCATCATGAGTAGCAAAATTATTATGTCGTAGTTGCCCGCGGATCTCACACCTAGAAATTGGGGAAGGTGAGCAGGCGGAAAGTCAAGAAAAAAAAGAGATTTCACTCTAGTTGGATATATAGAAGGGAGCTGATGGGATGTCAAAAATGGGCCAGGTGTTTTCTCATGTCAGGAAGGCTGGCTACGTGATTCTAATTGCTAGGATGATGGAATGCCTGCTTAATGAAAACAATGTCTTTTCAAAAAAAAAAAAAAAAAAGGAAAACGGTGTCAAGAAGAAGGGAAAGAACTGAACATGGAGTTTGATCTTTCCATCATAAGGTGTTTCCTCAGAACCTTTGTGATTTTTTTTTTAAAGAAGAAGAACCTTTGTGTTAATGTTCACTGTTTTGGTTGCTCTTGGATTCCTTCCTCTCCTCCTCCCTGCCCTTTCCCTCACACATGTGCGCACTGCGCATGTGCATGCATGCACAGACATGAACATACTCATGAAAATGGGCATGTGCATGTGTGCACATGCACCCAGACACAGATACAAACATGGTCACAGACGCAACCATGGGTACGCATACATGCATGCGTGCACACTGACATGGATGCATGACCAGAACATGGCCACGGACACAGGCATGGCCATGCACACAAATGTGGACACGGACACACATATGGATGGCATGCACATGCATAAAGAACATCCATGGACAAACACACAACACACGCCGGTGCAGGAAAAAATAAAGAGGTGTGCATTGCAATTTTCCCTTTGGATCTATCACGTGCCTTCTTCCAGTGGATATTTATTATCAGGCAAGGATATAGCAGATAGGTCTTTTCAAGCAGAAGAGTCGGAAGATTGATATGGAACAGATTTCCAGATCAAGTTGGCTATCCAGTGATATGAGCTGCAGCCAGTGTCCCAAGCATATTGAACCAATTTGTAGATACTGGTGAAAATAGAGTGCAGCAATAAATCTGTTTTAGATTCATGAGACATACCTTAAAAAACTATGAGAAATGCAGAAATATCTAAATCTCCTGCAGTTCATGCTTGTTCATTTCTTTGAATCTTTGTCATCCCCCGGGACCCCAGTTAGCACCTTATTGGACATGCTCGGTAGAACACAAACACAGACCTGTGATTCTATCCAAAGTGTTTTTAATTAAAGTACATCAAATATGTCTACACATACAAACAATTTTTTTGTAAGTATTTTCAAACTGGGATCATAATTAGGTTTATTCAAGACTCAAGAGTTTGCAGGGAAAGAGAGATTGAATCACACAATGAACAATTGCTTCTTTTTTACTTCATTTCTTTTGTACATGATGGATTTACTTCTTCTCATTGACTGGAATAATGGTAAAGAAGCTATTCTTTACTTTGTTTTCCTTCTTTATGTAGGTCAAAGCTAAGAAGCAGACGTTCTCATCATTTGATGACTTGTTGGAAACATCCAGCATTCCAGTATTAGTTGATTTTTATGCCACTTGGTGAGTGACTATTTGCTTCCGAGAGAGGGATATACTGATGTGCTCAAATATGCATGATATGATAATTTCAATTTATAGTTTAAAATGCATGCACTACTTAGAAGATACATATCTTTCATGAGCATGCCAATGTTTTCCCCCTTCAATTTTTTGAGATATGTTGAACCCTAGAGCTGTTGGTGAAAGGGCAATTGCAGTCATATTAGTGAAATTGTTGGATGGTGCATGGTTTTCTCCAGCCTTATATACGTCAATATTGGACCATACATCAGCACATGGCTTACTACTGGCATCCTGCATTGTTTGGATGGAGAGATATCCCTAACTCTCCATCTCATGGTCTACTTACTGGGGTCAAGGCCCTCCAATTCCTTTGACCCTTTTTCCAGTGAACCTTCCTTTTATTCCCCTACACAATGAACAACCCCAGCTATTCCTCCAAATAAGTGGAAATTTATTCCATCAAGGGTCAGATAGACTCTACATTACATCAATGTCATTTTTTGAAAGTTCCTACTTCTGACAATCTATTCCGTGCAAAAACTAATGGGTTCAGGATAGTCATCTTAATATCCAAAGGGTACTTACTTTCAAAAGAAAAAAAATCAAAACATTCAAATGGCATTTAAGGGCTTATGTAGTTGCATCTTTGATGCATCTATTGGATTATAAGTAGTCCACATCATGTGGCTTATTTCAATCCAAATGAGCCTAGGCTTATTTGGAAATTCTTGGCATACACCATATAGACATGATATGCGTACATGTACACACACATGTGTGCATGTGTTTGTTCCTTTGTTTTAATCTTAATCGTGCTAAACTTTGGCTCAACTTTTACCAGCCAAGATTCTATGTAATGAAATCTGGATGTCTACTACTATCATGTGTCATCCTTAAAAAATGTAACTCAGGGTAAATTTCTTACAAATTCTCAGTTATTGAAATTTGTCATCAGGGAACCAAATAGTTCATGAATTTTCCTGAATATCTCTAGCATACTCATCAGATTCTCAAGAAGATTGATATGGGCTTGAATTGGAGCAGCTTGAGTGATTCTGAACCATCAAGTTTCCTTTCCTTTCTTTTGTTTTTTGATTACAATCCATTTAAATTGTCAGAGCTTGTCATGCACTATTTTTTCCAAGACATTATTTTCTCATTATACATACCATCAGTTTTTATTAACCATTACAAACACACACACCACCCCCCCCCCCCCCCCCCCCCCCACAACCAAAACCACCATCACCCCTCTACCCACACACCAAAAAGAAGGGACTTTTTTTTAAGACAATAATCCATCTTGAAACTTCTTCTAATAGTAAGTTCTGTAATTTATGCAGGATGTGCCCTGTCCATTCCCATAACGAGCCATTTTTCCATTAAAACTTCACTAATAGCAATATCATTATCGAATTTGATTTTGGCTCTGGGTTCTTCTGTCGTCTTGTTTGCAGGTGCTACCGGCTCATTGAGCATCTGCAGGTCCATTGGTGATTTCCACTATAGCCATCTAGATAACTGCCTCTGATAAATAATGTGGAAACAGTAAATTATTTTTCCTTCATTAAGGAAAACTCAATGAAGATGGTAAGTAGACTCTATATTGCATACTTGCTTCCATCCTTTAGGTTAGAAAGTGGCCTTTAGGAAGCTCTTTCTTGCTTTTTCCTCTGGCTGGTAGGTGTGACCTGTAATATTTTCCAAAGAGCAAAGGCAAGGGCCTCAATATGATGGGATCGCTTTCCTTGCTTCCTTCTTCTTTTAGTTAAAAGGTTAGCAAGATAATCTGGTCAATCCACATAGAATGAATCCAAGGGAAAATGACAAAGAGAAGGAAGATAACGGTCACTGGAACAAAGAAAAAGAAGCTGAAGGGCTCTTCCCAGTGTTCCCATTCCCATGCCCTATATTTTAGACTTTGATATGGAAACCTTGACCACAGAGAACAGTCAACAAGAAAGCTATCAAGGGAGCATGGATCCCGTTGAAATTGGATTTGCAAGCACAGTGGCTAGGCGACTACTTCTCTTGTAATAAGCTGGAGACAAAGACGTACTTCTGCTGTTGTTGGCAGACTTAGAAAGATTTTTTATTTGGTCAGTTGGTCGGACTAGTCTGGACCTTCAAACAAAACTTCAATTTGCATAGCATTAACAAAAATTTCATAAGAAAACATCTTCTTCTTCTTCTTTTGCTAAGACTAACTTCAAGAAGATCATTTCAACATAGAAACAACAACAAAACAAACAAGAACACCTTTATCTTTGGGAACATCCATAAATAAACAAGTAAGTATGAATGGAAGGGCTTGATGGCGAAGCAATGAAGACGATGACCAATGAAGGGATGCTTGCATAGCCAGGTTTTGGAGGGTGGGAGGGAGATGGAGAGAAGAGGGTCAGTAGGAGAGATTGGAGAATAGAGGAAGTTTGGGGGGACCATAAAGAAATTGGGGGGGAGTAAGAGGGCAAGAAGGTGGGGAAGTTGAGTGGGCACAACTTGAACAGGTTGGGTGGGGATGTTATGGAACTTAGAATCGAGGGGGGCTATTTCCTGCATTTCCTATTGGAAGAATTTGTCTTTGTTTTTTTTTGGTGGAGGCAGGGGAGGTGGGGGGGTGCAGTCAAGGAAAGTGGCTTTCACATGGGAGGAAGGAGATGGATCCCTGGTAAAGCAAAACAAATGCACAAGTGCTTGGATTTCAATTGAAATTCCTTGGTCAAACGTTTCTTTCTTTCTTTCTTTCTTTTCCCTCATTGTTTTCAGCACACAAACGTCCTCAAGGATGTAGAATTTAAGGAACACAAACTTGTACACTTCAATAATGTATTTCTTTCTTTCCTTAAAAAAAAATAGTGTATTTCTTTCTGTGGCATCATTCTTTGTGCTGTGTGATGATGGGTTGATTTAATGTTTGATCGCCAGAGTATTTTCTTTTTTTTCTTCAAGGTATCAATTTAGATTTTAGATACAAAAAAAGAACAGGATACTGATTCTGTTTTAGGATGCTAGCCTGTTGATACATCTACATGTTTCTTTTATCCAGGTGTGGTCCTTGTCAGTTCATGGTTCCCATTCTGGATGAGGTAAGCACCAGACTTAATGGGAAGATCAGAGTTGTGAAGATTGACACAGAAAAGTACCCAAACATTGCAAATCGTTATGAGATACAAGCACTTCCAACTTTCATCCTTTTTAAGGATGGAAAACCCTGCAACCGTTTTGTAAGTTTCAAACATCCTAGGATTCTTGGCATGAATTTATAGGGTTTTCCTCATATCTTGCTCTTATGTTGCCGATAGGAAGGTGCATTTCCAGCAGATGAGCTCATCAATCAAATTGAGTGTGACATTGGAACCACAAAATGAAGCACTTATCCAGTTCACTTGTTTATCACATTGGTTATAGAAAAGGGACCCAGGAGGGTTATCAATATCTTCCGTCAGAGCTAAGGCGATATTTTTCCTGCAGAGCAAGCCTGCGGGTGTAAGGTGGATCTAGTTGTATAACCTTGTCGAAGTACAATGAAATAATTTTGCGAGGTGATGGCTATGTAGTTCTCAAGCAAATCTTTTTTCGCATGGATGAGGCAATAAAACTTGGCTGCTGGTGTCTAATGAACCAACCATAATAGATGCCTCAGCTTATTGGATCAACTTCATGAAGCAGGTACCTTTGAAAAAAGAACTTGATGAAAGAGATGGCATACTATGAATTGTTCTGATATGTGGTGCTTAATTTGTGCCAAAGAGAAACTGCCACAGGCTGCAGTGTGGCATGAGCAAATACCACTCATTATACCAGATGATGCATGATGAATAAAACGGTGATTAGCACATGGTTAATGTTTACAGTTTTAACTTTTACGTCAAGAGTACCGTTCAGGGTTCATGGTCATGTGGTCCAAAAAGTGCAGTCACTCCATCAGTCGCCCCAGATCATGCTAGTTGGTGGTCATCGTGGTATTTTTCTGACTGCTATTTTTTTTTAAAAAAACTTAGAAAGAAGAAAATGGATAATATTGGGTAGGGGCCTCTGTTCCCGTTGTCCATCTCGTACCATGGCACGGCTGGCAAGGGGGTAACTTAGTAGCTTAGCATATGAATGCTCTTGGGGACATATGATTATCTTTTTCCAAATTTGAGGGAATACTTGCAGCATGAAAATGTCCCCTTTGAGTATTTAGTACAGCGGCAAGACCTTTCATGCTGTGTGATTTTAAGTGTTGGGTTGTTAATTATAGGTGTGTGGGAAAAGGTTGGAATTGCACTGATAGGGAATAAAATGATAGAGACGTATAAGGTGGTTTAAACATTTGTAAAAATGGTAAATTAATGTACTAATTAGGGGATATAAGGAGTTAGATATCAATCTTCTTATGAGGAGAGAGAAAGGTTAAAGAAATGTTGGAAGAAAATTATTGAATATGTTGTTAATAGCTTTAAATTTGAGTTTAAAAATAATTCAAAATAAATTTAAGTAGAAGTAAAGAATACATGTAACCAACTTTACTTAGTGTGAGAAAATGTTTTTTTATTCTTGTGCTCTTAGCACAAAAACTTAAAATGGTATTTTGAAAAATTTTAATTTCTTTTAATCAATTTTATTTGTATTTGTGTTTTGAATGATTCTTTCCAAATTCCATCCCTTTTTCTAGGGAAAGTAGCTTTTATACGAGGAAGAAAATTAAAGACTTTTGGTGGGAAGGAGTAAAAAGCACAAAGTCCTGGTAAATGATGGATAACCTTTGATTAAAAGAAAAAATGTTTTTTTCTCCATCATCTCTATTTTTTGGAAAGCGGAGACTCCTTCTATTGGTATTCTTAAACTGTATTGTTGTACATAGATCTGGACCCACTTATGGAGCCCATTGGTTTTGATTGGTTGATAAATCAAATTTGACAGTTTGATTTATCGTTGCTTGCTTACAACTATGTTGTCCAAATGTGGCTATGACATGGCTCTTCTTTTTGTAGGTCAAATGACTTGTATGGGTATAAAATTTTAGTTTGGTCACCCGTCAAGATTTAAACATAGGTTAAACTTTATTCGTGATTTGCTCATAATTTTCTTCTAGTGACAAAAGGGGTTAGGATTATGAAATTTCCTATTTGGACTCAATCAATAAGTAATATCTATCCTATTTTACAAGAATGTGCCTTTCGGGGTTTGGAGGTGGATTTAGTTGGATTAGCGAGGTTCAAGAGTGATGGCCAGATTTAGAAGGGTAGTGACACTTTGAGGGGGCAAAAAACTCTTAGAATGATACCATCACATGTTCTTTGCATACAGTAATTTGATAGCTAATATAGAGAAGCATTGTGTAACATCGGTAGCGATGCATGATCTTAGGCATCATTGCGTAAGCCTAGGTGTTGAAACCAATCTTGGGGTCAACATTTACAACCTTAATGTGCTATGATAAACTTAGAGATGATATTTAACAAACAAATTAAATTGTGCACAAGTGATGGGAATAAACAAGTTAGACGTGATAATAGAACTAATATTGTGTATTGATGAAATAGGGTAAGATTCGTAATAAAACATGCATAATAACTGACAAAATAACGGGATAGACCCAATTCACTTGAGATCGGAGCACCCATTTTGTGTTTAGTAGTTGTCTGTCGGGATGCAATGATTCCTTTAGTAACCCTTTCCCGTATCTGAAAGGACAAATTCTTAGATATAAATATTGCAACATTTCGTTGAGGAAAAGCGTATCCCTACTGGCGTATGGATGTCCGCTCGATACACGGGTTAGCAGTGGGGACGGGAAGGTCATCGAACTCAGACGAGCGATTGAATTTGTATTTTAGTAGTGTTCAGGTAAGCGATGGAATAATAAAAGTAGAGTTTACACGTGCGTTAATATATTATAAATTATAAGTTGGATATTATTTAAACTTTTAAATTTGATGTAACATTTTATCCTAACCTATAATATCATTCATTCTGTCTCTATTACATCAGCTAATCGAGTTTTTTTTTCTACGTCTAAACACACAGCCAATGTTATCTGATGCTAGAGAAAGTGGCACTCTTTTCTCTTGTGTATTTTTATAATCTAAATCTCAGCCCACTACGTAACCCAATTTCCTTTCTAAATTTGCACCTCCAACTGCGGCATTGACTCCATTGAACGAAATAGGTTGTATGATGAGCATGTGACGTATGATGTCGACTAAGATAATCGATCTCCTTCCTTCACCGATGAAAAAATGTTAGAGAAATCCCTCTTTTTCTCAAATCATTTCACACGCTCCCTCCTTTATAAAGTCTGGAGACCTAAGAAGTAGGTTGGGCAAAGAGAGTTCAATATCTAAGGGTTAATTTATTTAGAAGGTTAGGAAATTGATGTTAATAAATGTGAAATTAATATTAATTCGTAATTATGTTTACTTACAAAGTGATGTTAACATCATTTTGTGTTTATTTGAATTGATGTCAAGTTGTGGTGTTAACCTTTATGATACTTACTTGACAGTGGTGTTAAGTATGTCAAAAATATGAGGGATGTCAGTGATACGAGTGGTGTTAGACAAACCCATGTTAAAATGGGTAAACCTGGATTAGCCAATTGAAGATTAATTAGTTCAGTAAACAGAGGTTAACTTTTGAAGGGTTAACCCCTCAAGTAAACTAGACCTAAAGTTGTTTTGGATTAGGGTGGACTAAGGGGTGGATAAATTAATGCAATGATTGATGCATAAGAAAAATGATCCTTTTAAGGAGGAATGAAAAATAAGAAAAAAGAATCATAGAAAGAATGAAACGAAAATGAAATTAAGAAGAATTAAATACTTTTTATTTAAAAAAAATGAAATTTGTTATGACCTGGTTCCCGAATCCCTACAGGACTCGAGATCGGCTCTCTTTGACTAATCTCAAGACTCAGTCATCTAACGACGAATAATCAAAAAGAAGAAAAATAAACCACATTCATTATGTAATGTAACTAACAGTAAAAACATACAAGTAGTAAAGGAAAGTAAAAGCTGCTAGTTCAGTACATACCACCACAATAACAGGAAAGTAGAACAAAAGTAACAATAACAGAAATAGTAACAACAAGTCTGAAACTCACTATAGCAGAAAAGAGAGTATAATAAAAGTACTGGAAACTATAGTGATCGAGTTTCGCGGTGTTTAAAGTTATCTTCGTTGTAGTATTACCATGAAAGGTGATTACCAGTGTATTTCAATTTGTTACTCAAAATTTAAAATATCCCGAGGTCGAACTCAGGGAGCACACTTTGATTCTAAAAACATACAAATTCACAATCCACCATAATGTACTGTTTTACAAAAAAAAGAATTGTAGAGAATAAGAGTGGAATTAATCTCTCTCTTTCTTCTTTTTTTCTCCTTCTTTGCTCTCTCTGTCTTCAGACGTCTGATTCTAGGAATCAGATGCCTTAAGTGGCGTTTGCTACAGTGCACACACTCTCTTCTTCTTCTTCCTTTCTTTTCTCTTGGAGGTTGCTGTTGCTTCTTCTCCTTGGCCTCTTCTTCTTTTCTTCCTTTCCTCTTGGCTTTCCTCTGTGCGGCAGGCTCCCTCCTGCTCTTTTCTTCTCTTTTTCTTTGGCTCTTTCTTCTTCTTCAGCTCCTTTTTTTGCTGCAGCTCCTCCTTGGCTTCTTCTTCTTTTCTTCTTGAGCTGCTGTGTCTCCTCCTCCTTCTTTCTTCTTCTCTGCTGCGGGTGCTTTGCGGCTAAGTCCTCGCCGCTCCTCTTCCTCTGCTTCCCCTCCTGTTCCCTGCACAGGCGTCTGGTTAGGCAAAACCTAACCCTTACCCTCCCCGCGTCTCTCTTTCTCAAATTCACTCCAAGGTTTGCTCCCCCAGAGCCTTAATCGGGTATGCGGGTCGGGTGACGTGCCTGGGACCCGACACACCGATGTGGGTGGTGCGCGAGGTGTGCATAGGCAGGGTATTTGGGTTGCAGGCCAGGTCCGCGTGGGCAGTGCCGTGGACGAGGCTGGGTGAGTGAGGGCGAGGGACCTCACCCCTTTGTGACTTGAGGCGATAAGCCTAAGTCACTTTCTCCTCTTATGCAAATGCAGGCGCGCCTACACTTCCGAGGTGGGATTAAAGTCCCACCTGCTTCTTCGTGCACCTGCAGGAGGAAGGCGTGAGCAATTGTGGCTGCAACTGAGGCCTTCGACTCCAATTGAGGGCCTGAGTACATGCGCGAGAGTATTCCGCACACCTGAGACTGCTGCACCTGGGCTAGGCGGACCTGGAGCTTCAACACGCTTGCTTCAAGCAAGCTTCCGCTCCTACGCTAATGGCGGTAAACGCTCTGAACCTCAAAACACGAACATAGCCTCGCGGCCCTGTCAGATGCCTTGGGGGGCTTCGCCAAGGTGTGGCGAATGTGTAGAGGTGGTTGGCGAGGCGTGGGAACGTCTGTGGGCGCATGCCTAGGGCACACTATAGAGGTGCAGGTCGGTGTGTTCGGGGACAGTGTATGGAGAGTGTGGTGGTCGATGGAAAAGGGGAAAATGATCAGGGAGTGATGGTGGAGCTTCTGAGGGGTTTAGCGAGGTGGATGGAAGCGTGGAGTGGCGAGGTCACCTTGCCGGTGGTCTGCCGGAGGTGTGGATGATGGTGGTGGTTGGCGACTGTCGAGGGGTTGAAAATAACTATTGATAAGGGGGAAATAAAAAGGGAAGAATGATGAAGAGTTTTTACCTCGCTAAGCGAATGAAGGGGGGTAGGAGGCGGATGGCTCATTCCTGCTGTCGTCGGAGACGACGCCCTGTGGGGAAGATGACGGCAATGAGGAAGAGAGACTGGAGGGTGCCTGCTGGTACGGTAAGGCGCGATGAAAGACGGCGAAGGTAACCTTGCCATTGGTATGATGGCAGGGCGACGAGAGAGGCGGAGGAGCATCGCCGGAGCCTGCAGGTGAATGGCCGGAGGAGGAGACGAAATTTGAGGGGTTTCTTCGGCCAAAACAGACTTACTCAAACCAGCAGCCCCAGCTGCTTCTTAAATAGATGTTGGTGAGGAGAAGATCTCGAGGAGGAAGCGTGGGTAGCTCGCCTGAAAATGGCTGGAGAAGAGACCCATGCCTCTTGCGCATTCGCACGAGAGGTATGGGCATCGGCAGGGCATGGGAGGGGGTCCATGCGGAAGAGGACAATAGGGGACCCCCCTTGTTTCTAGGGCCGGTCCCCATAACCTGCGCGGCGCCATCCTTCGCGCAAAGTCGCCAGAGGCATGGGCAGCTGCTGCGGGTGGCAGAGGGACCGGCATGCAAAGAACGAAGGGAAAGTTGAGGGGCAAAATGCAAGGGTTCAAAAAGTTAAGGGTCAAAAAGTAATTCCTGAGGATCAATTTGTAAAGTAGGTCAAAATGGCCTTCCCTTAGGTCCAAAGTTTGGTACAAGCCTAATTTGGATCTAGCGAATCCAATGGTGAGGTTTGATTTTAGGTTTGGCCACGTTTGATCAGTCAATTTGCACAAAAACCTAAATTAGGTCAAAAATTGGGTATGGTTTTCAATCTAGGTCAAGATAGGTTCCAATGGCCAAATTGAAGGTTCTAAACCCTAGAGGATATTTCTTCATGAATTTTAGAGTGTTTAATTGATTTTTATCTTACCCGAAACTTCGTGAATTAAAGTAGGTTTGTTTTAGGGTTGCAGAATGTCATTTAATTCCTTGAAGTTGTTATAACCCTTTTCAGATCAAATTATCCACTTTCTTTCTTATTAAGCCCATTTGACCCGTGTTTAGACCCTTAGACATCCCGTTTGTGTACTGCATTGGTAAAATTACAGTTTTATCCCTTGTGAGTTACTTTATACTTAAATTTATAGTTCTTTGACTTAGGCTTTCCCATAGGTTTTGTAGGAGCTTTTGTATACTTATTCAAGTCAAAATGTACTAGTTAGGGTTCATGATGAGGCTCTCATCAAACTACAGTTGGACTCGATTGGGCTTAGTACCTTCTGCAGCCGGTAGCTCGGGCTGCTCAACTCCTGGACCTGAATAGTGTTATGAGAAAATGGAATTAGCGAACGCTGAGTAGAGTGGTAACCAAACTATCTAAAGCAGTATAAATTAACAGGTATGTTTATCCTTTTCTAGTTATTTATTTTACAGGTAATTTCTTTTCACCCCATTGGTTTACTTTTAGATTTCTTTCTTGATCTTGCATGTTTCTCGTGGGAAAGATCTTGATTGCAGTTTTTTCTGAAGAGTAGAAGGTACACGTGGTGCTCTCCTAGCTGGGAAAGTCCCTCGTGGTAGTCCTACACCCAGTCAACCACCCCGAGGTCACTATAGGTGACTACGGCATGCTAGCTACCCCGCACTGACACGCGGTCAGTCGTTTCCGCTAGCAGGTACGCCCAAAGTAAGCACGGAACAGTATAGGGCTTAGCCCTCTCAAAAGCAGGGGTCTAGCCTCTCAGAACCAAACAGGGATCTCGCCCCTCCACAGTCCGCACACCCTCGTCTTACTACCACAGTTTGCCTAGAGGGCCAAAAAAATCGGTGTAGGTTGGCTAGCTTAACCCCGAGTCTCATGGGGTGGCTCACTCCTTCCCTACACTAGTAGCTCGCTTCGGTACTGCGTACGTGAAGGCCGACAGGAGTCGGTGTAGAGTGGCCAATCCTAACCCCGAGTCCCAACCCAAGGGCGGCTAGCTCTGCTCTACACTAAAAGGGGACAGTTGCTCTCCTTGGTACCACGTACACAAGAACCAGCACATTTCCCGTCTACCATTCCAGGTTTCCAACCAACCACAGGAGCTCTACTCCTAACTCTCCGTAGGGTTCATGCTCATGTTCACCACATTATTTCAATCCAGATTTCCATCATTCACATTTCAGTTCTCGTTTATATACAGGCAGCTCGTATTACCATAATTTAATAC
The DNA here is from genome assembly GCA_037157565.1 of Thalassia testudinum. Lineage (NCBI taxonomy): Eukaryota > Viridiplantae > Streptophyta > Magnoliopsida > Alismatales > Hydrocharitaceae > Thalassia > Thalassia testudinum. The sequence goes on along the minus strand of JAZHRO010000076.1, from coordinate 7,669,763 downwards.
ATGCAACTCATGATTTCACAGGCAATTGCTCAATTATCTTAGGCAGATCATATTCTAATATGCAGTTCATGCGTATTTTCAGGCAATGGCTAACAGTTTAACTTATTCATGTACACAAGTTCAATCAAGCAGTACAATTGGTTTATTCATTTCTTTGTCCTAGGGTTCATGCCATAACCTAGGTTTCCAGTTGGCTAATTCCATAGATATATTCTTATATTAATGTAATTAACAGGGTTAGACCACTCTATCAGACAATTCGAGAATACTGGAGGCTCGAACCGCAAACCCACGTGCCTCTACAACCCCCAGACACGCAATAGGTCGAAGTCCTATACCTAGGAACACACCACAACGGAAGATTCAGAACAGCATATAATTGCTTCTAATGTTGGTGTTAGAGCACCGCGATCATTTATTTTGATGATAACAAAACACGTGTCATTTAACATTTGCACTTGAAGTCTTAGAATTAAGGTTAATTGCAAATGAAGATGTAGTTAGATGGAGTTCGAGCTCGCATCCATGGTAGATTGGAGGAGCTTGACGGAGAACAGAGGAGCTTCGCGAGGAGCGATGACTTGAAGAAGGAAGGAGATGAAGAATATGATAGATTTCCTTTTCTTGTACTCTATGTATTTTTTTTGTTTCTTTTGTTCCTCTTTATTTTGTTACTTAGATTCATGTTAAAGAGCCTCAAAGAACCCTAATAGTAGTCCTAGGAACACTTGCACAACCCTAGAATACTAAGGTTTTTTGTAGAGAACTTAGAAAATTAAAATAGGGTTCAAACAGTCTTTTCAAATGTCTAATCTGAAAATCAGATGTCTGATAAATATTTTTAAGACGTCTGAATGTTGACTCAGACGTCCGACTATATTTAGGGTAGATTTAGTTAGTTCTGTCTGATGAAATTAGACGTCCTGACCTTAGTTCAGACGTCTTAGAAGACGTCTGATGATTTTGCCAGACTTCCAATTAGTAGACCGTTGGCTGCCTTAGTAAACATTGAAGGAAATGACAGTTGGCTCATATCAGACGTCCGTAGAGGATATCAGACGTCTGATACATGACCGTTTTGCCTCGGCTGACCCAAAATCTCCTCTCGGAGATCTAATAGCCGTTGCACTTTCTTGGAAATCCATTCCCGCAGAAAAGGTAGGTTTTCAGATGTCCAGACATCACTCCAGATGTCCTGTATGTCGTCTGATGACAATTCACTAGAACCCTATTTAGATCTCATTTAAGTCAGGAAGGAAACCCGCCTAAAATCAGACGTTTGACTTTATTTTCAGACGTCTTAAATGAGTTTTCTAGACGTCTGATGCAAGGATCAGACGTCTGATAACCCTGTCAGTATAATGATTAATCCTGATTTCAACCTAATTCTCTTGGAGCTTGCACCCAACAGCTATGGAAGCCTTTCAAGGCCTTCCAAAGCCTTCCTAGGACCTCTATAAATAGAGGGGAACCTTTGCCACTCAAAAACACACCAAGACACACCCAAGCTACATACTTTCCACTCTCTGGTGTCTAAAAGAAGAAGAAGATCATATAGAAGCTCTTGCTCTCAAAGCCTTGTTCTACACCTAGAGAGCTTGATTCCTATTGCGCACCCGCTCTCCCTCCGCGATTACAAGAGCGACGAAGTGCTACCGCGTGGTTCACGCATCTGTGTCGTCGACGCACTTCCAGCAAAGGGAAGCATCCTAACTCCTATAGAAGCTTAGTTTAATAATTACTTTGTTGGCTCTATAGGATTATGTTGTATTTTACTTTGTTATTTGGTTGGGTATTCGCGTTGCGAATTCCCGTCTCCATCGAGGGACAAAATCCTTCTCATGAAGAGAAGAGGTTGATGAACGCTACCCTCGCACTTGTAACGTGGTTGTAATTGAGGTTGAATCACCTTAGTTTAAATGATTTGTTTAGTGGATTTGATCAACATTGGTTGATCGGAAAATCCTAACTCGAGAGGGTTAGGTGGTGGTTTTCACCCGGTTTGGGTTTCCACGTAAAGATAATTATGCCATTTATGTGATTGTCTATTCTTGTGAGATTGTTCCATTTATAATTCCACATTATTTTTACGTCACGCTGATCTCACCCCCTCCAAGTAGGGATTTACAATTGGTATCAGAGTAGGTTCTTGCTAATCGGAGTAACACCCGACAAGAGATCAAATGGAGGGAAGCACATCTGCGATCAGAATATCCGAGAGGCAGTCCACCGTTTGACCATCGTACTTCAATGGAAACAACTACAGCTACTGGAAGCTGAGAATGAGGATGTGGCTTCAAGCCACGGACTTCGCTCTATGGGGACGTTGTGAAACCCCATACGAGATCCCGGAGCGACCCAATGCAGGATATTTACAGCAGCAGATCCGGGAACTCTCACTCAATGCGAAAGCTATGAACGCGTTGTACTGCCCGCTCAGCCCGGAGGAGTTCAACAGAATCTCGCAATGTGCCACCGCATACGAGATTTGGCACACACTCGAGGTAACTCACGAAGGTACCTCTAAGGTAAAAACTTCTAAGCTCAATTTACTTTCATAAGAATTTGAGTCTTTTTCCATGAAATCTAACGAAACTTTAAGTGAGATGAACACTAGGTTCACTCTCATAATAAACAATTTGAAAGCTTTAGAGAAGACCTTCATCAAGGGGGAGCTTTAAGGGAAGCTTCTTCGTTCCCTCGGACCGAAGTGGGAACAGAAGGTCACCGCCATCGAGGAGGCAAACGAAGTGGAGGAGCTTAACATGGAGGATCTCCTAGGCAACCTAATGGCTTACGAGACAAAGCTAAAGCAGAAGGACACACCGAAACCAAAACTGAAGGAGACCCTCGTATTTAGAACAGTGTCAGATAGCGAGGTAAGTTTCGACGATGAAGACTTTAAAATTTTACTTAAGAAAATTTCCAAGTTTTGTAGGGAATCAAAGAAAGAGAAGAAGGAGAAGAAGGAATGCTCGAGATGTTGCTACCATTGCAACGAGAAAGGGAATCTGCGACCAGAATGCCCTCTTCTCAAAAAGGAGAAGTCTAAGAAGAAGGCGTTCCAAGCAACTTGGGATGACTCGAGCTCAGAGGAAGAAGAAGAGCAGAACCCGAAGGAAGAAACTACTCGTTTTGGTTTCATGGCCAGAGGAAGTGATAGCGAAAGCGGAAGCGACTTTGACGAGGTAAATTCCGATTTACAAAGTACATTTAGTGAGCTTTTTGAAGTTAGTAAAGCACTTAAGATAGAAAATAAAAATATTAAAAAGAACCTTAGTTTTCTTTAAAATGAAAATGAAAGGTTAGAAAAATAACTTAAGGATTTAGAAGTTAGTCCTAAAAATGATGAATTAATCAATAAAAATACTAGATTGATTGAGGAAAATGCTAGTCTAAAGTTAGAGATTTCTGATTTAAAGACTAAGATAAATATTATAGAAAAAGAAATAGCATGTCTTAGGGAAAATTCTAACAAATTGATCAACAAAGTAGAAGATTTGCATAGCCCTAAGGTTGAGAAAAGATCTCTGTCAAGGAGACCTGCTAACAGATCCGGATCCAAGCTCACTTGGATACCGAAGAAAGATTTGGAATATTATTTTGTAGGTTTCAGGGATGACTACAACACAAAGGACCGGACCTGCAAGCTCAAGGCTGATCAACTCGAGTTGGGAGGACCAAAGAGTAGACCAAGGAGAAGGATAAGAAGACTGACGAGACGGCGAACAAATGATGGACCCGCCGCACGTCGTTCGCCAGACTGGAGACCGACGCTGATGCCCGGGCCTCCAAGCTACGGATGGGAGACCCATCCGATGTGGCATCCACCACCTCCATTTGAACCATTTTATTGGCCATGGTAGGTGAGGTAAAACCCTTTACCCTATCCTTTTATTATTAGCATATAGATAGGGGGAGTTTAAATTATGAGCTAATTGTCAATTATTAAGGGGGAGATGTAAGTTAATTAAATTTCCTTTGGTAAGGGGGAGAAAAATAATAGCTATCCTGTTGTTACGAAAGGGGGGAGGACATTACTCTTATTAAAAGAAATTCAACTCATTCATAGAAGAGCATGTTTTAAGGGGGAGTTATAGGAAATTTAAAATCAATTAAACCTTTTTGATAATGTCAAAAAGGGGGAGGATTTTTTCCATTATTATTTATGGTTTTGTCATCATCAAAAAGAGGGAGATTGTTGGTGCTGGAGCACCACGATCGTTTATTTTGATGATAACAAAACACGTGTCATTTAACATTTGCACTTGAAGTCTTAGAATTCAGGTTAATTGCAAATGAAGACGTGGTTAGATGGAGTTCGAGCTCGCATCCATGATGGATTGGGGGAGCTTGATGGAGAACAGAGGAGCTTTGCAAGGAGCGATGGCTTGAAGAAGGAAGGAGATGAAGAATATGATAGATTTCCTTTTCTTGTACTCTATGTATTTTTTTGTTTCTTTTGTTGCTTTTTATTTTGTTACTTAGATTCATGTTAAAAAGCCTCAAAGAACTCTAACAGTAGTCCTAGAAACACTTGCACAACCCTAGGATACTAAGGTTTTCTGTAGAGAACTTAGAAAACCAAAATATGGTTCAAACAACCTTTTCAGACGTCTAATATGAAAATCAGATATCTGATAAATACTTTAAAGACATTTGAATGTTGACTCAGACATCCGACTATATTTAGGTTGGATTTAGTTAGTTCTATCTGATGAAATCAGACGTCCAGACCTTAGTCCAAACGTCTTAGAAGACATTTGATGATTTTGCCAGACGTTCAATTAGTGGACCGTTAGCTGCCTTAGTAAACACTGAAGGAAATGACCATTGGCTCGTATCAGACGTCCGTAGAGGACACCAGATGTTTGATACATGACCGTTTTGCCTCGGCTAACCCAAAATCTCTTCTCAGATATCTTATAGCCGTTGCACTCTTTTGGAAATCCATTCTCACAGAAAAGTAGGTTTCCAGATGTCCAGACATCACTCTAGACATCCTATATGTCGTCTGATGACAATTCACTAGAACCCTATTTAGATCTAATTTAAGTCAGGAAGGAAACCCGCCTAAAATCAGATGTCTGACTTTGTTCCCAGAAGTCTTAAACGAGTTTTCCAGATGTCTGATGCCAGGATCAGACGTCTGATAATCTTGTCAGTGTAATGATTACTCCTAATTTCAGCCTGATTCTCTTGGAGCTTGCACCCAACAGGTATGGAAGCTTTCCAAGGTCTTCCAAAGCCTTCCTAGGGCCTCCATAAATAGAGGGGAACCTTTGCCACTCAGAAACACACAAAGACACACCCAAGCTACATACTTTCCACTCTTTGGTGTCTAAAAGAAAAAGAATATCATATAGAAGAAAGCTCTTGCTCTCCAAGCCTTGTTCTACACCTAGAGAGCTTGATTCCTAGTGCACACCTGCTCTCCCTTTGCGATTACGAGAGCGACGAAGCGCTACCGCGTGGTTCACGCATCCACGTCATCGACGCACTTCCAACAAAGGGAAGCATCTTAACTCCTATAGAAACTTAGTTTAAGAATTACTTTGTTGACTCTATAGGATTATTGTTGTATTTTACTTTGTTATTTGGTTGGGTATTCACGTTGCGAATTCCCGTCTCTATCGAGGGACAAAATCCTTCTCCTGAAGAGGAGTTGAGGAACGCTACCCTCGCACTTGTAGCGTGGTTGTAATTGAGGTTGAATCACCTTCGTTTAAGTGATTCGTTTAGTGAATTTGATCAATATTGGTTGATCGGAAAATCCTAACTCGAGAAGGTTAGGTGGTGGTTTTCACCCAGTTTGGGTTTTCACCTAAAAATAATTGTGCCAGTTGTGTGATTGCCTATTTTTGTGAGATTGTTCCATTTATAATTTCGCATTATTTTTATGTCCCGCTGATCTCACCCTCTCTAAGTAGGGATTTACATATAATACATAGATGAATTCTCAAGGAAACCACAGATATTTCGTTTGCGTAAAACGGATCCAATCGAATCCCAAATGGGTTAAAAACGTGTCTGCAGACCCAAATCTGACGTTTGGAAACAAGTCCAGAGTCTTAAAAGTCACAGAGGCTCACCTCAAGCTCTTGCAACGACCTCAAATGTCCAGGACTCCCTTGCGACCATTGGAACATAGTTCCATACGTCTGACCAGTCCTCCGGTCGTCTGAGAATGCCTTCGATCGTTTGGTAAGCTGTCCAGACGTGCGAAAGTGCGTGGAAGGGCGTTCCACGCACCTTCCCGAAGTTGCTCTACGCACAACAGAGCAGCAAGCTACTTTTAGCCCAAGCAAAACATCTGCGGTGCGGCCTGCATGGCTGTAACTGGGAGGAAGATGTACCTTCGCAAAACACTTGCTTTCAGACGTCTAGTGTCGACGCTAGACGTACAGCCAGTCGTTCGGAAGACACTCCAGACGTCTGATACTGGAAAAATTCCAATATCAGATCGTGCTCCTGCGCTTCTTGTCGCGGCTCCTGCTCCACTGCAGCCCCAACTACTGCAGAAGGTTGGGGATGACGCCCCAACGTCCTCCTCCTCCCACACGTGTTGCGGTGGCTGTGCGAGCCTCTGACGAGCTTCCACGAAGCTCTCGACCTCGGCGCTCTCCTCCTCACGCACACTCCTCGCTCTTGCGCTCTCTCTCGCGCGCCTCTGCTCAAGACAGTGGAGTGGGTGTGTGGTGGTAGTGGTGGAGTGGAGAGAAGAAGGGGGGTCTCTTATAGCCGAGGGGTTAGGGTTCATCTGGGGGAAAAGAGGAAGGAAGGAGAGAGGAGGGTTTGCGCGTCGCCTACGCGCAGAACGCAGAATGCGTACAGATTTTTCAATTTCCAGACATTCGAGAATGGGTCCAGACGTCTGGCCAGACATCTGACTGACACTCTAGGCATCTTAAAGGCTCAAATCAGGACGGATCTTTACAAAATTTCTCACTCTAAATAGTCTTCAAGAAGAAAAAATGCCCTGACCCACCAATGCAAAGTTAAACGGTAGAGCTAGTTTACTTAAAGGATTAGGAAAATATTGTTAAGAAATGTAAAACTAGTGTTAATTTATAATTGTATTTACTTGTAGAGTAATGTTAACATGAGCTTGTATTTATTTGAATTAGTATTAAGTTGTAGTGTTAATCCTTATGACATTTATTTAGTGATAGTGTTACGAATATGAAATATGAAAGATGTTAGATAGGGGAGTGATGTAAAACTTTAACACGGATTTAATTAATATCAACTAAAAATGATGTTTGATGAACTCATATTAAAGTGACTAAACTTTAGTTATCAGACGAGGAGTTAAATAATCAAGTAAATGGAGATTAGTCATCTTTTGAGAGGTTAATCTCCAAATAAACTAGGAGTGTAGAGATTTTTGACTAAATTAAAAAAGATACTTTTTTAATATTTATCTGAATAGGTTCATGTCATTAATTTTATTTTCTAAAAAAGAAAATGGTAATGGGCCCATTAAAAAGTTAAAAAAAAGAGCCCAAGGATCCAAATCCCATCCTCCCCATACGTTTTTTTTTTTTTTAATTCCCGCCGCCGATCTCTCTCGTCTCGCTCTCCCTTCCTCTCTACTACGTTTACTTTCTCTCGATCTCCTTCCTCCCATCTTTCCCTTCGTTGCCGCTGCAACCTCCGTAAAGCGCCGAACAGCCTCCGAAGAGAAGAAACCCGTTCGATCGAGCGGGAGGCGATGGCGAGCGGTGGCGAGGAGCTGCCGACGAAGGAGGCGAACGTGCTGCGTGGGCACGAGGGGGCGGTCCTGGCCGTCCGATTCAACGGGGACGGCAACTACTGCCTTAGCTGCGGGAAGGACCGGACCCTCCGCCTCTGGAACCCCCACCGCGGCATCCACATCAAGACCTACAAGTCCCACGGCCGCGAGGTCCGCGACGTCACCGTCACCCGGTAAACAAAAAACAAAAAGAAAAAAGGAAAAATTCCACCATGCCCCTCTCCTTTTTAGGCTTTTATGCGAATGGAAATGACACCACTAAATTAGTCAAAAAGTTGGGACGCTCCCTGATTCCCAAGGGCTGGTTTACCGTGGGATTATCCACTCTTTTTGGGGATAACCCCCGTTTACGTTATGGGATAACTCAACCCTTGATGGCCTCCTTATCCCAGGATAAGGTAACCCAGGTTGGTGTGGAGGGTAACTTATTTCCCAACTTATCCCCAAGTTTATTCCTCGCATTCTAACCCTCGTTCTCGAGGAAACACTTTCCTTTGACGGTAACCTCAATTCATAGCTCCCGTTCAGCAAATACAAACGTGAGTTAAATCCTATTCTCAGGTAAACACAAACAGTGGTTATTCCCTCTTGCAAAGAAGTTAAGCTATCTCCCACCGCAAATCAGCCCTAAGGCTGCATTCGAAGGCATGTGATATTAGGATGGTAATGTAACGTTGGTGGATAATTTTGTAATATTATAATATAGGTGTGAATGGGTTGATGTGATATTATAAATGTATTTTAATAGATATATTACGTTATAATGGATATATTTTAATATATAGGTATTGATGTCATGTAAAGGATGGTAATGATATGTATGAAATGGATAAAAGTTAACCTTTTGATCTCACCACTAAACTTACCCCTAACCCACCTCCAAATCCTTTGCCAAAGACAGCCTTAAGTGCTGCTTCAAAGTCACTAGAAAATGGTTATGGTTATATGTTATACGACAGTCCCCGTGAGTGCACCAAAATCCGTTGAGTCATGAACAATTAGGATGTGTATATAACGAAAAGCTTCATATAGCGTAATATTAAACCTTCTCTTTCCCGATAACTTTGGAGAAAGCAAACGAAGAAGTGCACATTCTAGAAATTGGAGTTCTAAGACATTGACTTTTAGAAGTCACTATCTTGGAATTCTGACCTCTAGAATTCGCATCTCTATAATGCAAGCCGTAAAACTAGTGTTGCTGGTGTATCAGGGACAACGCAGAACAAGGCGCTCCTTTTTTTTATGGTGTAGGGGTCATTACTTCTATTATCTTCCGTGTCTTCAGAAGTATTTGAAGTTATGGAGGTTTTTTTGGTTTATAGTTCGGAAGTCTGAGTGAGTTGTGGAGGTGGACCATGTAGAATTGCTAGAAGCTGATCTCCAGGAATCAGATGGTCAATCTCTCAATTCAGCTTTAGGAAACTGGTTAGAAAATGGCTACTGGTGATGGCTTCTGAGAGAGCAACTGATGAAGTTGACATTCTAGAAGTTGAAGTTTCAAGATTATAACTTAAACTTGACACTAAAGCTAGTGAGTGCTATTGGTGTGCAGGGACAATGCCAAGCTGTGTTCGTGTGGTGGGGACAGGCAGTTGTTTTACTGGGATGTGTCAACAGGGAAGGTGATAAGGAAGTTTAGGGGCCATGATAGTGAGGTTTGTGACTTCCTTGGGCAGAATATACTTCTGTGCCATTTCTGAATTCTTTTTGTAACTTGAATTTTCGTTGATTTGCGTGCATGTCTCAGTTTTCTGTATGCTAATCATCAGATAAAGAGGTGTACTATTCTATGGTAGCCTTGACAATAATGATGAAAGTACCTATATAATGACAATTTCTTGTTTTAAATGTTGGATTGGACAAGTAAAGTTGCTATTCTTGGAGTTGAAAGGGAAAACTCCCATACAAGTTGCCAACAAGAACTGTCTGACCTTTTGGCTACCTGTAGTTAGGCCTCGATGATGACTTTTCTTGTGTATGGTATCTTGTATGCATATTGTCTGCTGGATCTCATTTCTTGATAAATATTAAGTACATCTTCTTTGTTCAAATATCGTACACTTGCTCTCACTGTCATGAAGAAAGGCAACAGGTAAAATGTCGTCGCCTCTTGTAAAATATCAATATCATTTTTTGAGCATCGACACAAGGTTTACATTGAACATGTTCATTACAATTTACTGCCTGCATGCAATTTTAGTTGCTCTTCTTGTCGTAAAGGCTTGCATCTGAGTTGTGAGTTGCATTTGTTTAGTTACCAACATGCCAAAGAAGTTACTTATGGATAAGTTTGATAGAAGTAATATGCTATCTCTGGCAGGTAAATGCTGTGAGGTTTAATGAGTATGACTCGGTAGTCATTTCAGCTGGTTATGATCGTTCAATCAGGGCATGGGACTGCAGATCCCAAAGCACAGAGCCAATTCAAGTGAGATGTGAACTTATTGTTGACATCAGAATATATTCCAGATAAATATCAGATCATCTTATTGATGCTTTTTTCTCCATTAATGCCTCAGATTGTAGATACTTTTACAGACAGTGTAATGTCTTTATGTCTAACAAAATCAGAGATTATTGCTGGAAGTGTTGATGGAACAGTTCGGACTTTTGATATTCGTCTTGGTAGGTATGCTCTCTGTTTTACCAAAGGACTGCTTGAAGTGTTATTAGTTTTGCTTGTTCCATGATATCTGCTTTACCAAATGATTGCTTGAAATGTTATTAGTTTTGCTTGTTTCATAATACCTTTATGTAACCAAGGTTTTAGATGTTGATATCAACATTGTCTCAACAACTCAAAAAGGGGCTACATTGGGGATATATCACCATTATATCGCCAATATGGTGGAATTTCATGAAAATGGCTCAAAATTATTTAGAATGGTTCAAAATGTTATAAATTTTATGAAATTATGATTCTAATTACTACTATATGCATGAAGAAATGCCTACGGAGATCAAAATAATAAATTTTAAGTAAAACACAATATAAATATGAAATAATTAGAGAAATTTACTTGAAGACCAAAATCTAAATTGTAGATTAATTCATTATTTGAGTAATAGGATAGATAGAAAATCTCAATCCATCTAATAATTGGAGAAATCTCATTAATAACATTCGTAATGAACAACAAATATGATTTTGAGATGAGATTTAGAATCACAAAATTATGATAAAATTAAATATTATTTCATTATTTTACTAATACAATAAAGAGAGAATGCTAATCTACCTAATAAATCAAGAGATTAAACTCGGAATGAATAATAACACATCTTTAAGGTTGAGAGTAAGGCTCAAAAAGCTAAAAAAATCATAAAAGAAGAGTTTATATGAATATTAACAACCGTAGAAACTTAAATAATAAATAATATGATTATTTATGAAAGATTTAAGTTGAAATGGGATATATGAGCTTTCATCATGAGCAAAGAGGACAACGGGAGCAATGAGCACCGATGATGCCAATGCAAAAGGCTAGATTTGAGAATAGTGACATTTTCATGAGATATATTCCCATATCGGTGATATATCCACTGATATCTGCAATATTGTCAATACCACCGATATATCATCGATATCCTAGAATAACGATATTCTATGAGTATTGATGTGGGTCCTATTGGCAATATGCGATATATTAACGATATGTTGCGATATATGATTGTAACTTTTTGAAGGGATTTTATTTCTGTTACGAGAACTTATGATTTCTTTTTCCATCTTGTTAACACTAGAGAACTTGTTGATAGTCTGGGACACCCTGTAAATTGCATCTCACTGTCAAATGATGGCAATTGTGTATTAGCAAGCTGTTTAGATTCTACTCTACGCCTTCTAGACAGGTAAATGCGCTGAATTCTAGCTTGTATTTTGATGTAATTTTGCATGTTTAATTCTATTTGATTTTGATCCTCCAATCTGAGCACAGGACCACTGGAGAACTTCTGCAAGAATACAAGGGCCATCTATGCAAGGTTTGCCCCTTATTTTATTTCCACATAATCTTTCCTTTCTTAGCGTACTGTGATTTAACAACCAACTGAAATGTCCCTTTCAAAAAAAAAAGAAATCAACTGAAATGTAACAATAAGAGTTGCAATGCTGGACAAAGCCTTGGTTTTGGTTTTTAATAAGCAAAAGACTAGGGTAAACCTGTTAGCTACAAATTATCTCTTCCAGTGAAAACCCTGTTTCTTGATCTCTATGGACGCTATCTAGCTAGATTCTAAAACATTGTCCTGGCTTTATCCTTCCTTCAGCATTTAGGTTGGAAGTAGTTCTCACTATATTCAACATGAAAGAGCTATGCATATACACCTTCGGTTACGTTGACAAGTTTGTACTTAGGAGTAGGGGAAAGGATGAAAGAAGACTTTCCCTAAGGTATGTTAGAGCCAATAAAGGGAATGCGTTTTATAGATGACTTTGTATGATTATTTTATTGTATGAGTTCAATGGTGAATATTTTCTTTCGATCTTCTTTCTATTTTTCCTTTGGGGAAAAATTCAATGGTCTCCATGCAAATAATCACTCATGTCTTTTATTAAATAGGAAGAAGTCTAGCAATGCGAGGTTCAGAAAGTTTTGAAACCCTATTTGATCCTACCATTTTTCTTCTATGTCGCACCGGCAATTTGGTTGGGCAAGTAGGAGCACTGGAGGAAGGCAAGGAGGGTGAAGAAAATTGAAAAGCTACACTACTGGAAGTTGGTATTCAAATGCCAGTTAAGTGGCAATGACAATCAGCTGACAGCTGCAGGATGTAAGGGAGGAGTGGTGAAGTGTTGAAAGAAAAGCATGCATCTGTGATCTTAGATGTGTAACAAAATCTGTGCTTCATGCACCGCTTTAATCAAAAAGGGATCAGATGCTTTAAACCATGCCCAACAGTAAGTTAAAATACCAATGTGATGCCCTTTTTATAAGGACGTGAGTACGGCAACGTATGTTGTAATGCGTTTTGTAATGCGCGGTCAAGAATCAACCATTTCAACTGGTTGAAAATCAAGTAAATTAAAACACACTAGTTGGAAATGATTTTCAAAATTAAAATACACTTGTTAAAAATTAAAACACTTTTTTAATTGGAACTTGATTTTTCACTTATGGGAAGTGTTTTTTCACTTAGAAAGTGATTTTTCATCAGTGAAAAGTGGTTTCCACTGGAAAATGAAAATACACTAGTTGAAACCATCACTCTCGTTCATGCGTTGCAAAATGCATTGCAAAGTGTGCTTGTTTACTTTTCTTCTTTTTATAATTAGCCCAATTATGGAGCCTGTGGTTAGAGAGGAATGCGGTGGTTGTTAAGGGCGGGCATCCGTATGTGGAGAATGTGGTGGAGTTACTTTTGTCTTTGATTTCTTCTTGGATGTAATTTGTTATTGGGCCTAAGGCATTTTTTAGTGTTAATACAATTTGGGTGGTTATCAGTACCCTTTCCTCTTTTCAAAAGAAAATAATTAGCCCAACTTTTCTTATTTTCCCCCCTTTTTGTCTTAGTGGCACAGACCTTGTTTTTAGGTATGTGAAGTTAATACTAGGGTTAAATGCAAAAGCACTATGATAACTTTTGCCAGTCAAAGTAAGTTATCTCGTGTTTGTGGCTAATTTCTCTCTCTTTCCTTAAAATTGCTGAAGTTCCTGTCTTTTGCACCTATCTTTTTGTTCTCACTGCAAAGCATCTCTAGGCTGTTGGTATAAACTGGATCTAATACCACCGTACATAATTTGCTGAAAGTGAATTCCAGCCTGATGTTTGAGGTGTTGAAGGTGAATAAAAAATCTCATGCTTGTAGAATTACATACAGATAGCTAAAACCATCTTCTTTGTGGAGAAGGTTATTTTTATTATCAAGGAAGTCAAAGATCATCCTTAAGCTCCATCCTTTTCATAACATAATTATTCTTCTATTCATGTTACTAGTCATTCAAGACAGACTGCTGCCTCACCAACACTGATGCTCATGTTGCTGGTGGATCTGAGGATGGCTATATTTTCTTCTGGGATTTGGTTGATGCATCAGTGATATCAAAGATACGCGCACATAGCTTGGTGGTAATACTTCAGTGACAAATTAATGTTATCACCTGTGCAAAGATAAAATTGCTGGTTTGAAAAACTTTAAGATTTGTTCCTTTATTTTGGCCTTGTATCGCTTTAGTACAATGGCAAATGTGCAGGAAGCTTTAATCTAGATAACAGAGGAATGTGGAGATTCTGGATTACTCTTCGGGCCTAAATATTAATTGGCATAAATCATCTCAAATGGCTACAAATTAGATATTCCATATATGTGCTTGCAAGCATTCTCTCTAGTTCTCCATCATGATTCACCTTGAAATTTTTCCCTGGCAGGTAACTAGTGTGAGCTACCATCCCAAAGATTGCTGCATGTTAACGTCCTCTGTTGATGGCACCATCCGTGTCTGGAAGGCATAAACCATCACCTGAAGTTGCCAAGTGCGGATGGGATCTGCATATTGATGGCACTATCAGTGTCTGGAATGCAGGAATTGTAGCCAACAGCAAGGTTAAAAGGTTAAGAGATGACCTCAATTTCCAGTGTGGATTTTGATCTCACAGAATCTCGCAAGAGATCATAATATATGCTTCAAATGTAGGCTGCCAAGTATTTATACAGGTATCCGTTGTGGCATAGCATGTTGGTTAAGATCAGTTGTGATCTCCAAGCAAGTGATTTACTGTCATCTTATTAACACCAGATCCATTGCGGTTGCATTTTGAATTTGTTTCAACCCCTATGGTTTTGATTGAAGTCAGAAGGTCTCTTGTGGTTTTTCATAATTTGGAAAGGCACTCCTTTAATTTGGACTTTTTGGGACCGAAATTCCCTGTAAACGCTCCGAATAACAAATATGTTGTCCTTTTTGCCCCCTGATGGATGCTGCGAGTTGTGTGAATGTAATAAGGTGACAAAGACAATGGGAATTGTCATATGTACCCTTAAATGTCAGGTAATGGTTTAACGAGGTTGAAAACGTCAAATTAAATGCAGCGATTGGCATTCGTCCAATCCGCGATGAAGTCAAACGAGGGACACAGGCTTCCCACTCGGTGGCGAGGCCCCCTGTTTTGTAAGGGGAGCACCTTCTACTGTTTTGTAATGGGTGTTGATTTCGTCTGTCTGTTCTTACTCGAATAAAACATCTCTTAATTGTCAGAACCATATCTCGTTGTAATTGCATTTTCAGAGGACATTGTTGAAGAACCAATTCATGTATACGACAAGAAATTTCGGTCCTGTAAATACCTGAGAATAATTCACATCAGAAGCTCAGAGAAAAGAGGTGATACTTTATGAAGGCAACTACTTGATACCTTGGTTTGAAACCATTTGGGTGATTCATTTGGTTTATTGGATCCAAACACAAGTCATCTACACCAACTTTCTCAACAAAGCTTCTTTTGGGTATGAGAATGGATTCAAGCCTGGGAAGCTCGACTTGTCAACCCAATTACATGACTTGGGACACAGTTGGGACCTTTTTAAGCTAGATTGTTCCACCGTAGACCCCAATGTGTTTAGGGTTTGGGTCATGATTAAATTCAAGTTTAATTGAAAAAAATTAATCTTAATAACTTATTAGGCATGCATTCATTGAATTCAAGATAATAATCGAAAATACTTTTGTTTAAATTATTAAGTATTAATTTTCAATCTTTATATATCACTACTTATTTTTATGAATTTACCATGTGAAATTATTTTTAGTGTGTTACAACCTCCTTTTTAAAATCTTAACGTTCTTATCAAAGTTTAATCAATCAACTAATATATTTTCAATGGTAGGAATGATTCTACCTCATGACATATTCTTCGGTCATTCCAAAGCCAACCCTTTTCTCCTATTAGAGCAAACTTGACTATGATATTATTTTATAATGACAGAATACTAAGCTTAAATTTATGGAGAAAAAATAATCTTGAAGATCATCTTTAAGGTGTTACACTTATTCTAGGCACCCTTTGTATCTATCATAAGTATCACAAGTTTTATTATTATTATTATACACAAAAGTTAGTACTCGAAAGTTTAATAAGGGTTTACAATAAAAAAATACTATTAGATTTACACAAATATTGGATTAGAATATAATAAATCAGCTTAACAATGAAATCATTCTCTTTAATAATTTGAAAAAAGTGACATTCAATGAATAGAGAAATAGATGGAATCATTATCCAAAAAAAAAATTACTCTCAATTCACTATATTTGACATTCCCAAACAAAATATCCAACTTATAGTTTCTTTCCTCTTTTCTCTTTCTTAAAAAGAAAAAAAAAGAAATTTTACATGAATGGCAACGGGATCACTAAACCCAAAGGATTTGTCTAGATATTTTGATAACTTTGTTGAGAATCACCCATATATATTATTTAGGAGAAAAATTGATTCAACATATTAGCTAGGCCCATTTCGTAACGTTATAAGCACATTTGATTTGCCTTTATAATTCAATCAAACCGTTATCCAAATCAGACTCACTCTTACAGAACCTTCTCAATAGACCGAAAAGAACCACCTACCCGTCTAAATCGGTTTGTATCAACTCGACCCGACCCGAACCATCATTGAGCAACCTCACCTATGCACGATCCAACTGTACCCATCCAGTTAACGAGGCGGGCAGAGTCTTAACTAATTTATGACTCGGGTACAAAATGGGGACCCGGGAGGCGGACGAACGTGGTGGGGACCAAGCTTAGAAGAGGGGCCACATCAAGCGGGTTGGTGCTATGTCCGAACCATGGAACATTGGTATACCAGTAAGAAATGCCGACGAAACGCCCACACTCCAAAAGAAACGCCTCCGCGGCGCGGCCTCTCTCGCTCTCAGTTTAAATAGACAGCGAACGAGAGAGGGAGAGGGAGAGGAGAGGGAGGGGGAGCTCCGATCCCTCTCGAGATCTCCACCAGCAGATCCAAACAAGCGTTCGTACGCGTTCTCCGATCGAGATCCGCACAGCTCCATTAACCTGTCGGTGCGTTCTCGACGTCGATCCTTCTCGCCATTGGATCCGAATCGGTGCACCGATTCCATCTTCGTTCTTGGAGACTCCGGTTGGAGCTCAATCTGATCCAAAAGGTCTCTGATATGTCTGTACAGGTGGATGTGATTTATGAGGAGATGAGCTCCGCGAGGGATCCGTTTTACATAATCAAAGAAGAGATCCAGGACTCGGTGAGCGATCCCTTCCCCCCTTCTTCTTTCTGTTCGGATCGAGCTACTCGCAATCGCGGCATTGTCGGTTCATTTCGGGATCTCGATACGAGCCGTCATGAGGAAATCGAGATGATGACTTCGAGGAATTTGGAATGAGGATGCATACGTTGTTGTCATTTGCTTGCGTTGATGATCGATTGCTCGGGAATTGTCGGGGATCGGTCCGGGTCGGACTCGGTTGTGCGAAAACGGCCCCGACCGAGTCAACTTGGATCGGCTCGGGTGATGCGGTTTCTCACTGGATGTGGTCTGTTTGAATGGTTCGTGACCTTGGAATTGGCCGAGTTTGACAATGTTCAACCGGTCAGATGTCGGCCGGGTCTCTAATCCTTGGGAGATACGTTTGAGAAGGATTCCTGGAGATAAGTTTCACTCCTCGAACCTACGAGGTCGAGAAAGGTTCTCTCTCGATAATCGTGCTTATTTCTCGGACACCAGTTAGCCATTTGGCAGGTGCATTCGTTAGACGGCGGTTTAGCCGCGAGAAAAAGCCGCGGCCGGGGCTAGAATGGTTATGGCGGTAGCAGAGGCGTGATCACTGTTTTACACGCTTAAACAAACATCCGTTTGAGCAGCCGTGTGGCTTGTAACGACTGTGGCCGCAACTCAGACGCAAAAGCAAACAGGCCGTGATAATTGGATTGTCCTTCATCTGTTTCTCCGGTTGGCACAATTTAAAAGATTTTCTTATCCTTTTGAAGTTCATCCTGATCCTGCAAGAACTTAATTGCACCTCTCCGTGAAATCGCATTCTTCTTCTCCTAGAGTTCCTATTTCTCTATGATGATTACCTGTTCCATGCTTCCCGATAATCATCCCTTGTCCTTTTATTATCAACATTAGAGAAATTTGATAATAAGTCAAACTTAATTAACCGAAACCTGTTTCCTGGCCAAAGAGTTCTCCAACCAAATCTGGATGTTGGATTTGTATCCCCTCACGTGCCAAACAGGGTCTTAGACTTTTACATCTTCTCTTTTTTTTTTTTTTTGCCTCTTTTTAAATAAGTTGCAATCTTTGTGCATCGGCATTTTGTAGTTTGCTTTGTCATACACAACATCCAATATTTCAATTAGATAACTTGTGCTTGGCAGATTGAAAAACTGCAGCAGAGTTTTGACAAATGGGAGGCATCAGATAGTGAAGAGCGGAGTCATCTTTCGAAGGAGATCCTCGTTAGCTGCAAAAGCATTCTGTGGCAGGTACTGTGCTGTTTTACGGCAAAATGGCCATAGGTTTGCGTATTTCCTTTTCAAGGTTTAGTTTGTGTTATTTTCTTATCAGTTTGAAATGGTCTTTTTTGGTTGAAAATAATCAGAAATATTTAGCAATGAATGGTTGAATTTATATTATCAGTTGTCCTGAACAGACCATAATCATTGCTGAAACTCTTCGTATCTGGCGAGAGTCCTTGGATAATTGCTTGTTCACTACTGTTAGAAAAAATGAAGTCTCAATTGAGAAAAGAAAGCTGGCCTCTCTTTTATAGAAGAGAGGTTTTGGAAAACTTACAATGATACCCCACAAGATAATAAAATAGAGAAAGGGCCCTATATATACGCTCAACACTCCCTCTTAAGGTAGGACATAAATATCCACAAGACCCAACTTGCTGCATAAGAAGTCCAGACACTTCTTTCTTAGGGCCTTGGTAAACATATTAGCCAACTGAAGCTCGGAGGAAACATATGGGGTACTAATCTTCCCACTGAGGACAGCATCATGGACAAAATGACAGTTGACCTCGATGTGCTTTGTCCTTTCATGAAAGACTGGATTTGAAGTAATATAGGTGACATACTTATTATCACAGAAGAGAGGAAGAAGTAGAGCAATCTGAACACTGAGATCCTATAGAAAGGAGACAATTCACAGAACCTCACAAGCAGCCTGAGCCATGCCTCTATACTTTACCTCCGCACTTGAACGGGCCACGACACTTTGCTTCTTGCTCTTCCAGGAGATAAAATTTCCCCCAACATAGATTGCAAAACCTGAGGTAGACCGACGATCCTCTATAGAACCAGTATAATCAGGATCAGAATAAGCAGATATGTCAAGATTGCCACTGTTTTTGTACTACAACCCTCTACCTGGTGTCCCTCTGAGGTATCTTAGGATGACACAAACCTCGTGTCAGTGACTATAATGTGGAGTCTGCATATGCTAACTAGCCCTGCCAACTGCAAAACTGATATCTGGCCTTATGATGATAAGGTAGAGCAAACGACCCACTGTACTGCGATATTGGGTGACATCCTCATATGGGGGATCTTCCTCATCAGAATGTCGTGCAGGAGGTGACTCGATGGGTATACCAAAGGGCTTATCCCCAAGCAATTCAGCATCCTGAAGAATCTGAAGCATATACTACCTTTGTGACAGGGATAGGCCTGACTCTTGTCGTACAGCCTCGATACCCAAGAAATGTCTCAATTAGCCCAAGTCCTTGGTGACAAATGTGGCTTGCAGGAAGGATTTGGTCTGAATGCTGCCATTCTCATCATCTCCTGTAAGAATTATATCATCCACATACACGGTTAAAATAACAACACATGTATGCTTTCCATGCACTGTTTTCTTAATGGAGACTGAATGAGCTAACACAGATTTCTGGAATCCAATCTTCCCAATCTCAATACTAAGCCTCTCGAACCAAGCACGTGGATTCTGTTTCAGTCCATAAATACCTTCCTCAGGTGACACACATGCTCCCCCTGAGTGTTGTAATCTAGTGGCTGATGCATGTATACCTCCTCAGATAAGTCACCGTACAAAAATGTATTTTTGATATCAAGCTGATGTAGGGACCACTTCCTAGTTACTGTAACAGATAGAATGATTTTGATAGAGGTAATGCGTACCACAGGAGAAAATGTCTCAAAATAATCTACTCCATATGTCTGTGTGAAGCCTTTGGCAACAAGCCTGGCTTTATACCTGTCTACTGTCCCATCGGGTTTGTACTTGATAGTATAGGCCCACTTGCAGTCAACCAAGGTAGCACCCTCAGTACATGGCACTAACTCCCAAGTCTGTTGTGACTGCAGAGCTTGCATCTCTTTATCTATAGTTGCCTGTCATCTTGGATCATGTGATGCATGAATAAAATTGTTAGTGCAAGGGCACATCGATCATTAATTTTGATGATAACAAAACACTTGATATTTAACATTTACATTGAGTTTGAGTTTTCAGGAATAATGCAAATGGATTAAGTGTGAAGGAGTTCCTGCTTGCATCCATGGCGGATTGGAAGAGTTTAATCGAGGAGATGGAACTTCGCTTAGAGTGAGAGCTCGAAGATTCATGAGGATGAAGAATATGACTTAGATTTATTCTTGAATGTACATCTTGTTCATGTATTTGTCTTTTTATGTTCTATGCCTTTTATCTCTTAGATGATTGTTAAAGAGCCCCAAAGTTACATACCATAGTTCTAGGATCACTTACACAACCATAGGATAGTTAGACAATCTCTGACAAACTCAGAAAATCAATATAAAAATCAGACAGCATGGTCAAATGTCCAATCTGAACATCAGATGTCTGATCTTGACATTTAAGATGTCCGACCTTTTGTCCAAACGTCCAAAACACTTAGGCTGAAAATCAACTCTCTGTCTACCACCTTCAGATGTCTAGCCCATAGTCCAGACATTTTAGAAGACATCTGAAAACCTTGCCAGATGTCCAACTAGATGACCGTTGCCTTGTTAGACATAATATTGGAGGATTAACCTACGATTATATTTAATTAGATTTTCAAATGTTCATAGATTATCTTAGACTCTGATAAATAGACGTTAGGCTAAGATCTGACCTAAATTACTTTTGTTAGACCACATAGTCGTTTAAGCCCCGAGAAATCAAATCCTGCAGAGAATACTCTTTTTAGATGTCCGACCTGTTGTCTATGCAACACACTCTAGATCCCTGTTTCTATCTTGTGAAAACAAGAAGAAACGCATCTTAGAGTTAGATGTCCGTCTTGATTTAACACCGTCCAGATGATCAACTCTTCTAGATTAGACGACCGACCTTTAGATTAGACGAAGACCCAGACGTCTGACCTTAAGTCCAGACGTCTGATAACCCTGTCAGAATCATAAATGATCTTGGTTTCGACCTAATTTGCCTTGGATTTATTCCTAACGGCTTTAGAAGTCTTCCAAGGCCTTCTAAAGCCTACTTAGGACCTCTATAAATAGAGGAGCACATTTCCTAAGCCAAGTACACCTTAAGAATAGTACTTCCACATCATGTTGTGTTAAAGCAGATAGAAAAGTGATCTTGCTCTCCAAGCCTTAATCTAAACATCTTGAGAGCACCATCATCGCTGCACACTCGCTTTCCTGCCTTCGCATACGAGAGAGTCGTCGTGCCATTGCGTGGTTCATGCACACCACATTGCTAGCAGACACTTCCATCAAAGGGAAGTTTTCTTTTCCTATAGTTGCTAGATCAACATATCTACTTTGTGGCTCTATAGGATGTTTTGTAATTGTCTTTGTTTAGGTATTCACTTCGCGAATTCCCGTCTCCCTCGCGAGACGAAATACTCCTTGTGAAGAGGAGGGGATTTAAGGTATACTACCATCGAGTTCAAAGTAGCATGGTTGTAAGAGGTTAGATCACCCTCATTTAAGTGACTTGGTTAGTAGATTTGATCGACTAAGTCGATCGGGAAATCCTAAGTCAAGAAGCTTAGGTGGTGGTTTTTACTCGGGTTTAGGTTTCCACCTAAATATCTTTGTGTGCTTGTGAGATTGACTTTTGTGTGTTATATTTTATTCCACATCTTTTTGTATCACGCTCGATCTTACCCTCTCTGTCTAAGGAATTACAAAAATCTCTAGGAATGACAGTAGCAGTGATAGTTGAAACAAACTGGCGGACACCTGCATCAAGATGAGCAATGCCTATGTATTGGGATAAGGGATGAAGAGTACCATCTCTACTGGGTCTCCTCAAGGATATCTGCTCCTTTGTATCTAAACTATCCTCATCTGTCACCTCTGAACTAGTCTCCTATCAGCAAAGTAGTGGATGGTCTTCAGTGATACATCTGAGTCTCCTCCAAAGCAGCCTATATAGATGGTCCTTCCTCCGAAAATAGGGAATCTCTTCAAAGAAGGTAACATTTGCAGTAACAACATATTTCCTGCGACTAGGATCATAACACCGATATCCCTTTTGGGTTCTGGAGTACCCAAGAAACATTTAGTCGCCCTTGGAGAGAACTTGTCCTGGTTATCATATGCCTAAACAAAACAGGTGCATCCAAATATTTGTAGAGGTAAAGAAAATGGTCTATCTCACTATGGATGAATCACCTGATAAGGAATCCATCCCTAAAGGACTGATGAGGGCATCCTATTGATCAAATAGGCCGCAGTAAGAATTGCATCTCCCTAGAATTGCTTAGGAACCTTCATGTGGATTATTAGGGTCCTAGCAATATCTAAAAGATGACACAACTTGTGCTTAGCCACACCATTTTGCTGAGATATGTGAGCACAAGATGTTTGATGGATGATGCCTCGAGAAGAAAAGAGATCCTGCACCTATCACTGCACAAACTCTAAGGCATTATCACTGCGAAAGTCTCTAACTGTACCATCATACTGAGTTTGAACCTTTGCCAAGAACTGCTGAAGAATCTGTGGAATCTCTGCATAGGTCTTCATCAAGAAAACCCAGGTAAGCCGACTATGGTCGTCTACAATTGTCGCATAATATCAATGTCCTCCTGGAGTAGGCACCCTAGATGGTCCCCATACATCACAGTGTACCAAAGTAAAGAGAGTACCACTTACCCCAGCATCCCTCCGTGAGTAAGTACTCCTGTGGTGCTTCCCGAGCTCTCAATCCTCACATTGTAATGTCAAGGAGTTTGGCAAATCAGCATACTTCCGACGCATTTTCTTGAGCGAGGGATGCCCAAGTTTCTTGTGCCACATCCATGGATCAGAAGCTATAGCTGCGGCTCCAGTAAACAATGTGAGTGTATCAAGATAATAGAGTCCATAATGCTCTATACCCCCATCAACAATGTCTCTTGTTTGCTTATCCTGAAAGTAGCAATAACCTTCATCAAATATAATGTGACACCCCAACTGTTGACAAATGTGACTGACTGACAGCAGTCTCATAGGGAACTCTGGTGCACAATGAACTCCTATCCGCATCTTTTGAGAAGCACGTACTTGCTCCATTGCTGTAATAGGGGACGTGCTTCCATTAGCCACCCTAACCTCCTTAATTCCAGACGGAGGCTTGGGATCTTCAAGTCGTCACATATCTCCTGTGAGGTGTACAGAGTCATCAGAATCTATGATTCAACGCCCTTTGACCATGTTCTTCTATCGTGTATTATCTTGGGTTGCCATAGCAAACCCCTCTCCTGATGGATCTCTTGGAGAATCCATCACTTTTTGATTTAGTGAGAGGACTCATTGCTTCTTGACTCCTTGTCAGACCCATGTTGGATCTGTAGGAGGATTGGGAGAAGTCAACAACCTATTGTCCACACGCAACAGTGCCACCAACAGATCTGCAGCAAATTGCAGTGGCCTATTGACTAACATTGGACTTGTAGGAGCAGCCTGCGATGTTGATGGACTCGCGCTACCTCTGAATTGCCACATCATGTCGCCTCGTGCCGTCACAATAGCCTCACTCCACCTCTGGATTGCCGCATTGCCTGTGCAGCACCTACTACTTTGTCGCCTTGCCTCGTCGTGCGTGCCTCGCACCAGGCCTATAGGTCACAGCGTCGCAATAGCCTCACGCTCCCTTTGGATCGCCGCATCGCCAGCGCAACACCTGCTGCTTTGTCGCGTTGCCTCGCCGTGCATGTCTCGCAGGCTTCGCACCAAACTAGGGCCTGTATCGTGTCTTGCCGCACGTGTCGCAGTAGCCTCACGCCGCCTTTGCATCGCTACGCGTGGAAGATGGTTGCTATGAGACGAGAACGGCGATGATAGAGGGGCAACGCGTGCTACCGTAGCTACTGCTCCTCTCCATTGTCAATTCTTGGGTTTGGATCTTCATAGGTTCGAAGATTCAGTCATTTTTCTGGGAAAATATTTGGTGGGATATCACAATAGCGATCTTGGACCACTGCTCTGGTACCATGTTAGAAAAAATGAAGTCTCTATTGAGAAAAGAAACCCTAGCCTCTCTTTTATAGGAGAGGTTTTGGGAAAATTACAATGATACCCCACAAGATAATGAAATAGAGAAAGAGCCTTATATATATGCTCAACAACTATCATAAGTATGGTGTTGTTCTCCAATAAGAATATGATAGTTCTTGAAGTTTTAATCTATTTGTGGAGATTTAGAGAATAGAAAACTATATTATTGAATCTTAAGAAATAAAACATAGAGTTGGTCTCTTTATATAGAGAGAAAATCACTCTTAATTCTACCAAAAAGGAAACAAATCAAATCTCTTCAAATCTCTATCACATCCTTAACAATCCTAAAATTTATCTCTAACTTTTAGAAAGAAACAAAATAAGGAAAGGATAATTCTAATCCTAGTCTCTGATTTTCTTTTACACTCCCCCCAAGTTAGAGCGTGCAACGCCCAACTTGTAGGAGTAGTGCACACCTAACTTGTAGGAGTAGTGCATTGGTAGACACTCCCCCAATTTAACGTAGTCGAGACTTGAGCACACATGCTAATCACGCATATACTTTGTCTTCCAATGGGACTCGATCTCAAGCACATACACAAAATACTTCAACTGACTTGTAGACTGGTTAACTAATAGTAAACTAAACTTGGAATCAAATTGAAATTGAACTAGTTTGGAGTCTGGACACTTTTACTTTATACGGGGTTCATTCCCAAGCACTAGCACTTCGTCATCACTAGATTAAAACTCTTCATGCTAGGAAAAGAAGATAACTAGGACTAAGCATTTATGGATGGGGCTCATCCTATGGCTCAATTTCCTCACCACTCATCAATGTCTTCTTCGTCAATGACACAACCTGAGGCTTTAGGACTTTCTTTTGAGCCAGGCACTAGCTGCGTAAATAATACTTTTACAACTTCTGTAGTAATCACACAATGGTTGTATTAGCAGTAGTGACCATACATGCAACGGTGGTAGTAGTAATGGCGGGAAGCATTCCCAAGCAGCAGTATTAGTCACATGATTTGTGGCAATAACAGTAGTTCCCATTGAACAAAAAATGATTTCCAATACCATAGCCACAGTGACAACAATAGCCACAGAGACAACAACAGTAGTAGATGCAACAATAGTAGGGGCAACAACAACACTAAGCGTTGCCGAAGACACATTGTCAAATGGAGCAAACAAAGTTTGCAACTCCTCGATAGGAGTGCACTAGATAGTCGTTGGGGTCATTGGGGCTTCGTCGGTGTCAGAACAGTGTATGGCGATGCTGCTTAGGTGAGTTTTTCGTCAAATCTAGCCTTGTGACTTTCGGATCCGGTCACAGGAAGGGAAGACGGGTGTCGTCAGACCCCTGGTTGTCCTTTATGAGGCAGCAGTAACAACTACAGTATTAGTGGCAACAATAGCCACAATAGTAGCAGCAAGGGTCACCGGAGGGCAACAACGCTGGTAGAAGGGTCGTCCAAGTAGGGCAACCCTAATGGCTAGAAATTGAGGCCCTCTAGTTAGTCGAAGACCAACAGTAGAGGCCTTCTAGGATTTGGTGGAGGACGTAAGGATCCCAAGAAGGACCCCTTTAATACCATATGAAGATTTGGAGAATAGAAAACTTTATTATTGAATCTCAAGAAATAAAACATAGAATTGGTCCCTTTATATAAAAAAGGAACCAATCTTAATTCTACCAAAAAGGAAACAAACCAAATCTCTAATAATCCTAAAACAAATCTAACTTTTAGAAAGAAACATAGGAAATAACAAATTAAGGAAATGATAATTATAATCTCTAACATACCCCCTAAATTGAAGTATGCAACACTCAACTTATAGTAATGCATTAGTAGATGCTCCCCCCATCTGATTTAGTTGAGGCTAGAGCACGCATGCAAATCATGTACATACTTTGTCTTCTGATGGGACTTGATCTCAAGCATGAACATGAAATATTTCAATTGACTTGTGGACCTGTTAACTGGTATTGAACTGAACATACAATGAAACTGAAACTGAACTAGTCCGGACACTTTTACTTTATACAAGGTTTATTCCCAAGCACTGGTAGTTGCCCATCACTAGATAAAAACTCGTCATGCTAGGAAAAGAGAAGAACTGGGTCTGAGCATTTATGGATGGAGATGAGTCTGTGGTTTAGTGTCCTCACTACTCATCAGCATCTTTTGCATCAAGGACATGACCTGAGGCTTTAGGAGCTTCTTTCAAGCCAGGCATTGGTTGTGCAGATGGTATTTTTATGACTTCTGTAGCAGTTGCACAATGATCATAGCAGTAGTACCGACCACACATACAATGGTCATAATAATAGTAAAGACCATATACGAGAAATGTTCCCAAGCAGTAGTATTAACCACACGATTTATGGAGTATTCATCTCCGCACAGTTGACACAAAGGATTTTGAAAGATTCTGGATAAGCTTTAGAGATCATATTCATCTTGCTATGGCGGGGTGGTGTCAGGTGGTTGCTATTATATGGAGTATTTGGCTACAAAGGAATGGCAAAGTCTTCTATAATGAGCGTTGTTGGGTTGACAATGTGGTTAGGGAGGCAAGGTGTTTTTCTGACTTTTGGTTGCTGATGAGGGGCAAAACATGCCCTTGAACCCAAAACTCCGCGAAAGGCCCGTAAAGAAGGATCCGACTCAGAAAGACTCGGATGTAGGCGGGTTCAGGGATCCGACCCGCCTACATCCGAGTCTTTTTGAGTCAGATCCTTCTTTACGGTTCAGGGATCCGACTCGCCTACATCCAAGAAAGGTCTTGTGCACAGATTGGTCTAGGAATCTGGCCTGCCTACACCTGGGAGGGCCCAGATACAGTCGGACCCAAAAGATCCTATCCGTTAAAAGAGACGGTGAAAAAGTACAGCATGGCTATGCCCCCAATAAAGGTTGACATGGCCGTTGCAATAAATAATCTGACAACATAGGTGCCTTATCAGAGGCCGTATCCGATTAGAAGATCTTGCAGAAGGCCCAACTCCAACACTATAAATAGCGGAGAGAGGCCCTCGAGGCCCACTCCTAGTCAACTTGAGAGGAAAAGAGAGATTGTAATCCTATTGCTTACCAGTGCATACTTGGGAGCATTCTCCTCCCCCCAGATGTACACCCATTGTGGTGGAACTGGGTCACCAAACTCTGCCTCTTGTGTGATTATTTGAACCCCTAGGTTGGACCCTCCATTCACATAGGAGGTCCGATCATTTGAGTTGTTGAGTCAGACCCTCCGATTCCGGGAGTTCCAATCAATTGGTGCCGTCTGTGTGAAGCAATTATCACCTGATAATGTTTCCTGGCTCTTGAAATCCTTTCGATGGCTCTCGCAACTCGCAACTCTTCCTGCACTGGCCTCGAGAAAGCGTTGGTTCAGGCTGAATCTAGTGTGTCGGTGTCCAAGAGACACCCTTAGCTAGCCGAGCTAAGCAAGGAGAAGTAGAGAGTCCTCGACCAGCCGTCGGAGGACCACGAGCATGACCTCCTTCTGGAGTTGTACGCGAGGAAGGAGCAGTATCAGGCTAAGCTGATAGCTCTTAAGGCTGAATAAATTTTAGTCACAGAGAAACTCTTGGAGTTCGGCAAACCCTCGTAGGGGGAGCCCCGTCAGCCAAGCCTTGGAGACGAGCAACAGAGGTGGTGTCGCACGGTGGAGGATAAGAATGTCCATCTGTGCGAACAGCTCGAGAAGCTAAAGTGAGAGCTTAGTAGCCAGAAAGGGGAAGCTCCTCTTGACCCACCAAAAGTTCCTCGCCCACCATCGTCGGAAGAAATCTCGGGGGCTCAACCCCTGACGATCGGTAGCGGATGTTCGATCCCTAAGATCGTCCGCTAGGTCATAAGGGCAATGCGGGGCATATTCCCTCGAGCCTACGTCACCACCTACCCCTTCACTGAGGAGGTGATGACAGTTCCCCTGCCCAAGAGATTTAAGCAGCTCGTCATGACCCCGTATAACGGGACGGCGGACCCCAACAGATTTGTCAGGAGTTACCGCCATATGATGTTGGTGCACAACTGTCCCAATGGAGTATTCTGTCGAGTATTCTCGTCCTATCTATCCAGCATGGCCCATGAATGATTTAATGAACCGCCGGTCGGGCAGATCATATGCTTTCAGGAATTGGCGGACAAGTTATGCTAATATTTTGCCGGACAGCAGAAGGTCAAAGACAACCCTGAGATGCCATCAGAAGTCCGACAGCGGAAGAATGAATCTTTCCGATTGTACCTAGACCAATTTAAGGCCCAGTACTTTAAATGTAAGTTGCCTCATGATGCCATCGCAATCCAATACTTTAAGTCAGGACTCTTGACTTAAAGGTTTTGGTATGACATCGACGACTTCCCACCTAGGGATATGGCGGAGCTCTGGGACAGAGCCACAAGGTTCGCAGAGCAGGATGACTCTTTCTGTTCCCGCAATCGACTGGCGGAAGGATCTAAAGACGATGCTAGCTCGGTTCGAGAAAAGTGGACTCCAGTGGAATTCGCCCCCGTTTCTATCCGCGAGGGCATCCGCTTCAATAAGTGCAAGGCTAGCTTCCTAGAGCGGAGGAATGATTGACCAAGTAAGGGTCGAAACAATGGACCCCGCCAACCTAGGCGGGATTACTTTGAAGAATACATTCCCCTGGCCGTGAACTAGGCGAATGTGCTGGCAGAGGTATGGTCTACGAATGAAGACTTGCTACCTCCACCTAAGCCAATGAAGAAGAAGGCTAATTCTAGACCCTATTGCAAATATCACAAGGTCTGGGGGCACGCCACTGAGGACTACCGGGACCTATGGGACCAGATCGAATCTCAGATTCGACACGGAAATCTGGTCCACTTCATCAGGCGGAGTGAAGGCTAAGATAAGGGAAAAAGGCCCATGGAGGGCTCATAAGACTACCATAAGGAAAAGGTTCAGCATTTCCGTGCAGTTAACATGGTACTCGCTGAAGGCTCGGAGCCCAATGCCACCGTGGCCCGTTGCCTCGAGCAGGCGGTATCCCCCTTGCTCCCCCTAATTGAGTATCACCATTGGATCTTGGCGGCTATGCTTGGATTTCCCCAACATATTCACCACCTACCCCCTGTGGGTGCAGAGGTCAAAGTAATTTTCGGAGTGAATGTCGCTCCAAGTCAGCAATCCAACCCTCCCAAGCGACCAACCCATAGCACTCTTCCCATCCTACAGTGGGGCAAGAGAGGTACCATCAAGCAGGTGGCCTCCCGACTGTTTGCCTCTCTCCCAAGTCCGGCGGAGCACACCGACCCACTGTTGGTAACGCTCCTACTAGCAGGGCGACAGCAACCCCAGCTCCTCATTGACGAGGGTAGTGTCGTGGACGTCCTCTTCCTTAAAAACCTACACCACTTGGGTTTCACGGAAGAGCATCTCTCCCCTTCTGCTCGCCCGGTTGTAGGATTCGGCAACCACAAGGTGATGCCAAAAGGGGAAATCAGTCTCCCCTTGTCTGTCTGCAACGGAGATAAGCACCTCAACAGGATGGCCACGTTTGTAGTGGCCAGATTAACGGTAGCATTTAATAGCATCCTTGGCCGCCCTACCTCCCATGCCTTTCGACTAATCCCTTCATCATACTTCAAATTCTTGCTTTTCCAATCTCCACACGGAGTAGGAATAGTGCACGGGGATCAGCTGGGTGCGAGCTTCTCAGGATTAAGCTGGAGCGGTGCTTAGAAACAAAGCCCCCCAAGTCATGGAAATGAAGGAAGAAAAGAAACCAAGTCCAAGCGATCTAGTAGGAAGTAATCTCAGCTGACCTGCTGACGACTTTGAGACTACAACTAGGCTCTTCAGCCATGGCTATACAAATGTATCCCGATGACGCTGCTAAGCTTGTCCGGGTCGGCGCGGACCTTGCGCCCTCTGAGGTACATGAGTTGCTGCTTCTGCTCCAGGCCAACACAGACGTTTTTGCTTGGTCCGCCAATGACCTGCCCAGAGTAGACCTGTCCCTGATTCAGCATCATTTGAATATTTAGGTAGGCACCCACGCAGTCAAGAAGCACACAAGAATAAGTCAATCGAGCAATGGCAGGCGGCTGAAGCTGAAGTCCAAAAGCTCATGGCGGCAAGATTCATCGAAGAATCCCTGTATCCGGCATGGCTTTCGAACATAGTAATGGTAAGGAAGGTCAACGGTCAATGGCGCATATGCGTCGACTTTACCAACCTGAACGAAGCATGCCCGAATGATGAGTTCCCCTTACCGAGGATGGATTCCCTGACAAACTCCTATAACGGGCAATCCCACATGTCCTTGGACGCCTACAACGAGTACCACCAGATCAGCCTTGCTCTAGCGGACTGGCCCCACACCTCTTTTATCACTGATAGAGGCTTGTTTCAAAATAAAGTCATGCCCTTTGGTTTGAAAAATGCTCGGGCAATTTACCAGCGCCTTGTAAATATGATTTTCTCAAAAGTAATAGGAAAATCATTTGAGGTGTACATTGACAATATGCTTACGAATGGATCTAATTTCCCTCAACACCTAGAATATTTGGCAGAGGTGTTCCAGATTCTAAGGAACACTTGCCTCCGCTTGAACCCTGACAAGTGTACCTTTGGTGTCTCAGCCGGCAAGTTCCTAGGGTTCCTGATTTCTAACCGAGGAATTTAAGCCAACCTGGGCAAGATTCAAGCCATTGTAGACCTACAACTGCCAGGCACCTTGAAAGGGATGTTGGTTGGCAAGATTGCCACATTAGGATGATTCTTATCTCGATCTTCCGACAAATGTCTCTCCTTCGAGTGCATAAAGAAGGGTAAATGTTATAATACTGCCCACTGGACTCCTTACTGTCAGAAGGCCTTAGAGGAAGTCAAAGATGCACTCCGAAGCCCCCCTGTTCTAACGACCCCCAACCCAGGGAAGTTCTTTTGATGTGTCTAGCCGCATCTGTCTCCACCATTAGTGCCATCTTAGTTGGCGACTGGAGAGGAACTCAACAGCCCGTGTACTTTGTTAGCAAAACCTATTAAGGCGCGGAAGCTAAGTACACACTCATTTGAGAAGTTAGGGCTAGCTCTGGTCACTGTAGCCTGAAAGTTACGCCCATACTTCCAAGTCCATACGATAATGATCCTGTCAGATTACCCCCTCCAGCGAATGCTACATAAGCTCACGGGGTCTGCATGACAGATCAAATGAGCTATGGAGTTGGTAGAATTTGATGCAAAATATCAGCCAAGAAAAGCAAT
Organism: Thalassia testudinum; assembly: GCA_037157565.1. NCBI lineage: Eukaryota > Viridiplantae > Streptophyta > Magnoliopsida > Alismatales > Hydrocharitaceae > Thalassia > Thalassia testudinum. The sequence goes on along the minus strand of JAZHRO010000076.1, from coordinate 7,638,351 downwards.
CAAAGGACAAGTTCTAGCAGATTTCGTGGTTGAATTCACAAACCCTAATGCCTTCCTCACACTCCCTTGGCGGCTATTTATTGACGACTCATCTATGACAGCCGGGTTTAAAGCTAGGATAGCTCTACCCGCACCAGATGATGTTACTCATAAGTACGCCATAAAGTTGGACTTCCCTGCATCCAATAACCAAGCGTAGTACGAGGCTATGATGGTAGGCATCCGGGTAGCCAAATCCATAGGAGTCACCTCGCTAGAGGTTTACACGAACTCCCAGCTAGTCGCTAACCAAATAAATGGCGAATACCAGGCTCAAGATCCAAACATGATCTCGTACACTGAAAATGTTAGAGAGGGGCTGGCAGATTTTAAGACTGTCTCGATCAGGTGGGTGCCCCGAGCAGACAAGCTCCTGGCAGACACATTAGTTAGACTTGCTACTACCATCCCTTAGGGACAAGAAGAGGACATATGCCTTCAGACCCTAAGAGAGTCAACTGTCCTCGATCCCTAAATGCTCGCGATAAAGCAGTCCACCTCTTAGATGGTGCCTATCATTACTTATCTGAACTCTGGTAAGTTTTTTTTTTTTTTTTTGAAAAAGGAAAGGGTAGTTATCCAGAGTAATAACTATCCAAATATATAAATTATAGAATTAACAATCTCCGCCAATACAACAAGCAGACCCCAAGGTCCCCCACTCACAAGGAATCATACCAAAGATTAAACAAGGAATTAATAGACTCAACAAAATTCTCCACATAGGGTCTTTGGCCCCTGAAGACCACAGTATTCCTGCCCAACCAGATACCCCATAGCACAGCCAACGGTCTGGCCTTCTCATTCTTTGTACAGAAGACGATCTGTCCACCATCACCTCCTTCGCTTCTGAAGCTGTGCCAAAAGTCTTCGAAAAGTCGACACTCCCACCACCCCTCTCCCACCCTACCCTAAATCTGCACCACAAACGGGCAAGTGAAAAAAAGGTGGTCAATCTCCTCCTCTCCACCTCCACACAAAGGGCAGACCTTACTTTCTCCAGAAGCCCATTTTGCCCTCTAAACCTTGGTCACAAGCCTTCTCTTCCTAAGAAGCCAGACAAAAATCTTGACCTTTAGAGGACACGCGGCCTTCCAAATCTATCTGCAGTCCCTTACCAGATCCAGCTCAACCATGGGATATCCAGTGGACAATCTCCTGTATGCAGCCGCTACCGAAAACTCACATTCATCCCAACCAAACATATTCATACCAGAGGCCGGTTGCAGCCCCTCTAACTCTTCAAGCAGAACCTGAAAATCATGGGTTCTCGCATCTAACAAGTTTCCTACAAAGCGCGGGTACCACCCATCTTCCCACACCTCAGCCACAAACGCCTCTTTGTTCTGGGACAAAGCAAACCTCTGGAATCTTCGAGCAAGTGCTCCATTCCCCATCCAATCATCCTGCCAAAATATGAAAATCTCCCCCGTTCCCACCACAGGAACAAAGCAATTCCGCACCCTATGAGCCATTGTCGACAGGCCTTTCAAAAAATGAGAGGCATCTTTCGGCGGAGACATCAGGAGATCCCACCGCACCTAGCCACCATAAGCCGTCTCGAACACCTTGCCCACCAAATTCTCCCTACATTCCAACAGGCTTCCCACCCATTTCGCCAACAGACTGTCATTAGACCTCACCAGGTCCCTCACTCTGAGCCCCTCGTCTTCCAACGGCCTGCAGACCTCCTCCCATGCAACCAACCTGGCACTCGGTCCATTCGTCCCTTTGTTGGACCAAAAGAAATTCCTCATAAATCTCTCTATCTTCCCAACAAGCTGTCGAGGCATCTTCAGAACAGAAGTGAAATACGATGGCATTACTGCCAGAACCGCCTTGAGCAAGACCAACCTTCCACCTCTTGACAAGAGCCTGGATGCCCACCCTTCCAATCTCCCCTCCAGTCTCTCCACCAGGGGAGCCCAATCTTTCACCAGAATCCTACCATCCGTCAACGGTAAACCCAGATATCTAATCAGGAGCTTCACCTGCTCTATGCCAAGACCCAAACTACACCCCCTCGCCTCCGCTTCAATCAGGTTGAAAGGGACAAAATCAGATTTAGACAGGTTGATCTGCAGTCCTGAAGCCTCACCAAACAAGAAGATTAGGATCCGCATTCTTCTGGCTTCCACTTCCCCACCTTCAATGAAGAAAATCGTATCATCCGCATACTGTAGTAACGGGATACTCGTCCCATCTCTCAAGGAGAAACCCCTCATCAAGTTCCTCTCACACGACCTCTTAGCTGCCCTCGTAAGAGCATCCACTGCAATCACAAAAAGCATCGGGGCCAACGGACATCCTTGCCTCACCCCCCTCCTTGGCTGAATCCAACCCCCTACTGGGTTTCCATTGATAAGGACTGAGAAAGACGTCGTGGTGACACATCTCTTCATCTAGTCAAATCCACACCGGCGGGAAACCCCTCTTCACCAAGGATGCCCAAAGAAACGACCATTGGATCGAGTCATAAACCTTGCTGAAATCGACCTTCCACAGGAAGACCTTCTTATTTCTCTTCTAGGACGACAGGATCTCCGAGGCCAACACATAACCTTCCAAAATATTTTTGCCAGAAACAAAGGCCGTCTGCACCGGGTCTACAATCCCAGCTAGCATCCTCCTCAATCTATTCGCCAGAAGCTTCACCACAATCAAGTAGATAGCATTCGAGAGGGCTATCGGTCTGTACTTCTGGATCTCCTCAGCACCCTCCTTTTTCGGCAGCAGGAACATGTAGAACTTGTTCAGCCTATTGAACCCCAAATTTCCTGTTCTAAATTCTTGCACAACTTGCATCACGTCCTCCTTCACTACCGGCCAGAACTCTCTGTAGAAAGCAACCGGAAAGCCATCCAGTCTCGGACAACCATTTGCGTTCAAACCCCATATTGCCTTGCGGACCTCATCTTCCTCAAATGAGTCCGTCAAGAAGCTAGCTTCTGCCTCCCCGATCCGCGGTACCTCAAACCCTAACCATCTCCATCTTCCTCCTCGTCTTCTCCCAGTAAACTCTCTGAAATACCTCGCAGTTGCCCCTCCCACCGCCTCCCTTCCTAAAAACTCCTCCCCATCCACCACCAACCTGTCAATCCAGTTCCTCTTCCTCCTTCCTGAAGCAGCCATATGAAAAAATTGGGTGTTGGAATCGCTTTCCTTCAACCACTTCTGCCTAGACCTCACTTTCCACTCCATCTCCACCTTCCGGTCTTCCTCTTGTATCACCTAAATCTGCCTTGCTCTGTAAACCCTGTCAGCGTCAGAAAGGAGACCAACATCCTCCACCCTGTCCAAGCGTGCAATCTCACCAAGAGCCTCCTCTTTCTTCATCCCACGTTCCTCCCTAATCTACTTCATATGGACCTTCAAGAAAGATCTCAAATCTCGCAGCTTAGTTTCCAACCTGACAGCCGCCGAACCATCCACATGAACCGACCTCCATCGTTCTTCTATCAACCCCCTGAAACCCTCTTCCAGGAGCCATGCCTTGTCGAAATTAAAATACGTACCATGCCTCCATCCCTCGTTCGACGCCCACACCAAGGGGGTGTGATCCGAGAATGGCCACTCCAGGGGTCTAACCTACGCCATCGGGAACAACTCCGCCATCGCCGTTGAAGCAAGAAATCTGTCGATCCGGGATCGCTGTCCTCCAGAACTCCTCCACGTGAAGAGACAGGACAAAGGTGGCATGCCAACCAGCCCATGTTCCGCCACAAAGCTCGCAAACGCCTCAGAGCCTTGGTCCAATCCACCACGGCCATCTGGTCTATCTTCTGCCAGCAGAGTGACATTAAAATCGCCACCAACCAACCAAGGTATCCCTTGAAAAGCTGCCGCAACCTGGCTCAGATCTTCCCACAAAGCCTGCCTCCTCCGACCCTCCGTCGGGCCGTAAACTGAGGAAAAGAGCATACACGTGTTATCTCAGCGCCTCTGAAGCCTAACAGTGACAACATGGGACCCAACCAACGTGTCCAACAAGGAGAAATCATCATCCTTCCACCCCACAGCAATTCCCCCCGCACTTCCATCTGCATCCAGGGCCAAGAAACCCCCAAAACCACCTCCCCCCACCTCCCTCCACAGCCTTCCATCACAGCTCCCCCACTTCGTCTCCTGGAGAAAGATCACATCAGGCCCAATCTCTAAATATACCCCTGCAGAGCCGCCCGCCTCGATGGGTCATTCAGACCCTTCACATTCCACGACAGGACCTTGGTCATGTAAAGCTTCGGGAACCTCCTCCTTGCATCAACCGCCTAAACCCCATCACCGCAGCCACTTCATCCACCTCACCCTCTTCCATCAACATACACCGACCACGCGAACTCCCCTCACAGCCACCCTCCGACCCGCCTTGCCCCGCATTCTCCCCTTCGTCTGCAGCTAGCACCTGCGTGTCCCCCAGCGCCAAGACCTCCCCCACAGGCAGCCCAATCACCGTGCCAGCCCTTCGCATCTTCGCCACATCCTCCAAAGCTCCAGTGTCACCACCAGCTCCCACTGCTTGTCGCCCCTCCTCCACCGTAGGGATCCCCAGAACAGCCATCGCCCTGTCATCGCCCCCAACCAGGGCTGCCATTGACGTCGCGTCTCCTCCGGAATGCGGGGCGACGCCCAGCTCCACCTGTGTCCTGCGTCGGTTTTCCCCAACAACACTCCCAGTCGGAGCTTTCACAGCTTGCCCCCTAAGGTAGAACCACCGCGGCCTGTAGATGAGCCGCTGTGGGCCAGACAACCTCTTCTCTCGTCGCCGCCTGCGTCCCACCTCTCCAACCGCACCGTGCCCCACCGCCTGGTCCGGTTTGTCCATGGCGTGTCGCAAACCTCCCGCTACAATTCCCCACCCGCCATCTTCAGAGATCCGAGGTCTCGGATCTGCCCGCAAGGAGAGACCCGAACCAACATCAGCACCCAAGCCGTCGTCTCCTGTAATCGGGTCAGGTCCACCCGACCCGGGTCCGCCACGAGTGCACCCCACAAAACTTGGGGCCACCTCAGCACTACGGTCGCACCCGCAATCAGCGGAGTCACCCAGCTTTAACGCCACAGACTCCTTCGACCCCTCCACAAGACCCGCATCGGCCTCTCGCATCCCTGCCCCTTCACCTGCCACAGACTGCGCCATGGGGATCGTAACCGCCGCACGATCCTCGCCGCAATCCACGCCGCGACCCTCGGCCTTCCCAAAAGCAGCCTACCCCTCCTCCGCCCGCCACTACTGCCTCCAAGCGCCTCCGCCGCTCCGCCAGCCACCGCCTCAGCAAAGGATCTAGGGCTCCCGGATCCCCACGAGATGCGGACCAGCCAGGAGGAGCTCCCCCACCTGAGCACCATCCTCTCCACAAGTTGCCGTCCCGGCCTCATCTCCACCCATGCTTCGATACGCGACAGATCAACCAACCTCAAGCCTAGGCCTTTGCAACTCCGGAGCCTCGCAAAAGGGACAACCACCGCCGCCACCACCTCCACCGTGCAGAGGAAGAGGGGAACCCCCTCAATCAGCACTTTCCGTCTCGCGTCAGTCGGTGGTCTCTCTGTCAGAGCGCCATCCGACCTCATCGGCCAGCGACACCATACCACTCCCCGGCCACACCGCAGCACCTTGAAAGCCAGCCGCCACAGCTCCTCCCAACCAAGCCCCAATTGCACCAATCGCCCACTTCCGAGGGAAGCCACCCCAAAGGGTCCCCCGCCATTCCCCAAGAAGGCGGCAACTGCCCTCCTCAGAGCTCCCACTTCCACATCCCCCTCCAACACCACCGCTACCAAAGCCGACGCTAGCCTCCCTTCCAACGCTCTGACCTCCTCCGACCAAGGCGCCTCAACCTCCACGAGAGGCACCCCCTCCGGAGGGGGCGGAGGTGTCCCCTCCCGCCTCGAAGAGACCTCTCCACCCGACCCTCGGAGCCTGCAACCTGACCTCCGATGCCTTAGACCGCCACAGCGTAAACACCGCACCAGGTCCCTGCAGTCCGCCGCCTATGCCCCCTCCCGAGGTATTTGAAGCACCTCACCATCTTCGCTCCCCTTCGTGATCTCCTGCTCACCACCGTCCAATCAGGGCCGTCTCTCCCCACCCCACCCGCCAGTCGCCCAGACGCCATCCCCAACCACTGAGCTGCCCCTCCAATGTCAAATCTTCCCAGTCTCTCTCAGTGGACGTTGGAGAGGGGTATGAGCGGGAACCTCGGTTAGACTCTGGTAAGTTACCCCTGAGGGAACCTCGGCCTAGGGCCTTCCACCTCAAAGCCTCAAGGTACACCTTGATAGAAGGATAGCTATACAAGCGGGGGTATTCCACCCCCTACTACGCAGCCTATCTCAAGAAGAAGCGGCCCAAGCTCTCTAAGAAGCCCACGGAGGCATATGTAGGAATCACAAAGGGTAGAAAGCACTTCTGGCCCGACCATCCAAGGTGGGCTACTTCTAGCCCTAAATGAAGCAACATTGCAAGGACTTTGTGCGCAAGTGTGACAAATGCCAAAGGTTCGCTACCTTGCACCACTTGTCGCCTGGAAAGTTAGTACCTGTGATGTCACCCATCCCCTTTGCAAAATGGGCATGGACTTTATTGGCCCCTTCCCGCCAGCCCCAGCCTAGAAGCGGTTCATTCTGGTGGCTGTTGATTACTTTTTCAAGTGGGTCGAAGCTGAGGTTATGGCCAACCGCACTGCTGACAGAGATTTCTTTCGTCCTTAAGAGCATCATAGCTCAATATGGGAAACCCCACTACATCGTCACAAACAATAAAACCTAGTTCGCCTGCAAAAAATTTGAAGAATTTTGCACCAGCTGGGACATCCATCTGTGCTTCAAGTCAGTGGGACATCCTTAGGAGAATGGACAAGTCGAAGTGACCAACCGCACCATCATCTCAGTGCTCAAACGTCGACTGGATTCAACCAAAGAAAGATGGGCGGACGAGCTGCCGGACGTTCTTTGGGGCTATAGGACTTGTCAGAAGACTTTCACTGACCATACACCATTCAGCTTGGTATATGGTATGGAAGCCCGGTTGCTTATCGAAATAGTCCTCCCCACCTACAGAACATAACTCTATGACCCTGCCACCGACGATGATCAAGTTCTATTCTTAAACCTCTTGGATGAGCTGAGGGATAAGGCATCAGAGACAACACTCAAGCATAAAGAAGCCATCGCCGCCTCCTACAATAAGCGCACTTATAAATAAACATTCTCTCAAGGAGACCTATCTTACGCAAGTACTAAGTCTCCATGCCAAGCAAGTCTAGCGAGAAGCTAGACCCACCATGGGAAGGGCCTTACAAGGTTCATGAAGACAGTTCGGGAGACTTCTATGAATTACAAACCCTAGGCGGTAAAGACATCCCCTACACCTGGCATGCGAGCAACTTACGAATGTACCATGTATTAATACAGACGAGCAATAAAAATAGAGATTTCTTTCCTTCATTCAAAAATGAGGGTTTCCCATTACATTTCCTCTTTTCCAAAAAAAAAATAAGAAAAAGGCAACACTAGCGGAGGGCTCAAGGACTCTACACCCATGGCCCAAACATGCCCCCCCCCCGGGCGTAGGCAAGAGGTTGATCGGCGGCCTTCGGCTAGCCTGCCTCCTCGTTTACCGACTAATCCGCAGGCGGTTCCTCAAGCTTGTCATCTATAATTAGACTGGCCGCTTTCAGATGGTCGTATTCCGACATCAATCGATCGATAGACCAGTGGCATAACTCTTCAGCAGAGGCATGCTTCCCCGTAATAAGGGCCTGCACGGTAGCCAGCATGTGCTTCCAAATCTCCTTTGAAACTTCCTCCCGGGTCGCTACCATAGACGGATGCGAGGCGTAAAATGCGATCATCGTCTCCGCATCCAACTCTGGCTCCTTAGCCTCCTCCAATTCTGCCACCCACTGGCTCCTCTCCTCCGCGAGCTGTTGTGCCTCGCTAAGGTCAACCCTTAAGTCCTCTGTAGTCGCCTCTGCCTTCTCCAGACCCGCTCGCATAAACATGAATCTATCAATCGAGGCACTCATGCGGATGCTCTCTTCCTCAAGAGCCCTCTCGTACCCCACCATGGACGAGGAGTGCTCAACCCTTAGCACTTGCACCCTCTCCTTCAAAGAGATGATGTTGGTGCAAGCGGCTGAGAGGCGCTCCGACAAGCCCCCCAGAGCCTCCAGATGAGCATTGTACGCTCTCATGAGGCTCTCCTCTAGCCCCTTGCCAGCACGGGAGGCCCCCCTCAGAGTAGAACGAGTCTTCTTTAGCTCCCTCCCTAACCAGCCCACATTGTTGACTGCCTGCTACTAGGAATGGAGCTTCCGCTCGGCCTGCTCTGCCGCCTTCTCTGCCGTCTCTTGGGCAGCAGTGGCCTCCACTATTTGGCAAAGCAACTGCCGATGCTCCACCTTGGTTGTGACAGCCTACTGGGGGGCCAAGTCTTCCACGTTAGCTTGATCGACCGAGCTAACGAGGTCCAGAGGGGCGTCGTCACGCGAAATAAAGGACGACCCAAGCATCTCCACCTATAACCCATGAGCGTGTCAAAAATACAAAAGCTCTGGCCAAGAAAAAGCTAATCAATAAAAGACAGGCTCCATGAGCTTACCATGCGCATGCGGTAGAAGAAAACGTGGTTGAAATTCATGCCCCTAGGCCGAGGGTGGCCCAAGACAGGGCATTATTTTGGTGTCTCAGCACTTGCCGTTCCAGACTAAGGACACCACTTGGTGCCCCCAGCTGCACCAACACTGCACGCTCGGATGCGGACGGGTGTGCCCTCCAGTATGGATCTAGCAACGGACCTGACTGTCTGGCCGATGATCCCCGAGCCCCCTTAGCCAAGGGGATCCACCAAAACCTGTGCACCTGTAGAGCTTCGCTGATAGTATGGTTGGCCAAAAACACTGCCTGCAGCAGCCGCCTCGTGTGCCAACAAGGTGAACGCTCCCGAAGCAGGCGACGAAACTGCAAAGTTGGTAGCACCCCCTGCACAAGTCACCTCTAGGGGTAGCCCCGGAGGAGAGTCGCTCAGGGTAATCGCCTCAAGTGGCCCGGATGGCTCTAGGGAGCGGAAGGCACGCCTTCCCCTCAACCTCATCAGGACTTCGCAGAGAGGATGTTGTTGACTCCTCCTGCGGAAGCTCCACACAAGGACCCTTCTTGGCACGCCTCAATAGGACCTTTGGCTCCTCCGCGACCTCTTCAACGGCCTCCTCCTTCCGCTTAAGCCCCTTATGCTGAGCAAGCTGACTCCCCTCCCCCTGCTCCACTAGCCTCTCCTTGCCATGTCGCAACCCATGGCAAGCCGAGCTATTGTCTCAATGCTTGGGCACGACTAGCTGAGTGAACCGCTCAAAAGTTGCAGCCAATGGAATCAAAAAATATCGAATTAATAAAAAAATTGGCAGGTACAATATGCGACGTGAAAGTTATTTACCCCTCCCACTTACATGACGTAGGCAACGAGTCCGCCACCCATGACAACGCCTCCTGGACGTCCTTCCGCCTGAGCTTCGACCGGGCAATCGGACCAAACTAAATTATTTTTTCCACGTCCGCCCGCACAGACAGGTCAAGATCCTTGGATCAAGGTGGTTGGTTCCTCTCAGGCGGACCTTGCCAAGTATAGGGGACTCTGAGGTCTTCGATATTGGAAAGAAAAAAGAAATGGTGGTCTTGCCCCTTCAAACTATTGGGGAGATCCACTATCCAGTATCCAGTCTGTCGACATAACAGCATGTAAATGCCTGACGGAGGCTTGCTCTCCTTCACCTTCAGGGGTATTAACCCAAAAAGTAGGCAGAACAAAATAAGGAGAGGGACAATCCCCAAATGAAGGCAGAGAGCAGTAAAAATGTTCAAAACCAGCAAGCAATTAAGGCTGAGCTACGAAGGGGCAAGGTTGTAAAAGGAAATGAAGGAGGACAAGAAAGGGTTCAAAGGTACCTGTAGGTCGTGCTCTATGACATATCTATAGATGATAAACATGTCCTTCGTCCTGTCTAAACATGGACGGGTTTGGAACTCACAAGCTTGGAATGGTACTCCACCGAGTCCATATTCCTCTAAAAAAGATAAAATCGCGGACCGACTACAAAAGTCCGACAAAAAACTATATAAATCCTTAGTCTCAGCAGAAACTCCGGAAGAGGAAGCAATGGACTTACCCTAGGTAGCAAAACTCGACATGATGATCCCTCCTTTAAGAGATCTCGAGACAATGATGCTCTCTCGCAGCACTCTACCGAGAGTAAATTCTACACGGTGCTCTCGGAGGTAGGTGAGCCATTAACTATGACCCACCACCCCTTTATATAACCCCCATGGAGGGTGGTTCCCCCCTCGTGGGGCGTAACTTTCGAAAAAACCAAATCCCTTTGTATTCGGCGCGAATTCCAAATATTTTGCCAAGAGCGAAGAAAACCTCGGCCATTGTTACGAACATTAAATACCCTACACGCATATCCACCGCCACAAAAAGGGTAGTCCCATCAATGACAAGCACGACACTTGAGGCCCTTGCATCATCATAACGGCAATTAATGCCGATCTTGTTATATAAAAAGGCAAAATATCAACCTCGATGTAATTGAACATTACTCGTGGAAGTGAAACAGGTGCACGTGCCTCACACCGCCTCTTAAGGCCAGTAATAAAGTAGGCAAACGCTCCTCACACCGCCTCTTAAGGTTGGCAATAGAACAGGCGCATGCACCTCACGGCACCTCTTAAGGTAGGTAATAAAGTAGGCGCATGCACCTCACACTGCCTCTTAAGGCCGGTAATAAAGCTAGTGGATGTGGCTCATACCGCTTCTTAAGGCCGATGATATAGTAGGCGCACGTGCCTCATACCACCTCTTAAGGTTGGTACAACCGCAAGCATTTGCTTTTAAAATCCCGCTCCATGACCAATGCTCCCTTTCTTAAATAAACAGCTGGGACAACATTTTGGGGCATTACTTATCGCAGAATTTTTACTACAAACGTTACTCTCTCAACAAGCATTCGCTAACTCGTGAGTAAGAGGCATATGATGGATGGCAAAAAATGCCCTCGAACCCAAAACTCCGCAAAAGGCCCATAAAGAAGAATCTAACCTAAAAAGACTCGAATACAGGCGGGTCCGTGGATCTAACCTGCCTACATCCAAGAAAGGTCTTGTGCACTGCCGAGTTCAGGAAGTTGAGTCGCCTACACCTGGGAGGGCCCAAATACAATCGGACTCAAAAGACCCCATCACGTAAAAGAGACCGCAAAAAAGTACATCACGGCCATGCCCCCAATAAATGCTGACATGGCCGCCGCGATATATAATCTGGCAACATACGTACCTTGTTAGAGGGCGTATCCAGTCAGAAGATCTCGCAAAAGGCCCAACTCCAGCACTATAAATAGCAGAGAGAGGCCCTTAAGGCCCACTCCTAGGCAACTCGAGAGAAAAAGAGATGTAATCTTGTTGCTTACTAGTGCATACTTGGGTGCATTCTCCTTCCCCCAGACGTACACCCCTTGTGGTGGAACTAGGTCACCAAACTCTTTGCCCCTCGTACGATTGTTTGAACCCCTAGGTTAGACCCTCCATTCACATAGGAGGTCTAATCGTTTGAGTTGTTGAGGCGGACCTTCTGATTCTTGGAGTTCCGTTTAGCTACAAAACTTGTCAGTCCATTCCTTTTTTTCGTTAATACAATTTACATATGATTATCATGCTCAGGTAATCTTCCACTTTCTCTAAAGAAAAAAAAAAAAGCCACACTATTTGTGACAACAATAGTAGTTCCCATTTTAAAAAAATGATTTCCAATAATCATAACAGCAGTAATAGTTGCAACAGCAACAATAGCTGCAAAGGCAACAATAATAGTAGACGTAACAATGATAGGGGCAACAACAATGATAGCAAGGGTCATTGGAGACACAAATCATCAAACGGAAGAAACGGAGTTCACAACTTCTATGTAGGAGTGCACCAGCTTGGTCATCGGGGCCTTGCCGATGTCGAAATTGTCTGGAAGCACCATCTAGGTGAGTTTTCGAATCTGACCTTGTAGCCGACAGATCCGGTCATCAAAAGGGAAGAGGGGTATTGTTGGACCCTTGGCTGCCCTCTATGAGGCAGCAACAACAGCAGCAACTGCAGTAATAACGGCAACAACGACAATAATAGCCACAGCAGCAGTAGCAAGGGTCGTCGAAGGGCATCAGCACTCGCAGGAGGGTGTAGCCAGAGCAAGGCAACCCCAGTGGATAGATGTTGAGGCCTATAGCCAGCCGAAGATCGACAATAGTGGCCTTCTAGGGTTTAGTGGAGGACGTGGGGATCCCAAGAAGGTTTCACTCAATACCATGTAGAGATTCGGAGAAGAAAGAACTTTATTATTTAATCTTACAAATTAAAACATAAAGTTGATCCCTTTATACAAGGAGGAAATCAACCCTAATTCTACCAAAAAAAGAAGTAAATCAAATCTCTTCAAATATCTATCAAATTACTAACATTCCTAAAATATACCTCTAACTTTTATAAAGAAACAAAATAAGAAATAACAAAATAAGGAAAATATAATTCTAATCCTAATCTCCAATTTTCTCTGACACTATTACTAGCCACTACCTCATATGTTACTTGTATCTTGCTTTTCCACATAATTCAGGTCATTCATTTTTGGCTAAAAGGGTAAGACTTGTCCACTCACATTCATTGTCAATATCGCCAGCTAAAGATTTGCCAATTCTTTTTGATAGGAAGGTTGATGAATTGGACAGGGCTATTGCCATAGCATCCAAGGACCCTGCCTATTATCAGACTAGTGATGCTGAGCTTGAGAAAAGAAGAAAATGGACCTCAGCTGCTCGCATTCAGGTATCTTTCTGGTTGAGTCCCTTTTCAGTCAATTTTACACCTTGATCGTTTATCTGAAAGCTTATATATGCTAAATTTTACTGCTGTAGTAGAGCTCTGCTTTAGCTAACAGACATAAATAGTTGGGAATCGGTAGGTGTTTACATGCCCAGTGTGTCACCACACAACGGAGTGGAAAATCTCATTTCCACCCCTGGAGTTCACTAAGGGCAAAACAAATTGCTGAAAGTGTAGATTTTGCTATTCCTTTTTGTTGTGGTGGAAGGGGGGCATTCCATGCAAAAAACTCACTCGAGGGAAGTGTTTGTAAAACCACAAATATTTTCAGGACATGTCACCTTTGGAAACCTAATATTTAAACCAAGTTTACAAGAATTAACCAAAAAAAAAGAATTTGGCACATCCATCAAAGCTGTGTCAAGATAAAACCCCTACCATCGAAGGTGTAATTAGCAAATTAGCGATCGATGTTGCCAGTTATTATCAATAATAATAATAACAATAAAATCTGAACAGCAGAGAGAAAGAGGTACCCAGTCAAGTTGGTATCCATTCCTGTCATTGCTGTTAACCTTTTATACTTTACTGAAAGAGCCAGTGTTTGTTCAGGCAGCTGATGTCAGGTGCAACATAGAAGCTAGTAAAGGTCCAGGTTTCTCCAGCTCCAATCTGAATGGAGTGCACAAGGAGCTCAGAAATATCCAGAGTGATCCTCTCCCTGCCGAAGGCAAATATGCCCAGCACCGTGGATACAAAAATGATGAATTCATTTCTTCAGAATCAGATCGGCAACAGCTTCTCATCAGGTAATGCTGCTTTCTGTGTCATGTACCGTATGTTTTCCCCAGCCACCTTTTAAGATATCTGGCCAACAAAATCAGTGGGATTGAAGTATGTGCATACTCAAATTGATAGGTAGAATCTGCAAATACCTTCTTCATGTCCATAATATGCTCCACCATGTCCGTACTTCAGAGTTCACTACTTAACCATGCTCATGCTCTTATTTCTTCCCTAACATTAGACGACAAGATGAAGAACTGGATGAGCTTAGCAGCAGTGTTCAAAGAATTGGAGGCTTAGGCCTTAGTATCCGTGAAGAGCTCGTGGGACAGGTAATTTTCCTGGTCGGCATTGCAGTCTCGAATGGGCATTCAATATTTTCTTTTCTCCCCTTCTTTTGCCAAAATAGAAACTGCTACAGGATGTTAATAATACAGAACATCCTCGTTATACAGCCACTTATTTTTAGGACATGGAAAGGATGATGCATGTTTACTCAAAATAACCGTTCAGAAAATATATTCCTTGGACTACTATTAATAAGGCAAGTACAAAAGGATAACCACCTTCAAAGGTTCAGGCTATGCAACTAAGAAAATGTCCCAACATTAGTAGCATACAAGGGAGTAATTGCCAAACTTAAGACTATTCTCCAGACCAAATTGTTTATCTATGAGAGTAGGGGCAAATGAAGGGAAGGATTCCCAAATGACGTGGTAAATGTCTTATTGCCTTGAAAAATCACAGATTGGTACCTCATCCTAGATTCTTTTTGCTTGGAACAGAAGTCATAACTCCAGCAATCTCTCCAACAAACTTCTTGAGATACCTCTAACAATCAATATAATATCTTCCTCCCTCTGTTTATATTTGAGGCAAAGAGGAGGAACTAAGGTTGGGACCTTGATATGCATTATTCTCTACTGTACCCATGTACACCTTCATATACCTCTTCTACTTCATCTATAAAGAATTTCACCACATCAATCTCATTGGTATATAGTTGAGGGCTGTTCTTGCCATTGCAGGATACCTTGTAAAAAGTTAACATCTATATTGTTTGCTCTGAATATTTCATTATCATCTTTTCTAAAAAAAGCTCGATGTCAGATCATAGAACTGTCAACATGAGTCTGGATTTGTTAGACATTAACTGTGGATCAAGTTTAGGAACAAAGCTTAGTTTTAATGGATTATCTAAAACTTATTGAAATGGAAGTTGATCCCTTATCCAAATAATATCTCTTCTGATTATTTGCTCCTCCCCTTTTCAAAAAAGTAAAAATTATTTGCTCCTCCCGGTTCTCACTAATGAGTTGCACATGGTTGACTCTGTTCCAGTCCCTACCCCCATCTTTCTTTGGAGGCACCTCCTGTTTGAGTGCAAAGGTAGAAGAAAGGCTAGACATAGGTTGGGAAAAAAAGCTGCTTTAGGGGTTTCCAGATCAAGAAGCAAGCATCAACGAGATATGTTCTTAGAAAATTATTTATAAAGCAGGGATAACATGAAATTTTAATTTTTCAAGAGTCACGCTTTTCAAATGCTGCAGTTTGTGCTTTTTCTTGGGTTGCCCAATATGCAACTCAAAGCCCAATACAATGTGGATTGGACTAGAGGACTGAGTTCATGGATCACTTTATGCTCACATACAATTATGTCTTTAAGATGATAAACTTATGACTCATGGTCCTCTCCTACTAATTTGTTGCCAATTTTTCTCCATGACTTGGGTTGTGTTTTTCTATGTTGTAACTTTTGTACATTATTCATTATATATTTTGAACGGTACTTTTTTTATTCCTGTTGACCTGTGGTGACCAGTAACAAGGCACTAGATATTAGTTAAATTGGCATGATTGGTATGGAAATATAAACAAATCCAAGTTACTCTGCGGACTGGGTCAAATCAGTTCAACAACAAAAGACTGTAATTGGATGGATGACACTGCAATTTACACTAATCTGTTTGGTATTCAGCCATCGATTTTCTGTTTTTCATTAAGTTCTTTTTTCCATATTTTTTTGGATAAACAGGAAAAGATTTTGGAAGATCTAAGTTCAGAAATCGAAACTACTTTAAATCGGCTTGATTTTGTCCAGGTTAGTACCTTTAAAATTATGTGCAATGTGATCCATTTGATATTTATATGATGTAAAGTACAACTACATGTCGTATCCTGAAGTCTTCACATGAAACCGTTCAGAGCTTGAGCTCGATAATGGCTCTGCCCCTAATCACACAATTTTACTGCGAGAATTTTATCCTTCAGTGGGTAAAAAAAAAAAGGAGAATTGAAACAAGGTGGAACTCCAGTACAAAGGCTTTATGTAGCCATTGTGCTCTTTAGTTCCCATCATTTTTTCATTTCAAATATGTCTTTTTTTTTTTTGTTGGAAAATGGTTTTTTCACATGATGCTCCGTTTTTTTTTTTATCTGTGTTTAGTATTTCGTAATGCATCTCTAATACAATATGCCGTGTCTTTCTCTGCAGAAGAAAGTTGCTTTTGTGATGAGCAAGGCAAGTGCCAAAGGCCAACTTATGATGATAGCTTTCTTGTTTGCCCTCTTTCTCATTCTTTTTTTTCTTGTTTTTGTTGCATAAAGCATACATATAGAAGTCCTTCCGAGGTACATTCCCCTTGTATAATGAAAGAGGAACGTGTGGCCTGTTACCATATGATATTCTTAACCTCTTCAAATCACGGCATGTCATTCCTACGTGTTTCCTTGCGACAGTAGCATGACAAATTTCAAATATTTATTTAAATGGAAAAGTATAAATGCACTTAGGTTTCGTCCGGTTGAGCGATAATTTAAGTGTTATCTATGATCAAAGGATTATTAAAAAAATTTAAATAAATTAATTTAAAATTTAAAAAATATAATTTATTTCACTCCACTAATTAATATTAATATCAAACTATCCTACTACATTATATTAATATCAATATACATTAAAATATATCCACTTTAACGTAATATATCCATTAAATATATTTATTATATCACATCAATTCACCCACACATGTATCATATTATTAAAAAATTATTTATCAATGTCACATCATATTATAATTATTTTATCTCATTATTTATTCTTATATTACAACTAAATACCGTACCATTTATCCCTACAATATTTTATCCCAATACCATCCTTGCCCTAAGAGTGTCCGTTTAATGTAATAAGGTTATATTTTGTAGCTCGATTTGTTCTAGCTGCATGGCTGCAAAACATGTCTTCTCAGCGGCACGGCTACGAATCAGTTGCTAGATGGATAATCCTTTGATAGCTGCTTTGTAGACACATTTATTGGAGTAAAATGTAATTTAACCACTTCCTGTAACGTTGTCTTTCTTCTGCCATGGCGACTAATTTCCAACCACGGGAAAATCTCGTTGCTTGTGCCCCCATATATCAAAGGCTGCTACGTCTTATAAAGTATGCTCACTTTTCGGGAATGTTGGATCAATGTCATTTTTTGTAATTTTCTGGATTTAGAGTTTCTTATTGAAAAAGTCCTACCGTTGGATAAGTTGAAAAATTTGAGAGTCCAAATGTGGGTAAATGTTTGTGAAAATTTTTGAAATTACCTAAATGTCAGATCCACAATCACATAAATACCGTACGGTTCAGATTTTACCTTTTGGTAAGGAGAGTAACACGAGAATTGATATTTACGTAAATAAAGTAAAATTTTTTATACTATTTATGTAAATATAGATTTTCTTATAATATTTAAGTAATTTAAAATATTATTGATGATATTTTTGTAAAACTCTCCAGGAAAAAAAAAAAACAAACAAACATAAAAACAGATAAACCAAAAAGCTAAAGTGGACCCTTGTCATAAATTTAAGGTTATTTTACTGAGAAGAAAATTATGAATTCTCTTTTACTCCATTTGATAGGCACTTAGGTAGCGTTGATTGGCGAGTCAAATGAATCAATCTTAACTTGTCTTGGACGAAAACTCAATTAGCCCAAGCTAATCTCGAGCTGGTTGAAGCTCAATCACGCTAAAATGAATTTATTTGTTCTGAGCTTAAGGCTCAACAAGCCAACTCATCGATCATGGGAAAGCATAATAGATGACCATCCGATGGACGTGATGCAAAAGGTAAGATGGCGGGGAGAGTGCACCTAAGGGAGAGTGGAGGGGAGAAGGGTAGGGTACTGGTAGGCCTATAAACGGAATTTTTTTTTTTTTTGAGAAGAGCCTATGAACGGACGTTGACAATCTGAATCCGAATTCAAATCCGTTAATCCCAATTCTTATCCATTTTTAAGTCCGGGACTAAATGAAGTTAAACTCAAATTTAGTGGTAGTCAATTCAATTAAAATTCACTTCAAAATGAAAGAATTTTTAGACATGTATTTAGGTACCCAGACATGCATGTAGAACACCCAACAGTTCAAAGTAACAAATGGAAATTATGATTTTGAATTCAATGATCCACACAACAAAAATAATGAATTGATCAAATAATATGCTTGCACTCATGCAACGTAGTCAATCTCGCGTGTAATCATATATTTGGTTCTTGCAGATAGAAATTCAAACGCGGATCCTAGCTCGAATGCAGATTGCAACTGCAATGCAGATAATCTGTGTTCAGATTCACAAGTTACCAAATTCAGATTTTATCCGAATCCAGATAAATCCAGTTAGATCGAATTCAAATCTTGGATTTCACATCCAAGAGATCAAATTAGAAGTTAGATTATCTGGATAAAAAATGGATGCAGATTTCGATTTTCAGGTATCTGCTATAGGCGTAAGCTATGGGGTGGAGTGAGAGTGGGGGTATAGAGGTAAAGAGGAGAGTAAGGAAGAAAAGAGAATGGAGCAAAGTCACAGCAAGAGAGAAGGATTGAAGAGAAGATTATTCCTGCCTAATAGAACGGAAGTTGGAGGGTGGTGCAATTGGGACCAATGGCACAGCCCAGAAAGACATCTTTAAGTGAGTTTAAAGTAGGTAGTATTTATATATTATATAGCATATAATTTGTGTTTTCAAATGATACATATTACCTTATTTGAATTGCTGGACCAAAAATGGGCTCGAGCTCGGCTCAGCTGCTCAATGAGGCAGACTTGGTGCTACCCCTCCACTCAAATGCCACAGGGGTGTGCATGTGTGTGAACAAACAAGCTTATGGAGGTTTTGCGGGGAAGCATCTATAAACAGGCACCACCAAGACAAACCCACCCAAATTGAACATGGGCAGTGAAACTCTACCGAACGGTGAGATAAAATTTAGGTGGATTTATGGACGCAAACTTACAAATCCTCAAAATAAACCATCCAGCAAGATATCAGAAAGAAAAAACAAAGGTAAACCCTGCAAGCAACCCTACAAAACAAGGGTGACATTCAAGGGTTCTCTTTTGCATTTGTACCAGGACTGGGGCAAAGATGGAGGATCATTGAAGGATAGACAGCATCAGTGCTCCAAGTGGAAGACAAATTCAGTCAAGCGTTGTAACTTGCCTGGATCTACTTTCTGCTCTGAGACGGTAACAGGATGCTTCACAGTCAGCATATGAGAAGCTGAATCCAGGGTCCAGCCATTTCGCAAAGCATCTGTGAGAAGAATACAGAAATATTGGACCAACGAGAATTGAAAGGGAAACATCTATGTAAAAGTGAAAGAACTAGAAGAAAAGGAACTCAAAACAGAAAAAACACACGCACATGCACGCACAAGAAAGAAAGTTTCACCAAACATTATCAACCATGAGATGGACATAATTCTGCTTTGGTCTTTTGCCTTCCATTCTATAATCAAGAGGTGACATTTTCTGGCACTTGTTTACAAGATCTGCTTCACATGACAGCCGTAGAAATGGTGAGTTGGTTGCAGAGCATGACGACCTGTTTTTCATTATCAACGCACATGATCCCCTTTCCCCTCCCAATGAAAAATGCCATGTTCTCGTGGCGTATGGAGAGTCCTTTTTTCCTGAAAGATATTGCTTATCAAGTTTCATTTCATGTTAAACAAGAAAAGTTGCCGCATACAATCACGTTGCAAGGACTGACAACAATCTTTTCGCAAGCCTAGCTGCCTTTCCTCGGTCCAACAAGGGGTAGTACAGGATGATTGGTGTGAGGAGCCTTTCTTTTGGTCTAAAAAAAAAATCTAGTGCTAGCCAACAATGTGCTTATAAACATGGGGTTTTCAAATAAATGTCTCGTTGTTATCAACCAATATGCTCAAATGAAATCGATCTGCCTATGCCATCACAGAAAATCTGCACATAATTGGACAATAAAGCGAACTGATTTATCTAGATTACAACTTCATTTGGTGGTGACCTGGATATTTTAGTTCATTGCCCAATTGTTTGGACTCTAACAATAGATCATCTCTGAAGTATAATATTTTTGGTGGTCATAACTATAAATGTGTCATTTCTTTTGCATAAATGGCATATAAAATTGTCATTTATGATCCAAAGGTTCTGTGAAAGAGCCTTATGTCAAAAGATGGTGAGATGAGATTTCAGCACAACTGTCAAAACTGATTTGACATTAGCAGGTAATGTTCCAAAGTGCATCACTACAATGATGTGAGAACAAAGGTGAGTACATAAAGATTGTTATTATAGGGAACCAACAGCTTTGGCTTTACAAGGTTGTAGCTAAAAAAAAGAGAGAGAATTTTCTATTAAACTAGGAAGGGTAGTTCATGCAACTCTAGTCCAAGTTGTCCAACACAAACATCCAATGGCACAATGCATTTCAAGAGAATCCAAGTACCAAAGCAATGTCAAAACAGTATATCGTTTCCCCTAAAAGAGAGATTAGGGCGTCCTAGCAACAACCTGGTCAAATAGTGCCTGTAATATGAGCAAAAGCATGAGATTCTACAAATTCTATCAAGTGTAGAACCTTTAAATCACTGGATACATTGAGCAAACACTAATGTTGGGTGCACAAATTCATGTCTTATGGTCTACGCATAAGCCAAGCTCACAAACAAACCGGTGATAGACCTTCAAACATATGCCACACCACAAACACCAAATGAGTTCACATCCTGCATTTAGTTGCGGGCTAACTATTAGAGAGGGTTAAGTTGAAAGACATTTGGTTTGTTGGTGGGAGAAGTAGTAGCTTGGATGTGGTAGGTGAATTGATATGTTGTAAGTGAAAATAAGATATTGTGGTTTCTTCAATTTGATGTTAGATTAATGTTTTTGTAAATATGTTGGTAATGAGATGAATATAGGATTGAATATAACAGGTGAGTTGCTGCTTTGAAAGAAGAAAAGTAGGAGTATAATATACTTTTATACTTGATATTACATTGATTTTTTATTAGGAGCTATGATTAATTGGAAACCTCAATTTCCACTTAACCCTGTCACATTGTAGCTACAAACCCACCTGAGGTGGGTTAACCTACCACCAATTGCAGTCTAAGATTAGATGTTTGCAAGAACTGCACTACAATGGATATCCAAGATCACAAATAAAAAGGAAACAGAGATGACAACCAGCGAAGTAGAAGGCATGGCAGACTCAAACAAACATCTGTATTTCAAGTGTCAAGATGTTTATTGATTGTGTTTACATTTTAGTAAATTTATGGCGGCAAAATCTGATGATAAATGACCAGTATGATGTCTAGAATAGAGCGGCCATGAACTGATACGGCAATGAGTATGTGGATTATGGTTGAGACAATGGCCATCAATGTCTGGATAGTGGGAAGGAGGTGATGGTAGAAATTGAATGGAGATGGAGATGATGGGGTGGTTATGGGGCATTGTTGGATGGGGGTGGAGGTGGATATGATGTATAGAGGTGGGTGATTTTGGGATGGTCAGTTTCATTTCAACCCTGCTGTTGCCTTTCTTCAATTCAGTCCCACCTCTTTATGATAGGTTACAAGGATTACAGATGCTAAGGCATCTTTTTGCATTGAAAGGAGGATAAGGGATTATAGTTTGACTGTCTAAGACCTTTCAAGAAAAAACAAAGTTTGAGTGTGTAAGGGGGCCTTCCGGGTGATCGGGGAAGAATGAATAAACCTTCTGGGTGATTGAGAATAATTAATAAATATATTCTGACAAAACACCTTTTCACATAGAATATTCTAACAAATCATAGAGAGGAAAAAAAATAAGCCCAATCCTCTAACTTGCAGAGAGAAATTCATTCTATCCCTTATTCCAGTTTAACCAGAACAAACCACCAAAATACGAAGGGATACTTTCAGGGGAATAATAGAGGTTAACCATTTCTTTCAGGAAAAAAAATGAGTTTAATCGGAACATATAAAGGCATAAGAACACCATTTGGAGATAAATCCTCCATACAAAATAGGATTTTCGTCTCAGCCCATCCCAATGCCCATCAATTGCACTCATTTGGGAAAAAAAATGAAACAGCAATATTGCTCTCAGACCCTGTGTAAAGATGTAAAATATTGAAGAACCCATGCTAACCTACATCGAAATGGCTAAGATTCTTATAAAATGGCTTTTTAAGTCATTGAAAGTAGCCACAATCAAATCATATGTGGCTGGCTAAGGTTCCCATAGAAGTTTACAGCATGCAGTCATTAAAAGTAGTCACAATCAAATTATGTATAGCGGGCTGACAACAAACTACGACCACCACCAAACATTTTCCCATATTAGGTAGGATCAGCTACATGGATTATTTTTATCCATTAAGATTTATAACAGGTTATCTGGACTTAGATCCCAAAAACCCGCAATCATGCTTGACAATTTCTTTCCAACATATCTTCAGTTTCGTGTATCCCTCTTTTCAAAATCATCACCTATTTTCTCACAACTTCAAACTAGCACATCATAAGGCTTCCTTTCTAGATGTTCGAACAACCTCAAACGAGTCTCTCCTTTCTTTCCTCTATAGGTACCACACAAACAAGTTCCTTTCAGAATCCTTTTTTGGAGCTGATCTTTCCTTGTATGGCCACACATTCATCTCAACATCTTTATTTTTTGTCATAAAAATCCTCTATGCATGCCTACAATTGACAATCCAATACTCGGATGCATACAGGATACAGCATGACAGCTCTTATTGTTGCTCTATAGTACTTGCTCTTGACTTTTAAATGAATCGTCTTCTAGTCGTGGCGTAAAACACACGAAGCTTCTCTTGACTTTAACCAACCAACATTGATTACATGTATAACTCATCATTAATTCTTCCATTTTGTTTGGGAAATTATTCCCAGATATTTGAAAGCCTTTTCTCTTCAAAATGAAACATGTCCAACTTTTGACATTAGTTCATCTGTGTATCCTCCAGCACTAGACATGAATCACATATACCCTGTCTTTATTCTTCTTAGTTGAAAGCCCTTTGATTCAAATGCTTCTCATTATTGCTTCACTTTGCTACTTGCTCCACTTCTTATCTCATCCACAAGGAAATCATCTCTAAAAACATGAGGATCACAAGTAGTGCGTGATTCTCCTCTTCTTCAAAAAAGGAAAAAAAAGAAAGAAAGAAAACAAAAGAAAAAGAAAAAACATGGAGATCTTCACCTTGGATATGCTTTGGCAACTTATGCATAACAAAAGTGAAGGACTCAAAGCCAAACCTCAGTGCAAATCAATGTTATTTTCAAAGCAATTGTATCAACCAGTAGTTGTCAATGTAGGCATGAAGCAAAACTAATTTTCAGTCGCATTACAGACTTGTGTCAACTCTCTTTCAATTACCCCCTCCTAAAACTTCAATTGTGAATCATCAACTTGATACATCCATAATTTGAGAAGCTTTATATATCTTCTTTATTCTTGTATACGAGTGTATCACAACACAATACACTTTCTCCATTCTTCTGGTATTTTTCACTTTTCCGAATGACAATAAAAATTTTCATAAGCCAAACATCCACAAGGGAAATCTCAATGGTTGCTGGATCGGAGTTCTACTCTTTTTCTAGCCAGTGGCAGTGGGGTGTTAGTATGCCAATATGATCTCAGTGAAGTACAGGGCTTTGCATCTGGAATCAGTTGAGCTTCCTTCTATGGGAGCTAGTGTGCTGCCCTTTTTGTGCAATAAACCCTTCCTGGCCAAAGACTAGTGATAGGCAGACCTACAAAGCTTTCGAAGAAGGCTAGACAGGGGTATTAGCACAGCAATGAATAGCAACAAATCAAAGTTGAGACCCTCATGCCCCACTCAAGACATAATCAGGCTGACATCAAATCTCATAGCCTTTTTTCCATTTTAATCAATTTTTGAGTCACTTTTATTTTGTATCTATTGATAACTTGCACAGTTCAAATAAACAACAATAGTTGCTAAATCTCCTAAAGTGATTTCAATTTTGTTAGTTTGATAATCTTTTTTAAATATCATCACTATCTTTGAGCATCTTCTCTTCATCCTGGAGACATTTTATTTGTGTAACATCCTTTACTCCCTGACTCTCTGTTCCATTGCTTTAGCTAACTCGAAATACATTTCTTTCCATTCTTTCATATCAGGTCTTGTCTAAAGATGCTCCCAGGCTTTGTCTTTTGGTTCGCTGTCAGGTTTCTTAGCTTCTTTTTTTTTTCCTTTTTGCGATTTGCCAAGCTTTCATCAGCTTTTTCTCCATAAAAGGCCTTGAACCAAGCCCTTTAACTCTGAGGCCCCATTTGGATAAGGGTTAGCACATGTGTTTAACATGCATCAGCAGGTTTAGATGAACATTGTGGGTCAACTCGGAGTAGTTTGCAGGGGTATCATCTTACATCCTGCTTATAAAATATCACCTCACCTATTACCTCCAACCACCACTAACTCCACTTTTTAACAAAACAATGACAAAAAAAATAACCCAATATCAAAAATAGACTAAATAAATTACAACCCTCCTAGTTAGATCAAATAAACTCATGTATCACATCAAATCCATTAAAACCCATCCCACCATCAAATTCAGCACCTTTCTTTAAACAGCACCAAATTCTGATTCCCATCTAAACAAACATAAATATGTATTGTACCTTCGCTCCACCATCACAAACCACATTTTGTCCAATCAACACACCAAGCACCTCTTTAACAATCTTCCTACTACAAAATACCATAGATTCCCATGTCTAATTGGCACTTCCATCATATTCCGATTCCAACACTCTGTTGCAACATTTTCTATTTAAGAGTTTCTTTCTTCTTTTTTGAATTCTACCACTTGTATTTTTATACACTGTTTTTCTCTTTTTTGATTTCTTTTTGTACACATCTATCACCAACAAATAGTTTTGAGTTTTAGACTTGTCGGAATGACCTCACAACTCTTGCAGCATTAGTGACCTTGTATCCTCGGAGAAAAATAGCCGATTCATGTTCTAGCTAAACCACTCTTAAGTGATCAAATGCTCCTTTCTTTTCTTTAAGAGAGTATTTTCTTTGTGAAGATTATAAAACTCCATGAAATCAAGAAACATCTTCCTTTCTTCACTACCATCACCAAAACAACAAATCCTATGAACACTTGTATCCTCCAGAACATCCTTCCCCACATGTCTATTTAAATCTCCATCCAAACAGAACATTTCTCTTTATGGTATCAGATCAAATAATATGTGGCAACTCAAACCAAATACATGGTAAAAGAATGTACACAAAGAAACTTGTTGTGACACCATTTGAAAATAAAACAATACAGCCACTTGAG
Source organism: Thalassia testudinum (assembly GCA_037157565.1). NCBI lineage: Eukaryota > Viridiplantae > Streptophyta > Magnoliopsida > Alismatales > Hydrocharitaceae > Thalassia > Thalassia testudinum. Next base: position 7,612,996 of record JAZHRO010000076.1, on the reverse strand, counting down.
GCAGCTGAATATCTATAAAGAAGGCTATAAATGGTTTGACATGGGTGTAAGAGGTTGAATGACGAGTCATACGGGAGTTGGACGATAAGCCTTACGAAGAGGTTAGAGAAGACCAAGAAAATTTTGGAAGGAAACCATTAACCATCATCATGCTTATTTAAAGCTACCAAAATAGACATATACAAAGACAAAGAAATGTATCTAGAAGTGGTTTAAGGTGGAGTGTGGGTTGGGTGATAGCAAACACCACTCATAGTGTTTTTCCAAGTGTTTATGTAGGGTGGTATTGATATCACCTGAGGTATCTTTTTCCATATCGGTAACACACTTACACACACACACTTGACTTTGTCAATATACGACTAGTGCATTTCTATAAACATTTCTTCGAAATGCATTACTTATCAAAATATTAATTTTCTTAAAATTTGTAACATTTTTAGACATTTCTAAGCGATTTACTCAAAATTCACCGATATCAGCGATATATCCTTTTTTTGAATTGTCAATACAATATCGATATCAATATTTAAGAACTTGGATCAAACTTTTGGGTGATTGGAAGGTCATTAGACCTTTAGACAATGAATTATAAGCAAACTAGTAGAGCATTCACATCATTAGGATTCAGAAGCCTGTGAAAAAAAATCCATAATTCTCCTGCAGGAAGCATCACATAAAGCTTGTACCAGTAATGGCACCACCATGGTGCTCATTAGTACCATAACTGACCTGCTGACACCACTAGGCCCCTACTATGAAAATGGATGTGGTTATCATTGCCTATTGAAAAATCCTACCGCTGTCATTAGGACTTGTACTTGCTGTTTTTGCTGTTTTTTTGAGAAGGTACTTATATTTGTCGTACACCATTATTCTGCTCTCTTGGCAAACGTTTCAAAAGGAAAAAAAGAAAAAGGAAAGCTGAATAGACCTAATATAACCCAAAAAAAAAAGAAGCAAACCTAAAAGATGCAATGCTTACTATTAGAATAGACTTATAATGACCAGTTAGGAGCAACTAGAATATATCTTCCCTAATTTGTTACACATTTGGTAATTGCTACCATTGTTTGAATCAATCCCTATCATATTTTCCTCCTCCATTTATCTGGTATTTACCACTATAACTACATGCACACATGCGGACAACTGACAGGTGGAAGGGGGGTGAACTTATGTCATGGGACCAAATGAAACCTAAATCATCCTCCATTTCAGACATTGCATAAGATAAGCTAGAGTTCTGATCTAGCTTATAAACAAATATGATTTGCCAGAGGTTATATAATGGTTATGCTAAATAAAGTGGTAAAGCAGAGGGATCACACAATGAAGGTAGTGGAGAAAGGTATAAAAGGGACTAACAGTTGAAGAGATCCTCATTGTCTCTGAAATTTACTAGGGTCTGAATTATGTTAGTTTCCTCTAAACAAGTTCTAAAGCAAATTTTGAAAGTTAAAGGCTACTTATAAGTGATTGGTTCAAAAAAAAAAAAAAAAAAAAGGTAGGTGGCATTGTAGAAAGATACGTAATTGTTCCTATTTTTCATCTTTTATTGTTTCTTTCTGAACTCATATGTAATTGTTCTTAGCCACTCCTATATATAGGGGTCTAGGGTTTCCTCTGAGAGGAGAAAAGTTGTTTCCTCCAATATGATATTAGAGAGACGATCTTAGGCATGAGCTCTATAACCTATTGATCTCCTCCCTTTTCATTCTTCCACCAAATAATTTATCGCTTTTTCTTCTTCTCTTGCATTAGGATTCGGACTTGAATGCAAGGGAGAAGAAAGAGCCAAAAATATGCCTTGTGGGCCCTATGCCTTAAAGGCACATCAAGTTCACCACTGACCCCTCTGATCAGCCGACGACCACCTCAACAGTCATCAACCGACCAACAAGGGTCATCGCTGACCACTACAAGAGGTCGGCTTGTGGGGTTCACACCGAAGCCCTAGATCAACTCCCCTCCCTCTGATAAACCATCTGAGGTTGCTCTTAGCCACCTCTAGCTTGTAGTGCCTCCACCCCTCCTCAGCACCTCATTTGCCAGGTTTCTGTTGCTCTTGTGGAGTAGCTTCTCTATCGTATCAGTTGCGGGATTCCGATGGTGTTAGTTATTGCATCTAAAGGTTGTTGATTCTCAGGTGCCCACAGTAGGGGCTACTCACAAATAGGGATGAGCATTGGGTTGAGTCGACTCAACTAATCCGATTAGGCTAGCCCAAGCCTGAACCTGAAATTAACTTGAGCCAAGTTTGGGTTGTAAATATGACCAATTTATTAAATGGGTTGGGCCTTGGGCCGAGGTCGCCCAAACCCAACTCGACTCATGTGACCCATTTTTAGGCTCAACCTAAGGCTTAGCCTGTTGACCTAATTACATCAATATATATCATATATGTATATATATTTATATTGTTTATCAAAATATATATCATATATGCATTATACATTAAACACTAAATAAACATGGACTACTCTTGTTATTTTTCCACTAATTAAACCTTAACCCCCGTGCTCCTTGCAATTGCATGTTGTGCAATGCAATTCTACAATATTGTTCAAACTAGATATGAACCATTGACTTCTTATAATAACCCTATCATTTACATACTTAAGATGGTAATTATCATTTACAAGTCTTTTTTTTACTTGTATCAAATCCTATTGTTGCCTCTACTTTTAAAATAATTATTGATACAAAGCTCCCACTTACATATTATTCTCTAGGCATAAGTGAAATAAACAACAAGACCATGAATAAATGGGCCGACTCGGCCCAACCTGAGCCCTCTTCTTTTGGAGGGTTAGGCCAGGATTGGATCAAAAAAAATTATTTTGGCTTGGGTAGGGCCAAGCCCAATCCACAAGGATCCGACGCAATGCTCATCCCTACTCATAGGGATGGGGGCCACGAAGAGTTCAAGAATCCATTCTTTGGCCCAATCATGAAGTTTGATGGGCCCAATTAGCTATTTGGTCGCAATCCATTCTTAATGTGGTTAAAGGACACAACCAAGAGCATATTCTGATTGAATCAGGTTTAGGGTATCCTGGAAGAAAGATAATGCCATAATCTGGACATGGATCATGAACACCACCATCCAACGTATCGCGATAGAGATCATGTGGTGTAAAACGACGAAGATGTAGGACATTCTTCGCCAAACATATTCTCAGGAAAAGAATGTTTCACGCATTTTATAGCTACACCATGAGATCACTCATATGCATCAGGAGTGCTCATGTTAGTCTCAGAAGACTTATAGAGCTTAAACGATGGTTGGGCATTTTCTTGCTAGATTGGACCCAACATACAAGGTTGTGCAATCACAAATGCTGACAGTGTGAGAATTCCCACTACGGAGGAGCCATATAGCAAACTCATTAAACTTGTTATTTCACTCTCATCAACATCCCACATTAAGCACACTTCAGCTACAATAGTCTCTTGGGGAAGAGGCAAAGCCTCTACTCCATCTACTAGAGGTCGTGGGCAAGGTCAAGGAGGTTAAGGGCATGCTAGACCCCAATGTTCTTATTGTGGGAAAGGTGATCACAGTGAGGAAACGTGTTGGACAAAGCATGGGAAGCTTGTTATTGCTCACCAGGTTGTTGCTACATCAAAGACAATACCAGAGAATGCTCTTATTACTAGAGTTGAGTATGATGATCTACTTCAGAGACTCAGCTAGCATAGTTTTACAGTCGCTCCTACCTAGGCGACTCTAAGCACATCCACAATCACAGGGAATTCAAACACTACAACCTAAGTCGAACACATTTCCATTTCCTCAAGAGGCGCTTCCAATTATCCATGGCATCTCCGATTTGGCCATCTCCCTTTACCAAAATTGTGGCGCGTTATCCCTTGAATTCCTCCTACTACTTTCCAGTGCGCGGCATGCAAATTGGGAAAACATCATGGGAGTTCCTTTCCCAGTTGACAGACTAGGAGTTTTGAGTCTGTTTCTACTTGTTGCAATTTGATATTTGGGGTTCGAGTCATGCCCTTAATCGCCTAGGGCACAGGCTTTACTTAGTTGTTGTTGATTACTCTCAAGTGTCATGGGTGTTTTTGTTAAAGTCCAAGTATCATGCTAATGATATTATCAAAACCTTTTTAATGGAAATAAAAACAAAGTTTGGTGCTGATGTGAAAATTATTCATTCTGACAATGCTTTAGAATTATGTACTCAATCGCTTCATTCCTTTTTCAAGAAGGGTGGCATACTTCACCAAACTAGTCGTCCTTATACTTCGTAGCAATTTAGCAAAATGACATTGCCAAAAGGAAACACATGCATATTCTTGATGTTGCATGCACAAATCTCATTCAAAATAGTGTTCCTCTCTCATTTGATAAATTGGATGTCATCTATTGTTTTGGACAAAGAAGTTCCCTACTCAACTTATTCCAGGAACTATTTAGGGTACCCCCTAAAGTCTTCAATTGCATTGCCTTCGTCCATCTCTTTGGTTCTAATCGAGACAAACTATCCCCTCATGCTGTTAAGTGCATCTTTCTTGGGTATTCTAGGACTCCGAAGGGTTATAGATGTTATGATCCCACCGATTGACATTATTATGTGAGTGATAATGTCACCTTTCATGAGTTTATATACCATACTATTCCACTACTGGTTCACATATTACTACTCCTGTATCTAAGAAAGAGGTTGTTATTCCTATTCCTACTCCCACTAATGGTTAAGAAAACAAGTTCAGGATGATTTATGTTCGCTGCCAGATTGATGACCCTCCTCCTAAGCCCAATCAGTCATCTACACCTTAAGTAATCCCTACACCTAACAATACTAATGCTACTCCTAGTTCTGATGCACCAAGGACTGCTAGTATACCACCTTCTCAAGGCAACTCCAATATACCTCATCAACCTACAGTGGTGGTACATGATGTTCCTGAACCTAGGTCAATTTAGGCGAAGGATCCTAGAGATGGCAACTTTGATTTGCCCATTACACTATAGAAAGGCACCAGATCATGTACAACGCATCCAATCTCCAAATACATGCCAATGGCTAGCCTATCTTCCCAATATAGGCACTTTGTAACCAGTCTTTCAACTATGCAAATACCTACGACTCTTTAGGAAGCTATTCTCAATCTAAAGCGGCAACAAGCTATGAAGGATGAGATGTCGACGTTACTATCTCGAGACACATGGAGCCTTGTCAAGCGTCCCATAGATGTAGTCGTGGTTGGTTACAAGTGGGTGTTTACTGTGAAGCATCGTCAAGATGGCTCTGTCAAGAGGTACAAAACATGTCAAGTGGCTAATGGGTAGACCCAAACTTATGGTGTTGACTACTTCGACACATTCTCTTCTATGGCGCACCTTCCTACGGTGCGCATCCTCATATCTGTTGTTGTTCACTAGGATTAGCCTTTATACCAACTTGATGTGAAAAATGTGTTCCTCTATGGTGATCGACAAGAGGAAGTATACATGTAATAACCCCCGACTTCGAGATTGAGATGAAGTGCACCAAAGTTTACATGCTACATAAGGTAATATATGGTCTTAAGCAAAGTCCACGGGTCTAGTTTCAAAAGTTGTCTAAAGTTATCGAGAAAGTTGGGTTCCGGAGGTCTATTGCAGACCATTAACTTTTTAGACAGAACACAAGCATTGGAATTGTAGCGATGCTTATTTATGTTGATGACTTCATCTTTACTAGGGATGATGCACAAGAGATTAAGGCTACCAAGAAATTTCTAGCTAAACACTTTGTTACAAAGGACTTAGGCTTACTTTATTACTTCCTAAGGATCACGATAGTTAAAAATGCACAGGGAGTAGTCCTTTCTCAGAGAAACTATGTGCTAGATCTCCTTCAAGAGACTAGTATGTTGGAAACTAAACCTACTTATATTCCCATAGATCCGATTGTACACTTATATAATGATGACTCGGGTCAAGTGGATGCTAGACGGTTCATATGCTTGTGAGAAAGCTATTACATATTACAGTCAATGATTGAAATGCCACCAACATGCTTTCGGCATGTCGGCAAAATGCCACATTTTGGACATAGGATTATTTCAACATGGTGCAATTATCAATTCACATGTTCATAGATGAAATTTCAATCATTTCGAGGAAATTTCAATAAATGGTTCTACTCCTAGTGATTAATGCAATAGCATATAAATTTCATGAAATTATGGGGTCTAGATTTGTCAAATTGAGTATTGTGGTTAGGTTTTGTGGAGGCTGATAGGATGTGTGCTACATTTAAGGCCGACCATGGAAGGATACGACATATTTAGTAACATGAAAACTATATTTAATAGTTGTAGGTGCCAAATAGTTATCTATGAATAAATAAAAGAAATGCCAAGACGGCTAATTGAATTCATTATATGGTTGTTACATATTTTCAACACATGATCCATTTAGACTATAATTGGAATTATTTATTACAATTATGGATAATGCCTAGATCCTAGGATGCTAGACTTCAAAGTAGACAATAATTGAACCATGATACCACTACATGGGAACCAGGCAACAGGAATGGTCACGTGAACTTTGCAAACTATTCTATTTGAATCTTTTATATTTGCATGTCTGTAATTATTTGATATTTAATTCTAAAACTTGGACATGAACATGATAGACTATATGTTGCATATGGATATTAGGATGTAACATTCACATTTTTCCATAAACCTGTTTAAACTTGTAATTTTTTTGAAATTCTAATTACTTTGACTAGTTCTGCCATTTTTGTTAGCATTTGTCGACATGCCTCCAGCATGTCCTCGTGGTGCCTTCAAAATGAACTATTTTCAAGGCATTGAAATTGTCAAAATCTGATGTTGAAATACAAACATTTCCATGACATACCTTTAAAATATGCACTTAGAAATTTATCGAAATGACATCAAAATCGACACTTAAAACCTTGGCTACAGTGACGAGACCAAGTATTGCTCTTATAATGAGCAAGATGAGTCAATTTACGGACAAGCCTAGGAAGGTACACTTGGAGGTAGCCTTAATGATTATCAAATATCTAAAGTCCTCACTAAGAAAGGGTCTATTTTTCGCTCGCAATAGATCATTGTATGTGGTAGCATATACTAATGCAAACTATGTAAGGTGTCCAAAAGACCAGAAGTCCACCACAAGATTTTGCACCTTTGTAGAAGGTAATCTAGTCACATGGAGGAGCAAGAAGCAAACTATCATGGCTAGGTCTAACGGAGAGCCTGGATATAGAGCCATGGCACAAGCTACTACCAAACTAATGTGGATTTGCTCTATGTTGGAGGATCTTTGTATCCCATTGGCTAGTCCCATGGAGATGAAGTGCAATAACAAAGCAACTTTTTTCATAGTTAACAATCCCATGTTCCATGAGCGAACAAAACATGTAAAGGTGGATTGTCACTTCACTTGAGAGATGATTCAAAAAGGCCTAATCTATATGTCATGTGTACCTTTTGTGGACCAAGCAGCAGATATGTTTACCAAGGCTTTACCTTGTGCTGCATTTGACAAATGTTGTGCCACGCAAAGCACAAAGAATATCTATGCTCCAGCTTGAGGCAGAGTATAGAAAAATACGTAGTTTTCCCTTTTTTCATCTTTTATTATTTCTTTCTGGGCTCATATGCAATTGTTCCTAACCCCTCTTCCTATATATAGGGGCCTAGGATTTCTTTTAAAGACAGAAAAATTGTTTCCTCCAACAATCATGATCCATGCAATTGTTCCTAACCCCTCTTCCTATATATAGGGGCCTAGGATTTCTTTTAAAGACAGAAAAATTGTTTCCTCCAACAATCATGATCCATGCAGCAATGAAATACAATAAACCATGTCATTGACGGAAGAATTAATTTTTATCTATTATTGGAGTTCCCACAAGCAGTTTATGAACTCAATCTTTTTTCAATGTTAACGTTATTCCTAACATTTTACCACCAAAAAAAAAAAAAATTCGCCAAGACCTGATGGCACTTTTATTAAAATGAATCAAGTCTATCTAATTACCTTCATTTAAAATAGGGATCTCGCTGGGTCATTGCAAATGGAAGCCCTCTTGAAAACTCAATAAAGAAAAGAAACGAAAAGGCCTCTCTCAAAAAAGGAAAGAAAAGAAGCAGGAAGGAAGCATGTATACAAAACTTACAGTCAGTAGCATCTTGATCACTCATTCCCAAAAATAAAGCCAAATCAGAAATACTGATTGTCGAATATGCAGACTGAAGAAGGTCAAACATCCTCTTTGTGTAGACCTCTGTATTTCCAAAAATATGTCAATCAGATGCCAATTTTAATCAAATCTCATTCTTTAGTAAAAACTTATCAACCATCAGGGTATGAAAAAACTAAAAAAGAAGTCCTTCTATTTTGAAAATTATCAGGTTGAATATAAAGTGGTGATTATCAGCTATTTTTGAAACTTCAACCCAGTATACTATTCATAAACTGCAAAGGCTATCACAGAATCAACAAAAAGAAAAGAAGAAAAACACAAGAATCTATGTAAAGGGCAGTAATACATATGCAAATATTCCACATTGCTATACCGGTATAACTACTGGATATATAACAAAAGACTAGTTCTTGGAACATGTACAAAAATATGAGAAACATAGGGAAAAAAACATATTTGACATATGACTTATTTCTTGCACATCTATATTGTTTTCTTGAAGGTATGTGGAATTTAGTGATAGCATGATACATGTATCAAGTTTCCAAGATAAGTTAAGATAATCATCAAAAAGAATGACTGCTAGATGTCATTAGTCATCCACTTCATTGCCTCTAAAAGAAACCAAGCAGATTACAAACAGAGCAGATTTTTTTTTTGCAAAGTCAGTGTTTAAAAATCCAGGATGTAGTGCTCCTATTGCAAGATGTCACAGTGAACAGGTACTCAACAATTGGTAAGGTAATGTTTGGTTGGCCAAAGTGACAGAGAATGTCGGATCCAGTCATCTCCAATTGGAATTCTACAGATATTTTTGAAAAGTAACTGTATGGAATGTGAGAAAATATCCCCCAAGCAAATCAATCATGTTATTGACTCCTATAACAAAGCCTTTGCACCAAAGTGGTGCAATTTTGTCATCCCAGGAGAGGTGATAATCCAACTGAAATGGCTTTTCAAAAAATGATCCAACTGACATGTAGAAATGTTCGCCCACAATCATGTAAAATAATAATTAATGACTTCTTGAATGGGGAAACAGATAACAGGTAATTATATAGCAGTCATATTGGAACCACCATATCATGAGAGTTTTTTAGAAGAGAGAGAGAGAGAGAGAGGATGGTTATCTAATTGATAACCACCCAAATAGCTTTAATTAATCAGGGGGCCTGAAACGCAACCCGATTACAAAGTAATTTCCCATAAATTAGCCATAGATGAAATACTACAAATAAAATTCTCAATGTAAGGATGTTATCCTTTAAAGATCGTCGTGTTCCTTCCGAACCGTATGCCCCATAACACCGCCAAAGCTCTTGCCTTCTCCTTCTTCGACCTAAATGCATTTTGTTCCACGATTTGGCTTCCGCACCTGAAGGACCTCCAAAAGTCATCTTAACATGTGTGTGCGATCCATTCCACGCAAAAGTTTCTCCAGATTTGCATAGAGAAGGAGCACCCAAAAAACAAGTGATCCACATCCTCATCAACCACATAGCAAAGCAGGCAACTTTTCTCTGCCCCCCACCTGGCTCTCCACACCTTTGTCATCAACCTCCCTCTTCTAAGCAGCCATGCAAAAATCTTAATCTTCAAAGAGCAAGAGGTTGTCCAAATCTGTCTGCAATCCCTGATGAAATCAATGTCTGTCATTGACCCCCTAGTTGTCAACCTTCCATAGGACTCTCGAACAAAGAAGTCACCTCTATACCACACGAATGCATCCACCCCTCCTTCCAACTGATAATTGTCTAACTCTTGCAACATCAATTGTAGGTCCTGAATCCTCTGGTCCGAAAGATTTCATAAGAGTCATCCCAACAATCAGCCACCTTCACCTCCATATCATGAGAATTACAACACAGAATTTATATTCATTCTCCATAAGAACCCAAGTCCTAGGTGATAACTGAGCTAATTAAGCCCTAGAAACCTAACCACCATACAAAAAATCAGACAAGGCATGAACAACTTTCACAAAGACACATGCCACAGGCACTACCATGCCTTGGCAAAAGAACTTCCTCAAGCACTCCCTAAGAAGCACATCTCAATTCACAAGCACGTGCATAACACCGGAAGTCCCAAGCCCCATTCAAAAGACAATATTCAATAGATAAACCATCTCAAGTGACACCATTCAACCCACCAAACATACATACAACCACCTATAAATAACTTGGTCTTCTTCCACGGTGACCTTTCCTTCCAAATCAAAAGAAAGAAGGCATCCCTTAACCATGTTCGATACAATTAGCTTGATCAACAAACCATTTGCGAACCCCATTCAGCATACACAATTCCCACATCTTGTGAAACACCCAATTAAAAAGAGAAAAGACAAAAAAGGTATCAACTAAATTTGCAAGTGCTAATAATAATTCAGCACCACACAAAGAAATCCTGCACCAGGCCAAATTCTTCCTCATACAACTAACCTAAGAGACCAATAGTCCAACATACTCAACATTGAGCTTTGCTTCCCAATTATTGAACCACCACAGTTCATAGACCCCTTGTTAACGCACATGTATATATGCATAGTAACACCAATGCTATATAACCTCGACATGGATGCTACATAACCTCAGCACCAATGCTGACCCACCATATCCGAGGGTGGAGTAGGACCGTGGGAACAGCTATCTCCCAATTTCTTAATTTCTTCGGGAATCATATGTCACAACCTTAAGTTTTAGTCAATTATCCCATGTTTTGTCCCCCTCCTCCTCCCCTTTAAGGTTCCTATTGATAGTTGTAACCTCTTTCGACTTCGCCGCTCAACCTAGGTCCTAGTTTTGGATGAGGGAGGGATAGGAATTTTTAAAAGGGTTATTATGCATTTCTATTTGGAAGTCAAAAGAGTTATCCTGGGTTAACCAGTGACTGTTTGGAATGCAGTAAGATAACCTGAAGGGTTATCCTATTTGTGCAGTAGAATAACCACTGCTTGCTTTATTTCTGTGAGATGAGATAGTGAGGGTTAACCTGCAAGATAACTTATCCCACATCAGGCCCGGGAGAAGCTATCCCAGGCTAAGCCCTTGTAACTGGAGTTAATCCAGCCTGGCAACCAAACTGGTCATCCCCATTTTCGAAGGGTAGCCTACCAAACAAACTAGGCGTAAAGTTTTGGCTCTGCCTGTGTCCATGGTACCAGTGCTATCACGCAGTTAACATTGACGCGGCATTATCGGGCGGGCATTGCATGAACAAGTGCGTGAGTGCATGACGTTATTTACATTTTGACAATATCGAAAACGTGAAACAAAAGCAGCCTCACCTACGAAAGCCGCAACCATGGCGCCGACCTCGGGGCTCCACTCGCACCCGCGGGCGGCTGCGTAGACCCCTGCGTAGTCCCTGATCCAAATGCACTGCCCAATCCTCCACACGGCCACCATCTCCGCGCACCGATCCTTCGCCGCCGCAGGTATCGTCTTCCACAGGAACCTCGCGCTGTTCCTGCGAAACGCCAAACGGCGAGAAACAACCAACTCCAGCCGATCAGATTCCCCGCCTCGATCTCTGGGAAACGAAGGGGGCCTCGGGAACTCACATGTCATCGACGTAGATGTGCCCCAGAATGTGGACCGCGTAGGGCCAGTCGTCCTGGTAGGGGATCCCGAGGGAGGCGACCTGAGGAGGAAGTGGTGAGGTGGGGGGGGGGGGGGGGGGGGGGGGGGGGGGGGGGGTGGCGGGTGGGTGGTGAGGAGACGTGGGAAACCGTAATTAGGGTTTATGGGGCGCTGGAGACTGACCTTGAGCATGAGCTCGTCGCAGAGGTCGGCGATCTTGTCGTACGATCCAGAGGAGAGGGCGTCGCGAATGGACGAGAGATCCATCTGAGAGAGAGCGTGAGGAAAGTATCGATCGAACGATCGGAGAAGGAAGACGGTTGGGGTCGACGTGTGATGGGCACTTGTCGCTGCTTCTGGTAATGGTGGTAGTGGTGGCGGCGGCGGCGGTAGTGGCTGTGCCTGAGAGCCTGGCGCGGGTTTCAGCTTAGAGGCCCGACCAGTTGAGAATAGTTGAACTCCTGGACCTATTTGGGAGAAGAATAAGTGGAGCGATATCCTCTCATCACTTTTAATAATATATAAATCAAATTATTTTATTACTTCGCACACTAAAATATATTTACTTTTAACATAAATTAATTATTGAAATATCTTTACGGCATCACTCCAATCCACTCACCCTTATGTTTAATATTAAATAAATATTTACTAAATATCTCATTAATATACTAATTATTTTATCACGTCATTTATTCTATCACCTAACATATATTTTTCTTCGATTATCATATAGTATTTTATCCCGCTTCCAATTAAGATCTTACTGTTTTAAAATGATGGGGGAAGAGTGATGGATTAGATGATATAGATGAGATATTTTAGTTAATATATTATTATTCATTTTTATTTTTATTTATATTAAAAATATATTAGTAGGATAAATGTGATAGGTATAAATATATTGATTGATGTAGATGAGATGAGTGAGAGCAGATTAATAAGTGTAAATATGACCGATAAGGGATAGATGTAATTGGTGAAAATAAATTAATAAAAATAAATGTAATAGATGATGTAGATGTTATAAATAAAAATAATATTTCTTTATTGTTGCATATATTTAAAAAATAAAATCCTACTTTAAACCGTAACAAAACACCGAGTAGAGCCAACGGATTATTTTGCCTTGGTTGCTATTTGTAAGGTGGGTGTGGTTATAAAATTAATGGATATATATATATATATATATATATATACACCACCGTAAATATTTGATAGAATGCATATACTTTTATATATTTGATATTTATGTATATACATCTATAAAATTATTTTGTTAAAATTGTATGCCCCAGGTAAACTCATCGAAAAGCATCATCAAAAATTTATATATACCTCCCTATATTTATCTTTTTATTTATTTCAACTCATCTTTCCCCGTTCCCTCCTCCTCCTTATACTCCTCTTTCTCCATCACTAACCCCACTGTGGGAGAAGGCGATCCTCTCCCACCACAACTCCGTGAATCCTCCATACATCATTGCGTGAAACAGCCTCAAGAGCATCATGATCCACTCCTGAAGGCATGGGACCTCTTCGTCCTCGATGCAGAACATTATGTCACCTCCCTTTTCCTCATCCTCCTCCTCATCGGTCTCGATTTCATCTTCCTCGGCAACCAATTGGGCATTCGGTGGGGGGGGATCGACGGTAGGGGCAAGGTGCAAGGGCAATATCTGGGTTGTAGCTGCCAAGGAGCAACGCAACATGGGGGCACTCGATGAAGGGGCCATCGTAGGTGGTGGGGTGCTTGAGCTCGTCGTCGCAACTCATGTAGAGGAGCCAAGCAGAGAGGACGACCTTCTGGTGGAGGTCGAGAGCGTGGAGCCTGGCAAAGCGGAGGGAGCGACGAAGGAGTTTGGGGTCGTCAATGAAGTGAAGGAGGGAGCGTACTTGAGGTGGAGGGAGCAGCGGTCAAGCTCGCAAGAGGAGAGGCAATGGTAGGCGAAGGAGAGGTTGAGGACAGGCTCGACGAGGTAGAGGAAGGGGTTGATAGGGGGGTCGATAAGGTCAGGGGAGGGGAGGTCGTACAAAAGGAGGGAATCGGGCAAGATGGGCGTCTGGTATTGGGGGCATCTTGGGAGGTCGTACAAGAGGACGGAGATGGAGGACGAGGAGACGTTGTGGAAGAGGTCTCCAAGCAACATTGGATCTATCTCGTGGAGGAAGAGGAGTACAGGGAGAAGGAAGAGGAAGGAAGTGGAAAGAGGAGTTAGAATAAATAAAAGATAAATATACGAAGGTATATGTAAATTTTTTATTATTTTAATTTTTTATGATAATTTTTGTTGAATTTAATGGAGTAGAGACATATGATTTTAACGAAATAAATTTAGAGGGATATATATATAAATACAAAATAATAAGAATAAGGTTATATATACCTTATAAAAAATTTATATATATATATATATATATATATATATATATATATATATAAAAGTAAAAACCCCTGTAATTAAAGATGAGAATTACTTTGATTTGGACTTGAGTAGTCAAAGAATTTTACAGTGTACTTTATTGTATTTAAATATCAATTTCATGTTGTACTATTAGTGTAACCGTGGTAAAGAATGCCAACGTACATAGATTTATTCAAACCTTGACTTTTGGATGGACTTTCAAACAAACCTCAAGCATAGCTTGTTTAATCCACGGTCCAAAGATGCTCGCTCCAAGCCTAACCCCGGTGCAGGTCGTGACCATGGACCAACGTATACATTGAGTCATTGACTAATTTAATCAATATTTTCTCTATTAAAGTTGCATTCATATTTGATAAACATAATTGCATTACAAATAAGATAAGTTGAATCATATTACATTGCTATTTTTTTAGGTCGACCTTCGAGAAATTTCAACTCAAAGGAGAACTTTTGAAATTGTGGAATCGAAGATGAGGATCTCTTGGAAGTTTAAATAACCATAGGTCGAACCAAGCTAGACTACATCAAAAGGATAAAACCCAAGCCTAGCCAATACCTTATTTCCTAAGGTTTAACTCAGGCCCATGGGCAAGCAAGCGCCCAACCCATTGTCCAAGTCTACCTATATGTAAGTATAGAGGATGATTAAGCATGGATAGGGGTTGTTGGTGGACCGCAAGAACTTTCTTTGCACCCAATTTCCCTTAAGTTGTATCTTATATTCTTCTTGATCTCCAACCTTAAAGTTATCAAGATCCCGCCTGGTGTTGTGTTGAGTTATGGAGAAGGGTTTTTTATTCTCATGTTTGAATTCATCATCCTTTGTTTGTTTTTTTGTGCGCAGGTATTTTTATGTGGGTACTCGAGCGAAATGAAATAAATGTGATTTCTACTTGTAAATGGTTGCATTATACTTTGGAATGTGATTTTCTTTTGCGGATAGTTGAAAAGCAATGTGAGAAGCTTCCCATTCTATCATTTATACCGTAACTAAATTAAGGGATTCTTCCATGAGCCTTTCTTTATGACACATGCTCCAATGTTTATGATCAAAGATTGTGATGTGAACTGGGAGAGAAAAAAATGGATCCTATACTTGGAGGCCTCAATGTAACAGCTTATGCGCAAGTCCTGTATGACATGCTTCGTTCTTGTCCTGTCATTTTTTGAATTGTCGTTCAAGTCACCTGCGAAGCAACGAAATGAGAACCTTTTTTCCATGGGAGGGTTTTGAGGATGTAAAGCAATGCTGGTTGTCCTGAGGATGAGAGTAGCAATGGTCGACAACATGGCTAAAGGTCATGGAGGTGGAGGCACATGTGTCTAGTAGTAGCGGCGGAGGTTGTCAGCAAGGGCAATTAGAGGCGATGGTGGTGGTAGTTTTAGAAAAGGGCAGATGATGGAAAGATGTGGACTGAGGAAGTGGAGGAAGATGAAGGAGGAGGTGATGAGGTTGAAGTGTAACGATCTAATTAAAAAAAATTGGCCTTAACGACTTGTTGGATATGGAATCCATAAACCTAAACAACAACTCAGAAATTTAAACCCAAGTTGTCAAGTAGTAATCCTCAATCCTTATATCTCACCATTCACTTTCATGAGTTTATGACGTGAGACTATCTATAAAGGTGTTACAACTACATTCACTTGAAATCATGACGTACTAATTAGGGTTCGATACTCCTGTAGTAGTGACTGCTCCACCTCATGGTGTACTCTTTGGTCATCCCAAGGGCAGCCCTTTCCTCTTATTAGAGGAAGTTTGATTATGATACTATTTGTAACGACTTGAGCCTAAACCTGAGTCTAATAAAAAAAAGTTAGTGTTGACAACTTATTGGATATAGGTTCCATAAATCTAAACAACCATACAAAATGTGTTAAATCCAAGTTGTCATATACTTTTTCTCAATAAGGTCCAAATATAAGCCTTAGTTGTTACATGAAGCATTGTGGAGGGTGTTTTTGGCGGTGGAGGTAATGGGCTTGTACTTTAGGGCATGTTTGTTTCGTAGCAATGGAGTGGTGATGGAATGGAATCAAGTATATAATACAATGAGGTGAGGAATGGAAAGGAATTGTTGACTCCATCTCTTTGTTTGGATTATGGTAGAAATGGAATCGTTAAGGATAGCTCGAATTCTTTTTATTTGTTTGATGGACTCAATTATCGAAATAAATAGAATGGAAACTTTTTTACATATTTCACCATTCAAAAGATGTCCTATTAACTTAGCGTTACGTCGACATCAAAATGTGTCTTCACCGTAAGGGATCACATTGGATCACAAAATATAATAATGCATAATCACATGAGGTTATGTTTCCTTCCTTCAGCAACAATAAAGATAGAGTGAGACTCGTCCACATTTATTTTGGAACAGGCAAAGTATTGGGGTTGGAGGGAGAGGCACATCCATAATTATTTTAAACGCTTCCAACAATGAGTTAGAGAGGGTAAAATAGTGCACATCCGCTTTTTTTTTGAAGTTATAATGTACATTCTTTTTTTTTCCAAGTGCATCCAACACTAAGTTGGAGTAGGGAGGGTGTAGGAGTAAGGTACTACACATCCACCCTTTTGGAAGCATGTTCAACATTGGGTTTGTAGGGGGGTAAGGGATAGAGTGGAACACATCAAAAACTTTTAAAACAAGTCCAACATTGGGTTGGGGGGAGGCTCGAGAGGGGGTCTAGGTTGACACACATCCCCCCGTGTTGAAGCACATTCAACACTAGGTTACGAGGGGGGACGAGGGTAAGGCGAAGCACATCCATATTTTCTTGAGCACGTCCAGCATAGAGCAGGCCACATTAAATTTTTTTTTAGCATGTGAATCACGAGTGGAGAGGGGGTGGTAGGTTCGAGCACATCCATTTTTCAAAGCACGTCCCATACATCTCCATCCTCATTGGTACCCATAAAACCACATTGATCCCCTACTCAAGTCGTTCCTACACCACCTCCCTTCTCTTATCTTCTCCTCACTGAGAACCACCACCATGCAAGAGCAACAGTGGCAACATGGTAGAGTACGATAGTTACGATGGTGGTGGTGTGGTCGGTTGACATGGTGGATGATGGAAGCAACGAAGACAACAATGCAATCAGGTGACATGGAGTACAACAGCAATCGTGGTAGCGACATGGTAGAACACTGTAGGAGTAGCAATGGCACAATCGTGTGTTTGGGGGGGAGGGAGGAGGAAGAGAGAACTTGGCCTCTATCACCATGGTGTTTCGTTGTAGATATGCTTTGAGTCTCTGAGATCACCTCCAGCTTGCTCCATTATTATGCTCGGCTGCCATTCTCAACTATGGTCGCAGCTTCTAACATGCCCCCTGTTGGATAGGCACGAACATGAAGTGAGGGCAGGGGGGTAGGAGGAAGAAGGTGGGATCATGGAAGAGGGGTGCAAAGGGGCAAAATTGATTTTGAGTGGAGTTGGTGTGTATTTATAATGGTGACTTGCATATGTGAGGGCATACACTACAGCTTATCTATCCTTATGTACTAAAGTGGGGTTTTGATGTTCACGTGTCGATCCCTCCTCCTTATAATCATGAATGTTGTTAATATTTTTTTTTATTTTTTTCATACATATTATACACACCATATATTCTTAGTGGATCCCATTGCTCGTACTATCGATATTGTAAGCCACTATTTGTTTATAATCACTTTTGTAATTTAAAGGAAGAACTGCTTCAAATAGATTAAATTATTTCATCTATTTTAAAAATATGATAGGCATATAAAACATCAACACATTTACATAAATAACTAGTTGTAAGCCCGTGCCTTGTTGAGTGATTGAAAAGGAAAGTTTAAACTGTAAGAAAAGGATGCAATATACACATGCCAGAAATGGTAATCAAGTCATTAAGACAATCATTTTAAAAAAATTCAGTAGAATGTCTTTTATTTCATCAAGTTTCATCGATATAATTTTGAGAAATCTGAAAGATATGGATGTAAGAAGTTTGTAAAATATAAGTAATATAATACAATAATGATCCTGTAAATATAACATATACTTTTAGTACTACACAACTCATGAAGATAAGAGGATAATTGAATCAGGTTTAATGTTTTTTCACATGTAAGTCCCACAAAACATGTGCATCAAGGAATGATCATGAGTGTCAAGTACCATACACTTCAAGATGTGGAAGTACAAAATACAGTTAGATAATTGTATTCACAAGTTTGTAATATCTATAATGCTCATCAAAGTTACTTCTAAAAGCAAGTATAGCTCCTTTTTCAAGAGGAAACTTCATGTAGCTTGTAACAAAATACAACAAATATAGTTCTTGTAGCCCGTGTCGAGGATGAAGATGGCAAAATGATATGCAAGGGAAAAAAAAAAGAAATTAATAGGACAAAATGATGAGCTTGTAGTACACACGTTGTTGTAGGAGCATGGATAGAAAGCCACAAACTCAAATTCAACTACAAAATCCAATATCTGTATATGAAATCCTCAGAGTCATGATGTAAAAGTCTATTGCCAAATCATATCTAGAAGGTAGAGGATAGCGACTTCGCACTGCCGTTCACTACTGAGTCTTCAAAGTCGTGAGTCATGCAACAACTTTCAAAGAAAAGAGAAAAAAAAATTCCAGCAGAAGAACTCACTTTGCCCTCCTCTCAGTGAGTTTAACATTTCTTTGAAAAATACTAACTCATCAATGACCCAAAGTCCATTAAAGAAGAAAGAAATGAGTGATTTCTTTTATTCTATATATTGCCAGATGGGTATGCAAGAAAGAATGAAACAGAACATAAACATACTAACATAAAGGCAAAACCTATGATAGAAAAATATAGATGAAATAATAAAAACTCCATTAATTGATACTAATTTATTTTACAACAAAGAATGATTTAAAATGCCCAATAGGGTCTCATATTCAACTTATTGATATAGAGTGTCCAATGAAAATTGTTTGCTAATTACAATATTTATTCTCATGGGAGGAGAGACCTTTAATCTATGAAGTATGGATGTCTACGTGGTTCAATATTTTCATTGGAATAAGTGAGAAATTGAGAAAAAAGTATTAAAAGGCATAGCAATGTAAAATAAATAAAATATACCTCTAGCTCTCAGCAAACTCATGACATCTTGAAAATATTCAAAAGTATTAAAGAAGTAAAGAAAGAGAAATTAGTAGTCTAGCTTTACCCTGAACGGAAAAAAAAAAGAGTGAAATGATATATTTACTATTTTAGGATTAAAGGGATTGAAAAAGGCAACTATCCAATTGGCTTTAACCACAGGAAGCATCAATTCTCTAGTTGATTAGATGAGCCTAGATGTTGAGAAGGAAATCAATGCTGCAGCCATTGATGGCTGGTAGTTGTCTAGCTGCCATGATCCCAACATTATTACTTAGGGACTACTCTTCCTTCATGGCCATTGGTAAAGAATACCATGGCAGACACTTGGATGCGGAGAAAATTTTCTGGCACATTATTTCATCCCTTTGCTTGAGATTTTCAGTGTTTCTCATGCATAAGAATGGGTATATAACTTGCTGGAGATTTTGATTGGGCTTACCCAATTTTCCTTATGATGATCATAGGTTTTAGAATCAAGTGAGTTTTCTTTGTCTACAAGGCTTCTCTTTTTGTTGAGACCTTGGAAGGTTAGTTGATTCTACTTTCTTTAAATGCAATCAACGCCTTGTTTGAAGATTTGCTTCTTTGGATGGTTACCATGGTGATGAAGAGTGGTATGCATGGTGCAGCAAATCACATTGAGCTACTTTTCAAGAGGGAAAAGAAAATGGAAACAACATTGGCCTCAAAAGCCTAACCTTCTTAGTGATGGGTGGAAGTCACTATCCTTTCTTGCGATCTCCTTTTTCTGTAAGGGGTTGGAAAAATTTCCACATTGTCTAGATTTGCTACTAATTATGAGGGTGATTCTTGGAAAAGCCTAACCTCTCTCACACGGCTAACAGAGAACTTTTGGTGGAAGGAGGTGGTTGCACGAGTTTCGCGTATTAGAAATCGGAGTTACAAGTAACCCGTCGTCGTAGTTGCAAAACACATCGATCAAATAAAATTTATACTGAAACTCCAAGGGAGTCCAGGGTGACGTTCACTTTAAGTGAAAACCGCGCTTCGATTTGTTTCTTTTTAGTATTTTAGGGTTTTGTTATTTTTTTGTGTTTTTGAAATAAAAGACAAGCAATCACAAGATAGAGATGGAATCAAATGTGATGTATTGCATTAATATCTATTACAATAATCTACGAAAGCATAAAAAGAGAGGGAGATGAGAGGAAATCTCCTGAATCGGTTGTTCGGTGAGACGACAGCGCTTGGCGGAAACTCGGACGAAGGGGGTGAGGAGCGGGATGACGGAGGTGAGATGTAGGAGAACGTCGGGTTGAGGAAAGCTTCGGCGTGGCTCTGGAATGTAAGTGAGAAGATAGAGATGATCTGCTACCGGAATGGAGGTAGGAGGACGGCTCCAAGGTGACCTATGAATGGGGATGGGAAGTTGGAGGAATATTTGGTGGGGCAGAGGTTCGCTACACTAATAGGTGCCTTGGAAGCTTGAGAATAAGCTCTAATGGAGCGTTGGTAGGCTTGCTAGAGCTTGGGAGTAGGTGGGAGTAAAGTAAGTAGAGATGGCTTGGAAGGGAGGGGGTGTAGGTCCTTTTATAGTGGAGGAGAAGAGACAAAAATAGGTATGGGACCATTAGTGACACCCAGGCTATCACTGGAAGCGTTGCTGTAAATTCAGCCTATGCGTCGCTGTAGGTCCAACTCATGCATAGCTGGCATTGTGCTCCCTCGCCTTTGCCGCACGCGCGTCCACGCGCTAGCGCTGCACTGTGCGCATGCGCGCATGCGCACGTGCGGTGGCGCATGCGTGCGCTGGGTGGCCTAGGCTGTGCCACGTGGTGTAGTCTGGGTCGTCCATTTTCTTTTTGTTGTAGGGGCTGCTACAAAGGTCAAATTGAATCGATTTTCGCGTCGTTATGCTACGGTTGTCAACCCGAATCCATTCGCGTGGTCGGATTTGTCATTTGAAGCTCAAAATTATGTCTCCTAGTCCCTTGACCGTTGATCTTCCTTGGACTGCATATGGTGCTACGAGACTCCGATTAAGGTGATTTCAGAGGCGTTGGACTCCGATCGTCGTCTTGATCGGATCCGTACGGTCGGATCATCAATACGAGGCTCTGAAATAAATATCCTTCTCTCCTAACCACAAAAAGTATGCAATTAACCTAAATTATATACAACTACTCTATGCAGAATGATGCATGCTATGTAATATTTATAACATGAAATGCAAATCTAAGTCTAAGAACATGCATGAATAGGCATTTTACCCTCAATAAATGTGTTTACATCATACTCCCATACCTATCTTTTGCTAATCCCTAACAAAATTAAACTATATGCTATGTATAAAAATAGAATTAGGATTATATCGCTTAGGCCTAAGTCGTTTATTAACAATAGAAAATTTTAACTAAGGTCCTAAACTATGAAGACTTAACAGTACCCAGGTGTCTGCCAGAATGCAGACCACCCAAGTTCTCGCCTTATTTGAAAAGAGAAAATACATTTTTTTTATTATTTTTCTTCTTTTCTAATTTTTTTTACTTTTAAAGTTCGAGAGTTCCGGGATAACTTTTTACGGCTACCTGACCCGCCCAAGACTCGAAAAGAACTCTAAGTGCTAAGCATCTTGTGAAAATAGTGAAAGACTCAGTAGACGGTCGTTAAAACGGACTTCGGGTTTCTACGACCCTAGGTGACCTTGCCTAAAGGTTTATCTTTTCGATCGGTAGCTTTCTCCCTACTTTTATTTATGGGGTCAACACAAGGGTGAACCCAATGTATATCTCCTCGGTTTATTATACTTCCCTACTTCTTCCACAAGTGTTTTGGGAATTATTGTGTATTTTTTTGTGAGTTAGGTTCTGGACAACTAGCTGATGAGCTGTTACTACCGACAACTTGCCAGCCATACTCGTGCGGTGAAGTGTGGTTTTATTTATTTATTTATATTTATTTTCTCTCTTTTTTCTTAAGTAGGTGACTTTCCTGATCTAAGATTTACCTAAAGGCAGTATAATGAAAATGATCTTATGGCTGGGCTCTAGACAACCGGCCGATGAGCTGTTACCACTGACAACTTGCCATCCATACCACCTGAGTCGGTCCATTAGCTATCCAATTTCCGTAAAAACCACCAGAAAGTGAGTCAGTGCAAAAAATGTGTGTAGATGCTTAGGCTTAAAGTCCCCTTAAATCAGAGGGTGGGTTGATAAGTCGCATACTTATCATTCTAAATTATTTACCAAATTAAAATGAATTTTAATTGGCGAGGACTCGAGACTAAGTCCACATTCGAGTGGACACCCGGGCTAATTAAGCCCGATGACCTGAAGAGTTTAAGTGTTTAGGTCCTCTCGTATTATTTCCTAAAGTTAATAACTTCTAAATGCCTAAGTTCTCTTTTCCTAATTTCTTTCTTTTTTATCTTTTTTCAAATTTTCAATTTTTTTTAAATTTTATAAGAGATTAGAAGAAATTCTACAAAGTTAACATAATGATATCAGGATTAAGTATCCACCCACCCATGCCTAAATGATGCAATATCCTCATTGTAAAAATAAAGACATGAAAATGACGGAGTAAACAAAATATCACCTGAATGTTGTGAAAATCCAGTCAACTCTGCAGAGAGAAGAGTGTAAACACACGCGCTAAGTTTAATGCCTTCAGCTAGGCATAACATACATATAAAGAAGAAATTGAGAATTCACAAGTGCAGGTCAGAATCAAAATCAAAAGGTTGATCCTAAAACCCGTCTACAGAAGATGTCCACAGATGTGGACCAGATTATGGTACAGACCCATACCCCAAGTCAAGTGGTTCTCAGGTTTTGGATGAAAATCACCCAGAACCAAAGGTTGTTAAGCTTGCGGGGCCGAGCCTACAGTTTAGTGGTGTGCAACCCAAGACCAAAGTGTTGGACAACAGGTAAAGATGGTTTAATAGGTGTGGTTGTGCACTTAACATCTAGCTCAGAAAAATAATCAGTTATTCCAGGCTTGGGTCGCACGTGAAAGATATCATAAGGGTCCGTATAGAAGAAAGGTGGTTTCAGGTCAATAGGTACCCTTATATCCAAACTTGTTTTTCCCTTAAAATTAACCTCCAAATTTTCATTTCAACATTCCTATCCTCCAACATCAAGTGCTCAGGTTCCGAGACCTCTAGCATATTATTCACCTCATAAGATTCTCCCAAGTCTATAAATCAAGGCTGACTTAAGATTGACTTGGGTATAATGATTTCCAAATCAAAATCAATCCCTTTGGGGTGTGGTTGAGGAATGGGGCTATTGATTGAATCTTCTAGTAAATGAGGATTCAAATCCTCCAAGTTAGCCCAAACCGAATCCGAATCGTCAATAATTGGGCTATCAACTGGTCCGTCAGATTCCTCAAGCCCATTTGTCTCACTAAAATCCTCTTTCTTAAGTTCAAGTGAGACTTCACCAAAAGATTCTTCACCCTCAGAGTCAAAGAATCCATGATCCTCATTTATATATGTCTCAAAATCATATGTCATTTCATGGTCCGTGGAGACATATTTTTCCTCACTCCCTAGCTCGGGGATCTTGAGTGAATCAATCGGTTTATCGTCAATGGGTTGCTCTAGCCCAACCTAGTCATTCCCGTTTTCAGAAAATGTATCCCCCCCGACAGGCGGCTGAGCGGGTTCTGACATTGGCTCTCCTGAAGGGGGTTCATCTGGAGAATCATTGTTAAGACCCGAGGTATCAAAACACTTTAAGACGTCTAGGAGTTGGTCCAGACGTCTGTTTAGACGTCTGGATGCCTTTCCAGACGTCTGGAAATTAATTTTTGCGTGCGTACGATCGTGAGTCTGTGCACGTGTCGCGCGCAGACTGAAACCCTGCCTCCCCCTTCTCTTTCTTCTTCCCCTACCGACCTGCAGCACTTTTTTTCCTCCCCTGTGCCTACATATATCCTCCTCTCCCTCATGCCACCCACATCCATCCGTCTCCTCCTTCCCCAGCACGAGAGCGAGAGCAAGAGCAAGCGCGGCAGCTGCGGCTGGGTGCAGCGGCGGAGAGGAGAAGAGTAGTGGAGGGAAGAGGAGAGAGTGCGCGTGCTGTGAGGGTGAGAGAGCTTGCCGGAGCAGTTTGAGGTCGGCCGGCGTGCGCGAGGCAGAGTGTTGTGTCGGGGAAGTCCTCCCTGACGCTGTTGCAGCTAGAGCAGCGGGCGGATGAGCGCGGCGCGACCGCGCGCAGCGGGAAGAAGACAAAGGAGCTTCTGATTCTAGGATTTTTCCCAGAATCAGACGTCTGGACTTATATCCAGACAACGCGGACGACGTCTGGAAGAAGCTCCAGACGGCTGATAGGTACGTACTGTGCCTATACCTTCCTTTTTGCGGATACGGCCGTGCAGGCCGTTCCGTTGAAGCTTTGTCACGTGCCTTGCTGAGGGAGTTTTGCGTGCGCGTGCATGTTTCACTTCGGGATGGCCCGGGACACACCCTCCCACGCGATTCAGATGTCTGGGCAAGGCACCAGACGGTGGAGAGCGTTTGCAGACGTCCGGAGAGGTGGTCGAACGTCTGGAACTAGGTCTAGACAGTTCAGCAGGATCCCTGGACGTTTGAGGAGCAGCGCAGAGTGAGGTATGGTTTTGGGTTCCTTTTAAGACGTCTGGAAGATGTTCCAGACGTCTGATTTGAGTCAGAGTTGTCGTTTTTGACCCGTTTAGGGTCCGTTCGAGGTCCGATTTCCACGTTTAAGATTATGTTCTTCTTCGTATAAGTTCCTCTACTTGTTGGAATGCTTGTTATCATGTTCTGAGTGGTTTCTCGTGATAGATCCTAGGGTATGGCATGAATCCTAGGACCTGAAAACTATATTTAATAATAGATCCTAGGGCATGGCATGAATCCTAGGACTAGAAACTCTAGAACAATTGTATTAAATGTCTGAATTGCAGTCTTGGATGAGTAGATAGAATAATAATAATTGTCTGTAATTGGATAACAGCTGCCTGTGAAATGTAGAGTACTGTTACATGTGATTCCTGTTGTTTGTAAATAAATACTAACTGCCTGTATATAAATTGAAAAAGAAAGATTGGATGTTGGAAACACGTGTTATCTGCGAATAAACCTGAAATGATGAAACATAGTATGGCTTGGCCTGAGAAACATAAGCATGAACCCTACAGGGAGTTAGGAGTAGAGCTCTTGGAAATACAAAGAATGGAATTGGAAATGTGAATGGGGAAGTGAGCTGGCCCTTGAGTACGGAGTACCAAGGAGAGCGACTGTCCCCCTGTTTAGTACAGAGTGGAGCTAGCAGCCCTAGGTTTGGGACCCGAGGTTAGGACTGGCCACTTTGTACCGACTTTATGGCCCTCGCGTACACAGTATCGGGGAGAGCTACTAGTGTAGGGAGAGAGATAGCCACCCCACGGGGCCCGGGGTTCAGCTAGCCGTCCTACACCGACTTGTTAGACCCACTAGGCAAACTAAGATAGTCAGGCGAGGGTGCGCGGACTGTGGAGGGGCGAGACCTCTGTTTGGTTACTGTGGAGGGGCTAGACCCCTGTTACTGAGAGGGCTCTGTCCTATATTGGTTTCGTGCTGTGCTTTAGGTGCACCCGTTAACGGAAACGACTGACCGCGTGTCAGTGCGCGGTAGCTACGCATGCGTTTATCGCGCGTGCTGTAGTCACCGTTATGCCTGTCAGCGACCTTGGGGTGGTTGACTGAGGGTAGGGCCACCACGGGGGACTCTCCCAGCCAGGAGAGCACCACGTGCTACTTCTACTTTTAGGAAAAGACTGCAATCAAGATCATTCCCACGAGGAACATTCTAGATCAAGAGAAAGACCTGAGAAATAAACCAAGAAAGAGTAAAATAAAGAAAGAAATTAAAACAACAGCTTCTTGTTTACCTTTACTATTTTTTTAGCTAGTTGGTTGCCACTTTACTCAGCGTTTCGCTGACGTGTCGTACTTGCCACCTTTTTCAGGTCCAGGTGTTGAGCAACCAGAGCCTACGGCTGCAGAGGGTGCTGGGCCTAGTAGAGCCCAGTAGTTGTACTTTTGTTGTACCAGTTTTTTTGTAGTAGTGAGTATTCTATTACACCTTTGTACTCTTTTATTGTAAACATCAAATTTCTGTACCTGTTTTTAATTCTCTACTATTGTGGTGGTGTATACTGTAGTAGTTCTTTTCTTTACTGCTGTACTTTTGTTACTGTTAGTTGCTTGCATGGTGAATGTGGTTTATTTTACTACTTTTTTGTTACTTTCTCGTTGGACGACTGGATCTTGGGATCAGTCGAGTCAGTCCGATTCTCGTATCTTATAGGGATTCGGGAATCGGGTCGTAACAATCATCTTAAGATTTGACTAGAGCAACCACAAATTTCATCCTCAACCTCGGCAATTTCCCAATAAGAAACTCACCTAGGTCCCTATCCCTAACACTTTGGAGCAAATCCAATAAAGAGCTATTCAGCTCAACAATCATTTTTATCATAGGCTCCAATGCTTTAGTACATGGTGTTGGCTGAGCTTCTAACGATTGTATAATGTTCCTCAAATTAGCCAACACCCTATCCTGGATCTGGTCCACCTAAATCAACTGGTTCAATTCAAGTTTGGGTGGGTTTGGGTTAAATCTAGGGGAGTCAAGATGTCAAGGTTCTCGGGTCCCTCCTTGATAGTAGGTCGTTTCAGGTTGTTTAAAGGTTGGTGGTGACCTATATTCAACATAATTCTAGGGAGGGTAAGTGTTATAATCAGCATATCCTTCATGGTTGTAGATCTGGTTAGGTTGATCATGAAAGGATGGAGATCTATAATCATTGTATCTTTGGGAAGGATAGTAATCATAGTCTTGTTGTCCAGGGTTAGACCCTGGACACTGAGGTCCAGATTCGTATCCCCAATCAAAGTTATCCCGACTAATGGATGGGTAATTACAAGTCAAGTCGGGATAGTAATCATCTTGGGGATAAGTGGTGGTATGAGGATAGGATGTGAAATGTGTGTAAGATGTGGAAGGGTACATGGTAGAAAAGGAGGGAAAATGGAGAAGAGAAAAGGTGCTCTGCAATACAATCAACCAAACCTGTCCTTATGTGGGTAGCCTAAAGACCTACAGACTCCCAAGACCCGTCTTGAGATTATAAACGATTTGGTCTACTTTTATAAGGTCAATCCAACCAGTTAGAAGGAGGGACTGGGGAGAAGGTTCTTCCTTTAGCTTACGCCTTCGATTCCTAGTGTAGCCCCCAGCCGTGGTCGTTTCACGCTACTCCCCTAGCTAGACATCAGATGGACCAGCAGAAGCAAATTAATCGAAAAAGATCTCAGTCTGAGCCCCAAAGAACGAATCAATCCTTAAAGTCAACGTCTACTCAGTTTTAATTAGGCTTGGGATGATTGTGCTCTTGGAATGTGATGGGCCTTTTAGATGGGTTGTGCCCTTAATGATCAGTTAAAATGTGTGTGCATGCACAACCAGGGTTTGCAAACAAGGCTATTTGATGATGTGTCTTTTAGGGTTTAACCTTGTTTAGTTGCTTTTAGGGTTTAATCTTAAGTATATTTAATCAAGTTTTGGAGAACACTCCAAGTTTTGTAAGCACTGGTGATGATATATTCTTTTAGAAATCAAAGAAAAAATGTGGAGTGCCTAGTTCAGCCCTAAGAATCAACCCTAAGTGGCAAGCTACTTGATATCATTTTTAGATTGAGTGGTGCGGCCCAAACAGCTCAATCAATTGGCCTATTGCACCACTTAGTTAAGGCACACAAGAATGTTTAACCTATTCAGATTTCTACTCACTTATGTGTGTTGAGTTGAACTGTACCAGGTCCATTGGTCAGATCCCAGTTAAGTGATAGAATCAAAGTGATTGTGCACCTTATGATAAGAAGTTGTGGGTGTTAAGTGTGTAGCTTTAGTTAAATCCCACAAGAGAAGAATATTTTTTTTTTATTTTTTTATATATGTGGGTGGGTGAGGTGAGTGGAGGTGGCAAACAAACAACCAAATCTACCCTAGGGTTTATAAAAAGCACCTAAGTTGATTTGGGTTTGAGTTATTAGTTATGGAATGAAAACTAAGGTGGGGGTCGCTTACAAAACACTCTACCCACGCTTTACTCCGGTTTACCGCACTTGGATCTCCATGCTAGGGTTCCTGCAAGACAATAGATCAGAGACAAGCAGGGTTAGTGTCATGTAAATGTAAAGAAGTATAGAAAACAATAAAGTAAATTCCGTTGCCTCCCCGGTAAGGGAGCCAAAATGGTCAGACATGTTTCGCGTATTAGAAATCGGAGTTACAAGTAACCCGTCGTCGTAGTTGCAAAACACGTCGATCAGATAAAATTTATACCGAAACTCTAAGGGAGTCCTGGGTTGAACACAGGGATGTGGTGTTTACTTTAAATGAAAACAGCACTTCGATTTGTTTCTTTTTGGTATTTTAGGGTTTTGTTTTTTTTTGTGTTTTTGAAATAAAAGACAAGCAATCACAAGATAGAGATGGAATCAAATGTGATGTATTGCATTAATGTCTATTACAATAATCTACGAAAGCATAAAAAGAGAGGGAGGTGAGAGGAAATCTCCCGAATCGGCTATTCGGCAAGACGACGGCACCTGGCGGAAGCTTGGACGAAGGAGGTGAGGAGCGAGACGACGGAGGTGAGATGCAGGAGGACGTCGGGTTGAGGAAAGCTTTAGCGTGGCTCTAGAATGGAGGTGAGAAGACAGAGATGATCTTCTACCGGAATGGAGGTAGGAGGACGGCTCCAAGGCGACCTATGAATGGGGATGAGAAGTTGGAGGAATATTTGGTGGGGCAGAGGTTCGCTACACTAATAAGTACCTTGGGAGCTTCAGAACAAGCTCTAATGGAGCGTTGGTAGGCTTGCTAGATCTTGGGAGTAGGTGGGAGTAGAGTAGGTAGAGATATCTTGGAAGGGAGGGGGTGTAGGTCCTTTTATAGTGGAGGAGAAGAGGCAAAAATAGGTATGGGACCATTAGTGACATTGATGATCGTCGTGGGTTTTGCTGTCTGGTTAGCTTGTTTGCGTTTGTTATATGTCAAGTTACAGTCGTTGTAGTAATAAGACAGCTACCAGGTTATCATTACAAAAATTTTTACTCGGAAATGGTTTTCCCGAGGTCGAACTCAGGGAGCTACTGGAATTCTAGAAATACAAAGGTTCTCTATTAGATTACAAAAATAAGGGAGAGAGAGAGAGAGAAAGAGAGAGAGTGGGAGCTTGTCTTGGCTTCTTCTTCTTCTCTTCTCCTTTTCCTTCTCCTTATTTCAGCTGCTCTTCTTTTCTTCTTCTTTCTCTTCTTCTCTTCTTTCTTTGTTCTTCTCTTTCTTTCTTTTTCTTCTCTTCTTCTGCGGCTGTGACAATCTTCTTCTTCTGACTTCTTCTTCCTCCTTCTTCTTCTTTTTTCTCTTGCTTTATCTCCTCTGGCCGCTGCTCAACCATCGTCTGATGCAGCAGTCAGACGACTTAACTGTAGGTTTGCTACAGTGCTTCTCTTCTTCTGTTTCTTCTCTCTTGCTTCTTCTTCTCTTCTCCTTTTCCTGAGCGGCTAAGGCTTCGGCCTCCTTCCTTCCTTCTCCTTCTGCTCTTGCACGCTCACACAAGGATCAGAAAGCAAAACCTACCCCTACCCTTCCCTGCGTCTCTCTCTTTCTCAGATTTCTCTCATAGGATCGCTCTCCCAGAGCCGGGTATTCGGGTACGAGTATCGCGCCCGGGACCAGGCCCACCGGCGTGCGGTGGTGGGCGAAGAGTGCGCGGGTTAGGGTAATCGAATCTGGCCCAGACCCGCGGGGCGTGAGCGCGGGCGACCGCGTGGCGCGCGGCGTGCGTGAGGGACCTGACCCCTGTATTTGAAGGCGATAAGCCTACAACACTTTTTCCATTTATTTGGCTGCGGCGCTTCCAGAACTGCCGAGGTGGGACTAAATGTCCCACCCAAATTGGCGCCTACAGCTGAGGAAGCTGCAGGCAATTGCAGCAGCATGCGAGGCCTTCGCCCCAGCTGCAGGCCTAGGATGCTTTGCGAAGGCAAGCTGTGCGTCCTAGGGCGTGAGCCTGGGCGAGAGAGCACCTGCAGCTGCAGGTGAGGGAGCTTCAGAAGCTCGGTAATGGCGGTGAAGGGTCGTCGACTTGAAAACAAGAATACGGCCTCTTAGCCTAATCAGAGGATGCAGGGAGCTTCGCCGGAGTGCAGCGAAGGCAGTGCAGGTGGTGGCGAGGCGTGAGGCGGCGTATGATGGTAGCCCTAGGTCGGACTGTGGTCGGAGAGATGGGTCTATTCGGGTGGCGTCTGGCAGTGGATGGGAAGGGGGGATTTGTTGAGTAGAGTGAGGGGAAGCTTTTAGGGTAGTTGGCGAGGGGTGAGAAGGTCTGTGGAGGTGGGATGAGCTCGCCGGAGAGGGTGGTCGGAGATGGAGCAGGCAGAGGTGGAAGTCGTGCGCGGTGAGGCAAAAAGATAAATTGAGAGAGGGAAAATGTAAGGGAGGAGGAGAGGAAGATAATTACCTAGGTTTTGGACGAAGGGGGAGGGCGAAGCCACCGACTCGTACCTGCCGAAGCTGGGGAAGAAAGGGCCCTGGAGGAGAAGTGCGGCGACGAGGAAACAGGCGGAGGGTCCGGCGGGTGCAGCAAGGCACAGACGAGAGGGCTAGGAGAATCCTACTGTAGGTAAGGCGGTAGAGCGACGAGGAGGAAGAGGAGGGAGTCGCCGGAAGCTGCGGGCCGTCTGACGGAGGAGGGGATGAAGTGGGTGGTTGTTCTCCGTCAAAGAGAGCTTGCAGGAACCGGCAAGGGGTGCTGGTCCTTATAAAGGGGCTGGTGCAGATGGAGGCACGGGCTGGCGACGTGCCAGCATCGCCGGAGCGTGGCTGGAGAGGGGACCCATACCTTCCGCGCGTTCGCACGGAAGGTATGGGGGCCGACACAGAGCATGGCCGGGTCCCTGCGACAGAGGACATCGCAGGGAACCCCGCGTCTGCTTTGCAAGGCGGTCACCCCTCTCTGCGCGGCGCCATGCTCCGCGCAAAGTCGCCGGAGCATGGTGCTGCGTAGAGTTTTGCAGGAGGGACCGCTCTGCAAAGAACGATGAAAAATATGGGGGCCAAAACGTAAGGGTTTCGAAAGATAAGGGTCAAAAAGTAAATGAAGAGGACTAAATTGCAAAGTCGGTCAAGGAGGTCTCCTCTTATGCTCAAGTTTTTATACAAGACTAATTTGAACCTAAGGATTTTAATAGTGAATTTTATTTCTAGGTTGGACCATGTTTGACTGGACAATTTACATAAAAACCCAGATTAAGTCATTAATTGGGCAATGTTCTCTTTGTAGGTCAAAATGAGTTTCTAAGGCCAAATTGAAGGTTCTAAACCCTAGAGATCATTTTTCTATGAATTTTAGAGGGTTTAGTTAATTTTTATCCTGTCTCGAATCTCGTGAATTGAAGTGGATTTGTTTTAGAGTTACAGAATATCATTTAATTTCCTAAAGTTGCTATAACTCTTTTTAGATCCGACCATCACACTTTCCTTCATATTAGACTTGTTTGACCTGTGTTTGGACCCTTAATTACCCTGTTTGCAAACTACGTTGGTGAAATTGCAGTTTTACCCCTTATGATTTGTTTTCTTCTTAAACTCAGAATTCTCTGAGTTAAGCCTTTCTTTGGGTTATGTAGGAGCTTTTTCTTACATATCTGGGTTAGATTGTGCTAGTTAGGGTTCATGATGGAGTTCTCATCAGACATCCAGGCCGTCGTTGGAAGCGTCGCTGTAGGCAGCTCATGCCCGCTCACAACCACACGAAGAATTAGTGATGGCTGTAAGCATCGCTATAAGTCCAGCTCATGCATCGCTATAGGTCCAGCTTATGCATAACTAGCGCTGCGCTCCCCCGCCTTTGCTGCGCGCAACCACGTGCTGGCACTGCGTTGTGCTCATGCACTCCTTCGCGTGTGCGTGCAGTGGGCGTGTGCGTGCGATGGCCAGCCTAGGCTACGCCATGTGGCGCAATCAAGGCCATCCATCTTCTTCTTGTTGTAGGGGCTGCTATAGAGGTCAGATTGAGCCTATTTTCGTGCCATTGGGCTGCAATCATCGACTCGAATCCATCCACGCAGTCGGATTTGTCATTTAAAGCTCTGAATTATGTCTCCTCGTCCCTTGGTCGTTGATCTTCTTTGGATTGCATATGATGCTACGGGACTCCGATCGAGGCGATTTCAGAGGCGTTGGACTCCGATCGTCGTTTTGATTAGATCCGTACGGACTCCGAAATAAATATCCTTCTCTCATAACTACAAAAAGGATGCAATTAACCTAAATTATATACAACTACTCTAAATGTAGAATGACGCATGCTATGCAATATTTATAACATGAAATGCAAATCTAAGCCTAGGAACATATATGAATAGGCATTTTACCCTTAATAAATGTGTTTACATCATGAGGCCATACGTTAAACATGCTTTGTCCTATAATTATATTCTAGTTGGAAACAGGGTAATCATTGAGCAGTTTAAGTTGTAATGCACCTATGTATGCTTGAATTTTCCTGGTAACTTCTACAGATCTCCTTGGTTTTCAAAAAAAAAAAAAAAGTGCCCATGTCTAACCCATATCCACTCCATATACACCTTTGTGTCCATAGATCAAATTAAGCATAAGAGTGAATTTTATACTAAAAAAATATAGTTGTATATTTTGTGAAGGTGGTAGGGCAGGAAACTCTGCGTGGCATCATCTGAGAGGGGGGGCTCGTCCAGCTATGGGGAAGGGAAGGGGGTGGTCCGAGGATGGGGGAAAGGAGATAGAGTAGGGGAAAGCGCGGGAAGGGTCGATGGAGTTGATGTGAGGGGCGAGGAGTGGGGAGGACTCGAGGCAAAAGGCTTCGAGGTTCGAGTGGTAAGAGACGGAGGCGGAGAGCTGACTGAGAGGGGTGTCGACGAGGGTGAAGGAGAAGGTCTCCATATCGTCCTAGGAGGAGGAGGAGGAGGAGGAGGGGAGGGGCTCGGCAAAGGAGGAGGGGGTGTAGGTGAGAAAGAAGTTGCAAATGTAGGGTCTCCATGTCGTCCTTCGGTTGTTGCTATTGAGGAGGAGGAGGGGGGCAGGAGGACTCGAGGGAGAGGGATAATCACTCAAGGAGGGAGTCGTGTGCGGAGAGGAGGTTGAGGTGGATGGAGACGAGTGGAAAGCAGTAGGTGGGGAGGGGGTCGAGGAGGGGAGGTGGGGTGTCGCCGAGGGCAAGGTTGGGGGAGAGGAGCATACGGGAGGCCTTGTGGGCTGAGAGGAGGGAGTAGATGGATCTGAGGAGTATAACGGGGTGGACGGGAGGGAAGTGGTAGAAGAATAGGTGATCGGTCGATTTCGCAGTGTTTTAAAGATATGTTCGTTGTAGTATGTTGCGAAAAACAATGATCAATTTAATTTATTTATTACTCGAAATTTAGAATGTTCCGAGGTCGAACTCAGGGAGCAAGCTTAGTTCTAGAAGCATAAAAATTCACAATTCACTACAATATACTGTTTTACAAAAATTAAAGAGAGGGAATAAAATTTTTCTTCTCTTCTTTTCTTCTCTCTTCTTCCTTCTGTCTTCAGATTTCTGATTCCAGGAATCAGGCGTCTTAAGTAGCGTTTGCTACCGTGCTCGTCTTCTTCTTCTTTTCTCTTCGGCTGCTGCTGCTTCTTCTTCCTTGCTTTTTCTTTTTCTCTTCTCTTCACCTGCAACTTCCTCCTTTGGCTTCAGCTCTTCACTGTTGAGTTGCACCTCCTCCTTCTTCTTTTTGTGCCTTCTTCTTCTTCAGTTGGCTTCTCCTCTTCAGCTTCTGCTTCTATCTCTTCTTTTTCTTCCTTTCCTTCTCCTTCTTCCTCTCTGCTGTGCAAGGCCTTCTCTGTCTTCGTCTTCTTTCCTTTTCTTCTTCTCTGCTGTTGCACTATCTCCTCCTTCTTCTCCTTCTGCTTTCTGCTGTGCGAGGCCTTCTCTGTCTTCGTCTTCTTTCCTTTTCTTCTTCTCTACTGTTGCACTATCTCCTCCTTTTCCTTCTGCTCCTTTGTGCGGCTAAGTCCTCAGCCGCTCCTCCTTTCTTCTTCTTCTTCTTCTCTTGCTTCCCTGCACAGTGTAAGGTTAGGCAAAACCTACCCCTCTACCCACACCCGTCTCTCTCTCTCTCTCTCTCTCTCTCTCTCTCTCTCTCTGTATCACTCTTCGGTATGCTCTCCCAGAGCCGGTAATCGGGTGGGGTTGCATGCCCGGGTCCAGGCGCACCGGTGTGGGTGTGGTGCACGAGGAGTGATCGGTAGGCTAGTCGAGTCGGGTTGCCAGATCCACGAGGTAGAATGTCGCGGACGAGGCGTGATAGGTGAGGGACCTCACCCCATGTGTATCTCGAGGCAAAGAGGCTAATGCACTTTTTCAATTTATTCGGCTGCTGCGCTTCAAGGATTTCCGAGGTGGGACTAAATGTCCCACCTTTATTTCGCGAACGCTCACAGCAGGAGTTGCGTTCAATTGCCGAAGCTGCAGGAGTCCTCGAAGCCAATCACTTGGCTGGCGTTGTGCGCGAGGGCTTCCGCACGACCTAGGTGACAACGGTCTGGCTGTCCAGTTAGCTTGTTTGTGTTTGTTATATGTCAAGTTACAATCGTTGTAGTAATAAGACAGCTAGAAGGTTATCATTACAAAAAATTTTACTCGGAAATGATTTTCCCGAGGTCGAACTCAGGGAGCTACTGGAATTCTAGAAATACAAAGGTTCTCTATTAGATTACAAAAATAAGAGAGAGAGAGAGAGAGAGAGAGAGAGGGAGCTTGTCTTGGCTTCTTCTTCTCTTCTCCTTTTCCTTCTCCTTTCAGCTGCTCTTCTTTTCTTCTTCTTCTCCACTCACGGTTGTGTCCCTTCTTTTTTTCTGCAGAGTTCTTCTTCTTCTTCTTCTGTTCTTTCTTTTTCTTCTTTTCTTCTGCCGCTGTGACAGTCTTCTTCTTCTTCTAACTTCTTTTTCTTCCGCCTTCTTTTTTCTCTTGCTTTATCTCCTTTAGCCGCTGCCCAACCGTCGTCTGATGCAGCGCTCAGACGACTTAACTGTAGGTTTGCTACAGTGCTTCTCTTCTTCTGTTTCTTCTCTCTTGGTTCTTCTTCTTCCTCTCTACCCTGAGCGGCTAAGCTTCGGCCGCCTTCCTTCCTTCCTTCTTCTTCTCTCTGTTCCTGCACACTCACACAAGGATTAGAAAGCAAAACCTATCTCTACCCTTCCCCGCGTCTCTCTCTCTCAGATTTCTCTCATAGGATTGCTCTCCCACAGCCGGGTATTCGGGTACGGGTATCGTGCCTGGGACCAGGCCCACCGGCGTGCGGTGGTGGGCAAGGAGTGCGCGGGTTAGAGTAATCGGATCCGGCCCAGACCCGCGGGGCATGAGCGCGGGCAAGGGCGAGTGCGTGGCACGCGGCGTGCGTGAGGGACCTGACCCCTGTGTTCGAAGGCGATAAGCCTACAACACTTTTTCGATTTATTTGGTTGCGGCACTTCCAGAACTGCCGAGGTGGGACTAAATGTCCCACCCAAATTCGCGCCTGCAGTTGAGGAAGCTACAGGCAATCGCAGTAGCACGTGAAGCCTTCGCCCCAGTTGCAGGCCTGGGATGCTTCGCAGAGGCAAGCCGCGTGTCTTGGGGCGTGGGCCTGGGCGAGAGGGCACCTGCAGCTGCAGGTGAAGGAGCTCCAGAAGCTCGGTAATGGCGGTGAAGGGTCATCGACCTGAAAACAAGAATACGGCCTCTCGGCCCAATCAGAGGATGCAGGGAGCTTCGCCGAAGTGTGAAGAAGGCAGTGCGGGTGGTGGCTAGGCGTGAGGCGACGTATGGTGGTAGCCCTAGGTCGGACTGTGACCGGAGAGATGGGTCTGTTTGGGGGGTCGTCAGGTGGCGTTTGGCAGTGGATGGGAAGGGGGGATTTGTTGAGTGGAGTGAGGGGGAGCTTTTAGGGTAGTCGGCGAGGGGTGAGAAGGTCTGTGGAGGTGGGATGAGCTCGCCGGAGAGGGTGGTCGGAGACGGAGTAGGCGAAGGTGGAAGTCGTGTGCGGTGAGGCAAAACGATAAATTGAGAGAGGGAAAATGTAAGGGAAGATGAGAGGAAGCTAATTACCTAGGTTCTGGACGAAGGGGGAGGGCGGGCTGGCGACGTGCCAGCCTTGCCGGAGCATGGCCAGAGAGGGTACCCATACCTTCCTTGCGTTTGCACGGAAGGTATAGGGGCCGACAGAGAGCATGGCCGGGTCCCTGTTACGAACGTGGCATTAGGCGGATTTTTAAGACGTCTGGGAGGTGGCCCAGACATCTGTCAGACGTTTGGAACCCTTCCCATACGTCTGGTAATAAATTTTTTCGGCATACCGGGTTGCGTCTGCGCGCGTACGTGCGCAGACTGTGCCCGCCGCCTTCGTCTCCTTTTTCCTCTCTCTTCCTGCAGACGCGTCGTCTCTCTTCTCTCTCTCCCCGCACT
This sequence comes from Thalassia testudinum, assembly GCA_037157565.1. NCBI lineage: Eukaryota > Viridiplantae > Streptophyta > Magnoliopsida > Alismatales > Hydrocharitaceae > Thalassia > Thalassia testudinum. The sequence continues at coordinate 7,576,160 of JAZHRO010000076.1, read as the reverse complement.
GCCTTATATACACCCTCGCCCTCACCCTCATCTCCTCCACCCTTCTCTTCTCCTTCTCCCTGCCAGTGCGAGAGCGCGAACGAGTGAGTGAGCGGCGGCGGCAGCAGCGGCCGCGGCGAGCGTGTGGGAAGGAGGGTTGCGAGCGGAAGGAAAAAGCTCGACAGCGAGGGTGCAAGCTTGCTAGGGCAGCTAGAGCCGGTTGGCGAGGGAGCGGCAGGCGTGGGGTGTCGCGAAGGGGCTACTGCAGCTCAGGCAGCAGGCGGACGGGGCACGGCGCGGCTGTGCGTCGCGGGCGGAGAGCGAATCGGGCTCTGGTTCTGGAAAATTTTCCAGAATCAGACGTCTGGACTTACGTCTAGACGACGCCAATGATGTCTGGAGGACTGTCCAGACGTCTGACAGGTAAGATATTTCTTATCTTCTCCTTTTTGCGCGTGTACGGCCATGCAGTCGTCTGCCGCGACTTCTTCTGCGTTTCGTCATGCTGAGAGCCGGTGTATGTGTGCGTAGGTCCTGCTCTGGAGGGCGCGAGAGCTCGCCATCCCACGTGAATCAGACGTCTGGCCGCAATGCCAGACGACGGAGAGAACCTCCAGACGTCCGGGGTGACAATCGGACGTCTGGAAACCAAGGCCAGACGTCCCAGCGGGCTTCTGGACGTCTGAAGGACTGCGCAGAACTGAGGTACGACTTGACCCACCTTTTAAGACGTCTAGAAGATGTTCCAGACGTTTGATTTTGGACAGTTTCGTCATTTTTGACCCGTTTAGGGCCCGTTCGGAGTCCGTTTTCCGCGTTTCGAGTTGCGTTCTTTCCAAAATAAATTCCTCTACCTGTTTACAGCAATTGTATACCGTTCTGAAAAACTCCTTGTGTTAGGACCCCGTTCCGTAGTCTTGGGGGTTGCGGAGGCACGCGGGATTGCCGACCACGCCCCCAGTACTCCCGATTTTGCTGGTAGATTGGCCTTTTAATTTACTTAACAAAATTTGTTACAATTATGGAACAATTAATAGAGTCTAGGGCATTGCATGAACCCTAGGACTAAGAAACTAGATTAAATGATAGATCCTAGGGTATTGCATGAATCTTAGGACTGGAAAACTAGATTGAATGATAGGTCCTAGGGTATTGCATGAATCTTAGGACTGGAAAACTTGATTAAATGATAGATCCTAGGGTACGGCATGAATCCTAGGACTGGAAAACTAGTTGAATATATAAATATTGCAGTCTTGGAAAAGTGGAAAGGAAATGATAACTGCCTGTAAATGGATTAACAGCTGCCTGTTATGAATGAATCAATACGATTACGAACATGGGGTATATAAATATAAAGCTGGAACGGTGAAACCCAAAATGGCCAAACAAAAAGAACATGAACCCTACGGGGAATTAGGAGTAGAACCCCTGGAAAGAGAATGGAATGGAATTGAGAAAGTGAAACGTGGAAGTGTGTTGTCTCTTGGGTACGTGGTACCAAAGAGAGCACGCATTACCTCTTAGTGTAGAGGGGAGCTTGCTGCCCTCAGGTTGAGACCAGGGTGGGTTTAGCCACTGTACACCGACTTGTTGGCCCTCGTGTACGTAGTACCGAGGAGAGCTACTAGTGTAGGGAGAGCACTAGCTACCCCACGAGCCCCGGGGTTCTGGTAGCCCTCCTACACCGACTTGTTAGGCCCACTGGGCAAACCAGTGTAGTCAGGCGAGGGTGCGCGAACTGTGGAGGGGTTGGACCCCTGTTACTGAGAGGGCTCTGCCCTATACTGGTTCCGTGCTGTGTTTTGAGCGCACTCATTAACGGAAACGACTGACCGCGTGCCAGTGCGGGGTAGCTACCCGTGCGCTTATCGCGCATGCCGTAGTCATCGTTACATCTGTCAGCGACCTTGGGGTGGTTGACTGAGAGTAGGACTACCACGGGGGACTCTCCCGGCCAGGAGAGCACCACGTGTTACTTCTACTTTTTGGAAAAGACTGCAATCAAGATCGTTCCCACGAGGAACATTCGAGATCAAGAGAAGGATCTGAAAAATAAATCAATAGTGAAATAACAGAATGACGTAAATAAAGAATGTAAAAATATAACAGCTACCGTACACTCTGCTGCTTCTTAGCTTTTAGTTGCCACTCTACTCTGCGTTTCGCTGACGTGTTACCCTAGTTACTTTTCAGGACCAGGTGTTGAGCAGCCAGGGTCAGCGGCTGCAGAGGACGCTGGGCCTAGTAGGGTCCAGTAGGGTTATTGTAGTTCTTTCTGTACTTTTCTTCCACTGTAGTGAGTAGTTTTCTTTGTTACTCCCTGTACTTTCTTTATCGAAAACTTTATGTAATATACATGTTTATTTCCCTTCTATTGTGGTGGTGTATATTGTAGTATTTCCTTTTCTTACTACTATATTTTGTTACAGTTAGTTATATCCATAGTGAATGTGGTTTATTTTACTGCTCTTTTGGTTACTTTCTCATTGGACGACTAGGTCTTGGGACTAGTCGAGTCGGTCCGATTCTCGTGTCTCGTAGGGATTTGGGAATCGGGTCGTTACAGTCCCTGCGATAGAGGATGTCACAGGGAACCCCGCGTCTGCTTTGTAGGGCGGTCACCCCTCTCTACGCGGCGCCATGCTCCACGCAAAGTCACTGGAGCATGGTGCTGCACAGAGTTTTGCAGGAGGGACCATTCTGCAAAGAACGACAAAAAAGTTGGGGCCAAAATGCAAGGGTTTCGAAAGATAAGGGTCAAAAGGTAAATGAAGAGGACCAAATTATAAAGTCGGTCAAGGAGGTCTCCTCTTAAGCTCAAGTTTTTATACAAGACTAATTTGAACCTAAGGATTTTAATGGTGAATTTTATTTCTAGGTTGGACTATGTTTGACTGGTTAATTTACATAAAAACTCAGATTAAATCATTAGTTGGGTAAGGTTCTCTTTGTAGGTCAAAATGGGTTTCTAAGGCCAAATTGAAGGTTCTAAACCTTAGAGATTATTTTTCTATGAATTTTAGAGGATTTAGTTGGTTTTTATCCTGCCTCAAACCTCGTGAATTAAAGTGGGTTTGTTTTAGGGTTGCAGAATATCATTTAATTTCCTAAAGTTGCTATAACACTTTTTAGATCCGACCATCCCACTTTCCTTCTTATTAGGCTTGTTTGACCTGTGTTTGGACCCTTAATTACCCTGTTTGCAAACTGCGTTGGTGAAATTGCAGTTTTACCCCTTATGATTTATTTTCTTAAACTCAGAATTCTCTGAGTTAAACCTTTCTTTGGGTTATGTAGGAGCTTTTTCTTACATATCTGGGTTAGATTGTGCTATTTAGAGTTCATGATGAGGTTCTCATCACTAAGGCACTTCACCTGGAGCGGAGAGACCTGCAGCTATAGCAAGTTCGCTTCAAGGTTCCTCGCCAATGGTGGAGGGACGTCGGAACCTGAAATGCATGAATACGGCTTTGCGGCCCTGTCAAACTAGAGGAAAACCTTCGCCGTACCACGACGAAGGTGAGGCGGGGGTTGGCTGGCTGCGAGGTGACCTAGGCGTGCGTGCCTAGGTCGCACTATGGCCGTGATGGTGGGTTAGGTCAGTGGAGGTGTGCAGTGTGCGTGGCAGTTGGTGAAGGTGCGAAGGATGATCAGTGGGAGGTGGCGGAGCTTCTGGGGTGTTTGGCGAGGTGGATGGGTGAGTGGAATGATGGGAGCACCTCGCCGGAGGTTTGGCCAGAGGTGGAGAAGGTGGTGATGGACAGTGGATGTCGAGGGGTCGAAACAACAAATTAACAGTGGGGAAATAAGGGGGAGAGTAACCGAAACTTATCTACGAGTCCAGAGTGAAAGGGGAGGTGTGGAAATGGCGAGCAGCCGGTGTTGCCATTGCCAGTGACGAAGGTGCCAGGGGAGAGAATGGCGACGAGGAAAAGGGGTCGGAGAGTGCCCGTTGGTATGGCGCGGCGCTGCAGAGGATGGCGGAGTTAACCCTGCCACTGGTAGGTGGCAGGGCGACGAGAGAGGAGAGGGAGACTTGTCGGAAGCTCTGGCAGTTGGCTGGAGTTGGGGGGAGACGAAGAGGAGGGGGAATCTCAGGCCAAACGAAGATTAGGAGAAGCGGTAGAGCGTGCTGCTTCTTAAATAGGCGAGGGCAGGCCGGCAGACGCTCAAGAGTTGGGGGAAAAACCTTGCTGAAGATGTGGGCAGTCGGGGACCCATACCTCTCGCGCATTCGCACGAGAGGTATGGCGGTCGGTAGGCCATGGGAGGTGGTCCATGCGGTAGGGGACTCAGCAGAGAGTCTCTCTTTCAAATCAGGGGCCGGCTCCCATGCCCTACGTGGCGCCATCCTCCGCGCGAAGTCGCCGGAGGTATGTCCTGCTGCTGCGGGTGGCAGAGGGACCGATCTGAAGAAATAATGGAAAACTTGAGGGGGTAAACGTAAGAATTCAAAAAATTAAGGGTCAAAAAGTAATTATTGAGGACCAATTTGTAAAGTGGGTCAAGACGACCTTCCCTTAGGTCCAAATTTTGGCATCAACCTAATTTGGACCTAAGGAACCCAATGGTGAGGTTTAATTTTAGGTTTGACCACGTTTGACTGGATATTTTGTATAAAAACCTAAATTAGGTCAAAAATTGGGTATGATTTTTAATCTAGGTCAAGATAAGTTCCAATGGCCAAATTGAAGGTTCTAAATCCTAGGGGATGCTTTTTAATGAATTTTAGAGGATTTAATTGATTTTTATCTTGCCTAAAACTTTGTGAATTAAAGCAGGTTTGTTTTAGGGTTACAGAATGTCATTTAATTCCCAGATTTTGCCATAACCCTTTCCTGATCGAATCATCCCACTTTTTCTCTTATTAAGCCCATTTGACTTGTGTCTAGACCCTTGGAAATCCCGTTTATGTACTGCATTGGTAAAATTGCTGTTTTACCCCCTGTGCATTATTTTATACTCAAATTTGTAATTTCCTGATTTAGGCTTTCCCTTAGGTTTTGTTGGAGCTTTTGTACACTTATTTAGGTCAAAATGTGATAGTTAGGGTTCATGATGAGGTTCTCATCAATAGGGCATGTATTTCTCAATATTTACATTAAATGTCATCAAGGACCTGCGCTACAGTACGGTGAACAAGAGCATATAGACTCAACTCGACACGGGTAATCGAAGATATTATGGATATGCTTAGGCACAAATATTGACTATATTTATGATCCAAGGGATACCTGAAAGGTGAACTACATTGTCTTTCTTTCAAGAAATCGATAAACATGTGAAGTGCGTTTGAATGCAAAAAATAGCAAATAACATGATAATTTAGGAATAAGCATCAGTAAAAAAAAGTTACTTTCATTTCATCGTGAAATGACCCTTCACAAGGGTCAATAGGCTTTTTCTAGAGACTGTAAGGGTTTCGTTGCTAATTTTAACCTCCTAAGTTTTTGGTGGACGGATTTATGGGAGTTTGGGAATAATGTGGGGCATTCTGTGCAATTTTCCAGGCCCATACCCACACCCCATGCACACCACTCGAACCCTAGCCTTAGGCTACCCTATAAACCCCCCTAGCCTTGGAGTCCGTGCCCTACCCCCTCTCCCACACCCCTCTTCCCTGCAGCTGCACACACTTACCCCGTCTCCTTCCTTCATCCATTTCCTTCCCCGTCCACGCTGCCGCTGAGGGAGCTGCTGTGCGAGAAGTGTGCGAGCTCGGGGAGGAGGCAGAGCCATCGTATGAGCTAGGGGGAGGAGTTTCGCACAAGGCTGAGGCAGCGTCGGAGCTACTGTAGCTCCTATGTGCGAAGGAGAAGACTTGGTTGCTAGGAAGAAAGCCTCGCAGCGGTTCTGCAAAGTCATTTTTCCACAGAATCAGGCGTCTAGTCAGACGTCCGGAGTTGTATCCAGACGTATGAAATGGCACAAAAACCCAAGGTAAGACCTTATTCAAGGTCTGTGCATTCGTACCGTCCCTACTACTAGCTTGAGCCTTGAGCCATGTGTCACAGATCGAAGAGGAGAAGGCTCGCGAAGGCTTGTGTGAGGGCCTTTCTCTACGGACCGGACATCTGCACCTCTTGACAGACATCTTACAGGACGTCTGGAGGCAGCATTAGATGTCAGACTAGATGATTTTCAAAGGTATGCGCTCTGGATGATCTCTGCGTGTTTTAGTACGAACGGCCCAGAGAAGGTCATGATCATACGAGTCTGTGTGTGCCTGTAGAGTCGTTGGAAAGAGGCGCAGGCGTAGCTTTCTAGATGCTTTAGGACATCTGGACACATCTACAATCGTCTGATAGCTACCTCGGACATTTGGGTGCGTTGACAGACGTCTAGAAGGACCCCAGGACGACTGTGAGGGGTTCCAGACGTCTGGTATCAGCACAGAACGTAAGGTGAGCTTCCTGTTGCCGTTTAAGACGTCTGATTTTAGTCTGATTTGATGGATTCAGGCAGTAGGCGACTGTAACGAGCGCGTGCCCCAGACGTCGTACCAGACGTCTGGGATCACATACAGACGTCTTACCAAACGTATGGGATCGTTTCCAGACGTCTGTAAAACAGTTATTTTTTCGCACGAGAGATTCGTCTGCGCGCCTGTGCGCGCAGACCCGCCATTCCTCTCTCTCTCTCTCTTTTTCCCTCTCTCTCTGCGGCTGCAGACCTGCCGCGCTCGCTCTCCCTCCTCCTCGTGCGGCCTTAAAAGGCCACGCCTCCCCTCCTGTCATCTCCACCGTCCCCTTCCTCTTCTCCTTCCTGTGCGCGAGAGCGAGCGAGCGCGAGGGCGGCAGCGGCGGCCGCAGTGAGCGCGGAGGAGGTGCGGCGTGCGAGGGCAGAGCTCTGCCGTGAGGGCGAGCTCGCCGGAGCGGCTTGGCCGGCCGGCGGAGGGCGCAGGAGGCGCGGAACGACGCGGAGAGGGACCTGCTGCGGTCTGAGCAGCAGACGCGCGAGGTGAGACGCGGGCGGCGTCGCGAGCGGAGGCCGAGCGGTGCCCTGTTCTGGAAAAATTTCCAGAATCAGACGTCTGGGTTTATAGCCAGACGGCGAGGGAGACGTCTGGAAGATCATACAGACGTCTGAAAGGTGAGTATTCCGCTTTCTTCTTCCTTCCTGTCGACTGACCGTACTGAGGGAGGGAGTTGGCTGTGCGCAGGCTCGCTGATTCGCCATCCTTTGCGAATCAGACGTCTGGAAGTTGTACCAGACGGCGGGAGTGACCTCCAGACATCCGGGGTGACCATCGGACGTCTGTGAGCTAGGCCAGACGTCCCCGTAGACTTCTGGACATCTGGGAAACCACGCTGAGCAGGTAATTCTCTGATCCACTTTTTAAGACGTCTAGAAGAAGTTCCAGACGTCTGATTTTACACAGTGTCGTCGTTTTCGACCCGTTTAGGGCCCGTTCGGGCTCCGTTTTTCGAGATTCGAGTTGCGTTCTTTTCAGAATTAATTCCTCTACCCGTCTACAGTAGCTATACACTGTTTTGAGACTTTCCTTGTGTTTGATCCTTGTGATAGGACCTCGTTCAGTTGCAGTCTTGGGAGTCGCGGAGGCACGCGGGATTCCCGATCACGCCCCCATTACTCCTGTTGTACCTGGTAGAGTGGCTTTAAGTTATTAAAATCTGTTAAATTATGAAACCATAAATAGAACCTAGGACATTGCATGAACCATAGGAATGAGAAATAGATGGAATGATAGCTCCTAGGTGTTGCATGAATCCTAGGACTGGAAAACTAGATTGTATGATAGATCCTAGGATATGGCATGAATCCTAGGATGGGAAAACTAGTGGAATGTATAATACTGCAGTCTTGGAAAATGGAAAGGGATATAAAGCTGCCTGTAATTTGAATTAACAGCTGCCTGTTGTGAATAGATAACGTGGTTGAGAACATGGATTGTAAGAATGTGAAACTGGAAAGTGAAACCTGGATGTTTGAGTAAAAAGGATGGAACCCTATGGGGAAGTAGGAGTAGAACTCCTGGAAAGTGAATGGAATAGTTTTGGGGAAGTGAGCTGGCCCTTGAGTACGGAGTACCAAGGAGAGCGACTGTCCCCCTGTTTAGTGCAGAGCGGAGCCAGCCGCCCCAGGGACCCGGGGTTAGGACTGGCCACTCTGTACCGACTTGCTGGCCCTCGCGTACGTAGTACCGAGGAGAGCTACTAGTGTAGGGAGGTACTAGCTACCCCACGAGCCACGGGCGCACCCATTAACAGAAACGACTGACCGCGTGCCAGTACGGGTTAGCTACCTGTGCGTTTATCGCGCGTGCCGTAGTCACCGTTACGTCTGTCAGTGACCTTGGGGTGGTTGACTGAGGGTAGGATCACCACGGGGGACTCTCCCGGCCAGGAGAGCACCACGTGCTACTTCTACTTTTTGGAAAAGACTGCAATCAAGATCGTTCCCACGAGGAACATTCGAGATCAAGTAAAAGATCTGAGAAATAAATGAAATAGTGAGACAATTGAAAGATGTAAATAAAGAAAGTAATAGAACATAACAGCTACTGTACACTCTACTGTTGTCTTTAGTTTTAGTTGCCACTCTACTCAGCGTTTTGCTGACGTGTTACACTCGTTACCTTTTTCAGGACCAAGTGTTGAGCAGCCAGGGTCAGCGGCTGCAGAGGACGTTGGGCCGAGTAGGGTCCAGTAGAGTTACCACTGTCTTTTGTACCTCTTTGTTTCCGTTATAGTGAGTAGTTCTTGTTTCCGCTGTACTTTTCTTTACCTGCAGTTCATGTTATATGATAAATGTTGTTCTACTGTTGTGGTGGTATCTACTGTAGTAGTTTCTTTCTTTACTGTTGTACTTTCTTACTGTTAGTTATATTCATGCTGAATGGGGTTTATTTTACTGCTCTTTTGGTTACTTCCTCGTTGGACGACTAGGTCTTGGGATTAGTCGAGTCGGTCCGGTTCTCGTGTCTCGTAAGGACTCGAGAACCGGGTCGTTACAAGATGGTATCAGAGCAAGGTCGTCCCGAGAAGTGAATCAACTGACTGGAAAATAACCAATTCGCATGTTTATAGCTAGAGTAGCCACCACAACATATCTCCTGACTTGAGCTCTTAAAAGTTTCGTTAGGTACCGTCTGTTTTGACGTTTTCATTTGGTTTCGCGTCTCCTTGCAGGAGATGCCTCGTCGCGGGACTGGCGAGACTGGCCGCGGCCGAGGGAGAGGTCGGCGAGGTGGACGTGCTGTTGTTGACGTCTCGGTGGACCAGCCACCACTCCCGGGCATCCAGGCCCAGGACCTCGCTAGACTGATACGAGATATTGTACGAGAGGAGCTCCACCCACCGCCCCGAGCGCCTCCTCCTAGGGCTGCAGAGGGGGAGTCCTCTGTGGGACCACGCGACGGACACGGTGCTAGACACGAGGGAGGGGATGGGCCCCTGCCGCCCCCACCTTCCTCCGACACTTCTGTACACGAGGCACCTTCGCCTGGAGGTGCACCAGTACCTCCCCTATAGCGCCACTTCGAGCTTTTCGGACAGTTCCGGAAGCTGAAGCCCCCCTCCTTCAAGGGGGATGAGGACCCGACCGAGGCAGAGGACTGGCTTGAGCAGCTGGAGAAGATCTTCGACACCCTTCGCCCCCCGGTGGAGTGCCGCGTGGCCTTTGCCACGTACCAGCTGGAGAGTGCGGCACACCGGTGGTGGAGGGTGGTCCGGGGACAGGAGAGGGACGAGCTAACGTGGGACCAGTTCGTCACCCTCTTCTGCAAGCAGTACTTTTCCCAGACGTGGCAGGACCAGAGGAGGCGGGAGTTCCACACTCTCCGCCAAGGGACGATGACTGTGAGCGCGTACCGCACGCGTTTCATGGAGCTATCCCGCTTTGCAGCCACTGCGGTAGCCACTGAGGAGGAGCGCCTTTGGAGGTTCACCGAGGGGCTCCGGCTTGCGATCCGGGGGTATGTCAAACCCCTGAAGCTGCCTACGTTTTCGAGGGTGGTAGAGGCAGCTATGACTTACGAGGAGACCAACCCGTCCGCGCGAGAGACCGATGGCAGGCAGAAGAGGCCCTTTTCGCCAGACTTCTCACAGGGCCGGCGAGAACGGAGACACGTGGCGTCCGCAAGAGAGCCGTCACGTTGTGCAGGGCCATCAGTGGCCTTTGGGGGCCCTCGACAGGGGCCAGTCGCCAGCACCGGACCCCCGCCTAGTCGACAGCAGGGACTCACTGTGGGTGGGAGTCGGGTTCCCCTCTGCTACCAGTGTGGCCAGCCGGGCCACGTCAGGAGGGACTGCCCATCTAGGGCAGGAGGTCAGCAGATACTTCCCGTGCAGAGCACTGGAGGGCGCGCAGGAGGCCGCGGTTCCCAGGCGCGAGGAGGAGGACAGCAGTCGCGAGGAGGGTACCGGCCAGAACCTACCCGTCCGACGCAGAGTGTGGCTGCTTCGTACGCACCTAGAGCTGAGGGGCGTATCAACGCCCTAACACACAGGGACGCCAGAGCTTCGGGATCCGTGGTAGCAGGTATGGTTGCAGTTTCTGGCAGACTCGTTTACACGCTTTTCGATTCCGACGCTACGCACTCGTTTGTCGCAGCCAGTTTCGCAGTTAGTTTGGACCAGGATTATACACTGTTAGAAAATCCGTTCGTAATCAGAGGTTCGAGTGGCCAGTTGTTTGTAGCTGAGGAGGTGTACACGGATTGCGAGGTCAGCGTTGGAGGACATAACGTGCCAGCTGACCTGATTATGATCCAGATGGAGGACTTTGGTGTGATTCTGGGGATGGATTGGCTGTCCGCTTACCACGCCTTGGTGGACTGTTTTGAGAGGAAGATTGTCTTCTCCATTCCGGAGTTGCCTTCTTTCGAGTTTCACGGACAGCCAGTGAACGGAGGTTTCAGGTGCATTTCGGCACTTCGGGCGGTGAGACTTTTGAGCCAGGGGTGTGAGGGCTTCCTAGCCTGTGTGGTGGCAGAGCCCAGCCCTGTGGCAGACTTCCAGAGCATCCCGGTGGTCAGAGAGTACCCCGACGTGTTTCCAGACGAGTTACCAGGACTACCGCCCGAGCGTGAGATCGAGTTTGAGATCTCACTAGTACCAGGGACCAGCCCCATCTCCACCGCGCCATACAGGATGGCACCGCTTGAGCTGCGAGAGCTCAAGTCCCAGTTGCAGGACCTTTTGGAGAAAGGTTTCGTGAGGCCCAGTGCGTCTCCCTGGGGAGCCCCGGTACTGTTTGTGAAGAAGGATGGGACCCTACGCCTTTGTGTGGACTACCGACAGCTGAATAGGGTCACCATCAAGAACAGATATCCGCTGCCGAGGATCGACGATTTGTTTGACCAGTTGCGGGGTGCCACGGTGTTTTCCAAGATAGACTTGAGGTCTGGATACCACCAGTTGAGGATCAGGGAGACTGACGTCTTCAAGACAGCTTTCCGCACCCGGTACGAACACTACGAGTTTTTGGTCATGCCGTTTGGGCTGACCAATGCCCCCGCTGCTTTCATGGACCTGATGAACCGGGTGTTTAGACCGTACTTGGACCAGTTCGTGGTGGTTTTCATAGATGATGTACTCATCTATTCTAGAGATCGGACGCAGCACGGACAGCACTTGCGGATGGTTCTGGACACTCTGAGACGACGCAGGCTGTACGCCAAATACAGCAAGTGCGAGTTCTGGTTGAGGGAGGTGACCTTCTTGGGTCATGTGATCTCTAGAGGCGGCCTGGCGGTGGACCCTGCCAAGGTCGAGGCAATGCTCAGGTGGGAGAGATCGCGTTCAGTCACTGAGATCCACAGTTTCCTGGGACTAGCTGGCTACTACAGACGGTTCATCAGAGGGTTTTCGTAGATTGCGCGTCCTATGACACAGTTGACCCGGAAGGACGTGCCTTTCGCTTGGACAGACGCCTGTGAGGCGTGTTTTCTGGAGCTGAAGGAGAGGTTGACCTCGGCTCCCGTGCTCACCATCCCTGACAGTAGTGGCGGGTTCGTTGTGTACACGGACGCTTCCTTGCAGGGGTTAGGAGGTGTGCTCATGCAGAGGGGTCATGTTGTCGCTTACGCTTCGCGGCAACTGAAGCCCCATGAGCATACCTACCCTACCCACGACCTAGAGTTGGCAGCTGTTGTCTTCGCGCTGAAGACCTGGAGGCACTACTTGTACGCTGAGACCTTCGAGATTTTTACAGATCACAAGAGCCTCAGATATCTTTTTGACCAGAAGGAGCTCAACATGAGACAGAGACGTTGGTTGGAGCTCCTGAAGGACTACGATTGCAGCATCTCCTACCACCCGGGAAAGGCCAATGTGGTGGCTGACGCCTTGAGCCGTAAGGCGCCCGCACGCTTGGCCAGTCTACAGTTACAGAGTTGGAGCCTTTTGGAGGAGGTGGGAAGTTGGCGACCTCTAGAGTTACGAGGGTACTGTGGGGCAGTGACGGTGACACGGCAGACCAGGCCAGAGCTGATAGACCGTATCATCACAGGACAGATGGTCGATCCGTACTTGCAGTCTTTGCGCGACAGAGTACTATCAGGAGACCGAGGGGCTTCTCTTTTACAGACCAGGTGCTACGTTTGAGGGGACGGCTGTGCGTTCCCAGAGACGAGGAGCTGTTGAGAGAGCTCCTGACTGAGGCACACGGTTCCAGATTCACCATACATCTCGGGAACACGAAAATGTACCACGACTTGAGACGCGAGTTTTGGTGGAGAGGGATGAAGCAGGATGTGGGTGAGTTAGTGCAACAGTGCTTAGTGTGCCAGCAGGTGAAAGCCGAGCATCAGAGGCCTACAGGGCCGCTTCAGCCGCTTCCAGTGCCAGAGTGGAAGTGGGAGAGCATCACCATGGACTTGGTGGTGGGCTTACCCGTTACCCAGCGGGGACACGACGCAGTCTGGGTAATAGTGGATAGACTGACGAAGACGGCGCGTTTATTGCCGATCCGAGTCACTTTGGGACCAGCACAGTTGTCAGAGAGGTATATCCGTGATGTGGTACGACTACACGGAGTTCCGCGGGAGATCGTATCCGACCGGGATACCCGCTTTACGTCCCAGTTTTGGGCTGAGTTTCAGCAGGCCTTGGGGACGAGGTTGAGGTTTAGCACGGCTTACCACCCCCAGACAGACGGACAGTCTGAGCGCATGATACAGACAGTTGAGGACCTTTTGCGTGCCTGTGTACTGGACTGGAGGGGCTCTTGGGAGGAGCACCTGCCCCTGGCGGAGTTTGCATACAACAACAGTTATCACTCGAGCATCGGCATGGCTCCCTACGAGGCTCTGTACGGACGGAAGTGTACGGCACCCTTGAGTTGGGTTGAGGTGGGGACTGATAATACCACGCAAGGGGGTAGTAATTAGGTTGAATATGGCCCATCTTTAGAATAAAAGGCACAACATAAAGTAGAATAGGAGCATTGCATGCATCAAGTACCAAGATTGCTTATAAATTGTATTAATGGCCATTTGTGTAAAGCATTTGTCAAAGCAGGCCTCAGATGAGCAATCGGACCGCACGGATGGATTCAGGACGACGAACGGAGTCTAACGGACTCAAAATCGGCCAAATCCGACATCCGGAGCTCCCATAATGGGCCCAAGAAATCCTGACCGTTGATCTGGAGATCAACGGCCTAGAACGCGCCACGTTGCCCCGCCCCCGCCGCCCGCACGTCCCCAAGCCAGCCAAGGACGCATCTCGGCCGTTGATCTTCGATCGAACGGCCGAGATCCGCGCGCTCGACCGCGGTCGCCGCGACAAAGCGCGGGCGTGGCGCAACGGTTAGCGCGCACGCCCGCGTCGCGGTGACGCGCGTTCGAATCGCGCGGAGCGGAAATCACTTGCGGGCGAAGGGCGCGGCAAAATTGAGCCGCGCGATCAGAAGCGAGCGGCTAGGATCGCGCCACGCGGCGCGACGACAGCGCCCCACCTCCCACGCGCGCGCGCATGCACGCCCGAAGCGCGATCCTAGCGCAGGCGCGGGAGGATCTCAGCCGTCCGATCATCAATCGGACGGCTCTCGTTCGACGTCCACGGATCGCGCCTGAAGAGAGAGAGGGGCGGGCGGCTGACCGGCGGCAGAAGGCCTTCACCGACGTATATGGAAGCGGTTTTAGCGACGTTCTGGATGTCGCTAAAGCACATTCTTCTTTTAGGAAGCCCTTAACTCTATTTAAACCCCCTTCTACCACCATTCAAGGCATCCTCTCCCACTTGCAACTACTCCACTCCTCCCCTAGCTAGTCTTAGGCACTCTTGTAATCGCCGGAGACGACGAGCCGCCGACGGAGCCTCCTCCACCGCCGCGGCTGCCTCGTCGCTCTCCACTCTCTCTCTACCTCTCTCTCTCTCTTTTAAGCTTTCATTTACTTTTGTTGAAGCATGTATTTAATATTGTAAACCATGAACTATGAATGCATGTTTAATGAAATTATTTTTCATTTAGTTGCCTTTTTAATTTCTGTTTAAAGTGCATGATCAAAACCAAGAGCTTTCTAACCCTAAACTCTCTCTATCTCTCGCTTTTCAAAACCGTTTCTTTCGCAAGCAAAACTCCGCCTTTTTCGTGACAACAAGTGGTAAACAAAATCTGATTTCCACGCCTCCCTGAGATCGACACTCGGACTCACCTCCGTTTACTTCTTTTAAAACCGACATATCAAGTGCAACTATAACGACACCTCTTAACACACACGCACGAAGGCACGTCAATTTTTGGCGCCGTTGCCCGGGAGGCAACGGATTTGTTTTATCACCTCCATTCCACCTTCATTCTCATATCTTCTAATGCCCTATTTTCCTTTTTACTTGACGGTTGCAGGAATTCGGCGCATGGACGGCGAAGCGACGCATTCCACTATGGTAGCAAGGAAGTAGGCGCCTCGAGGACCGATAGTAAGTACTCTCTCTCTCATTGTTTTCTTGCGTGAAAAATCTAAAAAAAATCATAAAAACTAAAAAAATTGGCGTGGTGAATGATTGCTTGACCCACATTCTTAACACATCACCCTACAAAAAAATGTACACTCTAATATGCTGGATAAATTCTTGGAGTGCTCTTTTCTCTTTCTCTTGAGTGGTGTTTGCAAAGCCACCGTGAGTTGACCTGGGCCGCACCACTCAACCCTAAAACTGACTCATCTAATAGAAGCTGCATGATTATCAGGATGAGTACACTAGGGTTTTAGAGCCTCTACAAAAAGGAAATCTACTTTCACTAAGTTGTGTGCAGAACTTGACGTGCCCACTGAAACTTGTTTGAAAAAAATTAAGACACGTCAACCCTAAAAAGTACTTAAGTAAGGATGAACACTAAAAAGACACTATATCTTAACAAATCCTTGCTTGAAAATCATGTTTTGCTAGAAGCACACACTTTGAAAGTAGAACATTAAGAGGCACCACCCCAATCAACGCCTCATCACATCACCCTAAGCACAAGCACTATCCTAGCCCTTTAAAACTGAGTAGACGTGCCCTAGGCAGGACTGAGTTAAGTCTCAAAAGGTGAGGTTTTGTCTGCTAGGCACTTGGCTTTCATTCCCTTGGTAGAATCTGGTGACTAGGCTGCGGGGCAGTGTCAAACGACCGTGGTTGTGGGGTCTATGGAACCGGAGGCGCAAGCCAAAGGAAGAACCTTCCCTGCAATCCCCTCGTAATCAACCTGGCCAGATTAGCCTTGAGAAGGGAAGTCCAGTGCTTACGGACTTAATCACCCTTTGTGAGATTTCTAAGTCTCCTAAGGAATACACCACAAGGATTAGGCTTGCGTGCTTGATTGAAACACATTTCTCGCATCTGTCGCCCTCCGCATCCCCTCCAGTTCTTCTCTAGTGTATGCACGGGAGGCGCTCACTGCATCCCGAATTGTGTGTTTTGGGGCAGGAATCTAGGCGACGTAATTCTGTTGAAAACATGGCTGAACCTAGGGTAGATGAGGCTGAAGATCAACCCCCACCAGATGCTATGGCTGTCGTCCAGGCTCAAATCAATGCTAACCATCGACTTCAGCAACGACAAATCCACACCATCATGCAAGCCATACAACGGTTACAGAACCCGCAAGAACAACCACCACCTTTTAATGACATACCAGGACAACCACCACTTGATTTACCACCATTTCAGAACCAGCCAAGACCCCTCCGTGATTTCTATAACCCTTCTGCCATTAGAGTCGAGCCACACCTTAGGATCCCCGAAGGGGGAGACGATTTTGAGCTAAAACCTAATGTATTAAGTCTAATCCAGAGCCACTTTCATGGAAGCTCAAATGAAGACCCCTTTCAGCACCTAGAAGATCTCGACCGCATAGCAAGAACAGTAAAACCTAGGAACATTAGCCTTGATATTGTTCTAATCAAGATGTTCCCTTTCTCATTAAGAGACAAGGCTTCTCATTGGCTTAGAACCCTAGGTAGACCCATCACCACCTGGGAGGAACTGAGGCATGCATTTTTAAAGAAATTCTTCCCCATAGGAAAGACCAATGCCCTCAGAAGAGCTATCACTACCTTCACACTCCAGGGTGGGGAACAATTTCATGAGGCGTGGGAAAGATTCAATGAACTTTTGAGGAAATGCCCACACCACGAAGTTCCAAGGTGGCAATTGGCCCAGATCTTCTACCACGGTCTGGATAGCAACCTACGGAACTTCGTCGATGCCTCATGCGGGGGAAACTTCCTAAACAAAGACGAGGAGAGCGCGTTTGAGCTCTTTGAGTCTATGAGCGAGAATTCGCTCAACAATGCCTCCATGAACCAGTTTAACAGATCCAGTCAACCCCGTGGTGGGATTTATGAGGTGCAAGCAAATTCTGGAATGGTTGACATGGACATTATTGCCAAAAAGTTGGATCGAGTGGAATTGGTGGACAAGAAGATTGATGAGCTTCTAAACCAGACCAGGAACCCCTTGCAGACTTTCACCCTAGCAAAAGGAGCACATAATGTTGACCTGGTCCAACCCTTCACCCAACTAAACCTGGAACAACCCCCAACCATGTTCCAAGGAGGGACCTTTGCTCCCTCGACCCTTGATTACTCCCTTCCTTCTTCATCAACATCGGCTATTCTAGAAGATGTGCAAGCCGTCCAAGGATATGCAAAACCTGACCCTTTCTCCAACACTTACAACACCGGCTGGCGTAATCACCCCAACTTTGGTTGGACAAACCAGAAACTACCGCAATTCCAAAACCAGCCCAGGCCAAACCAACAGCCACACTTGCCCCCCTATCAGCAAGGACCACCAGTTAGACCCCAATATAACCAAAATAGGGCGGCCCCTCCCCCACAAAACCAAATGGACACCCTAATAAAGATGATGGCTGACATGAACCAAAAACATCAGGAAGAAATGGCCTTGGTAAAGGGACAGTTAAGCCAACTCTTGGACTGTAAACAGCAAGGATCTCTACCTTCCCAACCACAACCAAACCCGCGAAACATAATTAACAGAGGCCCCAATTCGCAAGGGTTCCAAGGCAACCCCGGGTAGGCTCATATGGTCCAACCGGCTCCACAAACACCTCCTGGGTTTGGCGCCTCTTCATCCTCATCTTCTCAAGGATCACCCCATGGCCCCAATGCCTCTGCGAATGCGGTGACCTTGAGAAGCGGCACCAAAACCCAGGATCCCAAATGGCCGACTCTCCCCGAGACTTTACCCGACTTAGAAGAAGCACCAACCAAGGACCCAAACATGGAACCAATCCAGACACCCTATCCTGAGGCCTTGGAAACAATCAAGAGAAAAAAGAATACTGTGGAAACTGAGGAGCTGATGGAAATTTTTAAACAAGTACAGATTAATATTCCGCTTCTAGAAGCTGTCAAACACATCCCCGCTTACGCCAAGTTTTTAAAGGATGCCTGTACACCCAAGCGTAAGCCGAGACCTCAAGCACCTAGGAAGGTTGTACTCTCTGAGCAAGCCAGTTCCGTGATATCAAGCAACCTTCCACTCAAACGAACTGACCCAGGAGCACCCCTGATTTCCTGCAACATCGGGGACATGACATTTGATAGAGCGCTCCTGGACCTAGGTGCTTCTATCAACCTAATTCCCACAACCTTGTACCACCAATTTGGTTTTGGGGAGCTGGCACCAACCCCTGTCACCATCCAGCTGGCGGATAGATCAGTGAAAACCCCGAAGGGGGTTGTCGAGGACGTGATTGTACGGGTCAAGGACTTCTATTTCCCAGTCGACTTTTTGGTGCTCGACATGGAAGTCCCTGAAAAATTACAGAATGCACCCATAATCTTAGGCAGACCTTTCTTAGCCACGGCTAAAGCAAACATCGATTGCGACACGGGATGTATGGAAATCGCCTTCGGAGACAGGAAAATGCAATTAGATATCTTCCGGGCAACAAAGTCTTTTGATTGTGATTACATTGAGGAACATGATCCCGTGGAAACTTTAATCGAGGAATGCCTTACCCTCAATTCTGTCTCAGACCACCAAACTCGTAGTTCTGACTCGCCACCATCATTACCTGTGGACCTCTGTAAGGCTGAGTATCATCACATGACACCATTTGAAGAAATCAATGTTGATCAACTACCGCCCTTTCCATTCCCATCGACTGTGGTCCCATCCGCACCTGAACTTAAACCATTGCCCGAGAATCTCAAGTACGTCTTCTTGGGACCTGGCCAGACCTTCCCAGTGATTATTAATTCCCATCTAACCAAGGATCAGGAACTAAGGTTGACTGCAACTCTTTCAGAACATCGGGCCGCCATTGGTTGGACCATCTCAGATCTAAGAGGAATTAGCCCCACCTATTGCACCCACAAGATTTACCTGGAAGACGGGGCCCGACCTTCCCGCCAGATGCAGAGACGGTTAAACCCTAACATGCGGGAGGTCGTTAAAAAAGAAATTATCAAGTGGCTCGACGCCGACATCATCTACCCTATCTCTGATAGCCCCTAGGTGAGCCCCACTCAAGTGGTTCCAAAGAAGGCTGGGCTCACCGTTGTCACTAATGATCATGGCGAATCCATTCCCACCCGCACCACCACCGCATGGCGGGTGTGTATTGATTATAGGAAGCTTAACGAAGCCACTAAGAAGGACCACTTCCCCTTGCCATTCATTGACCAAATCCTTGAAAGATTGGCAGGGCAGAAGTATTTTTGCTTCCTGGATGGATATTCAGGATATAACCAAGTCGCAATTGCTCCGGAAGATCAGGAAAAGACCACATTCACTTGCCCGTATGGCACATTTGCATTCCGTCGAATGCCGTTCGGGTTATGCAACGCACCCGCGACCTTCCAGCGTTGCATGCTAGCCATTTTTTCAGAAATGGTGGGTGAATACTTGGAGGTCTTTATGGATGATTTCTCTGTATTCGGGAATTCATTCGACCATTGTTTGAGCAACTTGGAGAAAATCCTGAAACGATGTATCGAGGTTAACTTGGTGTTAAGTTGGGAAAAGAGACATTTTATGGTTCAAGAAGGAATTGTCCTCGGACACATCGTTTCGCATAAGGGCATCGAGGTAGATCGAGCTAAGGTTGATTTAATTTCCAAACTTCCTCCACCTAGTTCGGTCCGACAGATTCGTTCTTTCCTAGGACATGTTGGCTTCTACCGAAGGTTCATCAAAGACTTTTCCAAACTTTCCAAACCCTTGACCGACCTTCTAGCCAACGACGCAACTTTCCACATGTCTCCTGATTGCACCCAGGCTTATCATACCCTCCGGGACTTAGTCTCCACCGCACCTGTACTTCAACCCCCAGACTGGTCCCAGGATTTTGAGATTATGTGTGACGCATCAGATTTTGCCATAGGCGCTGTCCTGGGACAAAGGCAAGACAAGAAGCCCGTGGTGATCTACTACGCGAGCAAAACGTTGGACGAGGCCCAGCGTAATTATACGGTCACAGAAAAAGAGTTGCTTGCTGTAGTCTTTGGACTGGAAAAATTCCGATCATACTTGCTGGGATCCCACGTGACTATCTACACCGACCATTCAGCCATCCGGCACCTGTTGGCCAAAAAGGACGCAAAACCCAGGCTCATCAGATGGATCCTGCTTTTGCAGGAATTTGACCTGGAAATCCAAGACAAGGCCGGATCGAAAAATGTGGTGGCTGACCACCTGTCAAGACTTCATCCAGACCACATTGGACCCTCCCTACCTCTATCTGATACCTTCCCTGATGAACACATCCTAGCCGTGCAAGACAAGAAAATGCCATGGTATGCTGACTATGTCAACTACCTGGTTATAGGACAAACCCTGCACAGCTGGTCCAGACAGCAACGGGACAGGTTCTTGGCTGAGGCCAAGCACTATTTCTGGGATGATCCCATGCTGTTTCGCCTCTGTGCTGATCAGATCATCAGGAGGTGCCTCCCCGAAGACGAGGTTCAGAGTGTGCTTTCCTTTTGTCATGACCAAGCATGTGGCGGCCATTTCTCTGGCAAGAAAACAGCTGCAAAAGTTTTGCAGTCTGGATTTTATTGGCCGTCCCTATTCAAGGATGCACACATCTTTGCCAAGACTTACTCACGATGCCAAACACTAGGGACAATGACCAAAAAAGATATGATGCCCCTTCAGCCCATTTTGATTGTCGAAATTTTCGACGTTTGGGGTATCGATTTTATGGGCCCCTTTCCACCATCCAACGGCTTCGAGTATATCTTGGTCTCGGTAGACTATGTTTCCAAATGGATTGAAGCCGTTGCCACCCGACGATGCGATCACAAGACGGTCATGGACTTTGTAAAGAAGAACATCTTTTCCCATTTTGGAATACCCAAGGCCATGATCAGTGATGGTGGAAGCCATTTTATCCATTCCCAGTTCCGTGCCCTACTTAGAAAATACGGGGTAAACCACCGCATTGCCACCCCGTATCATCCACAAACAAATGGGCAGACTGAGGTCTCAAACAGACAAATCAAGAACATTTTACAGAAGACTGTGAGACCTGACAGGAAAGACTGGTCCACATGACTTGATGATGCCCTGTGGGCATACATGACCGCTTTTAAGACCCCGATAGGCATGTCACCTTACCGCTTGGTCTTTGGCAAAGCTTGCCATCTCCCTGTCGAATTGGAACACCGGGCTTACTGGGCTGTTAAGCAATGTAACATGGATCCCCAGTTAGCTGGTGCGCGAAGGACTCTTCAATTATCTGAGCTTGAAGAAATTCGTCGGGACGCCTTTGACAATAGTCGGCTATATAAGGAGAAAATGAAAGCCGTCCACGACCGACTCATTCATAGGAAAACCTTTGAGCCAAACCAACAAGTCTGGCTATTTGATGCACGCCTGAAACTCTTTCCAGGGAAACTTAGGTCCAAATGGACATGACCATTTCGGGTGGTCAAGCCCTATTCCAATGGGGCAGTCGAAATCGCCGATCTTAATACCGGGCACACCTTTACAGTCAATGGTCAAAGATTGAAGCATTTCCTGGCCCAGGTACCCCCCAAGGAAAGTGTCACCCTTGTTGAGGGCTGACACCAGGCACCGCCCAGCTGGAGGCGTTAAACTCAGCGCTTCCTGGGAGGCAACCCAGTGGATTCAGACTGATCTGGTAGTTTACGTCACTCAGGTACTATCTTTTTGAACCCTTTTGCATCCATGCATCTGCCAATGAGGACATTGTCCAACTTAAGCATGGGGGGGATGGTAAACTGCATAATCCTGAGCTTAATTAATCAGTCTGAATGAATAAATTAATTGAAAAAAAAAAAAGAGAATTTAGGAAGAAAAACTTAGGCATTAGAAACTTGTCAATAGTGGGAAATAATACAAAAAGAACTTAAACACTTAGACTTTTCAGGCCTTCAGGCTTAATTAGCCCTGGTGTCCATTAAAATATGGATTTAGCGGCGAACCCTTGCAACTTTAAGCTATTCTAATCCACCTAATAAATAAGGTAATAAGTATACGACTTATCAACTCACCCTCTAACTCAGGAAAACTTTGAGTCTAAGCATCTACACACATTTTTGCACAGACTCACTTCTCGGAGATTTTGACAGAAATTGGGTAGCTAATGAACTTTCTAGGGTGGTAAGGCTGGCAAGTTGTCGTGGGTAACAGCCCATTGGCAGGTTGTCCAGAACCCAGCCACAGGCCATTTCTTTTTCACTGCCTCTAGGTACATTTGAGATTAGGGAAGCCACCTACGTAAAAAATAATAAGTAAAAAAAAAAAAAAAAGGAAAAGAAGAAAAGAAAATAAACCACACTTCACCGCACAAGTATGGCTGGCAAGTGATCGTGGGTAACAGCCCATTGGTCGGTTGTCCAGAGCCCAGCTCAATAATTGCACAAAAAAAGAAGACCAAAAACACCTAAGGAAGAAGCGGGGAAGTAGTACAAGCCGGGGAGATATACACTGGAAAATCCTTGTGTTGACCCCAAGTAAAATGAACGCAGGGAGAAAGCTACCAATCGAACAAATACACCTTCAGGCAAAAATTTATTTTCTTTTCCGGTCACCTAGAGGCGTAGAAACTCGAAGTCTGTCTCAATTACCGTTAAGTAAGTCTATCACAACATTCACACCAAGATGCTTAGCACTTAGGGTTTTGACCGAGTTTTGGGTGGGTTGGGTAGCCGTAAAAAGTTACCAACCCACACTGAATTCTAAAAATTCTAAAAAGACATATATAGATATATACGTATATATAAGTATAGTTATATATACAAAGCAAGGATTCGGGCGATTCGTATTTTGGCAGACACCCGGGCGCTGCTTAGTCTTTGTAGATTAAGATCTTCGTATAGTCCTCTTATTGACAAGTAACGAAGCGCCTAAGCAATTACTTCTTGAATTCGCCAAAGAAATAAAGGCTAGAATAAACCTTGCTAGGGACTAGCAAGGAGTAAGCATGGGGGTATGATAATACCACGCAAGGGGGTAGTAATTAGGTTGAATATGGCCCATCTTTAGAATAAAAGGCACAACATAAAGTAGAATAGGAGCATTGCATGCATCAAGTACCAAGATTGCTTATAAACTGTATTAATGGCCATTTGTGTAAAGCATTTGTCAAAGCAGGCCTCAGATGAGCAATCGGACCGCACGGATGGATTCAGGACGACGAACGGAGTCTAACGGACTCAAAATCGGCCAAATCCGACATCCGGAGCTCCCATAATGGGCCCAAGAAATCCTGACCGTTGATCTGGAGATCAACGGCCTAGAACGCGCCACGTCGCCCCGCCCCCGCCTCCCGCACGTCCCCAAGCCAGCCAAGGACGCATCTCGGCCGTTGATCTTCGATCGAACGGTCGAGATCCGCGCGCTCGCCCGCGGTCGCCGCGACAAAGCGCGGGCGTGGCGCAACGGTTAGCACGCACGCCCGCGTCGCGGCGACGCGCGTTCGAATCGCGCGGAGCGGAAATCACTTGCGGGCGAAGGGCGCGGCAAAATTGAGCCGCGCGATCAGAAGCGAGCGGCTAGGATCGCGCCACGCGGCGCGACGACAGCGCCCCACCTCCCACGCGCGCGCGCACGCACGCCCGAAGCGCGATCCTAGCGCAGGCGCGGGAGGATCTCAGCCGTCCGATCATCAATCGGACGGCTCTCGTTCGACGTCCACGGATCGCGCCTGAAGAGAGAGAGGGGCGGGCGGCTGACCGGCGGCAGAAGGCCTTCACCGACGTATATGGAAGCGGTTTTAGCGACGTTCTGGATGTCGCTAAAGCACATTCTTCTTTTAGGAAGCCCTTAACTCTATTTAAACCCCCTTCTACCACCATTCAAGGCATCCTCTCCCACTTGCAACTACTCCACTCCTCTCCTAGCTAGTCTTAGGCACTCTTGTAATCGCCGAAGACGACGAGCCGCCGACGGAGCCTCCTCCACCGCCGTGGCTGCCTCGTCGCTCTCCACTCTCTCTCTACCTCTCTCTCTCTCTTTTAAGCTTTCATTTACTTTTGTTGAAGCATGTATTTAATATTGTAAACCATGAACTATGAATGCATGTTTAATGAAATTATTTTTCATTTAGTTGCCTTTTTAATTTCTGTTTAAAGTGCATGATCAAAACCAAGAGCTTTCTAACCCTAAACTCTCTCTATCTCTCGCTTTTCAAAACCGTTTCTTTCGCAAGCAAAACTCCGCCTTTTTCGTGACAACAAGTGGTAAACAAAATCCGATTTCCACGCCTCCCTGAGATCGACACTCGGACTCACCTCCGTTTACTTCTTTTAAAACCGACGTATCAAGTGCAACTATAACGACACCTCTTAACACACATGCACGAAGGCACGTCAGGGACCAAGTGGGAGGTTGGCCCCAGGTTGATCCGGTAGAGTCAGGAGGTAGTTGAGCAGATCCACAGACGACTCTGCATTGTCAGGAGCAGACAGAAGAGCTACGCGGATCGGAGACGCAAAGAGGTGCAGTTTGAGGTTAGGGACCACGTCTTCCTTCGTGTTTCGCCCATGAAGGGCCTATAGCGGTTTGGGGTGAGAGGGAAGCTCGCGCCGAGGTTCATAGGGCCCTTTGAGGTCCTGGAGCGGGTTGGACTCGTTGCTTACAGACTTGCCCTTCCCCCGCAGCTTTCTGGTGTGCACGACGTGTTCCACGTGTCCAACCTCAGGAAGTACGTAGCCGATTCCAGTCACGTACTGAGTCACGAGAGCGTCAAGGTGAGCGACGACCTGACCTACCCCGAGCGGCCAGTGCAGATCCTAGACCGAGCCGTCCGCAGTTTGAGACGAAAGCAAGTACCCCTGGTAAAGGTTTTGTGGAGGAGCCAGCGGTACGAGGAGGCTACCTGGGAGCCTGAGGCGGCAATGCGGGAGCGATACCCGGAGCTTTTCGCGGGTACATCTTTTCGGACCGGCTTCGGTCCTCCTTGAGTTTGTTATGGTTATTTGGACGTCTTTTCCCGCACCCTAGTTGGCGCAAGTTTCGGGGACGAAACTTCCTTTGAGTTTGTTATATTGTAACGAACGCGTGCCCCAGACGTCTTTTAAGACGTCTGGGAGGTGGCCCAGACGTCGTACAGACGTCTGGGATCACATACAGACGTCTTACCAGACGTCTGGGATCGTTTCCAGACGTCTGTAAAACAGTTATTTTTTCGCACGAGAGATTCGTCTACGTGCCTGTGCGCGCAGACCCGCGATTCCTCTCTCTCTCTTTTTCCCTCTCTCTCTGCGGCTGCAGACCTGCCGCGCTCTCTCTCCCTCCTCCTCGTGCGGCCTTAAAAGGCCACGCCTCCCCTCTTGTCGTCTCCACCGTCCCCTTCCTCTTCTCCTTCCTGTGCGCGAGAGCGAGCGAGCGCGAGGGCGGCAGCAGCGGCCGCAGTGAGCGCGGAGGAGGTGCGGCGTGCGAAGGCGGAGCTCTGCCGTGAAGGCGAGCTCGCCGGAGCGGCTTGGCCGGCCGGCGGAGGGCGCAGGAGGCGCGGAACGACGCGGAGAGGGACCTGCTGCGGTCTGAGCAGCAGACGCGCGAGGTGCGACGCGGGCGGCGTCGCGAGCGGAGGCCGAGCGGTGCCCTGTTCTGGAAAAATTTCCAGAATCAGACGTCTGGGTTTATAGCCAGACGGCGAGGGAGACGTCTGGAAGATCATACAGACGTCTGAAAGGTGAGTATTCCGCTTTCTTCTTCCTTCCTGTCGACTAACCGTACTGAGGGAGGGAGTTGGCTGTGCGCAGGCTCGCTGATTCGCCATCCTTTGCGAATCAGACGTCTGGAAGTTGTACCAGACGGCGGGAGTGACCTCCAGACGTCCGGGGTGACAATCGGACGTCTGTGAGCTAGGCCAGACGTCCCCGTAGACTTCTGGACATCTGGGAAACCACGCTGAGCAAGTAATTCTCTGATCCACTTTTTAAGACGTCTGGAAGAAGTTCCAGACGTCTGATTTTACATAGTGTCGTCGTTTTCGACCCGTTTAGGGCCCCTTCGGACTCCGTTTTCCGCGATTCGAGTTGCGTTCTTTTCAGAATTAATTCCTCTACCCGTCTACAGTAGCTATACACTGTTTTGAGACTTTCCTTGTATTTGATCCTTGTGATAGGACCTCGTTCAGTTGCAGTCTTGGGAGTCACGGAGGCACGCGGGATTCCCGATCACACCCCCATTACTCCTGTTGTACCTGGTAGAGTGGCTTTAAGTTATTAAAATCTGTTAAATTATGAAACCATAAATAGAACCTAGGACATTGCATGAACCATAGGAATGAGAAATAGATGGAATGATAGCTCCTAGGTGTTGCATGAATCCTAGGACTGGAAAACTAGATTGTATGATAGATCCTAGGATATGGCATGAATCCTAGGATGGGAAAACTAGTGGAATGTATAATACTGCAGTCTTGGAAAATGGAAAGAGATATAAAGCTGCCTGTAATTTGAATTAACAGCTGCCTGTTGTGAATAGATAACGTGGTTGAGAACATGGATTGTAAGAATGTGAAACTGGAAAGTGAAACCTGGATGTTTGAGTAAAAAGGATGGAACCCTACGGGGAAGTAGGAGTAGAACTCCTGGAAAGTGAATGGAATAGTTTTGGGGAAGTGAGCTGGCCCTTGAGTACGGAGTACCAAGGAGAGCGACTGTCCCCCTGTTTAGTGCAGAGCGGAGCCAGCCGCCCCAGGGACCCGGGGTTAGGACTGACCACTCTGTACCGACTTGCTGGCCCTCGCGTACGTAGTACCGAGGAGAGCTACTATTGTAGGGAGGTACTAGCTACCCCACGGGCCCCGGGGTTCTGCTAGCCTCCCACACCGACTTGTTAGGCCCGCTGGGGCAAACCAGGGTAGTCAGGCGAGGGTGCGCGGACTGTGCAGGGGCAAGGCCCCGATTTGGTTACTGTGGAGGGGTTGGCCCCCTGTTACTGAGAGGGCTCTGCCCTAGACTGGTTCCGTGATGTGCTTTGGGCGCACCCGTTAACAGAAACGACTGACCGCGTGCCAGTACGGGTTAGCTACCTGTGCGTTTATCGCGCGTGCCGTAGTCACCGTTACGTTTGTCAGTGACCTTGGGGTGGTTGACTAAGGGTAGGATCACCACGGGGGACTCTCCCGGCCAGGAGAGCACCACGTGCTACTTCTACTTTTTGGAAAAGACTGCAATCAAGATCGTTCCCACGAGGAACATTCGAGATCAAGTAAAAGATCTGAGAAATAAATGAAATAGTGAGACAATTGAAAGATGTAAATAAAGAAAGTAATAGAACATAACAGCTACTGTACACTCTACTGTTGTCTTTAGTTTTAGTTGCCACTCTACTCAGCGTTTTGCTGACATGTTACACCCGTTACCTTTTTCAGGACCAGGTGTTGAGCAGCCAGGGTCAGCGGCTGCAGAGGACGCTGGGCGAGTAGGGTCCAATAGAGTTACTACTGTCTTTTGTACCTCTTTGTTTCCGTTATAGTGAGTAGTTCTTGTTTCCGCTGTACTTTTCTTTACCTGCAGTTCATGTTATATGATAAATGTTGTTCTACTGTTGTGGTGGTATCTACTGTAGTAGTTTCTTTCTTTACTGCTGTACTTTCTTACTGTTAGTTATATTCATGCTGAATGGGGTTTATTTTACTGCTCTTTTGGTTACTTCCTCGTTGGACGACTAGGTCTTGGAATTAGTCGAGTCGGTCCGGTTCTCGTGTCTCGTAGGGACTCGGGAACCGGGTCGTTACAGCGATCGGTCCAGCTGAACCAACCTGCCTGGTCCGATTCAAGTGAACCGAGAAGGGTGTTTGGGTCGATTCAGGGCCCAAACGAAGTCTATTTTTCGTAAATAAGGTACCAGTGGGTTCCTATTGGAAATCCCCATGTGATGAAGCCTTGTTCTAGCTATTTTGGAACTCTTTTTCTGTCTCGAGAAATTTTGAAATGATTGACCTGACCGTCCATGTTAATAGGATGCTCGACAGTGGTGTGCATGGGATCTGCAAAGGCTACGTAGTCCGTCGTTCGCCCCCACACCTCCTGGTTACTCTGGTAGAGTGGTCTTTACTATCCCTTGTGAATTAAATGATGAAATTGCATGTTATTTAGGGCTAATTAGCTGAACCCTAGGATGTACAATGAACCCTAGGGCTGAGGTACAAAAATGAACAATTATACATGCTGTGAATGTTAAATTGTGATAATATTTCCTGAATATGCCGAATTACGAGTTGCCTGTTTACATTCGCTGAACATGGCTTGAATTGAAATATGTGTTGTATCTTGTTTAGCTTGATTTATGAGATAGGTGTCGAATTATGAAATCATGAGCTGTCTATTATATCCTAAATTTATCATAATATGAATAGAGGCATGCGTATTGTACGAAAGTAAGGAATTATTATGCACGAACACTACGGGAAATTAGAAGAGGAACTCACATGTATAAAATAAATATCGGATGTCGACGGAAAGTAGTTGTCCCTCGCGTACACGATACCAAGGAGAGCTACTGTACTTAGTGTAGGGGGGAGCTAGCTGCCCCACGGGACCCAGGGTTAGGACTGGCCCCCTACACCGACTCTTGTTAGGCCCACTGAGCAAATCGGGATAGTAGGATGAGGGTATGCAGACTGTAGAGGGGCGAGACCCCTGTTCTGAGAGGGTAAGGCCCTATGCTATTCCGTGTTGTACTTTTGGGCGTACCTGCTAACGGAAACGACTGACCGCGTGCCAGTGCGGGGTAGCTACTTGTACGTTTATTGCGTGTGCCGTAGTCACCGCTACATTGCGACCGTGACCTCGAGGTGGTAGACCGGGTGTAGGATTACCACAGGGTACTCTCCCAGCCAGGAGAGTGCCACGTGTACGTCTTACATCGTGGGAAAAGTACAATCAAGATCGTTCCCTTAGGGAACATGAAGATTGAGAGACATTGTGGACTTTTTGCTAGAAAAACACTAGTTGTTAAAGTAACTGTTATTCAGATAATTAGATAATTACATGTAAATCTGTGGTTTTCTTTATTGCGTAAATGATATAATTGTTATATATACCATTCTACTCAGCGTAAGCTGACTCCCCACTATATATAACCATGTACAGGTCAGAGAGTCGAGCAGCTAGCACCACCCGCTGCAGAGAGTGCTGGGCTCAGTCGAGTCCAGCCTTAGTTTTCAGTACTAGTACTTTTTCAGCCTTTTCTACTGTAGTGAGTGTTTCTATTTCATGTTGGACTCGATTGTGTGAACTTTTATTATCGTGATGGCTAATTTTTTATTATGTTTAATGTTTTTTTGAGCTTCAGTTACTTTCACTGCTTCCTTTAATTTTTCTAGTTACTTGCATATGTGATTTGTGTTGGTTTCGTGCATATAGGTTAGTTTCTCGTTGGACGACTAGGTCTTGGGATTAGTCGATGCGAGCCGTTTCCAGGTTTCCAGAGGAGCCGGATTCGGGTTGTAACACGTCATGTCAATCATCTAAACATATCTCTTCAAATTCACAAATGATCGAGACTCCTTAAGTAATCAGAGGATCTGACTCAATGGATCACAAGCAACCACACAAGAAACAGAAAGGTTATTTATCCAGTTCCACCGCAAGAGGTGTACGTCTGAGGGGAGAGCAGTGCTCCCATGAATCCACTAAAAGTAGTGGGATTACAATCTCTCATAGTCTCTCTCTCAGATTACCTGAAGAGGAGCCTCGAGAGCATCTCTTTGCTATTTATAGTGCTAAATGAGGATCTCGTCGTAAGATATTCTTGTATGACTCGTCCGTTGGCAGGGTACGTCCTTTGTTAGACTACTGATGGTGGTCATGCTAACGTTACTGTTGACGTGGACGTTGTGGACTTTCCCACCACCTTTCTATTCTTGGGCAAACCAGATCTCCTAAAGGTAGGTGGATCTGCCTAGGCATGGGCACATCGAGTCAGGTCGAATCTACCTATTTACTTGTTCTTTGAGTAGACGAATTTATCTTCAAGCTTACCGTAGAATTTTAAATCCAAATATACTTTTTACCTCTCATCAACAAACATCTCAAATATTGCTTCTCATATAAACGATGTTTCATGGTACGTGACTTTCCCTTGTTCATTCAATTAACCATAATATAATCAAGATAATGGATGTAAAGAGGTACCAAGAACAGAGCCCACTTAAAGGTCCCAACTTAGTAAAATTTTAACTTAAAAATTTCCACTCAAAAATTCCCACTTAAAATGCTTTAAAAAAAGGGTTTACTCAATTATTATAATTTTCATATCCTCTTCACAACTTTAGCCTTGAAGCTCAATTCACGTCCACAAGCATGTTCGAGAGCTATAAAGAATTCGTGAAAATATTCGATACCAACAACCATCCGTTTACTGATTTATGCCTCTACCACTTAATTAGCCATATGATATGATTAAGGAAGTTAAATCATATATTCCCAATCAGGATCCGATGAAAAAGAGTGAACCTGACTTTCTAAGTATTTGTGATTTGCTAACTTATTAGTGCGGTTGGTGTAGAGCAAGTTCGAGTAATCATGTATCTCTTTTAGGACCCATCCATATCTGATTTGGTCGAGGTGGGTTTCATTCAATGCATTTAAATTCTAAGTGGCTTTGTGTTTGGAAAAGCAAAGCTGATTGTTGTGGCTTTGGTTTGGAAATAAGTACTCCCAAATAAATTTGCCTAATTTCTGGATGGCACTCATATAGGCATATATCACAATACATAAACTATAATTCATGATTTTACAATTATTTGATGTTGTGCCCATGCAATAATTGAAAATTTATGTATATTTTGTTGATAAATGACGTAATTATGTTTTTATCTATGGTGTTGAAATTAAGTTGAAAATATAATATTTACATCATGATGCCTTTTATTTTTAATAAAGAAGATTTATTGCAAGACATTTTACATATTATAGTTGATCGACCATAGGTCTTGATGAGTATCTAATGGAAATAGGCTTTAATTGCTAGTGGTACAAGATGAATTTTCCCATTGGGTAACCATAATCAATACACGAAATGACTTAGCCAATGAGGATCGCATACAAACTTCTTTTACATCATTAAGATGTTAAGGACTTCTTTTATAAAGGCTAAAGAGATAAGCATCTCACCAAAAGAGATAATGGTAGCGAATTTAAACTTCATATCACTTCTAGGTCTCCTTAAGATGGCAAGATTCTTTGAAGTTTCCAAACCAAGACAAATTTACGTGAACTTCCATCTATTTCACAGGATAGGATGCGTGAAATTTTTTGTCAACATCTTTAATAATAAGGAAGTATTAATACATTTTCTTAACTTTTAACCAACATTACAAGGCATCTTTGAAGAATTATAACTTCGCAAACATCCTTAACCATGCTTCCTCGATGCTCTCAATAAGACTTTGTGTTCTAAAAGATACCTGGCCAACAACTTGCTTCAAAAACAATTCAACTAAGGCTTTCAATGAAAAGATATACTATGATTTGTGATTTGAAAATTATTCGATTGTGTTCCTATACAACAATTGAAATTTTATGTATATTTTATTGGTCAATGATGTGATTATGTTTTCATCTATTATATTAAAATTATGTTAAAAATAGAATATTTAGAGCATCATATCTTTTAATTTTTAAATAAAGAAAATGCATTGCAAGACATTTTATGGATTATAGTTCATAGAGAATAGCTCTTGATGAGTATGCAATGGGAATAGGCTTGATATGTTAGTGGTATACATGGATTTTCCTGTTGTGTAACCATAACTGACACAGAGAATAGGCTAGTGAGGATCGATATTTTGATACTAAACCTCACGCAAATTTGTCCTATTGACACTTCTTACATGTACTCTTTGCATATCGTGCTACCATTTTGCAATTTTGATAGTAAATCTTGATAGTTCATTTAAATAAAAAGATTGACTTAAAGTTTTACATCATCAACACATTAATGACTTCTTTGACAAAGACCAAAAGAGATAATTATCTCACCAAAAGAGATAATGATATCAAATAAGAACTTCATTTCATGTCTAGGTCTCCTTAATATGGTAAGATTCTTTGAATTTTCTAAGCCAAGATAATCTTGTATGGACTTCCACCTATTTCACAAAATAGGATGTGTGGAATTTTTTGTGATCTCCAATAGTAAGGAAGTATCAATACATTTCTTGACTTTATCCAACATTAAAAAGTATCATTCGAGAATTATAACTTCAAAAACATTCTTAACTATATATCCCTCGATATTCTCAAGAAACTTTGTGTTTTGAAAGATACCTGACCAAGAAATCGCTTTAGAAACAATTCAACTTATGCCCTCAATGCAAGATAGACTATAATTGTGATTTTAAAATTATTTCATGACATGCCTATACAATAATTGAAATTTTATGTATATTTTGTCGGTCAATGATATAATTATGATTTCATCTATTGTGTTAAAATTATGTTGAAAATAGAATATTTATAGCATGATGTCTTTTTCTTAAATAAAGAAAAATTATTAGAAGACATTTGACTGATTATAGTTCATAGACCATAGCTCTTGATCAATGGGAATATGCTTGATACATAAGTGGTACATGATGGATTTTCCTATTGGGTAACCATAATCGATACAAGGAACAAGTTAGTAAGTGAGGATTGATTTTTTGACATTGAACTTCACACAACCTTCTTTTGTTTACCGTTCTTACATGTAATCACTGCATTTCATGGTACCATTTTATAAGTTTGGTAGTAAATCTCAATAATTCATTTAAATAAAAGGATTAACTTAAAGTTTTACATCATTAACATGTTAAGGACTTCTTTTACAAAGACTAAAGACATAATTATCTCACCAAAAGGGATATTGGTATCAAATCACCAAAAGGGATATTGGTATCAAACATGATCTTCATATCTCATCCAGGTCTCCTTAAGATGGCAAGATTCTTCGAAATTTCGAAGCCAAAGATAAACTTGCATGGACTTCCACCTATTTCACATAGTAGGATGGGTGGAATTTTTTGTGAACATCTTTAATAGTAAGGAAGCATTAATACATTTGTTGGCTTTTAACCAACATTATAAAGCATCCTTCAAGAATTATAACTTCCCAGACATCCTTAACCATACATCCCTCAATATTCTTAAGAAAACTTTGTGTTCTAGAAGACACCTAATCAAGAAATTGCTTCGAAAACAATTTAACTCAGGCTCTCAATGTAACATAAGTACACTCATGATCTCATCATTCTCAAACTATTGCCATTTTAAGATGCTTTTATAAGCATCCCAACTTTACTGGCTTTAGTGGAATTCTTGAAAATTTTAACTTTATGTCAAAAAAAGTTACCGGTTGGATACATCTTCCTTCCTGATGGAAAAGGTTAGGATTGAAAAAATTGATTATTTGAATTGAAGAGATAGAGTGCTATAGGTGTAAAAATAATAAAAAAATTAAAGTGAAATTTGTTTTTGCTTCTTTCATTAGTGATGGTAACAAAGGATTCTTTGTGAAGGTGTCCTTGTGTTGTTTGTGTATCATACTTTAGTAGAAAGGTGTGCATTTTGATGGTTTCTAAAAGGAAAAGAATGAAATTTACTCGATAATTTTAAAAGTAAGATAATACTGATCGGTTACATTTTTTTGGCAAATGGAAATTATTATTTCATAAAATTGAAAAAATAATTACATGTCAAAAGGAATTTATTTTGATAGAGGTTTTTTTTTAGGTATGTACAAAAATACATAAGAAGACATGTTTTACAATGACGCATGTGGAGGTAATCAAAAAATAAATTTAGAAGTGAAGACTACATCACATGGCTCTCCTTTACACAAAAAGATAATGCAAATACTATCTCGTGATAGGGTTTATTACTGCTTTAAAAAGTCATGAGTACCACTTTAAACTAAAACGCAAGCAGGTGCAAAACCAAAAGCACATAGGTGCAAAACAAAAAACACAAAAGTGCAAAATCAAAATGCATTGGTGCAAACTACCAAAATCACCTTTAAAATCATTATGCAATGGTGTAAAACTACCAAAATTGCCTTTATACTCAATTTGCACCGATGAAAAATGAAATGACCTGTTGCCTTTTTGGGTTGTTTAAGACGTCTAGATGAGCCGTCAGATGTCTGTCCAGATGTTTGGATGGAGGGTCGAATGTCTGAAAGTAGAAAAACCGTACCTTGCTTTCATTTCCGCATGCGCTCTGCATGCGTACACCCATCTCTCCTCAACTCAAACCCTAAACCTTTTCTTATTTAAACCCTACCCCCACGCCACTCTCCCCATCTCCACCAGCCACCACCTTCATCCTTCTCTTCTATCGACCACCACCTTCCCTTCAGCCACTAGCGCGGCGAGTGGAGAGGAAGAAGAGAGAGAGAAGGGACGTGGAGGAGGAGGAGGAGAGGGGAGCGAGAGCGTGGGAGGAGCTCGAGGGGAGGAGTTCGCGAGGGAGCCTATTTACGCAAGGCGAGATAGATTTTAAAATAATCGCGTTGCAGTATAGTCAAAATCGCTTTAAAACAAATACAATTTTTATTACTAGAATAAGTTTCCGAGGTCGAACATAATGAGCAAATTGGTATTTAGAAATCAAGATCACAATTCAGAATTAAAAGACATTGCAATAATATCAATAGCAAAGTAGCAATGTGCAAAAATATGGGAGTAAAATGGTGAATTAGATCACCAAATACTCCTACAATATCACCAAAGAACTCAATGTAAATGTATATGTAATGAGAGCTAATGATATATCGTCTGATGAGGAAATCAAATGACTTAAAGTTGCTTGCTTTCTTCTTCTTTTCTTCTTCTCTTTTCTTCTTCTCTGTGTTTGCTTTGTCTGTCTTCTCCTTTCTTCTTCTTCTTCTTTTTCTCTTTTCAGCTGTGTCCTTCTCTTCCTCTCTTCTTCTTCTCTTCAGGCCTTCACCTCTTCTTCTCTTCTTTTTTTTCAGTTGTGTCCTTCTCTTCCTCTCTTCTGCTTCTTCTGCCCTTAGCTCTTCGTCTTCTTTCTTCTTTCCTTCTCTGGCTCTTCCTTTCTTCTTCTTCTTTCTGCTCTGGCTTCCTCTTCTTCTTCTTCCTTCTTCAGAATCGGCTAAGTGTCAGTCGGAGGT
This sequence comes from Thalassia testudinum, assembly GCA_037157565.1. Classification (NCBI taxonomy): domain Eukaryota; kingdom Viridiplantae; phylum Streptophyta; class Magnoliopsida; order Alismatales; family Hydrocharitaceae; genus Thalassia; species Thalassia testudinum. Next base: position 7,541,154 of record JAZHRO010000076.1, on the reverse strand, counting down.
TTCTGTAGCAAAACCCTCCCCCTACCCGCGCGACACTCCTCTCTTCTTCTCTCTTAGGATTCGCTCTCCCAGAGCCACAGGTATCCGGGTTATCGGGTTGGGCGCGTACCCGGGTCCAGGCTCACCAGCGTGTGGTGGTGAGCAAGGACTGCAGGTCGGGTTGGGTCAGGCCAGATCCGCGGGTGAGGTGTTGCGGACAAGGTTGGGTGAAGGTGAAAGGGGCCTCACCCCGTGGTAACTGAGGCGAACAACCTATGGCAACTTTTCAATTTTTGCAGGTGTGGGCGCCTCTTCGTGTTTAAGGTGGGACTATCTATGCACTCATTGTCTCGCGTCCTTGCAACAGGGAATGATCTTCAATTGTAGCAGCTGCTGAGGCCTGTGATTGCAATTGAGGACTTGGGTGTGTGAGCAAGACTCTTCCGCGTAGCCTGGGTCTTCAACTTGGGAGAGGAAGCACCTGGGGCGGCCTCAAGCAAGCTTCAAGCTTGCTCGCCAATGGAGGATAAGGCCTGTAACGAACGCGTGCCCCAGACGTCTTTTAAGACGTCTGGGAGGTGGCCCAGACGTTGGTACAGACGTCTGGGAGGTGGCCCAGACGTCGGTACAGATGTCTGGGATCACATCAAGACGTCTCGAAAACAGTTATTTTCGCACGGGAGAGTCGTCTGCGCGCCTGTGCGCGCAGACCCGCGATTCCTCTCTCTCTCTCTCTTTCCCCCTCTCTCTCTGCGGCTGCAGGCGGCCTGCCACCCCCTCTCTCCTCCTCGCGCGGCCTTAAAAGGGCCACGCCTCCCCTCCCATCTCCACAGCCTCCTCCTTCTTCTCCTTCCTGTGCGCGAGAGCGAGCGGACGCGAGGGCGGCAGCGACGGCCGCAGTGAGCGCGGAGGTGCGGCGTGCGAGGGCGGAGCTCTGCCGTGAGGGCGAGCTCGCCGGAGCGGCTTGGCCAGCCGGCGGAGGGCGCAGGGGGCGCGGAGCGACGCGGAGAGGGACCTACTGCGGTCTGAGCAGCAGACGCGCGAGGTGCGACGCGGGCGGCGTCGCGAGCGGAGGCCGAGCAGCGCCCTGATTCTGGAAAAATTTCCAGAATCAGACGTCTAGGTTGACAGCCAGACGGCGAGATAGACGTCTTGAAGCCCTTACAGACGTCTGAAAGGTGAGTTTACCGCCTTCTCTTTCCTTCCTGTCGACTGACCGTACTGAGGGAGGGAGTTGGCTGTGCGCAGGCTCGCTGATTCGCCATCCTTTGCGAATCAGACATCTGGAAGTTGTACCAGACGGCGGGAGTGACCTCCAGACGTCCGGGGTGACAATCGGACGACTGGGAGCTAGGCCAGACGTCCCCGCAGACTTCTGGACATCTGGGAAACCACGCTGAACAGGTAATTCTCTGATCCACTTTTTAAGACGTCTGGAAGAAGTTCCAGACGTCTGATTTTGCACAGTATCGCCTTGTTCGACTCGTTTAGGGCCTGTTCGGGCTCCGTTTTCCGCAATTCGAGTTGCGTTCTTTTCAGAATTAATTCCTCTACTCGTCTACAGTAGCTATACACTGTTTTGAGACACTCCTTGTGTTGATCCTTGTGATAGGACCTCGTTCGGTTGCAGTCTTGAGAGTCACGGAGGCACGCGGGATTCCCGATCGCGCCCCCATTACTCCCGTTGTACCTGGTAAAGTGGCTTTAAGTATTAATAAAATCTGTTAAAGTATGGAACCATAACTAGAACCTAGGGCATTGCATGAATCCTAGGAATGAGAAATATATGGAATGATAGCTCCTAGGTGTTGCATGAATCCTAGGGCCGGAAAACTAGATTGTATGATAGATCCTAGGATATGGCATGAATCCTAGGATGGAAAAACTAGTGGAATATATATTACTGCAGTCTTGGAAGAATGGAAAGGAATATATAAAGCTGCCTGTAAATTGAATTAACAGCTGCCTGTTATGAATAAGGAACATGACTGAAATCATGGTTTGTAAGAACGTGAAACTGGAAAGTGAAACATAAGATGTTCTGAGATTAAAGGATGGAACCCTACGGGGAATTAGGAGTGGAACTCTTGGAAAGAGAAAGGAATGGAACTGAGATGTTGTTCGTACTGTCTCTTGGGTACGCAGTACCAAGGGAAGTACCTGTACCTGTTTAGTGCAGAGCTGAGCTAGCCGCCCTAGGGACTCGGGGGTTAGGACTGGCCACTCTGTATCGACTTGTTGGCCCTCGTGTACGTAGTACCGAGGAGAGCTAGTAGTGTTAGGAGAGTACTAGCTACCCCACGGGCCCCGGGGTTCTGCTAGCCTCCTTCACCGATTTGTTAGGCCCACTAGGGCAAACCAGAGTAGTCAGGCGAGGGTGCGCGGACTGTGGAGGGGCAAGGCCCCGGTTTGGTTACTGTGGAGGGGTTGGACCCCTGTTACTGAGAGGGCTCTGCCATGGTTCCGTGCTGTGCTTTGGGTGCACCCGTTAACGGAAACGACTGACCGCGTGCCAGTGCGGGCTAGCTACCTGTGCGTTTATCGCGCGTGCCGTAGTCACCGTTACGTCTGTCAGTGACCTTGGGGTGGTTGACTGAGGGTAGGATCACCACGGGGGACTCTCCCGGCCAGGAGAGCACCACGTGCTACTTCTACTTTTGGAAAAGACTGCAATCAAGATCGTTCCCACGAGGACATCCGAGATCAAGTAAAGGATCTGAGAAATAAATGAAATAATGAGAAAAATTGAAAGATGTGAATAAAGGAAGTAATAGAACTTAACAGCTACTGTACACTCTACTGTTGCCTTTAGTTAGTTTGCCACTCTACTCAGCGTTTTGCTGACGTGTTACACTCGTTACCTTTTTCAGGACCAGGTGTTGAGCAGCCAGGGTCTACGGCTGCAGAGGACGCTGGGCCGAGTAGGGTCCAGTAGAGTTACCACAGCCTTTTGTACCTCTTTTGTTTCTGTTCTAGTGAGTAGTTTTTGTTTCCGCTGTACCTTCTTTACCTGCAGTTCTTGTTATATGATAAATGTTATTTTACTGTTGTGGTGGTACCTACTGTAGTAGTTTCTTTCCTTACTGCTGTACTTTCTTACTGTTAGTTATATTCATGCTGAATGCGATTTATTTTACTGTCTTTTGGTTACTTTCTCGTTGGACGACTAGGTCTTGGGATTAGTCGAGTCGGTCCGGTTCTCGTGTCTCGTAGGGACTCGGGAACCGGGTCGTTACAAGGCCTGGAACCTAAAATCAATAGAACGACCTCTTGGCCACGTCAAAGCGTTCAGGGAGCATCGCTGAAGCATGGCGGATGTGATGGGGGTGGTGGCGTGGCATGACAGTGGCCGTGAGTGCGTGCTTAGGACAGACTGTGTACGCTTGAGTGGGTCTTGTGAGTGGATGGATGGGTGAATGAAGAGAGGGGAAATGCTCAGTGAGGTGTATTGATGGTCGTGGGCTTGTCAGCGATGGTTTTGGTGGCCTATGGAGGTGGAATGGCCTCGCCGAAGGTGGTGGCCGGAGATGGAAGGGATGGAGGTGTGAAGGGGCGTCAGTGGTGGAGTTTGGAAAGTGAAGGGTAGAGAAGAAAGTAGAGGGGATAAGAGACTTAGCTAGGAAGTTGCTGGACGAAGGGGGGCAGTGAGGACGTCGAGTCTGGTGTGGTCGATGCCGGAGACGAAGGCGGCTCCGGTGAGGTGGGAACGACGAGGATGAAGGAGGAAGTGGCGTCTGCTAGTACGGCGAGACGCGGACGAAGGCAGGGAGGAGGAATCCACCGCAGGTATGGCGGTCGGATGATGAGAAAGAGCAAGGAAAGTCGCCGGACGTCGAGGAGCCTTCGGCTGGAGAGATGAATTGAGGGGAATCACGGCTGAATTTGAGCATGGAGAATGCGGTGTGATTTGGGCTTCTTTAAATAAGGCTCTGAAGGGCGGTTAGGGCTTGGGGAGCTTGCTTCCCAAGCTTGGAAGGTCGCTGGACTTAGGAGCTATTAGGATATCCAAATCTCTCATGCATTCTCATGAGAGATTGGGAGGTAATCAGATCTCATTAATGGGTTCATACTGGAGAGAATTTCTTAGAGGATCTCCCTTCCAATTTTGGAGGAGATTCTTCAAGCAATCAAGGAGAAATCTCTTTTCAAAGGTCGTCGGAGTAGGTTTCCTCCGCGATAATGGCGGAGGGACCTAATTGTGAAGACGACGAAGAAGCTAGGGGGCTGATTGCAAGGGTTTTTGAAAGTTTGGGGTAGAAATGTAATCAGACAGGACCTTTTTGCAAACTAGGTCAAGGCAAACTCATCTTGGGTTCAAATTTTGGTAAAGACCTAATTTGGACCTAAAGAAGCCAATGGTGAAGTTGGATTTTGGTTTTGATCACGTCTGACTGGGTAATTTATGAAAAACTCAAATTAGGGCAAATATCTATTTGAGACTTCAATTTAGATCAAGATGGGTTCTGATGGCCAAATTGCAGGTATTAAACCTTAGAGAATATTTTTTTATGATTTTTAGAGGGTTTAAGTGAATTTTATCCTGACCAGAACCTTAGTTAATTATGTGGGTTTATTTTTAGGGTTTCAAAAGTCATTTAATTCTCAAAACACACATAAACCCTTTTCTATTTGATCCAACCCACTTGTTATCTTATTAAGACCATTTGACCTTTATTCAGCTCTTGAGAAAACTTGTGGTTGTACTGCATTGGTAAAATTGTGGTTTTAACTCTTGTTTCTTATTTTTCCTTCAGAATGCTTATATAGTGAGTTATGACCTTCAGTTGGTTATGTAAGAGCTTTTACTGACTCGATTGGGTCAAAATGAGCTAGTTAGGGCTTATGGTGGTGTTCCCATCAAAGTTGGGGAAACTCGGAGGAGCTCGTACGGGAGGAGTTAAGGACCCCGACGAAGAGGAGGAGCCTGCGAGCAGAAGCCTTGGCCTCCTACAGCCGCTAATGGCACTACTACAGCTCCTGCGGGTGAGGTCGTGATGGAGACAACTCGCAGGAGAGTTCTGCGTACTGGATATTTTCTAGTATCGGACGTCTGGAGTAGTAGGGGGACGTCCGGAGCTGAAGCCGGACGTTTGAAAGCACGCGTAGTGCCAAGGTACGTGCTTTTGCATGGTTTCCAGCCATGCAGGCCGTATCGCAGGAGATTGTCTTGCCATTTTTAGGTCTGCGCGTACGTACACAGGGGGGGACAGAGCGTTGGAAAGGCATGGGGTGCGCCTTCGAGGTGCTTTTAGACGTCTAGACACGTTGCTAGATGTCTAACCGTACCTCTAGATGACCGGAAGGAGAGTCTGACATCTGGAACTCTCCTCAGACTATCGCGGAAGGATCCAGACGTCCGAGGAAGCCGCAGGAAACCTAGGGTGAGTATTGACGTCTTTTAAGACGTCTGGGACTAGACCTAGACATCTAATTTTGGACAGTGTGACTGTTTTTGGCCCGTTTAGGGCCCAAACGGAATTGGATTTTCGCAAATGAACTACCGTTGTTTTTCGCTTGAGTTTCTCTACGAGTTAATGTCACTTGTATGCAATTTTAGACTCGTTTGATGTGGTGGTCAATTGTATAGGTCTCCATCTAGTTGAGTACACGGGACCCGCAGAGGTGACGAGATCTGCGATCCGAGACCCCATTCCTCTCGTGTTTTCCGGTAGAGTGGTTTACATTAATATTATGATTTAAACAAATGAACTGCATGTTTAGAATAACTTGAATGAACCCTAGGATGAGAATGGACCCTAGGGTAGGAACAATTAAGTATGGTTTGAGCTATACTGTTTACTTGAGATACAAGTAGAACCCTAGGATGAGAATGAACCCTAGGGCAGGAACAAATGAGTATGGTTGAGCTACACTATTTACTTGAGATGCATGTAAAACTTTAAATGCTAGCAAATGTATTGGTTATTTTAATGTGATGCTTTGTCAGTTAAAAAATCACGAGCTGCCTATTTTAAGAATGGAACCGGTAATGTAAATAGAGAAATCTGAAATGAAAGGAATACCAGCATGAACCCTACGAGGAATTAGGAGAACTCGTAGACGGGAAGTGAGCTGACCCTTGTGTATGCGATACCAAGGAGAGCAACTGTCCCTTGTGCATGCGGTACCAAGGAGAGCAACTGTCCCTTTAGTGTATAAGGGTACTAACCGCCCGTTGGGTTGAGTCCCAGGGTCAGGCCTAGTCACTTTACACCGACTTTGTTTGGCCCTCGTGTATGTGGTACCAAGGTGAGCTACTTAGTGTAGGGAGGGAGCTAGCTACCCCAGGGGGCCCGGTGTTAGGACTAGCCGCTCTACACCGACTCTTGTTAGGCCCACTGGGAAAATTGGGATGGTCGGACGAGGGTACACAGACTGTGGAGGGGTGAGACCCTTGTTCTGTTCTGAGGGGCAAGACCCCTGTTCTGAGAGGGCAAGGCTCTGTACTATTTCGTATTGTACCGTTAGGCGTACCCACAAGCGAAAACGACTGACCGCATGCCAGTGCAGGATAGCTACCCGCGGGCTTATTACGTGTGCCGTAGTCACCACTAAGTTGCGACTGTGACCTCAGGGTGGTTGATTGGATGTAGGACTACCACGGGGGACTCTCCCGACCAGGAGAGCACCAAGTGTACCTCCTATATCATGGAAAAGACTGCAATCAAGATCGTTCCCGTGAGGAACAAGCCGGATCAAGAAATGATTTAAGTAAATAAAGGAACAACGAATTAGAAGTACTTGGTTGAACTAAATGAAATGGATAATTACTTAATTGCATTGATTAATTACTTGTCTTAATTACATGTAAATGGCTAAATTACCACTCTACTCAATGTTTGCTGACTCTGGAAATTTTATAACCTTGTTCAGGTTAGGGAGTTGAGCAGCCAGCACCACCTACTGTAGAGGGAGCTGGGCCCAGTCGAGCTGTTTGATAGACTATTCGCTCTGTTTCTTTTACTGTCTCTTAATTTCTTTCTGCTTAGTTATATTGTATGTGTGGTTGTGAGTTATTTCCTATTTTTGGTTATTTTTCGTTGGACGACTAGCTCTTGAGATTAGTCGAGGCGGGCTGGTCTCGGATCCTGTAGGGATCTGAGATCGGGTCGTAACACAAAACCACCAAAATCACATTTAAAATCATCACAAGATATATTTCAGAACCATTTTGCGCCTGTGTGATTTGGTTTACAACAAGAAAATACCCCTCTGCCCACTAATTGATGGTTTTTTAAAAGTAGAGGGAGGCATGTCATGTAACAAAACTTATGTTACTTTTTAGATTTCTTTACATTAAATAACAACTACACGATGGAGATTACGCTTGTGCATTAGAAAGTGCGTCACGCTTTACATTTCTGTATATTTTGGCAAAATTTCTCTAATTGCTTAAGCAAGATGTGGTTGTTACCATTAATAACGGTGCAACTTGTTTCACTAATAAATCATGAATGAAATTTTGTGAACATCGTCCACAACTAAGTATATGTTCACTTCCATCGACAACTTAGGGAATCAAATCCTTCTCAAAATATGTGAATTCCATCTCCTAGATTATCCAATCAAACCTAACATCCAATTTTAAACATTTTCCAAATAATCTTCAAAATACAAGAAAGTCATTGGTGCAATCTCTTTATCAATGATGATCATTGCCAAATCAACTTGTTCCACAAAGCGCTAAAGTTCATGCCATTTCAATGGCTTTCATGTCTTGAAAAACAACAATCATGAATCTCATTTACTTTAATCCAAATGTTAGGCATAGTTTTGAAAATCATAAACTAAGGACATATCCACATTGCATAATTAGATCTACCAACTTTATGAATTGGATTAGATTGGAAAATTTTAAAAATAAATGAATCCATTCAAGACTTTAATCCAATTTGGTCTAATATATCCTTTTTGATAATAAATTTATACATATATAAGACTATATACATGTAACATTGAACATTTATTTAGCATCTCACATAATTTAATGGCTCAAAATTTGCTCATCTTCCTTTTTAGCACTAAGTTCTTATTTTTGTCCCTGTAAAGCAACCAACATTGCCACAATTTAAATCGTATCGAGTAAGAATAAGAAAAGTAGAGAATGTGCGAGTTTAGAGTATGCAAGCGTAGGCGACAACCGGAGCGTGAAGAAGAATTTGGCCATTCCACTAGTAGATAACTAGTATTGCAAAAGAAAGGGCCTGCTTATAGAGCTGGGTGGGGAGACAATCTCCTTCCGTGTAGTAAGGTTAGAGAGAGGCCTGGCTCGAAAGTTGGCCCCCCTCCAAAACCCATTACTGGAGAAGGATTCGTTACGTGCAATATGAGCATCTTTCCGATGATCCCTTTCAACAGTAACACAATTTAAAAGTTCTTTTCCTTGTTGATGGTTGATCCTATCCATAAAAGCAAAAAATGAATATTTGGTTAAATTTTAAGGTATCTCAATTTTTAAAATTTGGTAACAACTATTAGGAAGAAAGTATAAAACTACATGTTAGTTTAAGAAAATCAAGAGAATTTAATCTAATTCAAAGAATGAAAAAGATCTAATTAGACCTTCAATTAGAACTATTAAAGTGGGGCAAGTTTTAATTTAATAATGATGGATTTAATCGTGAATTTTATATAATCTAATTCAACGCCATTCTTATGTACATCTATCTTCAACCATGTGAAACATATCTGGTGGATCTATATTTAGTGCACTGTTATAAATTTTTACCATGCATACATTAAAAGCACACACCTTTTAGGTAACATTTAGTAGTGAAATAGTTTCCATTTCGAAATAAAATAAGAGAGTGATAAGTTGAAAGGGATATTTGTTTGTAGGATGAGATAAGTAAAAATATGATAAAAATGATTGGGATGGTAATGCGATGATCTTTTAATATTATGATATGTGTGTGAATGGATTAGCGTGATATAATGAACATATTTTATTGGAGTATATATATTTTAATGCATATTGGCATTGATCATGTGATGTAATGAGATAGTTTAAAAGTAATATATTTTAATAGATATTGATGTTGATTTGATAAAATAAGATAACTTGAATTCCTTTCTTTTTAAAATTTATTCCTTTGATATTTCCTTGACCATGAGATAACCTTTGAGTTATTTCGCTCCTAGAGGAGGTGGTGTGGTTTTTAGTAAAGGGAATAGATTTGTAGAATAAGTAGATGAGTGGGAAACAAGTGAAATAAAATGGTGGAATAAATATGTTAATCTCTTTAGGTGAATAAGTATGTTAAACTTATTCTACTCCTTTCGTGAAATAAGTTTACTTTAGGTTAAGCATGCTTAACTCAATAACCTATTTGGTAAGGGGAATAAATTTGTGGAATAAATATAGAAATAAGAAAATAGTGTACTAAATGATGGAATAATTGAGTTAACCTATTTAAATATTTTAATGCATTAAAATTATTTCACAAAAAAAAATAAAATAACTTTACTCCAAATTAAATTCCATTTAACTTAACTCCCAAGTCACAATTAACTCAACCCAAGTGAAGCTCAAATTAAATAATAAATTAAATATTTAATCCAATATAAACTCACTTGAGTTAGACAACTAAACAACTAAAGGTAACCATATCGAGGCTACGTAGCCCTACCCGTTTAGCCCTACCAAACAACCAAAAACAAAAAAAAAAACAAAAAAAAAGAAAAAACAAAAAAGGCACCGGGGTGAGGAGAAATTAGGGCAAAACTCGAAAAAATCAACTCTGACAAATAGCGAAGTAGAGATCCATATCCCCCTCTCGCTCCGCGGCGGTATTTATGGTTACCCTCCCTCGTCATCGTCATCCCTCAACTCCCCCACGGCCAAAAACCCTCGACTTGCGGTGAGAAGGACGCACCTTTAGACCTAATTCACTCTCTTCTGCTCGATCCTCGTCGCCGGATTCGTGCAAATCCCAAGGTAAGCACCTCGGCACCTTCGATTGGCGGTCGATTTGCTAGGGTTTTCAGCTCTGGCGGCGTGGAGGCCTCTGGTCGCGTTCTTTCTAGGGTTTCGGGGTTGTCTTTGCGGTTGTTTGAATTAGAGGTGCTCCTGAGGCGTTGCTGGTTAGATCGATGTTGGTTGTGATTCGCGAGTGATGGTTAGATCGATGTTGGTTGGTTGTATTACGTCCGGGGAAGGCTAAAGTTCGGATCTTCCGCAGTTTTCTCTAACCTCCGGTAGGCGACCGGGAGGATGTCGGAGCCCTCTAAGGTCATCCACGTTCGCAACGTCGGGCTCGAGATCTCCGAGGTATCGTATTCGTGTTTTCTTTTTGTAATCTCTATTTATGTAATGCGTTTGCTACCGAAGAAAGATGACGCCTTTCCGTGGCATTGATCTGGTTGCAGAATGATCTTCTGCAATTGGTGCAACCATTCGGTATGGTTACTAAGCTCGTAATGTTGCGGGCAAAAAATCAGGTTTTTGTTCTCTCTTTTGGTTTTTTTTATTGTTTTGAGTGGCTACGATTTTGCGATTTATCTGGGGGTGATTTTGGTGTCACACTGTCAATGCAGGCCCTCCTTCAGATGCAAGATTTGTCCTCCGCGATGAGCGTTTTGCAGTATTACTCCACTGTCCAGCCTAGTGTCAGGTATGTAAGGAATTGTCGAGATTCGAACATGATTAAGCCTTCTATTCCACTTTAGGTTCTATTCTAAGAACAAAGGAGCTTATTTTCCTTTAAATGACTCGACTTAACTTCCATGTGAGTTGTTCTGTTTCCTTATTTGTGTGTGTGTGTGCGTTAGTGCACTTATCTGGGTGTGAGCACGAAGCATGGACGCTTCCCCATTGACATTCAATCCCATTAGTTTGTGCCGTGATTCGTCCAAATGCTACTTTAGAGCCTACTTTTTTGTGTTTCCCCAATAAATTAGGTCTAAGATAAATGTTGAATGAATAAGGCTGGAAATCATCGATCATTTATTTAATTAAATGTTGGTTATCCTTTGCAAAATATATTGTAAATTCTATGACAGCTAATTTTTTTGTTTTTTTTTTAATTTTTGAGTATTTCCAAATCATAGATGTGAGTGGAAGAAAAGAATCCATGTAGCCGACCCCACTTAATGTGGGAACAGGTGTTGCTGTTGTGTTCCAATCATGAGGAGCTTACTTTGCCATAAATTGTTTATGTACTTGCTAGTTTTTACAGAAAATGGTGCGAAGCATTAGTTTGGGTAAATAATGCTTAGGTGGTAGTTCTGAGCCTGTAGTTGTATGAAAGGAAAGTGTTCTGATGCTGTTATTGCACCTCAATAACTCTGATTTTCATAATTTCCTTATGTTAATATCTCTGCGGCCAATGCACAATTACAATAGAGTTCTTGCAATTTCTTTTTCTGCCTGTGCAGTTTGTTTGGTAAACCGCACTTGTTTGTCATGTAGGTTGTACCTTTAGTCTTAATATGATACAGCCTCAAATCAATGCGTTTTTTTTTAACAGAGGGCGAAATGTATATATGCAATTTTCTTCTCATCAGGAACTCACGACAGCAGATCAGAGTTCACAATCTCGCAAAGATCAGGTTCTATTTTTTTTCCTCAATTATTCAGTAGTTTCATTTTTTATTATATGAAACTTATATCAACCATACGCTTACGGTAACCCAGTATAGTATTTCGGTTTGTAGAATTTATCCACTATAAGACTTCATAAAATGGTCAAGACAAAACCACAAACAAAACTATGGCCATTGTGCATTTGCAGACCATAAAATTGCACCCTTCTGTATGCAATATGTGAAAGAAATGTTAAGCCTCTTTGCCTGAAGAATGGAAAAGATGTCACTTTCTTAATCGCCATAAGGGAAGTAACTTATATCTTATTCTGCATCATTTCTTCTCCCTTCATTCATATATTTAGAATCGGAAGGAGTGAAATTGCATGCTGAGTTTTTCCCCTCAATGGAGTGGGGGGAGATCATTCCACACATAACATTCATTTTTGCATCAATGGACATTGTTTTAGGACCTTCAGTTCTAGGAAAAAGTCGTGCATTTATAATATACAAAACTTTGGCATTATATGATTGAATTTCATTTGGCAAATGGTAGAATTCATTTTTAAGGTGCTCGAGTATGTCTGTAGTGTATTGAAATGTAGGTTGAAATTCTGGGGTCAGCTGTGGCTAGCATATGTATTGTTGTTGTCCTGCTGCCATATTTTTGATAGTTATGTTGTCGAGTATTACTTGACACGTGCTTAAAAAATATTACTTGACATGTGCCTAAAACATGTTGACATGTGGAAGAAATGGAGATTTTGTTATTTGGTTGACCTAAACCAGGATCTGGGCTCACATGCTAAATTGCTGGGTTGAATTTCACTTGAATGCTAATTTGCTGGGAGAATTCCTGTGCAGAAGTGTGAATATATTTTTGGGTGGTTATTGTGAGGATAACCACCCTTTCCACTTTTCAAAAAAAAAAAAAATCCTGTACAGAAGACTAGGGTTCAAATCTTACCTAACTATAAAAAATGCTGGGTTGATTTTAAGACTAGTTGTTTTGTACGTGGAATTGGGGGAAGGGGTTGAATTTAAGATCTTTTGAAAGTATTTTGAAAAATTTAAGATGATAGTGTGGTTGCTTCTTACATTCGCTCCGGGAAAAAAAGCTTCTTCTTGGCATGTGATTGCTTTAAATGTAAACTGATTTCAAATTCCCAAGTCCATCAATGACAAGACCAAGACCTGCTTTTGCATTTCAGATAGCATTTGATATTTTTAGTCTGCAAAAAACTAGAGACTAGGCAATAATATAATTGCTTATTTGTATTGAAACCTCAGGCTACCCACCAAGATGGTTATTTTTTGTTGGATATATTTTGGATGCTGAGTATCATATAGGTACCTTCAGAGTAGAAAGCTACAATTAGGAATAGTGTAGGGAGAGAAATTTGAGAGGAACAGGAGTGGGTTATCCAATCTCTGAGGGTAAGGATGTGTGACAGTGCTGCTGGTGTTCTCCTTTTATCCCAAATTACAGTGTCCCAATCTTGTTTTGTTTTTCTCTCTTTTACTAGACTTTGGGAATAGTTGAGAAAGTAAAATAATTGCTTTTCTTTTTGAAAAAACTAAGTGTGTTCAAGCATTTGACTTGAAGTCCTGAAGAATCTGACGTTTTATAGGGAATTGCTGCAGTTTATTTTATGTGCTTGTTTTCGTATATGTAGTTTAACTACATGTTACGTATGATTTAACTACTTTTTCTTCCCTCATATTCTTCTTTTCTATGACTACTACTCTCTATTCATTCTTCTCTCTCTTCTGTCTCTATGCTTTCTGCTATCGGGCAATCAGGATTCAGAACCAAACAGAATCCTCTTAGTTACAATCCATCACATGCTCTATCCTATAACAGTGGAAGTGCTGCATCAAGTTTTTTCTCCTCATGGGTTTGTGGAGAAGATCGTCACATTTCAGAAGTCAGCTGGTCAGCTCTTATAGTCTCCATTCTGTAGTTTTTCGTGTTAAGTGTATTAACCAATGGCTCAAAATTGATAAAAACCTGTATTGCTCTCATTGTTCTTGGAGTTCCATTTCTTTTCCTTGCACTGCATGGTTTCTTTTTTAGTTGTGCATAGTTGTGCTGTGAACTTTTGTTGATATTCCCATTATTTGGATAATGGACAGCCAGATACTACTGAAGCTCCACTCACATTGGAATTATTTAACCTTCCTGTTTTTTCCTATTTTGCTTTTTATGCAGGCTTCCAAGCCTTGATTCAGTACCAATCTCGCCAGTGTGCTGTCCAAGCAAGAAATGCTCTGCAGGTTGGTAGTTTAGTTCATGTCTTTGCTTTTTGGATAAATTAATGTAGCGTCCTGTAAATTTTGTGCAGGGCCGGAATATTTATGATGGTTGCTGCCAGCTTGACATACAATTTTCCAAGTACTTGTCCATGACTTACCTTTGCTTGTCCTGTATTTTCCCCTTTAATTATATTGCTGATCATTGTCACTCTCAAATTATAGTCTCAGCGAGCTGCAAGTGAACTACAACAATGAGAGATCTAGGTATAGTCTTTTATGTATTTTTTTTTTTACCAAATTTGCCATTCATTTGAGGAGTTTTAGGGGTTTTGCTTTTATACTGTTATTTATATTTTCTCTACTGTTTCAGAGATTTTACAAATCCGTCCTTGCCAACAGAACAGAAAGGCAGATCTTCCCAGGTAAGAAAACATTGCTACCATTTTTGTATCTTAACTTATTTCTTTTTATACTTCTATTGGGGGAAGTATTTCAGATCTTGTGACCTTGATTCTTGGCCTACTCGTGCTGGTCAGTCATTATGAGAAGTCAGCATCTCTCTTACTTTTTTGGGGTCCGCTACATGGATAGTCTTATAAATTGTTGATATTAGAAAAATATTCATGAGACAGAGGATATTTATTGATATTCATGAGGGAGAAAATATTCTTACAAATTATTGATATTACAAAAAAATACTCATTTACAGATGTATTATTACAAGTCAATATCCTTTACATCGATGTCCCTCAAGTCAATGTCCAAATAAAATTGTCCCGTTTTAGCGGTATTCAAAGAGAAAGAAAACAGCTTGCTTATTCCAAGAAATCCTGACTTCTTTATATAGAGAGAGGTTATTGGGTAAAATATAGGGAAGACCCTCAAGAAAATAAAAATATCAAGGACACTCCAATAATATACTCAACACTTCATTTTAAGCTGAAGCATATATATCAACTAATTTTGACTTGTTACATAAATAATCATGATGCATTTATGAGAGTACCATTGCGAAAATATCAACCACCTGTAACTTAGTAAGTAGCAGTAGGAGTGCTAATCATCTCTTCAGTAACCATGTTTTTGACAAAATGTCTATTAACTTCAATGTGTTTGGTACGCTCGTGGAAAATTGGATTTGAGGCAATGAATGTGGGAGATTAGTTGTCACAAAACATTGAAACAGAAGGCATACTGTGATCCCCAAATTTGCCAAGAAGTGCACCATCCACAATCTCACAAGCTGCGTGGATCATGGTATGATATTCAGCTTTAGCACTGGATTTAGCAACTACAATCTGCTTCTTACTCTTCTAGGTGACTAGATTACCAGCAAGAAAGGTGGCATATCTAGTAGTAGACTTTTTGTCTTTTGTAAAGCCATCGTAGTTTGCATCAGAATAAGCATGCGGGTGCACATGCCAATGACTTTTCATATAGAAACCCTTTTTAGGATTACCTTTAAGGTACTTCAAAATTAGGTAAATTGCATGTCAATGACTGAAGCAGGTGTTCTATATATATTGGCTAGCTCTGCTGATTGCAAAGCTAATGTCAGGTTACATATGGTAGCTTTTCAATAATGCTCCCGTGTTTCTTCTTATCGTCAAACAATGGATCATCTCTCTTTCATTCATTCTTGTGGCTCAATGGGAATAAAAGAAAGCTTGGCCCTAAGCTGATTTGTCTCATCAAGAAGTTCCATGACAATTCTTTTGCAAAAGGACCTTCTAGTAGAGTTTCTCAGAAGATATCTCAAGTTGCGCAAATCTTTTGTAACAAACATTATCTGTATGAAATCTTTGATTTCATGTGACAATTATAGAATGATTTGAAGTGGATTTCAGAAAATCGATCTTTTGGACTTCACTATCGAACCTCTCAAATCATGCTCTGGGATTTTACTTCAGGCCATATATCGCCTTCCATAGGGGGCAAACTTTACCCCTCTCAACCGCATAACTTGATGATTAGGTCATGTAGACTTCCTCCTACAAGTCTCCACGTGGGAAGGTATTTTTTACATCAAGTTGATACAAGGCTTATTGCCGCAAAGAGAATAAGATGAAGAAAATTAAGTTGAGCCATTAGAGAAAATGTATCAAAATAATCAACCTCATAGGTCTGTGTATGACCCTTTGCAACAAGCCTTGCCTTTAGTCTTTCAACAATGCCATCTAGTTATATTTTACTGCATAAACCCATTTGTAGTCAACCATTGTTACCCCATTAGGGAGATTAGTTAATTCCCAGTTGCCCTATGTAGTAAGGGCATTCATCTACTCATTCATGGCCAATTGTTAACTTGGATCCTGCTTCATGATAATTTTTAGGAACAACCATGGAAGACAAGGTTGTAGAGATTCTTCAGTAGTATAAGGTGACATAGGATGAAGAATACAACTTCTTATTGCCTTTCATAGAGTAATGGGCAAATCCTCTGGCTACAAAGGTGTAGGAACATCTGGATTAGATGCTGGTAGGGAAGATGAAGTAGTTGTTTTCTTAGGAATTTCAACTTGCATAGAAGGCAAAAGAATAGACACGGGATCCTGGGATGACACTCATAAGTATGGGTGATCCAACCACGTGAGGAGCTAGCATTAGGAAAAAAAGGCACCCTCTCAGAAAATAACACATCGGCAGAAACGTAGCATTTGTTCTCGATAGGATCAAAGCAACAATACCTTCTATGAGAACGAGAGTATTCTAGAAACACGTACTTGATCAACCTAAGGGAGAGCTTATCAGGCTATTAGCAATCCCAAAGATGTAGACAAAACAAGTACAACAAAAAATTTGCAGCGGTAAGTTAAAGAGCTCAGTATTGGGTTGTAAAATGCACAATGAAATATCTCTATTTAGTACAAAAGAGGGAACCAGTTTATGAGATATGTAGTAGTAAAACTGGCATCTCCCAAAAAATACTTAGGTACTTTCATGGCAATAAGAAGAGTTCGTGCCACATTAAGAATATGATGAAGCTTGCGTTCAGCCATGTCATTCTGTTGAGAAGTATGGGCACAAGAAGCTTGGTGAAAATTGCCATTCTTGGTAAAAATGTCCTTGATATCACGCTGCATAAACTCAAGAGCATTTAATATTGGTAGAATAATAATTTTGAACTTCATTAAAAAAAAATAGAGTACAATACTAATCTTCGATTGATCCTTTGTTAGAAACACTGAAGATAAATGACTATAGTCATCCACCAACACTACAAAATATTGAAAATTAGATCGATAGTTTATTCGACACGGATCCCAAACATCACCTTGGACTAAATGGAACAAAGATGGACTATGAGTATTTTCTTTGGAAGGAAAAGAGACTAGATGGTATTTCCCAAGTTAACAAGCATTGTACTCAGAAGAATTCAGAACTGAGGACCGTGATCGACTGAGGTAGATGCAACACCAGTAAAAATCTAAAGGACATCGATGTAGTAGAGATCATCCCTCTCAATTCCCCTATCAATCATCTCCTCTATTTGGATATCCTTAATAAAAACAAAATGCTCATCAAATATCACCCAATCTATAAATAGATAAGAGACTTGGTGGAAACTCAGGAGCACAATAGACATCAGATAACACTATATAGCATTAGTAAAATGGACATCGTCAATAGCAGTAACAGGGGAATATGAGCCATTCGCCAATCTGACAGTAGTGATACTAAGAGATCTTTGTAAAGGAGTAAGGACATCTATTTTACCAGTAAGATGATTGGATACACCGGAGTCAACCACCTGGGAGGTGGATGAAGTCATAGCCAAATTGGCTGTAGTACCTATAGAATCAGCAAAGGAGGTGGATGCATCTTGAGGCTCTATGGGTGGAGCAATCTGTTTAAGAAGCTGTAGAAGACATGCATAATCATCTAAAGATAGATATGGTAGTCTACCAAGAGAGGACGCTTCCTGAATCGTTGTAAAATTGGCTCTACCTGGTTGTCCAAATTTTCCCGGTAATGCTCAGATGAGTGATTAATTTGCTTGTAGTGAATACAAGGCTCATAAGTATGTCCTCGTCCGTGGCCACGCCCTCTCCCTTCTCCTATAGACCTCCACACACGGTAGGTGCTGCAAAGGCAGATACCTCTATAGGAGGTATAACCGACTGGGTAGAAGTTTGTGGGGCTGCACTCTCATCAATAGCAATTTTCTACAACCTCCCATAGATAGTTTTTAGATCGGGAATAACATCCATCGCAAGGATCTGATCTTTAGTTCTAGAACATAGATCATCTAGAAACCTAGAGACTTGTCAAACTTGACACTGCCCAGTTTGAATGTCACAAAATGAGCATTGGAACACATGCAGTTCCTCAAATAATGCCTCAGTCTCGGTATAATAATCAACTAGGAAATGCTCCGTCTAAATGGTAGACCAGCTCCTGTGATAGACATTAGCCAGGTGGGCATGATTTGATTTCTAGAGAACTTCTTCGCGAACCTATCTCATATCTCTTTGATGGTCTCCTTGTATAGAAGATTTGCAACAATATGTGGCTCAATACTATTCATCATCCAATTCATGGCTAAGTAGTTATCTTGTTCCCACCTCTCAAAATTAGACAATTGAGAGCCAGGTGCTGGCTTTGTCAGAATATACAGCTTTCATTGAGTTGTTGACCTCCAACAACCATTTTGAATGCCTGGAATTAGAGAAGATAATTATGGACACCGTTAAGCTTCATGAAGGTGCCCTGAATCAACATAGAAGTAGAAGCTAGAGGCTTGGCTTCAAGAGCAGTTGAAGGTCCCAATGTTGCATCTAGAGGTAGAGGAAGTGGTAAACATGAAAAACAGTGGTCAAGATCTGAGTTCAAAGCATAACAGGCACAAAACCAGATCTGAAAACATCTCCAACGGCAGATCAGATTCAAGAAGAAGAGGCCTTGAGTCACGATTCAATCTCTACGTGACCCAAGGCATGAAGAATCATCAGAGATTGCCTAGACAGCCACCAGTAGCGTGAGACATTGCTGTTGGCAACGCAACAGAAGAATAGGAGATGCCAGGAGACATCACTGGTGGTGCTGGTGGGCTTGGTGGCACTGCTGGGGCCACCTGGCAGCATTGCTAGGGCCGGTAAACTCCCATGCATTCGATCACCGGAGGACAAACAGTGTTTGATCCACGAAAAACACAGATAAGAGAGAGATCCATTTTCCTACGTATTTGGTGGGAGATACTAGAGTACGAAGAGTCTAGGATCCAACTTGACTTTGATACCATGTTTGAAGAGAGAATGGCTTTCTTATTCCAAGAAACCTGAGCCTCTATATATAGAGAGAGGCTAATGTGTAAAATATAGGGAAGACCCTCAAGAAAATAAAAATATCAAGGACACCCGAATAATGTACTCTTAACAAGCAGGAAAGCCAAATTAAATGCTTTTGTCCCCACACGAGGGGGTAAAACTTGTGTCTCACCCCCCTCAAAGTTTATTCAAACTGGTGCCATTTCCCCTTCCATCATTTCCACCATGTATCCATTTTGACTTTGGAATCTTGTGATGCCTAGATCTCGTTGGCAAGATGCTCCTTTTTTCAGAGAGATATACTCTTTTATTATTGGCCTTGTAAATTTTAGTTGGATTTCAGTCCTGTCCTCAAAATGGAAATTGAGATCTTATTTAACCCCAGTGACGGCTAAAGTAGCTCGCATATAGTTGATTTATAGCCTCACTCAGGTGGCTCAATGGTAGAGTCTCCCGCTGGCACCTAAGAGGTCACGGAATCAAATCTCATGGCTACCACATTTACCTTCTGAAAAAAGGGCGGGGGGTGGACCTGCAAAAAAATGTTTGTCATTTGCTTCAAGGAGAAAAAAAAGTCTAAGAGTGACAACAGTCTTAATGGTTTAACAGTGAGCATGTCAACATTCTTATCTGACCAGTGAATTTTTCAGAAAATGATTTTACTTAAAACTGCTCTTGCAATTCCCCAACTCTTCTGTGTTTGTGCGGTCATGGAAAAGCAAATTGTTAATGGTAAACAATTAGGAATGGCTGATTGAAACATCTTTTTGATTCCTATCACAACTCTGAACATGTCTCTGATGCATTACTCATATGAGGCGAATTTGCTTCAGGTGGGATATGGTGATCCAGGCCTCTATGGTCTACAAGGTGGTGCCAGGGGATTTCCTCAGGTGAGCTTTCTACAAATTCTCCAGGTTTCTCATGTTCATTTCGTTTGAAAACTGTAAGTGCAAGAATATTTTCCATTACAAGTTTGTGCTTTTGTTTTTTTTTGCTTTTGTCAGATAGGTAATGCAGCTGCAATTGCAGCTGCTTTTGGTGGTGGACTCCCTCCTGGAATAACAGGCACCAATGACAGGTTTACCATCCTGGCCTCTAACCTAAATCCTGATGTAAGCTGTCCCTTATTTACCCAACCATGACTTACAAATACACAAATTATGGGCCCACTTTATGTTTTTCTCTTCCTCCTCAGAGTATTGACGAGGACAAACTTTTCAACTTGTTTTCTCTGTACGGCAACATCGTGAGGATTAAATTGTTACGGAACAAGCCTGATCATGCACTAATCCAGATGGAAGATGGTTTCCAGGCAGAGTTGGCTGTACATTTTCTGAAGGTCAGGTTGCAGTAGATCATGTTCTCTGTAAATTCATCAATGCTCTGATGGTTAGCAGTTGTATATGTTCTATTTGGACCATAAAAGTGTCTGATTACAGCATTTTTGCAGTGTCTTACTATACGGGACTTTATGATTTAATCTTACACATTTCACTTCACGAAAATGTTTGGTACTTTAGGAGGTGACCTATGAATGGAGGGTTTGAATGGGTAGATCAGTGCGACTCATCTTAGTGAGAATGCAGAAACCTAATTTCATTTTGTTTTGCTGTTTGGTGCAAAACTTGGTATCACAAGAAATTCTATAAGCTCACCATTTTGTATTAGCAAACAACGTTGATATGTAATTCTCTATATTTTTTCCAATAAAAAAAACTACATATAAAGTGGACACATGAAATTTTTTGTAAGAAAAGAACGGGAAAACATTGACATCATGGTTTGGGTTTACATTTTCAGTATGTCAGATCAAGTGCATGAAATCTTTGACACCATTTTCTCTCATCAAGTTCTGCCATATCAGACCCTCAATTCTTTTGTTAAACCCTGAAGCAGTTATTTGCATACCCAATTATAATTCCAGCTAGGGAGTTAGATATTTGCAACTGCACTCATTCCAATTATTGAATGGTATCTGGAGCCCTCTTGGTTCTTTAGTATGCAGCTAAAGAATGTGATTTGTCTCTTATAGATGCGATGAAACTGTGCAGTGCAATGAGAAGCAACCAATTGCCAACAATTGGATCTGGCATGTTATGATGTTAAGTCATGCAATTATATGCTTTATAGTCCTGAGGGGTTTGCGGCTGATGTTGATTGTGCATAACATGTTACGTTGCTCGGTTGAGGATCTCTACATGAATGATGCTATCGTGCTAATCTCTGTTATTGCACTTATCCAGGGAGCTTTGCTGTTTGGAAGGCGGTTGGAGGTGAACTTCTCAAAGCATCCCAACATCACGCCTGCCCAAGATGCCCACGAGTACTCAAACTCCAATCTTAACCGTTTCAACCGCAACGCTGCCAAGAATTACCGCTACTGCTGCTCTCCTACAAAGATGATACATGTCTCAACTCTCCCTCAGGATATTACTGAGGATGAAATTATCACCCACTTGGAGGAACATGGAACAATTGTGAACACTAAGCTCTTTGAGGCTAATGGTAAGAGGCAGGCCCTAGTGCTGTTTGAGAATGAGGAGCAAGCCACTGAAGCTCTTGTATGCAAACATGCGACTTCCCTCGGCGGGTCCATTATCCGGATCTCCTTCTCCCAGTTGCAGAGCATTTAAGATACTCGTTGGAAGGCTGGTATGTTTTCTGAGTTCTCTCTCTCTCCCTTTCGCTTCTGGTGAGGCTTTCGCTACTACCCTTATATGTGTAACGTTGTCCAATGGGATGGGAATACTCCTCGAGAGGAGGCTGCGGCATATATCTGAGAATCTCATCTGGAGTATATTCCTGTCTGAATACCTTAATGTACTTGCAAGCACTGCAATTTCAGCTTTTGATCATCCTTCTCTACTTAATCAGGGTAACATGTGATGTAGAGTTAAATTTTTGCATGACTCCAGCATTTCAGATTTAATTTGGTCTTCTTTCAGCCCTTGCACAAGCCAAGACTCATTGTATTTGTCATCTATTTTGTCGATGAGGGAAACAGAATTTTGGTCATCATATGCAGATACTGTCGAGGGCCTGTCCTCGATAGCAACTCCAGTTGGAGTGCCAGTCTTTTTTTATTTTGTTTACATGCTCTCTCCCTCTTTTTGGTTCACCATAAAGGTAGAGTTCAGGGTATCCTACAATCTGGTGTTGTATGATCAACTTGTTTATTTCTATTCGTGATGTTCCATGACTTGTTTCTGCCAATGTTTAGGTGCAAGGATGCTTGGTTGCGAAAATTTCTTTCTGGGCTGTGATTGTAATGGTAGTCTTGGATTTTCCTCTTGGCTTGATATGTGTGCTTTGAGTACATTAAATTATTGTCTACAAATATTTTTCATGGTGTCCGTTATTTTGGTTAATGGACTTAATTGCGTAAGATACCCAACATGGTGGTTCCATGATTTTTAATTGCGGTTCTCATTTCTTAAAATGTAACATGTTGTCGTTCTGTTTTGTCCATATGTTTAATAGATTCATGCTGTGTTGTTGCTGCTGTCTTGTAAAATTTTAGGGTCTATTCAAGCAAAATTATGGTTTATTCCAGAGCTCTCCCCCTCCATTGCATCTTCAGATAAGTTGATAAGTAAGGATACTTCCTTCTATGGAAAGAGCGTCCTTTACTTTCACATCTTTGCCGTCAACCACAGGAATTCTCTACTCTCCAAATTCACCTCTTTTGCTAGCCCTTCTATACAAATTGTGCATCCGCATACTCTGCATTATACTGCATTTCTCATTCAACATATCTTGCAACAAGATAATATAAAAATGGTGTTGCTAGCGTTAATTGTGTTGTTACACTCCATCATGGTTGTATGTCATATGACACTCTTCTGCCATAATGTTCCTCTTCTTGGACCCACATTGCTTTCACCCTCTTTCCATCCTTTTTTAGCTGTTAGATGACCTGTGCCCTCATAGCCGAAATATTGCATTCGTGTTTGGTTCCCTCCCATTGTGACGTGATCAACGGCAACTCTGATGTCTTATGTCTGTCACGCCTCCACTTTCTGGATCGGATTCGGCAAAATTTGACCTACTCTTCCCAGGAACACGGCCTTTATGTGCCTTTCAGGTTCTTGTCAGCTCGATTTGGCCAATCTTCGACAAGCCCTGCCGTTTCTATTTGTTGATGATTTGCGCATCACACTTTTGGTGGGTTTATGTTGGGTTTAAGTGTTGTACGGGGTTACATTTGTATGTCTTATGTATGCTATCATGATACAGGGGGATTTGTTTATATGCCTCTTTTCATCACTTTCCAATTGTATTCGTTATTCCGTGGAAAAGAGATTTTGTGCTTTCCCTAGGACATGATGTAGTCCTTTTCCTTTGTCAGCGATTTCCCTTCCATTACTGGCCCTTTAATCCCTTCCGAAACATAGCCCTCCTCAGAAGGATCTTGTCAGGAATTCCAAGCGACCTTCTCTTTGGTACTTTTCTATTTGCGAAGAGAGCAGGAAGAGCAGAGCGTCTGCCTCTGTGAGTACCCTTTGCTTTTTCATTCCAAGATAATTGCTCTTTTGACCGGTAGATGTGCGAGAAACAGCCTTGGTAGGAGGAATCCTTTTTCGTTTATTGAGATTATGAAAAGTTTTTGTTAAACAGAGTAATTCAACAATGATGCCACTGTGTTAGTTTGGGAGTTTGCTTGCGTTAGGGTTAGTTTACTTAGAGAGTTAGGAAAGTAATATTAAAAAAAATATCAAATTGATGTTAACTTATAATTACGTTTACTTGTAGAGTGATGTTAATATTAGTTTATGTTTACTTGAATAAGTATTATGATATTAATCTTTGTAATGTTCATTTGATAGTGATGTTAGTAATATAAAATATGAGTGTTAGAGGTAGAAGTAATGTATGACTTTAACATAAGTTTGGTTAACACAAATGAAAATTGATGTTAGATAATTTTATATTAAAGTATCCAAATTTGAATTATCAGATGCCGATCGAGTAGCGAAGTAAATTGGGATTAATCTCTCACTTGGGAGGTTAATCCCGTAAGTACACTATGCCTTGAGCTCTTCAGGATGTGAGGAAGACCCTGCTTTTCTATATATATATATATATATATATATAGTTTCGGGTTAAAGTTGTTTTCTTTTTCTTTGTTTGCTTGTGTTACCTCGTTGTAGTTAGGGTATGATTGACAATTAATGAAATTAGTTCTTATCTTGCAATTTGTTGCAGGATTATAATTGGTATGTCAAATTTTTCAAGAAGGGGATGGTCTTTCAAAGTCAATTGTATCTAAAATTTAGGAACTTAACGTTAATTTTTTTCAAAAAAGAAAAAAAATGAAATATTCAAATGTAATCATATAATTCTATCTTAAGAGAATAAAAAGACATAATTGAAATCATCTAAAAGGTTTCAATGAATTAACATGAAAATTTAAATTTAATGATTTTGCACTTGCATAATTTTATTTGAAAGCAATTATCACTTTGAATTAAAATGCATTAGTACAAAGTTGTTCTGCTATTAGTTTAGAAGTGATGATTTTTTTTACGGTGGTTGATCCCATTATGTTACAATACTTTGAATTTACTTTTTTTTATGGGAAAACATGTCAATTTTTATGTTTTTATACATCTTTTTTGTTTCCCTTTCCTTTCATTTTCTATGTGGGACTTATAAGGCATCAATTCTGCTATGCCTTCCTACTGCTCTTAATTTTAGCCACTACTATAATGTGTAGATGTTCGATTGTTCAGATCGTATATAGAAATTGCTGTGGACATGTTATAAACAATAACATATATATATATATATGTCTATTGAACAAAGTATCTTTGTTTCTCATGAAAAGCTTATCTTCTCGTTGGTCTAATTGGATACGTCTTTGATGAAACCACTATCGTATTACAGAAGTAGTTAACAACATTTTTATAAAATTGTCGTTGCATATTTGGTATGTAAAATTAAAAAGTAAATATGTATTCCTTAAATTATGCATAATCTATTACATTAAGTTGCTAAATTTGTTTGTTTTGATATTTTTGGTCTGCATCGACTCTTGTGCATATCATTACACTCTTATACTCTTCATTATTTCCGTGGCTTCGTTCTTGACTCTTCACGGATTTTACTTTTGAAAGCCTTATTCTCATGTTCAATGGAACATTGTAAGCATAAACTTGGCTCACTTATATTTTTCCGATCGTATATGTTTTGAAACTATATGTATCGGATTTTATATGTTTTGAATGTAGCAATGTTTTTTTTTTTATACTTGTAGGTGAATATTCAGTCGTGGAAGGAAGAGATCTCTTATCTCACAAGTATAAAAATCCAGATGATATCATTACTTAAAGTAATGGTATGTAGATATGTAACACAATAAATGTTTTGAAACCCTTTTTTTTATTTTTAATAAGTTAGATCAATAGTTTTGTAAAACAACAATTTCAATGGTGAAGCACCTTGGTAAAGATCTCACTTGCGAATGTATTTGTAATACGCAAATTACAAATTCTGTAACACAACTCTTTGAAATCAATAGCAACCAAATTTGGTGTAGTTATGATCATGTAAGATATATTCTTTGTATTACACTAGGATTACGCATACATTTTTTGATGTAGTTGTAATCACGAAGAGATATTTATTCGTATATGTAATTGTATTACCACATATCAATAGTTTGTAACACAATAATTTTAAAGTGCAGCAAATCTTAGTGGAAGATAGCTACTTCCGAATTTGTTTGTAATACGCAAAATAAAAATTTGTAACACGCAAATCAGAAGTATGTACTTGTATTATCATATATCAATAGTTTGTAACACAACAATTTTAAATGTAGCAAATCTTAGTTGAAGATAGCTATTCTCGAATTTGTTTGTAATACGTAAATTAAAAATTTTCTAACATACGAATCAGAAGTTCTAAAACATAACCCACTGAATTCAGCAACAACCCAATTTCGTGCATTTATGATTGTGTAACATGTAATTCTTGTATTACACCATGATTACATATACATTTTTAATGCAGATGTAATTATGGAGGGATAACTACTCGTGTGTGTACTTGTATTACCACTTATCAATAGTTTGTAACAGAACATTTTTAAATCGAGTAGATCTTAGTGAATGATAGGTAGTTGCGAATTTGTTTATAATACTTAAATCAAAAAGTTTGTAACATAATCTTTTGATCTCGACACAACCAAATATTATGTATCTATGATGATGCAACACCCATATCTTGTATTACAATAGGTTTATAAATCTCCATACTCATATCCGTATTTCAGACTTATTGATTTATTATAAGCGATTTTTTTTTTTCACTCTTGATTATAATGGACGACTCTGATGTTGAAACATTTTAGAATAAAGAGTTGGATTGGCTAAGACCTCAAGTTTGTGTGGAATTTAGCTCTGCAATCAAGGCAAAAATATTTTACGAACACTACGCTATTACTCGTGGATTTAGTATTCGCAAGAGTATCATAAAATACTCTGTAGATAAGGTTTCGAAAGATAAGGTATTGTCATATAAGAAGTTTATTTGTATGTCAGAGGGATTTTCAGACAAAACATTTGATTTGCTGGGTAGCAAGTAGTTATAATTTTTTAATACATTGCCCAATTCTGCATCATCTTCGAAGTTTAATATGAAGAAAAGATTTGGTACCCATAAAATTGGATGCAGTGCAAAAATGACAATTAAGCTTAACTTTTTTTATAACAAATGGGAGGTGCATAAGTTTAAGGATAACCATAATTACCCTATATCATCGCCTTCGAAGAAGAGCTGTTAGAAACCCATTAAGAAAATCACTTATCACACGAAGGTTTTATTAGACAACATGTCTTACGTGGACATTCCTGTGAACAAATAAGTTGTATTTATATTGAGGCATGGTGGTGTTAGTGAATATGTTGCGAATGTTGTAAGAGAAATATATATATAATATGAAGAGGGTTGAGTGGAAGAAAATATCAGGTTTTGATGTACAAATGCTGATGATCATTTTGAGTATTGAAAGACAAAGACTCTGGAAGTTTACTTTTCTTATGATTTGGATGAGAATAATTGTTTGAAGCAGTGCATGTGGATGGATCCAATCTCCATTGAAGATTATAAGATTTTTGGCGATATTGTATTATATAATACAACGTATAATACAAATAAGTACAAATTGACCTTTGCAACTCTTTATGGTGTTAACTACCATAAGAAGTCTATTATGCTTGCCAAAGGACTTTTAATGAATGAGTTGAAGGAATCCTTTGAGTGATTTTTTAATAAGGTCATTGATGCTGTTGGTGCTCACCCATCATCTGTTGTCACCGACCAAGATCGTTCTATTGGTGTTGCTATTTCATTTTATTTCCCCACCACAGTACATTGATTTTGTGCATGACACATTGTAAACAAATTTAGCTCAAAAATTGATTTTGAAAACTTTGCTAAAGCAAGTTTGAAATTGAGTGGTTTGATATGGCAATGCAAGGATTCGAGAGGTTTGATGATCGTTGGTACTGCATCATTGAGAGTTGTGGTCTTATTGACAAGTGACTAAAGTTTATTTGTGATTTAAGATCTAGATGGGTACCTGCATACATGTGTAAGAGATTTTTTGCAGGGTTGAAGACTACGCAGAGAAGGGAGACTCCACTCATTTCTTAACAGTTCTATCACAAAGTAAAATACGTTATATGAGTTCGTGTGTAGGTTTCAAACTGCGATCAACAGGATCAGAGAGAACGAGAATGCAATGCATCTTGGGAAATTGAGAAACAATTGGTAGACATTTATACAAAGATTGCTTCCTATGATGCTCAGAGAGAGATCAATGGTTCTTTGATGTTGAATGTTTTTGATGCAAGCATTGGTGAATGTGGATCGAAATATAGGACAATAAGCATTGATCTGAGGCATGAAGAGTAAAGTATATAGATGTAATTGCAAGTATATGGATTTCTCTGATATACCATGCAAGCACATCTTTGCTGTTCTGAAACACAAGAATGTATTATGCATTGAGGATTCTTATATTCTTCCTAGATGGAGGAGTAACATCAAGAAATCAAGCAATTACCCTATTTACAAGGTATCAGGCCACAATGGTGATACTAAGAAGCTACACCATCTATGCTCAGTTCTCATCAACGATGCTCTTAAATATGAAGAGACTATTGTAATAGCAAAAGATGCAATCGAGTCTACAATTAATGGTATTCGTACTTTAGTAAACAAGAAGATTTCACTTAACGAAGAACCTGTTAATCGTTCATTGAGCAACTGTCGCCACAATAATATAACGGTAATGGAACCAAAATTTGCGAAGACGAAAGGTAGCGGCAAAAGTGGTAAGTCAAAACTTGGTAATGATAGAATTAAGCCTACATCTAAATTGAAGCAATGTGGAGGTCGTCAATGCAACTATTTCCTAAAGTTTAACGTAGGGCATGATTTAAGGAACTGTTCGTTGAAGAATGTATCTTCTGAAACAATATCTTGTAGGTATTAAGTAGCTATAATTAATAAAATGGACATTTTTTTCACATAGTATTACTCACCATTGTTTGCTTATTTTTTGTTCATTCATTTTCTTGTCGTGCAGAGCAAACACAAATGTGAATGATATCAGGTTGTCAAACATCTGATCCATGTCATTCAGGCCAAATGATATTTCGAAGTCAACCAGATGTTATCTTATATTTTTCCTTATGTTAATTGTTTGTAGCT
This sequence comes from Thalassia testudinum, assembly GCA_037157565.1. Taxonomy (NCBI): domain Eukaryota; kingdom Viridiplantae; phylum Streptophyta; class Magnoliopsida; order Alismatales; family Hydrocharitaceae; genus Thalassia; species Thalassia testudinum. The sequence continues at coordinate 7,512,406 of JAZHRO010000076.1, read as the reverse complement.
ACGTTTTCTATCAAATAATCTGATAGATACATTATCAAAAAAAAATTATATTCATTATATGTTTATTATTTGTAATTAAATTTTGTTTATATCATATTCCATAGCATGATTTGTTTATTTCTTCATGGATGAAGATGATGAATCTATTTGTTTTATGATTAAACCAAGAGGTGTGTCTTGAAGCATGTGTTCACGAATAAGTGTTTATTATCATTGTGTTACAAGTTTGAATAAAATAAAAGTGTTTGTATCTGATATCAATGATTGGATGTATGACAACAGACCTTTGTAGTTGTATTGCAAAGATTTAGGCTATACATAATTTGTAATATAGTGAATATACATTTGCATTACAATTTAAGATTTGTAATACGCCATAGAGGTGGTGATGGGTACACCATCATAAGTTATAACTAGCTCAATTTGATCTAATAAAGTTAATAAAAGTTCCTACATAACCATCAAAGGATCATATAAGCAAAATGATCTGTTTTGAAAAGAAGATAAGAAAACAGCGTTATTTCTGCAATTTCACCATCTTATCACAAATACAGAATAACCATGGGATATGCCAAGGGTTTAGTAAATGTCATATGGTCATTAATGACTAATAAGTTAGTCAATGCAGATAGAAATTGATTTTCACGTATTTCAAGAATTAATGGACATCTGAAACTCTAAAAATAGACCCCCTTAATTAACTGAGGTTCTGGTTAAGATAAAATTCACCTAAACCTTCTAAAAATCATAGAAAAATATTCTTTAAGGTTTTGCATACTTGATATTACCATTGGAACCCAATTTGACCAAAAACAATCTTAGACAGATAGTTACCCTAATTTAGCTTTCTATGCAATTTATCTAATCAAACTTGCTCAAAACCTAAATCCAACTTCACCATTAGATTCCTTGGGTCTAAATTAAATTTGTACCAAAATTTGGGTTCAATCAGAAATCACCTTAACCTAATTTACATTTCAGTCCTATCTGACTCTTTTCTCACATTTATGCCGCTAAGTTTTGAAATAATTACAAATTGCCCCCTTCTTTGCCTTTGTTCTTTACAAATTGGTCCTTCCACCATTATCGCGGAGGAACTCCTACTCCGGCGACCTTCAATCAGAGATTTCACTCTGATTTCTTGACAAATCTCTCCAAAATTAGAAAGCGAGATCCCTAATGAAATCATCTTCCATTTGAGCCACTCATTAGGGTCTGAATCCTACTCAAAACCTATTGCGAAGCTCTCAAAGATTCATGTCTCCTTGTCGCGCAAACACCACGTGCTTCAAAGCTTGGAATGCCCTTCTAAGCCCTAATTACGGACCCAAGTCGCAAGGCTGAATTCCTTAGCAAGTTTTGGCGAGCCAAATACCTCTACTTCTCCTCCTCCGGTCACCAGACCTCTGCTTTGGCGACCTCTCTCCGTCCTGCTTCTCTGCACCTCCAACCATCAAATTTGAGGTGCCACCGTCTTCCTCTCTTCCTCGCTCACCTCTCCGGTTAAAGGGAGGGCATTCCTCTCCCTCATTCGCCATCGCTGCCTCGCCGTCTCTATCTCCTTCTCTGGCTTCGGTCAGCCACAATCGGAGCCCTCTGCCTATCTCCTTTCCCTCTAGGTCTCTCTATTCCTTCTTCTCTCTACTTTCTTTTCACTTACGCATAAGTCACTCATGACCACCGCACTGCCCTCCAACACTTCATCTTCTTCACGACTGGTAGAACTCTGGCGAGTTCGCTTGGCCTCCATAGTCCACCAAACAGCCCCACACCACCTCCACAAGTTCCGCCGCACGACACTTGTCAAAAGCCCTCTCCTAATTTGGGCTTTCATCCACCAAAACACCTCCCTGAACTCAAGCACTTCCACTTCACTATCTCAAGGTCTTCAGGCCTCCACCATCACTCGCACCACATGCTGCACCCACCACCGTACTCGCCACTTCACGGCGAAGCTTCTAAGCGCCTTTAACTTGGGCGCAAGGCTGTGTTCGTGTCTTCAGGTACTTCGCCGGACCTCCGCCACCGTCTCAACTCCTCTGACTTCGTAAGCATTCTTCCAACCACATTCTTCCCCGCAAGCACCTTTAGGTGCTGCGGGCCATCTTCAAGTGTCTCCCTAGGCACCCAATTGCGGTTACCAGCATCATCTTTTGCCTCAATTGAAAGCTCAACCTTCTGCTGCTATGTTGAGACGAAGGCGGGTGGGATAGTCCCACATCGTGGAACACAGATGCGCCCACAGCTCATAAATTGTTTTTGTGGCTACGACTCGTTGCCTCAGCATGCACAGGGGGTGAGGTCCTCGCTCCTGCACGTGCATACGCACGCCCTCGGCTGCGCTCACTCCTCTCAGGTTTGAGCCTTGGTACGATTACTCGGCTACCTGGGTCTAGTTTGGCTTACCTGATTCTGAGGGAGAAGAGAAGAGAAGAAAAAGAGAGAGAGGGGGGGTTTTGCCCTCTGTTGCTCTCTACACTTAGAGAAATTGAGAGGCCTTCTCTGTGCTGCTGTGCTGTGTTGTGCTTGTGCCTCTCCCTGAGGCCTGAAGGAAAAGAGAGACCTTTGCCTCTGTTGCTGGTTCTAAGCTACTGTTGCATTATTGAGATACTTAGTTGGTGTGGAATATTTAGTTGGATTCACTATTCATTTATTTAATATACTTAAGCTTAATTAAAAGGGTTAATTGGTGATTCAAATCACCATTTTAACCTATCATTTTTGCAAATTACTAATTGAAATTATTGATATATCATTTTGAATCAATTTTGATTGCAATTGTTTATATCTTTTACTTAAAATTGTGATATTGAGATTGATTGGCTAATTGCTCCTTGCGTTCGACCTCGGATTTCCATTAGAGCATAAATTTTATTTGTTTTTGCACTTTATCGGCATACTACAACATATCAATGTTAAAACCTGATTTAGAGCAGCAAATAGGTGACCCCTTAATAGAACACACACATACTTCGTTAGTGTATACTAAAACATCAAATAATTTTCAATATCACTTTTTCAGTTGTACTACAAATGAAAAAAAGCATGTAATACGACGTTTATCACTGAAATATCACATGAAAATATGATCTATTAACATGTATATTTTAAGGCTTTGTTAATTACATGAGATTATAAAAAATATATCACAATTTTTCTAGTGCTATAGAAAATAGTTTAGAATTTAAACACATGTAATCACAAGAGAGCTGTAAATTTTCAGAGAAAATAAAGTAGTTTGTAACTACGTTAAAGTCTATAAAACAAGTTTCACAAATATTCGATACATTACATATACCATGTACATGTTGTCAACCACACTAAACATCTATAAATTAAGCAGCTATAAATATAAACCAGCAAACATTAATTTGTTGAGACCACCAAATAAATTTGTTTGTCACCATGTTTACTAAATGTCAAAAGTAAAGATCCATCGGAAAACAAAAGTCCAAGAAAGGCACCAATTTCTTTCTATACCTTGGAGAACCACTGAACATCAACGAACACCTATAATAAATTTGCTAACAATCTGGTCATTTTCATTCGACCCACATTCGAGAAGAACAGTTGCTATCTGTGCCCTGGACATTCCAATCTCATAAAGTTCGAATTTTATCTCATTTCTATCCCAAATGAAGTCCATGTATTTTAGGAAATATATCCCACAATCGATACTTGTATTTGGTTGTTGGGACGTGTCCTCTATGAATCGTATTCCCCAATCCCATTCCTCTCACTTTGAATTGTTCTTACAAAGAATCTTGCTGACATGTCTCTCTGTCATGGGAAGAAAAATTGGACAATATGATGATTTTAATTTGTATAAAATCAAAATCGAATGATTTTTTGCCATCCTAAGACCAATCTATTCCCCATATCTTCGACCAAAATGAAAATGAAAAGGAAAGGATGGAGGGATACCTGAATCCATCGCAACGGAAGCGAAGCGGAGATCGTAGAAATCCTTTGGGACCGTGGGCTTGCTTCTCCAACCAGAAGCGGTGGCTATGGTGCTTCTAGAGGGTTGAGAAGGCGAAAAGAACTTATGGGGTGGTGGTAGATGTGTTAGACGTGATATCCCTTAGGCTCTATTTATAACTTTTCTGCGATGGGATGTAAAAAACTAAATGCCTGTTTTGCCCTCACCCCTCTAGGGACCATAACCGCTTAAATTAAAATGTCAATTCCACTCATCACGGAATTGCATTTTTCTCTTAAGGTTTCTATGCATTAAATCCCATATCTTAATAAGATGTAAATGGTCAATTTACATATCTAGACCATTTTAATGATCATAAATGTAATGTCCAAATATATGTACATATTTAACATATAATTCCATATAATAATATATGTTGGTTCGTATTATGATTCTAATACACTAGTTATATCATCTGAAATACACCCAATATAACTTGTATCTAATACAATTTTATGATCAATACATTGCAATCTTACCCATCGATAGGCCTCAGCCTTGCTCTTTCTATCGTGACCCAATGAGTCATGGAATTCCTTAGCTTCAAAGCAAGCTACAAGTAGTATCCAGTGTCTTCAAAGATGAAGGGGGAAGAATGCCTTTTTGATGTTCCCATGTGTACATGGCCTTGCATTAAAGATTTCATCCAAATTTTAATGTTCTTCTTTAATCATATTGGATTCTTTGTTTTTTATCAAGCTTTGCATACGTTAACCAAAATGGGATCGACCATACTTATAAGACATAATGTTGGATTTAACACCAAATGAAACCAAATCAATATACAAACAAAACGTTTGAGAGGTTTCGTAAGTCCCAAGAATCTCTGATTTTCCATATGCATTGATAATCCAAAACCAAAGAGAGTTTAGATGGATATCTGAATCTATCACTTAATTTTTTTGAAGAAGGAAGCAAGAGTGAATCCTTCTATTCTCGTTGAGAATCTCGACGGGGTTTTTGTGATGATGCTTTTAGGGATCCAGAGAGAATGAGCGCGGAAGAAGGGAACGTTATGTTCTTTTTTTGTGTACCCCTTCGGTTCCCACCTGGGGTCTTTATATTTCCCGCGATGGGGTGTGGGAAAATAAAATCGCCCATTACTCGTATATCTACGGGGACCACAACCACTATATTTCGGAATTGACGGTTTTACCCATCAATAAATCGTAATTCCCCGGAGAGTTTCTATGCAATTAACCCCATATTATTGGAAGAACAATTTGCTCAATTCTTATTGGATCTTATAATGGGCATATTTATAAATATACATGTATATGATATATATCAATGTAAGTCCCCCTATAATAATATATGTATGCACACTAATGATTCCAACACATAACACTTGTTGATTTCAAAGATCAATGTTGTAATACAAAGATCAAGTAGCTATGTTTACTCACCATGATTGTCAATAATGCAAAGAAGTAAGACACTTCTCCCTTGCAAAGTATGGAATGTTTGAAGAAAAAGCAATCCATGTAGGCGTTGATGATCTATATTACACCGCACACATTGAGACTATTACCATGTATGATATTAATTACTATGTCATTTTTACAAGCTTGTAATTTACTTACCGTGTCCTTAACCATCCCTTCATACAAAAGATTATGTAAATGTTGGCCCTTATAGTAGTTCTCAAGTGGCGTGTGATAACTCTTACACAACTTGAGTTTTTCAAATGTAATTACAAGAGACCAAATTTGAAAGTAATGCATTTATTGGAGTTTTTTGTGTTACGATTAACTTATTCGATGAATCTTAAATATCCGTTGAATGCATTATTTGCATTATATCAAATTAGATGTACGCTGAACGGATAATTGTATTTCAATTTATTTGAATGGGTGTTTTTGTACTAGAAAATTATATCACTATGTTATTTTATTCCAATAGTAGGTTGTTACACGTTTTAATGTATTATGGAATTGAGTTACAAAGTCAGCGAGTCTAGTGGTCATCAAATATGCAAGACGCATATGCAAATAGATTATTACACATCATATAATTTTTACTTGTTAGTAGGATCTCATAGGAATGATTGGATTGTATTGTTCTCCTCTTTCATCACATCATGACGCCCCTTGTAGTCGTCCCTTAGATCATAGTGTCACATAGACCATAAACAGATCAAAGTTAGAAATTATTCATAACATTCCATATGAATAATATATTTTTCTATAGATGTTATGTACCCTAGAATTATTCAAATACTCACAGCATCACTATCAACATTATTCTTTACAGGTAGTTGCAAACCTGAGTTCTTACTATCTCCACCTTCAGATCTTTTTTCCCTTTCATCATGCTCGTCGTCGACATCAATAGCAATACTTTTCTCCTCCTTTTCTTTTTTCTTCTTTAATTTTTTTGCCTCATTTTTACCTTCATCTACTGTCCTTTCCTCATCCAAATTCCTCACCACAACTTTTTCTTGTACATCATCTCTCCCCCTCTTGCTTGCCTTTCTCTATTTTATCCTCCCAACCATTGAACTTGGTGTGGTTCCCTTGTTTCTTCTATTCTTCCCCCTCACTTGCCTTTCATCTTGTGCATGTGAAGATTTCTTCCCTAAACAGATACTGTCATCGCGATCAACCCTTTCCCCCTTGATCTTGGTTGCCCTACTTGTTGTTGCAGATCCTTGAATACAACCTAAATCGTTAAATCCTACACCCCTCTATGTTAAACCCAGATTAAATGACTGTGCATTGATATTTGTATCAAACATCCGAATCATTGTCACTTGTCTCTCCACCATTACATCCATCAGGCACTTCTCTGATAGGTATGGCCTCTGCTGGTGACATGTCTGCCCGTATTTCTATGTTCTTCTTCTGTTTTACTTGCTCCTTTTGTGTTTTTTGCAGCTCACCGGGTGCTTCCTCCAACTTGATCACCTTCTTCTTTGAAAGCTCATTTTCTTCCTTCATAAAATTCTTCTCTTCAATACAAGTGGTTAATATGCATTCCCCACTTGCATTACAACTACCATATTCCTCTGTGGGTTTATCTACCCTCAATGGAATATGATCTTCCGGAAAACCCAATATCACAAATGGCCTCCTATGTATAAACCTTGAGGCCTCAAACTTCTCCAATGAAAAGATGTAATCATTTGCACCCACCCTAAACATTTTATTATTTTCAGTAATAAGTCTTTCATAAACCTGTTTAATGTTTTTTAGTTAATTACATTGTACTTAATTGGAAATCAATAACAATCAAGTACACAGTAAGACTTACCATATCACTTTTGATGCCTTCCATGTCCCTCAATTTCATCACGCTTGCTCCTGTCCACTTTCTCAACTGTGGCCTGAGATCCCTATTTATATCAGAATCCTTAAAGCAATGTTCCACCACCTAAACCTATATACAAATTTATTTTTTATGATGTCAATATAATTTGTTGCGGCACACAATTATACATACAAGATTAAATTCTTATAGTTAGGTCAAGTATACTTATATAAAAACAAGCCACACATTCATTCAAGTGTCCAAGTGATTATGTGCTTGCTCCTCCATCCATTGACTCCAACTTTCTTGTCATGTCTTTTATCTTAAATAGAATGAAATCTGCCATAGTCGATGATCAATAGTATCTTCCAAGGAGTTAATATAATTTAGAAGGATCCTTGGAAATGAATAACCAGAATCTGGAAACAAGAAGGTAGTAAATATCATACATATCAAACATGTCACAAATATATATACCGACTTGTCATCATTGTAATAATAATATGAATTCAAGATCGGTTCAAGAGACCTTCTTTCCAAGTGTCTATCCCTATTGAAAATGTTCTCTTGACAATAGCACACCCATGGAAGTGTTTTCTCATTAACCTTTACATCGTACCCAATGCTGGGTATCCCTAGAATGAGGCTGATATATTCATTTGAGAATTCAACAACCATCTCACTCATAAGAAAGTTTCTGTTAGCTTTATAACGTCGGACTATCCACTTGAGAACATTTGTATCAATGTTGACTTTTGACACTCCATCCAGCCTATAAAAGGCTATTTTTTCAAGGAGCTCCCTCTGCTTATCCGCCAACTCATGTTTGTCCATGAACTCCTTGAAATGTTGGATGTAGCATCGGTGTGTGATCTTCCAAGCATCTGTTATTTAATTTGATTTTCCTGTCAATTTTCTACAATTCCTTTTTAACATAAAATTAACAGCACAACCAAATGCAATATTTATGACATGTTATCTTTATATTAGAAGCATTTTATTTCAAGTTAGAGGTAGGAAATATTTACAAAGCCTTTATTCTTACACCTGTCACCATCTTCCCTAGATGACGGCTTACTTGATGTTTTCTTTTTCTTTACGTTCCCGTTTGGTACATGATGGTCTCCTTTCCTTTATTGCTCTTCTTCGACTATGGGATTGGTTACATCATCATCTCTATCACTATTCATTGAAAATTCCTAACGCCATTCTGCCTCGCCATTCAAATAAGAAGTTGGAATTAATCACAGTTGAACAAGTCATCATAAATCATTATGTATGAAAGTTGTATTACATAATCAACGATGTTTACTGTATTACACTTTCCATAACCAAGATATTATAATAGACGAAACATTGGAGTAATACAAATGACCATGTAGTGAGGGTTATTAATGTGTAATACATATTTTAAATTTTTGTATTACAACATTTAAACACACGTATTACAATTTATTACAGCTATAGCCAACAAAGTACATTCTTACACCAAACTCTTTTCAAACGTGCACATCCAACGTATATATCTTTTGTAATACAAAATGAAGCAAAAAATAGAAACACATGTTTTCATCTACTTTTTTATGATCGATATCGCAAGATTACAAATATGCAAAAGAGAACACCACATCATGGGCCCCATACTCCACTATGCATTTTATACACATTAGTTTCCCCCTTTTTACGTTCGTAACTCGGAGGAAGGGTTATTTTTGCGAGCACCATCATTTGTTATTAGCATCAAACTATGTTAGCTTTGGACCTATTTTTGGAAAAATCTTTTTTGATATTAACCTAATCATGTAGAATTTTTTGAATATGTTTGACATGCAAGATGAAACCCTTATAGGTGGAAAGTCGAGAAATGATGTATCATACTTTCTTTAGATTATTTATCTTCTAAAAAAAGTTAGATAACTACATTATGCACTTCATATATGCATCATTTTTTCAACATATCTGATTGTTGTGAACCTCTTCCATCGATTACTTCAAACAAATGTCTGGACGAGCTTGACATTGTTCGCTACTGTCGCTCTTGATCTCCACTGCTCAAGTAAGTTTTGTTTGCAATATTATATTTTTCACCTTTTTTCCTTTTTAATGGATAAGCAACGCGTCACATTTTCCTCTGTCAACTGTCATTTGGTCTGCACTGATGTCTCGTGTTCATTATATTATTTTGTTCGATCTCTAATTGTATTACAAGTCAATCAAGTTGTGTTTAGTATGTTGCATTCACTTATTAATATAAGATAAGATGCGATTCCACTTTCGTTGTAATTATAACACAATTTAATTTTGTTGAGATTATTTTCATGCCTATGTATATTTATGTGTTTGATTGATTCTTTGTATTACAATTTTTAGGATATTACAATATATGGTAATACGTTATCATGCCCACAGTTGTTGTGCACAGGTATCTTTAAATTGTTGTAGTACAACAGTCAGTAACATATTAGTCAGTTACAACGACATTGCATTCTTGCTACAACAACATAGCCTCATGTGACATTGTATACATATATTTGTTATAACCTACATTGTTAATTATTACGTCATCTCTGTTATTTTGTTACAACAATACCTTATGTTTTATTAAGCACTTTTGTAAATTTTAAATTTCAAAACGTAATTTTATATTGGTTAACATATCCTGTTAAGCAGACGTATTACTTTAATTTGCCCAACTTATATTTAATAATCACAGTTACGAATAGCTTATTTTACGCTACACTTTTTAGGTATGGTATCAATTACACCAAATTTTAATATGAAATAAAATCTCTAACCACTAATTTCAGGTACATTAAGAAACCACTTTCCACACCATCAATGGTATTATCGTGCACCACATAATTATCATCTGATGGGTAATAATACATGCTTAATCTTGATTTGTAAGCACAATGATTTTTGGATCCCACCCCTATATATATATATAACCCTTGATCATCATTCTTAAAATCTCTGAATAATTTTATTTGAAAGCAACCATCACTTTGAATCAAAACATACCGATGTAAAATAATTCTCTCGTTAATTTAGAAGTGATGATGATTCTTTTTAATGATGATAGATTCCATCATATAACATTATTTTACATTTACTTTTTTACGTGAAAAAAAGATAGACATAACCTCAATTTCTAAATTTACTATTTTTAAGACGTCGATTTCTCAATGCCTTCCTACTCCTATCAACCGCAACTACAACGTGAATATATATATAGAAATTGTTGGTGTTACGAATAATTGCAAGGAGATTTCAGATCATCACTCTTAAAAGTTCCCTTATTTCCCGTAAACTAAAAAAAAGTAAGACAACTATCTTAATCGTTTCAATTCATCACGTACTCTCACCATACGTCACACAGAACAAGGCAGGATGAAATAATTTTGAATTAAATTGATGCGACAATATATATGGAGAGAGGTAGAGATGAACGGGCATGGAAAAGAAGAGAGAGAGCGTAGACAAAAATATTTAAAAGGAAAAATAGTTCAAGGAACAGTACGTGACGATGTATATATAGAGAGAGAGATATATAAGCGGAAGTGAAAGAAAGAGAGACCGCCGTACCAAAAATCCAAAATCGAAAGAAAAAAATATAGATACGTGTGGGAGAGAGCCGATTCGGTAATGTCAAGAATTGTCGATACCAATAATGCGCAGGCAAACTTTGCTGCGTGGAAAAATAAATGAATACTGATACGAACAGTACCTCTACGACTCAAATCCACACGGACCTTAATAAATATTAGTTTGCAGCGTGCACCTTGTCGTGGGAATCAAAAAGAACTTGGAAACTTTAAAAGAAAGGGACGTAATGTGTAGATGTAAGAAATAGTAGAAAATTATTTAAAGATTGATTAAAAATCTAACTCTAAACATAATTTTATTAAAAGTCTATTCGTAAATGATCGGAAAATAATTAATATGAATAGAAAGTTACAAATATAGAAGTTATAAAATCTAATATTTATATATAAAATCCTCAAAGTTACGAAGAAAGAGTCTATTGTTAAATCATATCAAGATAATTAACATGAATAGAAAATTGAAAATTCAAGGAAGATACGGGACAACAATGTCTGCACTGTTGTTTGCTACCAGGTTCTGAAAGTCGTGAACCATGTAACAGCATTCAAAGAGAAGAAAAGAGAAGTTCCAGCGGCAGAACCCACTTTCTCCTCTCGATGAGTTTAACATTTCTTTGATAAGTACAAACTCATCAGATTACCAAAGCCCATGAAAGAAGCAAACGAGTGATTTTCTTAATTCTACGCATTGTCAAATGGTTATGTAAAAAAGAACCAAATAGAACAAAAACATATACATACAAATGCAAGAACTATAACTAGAAAATATAGATGAAATAAGGAAAATTCCGTTAATTGATGCCAATTCATTTTACCATAACATGAGTCAAGATGCCCATATATAAGATAATTTGGAGAATCATATGTCATAAAAAAAATTTTCAAATAGGCAGGAATAAGATGATGGTGAAGATTTTATTCCCATTTGCAGATGGTGCCTGACTTCTTTTCCCCCATCACTCCACTCGTAAGTCTTCGTCAAAGACAATCTCCTATTCAACTCACCGATATAGAGTGTCCTATGGGAACTGTTCCTATTGGAATAACAACAGAGGAAGAACTTAGAAACCATATATGATTCATGGGAAACAACAAAGAGCCGCAGCAAAAACATGAAAGCAATCAATCACCAACAGAGAAGTTCAGCACTCATGTCTATGTAAGTTGGACAATATAGCTTGTATAACAAAATGCACATATCAGAATCTTGTCTTTTAGTAAAAATATAATCAAACATGGCATTTCTATACAATTATTTTCTTTGCTAATGATTCTCTATGGCCTAATAGTTTAAGCATTCTCAGTCCTGACTTCACATCTTTTTACATAGCTCCTTACTACATCTAGAAGATTGCTAATAACAATATTTATTCCCATGGGAAAAAGAGAGAGATCTTTAATCTCTAAAGTATGAATGTCTACATGGTCCAATATTTCCAACAGAATAGGTGAGAAACTAAGCAAAAAGTATTGAAAGCATAGCAAAATGTCTTAGATTTTCTGAAGCAGCCAAATGCAAGCGAGCTACTATCGGGAACAACGGACAGGATCAATTTATATGGCAAGTTCATCAAGACTATTGAGTCCTCTTTTTCCAGGATCATTGCCCAGCTAAGGTAGAAAGCTGAAGAGAAGATTGCCTAACAGAAGAAGCCAACATTCCGGGAATTGGTCATTGATGCTCGAGTAGGAAGTTTAAAGTTCTCTTCCCAACCTGCTTAAATGCTTAGTGGCAGAAGGTTATTCGTAAATTCTGTGGTGTGTCTTTTTAGGTATTAATTAATAGATGATTTGCGCAAGGGTCCTTTTTATTGCATTCAAATCACCTTGGTCTGGAACTTCTACGAAATAGGACAGCACAATTTTCACATTGGTCACCATTATATCATTCACTTGTTCAACTCCTTAACACTTTTGTCCCCAAAAGCTTTGCCAACTGATTGGAAGCTTATTTTAACCATCCTCGTGCCTTTGGTCCCAAGCGAACAACTCACCCTTACAATTTGCACTATCTTGTGATATGATACTATGGTACCTTGTGCACGTAATGTATCAGCGTGAAGATATTGGCTTTACCTTTTTTTAGACTATAGAGCTGAAGGTGGAGATGGTGGCTATCCATACCTATGTCTATGACATCTTACTAATCCAGATTCACGCTATTATCGCATAGCCAGGAAAAAAAGTTCTTTTTTTCTTTAAAAAGAACAGATGCAGTACTGAAAAGAAATACCCATTTTACAAAACCTACGTATCTTGAAACGATACAAATTTCGAACCTCATTCCTAGCCTCTTTTGCCACATGCCGATCTGCGACTTCTCCATGTCCAGACAATCTTCAGAGGTAGCTTCCCTTTCTCTGCTCTACTGAAATCTATCTTCAGTTCCTCCTGCTACACCTATTCACATATGAAAAGAAAGCATAGGTGTTAAAAAAGAAAACACTTTCTTCAAAGCGAAGAACTGAGAATCAAGTGTAAAGTTTACAATATGGTGAGCACATATCCAACATGCAAAGAGGAACCATATACTACTATGTTCTTGGAAAAATACATGTCCTCCATTCATAATCATACCTGATGGTTTGCTACGGTTCCAAAGGACTGTAGACAACCTACCACAGTTCTAACTATAGACTCAAAGTTGATTTCGGACATCTGACTATCACATTTCTTTAAGACTCTTATTTGATGATTGCAGATGATTGTGATCCAAAGATAAAAATATAACCAATTTTGCCACTCAGAATTGGTAGTAGATAAAGGAATGAAATCTGAATGCACAGATACACTTTGATTTACCTACATACAACAAAACAAACAACACTCCTCCCTTCCTCCTCCTCCACTGCTCCATCATGACCCTCAACCTTGCGGCCTCGGCCTTGGTCTCAGCCTTCGCCACTACTCCATCAAGATCCTCAACCTTGCAACCTCCACAATTTCCTCAAAGAAAGAAATTCTACTTTTTATAATCCACAAAATCTAAAACCCTCCTCTACAACAAAACATAGAACTCAAATACGATCCACAAAAATGTACAATCTAAAGAAGAATCCAAACAAAAAAATCCATAGAACTAAAAAGAAAAAAATAAAAAATAAACCCAAAAGGAGAGAATGGCCACGAGTACGACTCCTCGCACTACGGCCGCATCCCCCTCCCCGACGGCTTCCCTGGGGACCATGGCGGTTGTGACGGTGGCGGGATCGCTCCTGACCACATCCCCACCCCGCCCCCACCTGCCACGCATGAGAAACCTGTCGCATAGAGGGGGAGGAAGCCCGTCGGGTGCCTAAGGGGCCTCCTGCGGAAGGACCGCACTGCCGAAGCCCTGTTGCCGCCCTCGGACGAGGATGTTGTAGGGGACCTCATCGCGACGTAGGCTGGACACGAATAGCTTCAACATAGACCTCGACACCACCGCCAAGGCGCTCGAAGGCAGCGAGGATGTCGAAGTTGAGGCATCTGCCAAGCCAATAGCCTCTGATGTGATTCACAGCAGGGATGCCTTCCTCCCACAGCATGTCTGCCACGGCCTCCCGAGCTTCTTTTTCTTCTTGCTGCTGATCGCTGTCGAGGGATGGATGGTAGTGAGGGGAGGGAAGAAGATGGGAAAGGGGATGTTTTTGGGGTGCAGAGGGGTCGATCGAGCGAAGGACGGGTGGCACGGTGCCGTGCCAGAGAGAGTGACAGAGGGGGTCAGGGAACACGCGATGCCGCGTGTCACTGAAATGAGGCATGATCTGTTTGATATTTACGTCAAATACCATCGTAAATGCTGCAACAGTAGTGTTAACAGTAGCTCTGTGACCCATATCCTCACACGGGGTTTAATGGATATTAAGGATATGTAGCTGCTTTGAACTTTCACCATTAATGAAGGAAACTTATGTAAGGCTCATCAGTTTGAAGGCGTCAAATATTACTACGTGGATGAGTGGAAACTCCTCCTAACTCACCAGCACCCTCTCACAGTGCATTGGGAAATTTGTGCCTAATTGTCCTTTTGCCCACCATTTTGCCTGGACGCTTCATTCCATGGGCACACTGCTAGCAGAGAATTAGATATAGAAAATAACAAGGAGTATGGTTGTCAGTGTCATGCCTTACGATGAATAAACTAGAATGGTCCCATTTATATTCATGTGGGTTACTGGTCCTTTTGAAGGGATAGATCCCACTTACCTCGAGGGATAAATAAATGTTGAATCATGATTTAACGTATAGATTAACATATGTATTGATATATATAGGTATAATCATTCAATATAAAGATTATAACCCGTCATATAAATAATTATTAATTAAAGTGATCAATTTAAATTTTATTAAGGGTATGGGTTAAAATGAAAAATGAAAGGTGTGGTTATATTTACTAATATGCAAAGACCTATTTGTGATTAATACTTTCTTAATGGGCAAAATTGAAAATCACCATGCAATTAGTGTGTGTACGGTAGGATGTTAGTACCAATACTTTTCATGTGTACCAGTACATGTAAGCTATAGATCAACTTCAGGTCGTCTTAAGTCAAAAACTAGGACTTGCATGTACTAGTACTATTCATGAGTACCGGTACATATAAATCCCATGTTAGCTTCTGGACTTGAAGTCATTAGATAATGTAGCTTACAAGTACCGGTACTGGTAAGCTATAAGTGGTGTATCCAGTACTCAATAAATACCGGTACTCTTCATGAGTATCGATTCTCGTTGAAATCAGTTCTTTCCTGGAGTGATACCATTACTTAATAAGTATCGATACTCAACATGAGTACCGGTATATAATGAGTACTAGATGAGTACTCATCTGAAGATGTGTTATAAATTGTAACCTATGAGTACTAATACTTGACATCAATACCGATACTCATTATGATATAAAACTCATACCTACGACTTAAGGATACATGTACTGGTCCATCAATATCGGTACTCAGCATATGTGATACCGATACTGATATACTACCATCGGTATCCAATTAGTGTTAAGTCATATTGAGACAAGTTATTATTCAGGTCCATCCTAAGTTAGAGGTGGGTTAATTACAGTTACACCCCTTAAGTTTTCTAACAAGTGGTATCAAAACCAACCCACTCTCTAATTAATATAATTAAGTTTAGTCTAATTAATTAGATATATTATTCTTCGGTAACCCGGCTGAAGCAGCATCTCCCCAAAGTGAGCTCTCCTGTGAATACCGGGCTTATTCAGGAATAGTAAAATGTTAAATGGATGTTGATAGGTGAGTGTTCACTGGCCCAAAGGAAAGTATACACTCATTACACTTTCACTCGTTTGCGTGATAGTAATGGTGTGTTGATTATTAGGTTTTGTGGGTAGTCATTGAACCGACCCAAAGGAAGGTTCATGACTCAAATTTGAATCAACAATCGTTACATACCACACATAGTCAATTTCTTATCAAAAGATGAGACCCTTGATAAAGTTAACTAAGATATGTGAAGGGGATTAATAAATTAATCAGACATTTTATGTTTTAAAGGAGCCAATTCTGTATTTATTTGCATTTATTTTTCAGAAATATCTTCTGCAAATATCACTTCCACCTTAAATGCCATGCCCATGTTAAGTGGCTTGAACTTTAAGTCCTAGAAGGAAAATCTGTTGATTATCCTCGGGGTTATGGATTTGGATTTAGTGATCAGGGAACCCTCTCCCATTCTTACAAACACGAGTACTTCTGAATAAAAGAAGGAGAAGGAAAGATGGGAGAGGGCTAATCGAATTTCCATGATGATAATGAAAAAGGTCATACCCGAGGCTTTCAGGGACACAATGTCGAACGACATTAGTACAGCTAAGGATTTCCTTGCTGACATTAAGAAGTGGTTTGCCAAGAATGAAAAGGCTGAAATTAGTACACTCTTGGCAAGCTTCATCTCAAAGAAGTATAATGGGAAGGGTAATATACGTGAGTATATTATGGAGATGTCACACATTGCTTCGATGTTGAAAGCACTAAAACTTGATCTCTCAGAGGACTTGTTGGTGCATTTGGTTTTAATCTCTCTTCCACCCTCCTTCAACCAGTTCAAGGTAAGTTATAACAGCTATAAAGAGACTTGGTCTCTTAATGATCTCATCTCGCACTATATGCAAGAGGAAGAGAGAATGAAGCATGATGGGACAGAGAGTGCTCACATTGCCACTTCCTCTAATAACAAGGGTAAGGGAAAGAAAAGGACTACAGAAGCTGCAGATACAACTTCACAAAAGAAGCAGAAGGGGAAGGCTGTAGAGTCTTCCAAATCAAAATGCTTCTTATGTGAAGCTGAGGGGCACCTAAAGAAGTGATGAGTTACAACTCATCATGGCTAAATCTCCTAAGTTAAGCTAGAAACTAAGTTAAACACTATCAAATAAACACATAAAAGAGGTTAAGTGCAGAAAATAGAGAAAAAAACCTAAAATATGAATGTGTGTTAAAAATGCATAATTAGGTTATTAAATGAGATATTCTATTAAAGAATGTTAAATAGTGATCCAAGTGCAAATTAAACACATAAAAAAGCTCAAAATTCCAAATCAAAAGTCTAATTAACTTCTAAAATGTTCAATTGAGCTTCAATAAAAACTTCGGTGCATTTGGACATCACTAGGGCCTTGTAATTAGGGATTCACATCTAGGTCCTTAATACATCATATTTTGTTCATCAGAAAACCTCTAAGGACCCATTTGTAGGTCACAAGAGTAAATCCCTACTTGGAGGGGGTGAGATCAACGTGACGTAAAAATTGCAGAATTTAAAATATAAAATAATCTCACAAAATAACAATCACACAAAGTGCACAATGATTTATAGGTGGAAACCAAAACCGGGTGAAAACCACCACCTAACCCTTTCGAGTTAGGTTTTTCTGATCAACCAAGTTGATCAAATTCACTAAACGAATCACTTAAACGAGGGTGATTCAACCTTAATTACAACCACGTTACTTTATACGAGGGTAGCGTACATCAAACCCCTTCTCTACACGAGAAGGATTTTATCTCACGAAGGAGACGGGAATTCCCAAAGCGAATACCCAACCAAATAACAAAGTAAAATACAAATAGTCCTATAGAGTCAACAAAGATATTCTAAAACTAAGCTTCTATAGGAGTTAGGATGCTTCCCTTTGCAAGAAATGCGTCGACGACGCGGATGCGTGAACTAAGCAATGGCACAATGACACTCTCGTGAACTATGGTGGGAGAGCAGGTGCACAGCAGGACGAAGCTCCTAGGTATGGTGAGTGCTAGTAGAGCTAGAGCTTCTTCTATAGATCAATTTGACACTAAAATGTGGAAATGCTTGTACTTGGTGTGTCTAGGTGTGTGTTTGAGTGGCAAAGGTTCTCCCCTATTTATAGAGGCCCTAGGAAGGCTTTGGAAGGTTTCCATAGCCGTTGGGTGCAAGGTCCAAGAAAATCAGGTCGAAATCAGGATTAATCATTACAGTGATATGGTTATCAGACGTCTAATCCTGGCATCGGACGTCTGGAAAACCAGTTTAAGACGTCTAGGAACAAAGTCAGACGTCTGATTTTAGGCGGGTTTCTTTCCTGAGTTGAATCAGATCTAAATAAGGCTCTAGTGAATTGTCATCACACGTCATACAGGACGTCTGGAATGATGTATGGACGTCTGGAAATCTACTTTTCTGCGGAAATGAATTTCCAAGAGAGTGCAACGGCAATAAAATATCTGAGAAGATATTTTTGGGTTAGCCGAGGAAAAACGATCATGTATCAAACGTCTAGTGTCCTCTACGAACGTCTGATACGGGCTAATGGTCATATCCTTCAGCAGTTGCTAAGGTAGCCAACGGTCTACTAATTGGACGTCTGGACTAAGGTCTGGACGTCTGATTTTATCAAACAGAACTAACTAAGTCCAGCTTAAATATAGTCGGACGTCTGAGTCAACATTCAGATGTCTTAAAAGTATTTATCAGACGTTTGATTTTCAGATTAGACGTCTGAAAAAGTTGTTTGAACCCTATTTTGGTTTTCTAAGTTCTCTACAGAAAACCCAAGTATCCTAGGGTTGTGCAAGTGTTCCTAAGACTATTATTAGGGTTCTTTGAGGCACTTTAACATGAATCTAAGTAACAAAATAAAGAGCAATAAAAGAAACAAAAATATATAGAGTACAAGGAAATGAAATCTATCATATTCTTCATCTCCTTCCTTCTTCAAGCCATCGCTCCTCGTGAAGCTCCTCTATTTTCCATCAAGCTCCTCCAATTCGCCATGGATGAGAGCTCGAACTCCGTCTAACAACGTCTCTATTTGCAATTAACCTGAAATCTAAATCTTTAAGTGCAAATGTTAAATGACATGTGTTTTGTTACCATCAAAATAAACGATCGTGGTGCTCTAGCACCAACAGCAAAGACCTTTTTGCAAGCCCTGAAGGGACGTTTTGTTATAGCTTTCTACCATTTATGGGCATCTGTACAATTTCTCTACCCCTTCACTGAGGGGCTTTGCCTGCAAATCCACCATTAGAAACCCCCAGCCACATGCAGCTCGCGCAAGCACTGTACACGCGAAGAACTGAGGCCATCTTGACTGTTCATTCTCTTGATCGCTTGATCTGTGGCTCGATTTGAATCGAACCTTCGCTTGATTCAGTGCGTGTGGTCACCTCTCCTCCTAACGACCGCTATTTGATTTTAGCTCACGTGCACTTTCTCATCAAATCCCCACCGCCCACGCCCTTGGAGACAAATCGCACCACCTCGGTGCTCTGATCACAAGCATCATGTTGGTGCTAGAGCACCACGATCATTTGTTTTGATGATAACAAAACACGTGTTATTTAAGATTTGCAATTTGAGTCCTAGATTTCAGGTCAATTGCAAATGAGGACGTGTTTAGACGGAGTTCGAGCTCGCATCCAGGACGGATTGGAGGAGCTTGACGGAAAACAGAGGAGGTTCGCGTGGAGCGAAAGATTGGAGATGGAAAACAAGAAGAATAGGATAGATTCTTTTTTATCGTTTCATGTATCTCTTGTATTTATTTTCTTGCTCTTTTTGATTCCTTAGAACATTATGTTAAAGAGCCTCAAAGTACCCTAAAAGTAGTCCTAGGAACACCTGCACAACCCTAGGATACTTAGGTTTTCTGTAGAATACTTAGAAAACCAATATAGGGCTCAAACAGCATTTCCAGACGTCTAATCCCAAAATCAGACGTCTGATAAAGTATTTTAAGACGTCTGACTGTTGTTTCAGACGTCTGATAACTGTTAGGCTGGACATAGTTAGTTCTGTCTGATGAAATCAGACGTCCAGACCTTAGACCAGACGTCTTAGGAGACGTCTGATGACTTTGCCAGACGTCCAATTAGTGGACCGTTGGCTAGCTTAAAAAACACTCAAGATTATGACCGTTAGAGCCTTATCAGACGTCCATAGGACTTACCAGACGTCTGATAAATGACCGTTTTGCCTCGGCTGACCCAAAATCTCTTCTCAGAGATTTTCTAGCCGTTGCAACGTTTGGAAATCAATTCCCACAGTAAAAGTAGGTTTCCAGACGTCCAGACTTAGTGCCAGACGTCCTGTATGTCGTCTGATGGACTTGCACAAAAATCCTGTTTAGATCTGATTCAAGTCAGGGAGAAACCCGCATAGAATCAGACGTCTGACCTTGAAATCAGACGTCTTAAAGTGGCCTTCCAGACGTCTGATGTCAGAATTAGACGTCTGATAACCTTGTCAAATGCAATCATTGTCCTGATTTCGGCCTGATTCTCTTGGGGTTTGCACCCAACGGCTATGGAAGCTTTTCCAAGCCTTCCAAAGCCTTCCTAAGGCCTCTATAAATAGAGGGGAGCCTTTACACACAAAACACACAAGATATACACTTAGAAAAACACAAGACACACTTAAGCAACATACTTCCACTCTCTTGTGTCCAAGAAGCTCTTGCTCTCTAAGCTCAAGTTCTACATCTTGAGAGCATCCAACCGTTGCACACCCGCTCTCCCGCCGTTGTCTACGAGAGCGAAGTTGCGCCGTCGCGTGGCTCACGCACCCGCGTCATCGTCGACGCACTCCTTGCAAAGGGGAGTTTCCTATTTCCTATAGAAGCTAGGTTTAATTTTGTTGGCTCTATAGGACTGTTATTTTATTTTATCTTTGTATTTTGGTTGGGTATTCGCTTTGCGAATTCCCGTCTCCTTCGTGGGACAAAATCCTTCTCGTGGAGAGAAGGGGTTGAGGAACGCTACCCTCGTACTTGTAGCGTGGTTGTACTGAGGTTGAATCACCCTCGTTCAAAGTGATTCGTTTAGTGGATTTTGATCAACTTGGTTGATCGGAAAATCCTAACTCGAGAGGGTTAGGTGGTGGTTTTCACCCGGTTTGGGTTTCCACCTAAAAATACCTATGTACATTGTGCGATTGTTTTGTGAGATTGCTTTATATTTTCATTTCCGCATATTTTTACGACACCCCTCCTAGTAGGGAACCTTCAGATCAAACACAAGGAGTCTCTCAGAACAGTATATAATTTCTGTAGACGGGTAGGGGATTTTATTCCGAAAAGAACGCAACTCGAAACGCGGAAAACGGACTCCGAACGGGCCCTAAACAGGTCGAAAATGACGAAATAGTGCAAAATCAAACGTCTGGAACCTCTTCCAGACATCTTAAAATGAGGATCAGATGGTACCTTCGCTCTGTATAGTCTCTCAGACGTCCAGAAGCCTGCGGGGGCGTCTGGCCTAGTTCCCAGACGTCTGGAAGTCCCTCCAGTCGTCTGGCACCGCTGCCAGACGTCTGATTCGCGTTGGATGCGAATCTCAGAACCTGCGCGTACCCATTCCTCGCTCTCAGTGCGGACGGCCGCAGAAAAGGAAGAAGACGAAAAAATAACTTACTTGCCAGACATCTGGATAGTACTCCAGACGTCTTAACCGTCGTCTGGTTGGATGACCAGACGTCTGATTCTGAAAAGCTTCCAGAACCAAAGCGCTACTCGCCCTCTGCCTGCGACGCACGGCCGCACCGCGCCTCGTCCACCTGCTGCTCTAGCTGCAGCAGACCTCCCGCGTTACTCCGCGCCCGCTGCGCCCCGCCTGCCGGCTCTAGCAGCCCCTGCACGCTCGCCCTCACGGTCGAGCGCCTCCTCCCTCGCGCAGCACCTCCTCTCGCACTCACCGCGGCTGCCGCCGCCGCCACTCGCTTGCGCTCGCTGGAAGAAGAAGAAGGAGGAGCGGAGGTGATGAGAGTGAGGGAGAGGGCGAGGCCTTTTAAAGCCGCACGGGGAGAGGAAGAGAGAGAGAACGCAGACTGCGGTCGCAGGAGGAGAGATGGAAAAAGAGAGAGGAAGGCGGTTGCGGGTCTGCGCGTGCCTACGCGCAGACGCAGTCCCGCGTGCCACCCAAAATAGATCCCAGACATCTGGAAGGGGTTCCAGACGTCTGGGCCACCTCCCAGACGTCTTAAAAAAACGTCTTGGAGTGCGTTCGTAACAATATAAGAAACTTAAAGGATGTTTCGTTCCCGAAACTTGCGCTAACTAGAGTGCGGGAAAAACGTCATAATAACCATAACAAACTTAAAGAGGACCGAAGCCAGTCCGAAAAAACGTACCCGCGAAGAGCTCCGGGTACTGCTCCCACATTGCCGCCTTAGGCTCCCAGGTAGCCTCCTCGTACTGCTTGCTCCTCCACAAAACCTTCACTAGGGGTACTTGCTTTCGTCTCAAATTGCGGACGGCTCGGTCAAGAATCTGCACTGGCTGCTCGGGGTAGGTCAGGTCGTCGCCCACGTCGACGCCCTCGTGACTCAGTACGTGATTGGGATCGGCTACGTACTTCCTGAGGTTGGACATGTGGAACATGTCGTGCACACTAGAAAGCTGGGGAGGGAGGGCAAGCCTGTAAGCAACGGGTCCAACCCGCTCCAGGACCTCAAAGGGCCCCACAAACCTCGACGCGAGCTTCCCTCTCACCCCAAACCGCTGCAGGCCCTTCATGGGCAAAACACAAAGGAAGACGTGGTCTCCAACCTCAAACTGCACCTCTCTGCGTCTCCGATCCGCGTAGCTCTTCTGTCTGCTCCTGACAGTGCGGAGTCGCCAATTGTAACGACCCGGTTCCCGAGTCCCTACGAGACACGAGAACCGGACCGACTCGACTAATCCCAAGACCTAGTCGTCCAACGAGGAAGTAACCAAAAGACAGTAAAATAAACCACATTCAGCATGAATATAACTAACAGTAAGGAAAGAAACTACTACAATAGGTACCACCACAACAGTAAAACAGCATTTATCATATAACAAGAACTGCAGGTAAAGAAGGTACAGCGGAAACAAAAACTACTCACTAGAACAGAAACAAAAGGGGTACAAAAGGCTGTGGTAACTCTACTGGACCCTACTCGGCCCAGCGTCCTCTGCAGCCGCCGACCCTGGCTGCTCAACACCTGGTCCTGAAAAAGGTAACGAGTGTAACACGTCAGCAAAACGCTGAGTAGAGTGGCAAACTAACTAAAGGCAACAGTAGAGTGTACAGTAGCTGTTATGTTCTATTACTTCCTTTATTCACATCTTTCAATTTTTCTCACTATTTCATTTATTTCTCAGGTCTTTTACTTGATCTCGAATGTCCTCGTGGGAACGATCTTGATTGCAGTCTTTTCCAAAAGTAAAAGTAGCACGTGGTGCTCTCCTGGCCGGGAGAGTCCCCCGTGGTGATCCTACCCTCAGTCAACCACCCCAAGGTCACTGACAGACATAACGGTGA
This sequence comes from Thalassia testudinum, assembly GCA_037157565.1. Classification (NCBI taxonomy): domain Eukaryota; kingdom Viridiplantae; phylum Streptophyta; class Magnoliopsida; order Alismatales; family Hydrocharitaceae; genus Thalassia; species Thalassia testudinum. The sequence goes on along the minus strand of JAZHRO010000076.1, from coordinate 7,488,793 downwards.
CTACGGCACGCGCGATAAACGCACAGGTAGCTAGCCCGCACTGGCACGCGGTCAGTCGTTTCCGTTAACGGGTGCGCCCAAAGCACAGCACGGAACCAGGGCAGAGCCCTCTCAGTAACAGGGGTCCAACCCCTCCACAGTAACCAAACCGGGGCCTTGCCCCTCCACAGTCCGCGCACCCTCGCCTGACTACCCTGGTTTGCCCTAGTGGGCCTAACAAGTCGGTGAAGGAGGCTAGCAGAACCCCGGGGCCCGTGGGGTAGCTAGTACTCTCCTAACACTACTAGCTCTCCTCGGTACTACGTACACGAGGGCCAACAAGTCGGTACAGAGCGGCCAATCCTAACCCCGGGTCCCTGGGGCGGCTGGCCCCACTCTGCACTAAACAGGTACAGGTACTTCCCTTGGTACTGCGTATCCAAGAGACAGTACAAACTACATCTCAGTTCCATTCTTTTTTCTTTCCAGGAGTTCCACTCCTAATTCCCCGTAGGGTTCCAGCTCTTTATCTCAGAACATCATATGTTTCACTTTCCAGATTCACGTTCTCAAAATCCATGATCTCAAACATGTTTCTTTATTCATAACAGGCAGCTGTTAATTCAAATTACAGGCAGCTTTATATTCCTTTCCATTTTTTCAAGACTGCAGTATTATACATTCCACTAGTTTTTCCATCCTAAGATTCATGCCACATCCTAGGATCTAGCATACAACTAGTTTTCCAGCCCTAGGATTCATGCATCACCTAGGAGCTATCATTCCATACATTTCTCATTCCTAGGATTCATGCAATGTCCTAGATTCTAGTTATGGTTTCATACTTTAACAGATTTTATTAATAACTTAAGCCACTCTACCAGGTACAACGGGAGTAATGGGGGCGTGATCGGGAATCCCGCGTGCCTCCGCGACTCTCAAGACTGCAACTGAACGAGATCCTGTCACAAGGATCAAACACAAGGAGTGTCTCAAAACAGTGTATAGCTACTGTAGATGAGTAGAGGAATTAATTCTGAAGAGAACGCAACTCGAATCGCGGAAACGGAGCCCGAACGGGCCCTAAACGGGTCGAAAAAGACGATACTGTGCAAAATCAGACGTCTGGAACTCCCTCCAGACGTCTTAAAAAGTGGATCAGAGAATTACCTGTTCGGCGTGGTTTACCAGACGTCCAGAAGTCTGCGGGGACGTCTGCCTAGATCCCAGACGTCCGATGGTCACTCCGGACGTCTGGAGGTCACTCCCGCCGTCTGGTACAACTTCCAGACGTCTGATTCGCAAAGGATGGCGAATCAGCGAACCTGCGCACAACCAACCCCCCTCCTCAGTACGGTCAGTCGTCAAGAAGGAAGAAGAAGGCGGAAAACTCACCTTTCAGACGTCTGTATGATCTTACAGACGTCGACCTTGCCGTCTGGCTATCAACCCAGACATCTGATTCTGGAAATTTTTCCAGAATCAGCGCCCTGCTCGGCCTCCGCTCGCGACGCCGCCCGCGTCGAACCTCGCGCGTCTGCTGCTCAGCCCGCAGCGGGTCCCTCTCCGCGTCGCTCCGCGCCCCCTACGCCCTCCGCCAGCCGGCCAAGCCGCTCCGGCGAGCTTGCCCCCACGGCAGAGCTCCGCCCTCGCACGCCGCACCTCCGCGCTCACTGCGGCCGCCGCTGCCGCCCTCGCGTCCGCTCGCTCTCGCGCACAGGAAGGAGAAGAAGAAGAAGGAGGTGGAGACGGGAGGGGAGGCGCGCCCCTTTTAACGCCGCGCGGAGAGGAGAGAGAGAAGGCGCCGCAGGCGTCTGCAGCCGCAGAAGAAAAAGGGAGAAAAAGCGGTCTGCGCGCTCAGGCGCGCAGGCGACTCGCGTGTGTCGAAAATAACGGATTTCCAGACGTCTTTAAACTATCCCAGACGTCTTATCAGACGTCTGTTGGTTATCCCAGACGTCTTGTCCGACGTCTGACCCACCTCCCAGACGTCTTAAAAGACGTCTGGGGCACACATTCGTTACAATATAACAAACTCAAAGGAAGTTTCGTCCCCGAAACTTGCGCCAACTAGGGTGCGGGAAAAAGATGTCCAAATAACCATAACAAACTCAAAGAGGACCGAAGCCGGTCCAAAAAGACGTACCCGCGAAAAGCTCCGGGTACCGCTCCCGCATTGCCGCCTCAGGCTCCCAGGTAGCCTCCTCGTACCGCTGGCTCCTCCACAAAACCTTTACCAGGGGTACTTGCTTTCGTCTCAACCTGCGGACGGCTCGGTCTAGGATCTGCACTGGCCGCTCGGGGTAGGTCAGGTCGTCGCTCACCTCGACGCTCTCGTGACTCAGTACGTGGCTGGGATCGACTACGTACTTCCTGAGGTTGGACACATGGAACACGTCGTGCACACCAGAAAGCTGCGGGGGAAGGGCAAGTCTGTAAGCAACGGGTCCAACCCGCTCGAGGACCTCAAAGGGCCCCACGAACCTCGGCGCGAGCTTCCCTCTCACCCCAAACCGCTGTAAGCCCTTCATGGGCGAAACACGAAGGAAGACGTGGTCCCCAACCTCGAACTGCACCTCTCTGCGTCTGCGATCTGCGTAGCTCTTCTGTCTACTCCTGACAGTGCGGAGTCGTCTGTGGATCTTCTCGACTACCTCCTGACTCTGCCGGATCAACCTGGGGCCAACCTCCCACTTGGTCCCCACCTCAACCCAACTCAAGGGTGCCATGCATTTCCGTCCGTACAGAGCCTCGTAGGGAGCCATGCCGATGCTCGAGTGATAACTGTTGTTGTATGCAAAGTCCGACATGGGCAGGTGCTCCTCCCAAGAGCCCCTCCAGTCTAGTACACAGGCACGCAAAAGGTCCTCAAGTGTCTGTATCGTGCGTTCCGACTGTCCGTCCGTCTGGGGGTGGTAAGCCGTGCTAAACCTCAACCTCGTCCCCAAAGCCTGCTGAAACTCAGCCCAAAACTGGGACGTAAAGCGGGTATCCCGGTCGGATACGATCTCCCGCGGAACTCCGTGTAGTCGCACCACATCACGGATATACCTCTCTGCCAACTGTGCTGGTCCCAAAGTGACTCGGATCGGCAAGAATCGTGCCGTCTTCGTCAATCTATCCACTATTACCCAGACTGCGTCGTGTCCTCGCTGGGTAACAGGTAAGCCCACCACCAAGTCCATGGTGATGCTCTCTCACTTCCACTCTGGCACTGGAAGCGGCTGAAGCGGCCCTGCAGGCCTCTGATGCTCGGCTTTCACCTGCTGGGACATTAAGCACTGCTGCACGAACTCACCCACATCCCACTTCATCCCTCTCCACCAAAACTCGCGTCTCAAGTCATGGTACATTTTCGTGTTTCTGGAATGTATGGTGAATCTGGAACCGTGTGCCTCAGTCAGGAGCTCTCTCAACAGCTCCTCGTCTCTAGGGACGCACAACCGTCCCCTCAAGCGTAACACCTGGTCTGTGAAAGAGAAGTCCCCTGGGTCCCCTGATAGTACTCTGTCGCGCAAAGACTGCAAGTACGGATCGGTCATCTGTCCCGTGATGATGCGGTCTATCAACTCTGGCCTGGTCTGCCGTGTCACCGTCACTGCCCCACAGTACCCTCGTAACTCTAGAGGTCGCCAACTGCCCACCTCCTCCAAAAGGCTCCAACTCTGTAACTGTAGACTGGCCAAGCGTGCGGGCACCTTACGGCTCAAGGCGTCAGCCACCACATTGGCCTTTCCCGGGTGGTAGGAGATGCTGCAGTCGTAGTCCTTCAGGAGCTCCAACCAACGTCTCTGTCTCATGTTGAGCTCCTTCTGGTCAAAAAGATATCTGAGGCTCTTGTGATCTGTAAAAATCTCGAAGGTCTCACCGTACAAGTAGTGCCTCCATGTCTTCAGCGCGAAGACAACAGCTGCCAACTCTAGATCGTGGATAGGGTAGGTATGCTCATGGGGCTTCAGTTGCCGCGAAGCGTAAGCGACCACGTGACCCCTCTGCATGAGCACACCTCCTAACCCCTGCAAGGAAGCGTCCGTGTACACAACGAACCCGCCACTACTGTCAGGGATGGTGAGCACGGGAGCCGAGGTCAACCTCTCCTTCAGCTCCAGAAAACACGCCTCACAGGCGTCTGTCCAAGCGAAAGGCACATCCTTCCGAGTCAACTGTGTCATAGGACGCGCAATCTGTGAAAAACCTCTGATGAACCGTCTGTAGTAACCTGCCAGTCCCAGGAAACTGCGAATCTCAGTGACTGAACGCGGTCTCTCCCACCTGAGCACTGCCTCGACCTTGGCAGGGTCCACCGCCAGGCTGTCTCCAGAGATCACATGCCCCAAAAAGGTCACCTCCCTCAACCAGAACTCGCACTTGCTGTATTTGGCGTACAGCCTGCGTCGTCTCAGAGTGTCCAGAACCATCCGCAAGTGCTGTTCGTGCTGCGTCCGATCTCTAGAATAGATGAGTACATCATCTATGAAAACCACCACAAACTGGTCCAAGTACGGTCTAAACACCTGGTTCATCAAGTCCATGAAAGCAGCGGGGGCATTGGTCAGTCCAAACGGCATGACCAAAAACTCGTAGTGTCCGTAGCGGGTGCGGAAAGCTATCTTGGAGAAGTCGGTCTCCCTGATCCTCAACTGGTGGTATCCAGACCTCAAGTCGATCTTGGAAAACACCGTGGCACCCCGCAACTGGTCAAACAAATCGTCGATCCTCGGCAGCGGATATCTGTTCTTGATGGTGACCCTATTCAGCTGTCGGTAGTCCACACAAAGGCGTAGGGTCCCATCCTTCTTCTTCACAAACAGTACCGGGGCTCCCCAGGGAGACGCACTGGGCCTCACGAAACCTTTCTCCAAAAGGTCCTGCAACTGAGACTTGAGCTCTCGCAGCTCAAGCGGTGCCATCCTTTATGGCGCGGTGGAGATGGGGCTGGTCCCTGGTACTAGTGAGATCTCAAACTCGATCTCACGCTCGGGCGGTAGTCCTGGTAACTCGTATGGAAACACGTCGGGGTACTCTATGACCACCGGGATGCTCTGGAAGTCTGCCACGGGGCTGTGCTCTGCCACCACACAAGCTAGGAAGCCCTCACACCCCTGGCTCAAAAGTCTCGCCACCCGAAGTGCCGAAATGCACCTGAAACCTCCGTCCACTGGCTGTCCGTGAAACTCGAAAGAAGGCAACTCCGGAATGGAGAAGACAATCTTCCTCTCAAAACAGTCTACCAAGGCGTGGTAAGCGGACAGCCAATCCTTCCCCAGAATCACTCCAAAGTCCTCCATCTGTATCATGATCAGGTCAGCTGGCAGGCTATGTCCCCCGATGCTGACCCCGCAACCCGTGTACACCTCCTCAGTTACGAACAGCTGACCACTCGGACCTCTGATTACGAACGGATTCTCTAACAGTGTATAATCCTGGTCCAAACTAACCGCGAAACTGGCTGCGACAAACGAGTGCGTAGCGCCGGAATCGAAAAGCGTGTAAACGAGTCTGCCAGAAATTGAAACCATACCTGCTACCACGGATCCCGATGCTCTGGCGTCCCTGTGTGTTAGGGCGTTAATACGCCCCTCAGCTCTAGGTGCGGACGAAGCAGCCACACTCTGCGTCGGACGGGTAGGTGCTGGCCGGTACCCTCCTCGCGACTGCTGTCCTCCTCCTCGTGCCTGGGAACCGCGGCCTCCTGCGCGTCCTCCAGTGCTCTGCGCGGGAAGTATCTGCTGACCTCCTGCCCTAGATGGGCAGTCCCTCCTGACGTGGCCCGGCTAGCCACACTGGTAGCAGAGGGGAACCCGACTCCCGCCCTCAGTGAGTCCCTGCTGTCGGCTAGGCGGGGGTCCGGTGCAGGCGACTGGCCCCTGTCGAGGGCCCCCAAAGGCCACTGATGGCCCTGCACAACGTGACGGCTCTCCTGCGGACGCCACGTGTCTCCGTTGAGTTCTCCTAACACGCTTGGTGTGGCGGCGGAAATCTCGTTCCACCACTAACTCCCCTGTCGTACGCTCGGAAGGGGGAGGGGGTGGCAACGTGGGTGGAAGCTGAAATTCTTCTCGAACCACCTCTCGAATCAGTTGGACGAGGTCCCGAGACGATATACTCAGGAGAAGAGGAGGGGTAGTATGTATTCCAAGCCCGACACATCTGTCCCCCGGGCCCTGACCTCGGCCGCGCCTGCGGCCCACCCTCCTAGCTCCACGACGCGGCATCTCCTACAATGGAGACGCGAAACAAAACGGAAACGTCAAAACAGACGGTACCTAACAAAACTTCTAAGAGCTCATGTCAAGAGATATGTTGTGGTGGCTACTCTAGCTATAAACATGTGAATTGGTTATTTTCCAGTCAGTTGATTCACTTCTCGGGACGACCTTGCTCTGATACCATCTTGTAACGACCCGGTTCCCGAGTCCCTACGAGACACGAGAACCGGACCGACTCGACTAATCCCAAGACCTAGTCGTCCAACGAGGAAGTAACCAAAAGATAGTAAAATAAACCACATTCAGCATGAATATAACTAACAGTAAGAAAGTACAGTAGTAAGGAAATAAACTACTACAGTAGGTACCACCACAACAGTAAAGCAGCATTTATCATATAACAAGAACTGCAGGTAAAGAAGGTACAGCGGAAACAAAAACTACTCACTAGAACAGAAACAAAAGGGGTGCAAAAGGCTGTGGTAACTCTACTGGACCCTACTCGGCCCAGCGTCCTCTGCAGCCGCCGACCCTGGCTGCTCAACACCTGGTCCTGAAAAAGGTAACGAGTGTAACACGTCAGCAAAACGCTGAGTAGAGTGGCAAACTAACTAAAGGCAACAGTAGAGTGTACAGTAGCTGTTATGTTCTATTACTTCCTTTATTCACATCTTTCAATTTTTCTCACTATTTCATTTATTTCTCAGGTCTTTTACTTGATCTCGAATGTCCTCGTGGGAACGATCTTGATTGCAGTCTTTTCCAAAAGTAAAAGTAGCACGTGGTGCTCTCCTGGCCGGGAGAGTCCCCCGTGGTGATCCTACCCTCAGTCAACCACCCCAAGGTCACTGACAGACATAACGGTGACTACGGCACGCGCGATAAACGCACAGGTAGCTAGCCCGCACTGGCACGCGGTCAGTCGTTTCCGTTAACGGGTGCGCCCAAAGCACAGCACGGAACCAGGGCAGAGCCCTCTCAGTAACAGGGGTCCAACCCCTCCACAGTAACCAAACCGGGGCCTTGCCCCTCCACAGTCCGCGCACCCTCGCCTGACTACCCTGGTTTGCCCTAGTGGGCCTAACAAGTCGGTGAAGGAGGCTAGCAGAACCCCGGGGCCCGTGGGGTAGCTAGTACTCTCCTAACACTACTAGCTCTCCTCGGTACTACGTACACGAGGGCCAACAAGTCGGTACAGAGCGGCCAATCCTAACCCCGGGTCCCTGGGGCGGCTGGCCCCACTCTGCACTAAACAGGTACAGGTACTTCCCTTGGTACTGCGTATCCAAGAGACAGTACAAACTACATCTCAGTTCCATTCTTTTTTCTTTCCAGGAGTTCCACTCCTAATTCCCCGTAGGGTTCCAGCTCTTTATCTCAGAACATCATATGTTTCACTTTCCAGATTCACGTTCTCAAAATCCATGATCTCAAACATGTTTCTTTATTCATAACAGGCAGCTGTTAATTCAAATTACAGGCAGCTTTATATTCCTTTCCATTTTTTCAAGACTGCAGTATTATACATTCCACTAGTTTTTCCATCCTAAGATTCATGCCACATCCTAGGATCTAGCATACAACTAGTTTTCCAGCCCTAGGATTCATGCATCACCTAGGAGCTATCATTCCATACATTTCTCATTCCTAGGATTCATGCAATGTCCTAGATTCTAGTTATGGTTTCATACTTTAACAGATTTTATTAATAACTTAAGCCACTCTACCAGGTACAACGGGAGTAATGGGGGCGTGATCGGGAATCCCGCGTGCCTCCGCGACTCTCAAGACTGCAACTGAACGAGATCCTGTCACAAGGATCAAACACAAGGAGTGTCTCAAAATAGTGTATAGCTACTGTAGATGAGTAGAGGAATTAATTCTGAAGAGAACGCAACTCGAATCGCGGAAACGGAGCCCGAACGGGCCCTAAACGGGTCGAAAAAGACGATACTGTGCAAAATCAGACGTCTGGAACTCCCTCCAGACGTCTTAAAAAGTGGATCAGAGAATTACCTGTTCGGCGTGGTTTACCAGACGTCCAGAAGTCTGCGGGGACGTCTGCCTAGATCCCAGACGTCCGATGGTCACTCCGGACGTCTGGAGGTCACTCCCGCCGTCTGGTACAACTTCCAGACGTCTGATTCGCAAAGGATGGCGAATCAGCGAACCTGCGCACAGCCAACCCCCCTCCTCAGTACGGTCAGTCGTCAAGAAGGAAGAAGAAGGCGGAAAACTCACCTTTCAGACGTCTGTATGATCTTACAGACGTCGACCTTGCCGTCTGGCTATCAACCCAGACGTCTGATTCTGGAAATTTTTCCAGAATCAGCGCCCTGCTCGGCCTCCGCTCGCGACGCCGCCCGTGTCGAACCTCGCGCGTCATCTGCTCAGCCCGCAGCGGGTCCCTCTCCGCGTCGCTCCGCGCCCCCTACGCCCTCCGCCAGCCGGCCAAGCCGCTCCGGCGAGCTCGCCCCCACGGCAGAGCTCCGCCCTCGCACGCCGCACCTGCACGCTCACTGCGGCCGCCACTGCCGCCCTCGCGTCCGCTCGCTCTCGTGCACAGGAAGGAGAAGAAGAAGGCGGTGGAGATGGGAGGGGAGGCGCGCCCCTTTTAACGCCGCGCGGAGAGGAGAGAGAGAAGGCACCGCAGGCGTCTGCAGCCGCAGAAGAAAAAGAGAGAAAAAGCGGTCTACACGCTCAGGCGCGCAGGCGACTCGCGTGTGTCGAAAATAACGGATTTCCAGACGTCTTTAAACTATCCCAGACGTCTTATCAGACGTCTGTTTGTTATCCCAGACGTCTTGTCCGACGTCTGAGCCACCTCCCAGACGTCTTAAAAGACGTCTGGGGTACACATTCGTTACACCTATGGATCTGCTCGACTACCTCCTGGCTCTGCCGGATCAACCTGGGGCCAACCACCCACTTGGTCCCCACCTCAACCCAACTCAAGGGTGCCGTACACCTCCGTCCGTACAGAGCCTCGTAGGGAGCCATGCCGATGCTCGAGTGATAGCTGTCGTTGTATGCAAACTCTGCCAGGGGCAGGTGCTCCTCCCAAGAGCCCCTCCAGTCCAGTACATAGGCACACAAAAGGTCCTCAAGTGTCTGTATTGTGCGCTCAGACTGTCCGTCCGTCTGGGGGTGATAAGCTGTACTAAACCTCAACCGCATCCCCAGGGCCTGCTAAAACTCAGCCCAAAACTGGGATGTAAAGCGGGTGTCCCGGTCGGATACGATCTCCCGCGGAACTCCGTGTAGTCGTACCACGTCGCGGATATACCTCACTGCCAACTGTGCTGGTCCCAAAGTGACTCGGATCGGCAAGAATCGTGCCGTCTTCGTCAGTCTATCCACAATTACCCAGACTGCGTCGTGTCCTCGCTGAGTTACAGGTAAACCCACCACCAAGCCCATGGTGATGCTCTCCCACTTCCACTCTGGCACTGGAAGCGGCTGTAGCGGCCCTACAGGCCTCTGATGTTCGGCTTTCACCTGCTGACACAATAAGCACTGCTGCACGAATTCACCCACATCCCACTTCATCCCCCTCCACCAAAACTCGCGTCTCAAGTCGTGGTACATCATCGTGTTTAGGGGATGTATGGTGATTCTGGAACCGTGTGCCTCAGTCAGGAGCTCTCTCAACAGCTCCTCGTCTCTGGGAACGCACAACCGTCCCCTCAGGCGCGGTCCTTCAAGAGCTCCAACTAACGTCTCTGTCTCATGTTGAGCTCCTTCTGATCAAAAAGGTATCTGAGGCTCTTGTGATCTGTGAAAATCTCTAAGGTCTCACCGTACAAGTAGTGCCCCCAGGTCTTCAGCGAGAAGACGACAGCTGCCAACTCCAGGTCATGGGTAGGGTAGGTATGCTCATGGGGCTTCAGTTGCCGCGAAGCGTAAGCGACAACGTGACCCCTCTGCATGAGCACACCTGTTAACCCCTGCAAGGAGGCGTCCGTGTACACAACGAACCCGCCACTACTGTCAGGGATGGTGAGCACGGGAGCCGAAGTCAACCTCTCCTTCATCTCCTGAAAACACGCCTCACAGGCGTCTGTCCAAGTGAAGGGCACGTCCTTCGGGGTCAACTGAATCATAGGACGCGCAATCTGTGAAAAACCTCTGATGAATCGTCTGTAGCAGCCTGCCAGTCCCAGGAAACTACGAATCTCAGTGACTGAACGCGGTCTCTCCCACCTAAACACTACCTCGACCTTGGCTGGGTCCACTGCCAAGCCGTCTCCAGAGATCACTTGACCTAAGACGGTCACCTCCCTCAACCAGAACTCGCACTTACTGTATTTGGCGTACAGCCTACGTCATCTCAGTGTGTCCAGAACCATCCGCAAGTGCTGTCCGTGCTGCGTCCGATCTCGAGAATAGATGAGTACATCATCAATGAATACCACCACGAACTGGTCCAAGTACGGTCTAAACACCCGGTTCATCAGGTCCATGAAACCAGCAGGGGCATTGGTCAGCCCAAACGGCATGACCAAAAACTCGTAGTGTCTGTACCGGGTGCGGAAAGCTGTCTTGGAGATGTCGGTCTCCCTGATCCTCAACTGGTGGTATCCAGACCTCAAGTCGATCTTGGAGAACACCGTGGCACCCCGCAACTGGTCAAACAAGTCGTCGATCCTCGGCAGCGAATATCTGTTCTTGATGGTGACCCTATTCAGCTGTCGATAGTCCACACAAAGGCGTAGGGTACCATCCTTCGTTTTCACAAACAGTACCGGGGCTCCCCAGGGAGACGCACTGGGTCTCACGAAACCCTTCTCCAAAAGGTTCTGCAACTGAGACTTGTGCTCTCGTAGCTCAAGCGGTGCCATCCTGTATGGCGCGGTGGAGATGGGGCTAGTCCCTGGTACTAGTGAGATCTCAAACTCGATCTCACGCTCGGGAGGTAGTCCTGGTAACTCGTTTGGGAACACGTCAGGGTACTCTCAGACCGCCGGGATGCACTGGAAGTCTACTACAGGGCTGGGCTCTGCCACCACACAAGCTAGGAAGCCCTCACACCCCTGGCTCAAAAGTCTCGCCGCCCGAAGTGCTGAAATGCACCTGAAGCCTCTGTCCACTGGCTGTCCGTGAAACTCGAAAGAAGGCAACTCCGGCATGGAGAAGACAATCTTCCTCTCAAAACAGTCTACCAAGGCGTGGTAAGCGGACAGCCAGTCCATCCCCAGAATTACGCCAAAGTCCTCCATATGTATCATAATTAGGTCAGCTGGCAGGCTGTCCCCCGACGCTGACCTCGCAATCCGTGTACACCTCCTCAGCTACAAACAGCTGACCACTCGGACCTCTGATTACAAACGAATTCTCTAACATCATAAAGTCCTGGCCCAATCTAACTGCGAAACTGGCTGCGACAAACGATTGCGTAGTGTCGGAATCGAAAAGTGTGTAAACGAGTCTGCCGGAAACTGAAACCATACCTGCCACCATCGAGCCCGAAGCTCTAGCATCCCTGTGTGTCAGGGCGTTGATACGCCCCTCAGCTCTAGGTGCAGACGAAGCAGCCACACTCTGCGTCGGACGGGCAGGTGCTGGCCGGTACCCTCATCGTGACTGCTGTCCTCCTCCTCGCGCCTGGCAACCGCGGCCTCCTGCGCGCCCTCCAGTGCTCTGCGTGGGAAGTATCTATTGACCTCCTGCCCAAGACGGGCAGTCCCTCCTGATGTGGCCCGGCTGGCCACACTGGTAACAGAGGGGAACCCGACTCCCACCCTCAGTGGGTCCCTGCTGTCGGCTGGGCGGGGTTCCGGTGCTGGCAACTGCCCCCTGTCGAGGGCCCCCAAAGGCCACTGATGGCCCTGGAAAACGTGACGGCTCTCCTGCGGAAGCCACGTGCCTCCTCTCTCGCGCGGCCCTGTGAAAAGTCTGGCTGAAAGGGCCTCTTCCGCCCACCGTCAGTGTCTCGCGCGGACGGGTTGATCTCCTCGTAAGTCATGGCCGCCTCCACCACCCTCGAAAACGTAGGCAGCTTCAGGGGTTTGACATACCCCCGAATCGCAGGCGGAGCCCCTCGGTGAACCTCCAAAGGTGCTCCTCCTCAGTAGCTACCGCTGTCGCTGCAAAGCGGGACAGCTCCAAGAAATACGTGCGATACGCACTCACGGTCATCGTCCCTTGGCGGAGAGTGTGGAACTCCCGCCTCCTCTGGTCCTGCCACGTCTGGGGAAAGTACTGCTCGCAGAAGAGGGCGACGAACCAATCCCAGGTCGACTCGTCCCTCTCCTGTCCCCGGACCGCCCTCCACCACCTATGTGCCGCACTCTCCAGCTGGTACGTGGCAAAGGCCACGCGGCACTCCACCGAGGGGCGAAGGGTGTCGAAAATCTTCTCCAGCTGCTCGAGCCAGTCCTCTGCCTCGGTCGGGTCTTCATCCCCCTTGAAGGAGGGGGGCTTCAGCTTCCGGAACTGCCCGAAGAGTTCGGAGTGGCGCTGCAGTGGGGATGCTGGTGCACCTCCAGGCAAAGGTGCCTCGTGCACAGAAGTGTCGGAGGAAGGTGGGGGCGGCGGCGGCTCATCCCCTCCCCCGTGTCCAACGCCGCGTCCGTCGGGTGGTCCCACAGAGGACTCCCCCTCCACAGCCCCAGGGTGAGGCGCTCGGGGCGATGGGTGGAGCTCCTCTCGCACAATATCCCGTATCAGCTGGGCGAGGTCCTGAGCTTGGACGCCCGGGAGTAGTGGCTGGTCCACTGAGGCATCGGCAACGGCACGCCCACCTCGCCGACCTCAACCGCGCCCGCGGCCCGCCTCACCAGTCCCGCGACGAGGCATCTCCTTCAAGGAGACGCGAAACACAACGGAACACGTCACTATGGAACGATACCTAACAGAAACGTCTAAGAGCTCATGTCAAAAGATATGTTCTGGTGGCTACTCTAGTTATAGACATGTGAATTGATTATTTTCGAGTCAGTTGATTCACTTCTCGGGACGACCTTGCTCTGATACCATCTTGTAACGACCTGATTCCCGAGTCCTTAAGAGGCACGAGAACCGGACCGACTTGACTAATCCCAAGACCAAGTCGATCAACGAGAAAGTAACCAAAAGAGCAGTAAAATAAACCACATTCAACATGAAATATAACTAGCAGTAACAAAATAAAGCAATAAGAAAAAGAACTACTACAACATGTACCACCACAACAGTAGAACAACATTTATAATATAACAAGAACTACGAGCAAAGAAAGTACAGAGAGTAACAAGAACTACTCACTACAGTGGAACAAAAAGGCACAAAAGAACAGTGGTAACTCTACTGGACCCTACTCGGCCAAGCGTCCTCTGCAGCCGCTAACTCTGGCTGCTCAACACCTGGTCCTGAAAAGTAACGAGTCAGCGAATCGCTGAGTAGAGTGGCAGCTAAACTAAAGAAGCAGTAAAGTGTAAAGTAACTGTTTTGTTTTCTTTCTTCCTTTATTTATGTCTTTCTATTGTTTCACGATTTATCTATTTCTCAGATCCTTCACTTGATCTCGAATGTTCCTCGTGGGAACGATCTTGATTGCAGTCTTTTCTGAATAGTAGAAGTAGCACGTGGTGCTCTCCTGGCCGGGAGAGTCCCCCGTGGTGATCCTACTCTCAATCAACCACCCCAAGGTCACTTACAGACGTAACGGTGACTACGGCACGCGCGATAAACCCACTGGTAGCTAACCCGCACTAGCACGCGGTCAGTCGTTTCCGTTAACAGGTGTGCCCAAAGCACAGCACGGAACCAGTACAGGGCAGAGCCCTCTCAGTAACAGGGGTCCAACCCCTCCACAGTAACCAAACAGGGGCCTTGCCCCTCCACAGTCCGCGCACCCTCGCCTGACTACCTTGGTTTGCCCAGTGGGCCTAACAAGTCGGTGTAGGTGAGCTAGCAGAACCCCGGGGCCCGTAGGGTAGCTAGTACTCGCCCTACACTAGTAGCTCTCCTCGGTACTGCGTACATGAGGGCAAACAAGTCGATACAAAGTGGCCAGACCTAACCCCGGGTCCCTGGGGCGACTGGCTCCGCTGTGCACTAAACAGGTAACAGGTACTTCCCTTGGTACCACGTACCCAAGAGACAGCACACTACCACGTGTTTCTTTCTCAGATCCATTCCTTTCTCTTTCCAGGAGATCCACTCCTAATTCCCCGTAGGGTTCCAGCTCTTTTAACTCAGAACATCTAGGTTTCACCTTCCAGTTTCACGTTCTTACATCCATGTTCTCAATCACGTTTATTTATTCATAACAGGCAGCTGCTAAATCAAATTACAGGCAGCTATTTATTCCTTTCCACTTTTCCAAGACTGCAGTATTCATATATTCCACTAGTTTTCCCATCTTAGGATTCATGCCATATCCTAGGATCTATCATACAATCCAGTTTTCCAGCCCTAGGATTCATGCAACACCCTAGGATCTACCATTCATTCTAGTTTCTCATTCCTAGGATTCATGCAATGTCCTAGGTTCTATTTATGGTTCCATAATTTAACAGATTATACTAATAAACTAAAAAGCCACTCTACTAGCTACAACGAAAGTACTGGGGGTGTGGTCGGAAATCCCGCGCGCCTCCGCAATCCCCAAGACTGAAATGGAACGGGGTCCTATCACAAGGATCAAACACAAGGAGTCTCTCAGAATAGTATATAATTTCTGTAGACGGGTAGGGAATTTTATTCCGAAAAGAACGCAACTCTAAACGCGGAAAACGGACTCCGAACGGGCCCTAAACGGGTCGAAAATGACGAAACTATGCAAAATCAGACGTCTGGAACCTCTTCCAGAAGTCTTAAAATGAGGATCAGATGGCACCTTCGCTTTATATAGTCTCTCAGACGTCCAGAAGCCTGCGGGGGCGTCTGGCCTAGTTCCCAGACGTCCGATGGTCACCCCGGACGTCTGGAAGTCCCTCCAGTCGTCTGGCACCGCTGCCAGACGTCTGATTCGCGTTGGATGCGAATCTCAGAACCTGCGCGTACCCATTCCTCACTCTCAGTACGGACGATCGCAGACGTCTGGGCCACCTCCCAGACGTCTTAAAAAAACATCTTGGAGTGCGTTCGTAACAGACGCCTTGATCCGGAAGGCATCCGCCTGCTTGGCCAGTTTACAGGCGCATAATTGGACCCTCTTGGAGAAGATGGGCAGTTGGCGACTCCTAGAGTTACAGGGGCACTATGCGGCCGTGATTGTGACACGGCAGATGAGGCCAGAGCTGATAGACCGCATCATCACAGTATAGATGGTCGACCCGTAGTTGCAGTCATTGCGTGATAGAGTGCCATCAGGAAACCCTGGGGACTTCTCTTTTACAGACTAGGTACTGTGCATAAGGGGTCATTTGTGCTTTCCCAGGGACGAGGAGCTGTTGAGAGAGCTCCTGATTGAGGCACACGGTTCCAGGTTCACCATACATCCCGGCAACACAAAGATGTACCATGATTTGAGACACGACTTTTGGTGGAGGGGAATGAAGCGGGATGTAGGTGAATTCGTACAGCAGTATTTGGTGTCCCAGCAGATGAAAGCCGAGCATCAGAGGCCTGCAGGGCCGTTGCAGCCACTTCAAATGCCGGAGTGGAAGTGGGAGAGCGTCACCATGGACTTGGTGGTGGGCTTGCCCGTTACCTAGCGAGGACATGATGCAGTCTGGGTGATCGTTGACAGATTGATGAAGACGGCATGTTTCTTGCCGATCCGAGTCACCTTGGGACCAGCACAGTTGGCAGAAAGGTATATCCACGACGTGGTACGGCTACACGGAGTCCTGCGGGAGATCGTATCCGATCGGGATACCCGTTTTACGTCCCAGTTTTCGGCTGAGTTTCAGCAGGCCTTGGGGACACGGTTGAGGTTCTGTACGGCATACCACCCCTAGATAGACGGATAGTTTGAGAGTACGATACAGACACTAGAAGACCTTTTGCATGCTTGTATACTGGACTGGAGGGGCTCTTGGGAGGAGCACTTGCCCTTGGCGGAGTTTGCATATAATAATAGTTATCACAAAAGCATCGGCATGGCACCCTACGAGGCTCTGTATGGACGGAGATGCTCGGCACCCTTGAGTTGTGTTGAGGTGGGGACCAAGTGGGAGTTTTCCCCAGGCAGATCTGGCAGAGTCAGGAGGTGATCGATCAAATTCACAGGCGACTCCGCACTGTCAAGAGCAGACAAAAAAGCTATCCAGATCGGAAACGCAGAGAGGTGCAGTTTGAGGTTGGGGATCACGTCTTCCTTCGTGTTTTGCCCATGAAGGGCCTGCAGCGGTTTGGCGTGAGGGGGAAGCTCACGCCGAGGTTTGTGCGGCCCTTTGATGTCCTGGAGCAGGTTGGACCTGTTGCGTACAGGCTTGCCCTTCCTCCCCAGCTTTCTGGTGTGCACGATGTGTTCCACATGTCCAACCTCAGGAAGTACGTCGCCGATCCCAGCCACGTCTTGAGCCACGAGAACGTCAAGGTGGGTGACGACTTCCTGGTGTACCCTGAGCAGCCAGTACAGATTCTCGACAAAGCCGTCCGGAGTCTGAGACAGAAGCAAGTACCCCTTGTGAAGGTCTTGTGGAGGAGCCAGCGATACGAGAAGGCTACCTGGGGGCCTGAGGCGGCGATGCGGGAGTGGTACTCGGAGCTCTTTGAGGGTACGTCTTTTCGGACTGATTTCGGTAATCTTTGAGTTTATTATGCGTATATTGTTCTTTTTCTGCACCCTAGTTAGTGCAAGTTTCGGGGATGAAACTTCCTTTGAGTTTGTTTTGTTGTGAAGACCCGAATCATCAAAACACTTTAAAATGTCTGGGAGGTGGTCCAGACGTATGGTTAGACATTTGGACGCCTTCCCAAACGTCTGGAAATTAATTTTTGCGTGTGTACGATCGCGAATCTGTGCACGTGCCGCGCGCAGACTGAAACCCGTCGCCCTCTTCTTTTTCTCTCCCCTCGTCGACCTGCAGAAACCTTCTCCCAACACCTAAAAATACCCTCCTCTCCCTCACGCCACCCACATCCATCCATCT
Organism: Thalassia testudinum; assembly: GCA_037157565.1. Lineage (NCBI taxonomy): Eukaryota > Viridiplantae > Streptophyta > Magnoliopsida > Alismatales > Hydrocharitaceae > Thalassia > Thalassia testudinum. The sequence goes on along the minus strand of JAZHRO010000076.1, from coordinate 7,471,581 downwards.
ACTCCTACCCCAGCGCGAGAGCGAGAGCGAGGGCAGCAGCTACTATCGGGTGCAGTGGCAGAGAGGAGAGGTGCAGTGAGAGGGAAGAGGAGAGAGTGCACGAGCCGTGAGAGAGAGCTCGCCAGAGTAGCTTGAGGCCAGCCGACGTGCGTGCGGAGGAGCGTCGTGCTGGTGAGATCTCCCCTGGTGCTACTGCAGCTCGAGCAGCGGACGAGCGGTTGCGTGGCGAGCTCGCGCGCAGCGAGAAGACGAAGGCGTCTCTAATTCTGGGATTTTTCCCAGAATTAAACGTATAGACCTACATCTACATGATGTGGGCGACGTTTGGAGGGACCTCTAGACGACTGAGAGGTACATATTTCCTCCTATACTCCCTTTTTGCGGATACGGCCATGCAGGCCGTTCCGCCGAAAGTTCTGTCTCATGCCATGTTGAGAGACTTTGCGTACGCGTGCAGGTTTGATTCGGAAAGGCGCGGGACACGCCCTCCCACGCGATTCAGACGTCTGGGCGAATCACCAGACGGCGGAGAGTGTCTCCAGACGTCCAGAGAGGTGGTCAGATGTCTGGAACTAGGTCCAGACAGTTCAGCAGGACCCCTGGACGTCTGAGGAGTAGAGCAGAGCAAGATATGATCTGGGCCCCTTTTTTAAGACATCTGGAAGATGTTCCAGACGTCTGATTTGAGTCAGAATTTTCATTTTTGACTCGTTTAAGATCCGTTTGAGGTCTGATTTCCGTGTTTAAGATTCCGTTCTTCTCAGAATAAGTTCCTCTACTTGTTTGAAATACTTTTATCTTATCCTTAGTGGTTCCTTGTGATTGATCCTTGTGTTAGGACCTCGTTCTGTTGCGGATTTAGGGGTTGTGGAGGCACGTGGACCTACCAATCACGCCCCCATTACTCCTGATTTTGCGGGTAGAGTGGCTTCCCTTATTTAATTACAAACATTAATGCATGTCTGAAATGAATGATAGATCCGAGGGTATGGCATGAATCATAGGACCTGAAAACTAGATTGAATGATAGATCTTAGGGTATGGCATGAATCCTAGGACCTGAAAACTAGATTGAATGATAGATCCTAGGGTATGGCACGAATCCTAGGACTAGAAACACTGAAACGATTTTATTAAATGCCTGAAATGCAGTCTTGAATTGAGTAGATGGAATAATAACTGCCTGTAACTGGATAGCAGTTGCCTGTGAAACATAGAGTACTGCTACATGTAATCTCTGCTGGTTGAAATTAAATACGAGTTGGTTGTATATAAATTGGAAAGGAAAGAAGTTGGAATGTTGGAAACACGTACTATATGCGAAGAAACCTGAAATGATGAAACCTAGTATGGCTTGGCCTGAGAAACATGAGTATGAACCTTACGGGGAATTAGGAGTAGAGCCCTTGGAATTAAATAGAAAGGATCTGGAAGTGTTAATGGGGAAGTGAGCTGGCCCTTGAGTACGGAGTACCGAGGAGAGCTACTGTCCCCCTGTTTAGTGTAGAGCGGAGCTAGCCGCCCTAGGGTTGGGACTCGGGGTTAGGACTGGCCACTTTGTACCGACTCTATGGCCCTCACGTACACTGTACCGAGGAGAGTTACTAGTGTAGGGAGAGAGCCAACCACCCCATAGGGGTCTAGCTAGTCGTCCTACACCGACTTGCTAGGCCCACTGGGCAAACCAGGGTAGTCAGGCGTGGGTACGCGAAATGTGGATGGGCGAGACCCCTATTTGGTTACTGTGGAGGGGCTAGACCCCTGTTACTGAGAGGGCTCTGCCCTATACTGGTTCCGTGCTGTGCTTTGGGCGCACCCATTAACGGAAATGACTGACCGCGGGCCAGTGCGGGGTAGCTACTCGTGCCTTTATCACGCGTGCCATAGTCACCGTTGCACCTATCAGCGACCTTGGGGTGGTTGACTGAGTGTAGGACCACCACAGGGGACTCTCCCGGCCAGGAGAGCACCACGTGCTACTTCTACTCTTCGGAAAAGACTGCAATCAAGATCGTTCCTACGAGGAACATTCGAGATCAAGAAAAAGACCTGAGAAATAAACAAAGAAAGAGAAAATAGATAAATAAAGAAAAAATTAAAAATAACAGCTACCTGTACACCTTTACCGTTTTTCGTAGCTAGCTGGTTGGCACTCTACTCAACGTTTCGCTGACGTGTCGTACTTACCACCTTTTTCAGGTCTAAGTGTTGAGCAGCCAGAGCTTACGGCTGCGGAGGGTGCTAGGCCTAGTAGAGCTCAGAAGTTGTACTTTGTTGTACCCACTTTTTTTTCTGTAGTAGTGAGTATTCTATTACACCTTTGCACTCTTTTATTGTAAACTTCATATTTCTGTACCTGTTTTTAATTCTCTACTGTTGTGGTGGTGTGTACTGTAGTAGTTCTTTTCTTTACTGCTGTACTTTTGTTACTGTTAGTTACTTACATGGTGAATGTGGTTTATTGTACTGCGTTTTGGTTACTTTCTCGTTGGACGACTGAGTCTTGGGATCAGTCGAGTCGGTCCAATTTTCGTATCTCGTAGGGATTCGAGAATCGGGTCGTAACAGAACCCTACGGGGGGAATAGGAGTAGAGCTCCTAAGAATGGAATGGATCTAGAATGTGTTGGGAAGTGTGCCATCCCTTGAGTGCGTGGTACCAAGGGGAGCGCATGTTACCTCTTAGTGTAGAGGGGTGCTTGCCGCCTTCGAGTTGAGACCCTAGGTGGGTTTGGCCACTTTGCATCGACTCGGTGGCCCTCGTGTACACTATACCGAGGAGAGCTACTAGTGTAGGGACGGTTAGCCACCCCACGGGACTCAGGGCTCAGCTAGCCGCTCTACACCGACTTGTTAGGCCCACTGGGCAAACTAGGGTAGTCAGGCGAGGGTGCATGGACTGTGGAGGGGCGAGACACCTGTTTGGTTCTTAGGGGTTAGACTCCTGCTCCTGAGAGGGTTATGTAATATACTGGTTCCGCGCTGTGCTTTGGGCGCACCCGCTAATGGAATTGACTGTCCGCGTGACAGTGCGGGGTAGCTACTTGTGCGCTTATCACGCGTGCCGTAGTCACTGTTACGTCTGTCTGTGACCTTGGGGTGGTTAACTGGGTGTAGGACCACCACGGGGGACTCTCCCGGCCAGGAGAGTACCATGTGCAATTTCTACTCTTCAGAAAAGACTGCAATCAAGATCGTTCGCACGAGGAACATTCGAGATCAAGAAAGAGACCTGATAAATAAACCAAGTGGTGAAAGAAAGAATAATTAATTAAAGAAGGAAATTGAAAAACAACATCTACCTGTCCACCTTTACTGCTTTAGTTAGTTGGTTGCCACTTTACTCAATGTTCGCTGATTTCATGTACTCATAACCCTTTTCAGGTCTAGGTGTCGAGCAACCAATGCCTACGACTGCAGAGGGTGTTGGGCTCAGTAGAGCCCAATAGTGGTAGCTTTCTGTTGTACTCTTTTTTTTCAGTTGTAGTGAGTAGTTCTTGCACTTTTGTAATCTGACATTTCATACTTTATGTTCCTGTACCCGTTTACTTTTCTAGTGTTATGGTGGTGTGTACTATAGTAGTTTTACTTTTTTACTGCTGTACTTTTGTTACTGTTAGTTACTTAGCATAGTGAATGTCGTTTACTTTCCTACTTTTTTGTTACTTTCTCGTTGGATGACTGGGTCTTGGGATCAGTCGAGTCAGTCCTATCTTGTGTCCTGTAGGGATTCGGGAATCGGGTCGTAACAAGATGGTATCAAAGTAAGGTCATCCCGAGAAGTGAACCAACTAGCTTGAAATTAACTAATTCACAAGCTTGTAACTAAAGTAACCACCACAACGTACCTTATGACATATGTTCTGGGGTTTCGTTTGCTGAATATCAGTTAGATTTAACGTTTTCCTGTTCTATGTTCGCGTCTCCTTGCAGGAGATGCCTCGACGTGGAGTCATTGAGGCGGGTCGCGGACGCGGTCGAGGACGAGGTCGGAGGGGCGGACGTGTTGAGCCCGACGTCTCAGTGGACCATCCACTACTTCCAGGCGTTCAGGCCCAGGACCTCTCCCAGCTGATACGGGAGATTGTACGAAAGGAGCTCCACCCGCCTCCATAGGTGCCTCTTCCTGGGGCTACGGAGGGGGAGTCCTCTGTGGGTCCGCGAGATAGACACGACGTTGGACGTAGGGAGGCGGTGGTCCTCCACAGCCCCCACCGTCCTCTGACACTTCCGAGCACGAGCCCTCCTTGCCTAGAGGCATGCCAGTCTCCCCACTTCAGCGCCATTATGAGCTTTTCGGACAGTTCCGGGAGCTGAAGCCCCCCTTTTTCAAGGGGGATGAGGACCCGACTGAGGCGAAGGACTGGCTCGAGAAGATCGAGAAGGTGTTCGACATTCTTCGCCCCCCTGCGGAGTGCCGCGTGGCCTTTGTCATGTACCAACTGGAGAGCGCGGCACACAGGTGATGGAGGGCGGTCGAGGTCAGGAGAGGGCCAAGCCGGCTTGGGACCAGTTTGTCACCCTCTTCTGCGAGTAGTACTTTCCCCAGACGTGGCAGGATCAGAGGAGGTGGGAGTTCCATACTCTTCGCTAGGGGACGATGATCGTAAGCGCGTACCACACGCGTTTTCTGGAGCTGTCTCGTTTCGCCGCGACAGCTGTAGCTACTGAGGAGGAGTGCCTGTGGAGGTTCACCGAGGGGCTCCGCCCTAATATTCGGGGGTATGTTAAACCCCTGAAGCTGCCTACGTTTTCGACGGTGGTGGAGGCAGCTATGACATATGAGGAGACCAACCCTGCCACACGTGACATTGACAGCGGACGGAAGAGGCCCTACCAGCCAGACTACTCACAGGGCCGACAAGAGAGGAGGCACGTGGCGCCCACAGGAGAGCCGTCACATTTTAAGGGGCCGTCAGTGGCCTTTGGAGGCCCCCGACAGGGGCCAGTTGCCAGCACTGGACCCCCGCCCAGCCGTCAACAGGGACCTACCGAGGGCGGGAGTCGAGTTCCCCTTTGCTACCAGTGTGGCCAGCTGGGCCACATCAGGAGGGATTGCCCGTCTAGGGCTAGAGGTCAACAGATGCTTCCCGGACCGAGCGCTGGAGGACGAGCAGGAGGTCGTGGTTCCCAAGCGCATGGGGAAGGTCAGCAGTTGCTGGGAGGGTACCGACTCGCGGCTACCCGTCCGACGTAGAGTGTGGCTGCTTCGTCCACACCTAGAGCTGGGGGGCGTATTAATGTCCTGACACACAGAGACGCCAGAGCTTCAGGTTTAGTGGTGGAAGGTACGGTTACAGTTTCTGGTAGACTAGTTTACACACCTTTTGATTCCGGCGCCACGCACTCGTTTGTTGGTGCTAGTTTTGCTGTCAGTTTGGGGCAGGACTGTGTATTGTTAGAGGATCTGTTTGTGATTAGAGATCCAGGTGGCCAGTTATTTGTAGCGGAGGAGGTTTATACAGGCTGTGAGGTCAGTGTTGGGGGGACACAGCCTCCCCACTGATCTGATCGTGATACCAGTGGAGGACTTTGGCGTGATTCTGGGGATGGACTGGCTGTCTGCTTACCACGCTTTGGTGGACTGTTTCGAGAGGAAGATCGTCTTCTCCATACCGGAGATGCCTTCTTTTAAGTTTCATGGATAGCCAGTGGACGGAGGCTTCAGGTGCATTTCTGCACTTCGGGCGGCGAGACTTTTGGGCCAGGGGTGTGAGGGCTTTCTAGCTTGTGTAGTGGCAGAGCCCAGCCCCGTGGCAGACTTGCAGATTATCCCGATAGTCAGGGAGTACCCCGACGTGTTTCCAGAGGAGCTGTCAGGGCTACCGCCTGAGCGTGAGATCGAGTTCGAGATCTCACTGGTACCGGGGACCAGCCTCATTTCTACAGCACCTTACAGGATGACACCACTTGAGCTGCGAGAGCTCAAGTCCCAGTTTAGTCTAGCTTAAAACTCAATAAAAACCCCTTAATACAAAAATACCAAAAGCAAGCTATTCATCTCATCTCTTTCTTTCTTTCTCATCTCCTACCTCCATAAAATATATAAAACCCATAAAAATTAGAAAAACCTCAAAAATACTCAAAAAAAACTATGTATAATATGCATATACTTGTATATATAACTTATACTAAGTTATATATTTGTATATAATGTAAGATATGTACATAATAGATATATATAAATTATATATTTATTATATAATGTAAATTATATATTTAAGATTAGTTAAACTGAATACAACTTAATTATATAACTAGTTATTATTTATACTAACTTATAAGTACTATAACTTAAATAAATTTATAAAACTCTGTATATAACTATGTTTACTATTTATACTGTGTATACATATTTATATACATATTATGTTATTAGAAACCTTGTATTATAATTTAATTATGTATATATAATAAATATTGAATTTATTAAGTTATTACCTAAGTTATTAAGTTAAATCAAAATAAATTAGTAAATTAAGTTAAAATTGAAATAATTTATACTGTACATTTATATTAATGTATTTTACGTAAATTAAGCTAATTTAACTATATTTATAATGTATTATTCTCTTTAAACCTAATTTATATGTAAGCCAGCCTGAAATAAGCTATTTAAATGTAAATAAAATCAAAATAAATCGTGTAAAATACAATAAAAATATGTAATAAATACTTTAATATATATATTACTACTGTAATAGGTCAATTAGGCCGTACATTAACTAATTTATATGTTAATTAAGAAATAAATCCTAAAATCAGGTTGAATTATTTACAAATTTTAGCTAATTTATTTATATAATAAACATATTTAATTTTGTAAATTAATTGTACAATTATATTATACTATATAAGTACTTTAATATCATATAATTTATTTTTAATTTATAATAAATTATGACCCTAAAATCGAAAATAAAAAATGTGAGATCAGAACAGTCGTGCTGGAATTCTAGCATTGAGAGGCGCTAAAGATAGTGCCACATCGTGTGTGGCAAAGCACTTTGAGGTGCTTAAATTGTTTTTGTTCTCTTTGCTATTCAGTCGACACGAATTGGGCGTGAGCAAACCCAATCCTCTCTTACCCCCTGAGCATGTATGGCATATGGCTTTAGCATTGAGATGTGTGAATGGGGTGCGGTGTGTGGCTGGGGGCCATGCATTGTGCGAGGGCTTGATTAAGGTCATTACTGAGCATAAAACATGATCAAGAGCCCTAATTAACGAATTATGGTGGCTCTTAGTAGAGGTCTGGTCCCACCTAAAAGGGTGCTGTGTATCCCTCGAAAAGGTCGCCCGCCAACTAATAAATCTAATTTTTAAACTAAGTAAGGCATAATAAGGATATTAATTAAGAAGAGAGAGTGGCTAAGTTAAGAAGAGAAGAAAGAAAAAAGAAACTAAGTGTTAGAACAAGAGAGAACAGAGAAGAAGTGTATATGTATATATATATATCTAAGTATATTGTAAATAATAAGTATCTGTATATTAAGTATATGTAGTATAGGTAATGTTTGAGCTATATATGTATATAAATAACACAATAGCCTTACTGACAGAATTATCCGTCACTATAGATAGAATAAGTGTTACTATAGGCCGTAGTTTTTATCTTAGATTCTATACCTAGTTTTGCTAGGGTTCAGCAACGTTTATATCTGTCGCTGTACATATTATATATGTTACTGTATATGTTAATATACTAAGTTAAGTTAGTATAGTATATATCATTACTTATTATCGTATATATATGTAAGTATTAGTATTATAATTTATAAATAGATAGTATATAGTATGTATGTATAGTGTTTGATGCTTATTTGTATAGTTATGTTTGCAAACATTTCATTATATAAATTAGTAAATTCTTTTATTCATTAATTCATTCATTTATGATTATACATAAAATTGATCTTTTTGGAATTAAAGAATAATGTTAGATTTAGAGAGTGATGTATATCAATAACTGCCTCCTAGTGAATGACCTGGAATAAACCAATAAAAATTATGTAATTAAATAAAATTGACGTGATAACGGTTTGTATTTGTGACATACACTATAACAATAATAATTTTTTACACGAACCGCGATCGATCGCAACAAGAAGCATTGTACCAACTACCACACTTAGCGTGCTAAGAAAGGTATGGTTCAAAGTTTGGTTTATATAGAGGGTAATATGGTTTCAGTACCAAGTCATACTTGGTGGATGGATTCAGGGGCTATTACTTACATTAGTGTGTCTTTACAGGGCTTTCTAAACTATAGAAAACAAAATGAGGCTGAGCAGGTCATCTACGTGGGAGAAGGGAAGCCAGTTACTGTAGAAGCAATAGGAACTTTAGATTATTGATGAAAACCAAAATGTACTTGATTTAGAAAATACTTTTGTTATTCCGTCTTTCAAACGCAATTTAGTTTCAGATTTTTTTTTCAACTATTGATAATCTATATTGTTTAGATATTGTTGCTTCTTTTCACGAAACTTCTCTTTTTTATACACGCGGTGTGTAAAGGAAATGCATATATGAAAACTACGCTTTCTTATGGCATAAGAGATTAGGTCATATCTCTAGAAGGAAAATAGAGAGACTTGTTTCAAATGGTATTCTAAACCCCTTAGACTTTTCTGATTTTAATCAGTGTATTAAATGTATTAAGGGGAAAAAAGTCAATAATAGGAAGTTTGAAGCTAGTAGGTCAAATGGTGTATTGGATGTTATTCATATGAACATCTGTAGGTCATTTCTAATGCTTGCATGGAATCGCCAACAGTATTTTATCACATTCATAGATTTGTACTTAAGATATAGCTTCATCTACCTAATTCATAAAAAGGTACAGTCACTGGACACGTTAAAAAATTATAAAGTTGAAGTTGAAAATCAACTTGACAAAAGGATTAAATCTGTTAGATCTCACTGTGGTGGTGAATACTACAACAGATATAACGGATCAGGTGAACAACGTCCATGACCGTTTGCCAGGTTCCTAGAGGAATGCGGTATCGTTCCTCAGTATACCATGCCGAGGTCAGCCACTATGAATGGTGTTGTTGAGAAACGAAATCAGACACTTAAGGACATGGAAAGGAGCATGATTGCTTATTCTTCATTATCAGATTCACTTTGGGGAGAGGCCTTAAAGAATGCAACTTACATTCTAAATAGAGTCCCAACTTAGGCAATTAGTAAGACCCCATCTGAGTTGTGGACTGGGCGAAAGCCCAGTCTTAAGCATTTCATGTTTGGGGATGTATAGCTGAGGCTAGAACTTATAAGCCAAATGAAAAGAAATTGGATATAAAGATTGTTAGCTGTTATTCTGTTGGGTATTCTGAAAGGTTAAAAAGATATAAATTTTATGATCCCACAACTAAGGTTATTTTTTAGTCTAGTAATGCCAAATTCTTTGAATGTGTTGAGCCTACCACAGTTAACAAGGTTGAAGACTTTGTCTTTGAAGAAGAAAACATAGTTATTCCTCATGGAGTTACTCAGGTTGATGAGGAGAATGTCTTTGACATACCTCAAGACAACTCTAATGAAGACAATGATACAGTTTTAGCCCCTATAGAGCAGCCTCAAACACATATAGAAACTGTGTCATTAAGGAGATCCACTAGGGAAAGAAGCAATGCCATTTCGAATGATTATGTGGTATTCCTTCAGGAAGATGAAATGGACATTGGGGTGATGGAAGATGATCCTACTAGCTTCCATTAGGCAATGGAAAATCCGAATCATGAAAAGTGGATTGAGGCAATAAAAGAACAAATGAAGTCAATGAAAGACAATGACGTTTAGGATGTTATTCCACTATCAGAAGGTGCGAAACTTATTGGTTGCAAATGGATTTTTAAAACTAAACGGGATTCGAAAGGAAAAGTGGAGCAATTCAAAGCACGTCTTGTCGCCAAGAGATATATTCCCTCCTAATTCTTCTAAGGATTTATTGAGAGTTATAATGACACTTGTGGCCCACTTTAATCTTAAGTTGCATCAGATGGATGTAAAGACTGCATTCCTTAATTGTGGCATCGAGGAAACCATTTATATGGCTCATTTATTCAGTCATTTGGTTATGTATAAGATTTTGTAAAGCTTCATTTTTGTTATTTTTGTTATGAAATAAACAAAATTTAAAGTTTTCAATTCAACAATTTAGTTTTGGTTTTGGAAGTGATCTCAATTCGAAAGACCAGTTGGGAATAAGTATGCATTGATCATATTGGCATGTAATTTCAATGTTGTACATCCACACGTTTCTAATTGCCTTTTGCATTAGTGTACATGGTCATCGTTGGTTTAGTTACTAGGATGTAGCAAAAGTCGCCTTGAGTCTATTACTAGTGTACTGGTAGATCGGATTGTTTTTAGATATAAATTTTCATATATAACAACAAAGTTTAACTCATATTTAATTTTAATGTTATTTGATTAACATGTTACATATAAAGTCCAAGGGATAGATTATTGGATCATAATTCAACGCATGGATTAGTATATGTATTGACATATAAGTATAATCATTCTATGTAAAGATTACAGACTGCCATTTAAATGTCCATTAATTAAGGTGATCAATTTAAGTTCTATTAAGGGTATGAGCTAAAATGTAAAAGGAATGGTGTGATTATGATTACACAGTGAGTGCTGGACAAGTATTTATCTCGACATGAGTTCTACATGGTAACCTATGGGTACTAATACTTGACATCAGTATCGATACTCATTAGAATATATAACTCATACCTGTAACTTAAGAATATCGATACCAATCCATCAATATCGATACTTAGCATATATGATACCGGTACTGATATACTAATATCGATATCCGATCAGTGTTAAGTCATATTAAGATAAGTTATTATTGATCCTAAATTAAAAGCCAATAAATTACAATTATACCCTTAAGTTCTCTAACAATAAACAATGGTGAGGTATTTAATCAGCGTTAGACCCGATCCGTGTTAGATTATTTGTAGTGGTCACCGACACTTCATTCTCTCCGCGGATTATCAATATTAAATAAAAGATATCTTAGTACTCAAATTAGTCGATTTTTATAAAAATTTAAAAAAGTATATTTTTTGCCCCGCCCAAATAGAATCAAGGGTATTCTACACCAAGCGTCTATCAACTTATTTCACCTCGAATAACAAGAAATAAGATCATATCAGAATAAGGAACATTAGCTCTCGATTTTTTTTCCTTTTTCTTTTTCGTTCGTTCACACAGGAACCAAGTGGCGTTGCGGACGCATATATACGTGTATAAAAATAGAAATAAGGCCGCTAAAATTCCAACTAGTCCGAATGTTGAAAGCCACGTGCATCTCCCATATTACAATTCTCCGGCGGTACAACGGACCTATGAGCCTTGTTCTCCGCCATCCGTAGAACGGACAGGAGGCTTAAACTCCAACCGCCGAGGGGACCTCACCGTATCGTGAGGGCTTTGCACTCCACCCTCCACCGGTGTCGGTACACTAGTGGACGACACGTGGCCGACGGGGCGGAGATCGGCGTCCTCGGGGAAGTTGAGCTTGGCCTTCTTGCCTCGAAATTGGAGTGCAGCCGAATCGTAGGCTCGGGCGGCATCCTCGGCCGAGCCGAACGTGCCGAGCCACACGCGCGCGCCCTTGTTTGGGTCGCGGATCTCCGCAGCCCATCTGCCCCACGGGCGCCGCCGGACGCCTCTGTACGGAGGACCATTGGGCCCTTTGAAGGTTGGAGTTGGCGGCGATGGCCGTGACGAATCTACCAGGGGAAACATGGATGAGTTCTATTAAAAGCTCGATTCGATGTGACTGGAAATCATGTTTTCGAATTTGGATTATTAAGGATTAGTTTATTAGGAAGGTTAAGAAACTGATATTGAAAAAAAAAAAAAATTGTAAAGCTGACGTTATCTTTTATTTTTATTTATTTATAAAGAAATGTTAACATCGATTTTTATTTATTTAAATTTATATTAAATTGTAATATTAATTTATTTAATGTTTGGTTGAATTGAGTAGAAATCTTAAGTGTGAGAAGGTATAAAGAAAAATTAAAGTTAATATCATTTTTACTGACAATCCTTGAAATTAATATTAACAAAATTAATATTAAGGATCTCAAAATTTAGGTTATTGTCATGCAGGTTAATATTTTAAGTAAATAGTTCTTTCAGGTAAATTAACCTTAAAGTAGTTAACTATAAAAAAGACACATTTTTGCACGAGAAAAAATGTATGGTTGACCCTAATTTGCTCTAGGTAATTGCGATGAAGGTTACTTTGAATTATACTTATCAACGATCCTCAGGCTAATCACATTTCGTAAAATCGATTTCGTTCCAAAGACCATCCCGTTAAACAAAAGCGATCCTTAGATAAAATATACGAAACTAGTACGGCATGCTCACCACCGATTATAAAACCATATCCTGAAATTAATATTAGACCAATTCAACCAAAAAGAAGACAAATTAGCTAGAGAAAGATCTGTGCGTGCCACTCTTTATTTCGCGTTGCGTATTCGACTTGGAACATTCCCGAGCCACAGGTTTAGTGCCGGAGATATAAAATATGAAAATAATTATCGCACTCGCTCCAGCAGCCTTATGTACACCCGCACTCACCCAAGTCGTATATAGGACACACAAGATAAAAATATCACAGTATTTTTATCACTTTGTATCTGGATATATGACTCAAATGAGTACGGATGTAAATCTGGGTGGAGATGCTAATGTGGATACCAACGTTCATAAAATATAACTCAAAAAGTAAAAAATATATGCAATAACGTATTATAATATATAAATTAAAAGCCATAATTTTAATTGTTGTATTTTAATTTTTTATTAGTTGATATCATTTTTTATAGATAAAAAATATTTTTTAAATAAAAATCAGTTTTTATAAATAAAAATTTATATTTCAAATAAAATATCATTTATTATCAATAAAAAATAAAATATATTACTTTTTTTTTTTCGATGGATATATTTTACTTTTTAACGGATACGTGTTGATCTTCGACCCATTAAAAGTTATAACCTAGGCAATGACGAGAGAAAATGACCTTTTCGCTTTCTTTGTTAAATATTTATGATTGATTTTCGAATTAAAATTTTCTGGCCAACGAAACGACTGCTTGAGTCCATAGTCCACATGTTTAAAAGTGTATGCTGACAATGATAAAAGCATTTTACCATAGCGAAGGCACTCAACTGAGAATTTGACATGTTTCGAGACTAGTTTATATGAAGAGTTAATTTTTAGTATTAATCTTCATTTATTTAAGGGTTTAACTTTTATAATTTGAACATTTATTTTAGAGGGTAAGTAACTATTTTGTTAACATCAATTTTAAGAAATATTAATAAAATAGATATTAACTTCGTAAGTCTTTTACATCTAAATTTTATTTTTTAAAAATTAATATTAATATTAATTCAACTAAATATCATAAGAGTCAACACTACAGTTTAACACCACTTTAATTAAATAAAAACTAATATTAACAACACCCTATAAATAAATTAAATTAAATGTTAAACATCTATTTTACATTTCTTAATACTGATTTCCTAACTTACAAAATAAATTATCCCTTACGGATAAATAAATAATAAGAATATAAAAGTTAGTAGGAAAAAAAATATTAAGTTGATTTTCAATATCGTAGTAAATGAAAGTTAAAAAAAATTAATAAATAATTTGATAAATATTGTATCACTTCTTCGAAACAAATAAAAATTTCAAAAAAGAAATAAATAAATATTTCATATATTTTAAATTTTTATCGATGTTAATCGATATATTTTAAATTTTTATGTAATTTTATTTTCACAAATATTAATAGATATATTTTGATTTAATACGTAGAAAATTAAAATATATAAATACAAATTTTCAGTTAATATATTTTAATTTCTCACTATATAATAAATGAAGGTCAAAATTTCAACTAAAAAAATTAAACAACTATCAAATTTTAAAATACACCACACATTACGAAATATATTATTCGATATATTTTAATTTTTAATCAATACCTTAAATAGTATCTACAGTGTCATATATATATATATATATATATATATATATATATATATATATATATATATATAGTAAAAATGTACCTAACATCGATCTTTAATAAAAAGAAATATAAAACGAAAAGATTGATGGCAGACGAAATTAAAACTGGATGCGTGTACCAAATATTGCGTAAGAAAAAAAAATAAAAAAAAAGGAGAGAGAGAGACAGAGGGAGCAAACAAACTGCTAATAAAAACAAAAAGAATAGTGACAGCAACCAACAACCAGCAACGCTCCTTTGTGTACATATAAAGATTGTCTAGATTTCTACTCGTTGAATAAGGACATTATAAAAGTCATTCACCATTGCTCCATACCTCCGCTCTATGCTGAGAAGTCATCTTTTTATTCCCATTTCGGTTCGGTTGCAGGATTTTCTTTTTTTCTTATTTTTAGGGTAAAGTTTTGCTGTCATTGGAATTCAGGGATAACCCAAGCTGAATGATGTGGGAAAAATGTATATCATGTCATGGGATATCAAATAGTTATCTATGTTTGGAGGTGAGTTGGTGTTTATTTTCAGGATTAATTAGTATAGTAAGTTGTATATCAAAGATAAGAAAATATCAATAATTTTTACCTATAATTAAAAAATATTTGATTTAAAATTAAAATTATCGATGATATTATATTTTATTCAAATAGATAAATCACTTCCAATGTTTCTTTCAAATGCGAGGGATAAATGTATGTAACGAGGCATATTGCAGGGATAAATGCGAGGGATGCGTGGAGATCTGTAGATATTAAATCAATAGATGGTGCAGTGATGTACAGAGTGGGATATTTTCAATTCCGCCCCTTTCTCCCACGAATGACTTTAATATTAGGTTTACGTCCCCTATCCCTATATTTCTCCATCTCGGGGCATTTGCTATCAAATAAGGAATAAATGACTCATTTAGCACGATCAACTTCGGTACACACCATGATTGTTGAATGGTGAAAATATATGCATTAGTGCACTGTAATATGCATATATGGTACCCAACGTGCCAAAACATAACATGGGTTTTAACCTTATAAAGTTTAAATATAAGCCCTCTAAGTGTTATTCGGTGAGGAAAATTACCGAGAGAAATAAAAATTAAAGATAAAAGAAATAGAAAAATTAGGAGATTTTATTCTAACGAAGTATTTTGTTGAATTTATTATTTTGTAAAATAAATTAAAGAATTTGATTTTACTTGAAGTATTTATTTGATAGAATAAGTTAGTGGAATAAGAAAAAAAATAATTTAAAAAAAATAAAATAAAATTTGATGATTACACCTAAGAGGGTGGAATTACCTAATTGCATCCCTAATTTTGAAATCATGAAATTTCAAAATTAGAGACGATAGACGTGAAATTAAATACAACATTAACATTTATTCTACCAATCATACAAAATCCTAGTGTTTCCTATTGATATAAGAATAAAGCACGTATATACGGCCAGCAGCAAATAGAAAGTTGATATTTATTTTAATATGCATGCAACGTATCCTGATGATAAATATATTAGCATCACACGGTGCAAGATAATAAATAAGAAAAATTTAGAAAAAATCATTGACAAGATGCAGCACATAGAATACGAAAGGAGAAATGTTGTAATTTATTACTGAAACATCCATTAGGATTGTTCCGAGAGAGATTGCACCTCTCCCACTTTATCGATGCATACGACAATCCGCAAAAGGAATCAGAGAGCCTTCGCACGAGATAAAGAGAGGTAGAGAACGAAAGTCGATACTGAAACCCTTGTATGCATACGTTAAATGCCCAAAGGAGCCGACGACACCTTCGTGAGAGACAAAGAGAGGTAGAGGACGAAAGTCGACAATGGAACCCTTTCATGCATACGTTAACGCGAAGCTGCTGACGTGGAAGGTCGTAATGTAACCGAAAAGCCAAAGAAACTTTTTTGTTGCGAAATTAACTGAATTCTAAATTTTAAATTAACTCTAAAAAGAGTTGAGGTAGGACACGGATGCATACGGTTGTGATCCTCAACCACCGCTCTAATCTTTTGCTACATAAATTAGGAAAATCAAAGTGTTTACGTATATTATATATATATCGAATTTGATTTTTACCCACTTCCAATGTAATGGTAAAAGAATGCCACTAAACCCTTGATTTTAACTTAGCTATCACCAAATATATACACCCCAAGTTTGCAAATATAAAATCCTCAAATCAACATTTCAAATACCCGATGGTTACATAGATTTAAACATATCCAGAACTTTCGAAAGGAATTCGTTTCAAAACTTGGATGCATCGAGATAGAATTTCCGTTGTTTCTAATTAAGAATTCACCTTATAAACTTAGAATTCCAATGAGAGAAACGTACGCTAAAATTTACCTCCCACCGAATTGGTAGTTCCCATAGACCCGGACTCATGGTACCCAACGGCCGTCTCCTTCTCCCACCACCTCCGCTTTCCGGAACTCTCCGCCGCTCCCGCTGTCCCGGAAACGACCTCCGTCAGTGCTGATACCATCACCGACATCTCCATTTCTCCGCTGAACCCCGCGAACATCCGTGGCATCGCACCGTCTTCGCCCTGATCCCGCCGCTTGTTCTCCATGTCGAGACGCTGGTTGTTGGGCGTCCCCCGGTATGGGCAATTCCGCATGGAGCGAACGTCGGTAATGGTAAGCTATGGCTCTTATATATATACGTTACTAAAATGATTAGACGATGAAGCTGGAAAAAGGATCGAAGTTGGACTGTGATATCGCTGTGCGCGTTGCGTATGTAGTGACGGTTGCGAGGGAGAACTGTAGACCTGTGTAGGCGACATCGACAAGCTCAAAGGACACGTCAGTACCGACGTAATCAAGGAAGTTTCCCGGTGGCAGGGAAACTCGGTTAAAGGGCTTTTTACGTAAGTATCCATACAAGCTGCAGTCTTGTGCGATGACCTGCACATACTATTAAATTTTGCAATTATATCCTGAATTCAAAAGAGAAATGTCTCATATACCAAAAAGAAAAATCCACACCCCCTCCACCTCTCTCCCAATTGAAAATTGATATAGTACAGAAACGTGTGTTTCAACATAATCTGCAATTCGTGGTCAGAATTTAGCTTTCAAAAATGAAAATAAGCAGATCCAATTAAAATTAAAATATAATGATTGAAAATAATTTTTAATCAATTAAAAATCAAAATACATAAATTAAAAATAAAAATATAATGATATATTTTATTTTTCTATTTGTGATAAATAATTTCTCACTTAAAATACGATTTTTCATTTTAAAAATGATATTTCACCTGCATAACATAATTTTTATCGATAAAAATTAAAATACATTAATTAAAATCGTTACTCCCCCTTCATATATTATAAAATGTATTATAACATGTGTTTGTTTGCTTTTTAACATAAAAAATAGGACCGAGTCATTATAATCCAGGTTGAATTAGCTCCTCAACGGCAGTTGCGAGCATCCGACCGGGAGGATTGAATGATGACGGTGGTGGTAGAGATTGTCAAATAAAAGTATTGTGGCATGGGAGGCGACAACAAAGGCTTGAGTGAGGCAGAAGAAAAGGAGACGCACATTTTGTAAATTAGTTCCTAAACTAGGGACAACACCGGCCCTTCAACATTTCTTTGAAGTTAATGACCATTTCAACAAATTTAAAGTAGATGGGCATTTACGTTGGGTGATAAGTGTATGTCGAGTTCTACATTAGTTTGTATATTTACTTAGAGATTTAATAACATCGTCCAATCATATGATAATATCATAACTTATATCATCCCACTCTAGTAAAGAATATATAAATTGATGTACACTTACATGTATATCGAATCATTCCCATTTACATTCAACTCTATGTGTTTTGACACCAACGCCACTTTGAATGTGCATGTCAGAAGTACGTAACAAGTCTAAGTGACGCAATTTCAACATCTACAATGCCCAAGAAATAGGTATTTGGGAGGGACGACAGGGAACCCTGTAAAATTGGGCATAGTGGCACGAAAATGTCCGATTGAGTTCAATGGTACCGAAAGATGGCCGGTATTAGCAACAATGATTTTTTCTTTTTACAATCAAAAATCCTACTTATGCCTAGGGATGAAATTATTTTTTTGGTAAATTCATTCAGAATCTCGTTTAATCTTACATGAATAAAATGGGTAAAATTTAACTTAAATCCAATAGAATTTGAATATGAATTTTATCCAAAAAAATTCAACTAGATATAAATATAAGTATGAATCAATATTTGATTGCTCCACTTAAAAATCCCTAATTAAATTCCTCATTAATCGAGATATGTAAGTCTCAATTTAAATCTCTCATTTCCTTCGATTTTAATCCCTCTTATGATTATCTCTATAATTTTGAATAAATATTTATTTTGAGATAGAGATATTTTATTTGAAATTTATTCATATTTCATATTTTTTGCATTTTTTATTTTTGATATATTTCACTTAAAATTTTTTTTTATAATAATTTCAGTGAAGGTTGCTAAAATTGAAGTCCCCTAAGACAACATGTTTTAGGCTGGTTAAAAAGTGAAAAATCAATTAATCATGTTATATATATATATATTTTTTTAAACTCTACTTTAGATATAATTTAATTGTAAGATAAGTTTACAAATTGTTTCAAAGAAAAAAAAAGATAAACTTACAAATAGATACCTAATAAGTATATGGGTGTGGATATATATATGAATTTAAATTTTTATATCCGATAGATAAATAGGTAAAGCATGGATGTAAATTTTATAAGTAAATATAAATATAGATTTCATCAAATCCTATCCATTTACATCCTTACTTGAGCAACGCAAGGAGCAATCGATCATCCTCAATGTATCAATCCTTCGTATAATTCAGGGATAGGAACGGGATCTCTGCTACTAAAGTCAAAGGGTCCTCACGGTACGATGGTATCATGATGGGTAATACCCTTTTCTTGCATACCTGTAATTGCAATATCTATAGGGATGTTTACGCAAGACACCCTTATTAAAACATGGGATGCTAGAATGTTCGTATCTACAGTAAGGGGTCTGCTCATAATACTATGTATAGCATATCGAACAGGGATGGGGATAGGGATGCGTACTCCACTGGATTATTTAGGGGCGTCGGTGTTAAATCGCGAAGGATCCGGATGCCGGGAATCCCGCGTTGGCGGTGCGTCGGGACGCAACGCCGACGGGTACGTTGGCCTCACCTGTCTCGCCGATTACCACATTCGCCGGCACGATTTCCCCTTGACCAGAGTCTTTTTCTATTCAGACCTCTTTGACCACCGCCCTATTTGGCAACCACGTAACCCATGCCATGACTGTCGCAATACGATACATCTCGCTTGTCAGAAGACCGAGATCGCATCATGGTTGCGTACTGCTCGTGCTATCAACGGTTTGAATTTGGCCCTCGTATGATTAAAAGCATCGCATCTCAGTAACACAATAATTTAAAGTATAAGTTCGTCAGCTTTTAAAGGTTAGCCTAAGGTAAACGGTTAGCTGATTCGGGTTAAGTGCATTGGGATATAAGATAACATCCATTTGTGTAATTTTTTTTTTGGTAAAATGCTTCACGATGCATGTTGCGAAAAAGGGTTTAAAAATAAATAAATAAATAAGGAAAGGTACCGTACAATATATTTTATAATATACATCTCTCACTTAACAAAAATATATTAATATATTTTAATTTTGAATTGATATATTTTATTTTTCACCGGTATATATCAATTGAACATCAAAATACAGTGATTCAAAATTAAAACACATCAGTGTATTTTAACTTTCCATCGGTATAAAATAGAATTTCACTTGAAAACTAGAAAGTGATTTTCACCTATAGATTTTCAGATTTGATTTTTTTATTTAGGATTTAGGGCTTATAAAAAATGATTTTTACTTGTAAAGTGAATTTTCATCTTTAGATTTAGGATTTAAGGTAACACTAAGCACTAAATCTAAAGGTGAATAACTCTTTTTAAGTGAAAGTTTTCTTTTCATAGTTGATGAACCATTTTACATAAGTGAAAGTAACTTTGCATAAATGAAAAATCAATTCAAGTGAAAGTTTTCAGATCAACAGTACTACTCTCTATAATGGTGGAAGGATCTTCCCTTATCACAAGATCCAAATCCATGACTCCGAAAACTATCAATAAATTTTCTTGCCATAATTTAAAATTAGTGCCACTAACCATTGAAATTAAATTAATAGTAGAGGTAATGTTGATAGGTGTAAAATCTGAAACATAATCAACTTACAATGACATAAATAATTATGCTAACATTAACAAAAGAATGCAAAAAATAGACGGAATAACTAACCTCCCCATCACAGGACACCGTGCACTTCATTTAACAACTTCATCTTTGGACAAAGGGTTAACAAGTGTTGTCTTAATGTGATAATACCATGTTTGTGATTAATTATCATGTCAACCACTGACCTTCTTCTAGGTCGATATAATGGTCACACAACAAAATCTAACAACCAACACGCACACATTATCATTAGAGCATATGCAATTCTGGCAAGCTCCACTTTCCTTTGGGCTAATGAGAGCTTCCATTATTACATACACTCAATCCTCCTACAAGTGAAGTTGAACTAACTTCAACAAGAAAGCCTACTTTGGTATGATGTTTTCTCAACTAATTCACTTTATCATATAGATAACACCTGTTACTCTATTGTTATGCATTAAATGAATTGTATCTTATATTAGGTCAGCCACTAATCAAGCCAAACCTAGCTCTGATACCACTTATTAGATTTTGTAACGACCCGATTCCCGAGTCCCTACGAGACACGAGAACCGGACCGACTCAATTAATCCCAAGACCTAGTCATCCAACGAGGAAGTAACCAAAAGAGCAGTAAAATAAACCACATTCAACATGAAGTATAACTATTAGTAACAAAATACAGCAGTAAGAAAAAGAACTACTACATTATGTACCACCACAACAATAGAACAACATTTAACATAACAAGAACTACGAGTAAAGAAAAGTACAGAGAATAACAAAAACTACTCACTACAATGGAAACAAAAAGGGCACAAAAGAGCAGTGGTAACTCTACTGGACCCTACTCGGCCAAGCGTCCTCTGCAGCCGCTGACCCTGGCTGCTCAACACCTGGTCCTGAAAAGTAACAAGTGTAACACGTCAGCGAAACGCTGAATAAAGTGGCAGCTAAACTAAAGAAGCAGTAAGGTGTACAGTAGCTGTTTTATTTTCTTTCTTCCTTTATTTACGTCTTTCTGTTGTTCCATAATTTATCTATTTCTCAGATCTTTCACTTGATCTCGAATGTTCCTCGTGGGAACAATCTTGATTGCAGTCTTTTCCGAACAGTAGAAGTAGCACGTGGTGCTCTCCTGACCGGGAGAGTCCCCCGTGGTGATCCTACTCTTAGTCAACCACCCCAAGGTCACGGACAGACGTAACGGTGACTACGGCACGCGCGATAAACGCACAGGTAGCTAACCCGCACTGGCACGCAGTCAGTCGTTTCCGTTAACGGGTGCGCCCAAAGCACAGCACGGAACCAGTACAGGGCAGAGCCCTCTCAGTAACAGGGGTCCAACCCCTCCACAGTAACCAAACAGGGGCCTTGCCCCTCCACAGTCCGTGCACCCTCGCCTGACTACCCTGGTTTGCCCAGTGGGCCTAACAAGTCAGTGTAGGTGAGCTAGCAGAACCCCGGGGCCCGTGGGGTAGCTAGTACTCGCCCTACACTAGTAACTCTCCTCGGTACTGCGTACACGAGGGCCAGCAAGTCGGTACAAAGTGGCCAGACCTAACCCCGGGTCCCTGAGACGGCTGGCTCCGCTCTGCACTAAACAGGTAACAGGTACTTCCCTTGGTACCACGTACCCAAGAGACAGCACACTACCACGTCTTTCTTTCTCAGATCCATTCCTTTCTCTTTCCAGGAGATCCACTCCTAATTCCCCGTAGGGTTCCAGCTCTTTTAACTCAGAACATCTAGGTTTCACTTTCCAGTTTCACGTTCTTACGATCCATGTTCTCAATCACGTGTATTTATTCATAACAGGCAGCTGTTAAATTAATTTACAGGCAGCTATTTGTTCCTTTCCATTTTTCCAATACTGCAGTATTCGTACATTCCACTACTTTTCCCATCCTAGGATTCATGCCATACCCTAGGATCTATCATATAATCTAGTTTTCCATCCTTAGGATTCATGCAACACCCTAGGATCTACCATTCATTCTAGTTTCTCATTCCTAGGATTCATGCAATGTCCTAGGTTCTATTTATAGTTCCATAATTTAACAGATTATACTAATAAACTTAAAAGCCACTCTACCAGTTACAAGAGGAGTACTGGGGGTGTGGTCGGGAATCCCGTGTGCCTCCGCAACCCCCGAGACTGCAATGGAACAGGGTCCCATCACAAGGATCAAACACAAGGAGTTTCTCAAAACAGTATCTAATCACTGTAGACGGGTAGAGGATTGTATTCCGAAAAGGACGCAACTCGAAACGCGGAAAACGGACTCCGAACAGGCCCTAAACAGGTCGAAAACGATGAAACAGTGCAAAATCAGACGTCTACAACTTCTTCCAGACGTCTTAAAAATGGGGATCAGATGGTACCTTTGCTCTATATAGTCTCTCAGACATCCAGAAGCCTGCGGGGGCGTCTGGCCTAGTTCCCAGACGTCCGATGGTCACCCCGGACGTCTGGAAGTCTTTCCTGTCGTTTGGCACTGCAGTCTGACGTCTGATTCGCGTTGGATGGAGAATCTCAAAACCTCCACGTACCCACTCATCGTTCTCAGTACGGACGGTCGCAGAAAAGGAGCGTAATGACCCGATTCCCGAGTCCCTACGAGACACGAGAACCGGACCGACTCGACTAATCCCAAGACCTCGTCGTCCAACGAGGAAGTAACCAAAAGAGCAGTAAAATAAACCACATTCAGCATGAATATAACTAACAGTAAGAAAATACAGCTGTAAGGAAATAAACCACTACAGTATATACCACCACAATAGTAGAACAACATTCATAACATAATATGAACTGCAGGTAAAGAAAAGTACAACGGTAACAAGAACTACTCACTATAGTGGAACAAAAAGAGGTACAACAGAACAGTGGTAACTCTACTGGACCCTACTCGGCCCAGCATCCTCTGCAGCCGCTGACCTTGGCTGCTCAACACCTGGTCCTGAAAGGTAACGACTGTAACACGTCAGCAAAACGCTGAGTAGAGTGGCAACTAAAACAAAAGAAATAGTAGAGTATACAGTAGCTGTTATGTTCTGTTACTTTCTTTATTTACATCTTTCAATTGTCTCACGATTTCATTTATTTCTCAGATCCTTTTCTTGATCTCGAATGTTCCTCGTGGGAACGATCTTGATTGCAGTCTTTTCCGAACAGTAGAAGTAGCACGTGGTGCTCTCCTGGCCGGGAGAGTCCCCCGTGGTGATCCTACTCTCAGTCAACCACCCCAAGGTCACGGACAGACGTAACGGTGACTACGGCACGCGCGATAAACGCACAGGTAGCTAACCCGCACTGGTACGCGGTCAGTCGTTTCCGTTAACGGGTGCACCCAAAGCACAGCACGGAACCAGTACAGGGCAGAGCCCTCTCAGTAACAGGGAGTCCAACCCCTCCACAGTAACCAAACAGGGGCCTTGCCCCTCCACAGTCCGCGCACCCTCGCCTAACTACCCTGGTTTGCCCCAATGGGCCTAACAAGTCGGTGTAGGAGGCTAGCAGAACCCCAAGGCCCGTGGGGTAGCTAGTACCTCCCTACTCTAGTAACTCTCCTCGGTACTACGTACACGAGGGCCAGCAAGTCGGTACAAAGTGGCCAGACCTGACCCCGGTTTCCTGGGGCGGCTGGCTTCGCTCTGCACTAAACAGGGGGACAGTCGCTCTCCTTGGTACTCCGTACTCAAGGGCCAGCTCACTTCCCCAATTCTATTCCATTCACCTTCCAGGAGTTCTACTCCTAATTCCCCGTAGGGTTCCAGCTCTTTTAACTCAGCACATTTAGGTTTCACCTTTCCAGTTTCACGTTCATACAATCCATGTTCTCAATCACGTGTATTTATTTATAACAGGCAGCTGTTAAACCAATTTACAGGTAGCGATTATTTCCTTTTCACATTTTTCAAGACTGCAGTATTCATATCTTCCATTAGTTTTCCCATCCTAGGATTCGTTCCATATCCTAGGATCTATCATACAATCTAGTTTTTCCAGCCCTAGGATTCATGCAACACCCTAGGATCTACCATTCATTCTAGTTTCTCATTCCTAGGATTCATGCAATGTCCTAGGTTTTATTTATGGTTCCATAATTTAACAGATTATACTAATAAACTTAAAAGCTACTCTACCGGTTACAACAGGCGTACTGGGGGTGTGGTTGGGAATCCCGCGTACCTCCGCAACCCCCGAGACTGCAACGAAACGGGGTCCTATCACAAGGATCAAACACAAGGAGTTTCTCAAAACAGTATACAACTATTGTAGACGGGTAGAGGATTTAATTCCGAAAAGCACGCAACTCGAAACACGGAAAACGGACTCCGAATGGGCCCTAAACGGGTCGAAAACGACGAAACAGTGCAAAATCAGACGTCTGGAACTTCTTCCAGACGTCTTAAAAATGGGGATCAGATGGTACCTTGCCCTGCGTGGTCTCTCAGACGTCCAGAAGCCTGCGGGGGCGTCTGGCCTAGTTCCCAGACATCTGATGGTCACCCTGGACGTCTGGAAGTCATTCCCGTCGTCTGGTACTCAACCAGACATCTGATTCGCGTTGGATGGCGAATCCAGACCCTGCGCGTACCCATTTCTCTCTCTCAGTACGGACGGCCGAAGAAAAGGAAGAAGGACGAAAATAACTCACCTTTCAGACGTCTGGACAGCCCTTCAGACGTCCTCCCCGTCGTCTGGTTGGAAACCCAGACGTCTGATTCTGTAAAAATTTCCAGAATCACGGCCCGACTCACCCTCCGCTCACGACACACGGCCGCGCGCGAGTCGTCTGCCTGTTGCTCGAGCTGCAGTAGGCCTCCCGCGCCCCGCGTCTGCTGCTCACCCCGCCGGCCGGCCTTAGCAGCCCCGGCAAGCTCGCCCTCACGACTGAGCGCCTCCTCCCTCGCGCAGCACCTCCTCCCACGCTCACCGCGGCTGTCGCTGCCACCGCTCACTCGCACTCGCGCATCGGCTGGAAGGAGAAGAGGAAGGGGGCGGAGGTGATGAGAGTGAGGGAGAGGGCGTGGCGTTTTAAAGCCGCGCGGGGAGGAGAGAGAGAGAGCGGGACAGAGGGCAGCCTGCGCCCGCAGGAGAGAGGGAAAAGCGACCGCAGGTCTGCGCGCGCAGGCACGCAGACGCAATCGCGCGTGCCGCCGAAACCGAATCCCAGACGTCTGGAAGGGGTTCCAGACGTCTGCTCCAACGTCTGGGCCACCTCCCAGACATCTTAAAAGACGTCTGAAGCCACGCGTTCATAACAAGGAGGAAGGACGAAAAATAACTTACTTGCCAGACGTCTGGATAGTCCTCCAGACGTCTTAACCATCGTCTGGTTGGAAGACCAGACGTCTGATTCTGGAAAAACTTCCAGAACCAGAGCGCTACTCGCCCTTCGCCCGCGACGCACGGCCGCGCCGTGCCTTGTCTGCCTGCTGCTCAAGCTGCAGCAGACCTCCCGCGTACTCCGTGCCCACTGCGCCCCTGCCGGCCTGCTCTCGCTGCCCCAGCAAGCTCGAGCCCTCATGGCCGAGCACCTCCTCCCGCACTCACCGCGGCTGTCGCTACCGCCGCTCGCTCGCGCTCGCACTCGCGCACCGGCTGGAAGGAGAAGAGGAAGGGAGCGGAGGTGATGAGAGTGAGGGAGAGGGCGTGGATTTTTAAAGCCACGCGGGGGGGAGAGAGAGAGAGCAAGACAGAGGGGCTCAGCCTGCGCCCGCAGGAGGAAGAGGGAAAAAGAGAGGAAGGCGGTTGCGGGTCTGCACGCGCCTGCGCGCAGACGCAGCCCCGCCTGCCACCGAAAATAGATCGCAGACGTCTTAAAAAAATGTCTTGGAGTGCGTTCGTAACAGATTTAAATTTGTAATTAACCCAATGATAACCGTATGATGGGATTAACAAAAAGCTAACCCAAGTATAAATGAACCAATTACAAGAAGTATTGGTATTGTTGACTTCCAATATAAAACTCATTTTCAAGTAGTACTGGTACTCATGAACAAACAATACTTGATGTATCGGTATATATGATATACTGTTTGAGTTGCACTGAACAAATAGTATTTAAGGTGTACCAATACTTGTGAATGAGTACCGATACCCGAAGAGTACTGGCTCAGGCTTAAGAACTTGAAGTGTTTTCTTAGTACTTGTCATATACCGGTACTTAAGATAAGTACCAGTACATAATAGATACTGGTCAAGGCACCAGAATCTTGACCTCGACCTGTAGCCAATATGTACCGGTACTGAAGATCAGTATCGATGCTAGTGACATACAATTTTGAGTCACATGAAACCACATACAAAATCTATAAGTTATGAGCACCGGTAACGAAGGCCAATATCGGTACCACATAGCTACAATCTTGAGCTTGAACAAAAGGGACATAAATCTGTAGTTCACCTGTAATGATACGTAAAGCAATTACAAGTGTGATTTCTGGGTTTCAGTGATGATCAAATATCAACCTAACCTAATCCATGAGTGATCCTATGATTTATAAACCATCAAGAGATAAGCTAGATTCTTGTGACACTAATAGATACACATATAGAAATATTTTATACAAGTGAACAGATCACATACCCGTGGTTAATGTCATTGGAAACCCATTGATGATAGTAGCTAGGTCTTCCAATCACCTTAACATAACGTAAACTTGAGGGATATTAATCTAACGAAATGTTCACCTTCCTACAACAAATTGTAACCTTATCTCCTCCCCTTTCTCTTTCTCTCTCTCTCTCTCTCTCTCTCTCTCACTACTGATGAGATTCAAAGGAGAGTCTTCTATTTGTGTTAAGGGTTGAGATTATAACTTTCTCCTTGATATAAATTAATTATCATTAATTTGTATTTGATCATTTATCATTCTACCTATCAAAAAGATGTAAATAATTCACAAGTCTCTACACATATATTTCCATAAATTTAATGATAAACTAATGCCCAGTATTAATATTAAAATGTCATTTGATCACTGTTTATATAAGATAAAAGATCGGCAATTATACATATATAATTATTTACCCATAACCAATGTCCTAACAATACGATCCCCTGTGACAGGAATATGTGGAGAATATAAGCTTTGCCACGTTAGCGCCGTTGTCCTCTGCATGACTGCAGGACTCCGTATGTGTGGATTTAATGGCAACGTGGCATTCATTGTTCAACCTTAATTACTTAAGAACTGATTACACATGCGATAAAATGTACCTTTATGTCAACATCACAAATAAATGGTAAAAATCAGGATTGGACGTAACAATTATTCCCCATGCTAACGATTGATGCAGTTTGAACGAGCATACATATATATACATAAATAAACACGTACATACGTGTATACAACAAATAATTTTACATGTAATTTTTGTTGGAGCATATGAATGTTGTTTATTACTTGTATTATTTAATCCCATATAATATTGCGAAATTTTGCGAGGTGTGTGGTCACCTGTTACTTTCGATTGCTTTTAAGAAAGGAAAAACTAAAAGAAAAAATCTACCGCTACGAGCTCTCATGTGATTTTCTGCTAACTCCCGATGAAAAAGGTTTTTAGGTAAATCTCAACTGTTCTTATATAATATTTTAATATTGCATGATTTTATTCTACCTTATTTATTTCTGCCATTGCAAAGAAATTCATTTAGAAAATTGCAGTTTAAAAATGGAAATAGCAACTGAACAAGTCAAATTTGTGACGCAAAAGATTCTCACTATAATTTGATTTTTTCTTTTGTCAGGGGATAAATAGAAAAAATTTTAATATAAAATAATGTATTTCCCGAAGGAAGTGGAAAACAAGTAGAAGCTTGGCACCCTCGAAAGGAGTGGGGGAAGGTTGTGCTTCACAAAAAAGGGAAAATGTCAAAATATAAAAATAAAAAGATAAGAAATAAAGAAAAAATAAGAAAAATATCTTAAGTATGGGAATCGGTCAAACACCTTTAAGATAAGAAGTAGAGCAACGTCATGTTCGTTGATACTGCAGTGTCAACAAAATAAAATTTCAAAGAGTTAAGCTAACAAGTCGACTGAATTAATCGACATATAACACATATCATAAATCTCAACCACAATGAACATGGGGTCACACATGTTACCAAACAATAAAAAAAAAAAACCAAGAAAAAGGGACCACTCCAAACTGCAACAAGTGAGATCTAACCCTTGATCGGCCCTCACCACTTGCTGCAATGCCATCGAGTGTCGATCACTGCTATGAACAACTGCAACCACACAACGAGGCCATGCGACCGTCGTCGACTGCCACGATCACGATCGCCAACAGTCACGACCTTGAACATCGTCGATTGCCATGACCTTGAATGCTGATGACCACCACGAGTAGCTAGGGTAGATGCGTGTTAAAGAGACGAGTTAACCGACAAGGCAGGAGTAATCGGAAGAGAGGAGGAGAAAGAGCCAAAAAGAGTGGAGCCCCGATCAGCTAAAAGAGACCGATCGGGATAGGCTTTTCTTTCGCGGCAGCAGAGGAGTAAAGGGGTCCGCTGCTTCCCGCACTACTCAGTTCCCATTTTGGTCTTTGTGGATCTCACTCTCCTTTATCGTCACATCTACAATTTGGTTTAATGCTGTCCACTTCTGCCGTAGCACAAGTCAACCTTTACCAACGTAATTTCAGATGAAAGGTAAGACGCGTTTTCACACATACGAAAAGCCTTCACTTGTCTTCATTCGTTTGTGGGATCATTCGTCAGCGCTTAGGTATTTACCGGTAAAACTGTCTGCTCGAGTTATTACATTATTCAGGAACTATTTGCTAGGTGAATTAATTGAGTTAGTCTATATTTTTTCTATCACTTCACTCGTCTATTATTTATATTGAGTTACGAAAAGTTAATTTGATGTAAAATTATTTTAATTTCTTTATGAAATAACTCTAATTCATCTAAATATTTAAATATTAAAATTTATTTAATTCACCACTCCTTTATTTTATAAGTATAGCCCCCTTATCAAATGTCACCTTGAGGAAGGGTAAAAAATATTTTTAAATTTGAAATTATTGGAAAGCTTCGAAAAGAAGGATTCAATCCAGCAAAAAGACTTAGATATAAATGGGTTTGGAGATCCAACCCATCTAGATCCAAGGATTATCTTCTAAGCAGGTGGATCTGAAAACCCAACCTACCTGCTCATGGAAAAACTCGGATACAACCAAACCCAAAGAATTCTATTTGTTAGAAGGGATGATAAAAGTACAGTAGGATCACATTCTTAATAAATGCTGACAATAACCACCACAATTAATAATCTTACAAAGCATCCACCCTATCAGGCGACGTATCTACTCAGAAGATTTTGTTGGAGGCTCAACCCGAGCGGTATAAATAGTGATGGGAGGCCCTCGATGCCTCCTCTCAAGCAACTCGAGAGAGAAACTGAGAGCATGTAAATATTGTAATCTCGCAAACCATAGTGCATAGTTGGGAGTACCATTCTCTCTCCAGACATATACTCCTTACGATGGAAGTAGGTAACAAATCCCTACGCATGCTGTGAGATGCTTGGATCCTAAGATGGGATCCTCCACCCACGTAGGACCCGATCATTCCTACTCTTAAGTCAAATACTCCGAATCTTGTGATGTTGGTCAATCCCTATCTTTTTCTTAATTTCTAGTTATGTGTGACAAATCCAAGAGCAAGAGAGTATTTTCACAAAATACATGTAAAATAATCATATGGAGGGAAGATTTCCTTTTTTTTTTGCTTTACATGGCATGGAAATTAACGCCACAAGCTTTTCTCATCTTGTGGTTGGGCCAGCTCCCTCCTTGACCCAATTAAGGATTGCTTGGACTTCATAAGCTACTTGTAATGGGATTGAATTTTACTCCCTCATCGGCCACTAAACTAGCTAGCACTATATAGCATCGATCTATAACACATCGACACTATAACATCGACGTTGAAAAGCTGCAGTACCATGTTTCCACTGTAGGGGTGCTATAACATTGATGGTACGACCCTTTAAAAAAAAAAAAACATTGATGGTACGACACCAATGGTATTGCACGATGTTATTATAGCATTGACATGGCAACAATAAGATGATTCTATAACACCATTGTAACAATATTATGGCACAATGTTCCTATAGCATTGCTATATGGCAACAATAATATGGATCTACGGCATCATTGTTACAATAGCATTGATACTTTAGCATTCATGAAGAAATGCTACAAATGCTGTATCCTTTTATCTTCTTCCACTTTCCATGATGCAGATAGTTGGCGCAAAATCCTCTTGCCTTTCCTCTTCCCTATGAACCCCTTCCCCTCTTCATCCTAAGACCCCCTATTTCTAGAGAAAACCAAGCTTCATGACAAATCTGCAAACAAATAAAAATTTGACAAACCCATTTATCCTTTAATCTGATAAGTCAGTCATCACCCATAAAGTAAAATTAATGTGTGCTAATCAACATCACGACCAAAAAGATATCCTATGTTCTATCCCCATATCCAATGATTTTTCAGAAAAAAAAGAAATCACTCCTGACGTTGTTCCTAAATGACTGGAATATCATGGGTTGATTTATCCAACCTTGAATCTCCTCGCTTCCTGGAAGGTTGGCACTCTTCTCTGTTTTTTTTTCTTTTCTTTTCTTTTCACCTTCTTCTGTTCTCTGTTTGTTTCTCTATCTCTCTTTCTCTTCCAAATCAGTGAGCATGATCATTTCCAACGAACGCTTTAATTACCCCCAAAATCTTAATACAGCCATCCTTTTCTTTTTTCAATGATGGATGGCGATTATGACCATAGGCCTCGTCAGCTTTCACCTCCATCAAGTCACAAAGTCAACCACGTACCAAAGCACAAGATCAAAACAACCTTCTTTTAAAATTATTTCCCCCCATCAACCCCATCACCACTCTTTCCCTTCCACCCCCCACGTTCGACAGGAAGCAAATCCTAGTTTGTGCTGCCGTTGGCCTCGATCAGCCACATCTCGCCAACCCGAAACCCCCCTCCTTTCATTCATTTCCACCCTCTACCTCCCTTCTCCATCTTGTCTTCTTGGGATTCCTTGATATGGTGGTTCTCTTGCACCTGTGGTCACTGACTCTCGACCACTCCACCGTGCGGCAGTTGCTTGTTGCGGTTGGCGGTGTCCCCTCTGACGGTGGTGCTCACCTGTTTGGCGCTTGCTGAGGAGGTCACACTTGCTTACAGGTGCCAATGCTGGTGTTGGGCGACGTTGCTGTCCGCTTGCATTGTTGGTGGCAAAGCTTCTAGCTGTGGCTCTGCTGCAGGGGTAGCATTTCATTAGTGGTGCTCGTGGCAACAGCAGCAGAGCAAATGCTGGTGGTGCTGCCGTGGTGGCGTAGGCAACGATACTGAGGGCTTCGGCACCTGAGGTTCCTTCCCTTACGGTTGAGGGCGAGTACCGCTTACTCCATTATCTCTGGTTGCAGTATTTCATCCCCTCAAGTTGTAGAAAAGAGCAATAGCACATGCACGTTACATATTAAGTGTATGCGTAAAGTTCTCATTGTAAGAAATTAAACAATGAAGGCAGCGCTTCGATGTGTCAATCAAAATGGGCCATCACACAGCTCATTTTGCAATACATATTGCAGCCCACATGAGTGGAAGTCAACACACAATCCTGCTAAGTCAGCGCACCCGTGTGCCGCACCGTTCGGGTATTAGCACATACACCTCTCAGCACACAGTTAAGCTAGCACACATCTTCCTCAGCATATCTTCCTAAGCACATACCCTCCGCAACGCACACCTGCCCCCAACACACACGCCAAGCACCCAAAGCACTGCACAACCCAAGCTTCACCAAGTTGTGGTTCCTTCCTACCTTATGGCAGCACACCTCCTGTAGGGATAGCACACAGCACCTGATCCTCGCACCAGCAACACCTGCACCAAGTGCTCGTGATGGGAGTGTGGGAGCGAGTCGGAACCAAGGTGATCCAAGATGAGCTATTTATATTTCTCGCGGGGCCGTGCATTTTGATACATGAGGATGCTTGTATATATTATTACTCTTGTTAAAATTCTATGGATTTTGGAGGGGGACCACGAACTTATTACGTATCAATCAAATAGCTGACGGATTTTTTTGTTTTCATAATATCACTTCAAGTCTAGTTTACTTGAGAGGTTAGGAAAGTAGTGTTAAGAAATGTGAAATTGGTGTTAATCCGTAATTGTGTTTACTTATTGTGTGTTGTTAACACCAATTTATATTTACTTGAATTGGTGTTAAATTTTAGCGTTAATTCTTATAATATTTACTTGATAGTGGTGTTCGACATATAAAATATGAGAGATGTTAAAGACATAAATAATGTAGAATTTTAACACGAATTTATCTAACAGCAGTTGAAACTAATGTTAGGTAAATACGTGTTAAAGTTGTTAAACCTAAGTTAGCGAATAAGAGATTAAATAGTCAAATAAACAAGAATTAACTCTTCTTTTGGGAAATTAACCCATCGAGAAAATTAAACCTTAATTTATTAAATTTATAATTTTATTACACTCCTAAAAATTGAGGACGTGGAGGAGGTATCTATCCCCATCCATTGGCATTGCATCGCTGGAATTGCGATCAAGAAGTTCGAATCTCCATTTAAATTTAGATTTTTGTTTTTAATTAATGCATTATCATTACCCCCAAAAGGTATCTGTCAAGCTGCTGAGATATGCAAGTAATTGTCTGACAGCAACACTCTTCAGATTTTGTCGGCAAACGTTTCATTTACTCGTGGATAGGGATACCTGTGAACCCATCCGATTAAGAAAAGTACCCATCATCTGACTGCCCCTACGCGTCCACGGGTATGAACATTAGCTCCAAGTTCACGGGTTCACATGTCAACAGGGACTTGCAGGGTCGGTGGCCATCCCAAGTTGCGTGCCGATCCTTCTGAGCCTTTTTTTTTTTTTTCCCCATTATCTTTAGCAAATCAAAGGGATTACTTCCGCCGCCAAAAATAGCCTAAAAATTTAATTATATATTAAAGGCTTCTTAACTTTTAGTAGGCTCCACCACGTGTGCATGTATTTTTTATACGATACAAATAAATATCACTCTCTAATGAAAGTTATAGATAATTTTTTTATTTTATTCAAATATCATCGTTAAGTTTTAATTATATATAAAAATCAACGGTGATTGCTCCATTTTTTTCATGAGCTCCATCGCATGCGTTGTGCGTTTGTGCATTTTTTTTTTTATGAATAAATATTACAAGTGATTTCTAAATCTATACAAAAAAAATAAAATAAAATATCTAGATAAGTCATGCTTTAATGTAGCTTGAGTACACGTGCCCCCCTTGTGTTGCAAGATTAGTTTTTAAATCGTGATCCTATTACCATATTCCAGAGATAATCTCAAACGTATAGCGTCAGGAGTTTCGGCAAATCATTACGTGAAATGTTATATTGACTTTCCGTCTAGCGTTCTAGTTATATAATTACTGAACATCTTTGAAACAACGATGACCTTACCTGGGAAGAAAGAGAATTTATAATTAGAGGTGCACGTGAGTCAGGATTTAACTTGAGTCC
The DNA here is from genome assembly GCA_037157565.1 of Thalassia testudinum. Taxonomy (NCBI): domain Eukaryota; kingdom Viridiplantae; phylum Streptophyta; class Magnoliopsida; order Alismatales; family Hydrocharitaceae; genus Thalassia; species Thalassia testudinum. Next base: position 7,437,649 of record JAZHRO010000076.1, on the reverse strand, counting down.
TCCGATTCAAATAGATTAGGTTGTCAGTAATAATAGATTTGATTGGAATAGGTTGGATAGTCCAATAGATTAAATTGAATTAAAAAAATCTCTTCGTGAAAATTTTGAATTAAATTTTGATTGAGTTCTAATCTGATCTAATTTGACTCACGTACGCTACCACTTGCAACGAATTAGATCTATTATTAGTGGTTGCATGGTGGCCCCTTTTGCACAAATATGTGCGTGTACCCACTTATACCATGGACTCAAGTATCAAATATGCCCTTTCGTGTTGCTTTCGGTGTATGGTACTAAGTGATTGGAGAGTACAACTGAGTCAATGTTAGGACTGACCAAATAGGTACTCCTGTAGATTGTTGAACGATGAGAACTTCTAACCTCCGCGAGAGACTTTGAGTGAGGATGGTAAATTTTTTCCTAATTTGCATGCATAAAAGTTTAGGTTATTAAAGAAAAGGATTTTGCATGACAATAAAGATGAAGTAAAAGTATTCATGTAAACTAAAGGAGGGTGAGTTCATGCAAATTCTCCTATTTAAGATCACGAGATAAGTTAAGCCATAAATCATAATTGAGAGGCAGAAGTTACTTTCGTGGATTAATATTACCGATAAACTTTTGATGATGAGAGTCAAATTCTATCATGGATCAAATTACCATCGAAGTAATGGGTCCTTATACATACTTAATTTAATGCATGGACCATGCCCACGGTATACGAGATAACCTTGATTGCAAGCGTGATAACCATGTACCCAGTCAAATTTTGACCCCATTTCTTTCTCTCCAACCCCAATGTGCATCCATTTCTTAATTAATCCTAAGCAAGTGACGAATCAAATTTGAATGAAACCTGTAGAAAGACAATTAACTTCTATCCTTACCTTTTCGGTAATAACCAAATAATATGCGCTTATTTTCACATTGGAATCTCATTTAAAGTATTTGCTATCTTCGTGGAACCCATTATTGATCTACCCATTGCCTTTCACACTACCCTAATTTGCTTCTTGATTTCACTCGCAGATCACCTTTGTTTTTTTGTTCGGTTTCGAGGGGTCGTCTAAGATATGGATGCGTGACAGCCATAACTGACAAGGGGCAAGCTATTGCTGGGCTGGGCATTTTTTTTATGTCAATTAAAAGAAGCAGATAAAGATATGTATTAGTACGAAATTATAGCTTAATTACTAGGAGCCCATTTCATAATGGGTTTAACGGATCATTTTGTCGGTCGGTGATCTTTCTTTAAGCTTTTTCTCTTATTTTAATATAAGTACTTGCATAATTATTTTTAATTATTTTAACTAAATCACAATAATATTGACTCTTACTTTTACTATTAAAAAATATACATTATATCTTTTACTTTCACTTTTAATATTAAATAAATATCCACTAACATTCTTAACTCCCACTTATATTATTAAACAAATATCTACTAACATCTAAAGATGAACATCGAGTCGAACTACCTTATTCCAACCCTGAGCCCAACCCATCGGGCTCACCCTAGGCCCAAGCCCATAACTTTAAGAGTCGAACTTAATCAAAGATTTTTGCCCATTAATTAAATAGGTCGAGGTCAGGACATAGGTTGGCTCAAGCTTGGTCTAACCTAAGACCCAACTCGTTTAATGTCCATATATAAATATATACAAATATGTATAATATATATACATAAATAACCAATATGTGAAATATATTCAAACTTTAAAATAGTAAATATTAGAGATAACTTAGTAAATAACGTAATTTTATCTAATTTCTTTGATATCATTTTGAATACTTTCAGTTTCTTCGTTACATTATTAAAATTGCAAGTATACTAAAATTAAAAGTGTATAGTTTTAATCAGTTTATTATTCAAATGATTAATATTTTCATATTTTCTATCAATTAGAATTAGGTTATACAAATTTTCTTAATTATTTTTATGATTTTTATTTATTAAATTGCATACTTCATCATTCTTTTTGAATAATAAATAGATCTAGCCCATCTAGGTCCTAGCTCATTTTCTTTGGGTTGGGTTTGAGCTTAGATTAAGATTTTACAAATTAAATGAGCCTAGACCCGACCCATAGATCCACTTAATTAAATGGGCCTAGATCAAATCTAAATTGACCCTGAAGGATCAAGTTCATGACTCAACCCTACTAATATCACATCATTACATCAATCATTATAATCATCTACATAATCCTCCCTCTATTCTATCACCTACGCAAACATCTTCCTCTATTTATTACATTTTAATTTATCCTACGTTATTTTATTTACCCTCCAAATCAAACCTAAGCGTATGATAAACCAATATTAATATTCCATGCCATGGTCGGTGGTATAAAATCTGGTATCCATATGCTATCTCCTATTCTCGTGGATTTCCGGGGGGTTTTGCACTTTAGTTGACTCAAGGAATCTTTTGTTTTACACGTTTTGGAACATGTAAGCATGGACCATGTCACATGTTCGCTTTATGTATGTCAGCATGCATCTTGGTGGGATCACGAAGATGGGACATGCGATGAAATATCTGCCATTGACACGTAAATAGTTACACTTTTCTTACAATGCGATCTCGTAGTCCTCTCGGATCCCGAACATGTCACCGGTTAGTAACTCGTACTAGCGATTAATTTACATCAGACGAGTTCAAAACAGTAGATACTCAACATGAACACATAGAGAAACTCGAGTGGAAAACAACAGTACTTCGTTTGCGGAAAACCTACTCCATTTGAGCCCTAAACGGGCCAAAAACATGATTACTATCCAAAATCAGACGTCTGGGACTAGCCCCAGACGTCTTAAAAGACGTCAGATCATACCTCTCACTTCTTACGGCTACCTCAGACGTCCGAACTCCTCTGCAATCCGTTTGAGAGAAGTCCTAGACGTCGGACCCTCCTCCGAGTCATCTAGAAGTGTTTTCAGACGTTTGGCAATGTGGTCAGACGTCCAAAAGTTGCCTGGAAAGGTGCACCATGCGCCTTTCCAACGCCCTACACCTGCGTACGAAGATGCAGACCCATTTTCAGCCAAAAATCCTGTGTTACAGTCTGCATGGGCAGACCAGTGTAGACAACACATACCTCCGCACTAGAAATGTGCTTTCAGACGTCCGGCTTTAGCTTCGGACGTCCTGATACGTCTTCAGACGTCTGGTCGATGTTTCAGACGTCTGATACTGGAAAGCCAGTATCCGAAACTTCCTCTCGCGATCCTTCTCCTCCACGCGAACTCCTTCGCGCCGCCTGTAGCTGCTATGCCAGCCGACTCAAAAGGTCGTGAAGCTCCCTTCGCGAGCTCCCCCTCCTCGCACGGCTCCCAACTCCTCTAGCTCGAGCTCATGAGCTCCGCGAACCTCTCTAGAGCTCTCCCCCTTGAGTTCCTCCTCGAGCTCACACCACCGCACCCACAGCACGGCACTCCCCGCATGCGAGCTCTTTCGCCGCATCTCCTCTGCCACACACTCCCTCGCTCTCGCTCTCCCCTTACTCCCCCCTCACTCCCTCGCTCTCACTCTCCCCAACTCTCCCCCTCTCTACCTCGCTCTCCCTCCTCGTCGAGAAGGTGGAGGTCGTTGGCGCAAGGGAAAGGTGAAGGTGCTGGTGGCTGGATTCGAGATTAAGGGGTTTAAATAGAGGAGGTTAGGGTTTGGGTGAGGAGGACGGAGGGGGAGAAAGGAAAAGAAGTGTGCGTGATGCCTGCGTGCTGAAAGCAAGCGAATGTGCAATTTTCCCCCACTTTCAGACATCCGGCCCTCAATCTAGATGTCTAGACAGATGTTACAACTCGATTCCCGGATCCCTACAGGACCCGAGATCGACTCGCCTCGACTAATCCCAAGACCCAATTGTCCAACAAGAAATAACCAAAAAGCATGAAAATAAAACACATTCAAATATGCAATATAACTTAGCAGAAGAAACACACAAGCAGTAAAGGAAAAATAAATCTGTTGTTTCAGTACATACCACTACAAAGCAATAACAACGGAAAGCGGAAGTAAACAATAAAGACAAACAGTAACTAACAGTCCAATACTTACTACAACAGTAATGAAATGAAAAGGAAGTGCTGAAAAACTACGACTGGGCCCAACACCCTTCGCAGTCGAAAGCTCGGGCTGCTCAACTTCTAGTCCTGAACAGTATTATGAAAAGATAGAGTCAGCGAACACTGAGTAGAGTGGTATCTATATTATCTAAAAACAGTAAAAGCGACAAGTTTAATTCTCATATCTATTTATTTGTTTTATATGTTTTTCCATTTCACCCATTTCTCTAAAACATCCAGATATTCTTGATCTTGCATGTTTCTCGTGGGAACGATCTTGATTGCAGTCTTTTTCGTAGAGTAGAAGGTACACGTGGTGCTCTCCTGGCCTGGAGAGTCCCCCGTGGTAGTCCTACACCCAGTCAACCACCCCGAGGCCACTGTCCAGACGTAGCGGTGACTACGGCACGTGTGATAAGCGCACAGGTAGCTACCCAACACTGACACATGATTAGTCGTTTCCACTAGCGGGTATGCCCAAAGTACAACACGAAACAATATAGGGCCTTGCCCTCTAAGAACAGGGGTCTCGCCTCTCCACAGCCCGCGCACTCTCGTCTGACTATCTCGATTTGCCGATAGGGCCTAACAAGTCGGTGTAGGGTGGCTAGCTGAACCCCGAGCCTTGTGGGGTGGCTAGCTCTCTCTCTACACTAGTAGCTCACCTCGGTACTATGTACAAGAGAACCAACAAGAGTCGGTGTAGAGTAGCCCATCCTAACCCCGGGTCTTAACCTAAGGGAGGCTAGCTCCGCTCTACACAAAAAGGTGTAATTCCCTGGCTGGAGGGGGTGAGATATGCGTGACGTAATATAAAGTGCGGAATTAAAATAGATAATCTCACAAGAATGAACAATCACACAATGGGCACAAGTATTTTTAGGTGAAAACTCAAACCGAGTGAAAACCACCACATAACTCTCTCGAGTTAGGATTTCCCGATCGACCTAGCCGATCAAATCCACTAAACCCAGTCACTTAAACGAGGGTGACTGAACTTCAATTACAACCACACTACTTGGACCGATGGTAGTATTCCTCAACACCCCTTCCCTTTACAAGAAGAAATTTGTATCGCGAAGGAGACGGGAATTTGCAAAGTGAATACCCAACCAAAGACAATATAAAGTACAACAATCCTATAGAGCCTCAAATATATAATCCTAGCTTCTATAGGAGTTAGGAAACTTCCCCTTGGTGAAAGTGCATCGGATTGATGCATATGCGTGGATCACGCTTTGGCACAGCAACGCTCTCGTAACGTCGTTGGGAGAGCGGGTTGATGAGAACATCATCATGAACCCTAACTAGCACAATTTAATCCAAGTAAGTATGAAAAAGCTCCTACAAGACCCAAAAAGAGGCCTAACTCAGAGAATTCTGAGTTAAAGAATAAAACAAATCATAAGGGGTAAAACTGTAGTTTCACCAATGCAGTATGCAAACAGGGTAATTAAGGGTCCAAACACAGGTCAAACAAGCTTAACAAGGGGGGAAGTGGGATGATCTGATCTGAAAAGAGTTATAGAAACTTCTAGGAATAAAATGACATTCTGTAACCTTAAAACAAACCCACTTTAATTTATGAAGTTCGAGGCAGGATAAAAATCAACTAAATCCTCTAAAATTCATAGAAAAATATTCCCTAGGGTTTAGAACATTCAATTTGACCTTTGCAACCTATTTTGACCTAAAATGAGAATAATGCCCAATTTATAACTTAATTTGGGTTTTTACGCAAATTTATCGGTCAAAAATGGTCCAACCTCAAATAAAATTTCACCATTAAAATCCTTACGTTCAAATTAGTCTGGTATAAAAATTTGTGCCTAAGAAAAGACTATCTTGACTGACATTACAAATTGGTCCTCTTAATTTCTTTTTTACCTTCATCTTTTGAAACCCTTGCGTTTAGCCCCCTAGCTTCTCGTTGTTCTTTGCAGAACAGTCCTCCCTCCCATTTTTGCGCAGTGCCATACCTCCGGCGACCTTGCGCGGAGGATGGCACTGCGCAGGGCAGGGCAGCCGTCCTCTAGAATAGACGGGGGGTTCCTTGCGACGTCCTCAGTCGCAGGGACCCGCCCATGACCTCTGCAACCGACCATGCCTTTCGTACGAACGCACGAAAGGCATGGGTATCCTTTCCGGCCACTCTCCGACGAGGCAAGCACGTCGCCTCCTCGGTCCCCTTTCCTCGCCAAGGCCTTTATAAGGAGCAGTAGGGTCTGCCATCTCCTTCAAGCTTCCTCTGGCGGAGAAAAATCCTACTTTTCATCCCTTCCCTCTCCGGTCAGAGCACCCGAGCTTCCGGCGATCTTCTCCTCCTCCTCGTCGCTTTGCTGCCCTACCTGCAGAAGAGTTTACTCTGCTCTGTCGTTCGCGCCAGGCCATACCAGCTGGCGCCCTTAGACCGCCTCCTCGTCACCGATACCCTCCTCCTTGGCATTTTCGTCCTCAGCTCCGGCAGGCACGAGCCGGACACTTCCCTCTCCCCTTCGTCGAGTAAATAGGTAGAACTCTTCCTCTCTCTTTCCCTTACATTTTCCCTTTTCTGATTTTCCCTTTTACTCCACCGCCCGCTACTTCCACCTCCATCTACTCCGTCTTCGATCACCTTCTCCGGCGAGTCCATTCCACTTCTGCAGACCACCTCTTCCCTCACCGGCCAGCCCAGAGGCTCCCCCTCACTCCACTCAACCGTTCCCCCCTCTCCATTCACTGCCAATCACCGCCCAACCACCCCCCGAACAAACTCATCTTCACGCACACAGTCTGACCTAGGTCAACCTCCACAGGCGCTCTCGCGCCTCACCGACCACTGCACTGCCTTCGCCACACACCGGCGAAGCTTCCCACGTTATCTGACTTGGCCGAGAGGCCATCACTGTGTTTTCAGGTCAGCACCCCCTCGCTGCCATTGTTGAGTTGCTGCAGCTCCTTCACTCACAGCTCCAAGCCTTCCCCAGCCCAAGCGCGAGTCCCAGGCAGCGCGAACTAACTCCGCGAAGGCGCCCAGGCTTGCGATTTGGGACGCAAGCCTCGCAGCTGCCCCAATAGGCAGCAACTCCCTCGCCTACAGACGCGTAATTTGGAGGTGGGATTTTAGTCCCACCTCGTAAGCGTGCAGCCGTGCGCCCACACTTAAGGTGTATCGGGCTGTTTGCCTTCGATACACAGGGGTCAGGTCCCTCACACACACGCGGCGCGCCATGCGCTCGCTCGCCCTCACCCGCGGGTCTGGGCCGGATCCGACTACCCGACCAAGCACTCCTCACCCTCCACCGCACGCCGGTGAGCCTGGTCCCGGGCGCGCTACCCGAACCCGATTACCCGGATCTGGGAGAGCATTCCTAAGAGAGATTCAGAGAGAAAGAGAGACACGGGGAAGGGGTAGGGGTATGTTTTGCACTGATGGGTGTGTATCCGCGCAGGGAAGAAAGAAAGAAGAAGAAAGGAGGAGCGGCCGAAGCCTTAGCCGCACTAAGCAGCTGAAGATGAAGAAAGGAAGGAGAGGAGCTGAAGAAGAAGGAAGGAAAGGAACTGTAGCAAACGTGCAGATAAGCCATCTGAGCACCGCATCAGACGTCGGAAGGGCAACAGCCAAAAGAAGGAGAAAAGAGGAAGGAAGGTCAGCGGCCAGAGCAGAAAAAAAAGAGAAGAGGAAAAGCAAAAAAGCAGAAGCAGAGAAGAAGAAAGGAGAAAGAAGACACAGCCACAAGGAAGAAAAGAAGAGAAGAAAGAGAAGAAGAAAGAAGAAGGCAGGCTGAGAAAGAGAAGAGAAAGAAGAAGAAGATCACTACAGCCGCAGGCTAAAGAAGAAAGAAAAAGGCAAGAAGAAAAGAAGAGAAGAAAGAGAAGAAGAAAGAAGAAGGCAGGCTGAGAAAGAGAAGAGAAAGAAGAAGAAGATCACCACAGCCGTAGGCTAAAGAAGAAAGAAGAAGGTAGGAAGAAAAGAAGAAAGAAGAAAGAAGAAGTGAAAGTTCGGCCCTACCAGGAGGGATGACGTAATAATTGCGAAAATAAATAATAAACAATCTTCACAAAATAACAATTACACAAAAGGCACAAAGTATTTTTAGGTGAAAACCCAAACCGGGTGAAAACCACCACCTAACCCTCTCGAGTTAGGATTTTTCGATCAATCAAGTTGATCAAAATCCACTAAACCGAATCACTTTAAACGAGGGTGATTCAACCTCAATACAACCACGCTACTTAAACGAGGGTAGCGTACCTCAACCCCTTCTCTTCACGAGAAGGATTTTGTCTCGCGAAGGAGACGGGAATTCGCAAAGCGAATACCCAACCAAATAACAAAGATAAAATAAACAAGTAATCCTATAGAGCCAACAAAGTAATTTTAAACCTAGCTTCTAAAGAAATTAGGAAACTCCCCTTTGCAAGGAGTGCGTCGAGTTGATGACGCGGTGCGTGAGCCACGCGACGGCGCAACTTCGCTCTCGTGAACTACGGTGGGAGAGCGGGTGCGCAACAGCTTGATGCTCTCAAGAGAATGGAGCTAGAGCTTAGAGAGCAAGGGCTTGTTTTCTTGGACACAAAAGAGTGGAACTATGTTGCTTAGGTGTGTATAAGTTTCTCTTAGTATATCTCTTGTGTTGCAAAGGTTCCCCTCTATTTATAGAGGCCTTAGGAAGGCTTTGGAAGGCTTGGAAAAGCTTCCATAGCCGTTGGGTGCAAAGCTCAAAAGAATCAGCCCGAAATCAGGAAGAATCATTGCTCTAACAGGCTTATCAGACGTCTAATTCTGGAATCAGACGTCTGGAAGTTCACTTTAAGACGTCTGATTCCAAGGTCAGACGTCTGATTTTGGGCGGGTTCCTTCCTGACTTGAATCAGATCTAAACAGGATTCTTGTGCAAGTCCATCAGACGACATATAGGACGTCTGGCACTATGTCTGGACGTCTGGAAACCTACTTTTTCTGTGGGAATGGATTTTCAAACGTTGCAACGGCTAGAAAATCTCTGAGAAGAGATTTTGGGTCAGCCGAGGCAAAACAGTTAATTATCAGACGTCTGGAAAGTCCTATGGACGTCTGATAAGGCTCTAACGGTCACATTCTTGACTGTTCGCTAAGCCAGCCAACGGTCCACTAATTGGACGTCTGGCAAAGTCATCAGACGTCTCCTAAGACGTCTGGTCTAAGGTCTGGACGTCTGATTTCATCAGACAGAACACTAAGTCTAACCTAATAGTTATCAGACGTCTGAAACAACAGTCAGACGTCTTAAAATACTTTATCAGACGTCTGATTTGGGAATTAGACGTCAGGAAACTCTGTTTGAACCCTATATTGATTTTCTAAGTATTCTACAGAAAACCTAAGTATCCTAGGGTTGTGTGGGTGTTCCTAGGACTACTGTTAGGGTACTTTGAGGTCCTTTAACATGAATCTAAGTAACAAAAATAAAGAGCAACAGAAGAAACGAAAAATACAAGGAGTACAAGAGAAGGAAATCTATCCTATTCTTCATCTCCTTCCTTCTTCAATCTATCGCTCCTCGCGAATCTCCTCTGTTTTCCATCAAGCTCCTCCAATCCGTCCTGGATGCGAGCTCGAACTCCGTCTAATCACGTATCCATTTGCGATTGACCTGAAATCTAGGACTCCAAGTGCAAATGTTAATAACACGTGTTTTGTTATCATCAAAATAAATGATCGTAGTGCTCTAGCACCAAGAAGAAGAAGAAGAAGAGGAATGGCCAAAGCAGAAGAAGAAGAAGAGAAAGAGAAGAGGAAGAGAGAAGAAGAAGCCAACAAAAGAGAACTCTAGCTATCTCTCTCCCTCTCTCTCTCTTATTATTTTGTTAACATAATTGTGAACATTTATGCTTCTAGAATCATAGTTGCTCCCTGAGTTCGACCTCAGGAAAACTTGTTATTCCGAGTAAAAAATTTTGTAGTAATCTGGTAGCTGTTTTGTCATATACTACAACGAATATAAATAAACATAAAGGCGAAACACGCGATACCGGCATTACGGGTGCACATGAATCAAGCTCTGTAGATGTAGAACCAGGCTTGGAGAGCTAGAGCTTTCTTCTTAAGATCAAAAGACACAAAATGATGTGATTGTGTTGCTTGGTGTGTCTTACAAGCCAAGGGGTCCTCCTCTATTTATAGAGGGCCTAGGAAGGCTTTGGAAGGCCTTGAAAGATTTCCATAGCCGTTGGGTTCAAAGCCAAAGAGAATCAGGCCGTAGTCTGAATTAATCATGATTTTGACAGGATCATCAGACGTCTGGTCTTGACATCAGACATCTGGAAAACCCGTTTAAGACGTTTGGGAACTAAGTTAGACGTCTGATTTTAGGCGGGTTTCCTTTCTGACTTGAATCAGACCTAAACTGGGTTCTAGTGTATGGCTATCAGACGACACACAGGACGTCTAGAAACCTATTTGTTATCTGGAAATGGATTCCCAACGAGTCTAACGGCTATAAAATCTCTGAAGGAAGATTTTGGATCAATCGAGGCAAAACGGTCATGTATCAGACGTTTGGGGTCCTCTATGGACGTCTGATACAAGGCTAACGGTCATTTCCTCAACGTTTACTAAGGAAGCCAACGGTCCACTTATTGGACGTCTGGCAAAGGCATCAAACGTCTCCTAAGACGTCTGGACTAAGGTATGGATGTCTGATTTCATCATACAGAACTAACTAAGTCTAGGCTAAATAATCGGACGTCTGAGTCAACAGTCAGACGTCTTAAAAGTTTTTATCAGACGTCTGAAATTTAGATTAGACCTCTGAAAAGGCTGTCTGATCCCTATTTTGGTTTTCTAAGTTCTCTGTAAAAAGCTTAAGTATCCTAGGGTAGTGCAGGTGTTCCTAGGACTACTTTAAGGATCCTTTGAGGCTCTTTAACAGATATTCTAAGAAATAAAAAGAGCAAGAATATAATGACAAAAGTACATATAAAAAGATAAACAGAAATCTATCCTAATCTTCTTGTCCTTCCATCTTCAAGCTTTCGCTCCTTGCCAAGCTCCTCCGCCTCTGTTCAACTCCTCCAATCTGCCATGGATGCGAGCTAAAACTCCGTCTAAACACCTGTCTCCATTTGCAATTTGACTTGAAAATTAGGATTTAAAAGCAAATGTTAAAAGACACGAGTTTTGTTATTATCAAAATAAACGATCGTGGTACTCTAACACCAACAAAGGGGACAGTTGTTCTCCTTGGTACCACGTACTCAAGGGCCAACACACTTCCCATCTACATCCCAGATTTCCATCTATCCACAGGAGTTCTACTCCTAATTCCCTTTAGGGTTCATGCTCATGTTCACCTCATTTATCCCGATCCAGATTTCACCTTTCATAATTCATTTCTCATCCAGATACAGGCAACTCGTGTTTTCATAATTCGATACATGCAGCTGGTGATTTCACAGGTAATTGTTTATGAATTACAAGCAGCTCATATTCTAACAGGCAACTCACAATTATAATATAGGCAATTGCTAACAGTTTATCTCAATCATGCATACAAGTATATCATACAGCACAAACGGTTCATTCAATTTTCTATCCTAGGGTTATATTCGACTATTTCCACAAGCACATTCTTATTTAAATATTATTAACGGAATTAAACCACTCTACCAGGCAATACGCGAGTAATGGGGGCTCGAACTGTAGACCCAGGCATCTCTACGTGCCCCAAACACGCAACAGGATGAAATCTTATACCAGGAAATACATCATAAAAGGAGAGTTCAGAAAATGGTACAAAGGACTCTAGTATGTAGAGGAACTCGTGAGGAAAATACAGGTATTTCGTTTGCATAAAATGAACCCCGATCGGACCCTAAACGGGCAAAAAACGTGCCTACTGTTCAAAATCAGACGTTTGGGAATAATTCCAGACGTCTTAAAACGTGCCAGATCTTTACCTTAAGTCCCTGCAGTATCCTCAAACGTCCAGACCTTCTCTGCGATAGTCTGAAGGCAGTTCCAGACGTCGGATAATGCCTCGAGTCGCCTGGACGCACCTTCGGACGTATGGTGATGTGATCAGACGTCCAAAGGTGCGTGGGAAAGCATTCCGCGCTCCTTCCTAAGGCGTCACCAGCGTACGACATTGTAGGCGCGGTCAGCCGACATATACCCTGCGCTGCGATATGCATGACGCAGGGAGATACGTACCTTGCGATAAATGAGCTTTCAAACGTCTGGCCCTAGCTCTAGACATCTGATACTGGAAAACTTCCAGTACCAGGAACTCCTCGCAGCACTCTCCGCTCACTCCGCCTCGCGCCACCGCAGCTCCAGCCCCTACAGAGGGCCCTCCTTGAGCTCTCTCCTCCTCCTGCACGTGGCCGTGGTAACCCTAAAACAAACCCATTTTAATTCACAAACTTTCAGGAAAGATAAAAATCAATTAAACCCTCTAAAATTCATAAAAAAATATATCCTAAGGTTTAGAATCTTCAATTTGGCCATTGGAACCTATCTTGACCTAGATTGAGAATCATACCCAATTTTTGATCTAATTTGGGTTTTGTTGCAAAGTTTCTGGTCAAAGTTGGTCAAACCTAAAGTCCAACCTCACCATTGGATTCCTTAGGTCTAAATTAGGTTTATTCCAAAATTTGGACCTAAGGAAAGGTTGCCTTGACCCATTTTACAAAATGATCCTCAACAATTACGTTTTGACCCTTAGCTTTTTGAAGCCTTGCAGGAGCCCGCTACATTTCCCGTCGTCTTTTTCAAAGAGGTCCCTCTGCCACCTGCTTGCACATGACATACCTCCAGCGACTTTGCGCAGAGGATGGCACCGCGCATGCATGGGGAGATCGCCCCAGATTTGAAAGGGAGACTCCTTACGTTGTCCCTTACAGCATGGGCCGGCTCCCATGCCCAGTCGGGCACCATACCTCTCGTGCGAACGCTTGAGAGATATAAGTCTCATTCCGGCCATACCTCTGGCGAGGTATCCCCACCTCCGCCTCGCGTTTCTCTCTTGGCCGACACCTATTTAAGGAACGGCAACCCCTGCCGCTTCCTTCAAGCTCGACTTGGCCGAAGAATTCCCCCCAATTTGTCTCCTCCTCCAGTCAAGAGACCAGCGAGCCCTCCTCCCCTTTTTCGTCGCTCTGCCACAATACTAGTGGCAGAGCCGCATTCACTGCCTTCCTCCGCGTCGTGCAACACCCGTGCACGTGCCTCTAACCCCATCGTCGTCGCCGTCACTCTTCCCCTAGACATCACCTTCTCCGACGACAGCAAATACAGCCAGCCGTCGACTCTCCCCTTTTCGTCTACTTAGGTTAGACTTATTCCCCTTTTTCCCCTCTTCATTTCCTCCTTATCTACTTCCTAAATCACTCACTGCCACACGCCGACCACCATCACCTTCTCCACCTCTGGCAGACCACCGGCAAGGCGAAACCATCGCTCCACTCCTCTGCACGCCACGCCACCTACCTCAGAACCTTCGCCTTCACCCACTGATCATCATCCACCCCTCCACTGACTGCCAACACCTCCATACTCGCCCATCGACCTAACCCACCTGCACGACTACAGAGCGACCTAGGCACGCACGCCTAGGCCGCCCCGCGACCAGCCACCCACCGTATCACCTTCGCCAAGACCCGGTGAAGCTCCTCGTGTGTTTTAATGGGGCCGCAAGGCTGTATTCAGCACTTTCAGGTTTAGCCCTTGGCCGCCATTGACGACTGCAAGCAGCTTGCTTGTTTCAGAGCTCCAGACTCCGCCAGCCCTAGGTCTCTGTCCCAGGCTGTGCAAAAGACACTCGTGCATGCACTCAGGCCTTCAATTGAAGTCGAGAGACTCCACGCCAGTTGCAATTGCGAAGCTCGCTCTGCGGGCGCATGCGAGAAGCTACGGGACATTTTGTCCCACCTAGGAAGCTGACAAGTGGGAGGCGCGACATAAATTGTAAAAGTGCAGTAGGCTCGTTGCCTTAAGACACACAGGGGTGAGGTCCCTCACCCTCACTCACCCGACCTCATCCGCGACCATCCCCTGCGCACCTGGCCCGACCCGAATACCCTACCTGTGAACACCTCGCGCACCACCCATGCCGGTGCATCTGGCCCTGGGCGCGTCACCCGACCCGCATACCCGATTAAGGCTCTGGGAGAGCAAACCCTGGAGTGAAATAGAGAGAGAGATGCGGGGGAGGGTAGGGGTTAGATTTTGCCTAAGCGGACGCCTGTGCAGGGAACAGAAGAGGAAGCAAAGGAGGAGGAGTGGCGAAGACTTAGTCGCAGGAAGACAGCTGCGGCTAGAGAGAAAAGGTGAAGGACTTGGAGTAGCAGAGAAAGCAAAGGAGGAGGAAGTCGGCACTGTAGCCGCAGAGAAGCTAAGGGAGAAGGAAGGGAGAAGAAAGCAAAAAGGCGCGTAGCAGATAAGAAAGAAGAAGAAGTTGGAAGAAAAGGCGTGCAGCAGAGATAGCAAAGAAGAAGAGAAAAAGAAGAAGCCAAGAAGAAGAAGAAGAACCAGCAGCAGCAGCTGAAAAGGAAAGGAGAAGCATTGTAGCAAGTTGCATTTAAGGCGTCTGACCCTTGGAGTCAGACGACTGAAAAGAGAGAGAAAGGAAGACAAAAGAAGAAAAGAAGAGATTTTTATTTTCCTTTCTTCAATCTTTTGTAAAATAATATATTGTAAATTGTGATTTTCTATGCTTCTAGAATCAAGTTTTGCTCCCTGAGTTCGACCTCAGAGAATTTTTATTTTCGAGTAACAAAATATAATCAAACCGATCGAAACACGATCACTCCCTCGCTCACCCCCTACCGTCACTCCCGCACAGCACTGAAGGTGGTGGTGGCTGGTGTGTGGAGTGGAAAGGAGATAGGAGGGGGGGTTTATATAGAAGGCGTGGGGTTTAGGGTTGGGAAAGAAGAGGAAGGGAGAGAGAAAAGAGGAGGGTTTTGCATGTCGTCCGCGCGAAGAGCGCAGTGTGCAGTACAAAAATTTCATTTTCAGTCGTCTAGGAACGGGTGCAGACGTCTGGACAAATGTCTGACTGAGACTCCAGACGCCTTAAAAGGCTAAAAGTGTGACGGGTCATTACAGCAGATGCCTGACCAATCTCCCAGACATCTTAAATATCCCATGGGAGGTGGGTCATTTTAGTTGAGGTTCCTAGACTGGGTTGGATCTAGATGGACGTCTAACAGATCATTTTAAGACGTCTAGACAAGATATCAGATGTCCAATTCTAAGACAGGTGTGTTCTTATTTTGTCCAGATCTAAACAAGGTTTTAAGGTTTAGTTTCTCAGACAACATGTCGGACTTCTGGCAAGATGTCTAGATGTCTGTAAATATAAT
The DNA here is from genome assembly GCA_037157565.1 of Thalassia testudinum. Classification (NCBI taxonomy): domain Eukaryota; kingdom Viridiplantae; phylum Streptophyta; class Magnoliopsida; order Alismatales; family Hydrocharitaceae; genus Thalassia; species Thalassia testudinum. The sequence continues at coordinate 7,422,250 of JAZHRO010000076.1, read as the reverse complement.
CTATTACGGGAATTGATTTTTCGAGGCTCAATTGGTTATAATCATCTGACAAAAGTGATTTGGATCAGATCTTAGCCTAATGTCTATTTATTAGACGTTTGAGATGCACTATGGACGTAATGGTGGCAGGTATTTTTGTTATAGCGTCGTAGTATAGCCAGTTGTTGCCATCATTTCAAATATATAAATTTTTACTCGGAAAAGAGTTCCCGAGGTCGAACTCAGGGAGCAAGTTGTATTCTAGAGATATACATGTTTCTTTTACAAAAATAATCAAAGAGAGAGAAAGAATTTGGTGTCTTTTTTTCTCTTTGTTTCTCCTCGTCTCAGATCTTCTTCTTCTTTGTCTGCAGAGGTGATGTTCTTCTTCTGCAGTGGTGATGCTCTTCTTCTTGTTCCAGCTGTTCCTGCTCTTCCTTTTTCTTCTGTCTTTCTTCAGATCTTCTTCTTTCTTCTTTGTTTTTCTTCTTTCAGTTCTTCCCTTGTTCTTTTGTGTTCTCCTCTGCCTCGCCTTCTTCTGATGTTCTTCAGATTTTCTTTTTCCAGTCAGGACGTCGCCTCTCCTTCTTTCTCCTTTTCCCTTCAGGACGTCATTTGATTTTCCAATCAGACGACTTAAACCGCTTGTTGCTATAGTATCTCCCTCAGCTTCCTTCTTCTTCCGCGGTCCTTCTTCTTCACCTGTGCCTGCACACTTCAGAGTTTTACGTCAGAGGCAAAACCTACTCTACCCTCTCCCCCCGCGTCTCTCTCTCTCTGAAACCACTCTTGGGAAAGCTCTCCCAGAGCTGCCGGGTAGTCGGGTACGGGTCAGGTCCGGGTCCAGGCCCACCGGCGTGCGTGGTGGGCGAGGAGTGCAGGTCAGTCTCAAGTCGGGTCGGGTCAGGTCCGCGGGGCGTGAGCGCGGACGAGACCGGGTAACCGGGCGGGTGAAGGGGACCTCACCCCGTGTGCTGAGGCAGTAAGCCTCCAGCACTTTTGCGTCTTATATCGCTGCGCCTCTTCAGACTTTTCCGAGGTGGGACTAAATGTCCCACCTCAATTGCGCGCCCGCAGCGGGGAAAGCAGCGGGCGATCGCGGCGTCACGCGAAGCCTTCTGCCTTAGCTGCGAGCCTGGTGTTTTGTCGAAACGCCTCGCAAGGCCTGGGAGTCGAATCTGGGCGTGGCGCTGAGCGTGGCGCGCCTGTAGCTGCAGGCGGAAGCAGCTCCTTCTGCACGGCAATGGCGGCGGAGGTCGGGTGGCCTGTTCACAGAAAAACGGCCTCTCGGCCTAATCAGAAGGTGCCGGGAGCTTCGCCAGGGTGCGGCGAAGCTCGTGTGGGTGGTGGCGAGGCGTGGGGCGGCGTGCAAGGGCTGCCCTAGGTCGGACTGTGGGTCGGAGGATGGGTTTGTTGGGGGAAGCGTTACGGAGGTGTGGAGTGGCAGTGAAGGGGTGGGGGGTGCTCAGTGTGATGAGGTGGAGGTTCGGTGAGGGTCGGCGAGGTGTGTGAGGCTGTGGAGCGATGGGAGCATCTCGCCGGAGGGTGGCCGGAGACGAAGGGGGTGACGATGGTCAGGGTCGGTCAAGGGCTTAATTGAATAAATTGAAAGCGGGCAAAGAAAGAGGAGAAGAAGGGGAGTAGTTCTAGCTTACTTGCAGGAACGAAGGGGGAGCAGCAGGGCGACAGTCGTATAGACTGTCGCCGGAGAAGACGATGCTCAGGGAAAGGGGCGGCGGCGAGCAGAGAGCCGGAGAGGCGCCAGCTGGGTGCGGCGTGGCGCGGGAAGAGCAGCGGAGGAAGTCTCTGCTGCTGGTATTGCGGCAGAGCGAAGAGGAGCAGGGGGAGGAACCGCCGGAGCTGGTGAGCATCTGCCGGAGAGAGAAGAGAGGAACGTTGGGGGTTTTCTCCGTCAGATCCAAGCTGCCCCGGTCGGTGGAGCAACGGGGGGTATTTATAGGGATCAAAACAGGGAGGAAGGCGGAGGGTGACGACGTGTCTCCCTCGCCGGAGGACGCCGGAGATGGAGACCCATACCGTCCGTGCGTTCGCACAGCCGGTATGGTGGGTTACAACGACCAGGGGGTGTCCCTACGGCGGCTGACGACGCAGGGCACCCCCGTTTTACTTGCCAGGTTCCCCCCCTCATCCTGCGCGGCGCCATGCTCCGCGCAAGGTCGCCGGAGCATGGTGCTGGCAGGTTTTGCAGGGGGGACCTGATCGTAAAGAACGAAGGAGAGTTAGGGGCCAAAATGCGAGGGTTCAAAAGTTGAGGGCCAAAGAGTAAATATATGAGGACCAAAGTGTAAAGTCGGTCAAGGAGGTTTCTTCTTAGGCTCAAGTTTTTATACATGATTAATTAGGTCCTAAGGAATCTGATGGTGAATTTCATTTCTATATTAAACCTTGTTTGACCGGTCAATTTACGCAAAAACCCAAATTAAGTTATTAATTGGGCATGGTTCTCAATGTAGGTCAAAATGGGTTCTGAAGGCCAAATTGAAGGTTCTAAACCCTAGAGATTATTTTTCTATGAATTTTAGAGGGTTTATTCTATTTTTACTTTGCCTCGAACCTTGTGAATTGAAGTGGGTTGTTTTAGGGTTACAGATTATCATTTAGTTTCTTGGAAGTGCTGTAGCCCTTGCTAGATCATCTCATCCCACTTTTATTCTTATTAAGCTGCTTTGACCTATGTTTGGGCCCTGAATTACCCTGTATGCAGATTATACTGGTAAAATTGCATTTTTACCCCTTATGACTTGTTTTCTTCTCAAACTCAGAATTCTCTGAGTTAAGCCTTTCCTTGAGACATGTAGGAGCTTTTATCCTTTGTATTAGGTCAAAATGAGCTAGTTATGGCTCATGATGAGGTTCTCATCAGGACGTCTGGTGACAAGCGGTCTAGCTGTCTAGTTAGCTTGTTTGTGTCTGTTATATGTCAAGTTACAGTCGTTATAGTAATAAGACAGCTACCATGTTATCATTACAAAAATTTTTTACTCGGAAATGGTTTTCCCGAGGTCGAACTCAGGGAGCTACTAGAATTCTAGAAATACAAAGGTTCTCTATTAGATTACAAAAATAAGGGAGAGAGAGAGAAAGAGAGAGAGGGAGCTTGTCTGGCTTCTTCTTCTTCTCTTCTCCTTTTCCTTTTCCTTCTTTCAGCTGCTCTTCTCTTCTTCTCCTTCTCTGCTCACGGCTGTGTCTCTTCTTTTCTTCTGCAGACTTCTTCTTCTTCTTCTGTTCTTTCTTTGTTCTTCTCTTTCTTTCTTTTTCTTCTCTTCTTCTGCGGCTGTGACAATCTTCTTCTTCTGACTTCTTTTTCTTCCGCCTTCTTCTTCTTTCTTCTCTTGCTTTATCTCCTCTGGCCGTTGCTCAACCGTCGTTTGATGCAGCGGTCAGACGACTTAACTGTAGGTTTGCTATAGTGCTTCTCTTCTTCTGTTTCTTCTTCTTCCTCTCTGCCCTGAGCGGCTAAGGCTTCGGCCACCTTCCTTCCTCTTCTTTCCTTCCTTCCTTCTTCTTCTCTCTATTCCAGCACGCTCACACAAGAATTAGAAAGCAAAACCTACCTCTACCCTTCCCCGCGTCTCTCTCTCTCTCTCAAATTTCTCTCATAGGATCGCTCTCCCAGAGCATAGTATTCGGGTACGGGTATCGCGCTAGGGACCAGGTCCACCGGCGTGGGGTGGTGGGCGAGGAGTGCACGAGTTAGGGTAATCGGATCCGACCTAGACCCGTGGGGCGTGAGCGCGGGCGAGCGCGTGGTGCGTGGCGTGCATGAGGGACCTAACCCCTGTGTTCGAAGGCAATAAGCCTACAACACTTTTTTCATTTATTTGGCTGCAGCGCTTCCAGAACTGCCAAGGTGGGACTAAATGTCCCACCCAAATTGGTGCCTGCAGCTAAGGAAGCTGCACGCAATCGTAACAGCACGCAAGGCCTTCGCCCCAGCTGCAGGCCTAGAAAGCTTCACGAAGGCAAGCCGCAAGTCCTGGGGCATGTGCCTGGGCGAGAGGGCACCTGCAGTTGCAGGTGAAGGAGCTCCAGCACTCGGTAATGGCGGTAAAGAGTCGTCGACCTGAAAACGAGAATACGGCCTCTCGGCCCAATCAGAGGATGTAGGGAGCTTCACCGGAGTGTGGCGAAGGCAGTGCGGGTGGTGGCGTGGCGTGAGGCGGCGTATGGTGGTAGCCCTAGGTAGGACTGTGGCCGGAGAGATGGGTCTGTTCGGGGGGTCGTCGGGTGGCGTCTGGCAGTGGATGGGAAGGGGGGATTTGTTGAGTGGAGTGAGGGGAAGCTTTTAGGGTAGTCGGCGAGGGATGAGAAGGTGTGTGGAGGTGGGATGAGCTCGCCGGGGAGGGTGGTCGGAGATGGAGCAGGCGGGGGTGGAAGTTGCGTGCGGTGAGGCGAAAAGACAAATTGAGAGAGGGAAAATGTAAGGGAGGAGGAGAGGAAGCTAATTACCTAGGTTTTGGACGAAGGGGGAGGGTAGAGCCACCGACTCGTACTTGCCGGAGTTGGGAAAGAAAGGACCCTGGAGGAGGAGTGCGGCGACGAGGAAGTAGGTGGAGGGTGCCGGCGGGTGCATCACAGCACAGACGAGAGGGCTAGGAGAACCCTACTGCAGGTAAGGCGACAGAGCGACGAGGAGGAAGAGGAGGAGGTCGCCGGAAGCTGCGAGCCGTCTAACGGAGGAGGAGGAGATGAAATGGGGGGTTGTTCTCCGTCAAAGAAAGCTTGAAGGAACCGGCAGGGGGTGTAGTCCTTATAAAGGGGCTGGCGCAGAGGGAGGCGCAGGCTGGCAATGTGCCAGCCTCGCCGAAACGTGGCCGGAGAGGGGACCCATACCTTCCGCACGTTCGCACGGAAGGTATGGGGGCCGGCAGAGAGCATGGCCTGGTCCCTGCGACAGAGGACGTCGCAGGGAACCCCGCGTCTGCTTTGTAGGGTGGTCACCCCTCTGTGCACGGCGCCATGCTCCGCGCAAAGTCGTCGGAGCAAGGTGCTGCGCAGAGTTTTGCAGGGGGACCGTTTTTCAAAGAACAACGAAAAAGTTGGGGGCCAAAATGTAAGGGTTTCGAAAGATAAGGGTCAACAAGTAAATGAAGAGGACCAAATTGTAAAGTCGGTCAAGGAGGTCTCCTCTTAGGCTCAAGTTTTTATACAAGATTAATTTGAACCTAAGGATTTTAGTGGTGAATTTTATTTCTAGGTTGGACGATGTTTGAATGGCTAATTTACGTAAAAACCTATATTTAAGTCATTAATTGGGCAAGGTTCTCTTTGTACGTCAAAATGGGTTTCTAAGGCCAAATTGAATGTTCTAAACTCTAGAGATTATTTTTCTATGAATTTTAGAGGGTTTAGTTGATTTTTATCCTACCTCGAACCTCGTGAATTGAAGTAGATTTATTTTAGGGTTACAGAATGTCATTTAATTTCCTAAAGTTGCTATGACCCTTTTTAGATCCGACCATCCCACTCTCCTTCTTATTAGGCTTGTTTGACCTGTGTTTGGACCCTTAATTACCCTGTTTGCAAACTGCATTGTTGAAATTGTAGTTTTACACCTTATGATTTATTTTCTGCTTAAACTCAGAATTCTCTGAGTTAATCCTTTCTTTGGGTTATGTAGGAGCTTTTTCTTACATCTCTAGGTTAGATTGTGCTAGTTAGGGTTCATGATGAGGTTCTCATCATACCCCCATGCCTAGCTTTTGCTAGTCCCTTAGCAAAAACTTAAGGTTTCAACCTTTGTTCTAGACCATGAAGTTCTTAATGATTTCAGATAAGTGCTTTTTCATTTGAAACCTAGATTAGGTTGGAATACTTACCATAGCCCTAAAAGGTACTCTAGTACCACCCAAGATCCGGATATGTCTAGCTTCAGCCTCAGTCCTTAGCAAAGGTTTTTAAGGCCTACAAGAACTAATCTAAGGTTTATTGGGCTTTGTGGTTAAAGCACCCGTGCTTGAAATGATTTTAGCCCTGGCTCAGTTCGCAGTGCGTTTTGTAAGAAAGAGAGATAGAAGATTTATCTGTTTGGAGAGTTTTCTCTCTTTTTCTTTTTAATTCTAGCTTAGGATTGGCTTTTCAATACGGTCTATATCAGATTACTTATCCCCATCATCAATCCTCAAGGATTCCTAGCAGTCGATGCTTCGAGATAGCACCGCCCATGGTAACCCCCGGAACCCTGGCTATTGAGATTTCGAGATAATCCCATCCATGGTGTTCCGAGGCCGAATTCAGACCCTGGCAATTGACATTTCGTGATAATGCCATCCATGAAATCTGAACCAGCAGAGTGCTCACATGCCCCCGGTAGGATATGTAAATATCCTAAGAGACAAGCACCGAGGAGATGATATTTTGTTACGCATCTTCGAGTGGAATTTCCCACCTCTCCGCGCTGGGAACTCGTCCAAATCAACCTGTGTTGATCGGCCACTCCTATTCTAGGTGTTATTTTCAGAATTTTTGCGACACTTCTGCGTGATTTTGATTTTTACGCTTACTGAACCAGGCTGTGTGTGAGGTTAGGGTGCTTAGGTTACTGAGTCTCGTAAACCAAAAGTTAGTTAAGCTTTTCATTTTCCTAAGCCTCTTGAGGAATGTCTAGATCTTAATGTGTATTAAGAGTCCATCCAAGAATGCCTGAGGTTTGCGTTCTTACTAATCTCACTGTACACTTTTAAGTTCTTTTCTTGAATGGGGTCTAGAACTTAGGTTAATTCCTTAGTGTCTTACTAATGACTATCACTTTTCTCTCATTTTTGTGCTCCTTTTTCATTTTGTTTCTTTTTCCTTCCTCCACAAAATTTCTTTTCTCCTCTAATTTTATTATGATTTTTTTTTATATCAAAAATTTTTTAAATTTTTATGGTGTTTTTGGCATATGTGAATTTTTTTTTATTTAAAACCTTTTCTTCCAGTTTTGCACTTTCATACCCCCCCATGCCTAAGATTTACAATGTCCTCATTGTGACTTAGGGGGTTTTTATTCAACTTAGTTCATTCCTTAGGACAGATATTTTGGTGAGTGAATGGGTTGGGATGACTGTTGCGGACGATTTCTAATCTCAGATACAAGCACCTGAGGTGGAGTTGGCCGTCTTAAAGGGTGAACCTTAAGTGCACAAAGGTGTAAAAAAAGGTTTCAGGTTTTCCAAGAGAATGACGGGATGCCTCCCATTGAGCGCTGAGTTTTACGCCATCGGCTGGGCGCAATAAGCTCATGGGGAATGGAGGATATAAGATGATTTAGCCAAATCAATAGAAGTTACATCAATGAACGGTTTGAGTCTCTGACCATTCACGATGAAAGGTTCGGAATCATGGCTGAGTGGGCTGATCTCGACGGCTCCATTTCCACAAACCTGACGGACCAAGTATGGTCCACCCCACTTGGATTGTAGCTTCCCAAGGAAAAGTTTGAGTCGGGCATCAAAGAGTAGGACCTTCTGACCAGGATAAAAGATCTTTCTAGAGATATGCTTGTCAGAGAAGGCTTTCACCCGCTCCTTGTAGATTCGCGAGTTCTCATACGCATCGAGACGTAGCTCATCGATCTCGCTGATTTGAAGCTTTCTGTGGGTTCCAGCCTTTGAAAGATCTAGATTACGATTCCATACTGCCCAGTAGGCTTTGTGCTCCAGTTCAACGGAAAGGTGACACGCCTTCCCGTACACCAGTCTAAAGGGATACATGCCTAATTGGGTTTTGTGGGCGGTCCTATAGGTCCACAAGGCTTCCGGAAGTTGGGATGACCAGTCCCTCCTGTCAGGCCGAATAGTGACCTGTAGGATTTTCTTGATCTCCCGATTTAACAGCTCAGCTAGACCATTAATCTGGGGGTGATAAGGAGTAGAGATTCGGTGAGACACCCCGTATTTGGTCATCAGTAACCTAAACTGAGCATTCGTGAAATGGGTCCCCCCATCTGAAATGATAGCACGAGGAATCCCGAACCGTGAGAAGATATTGTGATGAATGAATTTGAGAACGATTTTGTGATCACAGGTTCGGGTTAGTATGGCTTCGATCCATTTGGACACGTAGTCCACAGCCAGCAGAATGTATTCGAAACCATCCGAAACAGGAAAGGGGCCCATAAAATCAATCCCCCAAATATCAAAGATTTCGCATACGAGAATCAGCTACAAATGCATCATGTCGCAATGGCTCATGTTGCCCAAAGTTTGGCAACGACTACATGCCTTGCAGTGACTGTATGCGTCTTTGAATAGTGTGGGCCAGTAGAAACCACACTGGAGGATTTTCGATGCGGTTTTGTGCCCAGAGAAATGGCTACCGCATGCCTGGTCATGGCAAAAGGAAAGAATATCATTGACTTCATCTTCCGGGACACATCTCCGGATGATTTGGTCAGCACCTATGCGGAAGAGGTACGGATCTTCCCAAATGTAATGCTTGGCATCAGAGCGCAATTTGTCTTTCTTGGCCTTCGGCCAATCAGACGGGATCTGATGAGATGCCAAGTAGTTTACTATATCAGCAAACCATGAAAGTTTAGTACCAATAGTCAGCAGGTGCTTATCAGGGAAATGCTCTGTGATAGGTCCGGAAGTGTCGATAATCTTAGAAGGAAGGTGGGACAAATGGTCAGCTACCACATTTTGTCTTCCCGCCTTGTCGTGAATCTTGAGATCAAATTCTTGCAACAGCAAGATCCATCGGATTAGTCGGGGCTTCGCTTCCTTCTTGGCAAGGAGATGCGTCACAGCAGTGTGATCCGAGTAGATGATGATGTGGGAACCCAGGAGGTAAGATCGGTATTTTTCGAGAGCAAATACTACGGCTAGCAGCTCTTTCTCCGTAACTGTATAGTTACGCTGAGCCTCGTCAAGTGTCTTATTAGCGTAGTAGATGACCACGGGCTTCCCGTCAACTTTCTGCCCCAGAACTGCTCCTACGGTGAAATCAGATGCATCGCAGATGATCTCAAAGGGTTGAGACCAGTCAGGGGATTGTAGGATAGGTGCCTGGGTGACTCGTTCACGAAGGTTTTCAAATGCTGGAGTGCATTCCTTGGAGATTTCAAAGGGTACATCCTAAGAGAGGAGAGTTGTCAGGGGGCGTGCAATTTTCGAGAAATCAGGAATGAAACAATGGTAAAAATCGACGTGCCCCAGAAAAGAACGGATGTCCCTGATCGAGTTAGGCATAGGAAGGCGAGAGATTAGATCAACCTTAGCTCGATCCACCTGGATGCCCTTATCAGAAATTAGATGTCCTAGGACGATCCCCTTAGGCACCATAAAGTGCCTCTTTTCCCAAGAAAGAACCAAATTAACGTCGGTGCAGCGCCTGAATATATGAACCAGGTGCTGAAGGCAATCATCAAATGATGCCCCGAAAACTGAAAAGTCATCCATGAAGACTTTCAGATAATCACCTACCATATCAGAGAATATGGCAAGCATGCACCGCTGAAAAGTCGGAGGTGCATTGCAGAGACTGAATGGCATCCTTCGGAATGTGTACGTTCCGAAGGGGCAGGTGAATGTGATCTTCTCTTGATCCTTAGGATGAATAGCTACTTGGTTATAACCGGAGTACCCGTCAAGGAAGCAGAAGAATCGATTTCCCGCTAATTTCTCTAGAATCTGATCAATGAAAGGTAGTGGGAAGTGATCCTTCTTCGTGGAGGAATTGAGTTGTCGGTAATCTATGCAGACTCTCCACGAGTTGGCTAATCGGGTAGGTATGACTTCTCCGGTTTCAGTCGTTATGGTGGTAAGCCCTGCCTTTTTAGGCACAACTTGGATTAGGCTCACCTAACGACTATCGGAGATCGGGTAGATGATCTCTGCATCTAACCACTTGATGATCTCCTTTTCACAACCTCCTGCAGATTGGGATTCAAACGTCTCTGCATTTCATGAGAAGGTCATGTGCCCTCTTCTGAGTAAATATGGTGTGTGCAATAAGAGGGACTTATTCCAGTCAAATCATCGAGAGTCCATCCAATGGCTCTGCGATGTTGCTGGAGAACAGCAATCAGACAGGATTCCTGTTCGGGATTAAGCTTGGAATTAATAATCACAGGAAGGGTTTGATTAGAACCCAGAAAGATGTATTTCAAATGATCGGGAAGGGGTTTCAGTTCAAGGATGAGGTTATCAGCAGTAGCGTGTGGTTCAGGGTAAATGTGAGGTTCATGGGTTGGAGTTATGGGTCTGTCTAAATCTGCTTTTGACTCCTATGATTGCGGTTCAAAATCTGTTTGTGGTTGATGAGGTATAATCAGGTCATTCTCAAAATGCGTTTCATCAACCAAAGTCCTGATATCACAAATATGTTCGATGACACCGCAATTGATTCCTTATTAGGCCTTAAATATATCAATTTTTAGGGTTTGATTTCCAAATTTGAGCTCTATTTGGCCCTCCTCACAGCTGATGTTGGCTCTAGCAGTAGCCAAGAAAGGTCTCCCTAGAATGATTGGTGTATCCCTAGGATTTTCAGGTGCGTCCATGTCTAAGACTATAAAGTCTTCAGGAAAGTAGAAATCCCGCACTCTTACAATAACACCCTCGAGAATCCCTTTTGGCGACTTTATAGATCGATCTGCTAATTGCAATGTCACCTCAGTCGATTTTAGCTCAAATTCTTCTAAGTTGTTAAGTAAGGATGTGGGTATCAGATTTATGGAAGCACCCAAGTCTAGCAATGCTCTGTCGAATTGGGTATCACCTATCTTACAGGAAATCAGGGGAGTACCAAGATCTTTATCCTTGGGTGGGAGTTTGCTTAGGATTACAGAGCTGGCTTGCTCTGACAGTACAATTGGACTCACACTCTTGGTTCGCAGCTTACGCTGGGGTGTACACACATTCTTTAGGAATTGTGCGTAAGCCGGTACGTGGTGAATCGCATCCATCAAGGGGATGTTTATTTGGACCTGCTCAAAGAGCTTGACCAGGTCCTCCTCAGGTGTCACGGGCTTGGTGGTCTTCTTTCCCTTGGTCAAGGCCTCGGGAAACGAAACCTTGGTTGGTTCCTCTAGGATAGGTCCAGGTCTTTGATCTGGGACAGGGATAGGAATGTCTTGGATTACTATCCTAGGGTTGGGATTACTACCAGGCTTGGAGTGGTCTGGATAGGGTGGATCTTGGGTTTCCTTACCACTACGGGTTGTTACAGAGTTTAGCCCTTCCTGATTTTGGTTAGGGTTGGGTAAGATGGGTTGCTGCTGATAGCCCGCATAGGAAGTGGAAGCCTCCATCCCGTTGGGTGAAGGAACAGAGGGGGCCTGATAAATCATGTGTGCTTGGCCTGGGTTTAGGTTCATAGCGCGCCGCTGGGTCGACACGTTATTTAGGTTAGGAAGAGGTTGGGAAGGAAGTGTGCCTGGCTGACGAGAATTTGCTGACTGGGCCATTTGATTTCGAACCTCTGTAAGTTCGTCCTTGTGTTGCTTCTGAATAGCCACATTCGTTCTTTGAATGTCAACCAGAGTCTGAAGGATGAGAGACATTTGGTCCTAATTTGGCCCTGTTGGATAGGTAGGGTTAGGCCGAGGCTGAGGCGGCTGGTAAGAACGAGATGGTTGTGAACGGGGCTGAAAGGGTGGTCTCTGGGTTTGGGAATTTCCCGCCCACTGGAAGTTGGGATGGTTTCGCCATCCAGGGTTATATGTGTTGGAGAATGGGTCATTCTGGATGGCGTTGAGGTCCTCGCAGGTCTGAGGAACCTCCAAAGAATCAGAGAAAGGGGGAATGGAATTCCCCGGACTGGTATAGAAAGGATCGGATGACCCTCCGATCCGAGAATCAGATGGGGTGGATATGGATCCATCCCAGGAGAAGATCAGTGGAGAATGTTTTGCACAGTTTCCTGTGTGGAAGGAGGCTGTGCAAAGGAGTTATGCGCAGAGGTGGCTCACTGCAAGTGCTGAGTCAGCTCGTCCACCTTATCAATGATGGAGACCTTGTCCAATCGACTAGCCATAAGTTCCAGGTCGACTGATGCGGACAGGCCCTGTGTCTCGTGTGTTCCCCTAAGGTTCGTCAATGCGCGGGTATTCGTCCTGTCGAATAAGCCCATGGAGTCATTGTTGATGGAGTTCTCGCATATGTTTTCGAGAATCTCCCATACGGTGTCCTCATGTTGACCCATGATATTCCCTCTGCAAGTTGCATTGACGAAAAGCCTTATATCCTCATGGAGTCCCTGGTAAAAAGACTGGACTTGTTCCCATTTAGGAACTCCGTGATGGGGGCACTTTCTCATGAGTAATCTGATGGCGCAAGGCATTGGTCCGACCAACGGGAAAGAACTTCTTCAAAAATTCGGACTGAAGTTCTTCCCAATTGTTGATCGACCAGGTCTGAGTCTGGTACCAATGGGCGGCCTTGTCCATAAGGAAGAAGGAGAACATCTTCATGAGGAGAATGTCCCAATTTTGTTCATCTGACCCAAAAGTTTGGGCCGGATGCTTCAGTTGTTTGATGTGCTGGAAGGGGTCTTCAGAATTAAGCCCATGGAATTTAGGTATATCACGAATCATATTGGGCTTTAATTCAGAATCAGGTCCTCCAGTCGGGATTCTAACTCGAGGCTCAATAGACACCGCAGCAAGATTATAATGGTCCCGCATCATAGGATGCTGCGGTGGGTGCACAAAGTTCTGGAAGAGGTCATTGAGTCGCTGGAGCTAGTGCTCCAGATTGTTTTCTTCCTCAACTGGCTGAGCCATTGTGGAAGAAGAAGGTGAGTTGGGTTCGGAGTCAGAGGAGAGGTCGATGTGTGGTGTTGTTTTCTTAAACAAGGGCACTGAGGCTCTGCCTCGAGGAGAGTGAAGTTCTAAAGGAGGTTTTAAGAACCTCCTACCAAACATACATTGTTGGAAGAGATGAGTTTAGCAAGTGTTGGACCCAATCAAGGCACCCAAAATGTTGGGTGACTATAGAGGTGCGGGGCAGATGGACCCCTTGATCAAAAGATCGTCCACCTGAGAATTACCTGGGCAGCCAGAGAGGGTGAGTCCCGCGAACACCCTTACACGGTAAAGCGTCCCCATGGGTTACAGGGTTTCCCCCACCCGACCTGTCTTGTCACTGAGATTCCCGGTAGACCAGCATGGGGATCTTGACCTCTTAAGTCTACCACTTTTAGTTTAAGATCAGGGTGCTTAGATTTTCACTTGAACTTTTAGCCTTTTGAGTGCGAAGAGTGACCTAAGTTGAAGGTTGGTTGACCCTAAGGGGTCAACTTCACCTATTGATTCCTTTGAGAACTTATTGGGTCTTGTCTTTTAGGGTTCAAGTGTTTTTAGAGAGCCAATTGTTTAGGGTTTTTCTGAATAGGTATATTCAATCAATGGCTTAGGCACACTTCTTTTGGGATTGCTCAATTCTTGGTTAAGTAGTGTGTCTCTAAAAACCCTAGTGTTTAATTCCTATGTTGGCTCTACTTGGTCCAGTTAACTCCTTGTTGGGTAATTAGGGCTTCAGGCAAGAAGATGTTAGCCCTTAATTACCCTTAATACTGTGTGCAGGAATATTGGTTTTGAAAACATGCAGCTGTTACTAAGTATGAAAGACAGGTTATACCTATATATTATGTTTTCCTTTTTCTTCCTCTTTAGAATTTAGGGGTTAAGAGTGAGAGAATAGAAGTTACCTGTTCTTGGAGTGGTTGTTGTGTGGTTGCTTCTTAATTTTTCCTGTACCTGCACACAAGAGAGAAGAGATTATTAGAAACTCCCAAATAGAGAATTTATAGCTTCTAGAATAGCCGTTGCTCCCTAGCAACGGCGCCAAGTGATGACAAGCGGTCTGGCTGTCTAGTTAGCTTGTTTGTGTTTGTTATATGTCAAGTTACAGTCGTTGTAGTAATAAGACAGCTACCATGTTATCATTACAAAATTTTTTTACTCGGAAATGATTTTCCCGAGGTCGAACTCAGGGAACTACTAGAATTCTAGAAATACAAAGGTTCTCTATTAGATTACAAAAATAAGGGAGAGAGAGAGAGAGTGAGAGTGAGAGAGAGAGAGAGAGAGAAAGAGAGAGAAGGAGCTTGTCTGGCTTCTTCTTCTCTTCTCCTTTTCCTTTTCCTTCTTTCATCTGCTCTTCTCTTCTTCTTCTTCTCTGCTCACGGCTGTGTCTCTTCTTTTCTTCTGCAGAGTTCTTCTTCTGTTCTTTCTTTGTTCTTCTCTTTCTTTCTTTTTCTTCTCTTCTTTTGCGGCTGTGACAATCTTCTTCTTCTGACTTCTTTTTCTTCTGCCTTCTTCTTCTTTTTTCTCTTGCTTTATCTCCTCTGGCCGCTGCTCAACCGTCGTCTGATGCAGCGGTCAGACGACTTAACTGTAGGTTTGCTACAGTACTTCTCTTCTTCTGTTTCTTCTTCTTCCTCCTCTCTACCCTGAGCGGCTAAGGCTTCGACCGCCTTCCTTCCTCTTCTTTCCTTCCTTCTTTCTTCTTCTCTCTGTTCCTGCACGCTCACACAAGGGTTAGAAAGCAAAACCTACCTCTACCCTTCCCCGCGTCTCTCTCTCTCAGATTTCTCTCATAGGATCGCTCTCCCAGAGCTGGGTATTCGGGTATGGGTATTGCGCCCGGGACCAGGCCCACCGGCATGGGGTGGGCGAGGAGTGCACGGGTTAGCGTAATCGGATCCGGCCCAGATCCGCGGGGCGTGAGCGGGCGAGGGCGAGCGCGTGGCGCGCGGCGTGCGTGAGGGACCTGACCTCTGTGTTCGAAGGCTATAAGCCTACAACACTTTTTTCATTTACTTGGCTGCAGCGCTTCCAAAACTGCCGAGGTGGTACTAAATGTCCCACCCAAATTGGCGCCTGCAGCTGAGGAAGCTGCAGGCAATCGCAGCAGCACGCGAGGCCTTCGCCCCAGCTGCAGGCCTGGAATGCTTCGCAAAGGCAAGCCGCGCGTCCTGGGGCGTGAGCCTGGGCAAGAGGGCACCTGCAGTTACAGGTGAAGGAGCTCCAGCACTCGGTAATGGCGGTGAAGAGTCGTCGACCTGAAAACGAGAATACGGCCTCTCGGCCCAATCAGAGGATGCAGGGAGCTTCACCGGAGTGTGGCGAAGGCAGTGCGGGTGGTGGCGAGGCGTGAGGCGGCGTATGGTGGTAGCCCTAGGTCGGACTGTGGCCGGAGAGATGGGTCTGTTCGGGGGGTCGTCGGGTGGCGTCTAGCAGTGGATGGGAAGGGGGGATTTGTTGAGTGGAGTGAGGGGAAGCTTTTAGGGTAGTCGGCGAGGGGTGAGAAGGTGTGTAGAGGTGGGATGAGCTCGTCGAAGAGGGTGGTCGGAGATGGAGCAGGCGGGGGTGGAAGTTGCGTGCGGTGAGGCGAAAAGACAAATTGAGAGAGGGAAAATGTAAGGGAGGAGGAGAGGAAGCTAATTACCTAGGTTTTGGACGAAGGGGGAGGGCAGAGCCACCGACTCGTACCTGCCGGAGCTGGGGAAGAAAGGACCCTGGAGGAGGAGTGCGGTGACGAGGAAGCAGGTGGAGGGTGCCGGCGGGTGCATCACAGCACAGACGAGAGGGCTAGGAGAACCCTACTGCAGGTAAGGCGGCAGAGCGACGAGGAGGAAGAGGAGGAGGTCGCCGGAAGCTGCGGGCCGTCTGACGGAGGAGGAGGAGATGAAATGGGGGGTTGTTCTCCGTCAAAGAAAGCTTGAAGGAACCGGCATGGGGTGCCAGTCCTTATAAAGGGGCTGGCGCAGAGGGAGGCACGGGCTGGCGACGTGCCAGCCTCGTCGGAACGTGGCCGGAGAGGGGACCCATACCTTCCGCGCATTCTCAAGGAAGGTATGGGGGCCGGCAAAGAGCATGGTCGGGTCCCTGCGACAGAGGACGTCTCAGGGAACCCCGCGTCTGCTTTGCAGGGCGGTCACCCCTCTCTGTGCGATGCCATGCTCCGCGCAAAGTCGTCGGAGCATGGTGCTGCGCAGAGTTTGCAGGAGGGACCGTTCTGCAAAGAACGGCAAAAAAGATGGGGGCCAAAATGCAAGGGTTTCGAAAGATAAGGGTCAAAAAGTAAATGTAGAGGACCAAATTGTAAAGTCGGTCAAGGAGGTCTCATCTTAGGCTCAAGCTTTTATAAAAGACTAATTTGAACCTAAGGATTTTAGTGGTGAATTTTATTTCTAGGTTGGACCATGTTTGACCGACTAATTTACGTAAAAACCCAGATTTAAGTCATTAATTGGGTAATGTTCTCTTTGTAGGTCAAAATGGGTTTCTAAGGTCAAATTGAAGGTTCTAAACTCTAGAGATTATTTTTCTATGAATTTTAGAGGGTTTAGTTGATTTTTATCATACCTCGAACCTCGTGAATTGAAGTGGGTTTGTTTTAGGGTTACAGAATGTCATTTAATTTCTTAAAGTTGCTATAACCCTTTTTAGATCCGACCATCCCACTTTCCTTCTTATTAGGCTTGTTTGACCTGTGTTTGAACCCTTAATTACCCTATTTGCAAACTGCGTTGGTGAAATTGCAGTTTTACCTCTTATGATTTGTTTTCTTCTTACACTCAGAATTCTCTGAGTTAAGCCTTTCTTTGGGTTATGTAGGAGCTTTTTCTTACATCTCTGGGTTAGATTGTGCTAGTTAGGGTTCATGATGAGGTTCTCATCATCTGGAAAGAGTTGTTAATATAATCATAGATTAATCTCCTAAGATTATGTATGATAAGCCATTGGTTTTCTAGTTAGATGTCTGGCAAGGTCTTTAGACATATGGACTATGGGATGGATGCCTGGAAGTAAAAGGTCAGAGAGTCTGATTCTAGCCTAAGTGTTTGGTTGTCTGGTCAAACTGTCAGACGTTTTAAAGTCTACAATCATGCGTATGAGGTCCAAATTGGACGTCTAATCGGGTGTTTAAAGCTTATTTTGATTTTCTAAGTTCCTAAAGTAATGTAAGTATTTATAATATTATTGTTTGTTACTTTGAGCCTTTAACATTTAGTCTAAAAAAATAAAGAACAAAGAAGGAATAAAAGAGAACAAATACATAAGAGACAAGATATCTATCATATTCTTCATCTTCATGCTTTCGCTCCAAGCAGAGCTTCGTCTCTACTTCTTCCTCCTTCAAGCTCCTTCAATCTGCTGTAGGTGTAAGCTTGAGCTCTCTCACACTTGATTCAATTTGCATTTATCCTGAAAACTCAAACTCAAATGTAAATGTCAAATAACAAGTATTTTGTTATCACCAAAATTAACAATCGTGGTGCCCTTGCACCAACATTCTTAACATCTATACATTGTGC